>JANXHW010000005.1:151365000-152596799 GCA_026170595.1 Plestiodon gilberti rubricaudatus | reverse complement strand
AATGGCCAAAAATCGCTGTTTTTCGCCGAACTGAAGATCAGGGAGGCCTGCAGAGGGTTGCGCAGGCCTCCCTGAAGCTCCCCCAAGCCCAGGTAACGAAGGAAATGGCACTTTCTGACGGGGCCAGAAATGCTATGCAAAGGCAGTGCACTCAGTCATCCTCAGCTGCAGGAAACATGCTGGGGAGAGTTGGTGCTGAGCAGGTAGATTTAATGAAGGGAGGCGAGTCTTACAATTGATGGATTTTTTTTTCCCCTGCTGGTGGTACTGAAAGTAAAGGTGCGCCTTAGAATCGATGGCGCCTTAGACTCGAAGAAATACGGTATATACTGGTTGCAACTTCCTAGGCCTGATGATTAGTATCCTGCACCAGCTGTCTAGCTTTGCTGTTTTGTCAGGTCAATCCATCATGTAACGACGGCCAGAGGGGTTCAGTCCATAAAGCAGTCCTGACTGACATTTCTGCTACGTGTTACAGTGAACTCAGTTACTGCCTGTAGGCATGTCGGATTATAGAGATGCAGGGGGAGAATGACACCCCTGCCAGCGTCCATAGGCTATCACAGCCAATGGCAACTTTCCGTTGAAAGCTAGAAGTTAAGACTGAACTCATGTATTGGTCTATTCAAAGAAAAATTGACAATCCAGAGTAGGGTAGTGCTTTTATTAGGTCCAACCAAAAAGTGACAAAGTTTTTGAGTCCAACATAACTCTTTGTCAGACTAAGCAAAAAAGGGGGGGGGTAGGCAAGGCTCTGCTGCAGCTGGAGAAGAGGGGGGGTGTCTGGGAAGGAACTGTGAGGAAGGGAAAAGACAACAACTGATTATGATAGAGAGGAAGCCACCATAGGCAGTAGCGAGGAGGGCGGGTCGGCCCCTCAGCGGACTGGATTACCACTGCAGGGAATCTACGTAGTTGTTGTGGTCCTACTTTCAAAAAAAGGCACAGGAGGAGGAGGAAGATGATGCATAAGGTTTGCACTGCACTGCAGTACTATCAGACGTAAGTTCCAGCTGCAGGCGCCAGCTAATGTCTGCACCAGGAACAGACCTGGATGAGACCAACCGATTAATATGCTTAGAGAGTTTTGTTTTGTCCCAATAGCTCTATCTGGCGGGCATTGTGTGGGGCTAAACTTGAAGCCACACGTTTACCTTGAAGTACTTCTGGGTAAGACGTTTCCTGTCACGACATGGAAAGTAGCAACCAGTGGCTGTGCATTTCCAAACCTTGGATCCTTAAAGGCCCACCTATACTTTTTGCACCAATTCTGTGGCACTGAAATGAGGCAACCCATTATTATCAGGATGAGAATCATCCTCATTCAGGGTGTTAGTACCCTCTTTCTCCTCGAGAATTGCAATAGTCCAGGAACAGGGAGACAGAGAGAAGGGAGGAGCAGGACAAAACACTGCCCATTCCATCCCCACTCAGGCTACCAACAAAAGCTGCTGTCTGACACAGAAACCATGGCGACACTGTAGCATTTCCCATTGTTTCAAATGCTTCAGTTCCAAGCCAGGAAAAGCTTGACCTGCTAAACTTCTGCCTGTTAGCTCTCAAAGACACAGGAGCCCTGCCAGACGAAAGTTGGTAACCTTGTCTCCTTGCATCACCCCCACACATTCTATCTCCAGTTTGAAGTTTTGAAAATTCTGAGAGTGCAGATTCTTCTTTGAGCAGACCAAGGGATGAGGCCTACCAATGATAGCGTTCTACCTCATAGCTGGAGAGGGTAGCTGGTTATACCCGCGTCTGGGATTTTTCAATGATGGCAGGCAAGGAGAAAAGTAAGGTGCAGCCCGCAACTTATTTGGAAAGGGACAGTCTTGCCTTCCCCCAAATATATGAAATAAAGTGAGATTTGGATGGTGTTTTAGGATGACTCACCATTTTATCCATTAACACCGTGTATATCATTTCAGCAGGTGCTACAAATGAGAACCAGGCGTAATGGAACTGTTTTTACTTAGTCATAATCTTTCTCTTCCAAAGACACTTTGATTGAATCTCCATTGATTTTGCAGTATGAGAGGTCTTTAAGATAATTATTTCATTGGGGGAAGGCTCTTCAGGTACATTCTTCTTGATTCCCATTTCTCCTAGCTTTGGCTTATTTATATGTGAAAAACAATGGATCCAGCCAGAATGAAAACGGCTTCACATTGTGTAAAGATTTGCCAGTCATCTCCTAAAAAGAGGAAGAATTTATATAGAAGGTTCCCCCCCACCCCCTTGGAATGAATTTGGAAGGAGTAAAAGGAGAGAAAATGAGACAAGACCTTGGAGAAAAATGCTCATCCATAGAATGTGAAGACGTGAGCAAGCAACTAAAAATGTCTTCGATAAACAAGATGTTTAAGCATGATTTATCATGCTTTGCATAGCAGAGCAGGGACAATTGGGTCAAAAGAATGACAGCATGATTTAAATCAGTGGTGGCCAACCTTTCAACATGAATGCTGGCCCTTTAAATGGTTGCATAGGTGAGGGCATTTCAGCAGGTGCAGCTGCTTTAGCAGCACCATCAACACTTGCAGCTGCCCAGATTCTGTCTTCTACACAACCCTTAAGAACACAGTAGCCTTAATGGTGCAAGGTTGGCCACCCCTGATTTAAATGCTCAGCAGGATTCTTGGTTAGCATAGAGAGGTTAAAGCAGGGGTGGGGAAACTTTTTTCTTCCAAGGGTCATTTTAATGTTTACAAAATTGTTTGAGGGCTGGCCATTAGGCCGCCCGAATTTATTTATTTATTTATTTAGCGCAGGGGTGGGGAACCTACGGTACTACGAGGCCCTCGGCGGCGTTTTCGCACATGTGCACAACGCCGCTGAGGGCAAGAGGGCAGCCTCTTGCCCTCAGCGGTGTTGTGCGCATGTGCGAAAACGCCGCCGAGGGACTCGTCAGAAGAGGCCGAGCCGCCAGCTGAAGAGGACTCATCGACTAGGCCCTCTCCCAGCCTCAGGGGGTGATGCGCGGAGCCGGCGGCGGCCTCAGAGGGTGCCGCACGGAGCGTCCGTAGGCCGATGCGGCGGCAGCCCCAGGGCCGTCGTGGGCCACACCAAATGGCCTCACGGGTCTTAAACGGCCCGCGGACCGGACGTTCCCAACCCCTGGGTTAAAGGAATAGCACTAGTTGCAGATATTGCCTCCTTTCTCATCAAATGCACATAAGTAATTTATGATCACTGGCCCTGTTTCAACTAATGGGAAGCCCAATTCTAACTAGAATTAGGCTGCCCTTTATGACAATGGAACACAGTTCTGCTGTCATAAGTGGCCATACGGTGGCCATCTTTGATCCGTGGTCGGCCGCTGTTGCTGCCAGCTACTTCTGTCACCAAAGGTAAGCCGGGGGGGGGGGAGTGGCTGAGGGTGGGTGGAATGGGGGGGGGGAAGTAGGAGGAATGGAGTAGTTTCTGGGCGGGGAGAGGGGTGGGAGGTAGGCAGAAGAGGAGGGAAGGGTGGATCTCTGCACCAGCGTGCGCTGCCATATCTTAACCCCGTTCCCTGTCCTCTTCTCTCTCTCTTACTCTTCTCGGACTTGCGCCAGCAAAATAGCTGGCGCAGCTCCAAGAAGACCCATTGTTGGGGCAGCAGAAGCTTGCCCTGGGATAAGGGAACAAAAGTTCCTTTACCTCAAGGAGACCTCCGCGACTGACTGCCTCCCCCTTCCCCCCCCCCCCCCCGCAGAATACAGCACTTGCTCCATTGGCATGTTTAGAACGACTTGTGTCCTTGGGTCTTTTTTCCTTAAACAAACCGGTTCCCTTCACAAGAAACGGCACTGTGTGCACGTTTTCAGACTAGATCTCTTCATCTTTTCCCCCCACCTTGGAGAGGTTGTAATCTGCATGTTCTCAGAGGTAATCAGATTGAGTAAGAGATGCAAGCATTTTTTGCAAATTTTGCAAACAACTTTTTTTTATATTGCCAATCTGAAATTGCTGGGAGTTTGCTTCCCCCCTCTGCTTCAGCTGCTAGTTGCCCTATGACTGCAGAAGTGAGGAGATCTTTCTAGGCCTGTTAACAACAGCCAGAAGGTTAAGAGCCATAATAAGGTACCAGTTGCACTATTTCTGTCCAAGCAAGAATCCTGCAAGAGAAGATCAGCCTGGCCCCAACTGGTTGTTATAAATGCCTGCTTACTTACAACTCTCACAGGTCCATGATCCTGGCATTATCATACTGATCTCCCTCTGCCCTGATCCCTCCACTCACTTTGTCTTTCGAGTCCTCTTAGTTGGTAAGCGTGAGGACAGGACCTTTCTCTCATTACCGTGAAAGCAGTACAGTGTCTGCCACAAGCACTGTATTAAATGTTTCGATGGATGTGAGCCGCTTTGGGAAACGAGTTTTGTGCGAAAAGAGGGATAAAAATATAATAAATCAGATCCTGGTCCAGTCCAGTGGGGTCAGAGGGGTCACTACCCCTCCCCTTGCAATTTTCTTGAGGAGGCCTGTCCCGTATTTAGGTTATTGGTCATACACGTATTGACTGTATGACATACAGAAGATCCTTTATGCAACTGCAAAATACGCAAAGCACTGGAATAGGGTCAACTTATGTTTTCGCAGAAGTCTGCATACCTGATGTTTGTTCCAGGCCTACTGAAGTAACTGGGACTCTTTCCACAGACCTTGGTGGTCCCTGGAACTGCCCTGTCTCTTCTGTTAGTTTAGCACCGATGTAACACTCCTTCTTTTCCATGGAGCTTCTCTTGTTTTACTGCTAGGCTGATGAGAGAAGGATCAACCCTCAGACCCCTCTTCTGCAGTCTGAAGGTGGCCAGTGATGTAGACTTGAGTCTATTGACTCGGACTCGAGTTGGACTCAAGTCGCGTCAATGACTTGACTCGGACTTGACTTGGCGATTGTAAAAGACTCGGATGACCCGACTTGAAACTTGGAGCCTTTTACGACAAGTCCAATTTTATTCAGGTTTAATCCCATTTTCCCCATTAAATAGATAGGAACTCGCAACCAAAGACTCGGGACTTGGGGGCAAAGACTTGAGACTTGGACCCAGAGACTTGGGACTTGACTCGAGACTTGGAGTCAGAGACTTGATTCACATCCCTGAAGGGTTAGGGTTCACACATGAAGGTTCAAGAACCATTGGCAGGGACTAGAAATGGAGAAGAGGGATGGGGGAAAACCAATCTCTGAAAAAGAGACCATAGCAGAACATAGGATACATATGTACACACTTCCTAAGTCCCATAGGAAACTTATAATAATGTTTCTAAGGTTATAGGTCATAGTGTTTTTACAAGGCCATTTCCCAAGAGTTTGGCTATGCTCTGCTGGGCTATGCATCCATGGAACCGTTTCAGGGCTGGATGAATACAAAAGCTATGTAAGCTACAGTTTGAGGCCTCGTATCATGAGGGGCCTCTAAATATGAATGTTTCAAGTTTTACATAATCTGCTGAGAAACAAATGACCTTTGCTTATGAATACTGTACTATCTAAATATAAAGCTTTAGTACTTCTATTTTCTTTGTCGTTTCTGTTAGAATAACACACTTTTTTTGTAATGTTATGGGATGGGGCCTCTTAGTTTTGACATAGTTTAGGCCCCAGCATGACTTAGATCTGGTCCTGATTCAGTGAGCACCTCATTGTTCCACTGGGATTTGTTTTTGAGATTTGTTTTCTCTGCCTGCTTGTGAATAAAATGGATCCAGAAAGTTGTCAGAAAGAGATCTTTCCCTAAAGTGGTGTTTGTGAAGACTGATTTTTTTCTGGAAAAAAATCCTCTATTGGAGAGATTTCTTGCTTGCACAATGTTTCCAGGAAATCCATATGTGCCTGTGCCAGTGTTTATTAGGTTTAGAAGGACTGTAATGAACTAAGCAGATGAATATTTTCAAAAAGGAGAGCAATTTAAATTGGTTTAAAGATTCTCTTTCCAGAGGTTCCACAAATGTTTTATCAGCTAATCCCCATGTCTGCAGAATCCAAGGCAGTTTAATGCAACTGATAAGCATAATCCCTGAAATCTTTAGAAATGTTTAGTGTACCCCATATACAGTATTAGTTACCTAAGGCAAAAGGGAAAAGAAAAGAGTTCTGTCAAGGAACTGGGTGTAGATCACTACTGAAGCCATGGACATCTTAGGCAGTGTGAATTGTGCTTAGCCTAAGAATGTGTGGGTGTGTATACAAAGGTGGGTGTGTGGGTGATTCCCTGAAGGGTCATGCCACCGGGCCCTGGATCACACCTCCCCCAGAAGGGAGCCCGCCTGAATACAAACAGGGTACCGGGCCCAGAAGATTCTGTTGGCAGCCCTTCTTCCTTACATACATGATTTATTTTTGTGAATGTTGGAAGGGGCAATGACTGGAGCACAGCAATGGCAGTAAGACTATGTGCTTTGTTTCAGGTGGACAGCAAAAGGCAAGATTTGGAAATCAAAGAAAGCGATGGAATTGATGCCACCAAGCTGAGCCGATTTGTTCGGATCAATGAACTCCGTTGGGTGACTGAGTACAACCCTATGGTAATGAATGGCTTCTCTAAAACAGGCTGAAGTGGTCTATAAGTTTGATTTCCAAGTCCACTCTTTCACTGTGAGAGTGCAAATGCACAAACTTGACACCCCTGTTTAGACAGACTGTCTCTCTTCTCAACATGGGACCAATTTTATTTGAATGAGAAGGACATTGCGACTTCTGCCACCAGACAATAAATCATTTATTTATATAGGTGTAATACCCATTGGTCCTGCCAGGCCGAAGGAATTGCGTGTTATGAGACACGGTGACTGCATTAAGCAATTTGGCATGATTAGTGACTCAGATGCTTCTAACTTGAGATGCATTTCAAGTGTGTGTGAGAGTTCTCCAAGAGCACATTCAGGTCCAAAAGCTAGCAAAAAGGGCCATAACTCTCTCTGCAGGCTTTACAGGAAAGATGGGTAGAAAAATTATACAGACATAAACATGCTCCTATAGATATCATGTAGGGCATTTTCCATGGCTGGTGCTGATACACTCATGGGGGGCATCTTGTCAGTGCTCAAATAACAGGGGAGTCAAGAGACCTCCTGTTTTGAGAAGACTATGGTAGCATGATTGGGAGAAAACTGGGGGCAGTAAGAGGGGTTGCTTGTGGATTTCATTAAGTGCCCCCTTCCTTTCCCTCCCCATAATTCAAGCACTGCATCTGGTCCTTGCAAGCCATATTATTATTATTATTATTATTATTATTATTATTATTATTATTATTATTATTATTATTATTAACAGTATTTATATACCGCTTTTCAACATGACTTCCCTGCATTGCATGTGTTGATCTGGTGGTCTGCATGGCACACTGGTGGAATTTCAAGGAATGTTGGGAAGAGAGAAGTCAAATAGCATGTAGTGTGTGGGATAGCCTTTGGAGCTTGCTGTTTTTCCTCATTTCTAGTTTTGCACTGAATTTGGGGTACCAAAAGCTCCCATGTGTATGTGCCCTAATGTAGAACAAAGACAGCTGGTTCGTGCTGGAGAAAGGCAGAGGGGACCCCACCCCAAGCTGAATACATTCCACCACCTATGTATTGTGGCCTGCCAGGTGCTTGTACCCCTCGTTTTTGCAGTCTCAGGTAGGCAGCAAAAATAAGAGGCTTATTGAGCTCCTGGTGGGCCTCTGTACACAGAGGATGGCCTGTGTTTAGCTTGGTAGGTCACAAATAGTACAGACCTGTCCTAGATGCATATTGTCTAGCTCAGTGGTTCCCAAACTGGGGGGGGGGGGCGGCTCCTAGGGGAGCCGCGGAAATGAGCCAGGGAAGCTGCGGAGTGCCACAGAATCCTCTTGGGAAACAATTGGGAGGCATCAGCATAATGTTATGGGGAGTCGTGGCCAATGGTCAAGGGAGCCGCGAGTTGAAAAAGTTTGGGAAACACTGGTCTAGCTTAATAGACAGCACTGCTGGGTTCACCCATTGACTCACTTCCACTTGGCATGGGACAAAGTTTGAGGCTGTGGGCAGTCATCACCTTCAGGCTCAAGGTTGCCACACAAACAGGGTTGTAGTGCAGTTGTACCACAAAGTTAATAGAATAGTGTGCCTGCTCAATACACATCATGCAAGGTTGGCAGACAGGTAATGGCATCTCAGCTCTATAGTTTATAAGTGAGGAATAGCCCACATTGCAAAAGGACAGGAGGAGGGAGAAGGACCACCAGTGCCTAACTGCCATGCTTTTGCTCTTTCCTGGCCTCCTACAGTTCTTGCATTTTCTACTTGCTGCTGCTTCAGCCTAACAACCCCCACGGAGCCAGAAACTAAGTTAGGAGCCTGAAAGCTGTAGAACGCTGGACCTCCCACCATGTCGAAGTCCCAGTGCTCCTAAGAAGCTGGAAGGCGTTTTGAGAAATGCACTCGCTGACCTCTCCTTGTTAATTCTGGAATCCACTCACACTTTCTTCTTTTTCATAGAGAAGCTGGCAGAGTTTGATACAAGGCCTCTCTCTCTCTCTCTCTCTCTCTCTCTCTCTGTGGTTGTGTTTGGCGCATGATGAGGTAGCAGGTCAGTTGCAGGCTGTTCAGACCCCTATTTGGCTTGTGGGAGCGGCTGCTGCAGTTCAGGAAGTGGAGGGAGGGGGGAGGAAAAGTCAGATGACAAATTGTCCACCAACTGGAGACTAGGCAAAGAAACCATTGGCAGTGCCAGAGTCTCTTGACAGAGAGACCCACTGTCTGTGCTGCTCAGTCATCCCACCTCCAGAGAGTATATGCAGGAGAGATGCAGGCCTTCGTTTGGTGTGAGCCTCCCTCCCGAGTCTGGTCTGCTTGGCCTTGTGGCTTTCAGACACAGTTCACTTCAAACTGGGCTTCAGGTGTTTTTCAGGCTTCCGCTGCATTTTTCTAAATGGTAGTGATGGTGGTAGGAACACAAGGCTACGCATGTGCGAGTTCTTGGCCACTGTTTCAGTGTTACTGTTCTCATGGTGTTCCCCACCACTCAATTCCTAGGCCTTTTACAATCTGACTCGGGGTGCAAAATAGCAACTTGATGAAGTCCATAATTAAAATAAAGTATCAAATGATAAACATGGCTGAAGGATAGAGTTTTATGTACATTGCAGCCCAATCCTGTGCATGTTTCCTTGGATGTAAACACTGCTGATCTCAATGAGACTCACTTCCAAATCAGCACGTATAGGATTGCTGCAACCCTAGTTGCTTCTGAGACTGCAGTCCTATACATGCTATGCTGGGAGTAAACCCCATTGAACACAGTGGGACTTCTGAGTAGACATACCTAGGATTGTGCTGTTAATCATTTGGCAGCTCAATGCTATCTTACCCCCCCACCCACCCACCCCGGCCGATGCAGCCTTCCCTCCATGCTCTACTCTGCCCAGCTGGCAGCCTGGCTGCACGGAACGGCGCATCACCTTTTGGGACCGCTGTAAAGCAGCATCCTGTGAGGGGGGCAGCCAAGTCTCCTCTGGCTAAGGGATAGGCTTACCATCTTCCCGGAAATGACCGGGATTGTCCCGGCGACACCCCCTTCGTCCCCCCGTCCCCCCCGAGCTGTCTCTTTGTCCCGGCCCCGGCCCGCCGGCTGCATCGTGGCGGGCCGGAGCTCTTCCGAGACTGTGCTGCCAGCTGCAGCACGTCTCTGTTTTGATCTCTAGTCTCGCGCGCCTATTTGCGCGACGCTGGGAGCTCTCCGGAACGGCCCGAGTTCACTCTACGCCCCCGGCCACGCCCCCAGTCCCGGCCAAGTGCCGGGCGTATCTGGGATGGCTACTAAGGGAACATTTGTTGGCGCAAGTCTGAGTGGACCTGGGAAGGTGGATTGAGGCCTGGAAGGGGGACAGGATATTGGCAGAGCTGCCGCTGCTGATACCGCCCCCTTCTTGGCCTCGACACCACCACCCCGCCCTGGTCTCCACCCTGTTCTTGCCCCTCCGTGGTTCATTCTGCCCAGCTGGTGGCCTGGCTGAGCAGAATGGCGTATCACCTTTTAGACCACTGTAAAGCACACTGCGTCACCAGAACGCGAGTTCTAGCAGTGCAGCCCATAGGACTGAGCTGTAAATGTATTTTTGTCACTTTATACATTTCTTATGATCATAACATTTTATCTAGCAATCATGTTTATGATTTTTCACTTTATTTTAATAATGACTCTATCAAGTTTATATTCTGCTGAATAGTGCAGCTGCAAAATTTAGAACAAACAGAAAGAGTTAAAATAAACATCAAAAGAGAATTTGGATCTGAAATCTTTAATGTGTATTGTAGAGAGTCAAATTCAGCAAAATGCTAAAGAACATGCATTTCATTTTTAAATTTGTCCCATTGAAATTTGAATTTCACCATAATTTAGGGTTCTTGGTTTTGGGATCTTGTGAAGAAATCATGTTTCATGTTTCAAAATCCTCATCTGAATTTTATCCTTGGAATCCTTTGTTTTGCTTGAATCCGGGCCATTAGCTTATGTCTGAATCCAGCAATTCTCCATGTATTGTACATGTGTAAAGTTTCAAATGGATATTTTCCTTTCTCTCAACACCTCATGTAATGTATAACATAGAGAGAGAAAAAAACCAATTAGATTAAAGAGAGCAAAACAGGTTGAAGTTCAGATGAAGCAAAGAACACACCATTTGGGTTCCTTCAACTTCTCTAGATGTTTAACTCATTGCATCACCCGCCCACCCAGTATTTGTTCCTTCACATTCATAACCACTCTCATGATTCTGAGGGCTTGACTCATGTTTTAAACATTGAAGGTTCTAGAACTTGGCTCTGCAGCAGTGCCACAGATTTCACATTCCTTTTAACCAACATATTGCTTCGTCTCTCTTCTTTTGGTGTATTGACAGACTGCAGTAGGACTCTTTAGCAGCACTGTCCAGACCCACCTTCTCTTGTTCACTGACAAATCATCCCCAAAGCACGTGGAGAGGATGGAAAAGTACCAGGAAGCAGCAAAACTCTTCCAGGGTCAGGTGAGTTTTGACTCCGTGCTGTAAAGGGAAATTGGGATCCTCCAAGAGACAGGTGGGTATATATCATATAAAGGGTCCAATCCTATCCAACTTTCTAGGGCTGTGTTACATCCTGTGGTGGTGGTGGGGGGGCAGTCACGCAGGCCTCCTCAGTGTAAGGGAACATTTGGGGCTGCATTGGCCCTGGAATGTTGGCTAGGATTGGGCCCTTAATTTATGAGGAAAACAACAGTTGGTATGAAGGGGAAAAAAAGCATCAGAAAATTCAGTGCTCATGGTTGATATTAACACTCCAAAGAATCCTGTCCACATCCTCAGGTTCTACAAGCTGAAAATAATTCCAGATGGTAGGATAGACAGGTGCCAAAGGGACATCATTAGATATTCCTAATGTGGTGTCCAAGTCATGCTGAATCTGATCGACTTTATCCATGAAGTGCTTCGCAAACTCATCACAGCGAGCCACTGTGTGTTCCGCCCCATCTACTGGGGGGGGGGGCAGATGGAGCAGTCCACGGACTACATGAAAAAACTCAGCAGATTTTATTATTCACTGACCTGGCATTCAAAAGCAGCAGTTTCAGACTCTGAGGATTGTTGCCAAGAGCGCCAAGGGTCAGAGGGATGGGGGAAGGACCAGAAACAGGGACAGACTGTCTGCAACCACTGGCGTCACTGCAGGGGGGGCGGGGCTGTAAGTTCCTCCGTGATCGGAGCCTCCCGTTACACGGAGGAACGAAGCGCCCCGCCCCCGCGCCTTCCGACCCATTCAAAGCGGCAAAAACAACGCACAGGGAGTCTCCTGCGCGTTGTTTTCACTGCTTTGACTGGTTCAGAAGGCGCGGGGGCGGGGCGCTTCGTTCCTCCATGTAACGGGAGGCTCCGATCACGGAGGAACTTACAGCTCCGCCCCCCCTGCAGTGACGCCAGTGTCTGCAACTGACCCTTGTTCTCCTGAAACGGCCTGCCTGACTCCCACCACCATATCTTTCATGGTCCATCAGTCTACTAATGGTGGCCGCCCTCCCCTAGACTCCCTTGAGGTGCCAAACACATACCTTTTCAGTGGAGCCCACCTTCGAACTACACAAAACTTGAATATTCACACATACTCTCAATTACCACCCCTCACTTCACTATCAATTCCCTTCCTAACTCGTACTAGCCCCCCCTGCCCCCTCTCACAGAGGCTTGGGTCATCACACACCCCTTGCCCCCTCTCATAAAGTTAACCACCACAGTGATCCTACTGCAGTGCAGGTAAACAATGCACAAGGGAAGGGAGGGCTGGCAGTCGATGATCCAAAGGGCATCAAACAGCTTGGGCCCACAAGGGCCACAGGAAACAGTCGTCTAGCCACCTTGATCCTCTGGGCCTTTGGCTCTTGCCCTTTGGTCCGTGCCTCTGGCATGCCAGAGGCCTGAAAATAAAACCCGTTGGGGCATTTGCCTTTAATACCAGTAGTTACTTCCAGAAGCCAGAAGTGCTGTGTATTTTATAGCACTTTCTGGATTTGTTTCCTTCTTACACTGATGACCAGCCTACATTTCTATTATGTATTTGGTGATAATAACGTAAGTTGAACTGTGGAAAAAAACTTGGGGTGGACAATGGAACTGCTGTTCCTTCTGCCTCATCCCAATACCTTTGAACATTCCATGTGCCTTAAGAACTTGCGCCAAGTGATGGCGTGACTCTCCCTGGAGCTTGCCAGTTGGACTGTGATGAGGACATGGAGGAGTCAGAATTTTAGGCTTCTAGATTTTTTTGTTCTGCTTAAATGACTGGTCTAAACACCGGGGCTTCACAAACCTGTAGGTGATCTCATGTGGATTTTTTCCTCCACCTGTTCAGTTCCAAGCCACTCCTATACAAATGTTGCCTTAATAGATGAAAAGACTATAAGATGTGCAGGATCAAAGCTTCTTGTGAATTTGAACAGGAGCTGATCCAGGGGTTTCTGCCTAAAGGACCATGGGGGTATTATGCTGAGCCATATAGCCTCATATTGTGTGATCCACATGCCATACTCTGTCCTTTGTGTGTATGTATACACACACACACACACACACACACACACACACACACACACACACACACACGTGTGACATAATATTTATTTGGATCTATGAGCACTCAAAGGCTTCTCTGCATCTTTGTCATTCTCCTTCTCTGTGCAGATTCTTTTTATCTTGGTGGACATCCACGCAAAGGGCAATGACCGGGTTATGTCTTACTTTCACTTGAAGCGGACCCAGCTGCCTGCGCTGGCTGTGTACCACACACCAGATGAGGAACAGGATGTACTGCCTCTGGATGAAGTCTCTCTGGAGACCGTGAAGGATTTCTGTAATGGTTTCTTACAGAGAAAGCAGGTGATGAGTGCACTCTTGGGCTGGCCAATCTCATCTTTCTGCCCATCATCTCCCACCGGCTAGAAACATTGCATCCACTCTTCTAAATCTCTGTGTTGTCTTGTTTGAAGAAGACTGACGGAGCTGGTTGGGTTCAGGCCATCATCTCTTTCTGAACCGGCATCCTGCTTTTCCCCCTTTCTTTTCTAGCCTAGTTAGGGTAGAACTGGGCACTCATCTACAAATTAGGGGCAGGGGAAAGCTGTGGGCTGGAGAGGCTGTCTCTAAAATCTTAACCCACCCACTACTTTCTCTTTTCAACTATCCCTCAGCTGGTTTCCCTTTAGCCTGGCTCCAACATTAGGTTTCTTCCCCACTAACCCTTTTATCTGAATGAATTGATCATAATTTGTATGGAAAATTCAGATCATGTTGTTGCCAACTTGTTACGTTCCAGTGTTTCCTGGGTAGCAGTGGCAGCAGTGGACATCCCTCCTCTTCTTTGGGGGTCGGTGGGTGTGGGCCCTCGGTGTCAGTCATGGCCCTTGGCCAGTGCCCAACCTGGCTGACCCCTGATGTTGACCCTGATTTTCGCATAGCAGGAACTGGAAGGATGAGGAGCCATAACGTAGGTTATTCCTCATACAGCAGTAACTGTATATGCCAATATTGTTTTAGCCCCTTAGAAATAGGAGCAATGCAACACACCAATCTTCTCCTGTGGGCCCCAGCTCAGAGTCATGTTCTTTGGGGCAGATAGAGAATCTGTCCTAGAAAAAAAGTACCCATGTGGGAGTGCTCTCTTTTGCTCCTGGAATCCTTTCTATTGAAAACTCTTCAGAATCAAACGTTTTTGAGATCTGTGCTAAAAATAATTCCTCCAAACCTGTAATTCTAGGATTGGAATAAATTATGCAAATTGGACAAATGTGAACGATTATATTTAATTTATATGTTTTCCTTTCTGGCTTCATAGCTTGTTTTTGCAACACTTGGAACATTTTTGGTTCCGTTGTTTTCTTTTCTTTCCAGGGACTAGGGAAGAAGATGTTAGAGTCATGGAAAAATGGGGGACTGTTGTGGTGGAAGATGTGTGTAGGAGCAGGGGCTCAGGAACGACAGGAAGAAACTGGGAGTTGCTGGGATAAACAAAGGTGGCTCGTTTCCTTGACAGAAACCAGCCTTAGACTTCTGAGGCCTGCTGCAGCTGCTGCTGTTGTGGAGAAGGAAAAATGTCACTGCCCAGGCCAAATTTACCAGGTTACCTGGCCAGTAAAGGATTCTGCCTGGTGGTTTGGCTAGAGGCAGGGTGTTTGCAGTGCTGCTGTAGGACTAGAGCATACCTCGCATCCTCCACTCTAAGATCTGCCATGATTACTGGAAATTTCAGCTGAGCCTTAACTGGTTCAGAAACCATTTTCAAATTTTCTGTGACTTATAGCCCAATCCGAACTCCCCCAGCCCCAATGCAGTCATGCTAATAGGGTGTGCACTGCATTGAAGTGTGTGTGTGGGGGGGCAGTCACGGAGTCCTCAAGGTAAGGGAACTTTTATTTCCTTACTTCAGGGCAAGCCTCTGCTTCCTCAATGGGTCTCCTTGGATTTATGCCAGCTATTTTGCTGGCATAAGGACAGTAGGGGAGAACGGACAGGGATAGGATCCCAGCATAAGTCGCTGCCACCGAGATCCACTCCCTTCCTCCCCTGATCCGCCTCCTGCTATCCTTTTCCCTGCTCAGACACTCCCTCGTTCCTCTCCCTCCCCGCCCTTTCCCTCCCACCACCCACCCCCTGCGCTGGCTTACTTGCGCTCCGCTGGCTGCTGGCACCGCCACTGTTTGTGGCAGGCAGCGTATCCAAAATGGCCGCCGGTGGTGCGCTGCGTCTGCTGCCATGTGGCCATTTGCAACAGGGGAACCTCTGTTCTGCTGTTGTAAATGTTAGTTACGATTGGGTTGTATATGAAGTTGCCTTTTAAATAGTCAAAACACTGGTCCATCTAGTCAGTTGCTTCTCCATGGACTGACAGCAGCTCTTCAGAGTTACAGAGGGGGGTCCTTCCCAGCTCTACCTGAAGATACCAGGGGATTGAATTTAGGATCTTTGGCATGCAAAGCAGCTGCCCTACCCCTGAGTTACAAATGGATTCTTCTGCCAGTCCTTCAGCATATTCAAAGTTGTACGACACATGAGAGTTTCTTAGACCACCTAAGACTTGTAGCCAAAAAGGACAACTACCTTCCAACCGGGTAGGAAGCCTGCTTGTTTTCTCCCAGATTTTGTTCTCTCCAGTTTGTCAGTCAGTGTTCACTGATGGGAATGGAGTATCTAAAATTAATCTCAGTTTTCAGGATTGAGAGTGATGAATATTTGTGTACTGAAGATTGTTAAGACAACTAGAATGGGATGAGAGTGCACAGAGGGTCACACTGGGCAACACCAGTTGCTCTTTTGCAGCATCTTAAGACTTTCATCTTCCCTCCATGAAAAATGGTGATGTTGACTCCGTTCCTTGGGTTCTGTTTTGTTTCAGAAAGAAAACCCCAAATCAGAGGACCAAGTCTTGAAAGAGGAACTCTGACTCCATTCCAAGTCTGCAACAACAACAACAACAACAACAACAACAACAACACATATCCACTGGAATTCTATAGTTACCCTTGTACTTAGTGGGAAAATAATCAACAATGTGAAGATCCTGAAACAGAATCGTGCCAGGCTACATGAGCTGAGTTCCATATTTCCCCAGTGATTCCATATACACTTATCCTGTCTTTTGCATGTTATCAGTTCTACCTTTTCATTTTGTTTTCCAGTAATTGTTTCCAGTTGTTTTCTGTAATGCATTGGAAATGGTTGGGTCATGGGCCACTGGGATATGGTAACCTTTTTGGTCAGGATGTCAGGCAGCTGGAGGAGGTATTGCCTAGTCCAGTGTTTCTCAAGCTGTGGGTCGGGACCCACTTGGTGGGTCGCAGCCTGATTTCTGGTGGGTCCCAGGTGATGGAAAGATCAGATAAGTAATTGCCACAAGTCCTGAGGCTATCAAAAAATCAGATAGCTGCTAATTGCCCTTCAAAGAGCTGAGCTCCTGCAGTTTGCAAGCTTGTGTAAATATAGGGAGATAAATGTTTGAGCGTCTCGTAAAGGCAGGGTGGGGTGCGCGCGTCACCCAAGTGACCCCCCAGACACACCTCACGGCCGCGCCGCGTTTTTTGGGGGGGTTGCCCCATCGGGCGCCGCTCCGGGCGCCCAACAGGCCGCTGCCCCGGGCGCCCCTCCTGCACCTTTAATCGTTGCAGTCGGCTTGGGGATGTCTTCCCTGGCCGGCTGACCTGGGCCTTCTGAGGAAGGCCCACTGCGTCGAACGTTATTTATAACGTTTTTCGCGCATGAGCAGACCGTTCCTAAGGGAAAAGGGCAGCCCTTTTCCTTCAGGAACGGTCTGCGCATGCGCGAAAAACGTTATAAATAACGTTCGACGCAGTGGGCCTTCCTCAGAAGGCCCAGGATCGCCGGCCCGGGAGGACGGTCCGAGGCCTTCTCCCGGCCTCAGAGCCTCCAGGCGACGCAGCGCAGGGGAGGTGACGCGCGCGCGCGTCACCCTTCTGCGTGCGTCACCCGGGGGCGTCCCGCCCTCCCCACCTCGCACTAGTGACAGCCGTGGCTAGGTGGGTCCCGATAGAGTGTGATTTTAAAAAGTGGCTCCCGTTGCTAAAAGGTTTGAGAACCACTGGCCTAGTCAGTGTGTAAATGGGCAGGAGTAAGCCATGTAAGATTTCCTGCCTTGGATGTACAAGATACTTTGGTAGCTAGGTTAATGTGTGGCATGAACATTTTGTGCGTATCTGTGTCTAAGTCAGTGCTCCATTAAAGAAACACTACCTTCCATCAATTAGTTTGGACAAATGACTTATACCGTTCCCATCTGTGCCACTACCCCACAATTCCCTTTTATAGCAAGATTTTTTTCTTGCTTTTAAAAACAAATAAGCTGATCTTGCATGTATCCAAGGTGTATATCACCTTGACTAATTTCTTTCATCTATTTCTTTATAAGATGGAAGATGAAATTACTTCTGACCTCCATCAACCTGGGATACTTCTCAATCTATGAGATATCTCAAGGTTTTGCTTCTTCGTCTTTTTTTTTTTTTTAATAACCCATCAGACGTATTTTGTACGGATGTGGTGCAAGCAAGGATGAAACTGCAAATATCCAGTGTTTTTGCTTTCTAAAGTGAACAAAGCTTACAATCCCAGCAAGAGGAAGCATACAGGAGAGTTGTATAGAAGACATGCAAAGGCCAGAGACAGACAATCGAGTTGGAAGGCAGCTTGCAAGAGGGATCGCTGCTTGCGACATATACTGTACACTCATCTCACTTTTGCCTCTGGTTAAGAGGTGTTGCATGTTTTTGTAGAATTTCAGACTGACTGCAAAATCTGTTTAACCTAGGGCAACAGCTGGAAAAAGAACTGTGTGTACGCCATTGAAACTGAAATCTCTCTCAGTTTCAACCACTTTCAGCTTTCTTAAAATCAATTGTTTGTCTCCATCAAAGATGCATTGTGGGACCATGATGGACCAAACTTAATGTAATGTGAGAGCTCCGTGTTTGGGACTCCCAAAGTCTTTTTTATTTTTCAAAAAGCAGTTGGGAGGGGTAGTTGGGAACTAGTTCTCCAGCTATACCAGTTCTTTAACTTAAATCCCCCCCCCCCCAGACTTTACATTACACTGCATTGGCATGGAAGGGAAAACATGTGGGGATGATGTTGCGTCTATAAATTTCCCAAGCCACGTCTGGTTTGGCCGGACTTGAATATGTTCCGGTTCAGGTGCTGAAGATCCTTTCAGGAAGTTAGAAAACTCACAGAAATCTCTGTGTTCCAGGTGACCAGCGACGTCATTTATACACTGGCTCCCTGAGTTATGAATGTCTGGCAGCCCAATTCTATCCCTTATGGCCACCGGTGTAACTAGCATAGTGCCGGCAGAGGCAGCTTTACGGCAGTTGCAAAGCAGCCGCCACCAAAGGGCACTGCTGGCCCGCAGGCGGGGAGGGAGTGGCCTTGTGTGTGCCAAGGCTGCGCAGGGGGTGGAATGGGGTGGGAGGAGGGTGGTGAAGAGGAGGGAATGGGGTGGTGGTGGTGGTGGGGAGGAGGGCGGATCAGGCCCAGGAGGGGGTGGGTTTAGCGGTGATACATGCCGAATCCTGATCCCCTTCCTGGGCCTGATCCACCTTCCCAGGTCACCGCAGATGCGCCAGCGACTGAGCAGGTGAAAGTCTGAGCTGACCCATAGCGGCTGCTAGGGCTTATCCCGGGGCATGGGGCAAATGTCCCCTTACCCTGAGGAGACCTCCAGCAGCCAAAAATTCCCTGCGGGATACAGTGGAAGCCACACCAATGCCGCTGCATCGCCATGCGGGGATTTAGTTAAGATTGGGCTGCGAGTTATGGACAGTTGCATTGGTGCTTGTGCACAGGTGCAGTATGTCCTTTGTAACAACAAACATACAACAACAGTTAGCCACTGTGGTCCCCGGGGCAAATTTCCAAACATCACCCCCGAAGTCACACCCTCCTTGGTTTAAAAAAATAATAAAAAATTGAAAGTGATGAGCAAGGAGCGGCAGTGGCAAAAAAGGTAGGTTGTTCGCCGCCCCCTTGCTCCACTGCCTGTTGCCCCCCAGCCCAGCCTCCAGCCCAGCCTGTCCCCCTCCACTCACCCTTGCCGCTGCCGGCAGTCTCCAGCAAAAAAAAAAAAAAAAAAAAAAAGCAACAAAAAAGCCACTTTTTTTTTTGCTGGAGACTCAGGCGGTGGCAAAAAGATAGGTTGTTCACCTTCACCCCTTGCTCTGCCTGCCTGCTGCCCCGGCCCCCACCTGCTGCCTCTCAGAGCTGTTAGGATTCTAAGCAGCTCTCTCAAGGATCTTGAAATATGGGGCCCTGTTCTTTTTAACGTTTTCATCAATGACTTGGATGAAGGGATTCAAGGAGGCCTCATCAAATTTGTGGATGACACCAAGCTGGGAGGAGTAGCAAATACAATAGAAGACAGTAGAAACATTCAGGACGACCTTGACAGACTGGAATGCTGGGCTGGAATGAATAGGATGAAGTTCAACAGGGACAAATGCAAGGTTCTGCACGTAGGCGAAAATAACTAAAGACGCTGTTATACAATGAGACACACCTGGTTTGGCAACACAACATGTGAGAGGGATTTGGAGTTGCAGTGGATCACAAGCTGAACATGAGCCAGCAGTGTGATGCAGCTGCAAAGAAGGCGAATGCAATTGTAGCCTGCATTAGTAGGACCGTAGTTTCCAAGTCACGAGAAGTAATGGTTCCACTTTTTACTCCATATTGGTCAGACGACCTCACCTGGAGTATTCTGTCCAATTCTGGGCACCACACTTTAGGAAAGATGTGGCCAAAGTGGAGCGGGTTCAGAGAAGAGCAACAAGGGTGATCAGAGGAGTGGAGAACAAGCCCTATGGGAAAGGCTGAGGGAACTTGGTATGTTTAGTCTGGAGAAGAGAAGGCTGAGATTATATGATAGTGCTCTTCAGAGGGCATATGGAAGAAGGGACCAGAGGTGTAACTGTTTGCGCCCGGAGCAAGGGGGGTTGGCGCCCCAATTGCCGCGGCCGACAGGCCGCGGCGCGGTCCGGAGGGGCGGGGCGGCACCCTCCCTCCTCCCCCTCAATTGGGAGAGCCGGCTCGGGGACGTCTTCCCCGGCCGGCTGCCCGGGGCCTTCTAAGGAAGGCCCACTGCGAGAACGGTATTTATACCGTTCTTTTTGCGCATGCTCAGACTGTTACTGAGGGAAAAGGGCAGCCTTTTTCCCTCAGTAACAGTCTGAGCATGTGCAAAAAGAACGGTATAAATACCGTTCTCGCAGCGGGCCTTCCTTAGAAGGCCCCGGGCAGCCGGCCGGGGAAGACGTCCCCGAGCCGGCTCTCCCGATTGAGGGGACGGAGACTCGAGTCGGTTGGATATCAGGAAGAAATTCTTAATAGTAAGGGCAGTTTAGCAGTGGAACAGATTGCTGAGGGAGGTGGTAGATTCTCCCTCACTGGAGAACATTAAGGAGAGGCTCAGCAGACCTCTGCTGGAGATGCTCTAGTCTAGGAAGATTTCCTGCTATAGGCTAGGGGTTGGACTAGATGACCTTGTGGATCCCTTCCAACTCTATGATTCTACTATGACATCCACATGGAAGAAAACGTTACAGCAGCAGTAGAGACCAATCTGCGCCCTCGGAGGCCTAAGCTTAAATGTGGACCTGGCCGAGGGCAGGTTGCTAAATGAGGCACAGAAAATTTGTTGCCCCTCCTGCTGCCTCCTCCTTGTCCACCCAGCTAGTGGCGGCACCACATGATCCGCTTCCACCCCCACCACTTTATCTCCAAGCAGAAGGAAGTGATTTCATCCCCTAGCTCCTCACCTCGCTCCTTCTTTGCATGGTCTCTTTAACAAATTGGGTTGGAATGCTGGAAACTCTTCCAGCCTGTCCCACACGTCCTGCTTTGTAAAGGGACTGCATGAGGAAGGAGGGAAGGGAGCTGGTTTGCTGCCCCCTGATCTGCTTCCTGCTTGCTTTTCAGCCAATGGAAGACAGATTGGAGTGGCTCCACCTGCAGTGGTTTGGAGGGAAGCGGTGACAGACCTGGCACAAAAAGCCCGTTGAATCTATTTGTCGCTCCCCACAACCCACCGTTCAGCGCAAGCCACATCATTTGTGTCATCAATGGGCTGCTGGCCCTGTTGCCAGGATGTGTTTTAATTGTAGGGAACAGTAGAAAATGTTGCTGGTGTTGCAGATTAAGAATTTGGGCGTTTTTTGGTTTTGTTTTAATCAGACTGTATTAAGCAGCCTGTTCGAGGGTCCAATTAAAAGGTGGACTGAAAAGGGAGATGGTTTAGCTGTATGTGACAGAATTGTAAAGTGTGGTGGTATTTATTTATTTATTTATTAAATTTATACCCCGCTTCCCCCCCATAGGGGGTCATAGGTATGTGGGTCATAGGTGGATGGATGTAGCTGAAATGCTCGTTGCTTTCAAAACCCAGAGGAATGAACGCGTGCACTATGATGAACGCTCTCACTGATTCATGTCATCCAAATTGCTTCCACATTTGCCGCTAAAAGCTGCTTGCCTCTCTATTTCCATCTCCCCAGCATTTTTGGTAAGCTCCCACTGTATCTGTCTCTGATTGAGAACACCCAGGCAAGCCGTGCATTCACCCTGGCCAGGTGTAATGCCTTTGCCGTCTAGTTTGATGGGGCTCAGAATCACTCAATCCTCTAAACTACAAGGACGCTGCCCATGCAATCAGACAGATATTGAATCTCTACCGCATGCGCTACTACACTGCATATGGTACAATGACCTTCGGCAAGACATTCTCAACCCTCTGCTGTTAAACATGCAGGGGGAGCCCGACTCAGATATCATCCAGTTCTTATTTTCATCCTCCACCAAACCAACCATCAATCTGTTAGCTAAATTTTCTCCTGTTGATTATGCAACAGAGAGCTGCCATGGTGGCTGCCTCTACTGAACCTACTGTATAATGGCTGTTAATGATTATCTGGGACAGGATCTTGTTTATTGCTTTGTTTTTATCAAATATTTATAATTGTATGTATGTATGATTGTGTCTGAGCCAGCGGGTGGCGCAGTGGGTTAAACCACTGAACCATGAGCTGTCGATCAAAAGGTCGGCAGTTCGAATCCCTGCGACGGCTCCTGCCAACCTAGCAGTTCGAAAGCAAGAAATTGCAAGTAGATTAATACCGTATTTCTTCGAGTCTAAGGCACCATCGATTCTAAGGCGCACCTTTACTTTCAGTACCACCAGCAGGGGAAAAAAAAATCCATCGATTGTAAGACTCACCTCCCTTCATTGAATCTACCCGCTCAACACCAACTCTCCCCAACATGTCTCCTGCAGCTGAGGATGACTGAGAGCACTGCCTTTGCATAGCATTTCTGGCCCAGCCAGAAAGTGCCATTTCCTTCGTTACCTGGGCTTGGGGGAGCTTCAGGGAGGCCTGTGCAACCCTCTGCAGGCTTCTCTGATCTTCAGTTCGGCGAAAAACAGCGATTTTTGGCAATTTCTGGTTTTCGCGAAAACCGGAAATGGCTGAAAATCAACGTTTTTTGCCGAACTGAAGATCGAGGAGGCCTGCAGAGGGTCGCGCAGGTCTCCCTGAAGCTCCCCCAAGCACCAGTAAGTAAGAAGATAGCATTTTGGGGTGCTTTTTGGAGACCTTCGATTCTAAGACGCACCCCATTTTTTGAAATGCTTAATTGGGAAAAAACATGCATCTTAGAATTGAAGAAATACAGTAGGTCAGTGGGACAGTAACAGCGTTCCATGCGCCTCAGTGTTGAGTCACGCCAGCCACATGACCATGGAAACGTCTTTGGACAGCGCTGGCTCTTCGGCTTTGAAACGGAGATGAGCACCGCTCCCTAGAGTCGGACACGACTGGACTTAATTGTCAAGGGATACCTTTACCTTTATGATTGTGTCTATGCCAATAAAGGTTTCTGACTGACTGGCTTCCACATTAGAGCCCTTCGGTGCTACTGAGGCATTGCTTTTGCACAAGTAGCTGCTAATTAAACTGGAGGCTCTACACATCAGTGAAAAACATGGTACTATGTTATCCAGCAATGTGATTCAAGGCCAAGATCCTCCAATAATGTTTAAAACGGTCTCTGGGAACTTCAAATTAAAGTGTATTGCTTGCTGATTCTGCCTGTTTTATTGCTTTCTGTTGATTCTGGCTGGGGATTAGTGGAAAATTGCCCCTTGAATAACCTCTTTGAAGTGCTCCAATATCAGTTTCTATATGAGAGGGGTGAGGGTGAATCTTTAGTTATTGGTTTCCTTGCATTATTTTTTTCTTTTTTCTTTTGATAGTGAAATGATGCTATATAATTTTGTTTTTTTAAACATTAGTAATTAAAGCCCCCCCCCCCTCCCATGGGCATAGAAACCAACACTGCAGCAATTCAGAAGGGCTATTTAAAGAGCAGTTGCTCACCAATCCTTTGGCCCAAATCACCAGAAGCAATAAAATGGGTTGAAAAGCAAATGTATTTAAAGACATAAGGTTCCTAACAAGTCTTATAGCCCAATCCTATCCACATGGTATACCATTGCAGTAGCCTGAGCCTCTCTGCCAGTCTGTGGAGTGCTGCTGCTGGTGTAAGGCTCAGTAGGCCCCACCCCACTGACATTTCCCTGCAGGTTGGCTATTGATGGAATTTTGCTGGCAGTGGGGGTGGGATTGGGGGTGAAAAAGGGGTGGAGCACTTATGTATGCAGAATCCAGAACCCTCAGCCTAGGCACGCGAGACGTGTGTGGTATGTTGCTGCCTTAAGTTCTCACAGCACTGAAGTCTACTGCAGGTCTTTCCACTGAGCACAGTAAATCACAGAATCTCTTAACTTAGCCTCTGATTACTGAACTAATTGTTTGAGGTTGATCTCGCATCAGCAGAACATGTAAATAGCATCCAAACTTTTGATTATTCAAACAATTTGGATGTTTCATCAATTCTGAAGTTGTTTGTAAGCCTATACCAAGAGACACTTTCATTAGCCCTCCCCTCCAAGAATTTGTTTGTCAAGACATGTCCCACGCCTCTCCCCACCAGAGTTAATAATTCCCCCTGGGCTTATTTTGGATCTTTCCATTTTGCATGTACGGTACTGTCATATGCTGTTGGTCCGTTGGCTGTTGGCTATCCAAACATCCTAAGACCAAGAGCCCTATATTTTCCTTTCGACAAGTGCCACAAGATGCCCTCCACCATTTTTTGTTTCTCAGGTGGCCTTCAAGACCATAAAACAAAACAAAAAAATAGAGGGAGTTTTTTTTTTTTTTGGCATTTCTACCGCCACGTTATGAAGAGACAATCCACCTTTTCACAGACATTATAAAATTCAAACTAAACTGTAGCTTTCTAGGAGTACCAGGGAAAACTTCCAAGAACATCTCTACTGTGCAAGGTTGTCTTTCTTGCATGTAAATAGCATTGCTAGCAGAGAGCCACAGAGAATAAATACAGTAGTTGAGGTTTTATTCAGAAGCTGTTGAAGCATCCGTTCACATTAGGGGCGGTAAGATTTACGAGTCACGACAAACAAGCAAATCAGGATGGAGATCTTCAAAACAGCCAAGCTGATAGCACTACTCACACAGCTCATGTACTGAGACTGAAAACCACGGTCAGAGAGATCCTTTGGGGTGGGCACTTGTGACAGCAGTGACACTCCGCATCCATTTAGGACTTGTGCCACTTTCTGTGTTGATTGTTTCGAGTGTTATTTTTACATACAATGAATGGGGATGTGGCCCAGTTGAGCGTACTGGGTAAGAACTTGGAAGAGCTGGATCACTACTAAAGAGTGGGCAGAAGACCTGCATTGTGTAGCCTTTCAGCATGTAATGCAACTCATGTTCAGTTATGTAAGCCAGAGAAAAAAAACAAAACAGGACGTGAGAGAACACTGTGGTCATGCTAACATGCTTGTGAGCGGAAGATGTCTCCCCAGTGACTGTCCCACCAGTGTACATAGATAATTATAGAGACAACTTTTTAAAGAGGCTTATAACGAGCGCTGGTCTGTGAAATTCCTTTTCTTTGTTGTCTAGCAGACCACATTCAAAACAACAAGTCCTGGAACCACAATGTGGTCCCTGATCCACCCACAGCTGGCCATACCATAGCGTGCTAAAATATAGAAAGTTGGATTCTGCTGTCCTCAAAAAACCCTTCAGCTGGTGAGGTAGTAGTGGAGGTTGGGGGTATATGACAGTGCATTCTTCAAGAAGCTCAGAATGCCCTTTTTGAGAGATGGGGCCCATCATGTGGAATAGCGCTAAAAAGACGTATTCATTGGACCATTGCCCAAACAGCTTGCCTAAGCAGGTATATCGTGATCAACAGGATGCTGCAGACATCCAGATGGTCACTCCATAGTGGTCAAAGTTGAGCAAACAGCAATGGGTGAATGGTCATGGTATTCATGTCCATTGTAATCCATGGTATTGTAATGAGGTCAGAGCGACTACATAGCTAACAGACAGATTACACTTGAATGGATAATCAACTGGACAAGATCTGACGGCCAGAATTCTGGCCTTTAAAAGATCTGCTACCAGTTCCACTGGCTATCTAATTGAGCATACATGTGTGAGCATGAATAGGGACATATGTGTGTGGGCATGAATACAAATGCTTAATATAATGAGTGTAACCATTGCAACTAGCCTGTTGTTGTTGGCAGGGAAAGCGCTTTCAGTTTGAACCATGCTGTGGTCTCTGTGCGCTTCTTCGAAAGATCTACCTGCTGCAGAGCAGTGGACTCAGTGGTCCAATTTGTGGACTCCAAAATGTGGTAATCCTGCTCTGCACCAGACAGATGTGATATTGAGCTTGTGCTGTGGACATGGCCTAGGAAAGGTTAAATGGCTTCCTCAAAGTCTCCAGAGGAAGCTGTTCCTAAGTGTCAGTGCACGACACTGGAAAAACAAGTCATAGTTGCCAGCGGTTGTTTCCATGGGTAGAAATGGCACGTTTTCAGCAGGGACTCCTGCTGGATTGGCCTGTGTATGGAGACACTTTGGTTAAACACCACAGTCTCATCATCATCCCACACAGCTCCACTTTCATTGCACTGAATGCCAATGGGAACATTCTTCTGGAAGCAAGAGTTATATTTTCTTGGATCTCAAGGCATTCCCATGTGTATCTTCATCTTGAGGTCTTCTTTGCTACAACGCCTTTCCTGAGCCCTTGAAAGCTTGAATGTCTTGTGGCAGTTTCTCCACCCACCTCTGCTCAATGGAAAAATATTTCATATTCCCTAAGAATGAAAAAGCCACAGAAAAAGAAACATATTTATTACATTTATATCCTGCCTTTTTCCATAGTGGAACTTAAGGCAACATATGGCTCTCAGGCAATCTCCTACCCACAAACTGAACACAACAGCCCCCCCCCCCACTTAGGTTCGGCAAGGTGACTACATCACATGGCCTTAGGTCACAGCCATATGGGAAAGACTCTGCTTTGTGTGAGCACACCTAGTGAGATGCAGTTGGTGACTAAATCGGGACAGGGCCTTCTCCATGGAGGCCCCAAGCTCTAGAATGTGCTTCCTCAAGAAGTTCATGCAGCTTCTTCTCTTGTGGTCTTTAGGTGTCTGCTCAAGACCTGTTTATTTCAATGTGCTTTTTGTTTGGCTGAGCTGAGCTGAGGTCATTGCTGGTTGATTTCTATGGCAAAGTGCTGTGATTTTGATGCTTTTATATATTTTCTTTGTCTGTTCTAATTCTCCCAACACTCAATTTTAGTGAATGTCCCCTAGTTCTGGTGTTGTGCGAGAGGAAAAATAACTTCTCTCTATCCACTCTCTTCATCCCATGCATAATTTTATACGTCTCAATCGTGTGTCCCCTCAGCTGCCTTTTTTCTAGACTGAAGAGCCCCAAACGTTGTAGCCTTTCTTCATAAGGGAGATGCCCCAGTCCGCTAATCATTTTGGTCACTCTTTTCTGCACCTTTTCCAGTTCCTCTGTATCCTTTTTGAGATGTGGCAACCAGAACTGGACACATTACTCCAGACGGGGCCTTACCATTGATTTGTACAATGGCATAATAATATTGGCCGTTTTATTCTCAATCCCTTTTCTAATGATCCCAAGCATGGAATTGGCCTTCTTCACAGCCGCCGCACACTGGGTTGACACTTTCATCGACCTGTCCACCAGCACCCCAAGATCTCTCTCCTGATCCATCACAGACAGCTCAGAACCCATGACCGTGTATGTGAAGTTTTGATTTCTTGCCCCAATGTGCATCACTTTACACTTACTTACCGTACATTGAAACGCATCTGCCATTTTGCTGCCCATTCTTCCGGTTTGGAGAGATCCTTCTGGAGCTCTTCACAATCCCTGCTGGTCTTCACCACGCGGCATATCTGTGTTTTTCTACTTGTGATTTGTATTTTCTTTTGAATTACACTATTAGCTGCTTTGAGCGTACAAGGCACAAAGTGGCATATGAATTTAAAAAATAAAAGAATAAATAATAATGCTCTCCAACCCTTCCTAGATAAAAGGTGTAGAGCTGGAGACGAGAACTGAAGTCAGAATGAGGCCACCAATCGAATCACAACCCATTCGCCGTGAGGTTTTGGCCTTGCTGCCACGTGTTTGACAGCCTCTCCCTCCTGCTTTGGTCACCTCAGGCATGCAGCAAAATCCGATTTATCAAGACCCTGGCAAGCTACCATGTGTGGCTGGTGGACTGGGTTCAGCTTGGAGGGTCAAAAGATGTGCAGACATGACTTAATAATTTGAACAGGATGACAACCTCTTTCTGGGAGGGGGAAACCTCATGACAAACTGTACATTACACTTTTCTACCTTCACAGCCCTACAAAGTCAGAAACATGAATGGGAGGGGAAAGGAGAAGGAGGGCCAGCGGTTAGGTAAGGACAGTGGCTGGCAAGGGAGGAAGGCTAGAGCATTGTGCAGTCATGGAGGCCAACATTAGATGCTTAGGCTGAAAAAGGAAGGGAGCTGGGAGGGAAGGAGAGACAGGCGAACTCTGCAGCTGGCAGGCAATTGATCAGAGCCAAGCTTGGGTGCAGGAGGAGAGATTCCAGCCTGGTCAGTTCCTGCCCCAGGGCCAAAGCCAGACAAGAGGTGACGACAGCATATATAGAGTGATTTGTTGAAACTTGGCTGAAGTCTGATGAGTAGAGCAAAAACAGCGCATAGGACGGCGGGCCCCCAAATAGTCCTTCCCCCCACATGGCTCACAGTCTCATAGTCTGCCCCTTCCCAAGTGCCTTTCTCCCCAACTTGGCTTTGATAGTGGAAGCTCTCTCTCTCTCTCTCTCTCTCTCTCTCTCTCTCTCTCTCTGTGTGTGTGTGTGTGTGTGTGTGTGTGTGTGTGTGTGTGTAAAAGAAGATATGGGGAGGAAGTGACTGTTTTGGGGGAGGGTTCATCAACTCCCTCTTCAACTACGTGCCCCTCTTGCTCTAAAAACAGACTCCTTGACTACGTTATACGCTCCCCAACATAAGTACTGGTTCGTTCTGGAGGTCTGTCCAGAAGTCAGACTGTACGTAGGTCGAAACAGCCGGCTTTTGCTGGCCCAGCCCTATCACGCCTGAGCAAAAGCACCACAGTGGACAGACTGCGCCTGTGTAAAAGTGTCGACGCAGCCATCCGTAACTCAGGGACCCAATGTCTATTGGATTGTGGACCTTTTCAGATCTTGAAAGCACCTGCAACAAATGCACTGGGGTGAGAGTGTAGTATCATGGCAGTATGGTCTAACCCTGATCTATGAGGTAAACATCTAAAACTATTCTTTTCCAGGCTTCCTGAGTGTGACAATGTACACTCTAAGGTGCCACAGTCCCCACTTCCATGGGAGTTCAGTGTACATACTTACGGCGCAATCCTATCTACCGGTAACTTTGTGCCCTGCGATGCAGTGAGGCTGGTGCAGCCTGCGCTGCATCTAGGGCGCAAAGAGGCTGCCTGGGAGGTCACCTTGGGAGAAGGGAACGTTTGTTCCCTTCCTATGGGTAAAGCTCCAGCCGCTCCGATGGGGGTACTCGGATGTGCGCCAGCTATTTTGCTGGTGCACATTCAAGCGATCCATGTAGTGGCAGCCAGACCTAGAGAGGGGGGGATAGGATTCTGGCGGACCTGCCGCCGCCCCTCCCCCTTCCCAGACCTAGCCGACCAATCCCACCCACCAGAATGCCCCATTCTGCCTTCCTCCACCGCTTGGCGGGGAACCTACCTACTTTCCCTGGCAGGTGCTCCAATGAATCTGGGGCGGGGAGAGTGGCACTGGCCTCTTCGCCTGCGTGGCCTCCTCGCCGGATGACGCAAATGCGTCGTAAGGCACATTTGTGACACCCGAGACCGGCGGAGCAGCACTTTGCGGGTCAAAGAGTTACACAGGATTGGGCTGTTAGAGTGTCTGAAAAAACAGTCTCGTGAAAGTGCCTCCAGTGTGTTGTGTTTACTCTGTGTTTACACAGTTAATGTGCTATGTCTGAATACAACGCCCTTCCCTTCAACAAAGGAAACATAACCGTCACAGGGAGAACCTTGCCAAAACAGGGCAATGTCTAGTCTTCTGAGGAAAGCAATAGGATGTGGGGAGGGTGAAAATGATCGTTCATATTAGTCACAGAGGAAACAGCAGTAAGATAGCCAAGCTGCAGTAAACACAATTCAGGTGTTCCTTATGGCAGGGGTCAAACTACACATGGCATGAATCATGTGCGGTTTCCCCTCCCCGACTTCTTAAAGCAAAAGTAGCTACATAGACTGTCCATCAGAAGACTGACATGTTGGGGGGGGGGGGGGAGGGAGGAGGAATGTGTGATCTTAACCCTTAACTCTCTGCTGGTTTTCCAACTCCAGTTTGCTCATGTCTTTTATCCCACCAGGCCAAAATCAATGGGGGGGGGGGCAATTTTGGTGGAGGAAACCATTGGAGAGGAAAGAGTTAAGATGCCCCTCCCCACCTGTGTTGGTCTCTTATTGGAGATTGCACTTTGGGTGACTGCTGTGTTAGGCAAAAAAGAAAACATTTGGGGGGGAAAACCTGCTACATGTGATTAAAATCACATTTGATGCCACAAACAACCAATGCAGCAAAGCCACAGAAGAATCAGCTGGTAGAAAGAGCAGCTTTTTCTGGTTACTGAGATTACATACATACCTACTGGGTGAAGTTTATGCTCATTACACTGTGCTGGCTGCAGCCATCATGAGGTATTTGGACGCCACTTCAGCATGACCTCTGATCTTTTGTAGCTCCACATTCTGCTTTACACTTGGAAAAAATACTGAGGATCTTAGCCACACTTCCCTTGTTTTTCTCATAGTATCTACTGGTAGCATGCCAATAGGTGCAAAGATATTAATTCTGGTCTCCAAAGTAATAATATGAGCATTTACCAATATCATATTCTCTGGGCCTCTGTGTGCGTGAACTTGTCTACCTTTCTCTCCTCCTGATCCACTTTGTCAACACATGATGAACAATTGATACTGTGGGCAAGTTCAGAGGTGGGGAGATAACAGGCTAAGTTTAGTGACTATGTAGCTCAGAGAAATCACCTCATCCCTGGCAATGGCTTTTCCTCTTCAGAAATACAGAGGAGAAAACCATAAGGAGATTGATTGATTGATTGATTGATTGATTGATTGGGCAGGTATTCAGATTTTAGGACCTTTGTGACATCACTAGTCACATTTCTCATCTCATCTCTATTAGCATGATCCCAACTCTTACCAGCAAGTCAGGTGGTCAAGAAACTAAATGGTGATCTGGGAAAGAAGGCATGGAGGAAGCAGGGATTAAGGGATTGGCAGATGGACCAGGACATGTTTGGAAGGGAAATAGGAAAAGGTGTGTGTGTGTGTGGGGGGGAGGGAAATGGAAGGTGGAGCTCAAGGGAATGGCTCAGATTAAGCCAAGGACTCAGGGCCATAAGAAATGGAAAGTATGTGTGTGTGTGTGTGTGTGTGTGTGTGTGTGTGTGTGTGTGTGTGAAGCAGGTGGGACCCAAGATGAACAGGCACCTGAGGTGGTGCCAAATTCTGCCATCAGCTGCCGCCAAATTCTGCTGTTCCCCTGCCAATACCAGCACCAGTACCCTGCGTTCCAGCACCAGCCATCAGCCTGCCATGCCAGCATTAGCACCAGCACCTGTGCCAGTGTGAGTGCCAGCACCTCAGTCCCGCCAGGACCCTGTGCCCCAGCCAGCACTCACCCACCCACACATCAACCAGCACCTGCTGTCATTGTCTTTCTCCAGCACTGTTTCTTCTAAACTGGTGGTGGGAAGAATCCTGGGTACGTAACCTCTCCACTCCCATCCGTTCAGAAAAGGAGGCTCTAGAAGAGGAGGTAATCCCCCCCCCTTCTTGCTCACTCTCTAAGAGTGTGAACAAGCAGGGATGGAGTTGTGGCCGGGTAGGCAATGGGCCAGGGCAGGCAGGCAGCCTCATGGCGGGGCCGCCCCGGGGTGGTGAAGCCAACAGGGCCACAGGAAGTATGTTTTGGCTGACACTTGCCCACCCACTCAGCTGCTGCCCATTTTATAGCCACCTTAGCATACACATTTTCCCACCACATGGTGGACAGATCACCACTAAATGATATGGATATAAGAACTGACATGGTCCATTGAGCTCATTCTGTGAGACAGAGGCTAGTCGCATACCATCAGGAAGGATAAGAAAGAAAGAGACAGACCTGCCAAAGCAGGTAGCTCCACCTGGCCATTTCTCTCTGCTTTTTTGGGGACACTTGTAATGCACCCAAAGAATTCACATATAGCTAGAATTTTCCTAAATGATCACATTCTTTCTGAGGCCATTACCTGAAAGAACCCTACCTGATATTTCAGAATGTTTCAATACTAATAAGAATGACATCTCATCAACATTCAGGTGAATTTCCATCCTCTTAAGAGGTCCCACCTCGTTCAAATAATGTCATCCATTTCACTAGGAGATCCTACCTGGGTAGGATTATCGACAACATTTAGCATCTAGAGGTCAGTGTTTAAACCTGTAAACTGATACACAACACCCCTTGTGGTAGCTACGTACAGTACATGCTGCCATTTAACAGCCATGAAAACAGCAGGGATGTGATTAGTGAGTGCTATGAAATGATTCACATGTTATTTCCAATGTTAACTCCAGATAGGGTAAGCCAGTTCATATGCAAAGTCTGGATAGCAGGATAGCCGACTGATGTTGTATTTCCATCTAATGCACACTTTAGATGAGAGCTTGTTAAAAAAGATTTCCTGAGGATGTTCTCTGAGGCTAACATGAAAAAAAGCCCTCTCAGCCCTCCAGTACAGAACACTGAATCAGTTGATCTTAGTCACATATCCTGCTGCACACTCTCATGTTTTGAAACGTTACTCTGCTCTGAAATATTGTGGGTGGCGTGTCCAGTTTAATATAAACCATGCTTAGTCTTATTCCTCCCCTGCTTTAACAAATCAGAACTTCCAAACCCCAAACCCTGGAAGAGACGGCTTCTATTTCAAGTGGGGAACACCAGCCAAGTCTCAGCCCATGACTTATTTTTGTTTAATAAATTAACAGCGTCACTGAGAAGAATCTGTCTGTGACTGAAAAACAAGGTCCAGACCATTCAGTGTTATTGTGGCTGAAGAAGAGGTGTGCGTGGGGGCGGAAGTTAACCTTATTTCAAGGTAAACACTCTGGCCCTGTTGTCCCTTCTGAACAAACCCCATAGAAGCTGGAGCTTCATAAACACAACTGACTTTGGCCCTGATTCAGAAGACATACTCCCACGGAACATGTTTCTATGCTGCAGTCTCCTGCACTACAAACATGCACAGTGTTGGGTCCCTAAGCATGTACTTCTAAAACACCTGATTGAGGGGTCCAATGACCTACAATATTACATGAAGCATGTCATTAGAATTAATGTGCTTATCTTTTTCATTCTAAATAGGAGTCTCGGGGTGCCTGATCCAGATTAAGACTGTGGCATTGTGAGTCAGGGGGCTTGAAATCTTTGCCTTGCTGTGGTGGTCCTAATCTGGATTGGTCCTCCTGCAGTTGCTATTTGCCCAGATGGATAGCTCCCATTGATGACCAGGGAATCTCTCCAAATGGCAACCATCTGGGGGAAGGGAATTCATCTAGATCAAGACTGCAGCAGAGAGAAAGGGTTAAAGCTCCCTATCTGGATTGGGCCCACCCATGGCTCCTCCTGTTTAGTACAGAAACGCTAAACACATCAGCTCTAAAGATGTGCTTTTTTATGTGACGAGTAGTTCAGACCTTAGGTCAAAATTGTTGTGTTGAAGGATATTAATGACTGGAACTTCTGATTTCCTTAAACAACAACAAAAACTTTAAAGTAGCATAACAGGCAGAGATCGCCAGGTAAAACTTTCCCCATCATGAAAATGCAGTGATGGGAAAAAAAAGACTCACCTATTGATTTCTGCCTGTAGCTGTTAAAAGGAGAGACCTTAAATGCATTAAGAAAGTTTGCAGAAGGGACTAAAGTATAGTAAAAGCCTAGCAGTAAGATCCAGATTTCATATAATTCTTCAGGGGGCTAAGGCAGGAGGCTAGGAGAAAGGAAAACCCTATGGGAAGAGCCAAAGTTGAAGGACACAACATCCCTTTTGCGATCTTGTCCTGTAGCTTTACAAAATATAACAATATCGAAGTACAGTTTGGTGTTAAACATGAACAAAATCAGCACGAAACGGAGGCTGCAACCTCCAATCCATTTTGTCCCATTTTCTCTAGTTGCTTTTCCTGCCTCGCTCCTTCTGCACCAAATCCAGGACCAAAATACACCAGGCTCCAACATTCCCCCCCTGACAGTCCCCTGCCCTTCTCTGTCAGGACAGTTCTCTGAGCCACTAACAAGTGTTGAGCTCCTTTCCAAACACTGAGCACAATTCACCAGCACGTTCTCCTACTACATCAATGATTGAACTGAAGAGGGAGCTCCAAAAGAGCATAGTGATAGTGGTGCCCAGCATCCGTTGCCTAGCACCCAGTCATTGCAGTGGGACTTGTGCAGGAGAGCTTCGTCATCCAGTCATTGTGCCCAGCAGCGTCCATACTAGGTGCATGCTGCCAGCTGAGATGTCGGAGTAGGAATCTCAGGATTTCATGCATGCAAACAGTGGCCACTTGCTTGGAGCCATGTGGCAGCGGGACAACCAAACGTTCTAAGCGTTCTTCAACCCACCTCCAAGAGTTTTGGTCCAGCTGTAGTAGGGCAGTAATTTCAGTCATCTGTAAGTACAGGCTATGTGTAATGTATGTTCTTCGTAGTTGAAATGTTTTGAAACCTGGGCCAGATTCAGAGGCGTCGCTGGAGGGGGGGGTTTGGTACTGTAAGTTCCACAATGTTACACTCCTCGTTTACTCCCCGGTACGAGGTGGCCCCGCCCCTCGACGTCGGAGCCATTTCGTGCAGCCGCTGCGGCGAAAGCAACAGGCAGAAGACTCCCTGCTCGTTGCCTTCGCCGCCCAGAATGACTCCGACGGCGAGGGGGCAGAGCCACCTCATACCGGGGAGTAAATGGGGAGTGGAACGGTGCGGAACTTACAGTACTGCCCCCCCTCCAGCAATGCCTCTGCCGCCCTCTGGCCAGATCCCAGCAAAGTTTACACTGCTATAGCCGCACTCATGTCAGAGGGAATAAATGAATAACGGCTAGCTTGATCACAGAGAATCTTAAATGGAGGGCACTTCGGACATGACATTATTTTGGTATACAAGTGTGGTATACAAGATTTGCATGTGTGGACACAGCAACATGTAACATACGAATGTGACATACATGTTTGCAAACACATGCCTCATAATGGGGCTGTAGCTTGGTGGTTGAGCACCTGTTTTGCAGGCAGATCCCAGGTTCAATCCTTGGCATCTCCAGGTAGGGCTAAAAACTACCCTTAACGGAAATCTTGGAGAGCTACTGCCAGTCAGTGTACACAAAGGTCTGGCACAGTATCAGGCAGCTTCTTATGTACACATATCAAGGAACTGTGATTGGCTGCAATTCTCTGTTTACCGTTCATTCAGTGGTCAATTCTGGTTTGCCTCTGTATTATGTGTTACATGGCCAGGGACGGCCCATCCTCGAGGCCAACTGAGGCTGTTGCATCAGGTAGCAGATTGATGGGGGGGGGCACTCTTCTTTGTATACCTTCTTGTTTCTACTGCTCTTCATTCTCTTTCCACTCTCTGGATTGGAAAAGGAAGAGGGGGACAGAGAGGAAGAGGAAATGTGAAGGGGAGGAGACTGCTGAGCTACGACATTGGAGAATGGGAGGAGCAGAGGTTGGCACATCATTGAGTAAGGAGGGGCAGCATTTGGCATGCCGCCCCAGGCGTCAGGAAGTCTTGGACCAGCCGTGGAAATGGTTGCCCACATGGTCCCATACTTTATGAAATAGGTTCACTTATATTTGAGGTTTTTCAGACTGAAAAGACTTGAAACACACCCAACAAACATTTAAAAAAGGAAAAATTGTAAAGCTATATGTTTCAGACCTCTGTTTACGCAATCTGGTCTTCTGGGATAACAGCTCCTGAACTCGTTTCAACTTCTAATTTGTTTACACAGTTAAGGGATGAATAAGGTGGTGTGCTGCAAGAGTCAGTCAACAACTCCTGGCAAGATCTGGGGCTCTTAACCATCATCTCTTTTACCCAGATAAGTAATCATCCCATCAACAGGAGGGTTGTTATTGTTTATGGATGGAATTTTTAGCATTCCAGAGTGAAAAACCAAAGAGATTGCAAACGACCCAAGTCAGCAAAGGTGAGTGCATAACTTTGCAGTTCCCTGCAGTCCCTGAATTGCTAGCATCTGGCTTGTACAGTAATTGTATAAGCAATCAATCAAATTGTTCAAGTACATACTTGCCATTGTATGCATGAGTGCTGGCAATCCTGGTACAGGCATCTGCAAAATACACTGATCTGTCACAATCATATATTACATCTTTACCCTGACTTGTGAAACCTGTGCAAATGCAACGTGTGAAGTGACCTAAGGTAGTCTACAGTGAATGTTCAGATTCTGTTTGCTGCCTTACTGGCACCTCAGTCCTATCCAGGACTTACAGTGGTGGGTTGTGAGATTTCCTACCGTAAGCCCCAGACTGGCAGCACAAAAGCTGCGCTGTCACTGTGCACCTTGGGGCCACAGGCACAAACAGCCAGAAGCCCTGTGTGCATGACAACAGCTGCTATTGGAGCAGGTAGGTTGGTAATGGGGGCTGTTTTGGGGAGGACTGCAGGCCAGAGGCGTTGCTACAGTGGGGGCGGTACGTTTGCACTGTGCTAATTCCCGCTAACTCTCCGGTACGAAGTGGCTCCGCCCCCTCGCCGTCGGAGTCATTCAGTGTGGCGAAGGCAACGGGTAGGAGACTCCCTGCCCGTTGCCTTCGCCGCACGGAATGGCTGTGATGGCGAGGGGGCGGGGCCACCTCATACCGGAGAGTTAGCGGGGATTAGCACAGTGCGAAATTTACTGTACTGCCCCCCACTGTAGCGATGCCTCTGCTGCAGGCAGTTTCGGGTGGGGAGTGGGCCAGGCAGGGGGTGGGAGGGGGATGATCTCAGCAGCATCAGTGCATGCCAAGATCCTATCCTTCTTTCCCCGCCCCAAACCACCCCCTGAGTCTCATCAGACCTACACCAGCAAAATAGCTGGTCCGAGGAGACCCATTGGAGGCTAGGCAGCCTATGGGGAGGTAAGTAAGAAAAAGTTTTACCTATCTCTCCTGGACCATCTGGTTGCCACCCCATAGCATGCAGCATGTGCGCCATCAGCGGCACTGCGTGCTATGGGCTAGCATGGGATAGGATTGGGCCCGCATTCACACATCCTGCATAAAAAGACTACTTAAACTATGCCATCAAAGCCACTAACAAATCCAGAATAATCAAACTCTGTTTGAACATAAGCACTTGGGTGGCCCTGCCTTTACTTCCTGAGCATTTGCGTATGATAGTGGAGGAGGCTGGTAGTAGACAAACACCTGGGTCCCATTTTGCATGCTAATCCCAGCTGTGTGCTTCTAAGGGGGAGGAAAAGGGTGGCAGCGAGTGAGCTCATGTTTACCCAGAATGCAAAATGAAATATGTGCCCTGCCTGGCTGCACACTACAGGGCTTGTGGAATGCTGATGCCAGTCATGGGAGGAATGGCTCACAAAACTCAACCTGCCTCATTTCGTGTGTGTATTTTGACTCACTGCTTTAGATGTGCTGTCAAACAACTGGAGGAGAAGGACGACCATTTCTGTGCTTGTTGTTTTCCACTCCCCCTCCCCACGTCTCACATGCACAGTCAGTGTTTTGTTTTTGGATGCCGAAAGAGATGCGTGTATAGATTATCTTGGCGGGACCTGTATACTTTAGCAGGAATGATATATGACACATTATAGAGGGCCTCTTGCTTCTGTATATGGGAGCCGTGGTAGCAACTGCTCCTGCTTTGATAGGGTGACCGTTCTCCTTCCATGCTCCATTTGTTGTGTGACTACAGAAGCACATCATTTGTGCATTTGCTCTGTTTTTTTTCCTATACCTATTTTCTTCATACTGAATGGTTAGGCTTACCAGATTTCTTGCCGGAACAGAGTGTAGCCCTTTAGGAGAAGGAATGTGGGCAGGTGTAGCTTGTTAAACCTTAGAGCACAATCCTAGGCATGTCTACTCAGAAGCAAGAATTCCATGTGTTCAATGGGGCTTGCTTCTGAGTAGACACGCCTAGGCTTGTGCTCTAAGGTTTAACAAGCTACACCTGCCCACATTCCTTCTCCTAAAGGGCTACACTCTGTCCCGGCAAGAAATCTGGTAAGCCTATGAATGGTGCTACTATGGCTTTTGAAAAAGAGGTCGGATGAAGCCATGGTGAGGAATAGGGAAGACATTGCAGGGAGACATGGCCTGGGAAGCACAAGTGCTCTACAGAGGGATGTGCTGCTGTCCTCTACTAAGCTGCTTCAACCTCTCCCTTATTTTCTCCAGGAGCTCCATGGCTGGTGATCCTCCCCCTCTGGCTTCCCCATCTTGCTCACTTCAGCTGTCTTCTGAGAACAGGGTGCCTGCCAGCCTCCTCCACAGGTGTGGCTCCAGGCAGGGGCTACATCCTAGGAAGCATCACCCTGAAGTAGGCTTACCAGATCTCCAACTGGGACAGAGTGCTAGACCTTTAGGAGAAGGAATGTGGGCAGGTGTAGCTTGTTAAACCTTAGAGCATAAGCCTAGGCGTGTCTACTCAGAAGCAAGCCCCACTGAACACAATGGGGCTTGCTTCTGAGTAGACATGCCTAGGATTGTGCCTTAAGGTTTGACAAGCTACACCTGCCCACATTCCTTCTCCTAAAGGGCTACACTCTGTCCCGGCAAGAAATCTGGTAAGCCTACCCTAAAGTGTTTGCAGTGCAGTGGGGGCTGAACTAGAGAAGGCAGGGGGGAAGCTATGCTGAGGCAAAAAAGGGTTCACACAACACTCCCCAACGTTCTCAAACTTCTGACACTGCCCATGGTGTGTGTGTGTGTGTGTGTGTGTGTGTGTGTGTGTGACTCACAGCGCAATCCTAACCAACTTTTCAGCGCCAGTGTAGTTGTGCCAACAGGGCGCACACTGCATTTTGCAGTGCAGGGGCAGTTATGGTGGCCTCTTCAAGGTGAAGGAACATTTGTTCCCTTACCTCGGGGCTGCATTGTGGCTGCATCTACCCTGGAAAGTTGACTCAGAGGAAACACCACTGAACCCAATGCTGCTTCCTTCCAAGTACGGATCTGCTTGTCTTCAACAACTTGGATCAGAGGAAGAGAGAGTTAAGGGGGGTGATTTACAAATAGCATTGGTGAAAGTATACTTGAGATGTCATCCGTATACACTGGGGTGGTCTACCAAAAATCCGTGACTGGTTATCTGGCAATAAATATAGCAGTTATGGAAAGTCTGACTGACAGCATGTGCCTTACTCTTCTTAGGGCAATTATGTGCTTCAGAAAGCCCATCAAGACATGCAATAAACACAGTGTGTAGTTTGGCCCTGATGCTCTTCTGCCTCTCAGTCCTCCTTCTGCTGAAGGGCCTCCGAGTTGGCACCTCCAATGCTGATTTAAGGCCAATTCACATGACCCTCTGAGAATGGGGAGAGATGTGGGTTATTGCTGGATCATCTGTGCCCAGGTCTCCCTGTAAATCACCACATACAACTGTTCCACCCATGTCCAGATTTTTCAGGTAACAGAGTGGGCAACTGTTGGGGTATATGGCAAAAGAATCAGACGACCACCTCATGTTGGATTTACTGCTTGCTAGGGTTCAAAGTATGGGGAGGAAAGGCAGGGGGCTTAATTAAATCCACAACCTGACTCCAGCTAAACCAGGTTAAATCCACATAGCCTTCCAAAAACAGTACCTAAGGGGGCCATCATAAAAGCTAAGGGAGGTGGGGCCCCTCTGCCCCTCCCGTAATTTGAACCCAGCCCATATTAAAAGGATCCTGTGAAGCAGCAGCTCTTGCTCTCCTAGCAAACCAGCTCTTTGGAACTGCCAAGAGGTGAGGTTCTTGGCGTCACTCCCTGTGACTCCCTGCTCCTTAAGCTTCTTTATATTGCATTCGATCTCTCATCCTTCAGGGATCATTTCAAAACAGACCTGCATCTGAAACTCCTTCGTATTTGAAAAGAGACGGGCACAGCCTGGACCAGGGAGTGCAAGACGAATGCACACCCAGCTATGGGGACAGTTCTACAAGGTGCCAAGAATCACAGGGAGATACCATAACTAGCACATGCAATCAGCGAGCCCGTAAAAGCTGGGCAACGGTGCCAGTTCTTGTCAGGCTGTATTAGTCAGAAGCAGCTCATAGTCAATGTCATATCTTGCCACTGGATTTGCTAAGGAGGTGACAAAGTGATACAACCAAGAAGACGAAATGCTAGAGCTTATATTGTACATTGCATTGAGTGCTTTATTATATTAAATTGGAAAAATGTCTCTGTAACATTATACAGAGAAAAATAGCAAAGCAACCTTTTAGTCCCCGACCCCCCCCCCCAATCTCTTGGAAAGTTTACTTGTTTTGTGCTTACGCTGAAATCTTGGGTCATCATCTCAAAGTAATATTGCACCAGACAAGGAAGGAGGATGGAAATGGCTGCTGTAGACTGCTGGTGGCGCCATGACTACTTTTGTTTAAATCCAGGTCTGGAGACACGACATGGGGACAATATTACCAGTGGCCAGGCTGATCTAGAGCAGGGGTTCTCAACCTGTGGTCTGGGTACCCCTAGGGGTACACAGACCTCTTGCTGGGGGTACTCCAAGCCCTGCCCCTTATCTGCCCCATAAGCAGCTAATTAAGTGTTAATTAACATGGATTTTAAATTTTAATTATTTTCGGAGCCCTTCTGTCTCTCTAATTTTGGTTTTGGGCTTATTTTTGTACTTTGGAAAATGTACTTTGGTGGGGTGGGGGAGGGAGGAGCTGATTTCGGGAAGTGTGACTTGGAGAAAAAAGATCTCTCTCTCTCTCTCTCTCTCTCTCTCTCTCTCTCTCACACACACACACACACACACACACACACACACACAGAGTTAAATAAGACATTTTTTCACATTTAAAATTGTTTTAGTACTTTTTTATTTAATGATTAATTACCTAATTAATTAATCCAATTAATTAGCAGGGGGTACTTCAGAAAATTGGACCGTGATAGGGGGTACCCGGACCTTCAAAGGTTGAGAACCCCTGCTCTAGAGCTTCCAAATTAATTGAAGGAAGGTGGCCAGAGGCGTCGCTGTAGCCTGGCGAGGAGTGCGGGGGGCCCCAGGTGACGCACATGCGCGCGTTGCCTCTCCTGCGCGCACATGCACAGGCTGCCCTCTTCCTTCAGGAACAGTCTGCGCATGTGCAAAAGAACGTTATAAATAACGTTCGCGCAGTGGGCCTTCCTCAGAAGGCCCCGGGCAGCCGGCCAGGGAAGACGTCCCCGAGCCGGCTGCAATGCCCAGAGGGCGCCCGGAGTGGCAGCCCGTCGGGCGCCCCCCCAAATCGCAGCGCGGGCTTAGGCCGCGCCAAAGGTTGTTAAAAGGGGGTGTCCGGGGGGAGGCGTCAATAGGGTGACGCGCGTGCCTGGCCCTGGGCAGCGCGCGCCCTAGTGACGTCTCTGAAGGTGGCACCTATGCTATGCACAAGATAGCACAGGTACAAGGTGCCTGAAAAAAGTTGGGCAAAGCCAATTAGTTTAGAATTTTGAAACAGTTGTTAGCAACAATACCGTCTATATAACGTTCAGCCCAATCCTGCCTAAGGGTCGGGCAGGCGGCCCAGGCCGCCCGCCGGATCCTGTGCTCTGCTGCGGGCAGCCTCCCCTGCGGCGGAAAGTCTACTCGGGGAAGGGGACACTTGTCCCCTTCCCTGGGTGTAACTGGTGCTGGGGCCAATCGGCCTCCTCGGAATTCCGCCAGCAAAATCACTGGCGGAAGTTGGAGGAGGCCGTGTAACGGCACAGCCGCACGGCGGGGGACAAGATTAGGCTGAAGCTGTCCCCATCCCCATCCCCCTCCTGGAGCGGCTGGGCCTATGGCCGCCCTCTGTTTGCCCCCAATCCGGCCCCCCGCCTGCTGGATCCTTACCTGGATCTGGCGGTGGTCCTTGGGGCACTCGGTCGGTGGAGCATGAGGCCGGCCTTGTGCTGGCCTTCCCTGCTCACAAGTCGTCAGAAAAGTGCCTTACGGCACTTTTACGATGGCTTCGGGTGGCGGAACACTTGTTCCGCCGCCTGACACAGCACTAGGATTGCACTGTACGATGAATAAGTATGCTTAATATCCATGATTAATAACTATGCTGCTTTTCTGTAGTTGTATGTTTTGCCTTCCTTTGGTGTTGCCAGACATGTTCGTATACAAGTGTACATGGTTCAATGTGCGTACCAGGCAAGCAAGACCCAGGCCAGTCTTGTGCTGTTTTGCTTGGGCTAATGACCAGGAAGCATCAGGTGGGTCCCACTTTTAGAGAAAAGGCCAAAGCTTGGTTTGTTGGAGCAACTCCCCCCCTCCCCCCAAGCTGTCTGGCTTGGGAGAAGTCTTGCTTTTGAATGATTCCATGACCATTCGGCATTCGCACCTTGTTTACAGGTTTGGATTGGGTCAGCAAATCCAAATCTGTAAACAAGGCCACATCCTGGAAGCTTCCTGACTTAGAGGTAAACAAGATCATTAGTGGTCACAAAAGAAGTGCCTTCAACCTTGGCTTCCCTCACCAACTTCATTGCAAATTCAATTGTGAGTCCATATTAATTGAGACACTGGCCTCCATGGCAATCAAGGAGTTTGCTGCCACACTTTCCCCAGGGTGCAAAACAATATAGGACAATGTTCTCCACCTAGGGATGGACCATCAAGGGCCATCAAGACACAAAGAATGGTCCTTGGTGAGCTTACTCCACAACAGCCTCTATGTTTGTCTACAAACAAATGGATCACAGACTCCTCATCAGTGGCATAGCTGGGAGGCAGTGGGGTGGACTGGCCCAGGTCGACAGGCTGCCCAGCAAGGGGGGGGGGTGACAAAAAGGCTGCGGTAAACTTTTGAGCCCGGCTGGGTTTTAAAGATTTTAAAAGACGCTAATCTAGTGCCAAACAGCTGATCGGTGCTATATAATTGCATAGTGCTGATCAGCTGTTCGGCGCTAGATTAGCGTTAAAGTTAAAGGGCTGGGGGGTGACCAGGAGGGGGGCTGAGGCTGGGAGGGGGCAACCAGGTGGAGGAAGGGGCGGTGAGCGGCCACATACCTTTTTTGCCACCACCTCCAGTTTCCAGCTCCATTAAAAAGGTCTCCATTAAAAAAAGCACAGGGTGTGTGTGACGTCACTTCCAGTGGTGATGTAAATTCCGGGAGTGTCACACGGAAGAGGGTCCCGGGTACCACAGTGCCTTGCTACGCCACTGCTCCTCGTATTCTTCTGTTGCTGTCCACCCGTGTGCTGTGCTGTGCTGCTACTATTGCTGTTGCTACCTCTGCTCATGGATTGTTCAGTTACCCCATGCTGCTGGGTCAAGCACTCCCACTCCATCTGCTACCCAAGAACACTGTGCCAACCAGGGGCAGTGCAAACTGGGGAAAAAAAAGCTCCTTCGCATGCTCCACGTGCGCTTTTTGCAAACCCGGAACTGTGGGCTTTTTATTTAAAGGGGCTGTGCAAGTGAACAGGAATGTGGAATCAAATACACAGGGCTCCACTGACTGCCTTTGCATTTTGCAAAGGAACAACATCATGGAATGAAAGGACACGTTGATCAGAGATACTACAGCATGAATCTTGTGTGACTCCGAAAGAAAGGCTGAAGAAGGGGGCATGTGAAAATTGTTCTCTGTATCCTTTTCCATTTCCTGGAAGCAAAGCATCTTTTGCCAAAAATAAACTGCCAGTGAATTTTAATACTAAAAGAAAAAAGGAAATATATTTACATATTCAAAGAGCATGCAGCAAGACTGCAGAAATTATTATCACAGAAGATCATCAAGTCAAATGTTTTGGCTGGAGTTCAGAGTCTATGTAGCTAATACCATCTATAGTTAGGAAGATAAGCTCATACTACAGGGCATAGGAATTTGTTTTTTCTCTTCACAAAATGCATTGCAGTCTTGCAGAATTGGTTGAATGTGTTTTATGTTCTCCTTGCCTCAACATTCTTTGATGATTCAGGAACTGGACATAGAATTAAAGGGAAACAATTTCGTCCCATGAGTTTCAGGGATTGTTCAACAAGGCTGAGGATCACATTATCCCACCTTTTTTGTTTACTTCTTGACCTATAATATTAAAGGATTCTAACAAAGAAATATAACTACCCTAGAGCACTTTGCATGTTGCCTTTTCATTTATCATCATCACCATTCCCTGTGTCAGACATAAATCTTGGTTTCATGCCTAGGCAATATATCAGTTTTGTGCTCCAGGGTGAAATCATTTGATCTGACTACTTTCAGGCATGGACTGGCACTTATGTTATTGAATGTCAAGTTCTCTAACTCAAGGGAAATGGTACGATAACCTGCGACAACAAAACGTTTTTGTGCCTGTGGCTTGACTTGCCCTGCCCTGCAGGACAAACAGAATGTAAAAAACAGCTCCATCAAGGTAAAAATCAGTCTCTGTTAAAATACTAAGCCTGATGATGATAGGGCCATTTCTGGTGGGAGGAATGGATGCCTAGCAATGCATGTTTCATAACAACAAATGGAATCCAACTCTGTACAGGACAAGCATGAACATACTTGGGAGCTCTTAGACGGTGTTTTGGCCTACGGCAGTCTATGCGTCTCACTTTGTGCAAAAGATGAAAGCTGGTTATTTATTGGCATTGAACAACATGAAGTCCAAACTGTTTCTTATCGCTCTGCAAGTCTGGACAGGAAAATCAGCTGGATAAATCACATCTGGCTGCAGAGAACGAGTCAGCTCAGGACATAAATTAGGCTGACAAACAAGAAGATGGGAGGGAAAAGGCAAACAGAGAGGACTTCATACCCCTGTAAGATTACGGATATTTTGCTTGGTGGTTCATGTTCTTGCAAGGATCTGATTAGCTATATATGGACCTTGTGTCAGAACATCCGCCAACTATTAAAAGATAAAAATAACATTGACAGTCCTTTCTTATTCCTTCCTTCCTGCCTTCCTTTCCAGACTGTAGGAGTAATAACTTGATTAGTTTGGAGGAGTGCGATGAAGGAGTCATTGAGAGGAAGCTAAGCAGCGAAATCCAACCCATGTGCAGATTTCCCCCCGTATGGTGGTGGGTGAGTCCGTCGTGTGGAAGAGGTTTGTGCCCTCCTGAGAGGTTCCGACTGCTGGCCAGAACAACTGTTGTGGGAATCATAGGTGATGGCTGAACTGCAGGCTGGATGGCTTCCGTCACGTGTGGTTTTTGTGCATACAGCACATTGATGCTACTCTGTTCCTTCAAATGTGTTGTGTGTCCACATGCATTAGGCTATGATAGGATAACAGACAGAGCTGTCCCTTGTGATACGTTTCTGTTATTGGCACAGGCAATTCTTTTGAAAGCATTTGGGCAATCACACATTCACAAGCTGCGATCCTGTTCACATGTCAATGATTCTCCGTTTCCTGTGGGATTTATACTCATGCCCATTTTTATATAATGCTACTCAAAATCCTACAAGCTAGGCTTCAGCAGTATGTGAACCGAGAACAACCGGAAGTACAATCTGGGTTTCGAAGAGGCAGAGGAACTAGAGATCAAATTGCCAACATGCGCTGGATCATAGAGAAAGCACGAGAGTTAAAAAAAAAAACACCTACTTCTGCTTCATTGACTACGCAAAAGCCTTTGATTGTGTGGATCACAACAAACTGTGGCAAATTCTTAAAGAGATGGGGGTACCAGACCACCTTACCTGTCTCCTGAGAAACCTGTATGTGGGTCAAGAAGCAACAGTTCGGACTGGCCATGGAACAACCGACTGGTTCAAAATTGGGAAGGGAGTACGGCAAGGCTGTATATTGTCACCCTGCCTATTTAACTTATATGCAGAGTACATTATGAGAAATGCAGGGCTGAATGAATCGCAAGCCGGAATCAAGATTGCCGGGAGAAATATCAACAACCTCAGATATGCAGATGATACCACCCTAATGGCAGAAAGTGAAGAAGAACTAAAGAGCCTCTTGATGAGGGTGAAAGAGGAGAGTGCAAAAGTTGGCTTGAAACTCAACATTAATAAAACTAAGATCATGGCATCTGGTCCCATCAATTCCTGGCAAATAGAAGGGGCAGAAATGGAAGCAGTAACAGATTTTACTTTTTTGGGTTCCAAGATCACTGCAGATGGAGACAGCAGCCATGAAATTAAAAGACGCTTACTCCTTGGAAGGAAAGCTATGGCAAACTTAGACAACATAATAAAAAGCAGAGAAGCAGGCATTATGGGTTTTCTAGCCATGTTTATTATTTGAGAAATAAAACTAAAATCGTACTGTCTTCTTAAGAGATTTATCTCACACACACACTCTGGAGATGTGCGTAGAGGCGAAGATGAGTCTTTATTTCTCCTACCAACGTTTCATCCCACACGAGGGACCTTGTCAAGGTAATTCAGCATAACACTGCTGGATGACACTGAGAACATGGAGCTCTTGCTAGCATATGCCAGTAAAAGCCATGGCAACCGTTAACTGACAACGGAATCATCAACCTCTGCTCTATTCCTCCTAGGCTGCAAATATGCTCTTTTCAGGATAGGTAGCCAGATTTTATTGGCAAATGACAGCTCTTGCTGTCTATTCAGAAGACTTGCAGGTTTCCTTTGGGAGATTGAAATAGCCTCCAGATTTAGTCTTCGTTTTAGACTGGCTTCCGAAAACAACGAACGGACCTGCTCAAAAGCAATTTGGTGGCCAGATTCCAGGGCGTGCGCTGCCACAGCAGATTTTTCTCCTTGTGACAATTTTACCGCTCTCTGGTGTTCTTGTACTCTTACTTTAATAGGTCTCATTGTATTTCCAATGTAAGCACGACCACAACCGCATTTTATTTCATAGACTCCTGGGTTCATTAACGTAGGTCTTTGATCTTTGGGATTTCTTAGTATTTGCTCTATCTTAGTTGTAGGAGCAAATAAAGTCCTGATCCCATATTTTCTCATCACTCTCGCTATTTTGTCCGTGGTTCCTTGTAGGAAAGGCAATGATAACCATAGTTTCTCGTTGTCAGCTTCCTCCTCTTTTTCATTATTCTCTCCCGGCTAGGTGGCAGAGCTGATGATTTAATTAGTCTATTTTTAATCTCCAGTTTAAAATTGGACTCTTTAATTAGCCTGTTTGTTTCTTTTAAAATTTTATTCGTAGGATCTTTATTTAAAATATTGTAAGTTTCCGGACTCAATAGATCAGAGATTTTATTAAAATAATCCATTCTATTTAAAACTACAGTAGCATTTCCTTTGTCGGCCGGAAGAATAATAATATCTTGGTTATTATTAAGCTGTTTAATCGCCAGAAACTCTCTGGTTGTTATATTATTTTTAGGGGGTTTGGCTTTCAGAAGAATATTGGCAGTAGCGATTCTAATTTCTTCCGCCGTGTCAGAATCAAACTCTGTCAATACAGTTTCTACGTTGGCTATAATCCTCTCCATAGGCACAGACTTAGGAGTCAAAGCGAAATTTCCCCCTTTTAATAAAACTGACATTTGAGCCTGTGACAAATCATAATCTGACAAATTTAAGACTACCTTGTCTGTAGGTAAAGAAACATTACCTACAGGAATTTGGTTAATTAACTTGCTAAATTTCTTATGGTGTTTATTTCTAATTAAAATCTCCTGATGAGATATAAATTCTAAAGATCTCTTATCCCATGCATCCCATGCATCCCAATCTTGGGCTTTCATAGAATTTCATAGAATTACTCAGCTTGTCATGTAATTCATAGAGCTTTTTGTCCAAATCATAAAGTTCAAACCTGGTTGTTTTAACATAGTCTCTCAATAGTGCAAGTTCCATCTTTTTGTAGATCTTGTCTGTCCTTCTGTTGTTGCATTTCTTGCGATGTTTTAGGAAGATAGGTATTACCTCATAGGCGCATCGTCACAGATTCCTTGTTGGCTAATGGTTATCAGTTGCAGCAAATTAACAAATGCTGGGAGAGACAAGTTAAAAAGAAAAACTATATCCCTAAGCCGGGAGAGAATAATGAAAAAGAGGAGGAAGCTGACAACGAGAAACTATGGTTATCATTGCCTTTCCTACAAGGAACCACGGACAAAATAGCGAGAGTGATGAGAAAATATGGGATCAGGACTTTATTTGCTCCTACAACTAAGATAGAGCAAATACTAAGAAATCCCAAAGATCAAAGACCTACGTTAATGAACCCAGGAGTCTATGAAATAAAATGCGGTTGTGGTCGTGCTTACATTGGAAATACAATGAGACCTATTAAAGTAAGAGTACAAGAACACCAGAGAGCGGTAAAATTGTCACAAGGAGAAAAATCTGCTGTGGCAGCGCACGCCCTGGAATCTGGCCACCAAATTGCTTTTGAGCAGGTCCGTTCGTTGTTTTCGGAAGCCAGTCTAAAACGAAGACTAAATCTGGAGGCTATTTCAATCTCCCAAAGGAAACCTGCAAGTCTTCTGAATAGACAGCAAGAGCTGTCATTTGCCAATAAAATCTGGCTACCTATCCTGAAAAGAGCATATTTGCAGCCTAGGAGGAATAGAGCAGAGGTTGATGATTCCGTTGTCAGTTAACGGTTGCCATGGCTTTTACTGGCATATGCTAGCAAGAGCTCCATGTTCTCAGTGTCATCCAGCAGTGTTATGCTGAATTACCTTGACAAGGTCCCTCGTGTGGGATGAAACGTTGGTAGGAGAAATAAAGACTCATCTTCGCCTCTACGCACATCTCCAGAGTGTGTGTGTGAGATAAATCTCTTAAGAAGACAGTACGATTTTAGTTTTATTTCTCAAATAATAAACATGGCTAGAAAACCCATAATGCCTGCTTCATTACAAATTGTACCAAGCCATGAAAGTTTCCATAGTACATTAAAAAGCAGAGATATCACCATGCCAACAAAAGTTTGCATAGTCAGGGCGATGGTGTTCCCAGTAGCAATGTATGGTTGCGAGAGTTGGACCATAAGGAAGGCTGAGCGCCGAAGAATAGATGCTTTCGAACTGTGGTGCTGGAGAAGACTCCTGAGAGTCCTTTGGACTGCTAGGAGATCAAATCAGTCAATCCTAAATGAAATCAACCCTGACTGTTCCCTGGAAGGACAGGTACTGAGGCTGAAGCTCAAATATTTTGGCCACCTAATGCGAAGAGAGGACTCTCTGGAGAAGACTCTGATGCTGGGAAAGATTGAAGGCAAAAGGAGAAGGGGAAGGCAAAGGATGAGATGGTTAGACAGTATCACCGATGCAACGAACGTGAAAATGAGCAAACTCAGGAAGATAGTGGAGGACAGGAAGGCCTGGCGGGATATGGTTCATGGGATCACGAAGGGTCGGACACGACAACGACTGAACAACAACAACTTTGAAATACAGAAATTCAAACCAATATTCAACACAGTGACACTGATTTCTTCCACACTAGGGCCCTTTAGCATTGTTGAGTCACTGTTTTCCCAAAATAGCTGGAAGAGAAATGAAAAACAGTGGCTTTATACAGCACTTAGGGCCCAATCCTATCCTGTCCCCCGCCATACTATGCAGCCGTGCCAAAACAGGCTGCCCTGCGTACTATGGGGGGGGGGGGGAAACAGGAGGCTTTGAAGAGGTAAGGGGAAATATTTCTCTTACCCCTCCGTAAGCCTCTCAACCACCAATGGGTCTCCTTGGACCTGTGCCAGCTCTTTAGCTGGTGCAAGTCTGAGGAAACAAAGGGGGCATGTCAGCTCACTCCAGAAGGGATAGCACCTGGTGCAAGTCACCCATTCATGCCAGGTGCTACCCCCCCACCTCCGACACCCCCCCGGCCTTCCCGCATTCCACCTGATCCTCTCACCCCCCACCCCGTTATGCCCACCCCAATGACTCACTGAAATAAGTGGGCCTTCTCCTCCTTGCTGCCATGCGTGGGGTCCTCTGCGGCGCCTGTGGCAGTGGTCTGGAAGCTGGGGACCAGGCTAGTTGGGAGAAGGAAGAAAATAAAAAAAATTACTTACCTCTCCGGTGGCTGCCTGGTCCCTTATAAGTCTCAGACCTACACTAGCTCTTTTGCTGGCGTAGCTCTGAGGGGCCTCTGGAGACAGGCTGGGACAGAGGGGTTTGGAACTGGTGTGTGCTAGTGCTGCCGAGATCCTCCCTGTCCCACCCCTGAACTGCTCTCCTCCCCACCCTGATCTGCCCCGGGCCCCGCCATCAGCCAAGAACCACTGGTGAAGGGTCTGTGGAGCGCCGCTGATGGTGTGAGTTCTGGAGGGCCTTACACCGGTGGTAGTGGTCCGTGGAAAGGTGAAGAGGCCTCTGTGATGGAGGCCTGTGGGATATGGTGATGGACCATGCGGTCTGCCAGCGTATCCTGCAGTCTAGAATTGGGCCATGAGGTGCATAAAAGTTGTTCATCAGCAATGCTGCTGCCATGCTGAAAAGGAAGCAATAAAAAGGGTAGAAACTGCAAGGAGGAAAAAAATAATTCAAAGTATAGTAGCCCCTGAAAAGCCTCAACTGTGATTTGCCAGTCCACCATGGCCAAGCTGGTGTTGCAATTGCATTTTAACATTTCTAAAAAAATGGCCATAAATCAAGTCTGAAACAGATGGGAGGACAACACAGAAAACCCTGGAATGCAGTCGGCTGGCACCGTCATCTGGGAGCTCCTTACAAATGAGTGATAGCAATTCCAGAGTAAACTGCTAGTGTGGAAGTAACCTATTGAGACCAGTGCCCAGAGATTATCAACAGAGATTGTGCACAACAGATATGTCCTACCTACACTTTACTATGGCTTGCTATGACTCGATGGTTACTCAGTGGGTACGAATGACCAGAGAATGGGCCATTTACTTGCAGGGTTGGGTCTGGGATTGGAGTTATGTCAATGGGTGTATGTGGTTGAAAAGGAGAGGCAGTTTGCACTTTGGATCTGAGGTAGAGACAGACCCCTGAGAGTCTTTAGTTGGAGCTGGCTAAAACTGAGGTCTCTTTGGATTGTATTTGCTTTCTTTGGAAAGCTGACACAAGATTAGCAGCTGTACTGGCCTGTTTTTCAGGAATCTGCTTGCTCCCAATATGATCTGGCTATATATTTGAAAAGAAACAGATGTTATGTGGGCACCGTAAGTCTCTAGAATTCTCTCATTTAAAGGAAACCACTGTGTTTGGTAGCAGGGAAAAAAAAATACAAGGATACAAGCAAGCCCAAAAAACACCTGTATTTACTGTTGACAACACATGATATGGAACTGAAACTCCACCTCTCAGCTACTCCAAAAAGACAAAAACCTACGTGAGCTCAAGAAGTCCAAAAAGCACTAACTTTAACCCTCAGTGCCCTGGTGTACAGAAACTAAACCCCGGATTTCATCATTCAGGGAAGTGAGGAATGCTTAACATTTCCCTTAAGAGGAAAGGCTACAGTGTTTGGGGCCTTTCAGTCTAGAAAAAAGGCGCCTGAGGGGGGACATGAATGATGGGCAGCCCGATCCTGCCTAAGCTGCGGCAGCTGGCCTAAAGGGCCGGCCGCTGCAACCTAGGCAGAATGTGGGCCATGCTGGGGCAGCCTGGGTTCACATCGGGGGAAGGGGACGTTCATCCCATTCCCCCGGTGTAAGCGCCGTGGGCCCCAATAGGCCTCCTCAGATGCGCGTCAGCTCTGGAGCTGGTGCGCATCTGGGGAGGCCATGTAAGGCCGATCCGGCCTGGTTGCTTGTAGGTGTGTTCTGTTATTTGCCAATATCTGTGCTCCACCTGTGTGTTTGTCAACAAACCGATGTTCTACAGACTCTGTACGTTTCCAGTGAGTTCTCCTCCAAAGGAGGCCAGAACCCAAGTAGCACTGTCTGTAACCCCCAAACTTCTTATTACTTGGGGATGTGGGTGGGGAGTGTCTGGAACAATATTTACCTTACCTGATTGTTGTGAGGATCACATCCAGGTGGTTTGAATACATTTGAAGTGCTTTGCACATTCAAAAAGCACTATATGGAGGAGTAAGTAGGTGTGGAGGTGTGGTCTGGAGGCTGAGCCTTGCCTGAAAATGCTAAGCAGGATCAGTTGCTTGGATGGGAGACCGAGGCTGCTGGCGTGTCTGTGCAGAGGAGTGGAGTGTGGAGGAGTCCGCTGGCAAAAAAAGGATAACAACCTTGAGAAGCCGGTCTGAAGCTTGGTTGCAGCTGCCTGCGAGAGCTTGGAAAGTTGGCAGCCAGGAGGACGACTGCACTACCTAGGGAAATGGACGTTCTATGAGGTTGTCTTAAGGAATAATACTGTACTTGTAAAAATCTAATTGAAAAATAAATATATGCTCAGCCTGCCTATGTAAACTGCCTTGAGTCTATTGAGAAAGGCAGTATATAATTGTAAAAAAAAATAGGTATGTTCTTAGATTCTCACGACGTGTCCAGATTTTAGAGTTCAAAACAACCATTCTGCCGGGAAACTCCGTCGTACAATATACTTTTATTATTAAAATGTTGATGGTCAAACTTTACGTTTCGCTTCCAACATTGAAAGCATCCTCAGAATTTAGCTACACACTGCAACCAGCAATAAATGCCTTCTCCTGTCCCCCGGATGTTTGCGTGACAGTTAACTTTCTCACAGCTGAACTTCATTAGCAATTTCCATGGGTTAATCAAAACTAGGCTTACCAGATTTCACAACCCCCCTACCGGGACTAACCCCCCACAACAGCCCCCCCCCCACAAGGTAAAAAATTAATTAAAGTAAAATCTACGAAAGGGTGCGCGAAGCGCACCCTCATGTCGCGCTTTGCGCGGTCGGAATTTTTTAATTAATTAATTAAGGAAAGGGGGTGCGAAGTGCCCCCTTCTGCCGTGCGAAGCGCGCCCGGGATTTTTAATTAATTAATTAATTTAACTAAAGGGGGCACCGCACGGAGCCGCTGGGAGACCGGGCGAACGACAGCCTGCTTGCCCGTGCCATGCGCGCCTGCCGGAGGCGCGCGCGGCACGGGCAGCAGGCTGTCGTTTGCCCGCTCCCTCACTGGCTCTGTGCCGGTGAGAGAGCGGGCGGACGACACCCGCTTGCCGCCGCCATCTTCTTTTTTTTAAACTTACCCGGGCGCCGGCAGCATCTTGGATCACGAAATCTCGCGTGATCCAAGATGTCGGCGCCAAAAACTCGTGAGGACTGAGATCTCCCTTCAGGACTGAGATCTCCCCAGGGCAGCTAACAAAACAACTTTAAAACAATAAAATATATACAATTTTGGTAGACAGATAAAACCACACCACGAAAACTCAACAGCAGATAAATCAATTAATATCAGTCAGTATATGGTCCCGTTGATTGTTTAGAGCAACGTCCGAAAAGTAAATAGTTAAAAAAAATGGCTTGCCCCAATGTTTCTGGAATTTTTTTTGTGGAAAGTAGACAGATGGACCTATGTTTTAAAACAATTGTCAGAGTTCTAGGGTCACCCCACTGACCCCCCCCAGAGGAGCAATGATCACTGTTTTTAGGGAAAATGATGCCCTGGAATTGGGGGCAGGGGCCCCCCTCCTCACTGAAATTAAAAATGAAACTCTGGCTTTGTTTTCATGGCCAGGGCCCTGGCTTTTGAATCCACCTTGTTTGGAGCACCTCAGGTGCAGGGGAGCAGCTGTACACAGCTGTACACACGTGCAACATTAGGCGTTGCGCAAAGGACTCAACGGGACTTTATGGGTACGCGATGCACAAACAACTCACTGGCCTTTTCCATATAGAACTCTGGACTAAAGCTGGTATTTCAAGAATTTAAAGTGCCATAAAAAAACCCTTGAAGGGAGGGACTTGAAACTTGAGGTACACTTAGGAGAGACATCCCCCTAAACACCCCTAAAGCTCTGGAGCTGTGTGTAAAACACAACTATGTTTGTTTGAGCACTTTCGTGCTGGACTCCCAACAAAATCTGCGTATTTCAAGAATTTAAAGTGCCATAAAAAACCCTTGAAGGGAGGGACTTGTAACTTTGGGTACACTTAGGAGAGACATCCCCCTAAACAACCCTAAGCCCTGGAGCTGTGTGTAAAACACAACTATGTTTGTTTGAGCACTTTCGTGCTGGACTCACAACAAAATCTGCGTATTTCAAGAATTTAAAGGGCCATAAAAAAACCCTTGAAGGGAGGAACTTGTAACTTGGGGTACACTTAGGAGAGACATCCCCTAAACACCCCTAAAGCCCTGGAGCTGTGTGTAAAACACAACTATGTTTGTTTGAGCATTTTCGTGCTGAACTCACAACAAAATCTGCGTATTTCAAGAATTTAAAGGGCCATTAAAAAAATCTCTTGAAGGGAGGGACTTGTAACTTGAGGTACACTTAGGTGAGACATCCCCCTAAACACCCCTAAAGCCCTGGAGCTGTGTGTAAAACACAACTATGTTTGTTTGAGCACTTTCGTGCTGGACTCACAACAAAATCTGCTATTTCAAGAATTTAAAGGGCCATAAAAAAAATCCCTTGAAGGTAGGGACTTGAAACTTGAGGTACACTTAGGTGAGACATCCCCCTAAACAACCCTAAGCCCTGGAGCTGTGCGTAAAACACAACTATGTTTTTAAATGAAATCTTGTGTTTTCAGGTCCATGTTTTACATAGGAGTAAATGGATGAGTTGAGTTGACCTTAAGTCCCGTTGAGTCCCTAACGCAACGCCTGTAGACCAGGTGCAAGGTGCACCGGCGAAATTTACTGCGGGTGATTCTTTCTACATGGGGGTTCGTTACAAATGTTGATCAAACTAACATTTGGGAAGTCTGGGAAAGTCATACAGCGGGACTAAATGGGTTAAAGCCTTTACAGCCTCAAGTGTGTTTGTTTAACGCAACAAATGTTATTTCATGACAATCACAGATTTAGTAGCTCAGTCTCTTCGCTTGAGCTTAGCCACTGCATTAAACCAGCTCTCGTAATATGATTATTATACAGGGTTATTCAAAACGGATGGTGCAAAAGTAAAGCTGATTTATTCTTAAATGACATGAAAAGACATGACATGACATGAAAAGACTGAAAAACTGTCCAAGTGTCACAAGCACATTAGAAATGTTCGATGTGGGCACTTGCGTAGCTGCAATGGGGCAAGGGGGGGGGCAAAGGCCCCGGCTGACAGTCATGGTCTCCTCATGAGGAAACCGTGGCTGTTTGCCCCCCATTGTAGCTACGCAAGTGCCCACATCGAACATTTGTAATGTGCATGTGAAACTTGGGCAGTTTTTCTGTCTTTTCATGTCATGATGATTGTGGTATGTCAGTTCATGTAAGAATAAATCACCTTTAGTTTTGCACCATCCTTTTTGAATAACCCTGTACAAGCATTAAACATAAGCAAGTGAGATGTGATGCCATGCCTGATAAGTGTAATATCTGATGAAAGACAGCCTCACTTGTTCTGACAATCTATTGAACTTGGCAGCTTCTCCCCCCCTGCCCCCCCATTCCTAACATGGAGATTTTAATTCCTGCACTGAGACAACTTTAAAATAAAAACAAAAACGACATTTTGAAGGCGAGCCATATTGTTCCTTTTGGCAGGCCTGCAGAATTTCTGAAAGCATTCCCATTCACCTGCAACTAATTTAGAAGCCCGATCCCCTCCGTGCCAAACTCCCACTCAGTTCAAATACGTTGTTCCGTGTTCTCTAGATCAGTGGTTCTCAAACATTTTAGCACCGGGACCCACTTTTTAAAATGAAACTCTATCGGGACCCACCCAGCTTTGTGAGACTTTTAAAAAACGTGATCTAAAAATTATGTATGTATTTATTTATTTATAGGTAATATTTATTTGCAAAAAAACTCAATCCATTTCTCATAATGAGGCAGTCCTAATGAATAGCCTCAAGGCTTGAGGGGCTTAGTTATGTGACCCAGCCTTCACCTGCCCCCACGACCTGTCATTGACAGACTTGAAAAAAAACATACACCAGAAAAATGACACTCAAACATTTATCTCCTTATATTTAGCTTGCAAACTGCAGGAGCTCAGCTCTTTGAAGGGCAATTAGCAGCTATCTGATTTTTGAATAGCTTCAGAGCTTGAGGCAATTACTTATTTGATCTATCCATTACCTGGGACCCACCAGAAATCAGGTCGCGACCCACCAAGTGGGTCCCGACACACAGTTTGAGAAACACTGCTCTAGAGTCTAGATGATCCATCCTCATCAGCATCTCTCATTTGGTGAGGGGGGGGGGGAAAGGAAGAGAGCAGAGATTCCTCCAAGTCCTCTTCACTCCCACTTCTCTCCACTGCTGTGGAACGGCAGCCAAACTGTTAGGGTTTAATAATGGGGTTCTGTATTTCTCCGCAAGGCCTCCCTTGCAGCTCTTCTGGTGTCTGGAAGTGTCTGTGGTTCTAGGCATGGCTGCTGGAGGAGAGAGGGAAAGAGGAGGGAGGAGAGAATTCTCTAGCCATCAAAGAAAGAACCTCCAGACCATTTCGAGACTAGTTTTTGTGCCTTTCAAGGCCTCCATTCAAGGCCCTTCCTGGTTAATGGCTTACTTACGCACTGACACCCAACCCCCCAGATGTGGCTTTGACCCATTAGCCACTGGCGTCCGTTCTTACACCCCCACTCTCTCCTTGTTCAATTTCCTGAGGTTTCTGATTTCCTGAGTGAGGGAAGGAGATGTTTAGAAAAGAGGTGACAGACTGGAGGAGGATGCATGAGGAATGGGAAGGCAATGCGAGGGAGGAGCCACTTCTCATCAATAAAAAGGGGCTCCTCTTTGCCTGTGAAGACTGCAAGAACATTGGGAGAAGAGAGCCTACTTCCCTCAGAAAAGGCCTGAACCACAAACACAGCAGGAGGCCGACTCTTTTGCAGTGAGTATGCATCGCAGGGGCCCTGCTGCTAATGTCTCTGCAGTCATGCGCTGCAGATGCAAAACTTGTGACAGGTGATGTTATGATCCAGTTCATGGTAAGATACACTGGGCTGGGCTGCCCTGTCCAGTCCAATCAGCACAGCACTCTTTGACAAGATGATCAGCAGTCGCTTACTAGCTTCTGTTCCTGCTTGTGATAGGAAGGAAGACGAAATGAGGTGAGGACCGAGAATGAAGAGTGGATCCGAGTGTGTTATTATTACCGCCGGTATATGTGCAGCATATGTGTGTATTTGTGTTGTGCTGCCTGATTTTAAAATGGCCTGACTACAAGTTTGCGTTCTTTTTTTTTTCCCCAAAGTGCAGCTTCAATATTGAATGATAAACTGTTTGTGGTTTGCATCTAATTAAAATAAATTACCATCAGCACATAAGCAACAGGCTTTGGAAGAGGATGCAAATCAGGATATATGTCAGATATTAATGGATGATGCTCCATTTCTTTGGATGGGTTCTTTTCCCCCAGCAACAACAGCATAGCAAGCTGCCTGTATTCAGCCAGGTAATTTTGGTGAAAATTGTCGCCATTACTTTCCATAATTCTGGATCAAACATGAAAATAGTGATATTTTTGGCAAGGTCTTTAACTGTGTATTAATTCTAAACTAATAACAACGTTCTTCCAGAAACTGCAATCTTTATGACATCCCGCAATTCTACTTGTCCAAGTTGCCTCGGAAGGCTCACTGAAATGCTGAGGAAAACTTGGCCAGATTAGAATCAGGCCTTTCACTGAAATCTTCTTACTATGTTAACAAAATCTTTACCAGCCTCCAATTTATTTGCCCTTGGAAAATGTTAGGCGTTTTGTGGGTAAGATGTTTATAATGACAACACAGCATTTCAAAGCCCATCCACACTTCTGTAATCTTGGCAATTTGCGTGATGACAGAGGGAACAAATCAAGAGAAAAGGCTGGGAAGGAAAAAATTAGCCATAGCAGGAGCGAGTGGGAGCCTTTTTCACTCCCAGCACGCTGAATAAAAAAGATGAAGATTAGGACGTTAGTCTAGAAAAAGTGATCAGGGCTTCAGCTTTGTGTGACTAAGCATCACACTTGTCTCCATCCTGTTAGCCCCCCACCCCCTGAACCTCTTTCCTCCGTCCTATTTTCTTGTGTTCTTTCTCCACCTCTTTTGCCTCAGCCTCCTTTTCTTGGCACCACTGAGGTCCAGGCAATGCCAGAACGACGGAGATATACAGTAAGCCCAGAAAATCCACGTTCTATAAAATCTGAAATTGGTGCAACATAAACATATCCTTGCAAAGGCAAGTATGTTTCCTTGCAGGAGACCAAAAGCATTTACCTCCTGGAGGGGCTGGAGAACAAGGAGTGGAAGGGAAGCTGGTGCAAGAAACTGGAGGGATCATTCAGATCAGGGGTTGGACTTTTCTGCTTGGCGTCTTGGGGAGTTCAGATCTCAGAAAGGCTGTGTTAAAAACTAAGATGAGGCCAGTGGAGAGGGAAACATGTCCTAGACTGAGAAAAAGACGTCCTTTCTTCTTTTGGGGGATACTGCTTATAAACAGTCGTCTCCTGTCTTTCTCTGTCTCTCTCCACATGCTCACAGCACTTGAAGAGGGCTATAAGGTTTGAGTGAGCTATTTCTTGGCTTTGGTGGGGCTGTCTGCAGATTCCAATGTGATCTGGACACTCCCTTCTTCAAAAGGATTTTGCCAAAGGGAGTAGCGTGATTTGTTGCATAATTCTGGGTGCATTTTACAATCCTTTTTAGTCAACCTGTGCACATGTTGCCATCTGTTTCCAAGGTCTAGACTTATCAGACTTCTTCTTATTATCATCATCATAATAATTATTAATCACTTAATAATTAAAAAAGCACAACACAACACAACCATGGTGATGTTCCCTGAAAAACTGCCCTGCCTAGTTAGAAAGAAATAACTCTGGTGATCTATGCCCTATTTGGCTGGATAACTCCTGAAGCTAATGGGCTAGCAAAGTTTCTTAGAGAGCCTACTTTTGGATAGTCTTGTCTTGGCATGGACAATTGCCCAAGCCTAGACAGTCAGTTCTCTTCTAAATGAGGTTTTACAAGTGGTTTGGGTGAAACCACAGATTCCATCCCTTCAAGTGTTTTGGTAGTTGTTGGGTTCCAGATGAATGTGTGCATACTCTTCCGATGCCCAGCTTCTAGGAACTAGGGATCTCACAGCCCAATCCTAACCAGCTTTCCAGCATTGATGCAGCCGCAATGCAGCCCCCACCGCAGGATGCAGCGTATGCCCCGTTGGCACGACTGCATTGGCACTAAAATGTTAGTTAGCTGTCACGGCACAATCCTTCCTAACTTTGTGCCTGCAGAATGTGTAAAGCGAGTTTTCGGCACCCGCGGAACAAGGGCTGCCACAGAGGCCGGCAGCCCTTGTCCCGCCTCCGGACCGACCCTGCAGCTGCTGGAGCAGGTGAGATTTGCACCGGGCAGGGGGAGGGCGTGCTGGGCAGCGAGGGAGGGCAGCTGTTGGCTGGGCCGGGCCAGGAGGGGGCGGGGATATCGGGGGTGAGCTCTGCCGATATCCCCAGCCCTCTCCTGGCCTGGGCCGTCCTTACCCTGCCGCCCTGGATGTATGTTGGCTCGAGAGCCAATGTACATCCGAGGAGGCCCATTGAGACTGGACAGCCCTACACCGGGGGAAGGGGATGAACACCCCCTTCCCCCAAGTACTCCCCGGTCTGCGCCAGAGTGGCCCAGGAAGGGCTCAGGCTCCTGCGGCTGGCCCTATAGGCCGGCTGTAGATCCTTACACAGGATCGGGCTGTTAATCCCAGTGAAGGTTACTCAATGTCCCTGATAGCTTTTCATTCTGTCGTCTTTTGTGTCCCTAGTTCATGTGTCCCACATCTTCAAACCAGGGCCTCTGAGAGGAATTTTATCAGGGGGTACAAAGTTTCTTTTGGGCCCCTTCTCAAGGAGGAGGGGGCAAAACAGGGTGGGGGGAGGGCAGCAATAGCTGGAAATGTCTCTGGAGCCCACGTTTACCAGGCTTCCTGATGCGGCATCCAGGTCTACCTGCCCAGTAGACCTGGCCCAGCCACTGTCTTTCACTCTCCATGAGGCCAGCTGAGATCCCAGGAAATTTCTGGGGCCCCTCCTTTGGCTCCTGGGCCCCCTTTCTGACCCTGGGCCTGGGTACAATTTACTCCCTTTACCCCCTTCTCATGGGCCCTGCTTCAAACTGGCTAAGATGGGTGGAATGATAACTCTTTTCCATTACCCATTGTTTCTGCTACTTGACCAAAATTTATTGTAACAATACAAGTGATTACCCAACCATTATTGATGGGATGATGATTTGGCAAAACTATCACATACTCATTTTTGTGTGTGATCTTGTGACTGTTCCAACATGTTATAACGGTAGCACTCAGCCTCCTGGAAAACCATAAAGATGTGGGTTGGGGGGCGACGGCATAATTATGGCACATGGTTGTGTGAATTGGTGCCATGAGACAAATTGTAGCAACTGAACTTGTAGCCATGTGTATGTGCTTGAGGGAACATAGCACAGTTTGAATCTAGATGTTTAGCCTGGAATCTAGCAGCACAGGAGGGAAAAATCCGAGAATCTGAAAATGTCTTATTGTCCTGGTTGTGGGTAAAGAGCTTGAAAATATTGATTTATTACATATCCATTTCATCAGTTCAAGGCAACTTATATGGGGTTCCCAGGTGGTCTCCTAACCAGACACTGGCCAGATCTAACCTGCTTAGCTTAGCAAAATAAGACCACGTGCTGCCAAAATCCAGATAGTATCTGCTAAAGGCTGTGCTTCTGGAATGACTCTATGTAGAATGTGCAGTGTGCAGAATACCTGCACTTTCTACATCTTTTCTGCCCTTTTGTCACACATCGAGCCTCTCAATGCTCCCTGAACGCCTCTTCCTTTATCCTTGATGTTCCTGTCAAAAACCTCAAATTCTGCCATGTCCCCAAACTTTGCAATTGGGAGAAATTGTGCATCATTTATTCTGATGGCATTCTTCCGATGGCAGCAGAATGGACCTTTGTTAGTGTTAGTCTGGACTTGCCACCTATTATCAGCCAAGTGACTGTAGCAGTTGCCTGTGTTGTGCCTGAATGTTTCAGCATTGTAGTTGCCGTGTCAAACCAGCAAAGAGTCTTGTGGCACCTTAAAAGTCGAATGAATGCACTGCAACACAAGCTTTTGTGAGCCCGAGTTTGTCAGATGCACAGAAGGTGTATATCTGCCATGAGTATGGCATAAAGATGACTTTTTACAAGAACAGGTATATGCAGGTGAGCAGAGCTGAATCTTCCTTAAATGACCTCCCTACACACTGTTGCTTCAAACAGTTCTCTCCTCAGCCTGGCTCACTTCCAGTACTGAAGCTGGGCTGGAAAAAAAGCCACTCACTGTAAGGACGGACCATAGAGAGGTAGGATGGTGGGGAGTTCAGCTCCCCTGCAATCGTTTGTTGCAAAAAGGGGATCTCTCCCCCTCCCCTGTTTTAGACATGAAGAACTATCGTGACTGGCCCTGTAACAACTCGCTTGACCTTCACTGAGGCAGTAAACTGGTGCCTGTAGCATTTCATGTTCGAATGCTCCTCCATCCACTAAAATTCCTTGCACCTAGAAATCTAGCATGTTGGACAGAAGATTAGTTTTGAACTCTTCTCCCTGGCATCTAGTTGGTTTTTTTTTTTTTAAATGTAGAAGGAATGTTTGTATATGGAGAATCATTCAGTCATGTGAGTTCCTACCTGCACTGTGAGCTGGAACACCCCAGATACGGTTTACCACATCAGTGAGAAGAACCAGGCTAGAGGTGGCCGTTCAAAGTGGGATGGAACACTTGTGATACCTTTAGGACAGAGGTAGGGTACAAACAACTGGTTACACAGCAATATAGAAAACAGCACGGCGGGCTCAACGGCTAGATGACTGCCCCTCTTCTCACCTGAACTGAACATGAAACTGTATCTACAGGAAAGCTGTGAGTTTTAGAAGAGAGTGAGGAGGAGAAGCTGAAATGAATTTTGAAATTCTTTATCTGGAGGGGGGGGAGGGATCATAATACACATTTTCTGTGTACACAGACTGAGTGTGGTGAAGGCAGGCAAATTAGAGGAGACATGAGAAAGGAACACGTTTCTATTTAGGAGACGCCTACCTAATCCTCAGTCCATGGGCCTCAGCTAACCTGTGGAATTCCATTCCCATAGTCCAACATTTCTGAACTTGCAGAGTTAACAGTTCACCTCCCTTCGAACTGTGGAGTCCTCCCTCTGCAGGAAGGGAGGGGAAAAGGGGCATGCCCACCTCCACTGGAGGGCTATTAAATGCGCTAATAGTGGGTGTTTTGTAACAGTCTCCTAGAGGGCAAGTGCCTGCCAGTCCCTCCCAACCTTTCTTAGGCCCCCTGCATCTGACTCCCAGCTGCCGCTTCCTTAATAAACACTCCACTGCTAAACTTTACAGCTTGCCTACAGTCTTCAGTAGATACAGGGAACAAGACGAGAGACACGGAACGAGGGACAGAGGGAGAACGAGAACCACCATGCGGACCCTCATCATTCTTGCACTCCTGGCTGTCCTGATGATGACGGCTTTCTGCTATGGTAGGTGCTAATAATTATTGCTAATAATTTGGAGGAGGAGTTTGCCACAGAACTTTGAATGTTTCTGGCCACCCACTTGGGTCTGATTTTCATCTTCCCTCTCTGCCACTTACCTCTCTATCACGTCCTTCATTCCTGGCATCCCTTTGCCAATGTCTCAGCCGAATTCCCTCTGCCTTCTGACCAACACTCAGCCAGAGCTCTTGAAGCTTCACGGACTCACGGACCATTCTGTCTTACTCCTTAACAGCTCCATCTCATCGTACCGGTAATTAGAAATGTGGGGGATGGAGGAAGATAGAGCGATCATTTTACCTCTGGACAGCACCGTTTCTAAATAAATTGACTGCTGGTTTGGAACATTTTGGGGGTATCTCCCAGATACATGTCCTGATTTCTTGATGAGCATTGTCCATTGGATTTTCATTTTGTTGAAAGCTATGAGATCCTCAGTGGGACAGATGTAGGAAAAGCATTATATGATGACTTTGAATATTGTGTTTCTTCATGAACGGCCCCACTGGGCTTGAGAACATATGAAGCTGCCTTCTAGTGAGTCATTCCACTGGTCCATCTAGGTCATGGTTGTCTATATCAACTAGGAATGGCTCTCCAGGAGTTTCAGGCAGGGCTTTTCCTTGCCCTGTCTGGAGATTGAAGACCTAGGACCTTCTGAATGCAAAGCACATGCTGTGCGACTGAGCTCCTCCTCTGAAGAGGAAATAACATTTGTTCTGCCCAGAAACTCCTTCATCTGAAGCACCAAGGATGGCCAATTGGCAGTGATAAATAAATGCTGATACATGCAAATGACTATTTTGTCATTGGGAAACAATTTATCTTTCCACTTAGCAGCATATTTGTTCTTGTTCTCCATGTGCTAGTAGACCACAGTCTCAACCCCCCCCCCCCATCCTTTGCCTCTGTTCTTGTAGTGCAAATATATTATCTGGATTGATCAGAGGCAGGGGCTGCAATCCTGTGCACAGTTACCTGGGATTAAGCCCCATAGAACACAGTGGTACTTACTTCTGAATAAGCATGCACAGGATTGCACTGAGGTTTCTATAACTTGTGCAAACTAGTGTCAGTAATGATTTGGATGTGGTCATTCCCATCAGATGGCTCATTTATTTATTTAGGCAATTTATAGTATAGGCAACAGTAGTACCCCAGGTGGCTTACAAAATGTAAAACAAATATAATGTAAAAATAAAATCATAATCCGCCACCCACCCCAGACCCCTTGCAACCCACCACTGTTGCAACCTGCTTCACACCTCACCTCATGGTTCAACCAGCAGTGCATTGAAATTCCAGTTCTGCCAATAGCTTCGTACTTCTATATTTTTATTCTCAGAACTCGACCGGTATTTTATCAGTCTAATATATTAAGCATCTTGCCATTCTGAACTAATGAAGCTAGCTGATCTTTTTATGTTGAAAGAGAAGCAGAAGCTAAATGTATTTAAGCTCAAGGGGTTACAACATGCAGGTGTGACTCAGCCAACATTTTATACTTTTAATTCAAACTGATGTCACTAGGAAAGTTAAAGCATTGAGGTCCTTCACTTTGACCGGGTTTATGCTCTAAAAATAGTGTTACAATTATGGACAAAATTCATCAGTTCTGACTCTTGATATTGTGTCATATAATCACAAGATCATAGTGTTCTTTTCCTTTCTCCCCATCTGATGGATGAATTAGATCTATCTGTCTTTATGATTTTGTGATGGCCACTACATACATGGCATTAAAGGATCAGATGCATTCATGGAGGGGCTATGACTGTCTTTGGTCATTACTGGCATAGAGTGGAACTTCCATGTCCAGTAGCAGTCTGCCTCGCTCTGATTATCAGATATATATTGGGGGAAACTACAGGGGAATGCTATCTCCATCACACACTGCTTGTGAACTGGCCAGGGGGCATCTGGTTGGCCATTGTCAGAAGCCTGGATCCTGAACTAGGAGGACTTTGGAACTGATCCAGCAAGGACTTTTTAATGCTCTTACATGTTTATTCCTTTCAGTTTTGTTAATGATGATATTAAAATATTTCCTTTTCTTTTCTCCTCTCACAGAATCCTATGAGAGTATTGAATCACATGAAGTTCCAAGTAAGAAACAATATTGCGTACTATTTGGTTTTCTGAGATGCTTAAGAGACTCACATTTGGCTTGAGTGGGGGAATCCACAGTGTTTTGTCACTGAGTGATTTCTGATGCTATAAGTATGGGAGTCAGGGAGCTGCAATAGACCTTCCTTCGAGAGGACGACCTGGTACCTCTTGGAATAATAAGGGAGCAAGCTGACAATACAAAACTTGAAGTGACTGTCAGACAAAAGGGCAGTAAGGAGTGGAAGGAGAATAATAATAAAATTCACCAAAGGGCAGAACCAAATCTGTTGAATATGGTCATAATAAGATGCCACAAAAGGCCTGCATTGCTGGTGTTCTGGTGACATCTGTGAATGCTAGACTGTATTTCTTGACTGTCCTAAATACCAGAAATATTTCAATAAGTTGGAAAACGCACAGAGAAAAAACAAAACGTTTCACATACTGGAGACACTGAGTTATTGAAAAAACAGAACAGGCTTTTGTATATCTTGGCCAGATGAAAACTGATAGGAAACACACAAGTGTTGGCAGATGTGAATGCCATGAATAGAAATGGTGATACAAGAAGAAGAATATTTATAGCACAATCCTAGGAGTGACTACTCGGAAGTAAGTCCCATTGTATTCAGTTGGACTTACACCCAGGTGTGTATAGGATTGCTAGGCTTACCAGATCTCTAGCCGGGACAGAGTGCTAGACCTTTTAGGAGAAGTGGGCAGGTGTAGCTTGTTAAACCTTAGAGCACAATCCTAGGCATGTCTACTCAGAAGCAAGCCCCATTGTGTTCAGTGGGGCTTGCTTCTGAGTAGACATGCCTAGGAGTGTGCTCTAAAGTTTAACAAGCTACACCTGCCCACATTCCTTCTCCTAAAGGTCTAGCACTCTGTCCTGGTTGGAGATCTGGTAAGCCTAAGGATTGCAGCCTTATGCCCCAACCCTATCCCCATCCCCTGCCGGTGTAACTAGCCTTGCAGCGGTGGAGGCTGCTTGTACGGCTATCGTAAATCAGCCTCCGCCAATAAGTGCAATGAGCCCATCGGCAGGGAGGCCGCAGAGGCCTCCCATGCGCTTACGGACCCACAGACACCCGCCAGAGCAGGTAAGCCTGTGCAGGGTTTAGAGGGAAGTGGGGAGGGGGTTGAATGGGGCAGGCAGAGGGTGGAACAGGGGAGGGGTGGGCAGAATGGGCCAGTGACAGGGGCAGGGAGGAGAGCGGATCAGGACTGGGAGGGGGTGGGATTGGTGGTGGCACTGCACACCGAATACTGAGCCCCTTCCCGGGCCTGATCCGCCTTCATGGAGCACTGTGGACTTGTGCCAGTGATTGAGCTGGCACACGTCTGAGTTGTTCCAAAGTGGCTGCTGGGGCTTAAACTGGGGCGACAAATGTCCCCTTACCCCGAGGAGACCTCCAGCAGCCAAAATTGAATGCAGCCGAAGCCATGTTGGTGCCGCTGCATCGCTGTGAGGGGATTTAGGTAGGATTGGGCTGTTAGACTATGAAAAAAACTACAGAAAATTATTTTTAATTCTATCAACTATTAGGGTTGTAGGATGATGTCTCTAAGGAAATGATGGAGACACAGTAATGTATTCATTAATACAAATTAGCATTAATTTCCATTGATTGATTAATTCAAACTGACGCAAATAAAGCCCTCTGGGAGAGCAACTTCCATAAGCTGAGTCCATTTGGACCGGATATGGAGCTCCTTCAGCATTCTTAAATTCTCAAGATTACAAAATAGAGGAACCACCTGAGCTTTTCTCCCTGATCCGGACACCGTTTGCTTACATATTTATTCCTGAGAATCTAGCTGATGTTCCTCTGAAATGTTTGCATTTCTGAGCATCCCCATTATGATCCTGTTTTTTTAAGCATTGGTTGGCGTGAGCAGAAGAATTTTTTTTATTTTTTTATTTAAAGAATTTATATCCTGCCTTTCTCCTAGCGAGGGCACTCAAGGCGGCTTCCAGTGCAAGAGCAGTGCAGAGGTGCTTATGGTGTACTGTAGGGAATGGTTGATGCCCTCGGTGGTGACCGTGTGTCGCCCCGCCTCTCTTCCTGCCCCTCTACCATTATTGTCCCCCCCACTCTCTTCTGCTATGGGATTCTCCTAGAACCCTCTTGTCCATTTGACGTTTGCACCGAAGGGGGCCTCTCCAGATTGGTTACAGGAGTGTCAGGGAAGCTTTTTCAGTTTCATCATTGCCTTGGCAGTTTTAAAAAAAAGGTTAAAACAGATTGCTGAGGGAGGTGGTGGATTCTCCCTCACTGGAGACCTTCAGGCAAAGGCTCAACCTGCTGGAAGTGCTCTAGGACATTGGTTCCCAATCCATGGTCTGCAGACCACTGGTGGTCCGCGGGACCCTGCCAGGTGGTCTACCAGGCCTCTGGTCATTCGGGGCAGTGACACAAGCGCCGCCCCAAGTCTTTGGCCCCCGCTGTGAGTCTGCCGATGAGGCTCAGAATGCGGCAAGCAGAGCTGGAAGGGTAATTCAAAGTAATTCTGGGTTGCCAAGGTGGTCCGTAGTGCCTTGAGTCCGTGGTCTCCCAACAGTGGAGTGCATGGGATGGAGAGAGTGGATAGAGGGAACTTCTTCTCCCTCTCGCACAACACCAGAACCAGGGGACACGCACTAAAATTGAGTGGAGGGAGAGTTAGAACAGACAAAAGAAAATATTTCTTCACCCAGCGTGTAATTCATCTGTGGAACTCCTTGCCACAGGATGTGGTGATGGCATCTGGCCTAGATGCCTTTAAAAGGGGTTTGGACAGATTCATGGAGGAAAAGACCATCACAGGTTACAAGCCATAAGCAACCTCCTGGTTTTAGAAGTGGGTTTTCTCTGTGTAAGGTGCAAGGGAGTGTCAACGGGAAACAGGTTATCTTGTTGTCTTGTGCTCCCTGAGGCATCTGGTGGGGCCACTGTGTGATACAGGAAGCTGGACTAGATGGGCTTTTGGCCTGATCCAGCAGGGCTGTTCTTATGTTCTTATGTTAGTTGGGAACTGCTGCTCTGGGGGGGGGGGTTCCTGCTACAGGGAGGGGATTGGACTAGAAGACCTTGTGGGTCCCTTCCAACTCTATGAAATGATCACCAAGTGGTCCAGCCCTGGTATTCATACCTGCATTTTTGAAGATGACAGTCCTCCTTAGAAGCGGCAATGCAAGCAGCAGGGAATGGGGCCAGGGAAATGGGTGGATTGGTGACATTTCCCCAGCCATTGCTGTGGCTGAACCTCCATAATGACGGTGGTTGCCTGGAAGCAATTTAAGTCACTACAGGAGAGACCAAGCAGGGGGAGACAGCAAGAGTGAGCATTCTGAACATTAAAATATGACTTGTTTGCTCCAGCACTGGTGCACACCTGTGTTCTTTTGAAACAGCATTACAGTGGTGGGGAGTGGGGGGGGGGGCTTGTGCGGTCGGAAAGAGTTGCCTTCCTCTTACTTTGTAGGGAGACCAGATGAACAGGTCTCAGGTCAGAATGGTGTTAACAAACCGCCACCACCTCAGCAACAACCCCAGTCCTCTTGCTTGTTTGTTGTCTTGTTTGTTGTTTGTTGTTTCCATGGGAAGCACCCATGGAAAACTGAAGGAGAGGGGAGGGGGTCTAGGTCACTATTAACAGAAGAAAGGCAATTGAGTCTGGAGGAATCTGGTGGGGTTAACCTTCACAAACATGAAGATTGATGTTAATGAGTCACTGGTGGAGCAATATTATTTTTGGGCAGGGCTTGTTGGCCTTCAGTTCAACTACAGTTCATGCCATAATTACAAATAATACTCTTCCTCACCAGGTCCCTTCCTTAACAGAAGACATGCCAACGTCTTCATGAGAACTCCACCAAGGAGGAATTCTGTGGTGCAGGAAAGGTGCGTCCTGGTCCTCTCCGTCTTCTTCAGGGTTACACACATCATGCACAGAGCAATCTTAAGTTTCATCAGTGCTGGCGCTGCAACCTCAGTGCTGGCACCAACTGTCGCAAAAGCGCCATAAAGCGCTTTGCAACAACCTGGGTGTAAGTGGCACTGGCAGGAGGGCTTGCGCCGTCCCGCCGGAGCCACATTCAGAAACAGCGCCCGACAGTGCCGGTAAGCTCCTGCTGAGCAGTGCGGGGGTGGGAGGTGGGCAGAACGGGGGTGGGGAGTGGTGAAATGGGGTGGGGGGAGAGCTGGGACTGGGTTGGATCAGGCCCAGGAGGGGGGGCGGGACTGACGGTGCTGGGGGGGGTACGCTGAATCCTGTTCCCCCTCCCAGACTTGGAAGCCGGACACGAGGCTTCTCGGTTCTGTGCCAGCTACTTAGCTTGTGTAGATCTGAGTTGCCCCATTGCGCAAGCTGGGGTTTACCTGGGGTAATGTCCCCTTACCTTGAAGAGAGCCCCAGTCTGCTACTTCCTGGGATGGGATGCAGTGTGGGCTGCACAGCCCTGCTGCATCGCGTCCAGTTAGGATTGGGCTGTAAATCCGTGTGGTGGCAGCGGCAGGGGGTGGGGGTGGGGTGGGGAGAGAATGGTTAACTTTTTTCAGATAAAAGAAGCCATTGCCCTAACAAAGGACACATTTACTTGTGTTGTGTTTCACTTGGACCTATCGTGGTTGGGAAGAGACATTCATGTGTCAGTTATCAGAGAGCACTTCTCTAAGTTCTTAGGAGTGGGCCAAGCTAGACATGGTATTAAACATGGTATCTTTCCTTTGTGCGCGTCCGCACCCCAGGGATTGGTACCCTTGTGCCAGTGTCCCGCGAGATGCGTGCTTCCCGAGGCCTCAGATGCAGGTCCAGGGAAGGGGGGTTTACAGCACCCTCCAGCCTTCCCTTGGCCTCCTCTAGTGTAAGGGTGGGTCACAAGCATCTGCACAGCCGAACTGCCTACTCTACACTGAGCCTCCTCATTGGCCTGGGATGAGTAGTTTTATACTGGAAGGAAGCCCCTCCCATGTTTCACCCCCAGTGCTCCAAGTGCCTGATCCTACAAGAAATTCTCTTGTCCCTTACTTCCTCCTCCTTCGGCCCTGATCCTGCAAGGCATCCCCTCAGCTCCGGCTGCCTTGCTTGAAGGCCCTGGTCCTGCAAGGCATTCCCCGGGCCCATGCTGTCCGGCGGTCAGCTGTTTGGCCACTGGAGTCGAAGCTGGCCCTTGTCTGCTTCTTGGCGGGGCAAGGGGAGGCGGTTTCATCGGGCTGGCCCTCATTGGGCCTGGCTGTTCCAGCCACTCGTGCCATGTGGCACTGTGTGGGGTGGGACTTGCCTCACCACGTGGTCCTGTTTCCACGGCAACCGCACTGAGCATTGGATTTGACTGCTGTCCTGGTTCGTCCGGGGCCCTGTCTGGCAGAGTCAGCAGGCCGGGCCCCTGATAGAGTGAGTGTGTGTGTGCGTGTGTGTGTGTGTGTGTGTGTGTGTGTTCATGCATACACACGCGCATGTACATGTGTACATGCGCACATGTGCATTTGTTTATAAGTAGCCAGGGGGTCCAAATCAGGATCAGAAACAAAGTGCTAGGGAGAGTTATTTAATGCTTTTTTCTTGTCCGATGGTCCTGATGAAAAGTGTCACCTCCCCAGCAAGCTGCTCGTGGTTCTAGAATCTCGAGCATAGGTGGCCAACCCACGGCACGGGTGCCACTTAGTGGCACGCCAAGCCTTTTGAAGTGGCACACGCCGCCGTTTCTGCCCAAGTGGAGCACTGAAGTCCCTCTCTCTCTCTCAACCCCAGCGCACTTTTCCAAGCCTGTGGCACTAGAGGAGGTCTCTGTACCCCACTGCGCCTCATTCTTCTTGCATTGTCATGGTGCTTTACATATTTTCATTAGCTTAGAAATATTTGTCTGTTTGTTTAAGTGGCACGCTTAAGATTATCTACATAAAATGTGGCACATGGCATGCCACAGGTTGGCCACCACTGATCTAGAGGGAAGCTGCCCTTGGTGCCAGTGTCAGTCTAATTCAACTGAAAAGAACAGCTGGAAGAAAATGGGGGGTGGGGGAGAACTCTAATGTAAATACAGAAATGAATGTGGAGAACTCAGGACATGCACCTACACTGTCAAAAGAATATCCAAGATGGCTGTGTTATGGCTTTATGTCAATTCACAACTGACCTATGCAATCTGCGTCACAGCTGAGCACCAGCTATGAGCCAGCATACAATCAATTGTCTTTGCTGGATTCTCAGTAGTGTTGCCACAGAATCTTCTTCCACCTCCTTATTGTATGAAGCCTCCCCCCCCCCCCAATACTGCTCCTGTGGCCTGTTTATAGCTGAGGGCAGAGTCTGCACACGGTGGTTTTACCACCTCATTTTCCTAGGAGGAGCATTTGTGTGAAGCATCTTTCACATATTCTAAACAATCTGCAAAGACACTGCAGAGACTTTCTGTACCGATTGCATGAACAGAGGTAGAGATCATTTTAAGCACTGCCAACACTCTCGTTTTTCCTCTTTCCCCCACCTTCTCCTCCTGTTTGTGTGGGCAGGATGAGGGAACGCAACAAGACCCCCCAGGAACGCCAACGGGAGATCTGCGAGGACTACGATCCCTGCGAGCGTTACGCTTGGCGCCATGGCTACACCGCTGCTTACAAGCGTTTCTTTGGGCAGAGACGAGGCCAGTGAAGCATCAAGAATCGCCATTCCCAGTGCCTGGAGCCTGGGTTCTCTATCAGTAAAGAGTGACATCTCTGAAATGTATCACGTTGCTTGTTAATTGTATATTATTCCACCTGCTTCTTCATTCTTCTTTCGCCAACGATTCCTGGATTCTCTGTTAATTAGCACAGTGCTGATGTAGTGGTGGTGGGCAGAGAAGGATGTGGGTGTTTATTACAAAATAAACAGCTGGTTTGATACTGAAATGGAGCTTCTTTCTTTGAGTCTCATGCCAAGGATTAATGTCTATTCTTCTACTCATTGGCTTCATATTTAGAAGATCTAAGGAAGTGCTGAGGAATGTGGTCAGAGGGTCTTTGACATGTTACTAGCCTGGCCCAATATGAGAGCTGGTATGGCAGATTTGGAAAAGTGCTAAGGGAGTCAAAAGCTTAAGTGGCTAAAGAAATATTCGAATTAGACTTTCAACATATTCACGCCTTCACCAGGGTATGCTGACTGACTGCATGATGAAACAATGATACAGCACATCACTTATCCCCATGCATTTGCCATAAGATGTACAGTGGGCACATGCATGTGCATTCATGCACATTTTGTCCCAATAAATACACTTCTGCCACCCAGAAAAGGTATTGTCTGTGGAGTGATGAGTGAATATGTAATCTCACTGCCACTCCATTGCACGTTCAGTGTGCTTAAAGGATAGGCTTACCAGATCTTCAACCGGGACAGAGTGCTAGACCTTTAGGAGAAGGAATGTGGGCAGGTGTAGCTTGTTAAGTCCTAGAGCACAATCCTAGGCATGTCTACTCAGAATCAAGCCCCATTGTGTTCAGTGGGGCTTGCATCTGAGTAGACATGCCTAGGATTGTGCTTTAGGATGTGAAATAAATCCCCTGCCTCTTTCCTAGCAGCCAGGTATAATCTTGCTCATAATTTACTGGGTTTTTGTCAATCTTTTTAGCTTCCTCCCTATTCAGAACAAATCCAAGGCCGATTTTGGGAAATATACAAACACTTAAGCACATTCTAGTTTTGCTTTGTTTTTTGGTTCTTTACCTGGCCGAGGGGCCTGATTTTGCAGAGGTTTGCCTGACAAGGTCAAGGCTGCATTGCCTCAAAAGCCCCCTGACTGCAATAGTGATTCTTTTTGTGGCCCTTCCTTCCCTAGACCTGGTTACTGGGACCAATATTCACCAGACAACACTGACAGGGCTAGTGACCATGTCTTGGTCAACTCTCAAGCACCATACCCACTTCTGAACTGAAAGGCTAATGAAATCTTGTATTATATTGTGCTTGCGGCAAACAATGCATGCATTCTCCTCAGAGAAGGAGTGGGAAGAGAGAGTCCTGTGTGTGTCATCTGTGTGTCGGTTAGAATTCAAACTACAGGTTTCCCTCCAAAACTATTTCAGTTAAAAGAGTGTGGTAAGGACAGTTTCATTTGAAATTCCCTCCCAAACAGCTATTGAAAGGGGAGAAAGGGAGCTAAGTAACCCCAAAGTGTATATACCGTATTGCCCCGAGTATAGGACGCTCCTGATTATAAGCCACACCCTTAAAGTTTGGTGCTATTTTTTAAAAAATACATTTTAAACTTTTTTTTAACTTAAAGAAAATATACACCTTAGTAGAATAGTAAAACAGTACAGCTTTAGTACAGTTAAAGGCATATGCACCCTGTCCCTTATTGAATCTGGGCACCCTAGTATATAAGTAGCCTTCCCAGATCCAAAGGGGGACAGAGTACCTACCTTTAACCTTTGGAATTTGGGCAGGTGCAGCTTGTTGCACCCTTCCATGATGATGAGCTGCACCTGCCCAAATTTCAGTGGTTAACAGCACAATCCTATGCATGTCTACTCAGAAGTAAGTCCTATTGCATTCAATGGGGCTTACTCCCAGGAAGGTGTGCATAGGATTGCAGCCTAAAGGTTGGCACTCTGTCCTCCTTTGGATATGATAAGCCTATGCAGGAGCTCTTGCTCTCAACTTTCAAACTGCAGGATCAATAAATATCTTAGTTTCCACAGAGTCCTGGGGCTGGAACTTAAGGGTTACTTTTTTCAAATGCCTCTAAGGCTAGAGGTTGCTAGAGAGATCCTGGCCATTTAGCAAGTGATTAAGAGCTGAAAACACAGCTTTTGCAGTTTTAAAAAAGAAAAAGCTTTTTACCATTGAAAGAGACTTGGAGAGGCTTGAAAAAGGGACGCTTTGCAGAAAACTCTAGGCAGAAAACGCTAGACTTTGATTGTAGGCCGCACTCCTACTTTAAAGACTTGCCTTAGGGGACAAAAGTGAGTCTTATACTCAGGTCAATACGGTAATAAGGGCAAGCTCCAGTCCTAGCCATCCAGTGTGTGGAGTTGGAGCTGAAGCTGAGCTGAATCACTGAGCTAAATCACTGAGCTGTATCCCTGCTGAATCGCATTGCTGAACTACCTGAGAGAAAGATTGCTAGTGAAGTGTTCTTGTACCTAAAGCCAGTTTTGTTTGAGAGGCTGCGTTGTGTCTCATTCAGCCTTGCCCTTAATTCTGGTGGGGCAGCAAGTTACCTGAAGGGAGTGTCCACCTTAATAACCCCTCATGGCCTTGTGAAGAAGAGTAAGGTTTCAGCAAGCTACAGACTGGTGGCAGTCAGTGGCGTCGCTACGGTGGGAGCAGTACCGTAAGTTGCGCCCCGTCCTAGTCCCCATTTACAAGCCGGCACGAGGCGGCCCCACCCCCTCACCGTCGGAGCCATTCCGTGTGGAGAAGGCAACAAGCAGGAGACTTCCTGCCCGCTCTGAGTATGTTCTGAGTACGACTTTTTCTTTGAAAAATACAAAGTTGGGGGTGTACAGACAGTGCCCCAATCTCAGAGACTCTTCTCGCTGATGTTATGGCGATGAGGAATACTGTCTTGTAAGATAGTTCCTTTAGGGGAACTGTCTCCATTGGTTCAAAAGGATCCTTCGTCAAAAACTGAAGCACAGTATTCAGATCCCATGTAGGTAACCTGCGAACCGGGGGGTGGGTTTAGAAAGGCCACATCCTTTAGGAATCGCTTGACATGGGCGTAGGTGGAAATGCTAGACATTAAACTTGTTCCTAAAATGCCCTGTCGGGCGGCAACCTGCCTTCGCAGAGTGCTGGTTTTGAGTCCTCTGTCTAAACCATCTTGTAAAAAATCTAACACCTCAGATATTTTAGGGTGTTTTGGATGGATTCCACACGCCTCACACCATTTCCAAAAACCTTTCCAGGTGTTGCCATACACTCTTTGGGTGGACTTAAGTCGAGAAGTCAGCAGGGTGTCCACTACTCTACCTGAATATCCCAGGTCTAATAGGTCAAACCTCTCAATTCCAGGCTGTTAACCAGAACTTGTTAGGTTGTGGGTGTATCAAAGGGCCCTGAGATAGAAGGGTCCCCATGCATTGGAATTTCCTAGGGTTTCTGGACCGCCAGTTGTACTAGGTCCAGGAACCAAGATCTTCTCGGCTATTTGGTGTTGGGGGGTTATTATATTATAACATAAACCTTAGGGGGTTCAAGTAAGCAGAGTTTGCAATGGAAGAAGACCTTATATTTATTTAACCAGTAGAGTTATCCCAGCACCCAGGCTAGCTAGCTATCATTAGCATTGAAATGAGACACGGAGTCTGAGGCTTGTATAGTAAAAAGAAAAGTAGTTTTACTTACAGTTCAGTATTCATAGTTTACATTCATCTAGTTATGACTAGAGGTACACTATTACATAGAGCAGACGGTATGCCCCTGTAGCTAGCACACCCATGTGGGGAAAATGGCTTCCAGGCAAGGAGCCCAGGAAAGCACGTCCTTCCCCATGTAGAGTCAGATGCGAAGAGAGAGAAACCATGTGGTCAGAGAGAGGATGTTGGGAAAGGTCAGGGTCACGCCCCTTCCAGGTCAGACAGGAGGGGCCAGGTGAAGGTCCTTGCAGGTGACCGGAACACACCCACTGCCCTCCAAGGTCCTAGCAGCCAAATACTGCTCATATCCAACATTTGGGTGCTACTAAAATTATCTCTGTGTCCAAATGTCTTACTCTTCGTAGGACTTGAGGTAGAAGAGGAATTGGGGGGAAAGCATACATGAGACCTCGAGGCCAGTCCGAGGTCAGAGCATCCGTGCCCTCTGCGCTCTCCTCCCAAGTTCTGGAGAAGAACCTGGGGAGTTGACTGTTCTGAGCTGTGGCAAATAGATCCACTAGAGGCACTCCGAACTTCACGGTTATTTTCTTGAATGTCTCTGGATGGAGCCTTCACTCGGTCTCCACCAGTTTCCTATGGCTGAGCCAATCTGCTTCTGTGTTCTTTACTCCCGCTAGGTGCTCCGCCCATAGGGATAGCAGATTCAACTCTGCCCAGTTTAGCATAAGTGTGGTATCTGAGCATAGCCTGCGGGACTTTGTTGCCCCTTGGTGATTTATGTAAGCTTTTGTGGTGATGTTGTCTGTACGTATAAGGACATGAGTCCCTCTGACCCTTTCTGCAAATTGGAGAAGAGCTAGCCAAACTGCTCTTAATTCTAGCCAATTGATGCTGTTTGCTGATTCTTGAGTAGACCAGCGACACTGTGCGTGTCTTCCCTCCATCAGAGCACCCCAACCCATGAGGCTGGCATCCGTGGTCACAGTCACCCTGCATGGGGTCATTAAACTGATCCCCTGTGATAGACGATCCTTGACTAACCAACACTGGATTTCTGCCTTCACCGCTGGAGGAACCCTGATCAGATGGTGAACCCTTCTTTCTATTCTGTGCTGGTGATGGCTGAGCAGATTCTGTAGATATCTGGAGTGGAACCGTGCCCACTTGACCAGTTGAAAACAGGATACCATCATGCTAGAACCATCACGTCTGACAGTCTCTGTTCTGCCACCTGTCTCAGGATGACCGAACATTTTTGTTGTCTGTCGTTGGAGATGCAAGCCTGGAAGGCTCTGGTGTCCAACAAGACTCCCAGGTGTTCTAAGGTTTGTGTCAGTTGAAGGCAACTCTTGAGAAGGCTGACTACAAACCCATGTTCCTGTAGGAAAAGTACAGTCCGAGAAGTATCTCTCGTCGCCCCCTCCCTGGACGATGATCTTATGAGGATGTTATCCAGGTAACGGTACAGGTAGATGCCCTCCTGTTGCAGCGCAGCCACCAGAGTTACCAGAATTTTGCTGAACACCCTTGGAGATGTTGCCAATCTAAAAGGAAGTGCGCAGAATTGATAGTGCAAGGATCCGTAAGAGAACCTCAGGTATCTTCTGTGTTCCCCCCGTATCGGAATGTGGAGATAAGCTTCAGCCAGATTGATGGAGGTGAGGAAATCTCCTGCCTCTAATGCCGCTAGAATGGAGCTTACCGTTTCCATCCTGAACCTGCGTCCGAGGATGAAATGGTTCAACCATTTCAGGTCCAGGATGGCTCTCATCTCCCCATTCCTTTTGGGTACCAGGAAGAACACAGAGTACACCCCGAGGCCCCTTTTCATCGTGGGCACCAGTTCTATCGCATTGATCTCCAATAAATGGTTGGTGGCTGTTAGCATTGCAGATGTTTTTGAGGATCCCTGGTCTTGTTTACCCTCCAGAATCTGTCATGGGGAGGCTGGAGAAACTCCAGCGAGTATCCTTTGGAGACCGTCTCCAGAACTTAATTCAATATTCAATGTTTTGGAGTACCTTCGAGGACCTACAAACTGACAGCAGGTTAAGCAAGACCTTCTGAATACCTACCAGTAGCTGGTACTAGTGTTTACTATTCCAAGAAGGCCTTTATGTAGACTTTGTGACTGTCAGTGTAGCCTAGAATGTTCCAGGAACCCAAGGCCCTTGGCTCTCAATGGATAGAGCTATACTGTGCGAAGTTATGGCCCTGCTACCAAACCACAAATATTTGGAAACGTCCAAATGAGCATGGCCTGAGAGGCTTCACTTTGCTTCCCTTTCACCCCAAATCCAGCAGAAATATTAGGCCCCCCCAACCTTGCACAGGCCACCCATGGATGCACTCGTTCACATCTACACAGCATACCCATGTGGCACGTTTATCAGTGCCAAAGGAACAGGCACAACACCAAAGCTGGTGCCAGTCTTAAGTGAATATGTAAACATATTCTCAGCCCATGGCTGACCACTGACGCTTGGATTTCTTCCTTCAAATGTGGCGATAAACACACAGCAGCCTTTTACATTTGTTAACTATGTGCTGTGTCAACTCCGTAGGCCTCCAGCCTTCCGTAGGTCCCTTTGCAAATAACGGAACATACAGAAGTGACACGAACAGAGGCAAACCACCCAGGGATGTGTGCTGTGCTTTAAAATTGTTAATGTACTGGGATGAAACGCATAAAGCTATTGGCCGCACATGATAGAAATGCTCTGGAAAGTCCCACATCAAGAGTGGGGGAGCACAGAACCCTCTGTACAGAGGAAGCCGCCTTAGACCAAATCAGACCATGCATCTTGCTCAGTATTGTTGACACTGCCTGGCAAAGGCACCCCGGTACAGCTGATTGGGTCCCCTGAAGCAGACACTGCCATATGCTGATGGTGTAACTGACTGTGGAAGACATGGCATGCAGAAAAGGCCGTGGAAGACACGGCATGCAGAAAAGGCCGTGGAATGCATGGCATGCAGAAAATGTCGTGGAAGACATGGCATGCAGAAAAGGCCGTGGAAGACATGGCATGCAGAAAAGGACACGGCATGCAGAAAAGGCCGTGGAAGACATGGCATGCAGAAAAGGCCGTGGAAGACATGGCATGCAGAAAAGGCCGTGGAAGACACGGCATGCAGAAAAGGCCGTGGAAGACACGGCATGCAGAAAAGGCCATGGAATGCATGGCATGCAGAAAATGTCGTGGAAGACATGGCATGCAGAAAAGGCCGTGGAAGACATGGCATGCAGAAAAGGACACGGCATGCAGAAAAGGCCATGGAAGACACGGCATGCAGAAAAAGCCGTGGAAGACACGGCATGCAGTGCCAGCAGCTGCTCGCTAGGAGCCTGGGGGCAAAAACCTTCACTGTCCCTGATGGTGCTTTGGGCATCATGGCTGTCACCGGTGCAGGGAGGGTGCAGGGAGGGTCAGGGCCAAGTGGACCTTCCAATGGACATGGATCCTTGGCCAGTGCCCAACCTGGCTGACCCCTGATGGCATGGACTGAGACTTTCTAGAGGCCTCCATAGATTTATATTATCCAGGACCCAAGGAGCTGCAGGGATGGCCTGACCCATGGTGCACATGCGATGCTTTTAAGCTCATGCTGGGGATGAGATCTTCTCCAGTGATACCACATGATCCTGAATCCATGGCACAGACACAGGAGTATTCAAAGCCATTGCAAAAGCTGATATCGGCATGGCGGTCATGCAGGCCCTCCCTAACTCCTCCGTCTTTCAGAATGATTCCACAGAAGATGAGAGGAAAGTTGGGCTCACGTGTCTAGTAGGCTGCACCATCATGGATGCCCAATATAATGGAGGACTGTGGAGGTTCCCATGGCATGTAACAATTTGAGACTGGTGCTATTGCTCTGAAGAAAACCCAAGGGAGGGTTGAAACGTCAGTTTGAAGTTATTGCCTGTGGTTCTGCTTTGGATAATCCTGAAGATACTAGCGCTCACAGCTGCTACCTCGTCTCAAGGAATTTCTACAGACCACTGGTTTTAGTAAGAACTTTATTTCTTCATTCCAACTTTACATGGCTGAAAATCCCATAACTCTCAAATCGTTGCTAATGGAGGACTGTCTACCTGAACCAGGTAAGCCTTGTTTTGGGCCAAATCCTTCACAAATTCTGGAAGGCCTGTAGTAATCCAGCCCTAGAATTCTGATCCACAGACTTTCTTTAGCAGGGTTCATACACATGGGAGAGTCAGGTGACAAGAGTGCTCCAGGCAGGGCAGGGCAAGATATTTTGGGCAAAGTCAAGGTTTTGCTTTAAAAAATGCAACGTGAGGAAAGACTTGGAGGAGGCTGGATGGATGGTGTGTGTGGCCTAATAACTAGAGATGGAGTTCCCACTTTGTGCAGTCCGTGAGAAAGACAAAGACATCATGAGCCGGAGATTCTGGAAGAGACGGAGACCAAGAAAGGATTTGATCTGAGAGAGGCTGCAATGGAAGTGAAGAGAAAGAACTGACGACAGCTACTGTTAGCAGACGTGCTTAGAAGACAGAGCTGACGTGGCTTCCAGGAGCCCATGCTGCCTAACGCCATCCAAATGCTCAAACACGTATATTTGTAAGGCAGCAGAAGCCACCACTAATGTCTCCTCTAAAGGAAGCCTGAACCCAGGGAACTTGTGCTCCTGGAACTTTTCACCACTCAGGAAAATAGGGCATGAGCATGCACAAATATCTTGCAAAATATACTTAGAAAAGTCTTGGAGAGTATTCAGAAAGCCATTCTTTGGGGAAGTGTCATCATTTGGTTCCTTCTCTTTTGGCAATGGAAGTAGCATCACCGGCCAGAGACGGAGCAGCTGCTGGGAGCTTGCTCCTCCTCCCCCCCCCACTCTGCCCCACAAGTGCCAGACAGAACTCTGCTTCCTCCCACGGTCAGCTGCCTGAGGACTGCAGGGTGGCCCAGTCGAAAAACACAAAGTGTATTTTTTAGCTCTTCTAACGATCCGATCCTTTTTAAAATTGTTAGTTGCCTCGATGCCTGGGGATCAGATGGGGTATAAATCCCAAAATGAATAATTAAAATATCACTTTGGGAATCAAATGCACTGTAATGAAGCATTCAGGTACTCTAGACATGTCTGCAGTGGGTATGTCATACACCAGAGAGACGATGTCCTTGTCAGCTTTCTGACTGAGTATAACTGAAGACTCCCTGGCTATGCTTTCCCTTAAAAGGGGCTGTCTTCTTTGTTCGTGATTGCCCCAAGCAACCCATCTACCTTCACGTGGGAGCAGGTGGACAGTTCGATCACTTGCTAGCATTAAGTCCGTGGTTCCCAAACCTTTTCAGCCGGCAGCTCCCTTGACCTACTGGGCCATTGGCCGCAGCTCCCCTTTAGGGCTAAAATCCTATACATTGTAGAGGGTGGTGGGTTTTCTGTGCGGATTCCGCAGCTCCCCTGACTGGTTTTCACGGCTCCCTATGGAGCCACAGCTTACAGTTTGGGGACCACTGCATTAAGAGATTAACTAAGCAAAGTTTGCCAAAGTAACCAAAGATTACTGGGGCCAACAGATCCTGAGCTTTGATACCATGAAATTGTTAACATATCACAATCCAACACTAACATTAGGCCGTTTCCCAGAAAGTGAAAAACATTTTGATTTGCTAAAATCATGCCTCCTTGGCTAAGCTTCTTAAAATCCAAAGTACAAAAAAAACATTATTTGCTTGTCCATTTGTGTGACATGTAAATTGTTGCAGAGTGCTGAGCTTTGGTCCTGAAGAACAGAGATACAACCTGGCCTCGTTATCAAACTTCAGGGCTGGGCACTTACAGACCAAAAGTTTTGTTTTGTCCAGAATTGTCACATGTTTTTCATGAATGTCGCACTAAGGAAAAACAATGCAAACTAGGGCCAGCCCTACCATTAAGCAGGGTGAGGCAGGTAGTTTCAGGTGGCAGATTTTGGGCCAGTTCTCAGTTGCAGCACAACAGCTCACCCAGCATCCCCCCCCCCATGAATGGTCTGAAGAGAAAGGAAGGTGAAATGGCATCGCCATGCTTTTCCTTTTCCCTTTCCAATATAAAAAGACAGGAAGGGAAAAGAACTGGGGGCATGATTTTAATTGGAAAAAAGAGAAAGGGGAGGGAAGGCAGGATGGAGCCAGGATGGTGTAGTGGTTTGAGAGTCGGACTTAGACCTGGAAGATCCAGGTTCAAATCCCCACTCAGCCACGAAGCTTCCTGGGTGACCTTGGGCCAGTCACTATCTCTCAGCCCCACCTACCTCACAGGGTTGTTGTGAGGACAAAAAGGAGGGGAGGAAATATGTACACCACTCTGAGCTCCTTGGAGGAAGGGTGGTATAAAAATGTGGAAAAATAAATAAATAAATAAATAAATAAATAAATAAATAAATAAATAAAGGCAGAAGGTGCCATTTGGCTCTCCGGGACCAAAAGGTCATGGGCCTGCCCTGATGTAAGCGGCTTCCAATCATTTTACTGCTGCTCTCAGCTATGGAGACTGACTGATGCAGACCTCAAATCCTGAGTGACAACTTGAATTGCTTGACAGGTAGTAGCAGCTGCCAAAAGTTTTGTTCTGGACTTTCTGCAGTCCAATTCACACCAGAGGTGCCACTAGGGTTCACGTCTCCCCGTGTGAGAGCTCATCGCGTCACCCCAGTGATGTCACTAGGGTTGGTGTCGTTAGTGTGGTAACTCATGGTGCCACCCCCATTAACTTAATTTTAATATATAACAGTACAGGTCACTCAAGAGATTAGTAACCAACAAAAAACCAGTGGTCAACTTGATGACACACACACACACAACTGAATAAGAGTTCTAGTATTAGCACTGATACATAGAAATGAGAGCTGACTCATACTAACACCTTATTGGTTCCATGCTGTGCATAATAACACCTCTCAGAACAATCAGTCTTATTGTTCAGTTTTGAATTAAGGAAATCCACTTTTTGTTACTTAAGGCAGTTATGTTTTCTTTTCCCAGTTATTTGGCCATAACCTTTGATAGAATAACGAATAATGTTTCCTTACATTCTGCATGAAAGTACCTTTCCAACGATATATAACATGATGGTATTACTCATAAATACAAGGTTTCCACAAATTTGGTCACTAATTGTGTCATCCCCTCCCCAAGTGTGTCACCCAGTGTGGTACGCACCCCCTGCACCTCCCTTGTAATGCCACTGATTCACATAAAGCAGAAACTGTATCAGCAGAACCCACAGATCCTTCTCAGAGGTATTTCTGTTTGGTACTTTACTCAGAGAGCAATCCTGGAAATGTATCCGGCAACGGAACAAGTGTTCTGTCGCCAGAAGCCGTTGTGAATGTGCCGTAAAGCATGTTCACGATGACTTGGGAGGCTGGCGCAAGGCTGGCCTCCCTCACTCCGGCACCGGATCTCCATGCGGACGGCAGCAGAAGGTAAGAGCTCTGTCGACGGCCGCATGGGTGGTCCGACCGGGCGACGGAGGGGGCCCATTAACCTAGCTGGCCCGGGAGGGGGAGGGGGATGGCGTCGGCCATATCTCCATCCCCGCTGGGCCGGCTCAGCCGTTACACAGCCTCCTCAACTTCGAGGCGGCCGATAGGGCTGGCCCCAGTTTATACCCAGGGAAGGGGACGAGCGTCCCCTTCCCCGCGTAGACCTCTGGCCCGGTGGCAGAATGGCAGCCGGAGCTCAGGATCCATTGGCCTTCCGGATCCTTAGTCAGGATTGCGCTGCCCATTACCTACCAACTACATTTATCTTTCAGCTTTGGATTCAATTCAAACATATTGAATCAACAATAATGTTACATGAAATAAAGCAGAGTGTCTTAGTGCTGGACCCTTCAGGAGGAACTGATGCTATGAGCTCCTCAGGCCTGGGTTGTTCACGTCAGGGTACATGGATCTTACTTAGGTAGGCCTTTGGAAGCTGGTAGGGACCGTCCTCTCAGGCTACTTCTCAAGGCGGTAAAGACAGAGTCAGAGGGTACCAATCCATTTTCCCTCACCATTTTTCTCTCAAACTTTGCTCACTGCTTCTGCTACATGTTAATTTTTATCAGTACTTTCCTAATCTTCACAAATCAGGAACGGGAAAGAAGGGTCATAAATATGTCAGCACAGTGAAGGTGAGCTGTTCTCAGCCACCTGCATACAGACAGAATCACACAACCATTTTATTGGCTTAGTTTTCCAGTGATGTCAGTCTGTTGCACTGGTTTTGGGAAGATGAACATCTGAACCTAGAACTTCCTATGTCTAAACTGTGTGTTTTACCACTGAGCTACGTCTCTGCAGTGCTTCCCCTCAAGTCCAGATTTCAATTCCTTAACGTGTCATTGAAACGTGGACTGAAAGTGGTGATTCACAATCTGGACGCAAGTTAAAGCAATGAAAATCCCCAAATAATGGAAAAGTCAGCCAGTAACATGTAAAACTAACCACATGGATGGGTTACTGAGCCTTCATAATTGATGGTCATCACATTTATCGCTGTAAGCCAGGATGGTATAGTGGTTTGGGAGTCGGACTTAGACCTGGAAGATCCAGGTTCAAATCCCCACTCAGCCACGAAGCTTCCTGGGTGACCTTGGGCTAGTCACTATCTCTCAGCCCCACCTACCTCACAGGGTTGTTGTGAGGACAAAAAGGAGGGGAGGAAATATGTACACCACTCTGAGCTCCTTGGAGGAAGGGCGGTATAAAAATGTGAAAAATAAATAAATAAATAACCGTGAATGCTAGAACTTACATGAATGATACCAAAGGAGAATGGGAACATTGAGTGTTCTGAGGAGAATCCATGAGTATACAAAAGGTTCATCCATGTTTCTGAGGGTCTGCCTGCACTGCAACTACTACATAAGCACCGTGCAATCCTCTGCTGCAGTTGGGATGGGTTTAGAGTCTTGGTGATGTTCAGTTGTGATGCTTCTTTCCCACTGGAAGTTGGATTGGCTTTTGACATGACTGAGGCCTCACTGTCAACACATGTCCCTGCTATGTGGAAGTAGCTTTATTGCTCATGCAGAACGTATTGGCAGCATGCAGTTCTTTCCAGGTCTCAAGGGAACCAACTATGGTGGGACGGGCTTGGTTTGAGAGAAGGGTAGCTTTTGCAAAATTTGCAGTTCCCCATATGTTTGGGGTAACTTTCGCTATTCCAATATTGGATTGCTAAATTAGCTGGCTGGAGAAGTCAGACATCTCGCATGGCTGCCAGATTTGTGTGTGTGTGTGTGTGTGTGTGTGTGTGTGTGTGAGTGATTTTTTCAGCATCATTGTTGGAATTTAGTGCACATGCTTAAACAGTGTAACCAATGCATTGTGCACGTGCACTGTGGTGCTCAGTTGTTCAGCTCAGTCCCACATCAACATTTCACACACGGCAGCATGTGAGACTGCAGGGTGTATATGCATGGTTTCTCCATAGTCACCTCTCATAGGCTCTGTCAAGCCAAGGGAGGCGAACTAGATAGTAGCAGAGCAACATGGCGTGACAGTTAGGGGGATTACTTCTACACTCTCTTTCCTATGCGACCCCCACCTTCTGATCACTTGTGAGGAGCCACCATTTCAAAATCCAAAGTTCACAATCCTATTCCAGTGCAACTCCTTCTTCACAGTTCGTATTGGCATGATGAACCTGCTGCCGAAACCACCCAGGAGGCGGTTTCACGCAAACAGCTGCTAGACATGTGCTTCAGACAGCTGTGGTCATCCGTGCCACTGCATCTATGGTATTGCATTTAACGAGATCATAATTGTAAGAGTGACAAGCGACTGAACCGTTAGTCATTGTCGATCTTACCGTTTGCCAATCTCCCTTTGTGCCTTGCCTTCCACTGACTCCTCTCTTTCCAGCTGGATCGGAAATGTTTTTTTCTCCTCCCAGGATGTTTCTCATTCAACTGCTTCTTTTCTTTTCTTTTTTGAAAGAAGTTTCCTTGAAGTCACTTGGAAATGCCACGAGCCTTTGGCCTAAGGATTTGTGCAAAAGGGTTGCCAGAACCAGATGTTGTTTGACCCAAATGGAAAGTTTTGAAATCGAACCAGGACAAATGAAGGACACTGCGCCAAGGACCTTCTGGCCAAAGGCCTGCTCTAGTTAGACAGTCACAGAATATAAGCGGTTGCTGAGAGGAATAACTCTTGAGAAGCCACTGGATTCTTCAAGGGACGCTCAAGCTGTAGAAAGAACTTTCCACAAACAGGAGAAGATGGGAAATATTTTGATGCTGTTCTTAATTACCCTGGTTCTGACAGCCCCTTGCTGTTGTGAAGGAGGTAAGAGAATACAACATGTATACAATCTCTCCATGAATTCCCATAAACATTCAGAACCAATAGGGTAGGAAGTGGGCTGAGAGAGGAGGACAAATTCTTTCATTTTAGGAACAGAATCACTTTACTCAAAGCTGTGTCCAGGCTACCAGTGCATTAGCCACCAAGGCCTATGTAATGGATGTCTTACTTTTCTAATGTGGTACCTATAGGGTACAAGATAATTTTAACCACAGCAGTGAAAGCACATAACTAGGCAAAGGTGCTGGCATGATTTGGGTCTTCGGTGACAACCATGCTGTTAGGATAATGTGTGAAGGTGACTTCAAATCAAGGTTGGCAAGGGATATATCTACATTGCACACTTATATTGGTTTGATACCAGTTTAGTTGCTACATCTTCTCCCAAAGAATTGTGCTTTGATGATGGTGCTGGGAATTCTCTGTTTAAAATTCCTAGTTGCCTTCACAGAGCTATTACTCCTACAGTTCTCTGGGGTGAGGGAATGACTATTAAACCAGTTTCAACGGGTATAATGTAAATTTGCCTAAAGCTAAGTACCTCTGTAGACTTTATTTAAGGATAAACTGGTGGAGGAACACATGGACAAAGAGGGTAGGAGTATGTCTCTCCCTGGGAATAATCCCTGAATCAGACAGAAAGAAGTCTGAGCTAAGAGGTAACTTATTCACTTTAAATAACCACCTGAACAACTAGTCTGAATAAAACCATTGAGTGACCAGCAGTGCCGTCCACGTTTGGCAAGTCCAGTTTCCCTCATGAAAGAGAATTTCTTAAACCTCCAATCTGAGACAAATTATCTATCTTTAAACCCCCCCCCCAAAAAAAAAACCCCATCACTGTACTAGGAGTCCACATCCATGCTCCCTGATGCATCTGGTGGGGGCCACTGTGTGATACAGGAAGCTGGACTAGATGGGCTTTTGGCCTGATCCAGAAGGGCTCTTCTTATGTTCTTATGCTCCTTAAGTTGTTTCTGACTATCTATTTTATAGAGAGAATGCTGAAGAAATCAGTACAGCAGGATGTGGAGAAGGTTGTGGGTGTTTTGTCCATACACACAAGGAAGACAAAGATTTTCCCCCTTCTCATCCTTATGCATACATAGCTGTCTCCAGTTTTAAGATGTAGGGGACAGAAGCAAGGATATGACAGAGTCATCCTTTAACTAATGGAGCCATTTTCCAGGTGTGTCAAACTCCAGAAAAGACGCCAACAGTCCGTTGCTGTTGTTGGTTCTGTGCCACAGCTCTAGCTGTGCCACCAGACATTTTGGTTTCAAATGGTAGTTGAAAGAGAGGAAGATGACATTGAGCTCAAACTTGCCTATAATATGACAGTGTTAGCCATGTCAGTGTTACCATTCCACGGAAAAGAGCGGGAGGGGGGGGGCAAGAAAGTCCACTGGTCTTATAGTGGTTTTGTCTGTTTTTCAGATACAACCAGGCCCTTGGATGATGGTGAGTACAGGCTGGTGGTGTCCACAAGTTTCCTCAATATTCTTCATTGTTAGCAATATCCAATTTGAACTAACCTTTAAAGACCCCCCCCCCCGGGTCATTCATTCCTTTGGTGAATGATTTGATTCTTTCTGCATGTCCTTTTCCCCCTCCCATATTTCCCTATAGTCTTGTGGCCGCTGTTACACATCCTTGTGGGGTTGCCATTTATTTTTACAACAGGGCTCCTGAGCCTTTCACTAGCTCATGACAGGCAGAGACCCAAAAGGTGCAGCTCATCCCAATAGGGACAAGGGAGCTACAACAAGGGAGATACGATGAGGAGGGCACCTTCGTCTATAACAACTATTAAATGCACAGAAGTCCTGCTGGAAAAAGGTTACTGAGGGTGATAATTAGGTTTATACATTGTCACAAGAGACATATATTTGGGTTATAGAAGGCCACACCTATTTTCTTCCAAATACGTTGGAAACATAATTTAGGGCCTTTGCTTTCCTCTTCCCTGCTTCTGGTTTGCTAGAAGATCCATTAGGAAAAACCTCATTTGGCGCTCTTGAATCTCTGTGGCCTCACACGTGGAGGCCGATTATGAAGAATAATATTGCTGTTGAGACTCATTTTGGAAAATGGAGAAAGTTTACAAGGGAGCCTGTGATTTCTGGCACTGCTTAGTGTGAATGTGTGTGTGTGAAACATTTAGGTGTTATAAGAGCCCTGGCATGAACTCAATTTGCCAATCAGTCCCCCAGTGAATAAGCCCCCTGTTAACTCCACGTCTGGGCACTCTTCTTGCTAGTCAGTCTGGGAAAAGGCAAGGAATGAAACTTCCAGAGGGTAGCTGTGTTCGCCTGTTTTCAGCTACCACCAGACTCTTCGTTGTTTTAGGAAAGAATCAGCTCTTCACGCCGGGTAGCAGAAAGACTGATTTATGGAATTTGAGCAGGAGAACCTCCCAGGGGACTGCTCGGTGCTGTACAGAGCATAGAAGTAATGCAATTCCTTCCAAGGGATTTGCTTCAAAAGAAGGGAGGAAGAAGGGACTGGTGATTGATAAATGAGTCATGGTGACGGAGTCAGATGGTCGCCGTGGTATGGGTAACATGAGGTGAAGATGATCAATCAAGATGAGACTCCAATAGCTCTAAAAGAAGAAGTGTTGTAAGAAGGGATTTGGCAGTAACAACTTTTTCTGCCACTGTAGGTTGGCCTGAAATGAATTTGCTTCCAAAACTTCTCCTCCGCAAATGTTGATGTTGAATATTCTCCAGCAGCCCTCCAAATGTTTGAATAATCTCAGAATGTTGGGTGTCTGCATTTGACACTATATTTGATTGCAATATTCCATATACACTGATACATTGCAATACTTGCTACTTGACAGATACTTGATAATACGACGTGGGCAGCCCAATCCAACCTAAATCCCAACGTGGCGATACAGTGGCGCTGGCACAGCTTCCGCTGCATCGCAGAGGGGATTTTTAACAGCTGGAAATCTCCTTGGGGTAAGGGGACATTTGTTGTATGCAGGTTTCCATGGCTTGTTACAATTTGCAGCGAGATCGGAGGTATGGGTAAAGAAGCCATGTCAAAGTTTTGTTGAAGAGACCAATAATTTTTTTTTATTCTTACCAAAGGTCTGTTGAAATTCTTTAAGCGCAAGACTCCAGCAACTGGAGAAAGAGGGGCGCATAAGATTATTTCCTGCCTGTTTGATAATCTTATGCGCCCCTCTTTCTCCAGTTGCTGGAGTCTTGCGCTTAAAGAATTTCAACAGACCTTTGGTAAGAATAAAAAAATTTTATTGGTCTCTTCAACAAAACTTTGACATGGCTTCTTTACCCATACCTCCGATCTCGCTGCAAAAAGGGGACATTTGTCTCCTTGCCCCAGGGTAAGCCCCAGCAGCTGCAATGGGACAACTTGGCCCTATGCCAGTGGTATCGCTGGTACAAGTCCATGTTGATCCGTGTAGGTGGATCAGGACTGGGAAGGGTATTGGGATTTGGGGTGCACCGTCACTGTCGAACCTGCCCCCCCTCCCGGGCCTGTTCCACTCACCTTACCCTACCTCCTCCCCATTTCGTGCTCCTCCCATCCTGTCGCTCAAGGCCCAATATTACCCAAAGAGCTGAGCGGGGATCTTACATGCAGCTCACCCCAGTACAAGTCCAGCTCTATCTATGTTACATTGGCTTTCATGGGGATCATTTGACAGCAAAATCCAGCCTCTGGCACCGATTGCTATAATAGAAAATGTAGGCCCTATGGCTAGACAAGTTGAAGTGGGGGAGCTCAGTGCATGCAATCATAGAATTCTGCAGATGGTGTTGGGAATTGGTAGACAACGGTCAGTATGAAGTGACAGTAGATGATCACCCTTGAAGAACTCTGACTAAAAATGTCCGCCAATGGCCATAGTGACAATCTATGGAGCCCCAAACTATAAAAGAACAATTGTACTAGTGAATAGCAGCAAGATGACAAGTGCTGAGGTATTGTAGGACGATATGAATTTTTTATAGGAAACATTCTACTTCCTTTTCCAGAGCATGGGCTGAGGGCACAGGACACCTTGCTGAAGTTAGTCTGGCCAGTACCTGGATGGAGGGGTGACTGTCTGGGAACCCAGTGTGCATTGTATTGAGTTCCAGGATGGAGAGGAATTTCCATCCAATTATGAGGAATTATGAGGTGGATACTGGGGCTGGGATAGGTTGTTCCTTAAATGGCGCCTGGGGGCTATCCGGAACATTCTGCAAATCAGCAGCAGCGACGTCCCATCAACCACTGACTGTGGCTGCAATCTTATGCACACTTTCCTGGGAGTATGCCCCATAGAATACAATGGGACTTACTTCTGAGTAGACATGAATAGGATTGCACTGTCCATCTTGGACACAAGACAAGAGATGATAGTGTCAGAGACTCTTTAGGCCTTGGTGTGAAGACGTTTCTGTATTCATATCTTGTAACATTCTGTACTCACAACAGGGGTTAAGCTAACACGGGAAACGGCCAATACCTTTGTGAAGAGGCAGAAGAGATCTTATCCGTATTATGAAAGGTAAGAGTCTCCTGGTTATAGGGCTGATATCCGTAATGACTAGTTGGGAGGAGGGGAATGCACAGATGGTGGGAAATGTTGAGATGTTTGCCTGTGTAACTTTCACTGACAGGAGAAGTAAAAAACAAGAAATACCACTTATTGCAAATGAGTGAACTTCTCTTCCTTGAAGCCCAGATGGAATGGTATCTCCAGCTGAGGGATGATTGAAACATTACATTCCTGAAGCGACGGTCCTCAGGAAGTGCTTCTTCTCAGGGGTGGCATCCTATGCCGCTGGGGTGTGACCTTTCAAAAGCTGTTGCCCTACATGCCAGCCCAAACGCATGGCAGCATCCCGACATCCTGGACAGAAGGTTGTAGGGACCTGTTGCAATAGCAGGGAGATGCTGAACACATTTGGGCTAACACATGTGGTGAGGGCATTTTAAAAAGTATGGTGGCCACCACTATACAGAGTGTCAGGATGGGCAAGGACTTTGTTGGCTGTGTGCCTGTGTGGGGATTGCAATATTTAGATCAGTCTTGAAGGGCTAACTACTTGTTATCGTGCGAATGGGATGAAGAGCTGACCACCACTTTTGAAAGCAGCAGCTGCTTTGAACAGAGGAGTTTTCCCATGGAGAAGCAATGGGGGTGTGCTCTTACTCTTTCCTCAGCCACCAATTTCCCACTGCAACTCCCTCCCAATCTGATTGGTATACAGTACAGGTGGGCCCCCATATCCACGGATTTGCTATCCACGGTTTCATTTATCCACGGATTGTGGGGACCCCCCCCCCAGGCTTTTACTTTTTTTCCAGTAAGCTTCATTTCTTCCTTAAACAAACAGGAGAAGCAGCCTCTGGCTGCTTATTGCAGGCAAGTAGAACGAGACTAAGTCCTAGACAGCGAAATCCGACTTAACTTTTTTGCCTATGTAACCAGCAGCCCAGTGAGAATGGGAGGCCCCAGAATGGAAAAGGGAGTCAAATCCCCTTTGAATTCCTCTTTTGGAGGGGATTTGAATCCCTTTTCCGTTCTGGGGCCTCCCGTTCTCGCTGGGCCGCTGGTTACATAGGCAAAAAAGTTAAGTCGGATTGTGCTGAGAGAGGCTCTGCAAGGTTAACAGAAACCTTGCAGAGCCTCTCTAGGACTTAGTCTCATTCTACTTGCCTGCAATGGAGGCTGCTTCTCTGTTTGTTTTAAGGAAGAAACAAAGCTTGCTGAAAGAAAAATAAGAGCTGGGGGGGGAGCATGCCTGCCCGTAGGGGAGGCAGGGCGGGGGCCCTTAGGAAACCATGGCGGGGGTGTTCGCTCCTATCCACGGTTTCAAGTATCCACGGAGGGGCCTGGAACATATCCCCAGTGGATATAGGGGGAGTACTGTATCTGTCAGTTAACAGTGGGAGCAGATATCCTCACCACCACCCCTTTAAAATAGCTAAATCTGAATAGCAGTGCATTGTACTGAACTCGGTTCTTGGTTAACCCAAAAGGTTGGATCCACGTTGCTTTGCTGACTGAACCCAGTGGCTGGCCTAGGAAATGTCCCAGTGGCCTAGCAAGCTCCTCCCCAATGTGACATCTTCCTCTCTCTCCCTCCCTCCAGGTACTACGAAATGTTCAAGACCCCCCTGGAGATGAAGCAGGAGCGCTGTGAAAACTACGCTCCCTGTGACTTTTACTCCGAACGTGTGGGATTTCACACAGCTTATTCTTATTACTTTGGAAACGTCTGAAGGTGGACATTTCCTGGCCTCACCTGGCTGGGGCATCTGCTGGGGCAAATATATAAAAGGGGTGGGGGTGGGTGGGTGGGGAGCAAGAAGCAAAACAAAACCAGACTTGTTGCTCTGCTTCATGAGGGATGACCTAGCAGAAATATTCACGGCATTTGTCCACTTTCTAGTCAGGAAAAGGAGCAGCATTTAGAGGCGATCTTTTTCTGGGGTTGCGTTTGTGAGTAACCAGTTCTATAACCTCCACCATTAGCTGGAGGGTCATTACTCCAGTATGCCATGGGAAAGCAGAGTGGGGTGAGGGGACAGAGAGGGAGGGAGTGGTTAGGGCAAGAGTCTGGGAAGGTGATGGAGGCTGGAGGCTCACCTTCCAGGGCTCTCTTTCCTTGTAGGCATCCTAAACAAAATCATGGTCCTGTACTAGTCTGAGGCTAAATTTTCTAATGGTTCAAACTGGAGATTGTGGAAAGTGAGGCATCATTTTTGGGAAAGCAACTCAACTATGCTCTTTTGTGCTCATTGTTCACTGCCTTTGCAGCTGATTGACTGCTGCTTCGGTACTATTAAAGAAAAATGAAACAAAACACAGCCTTCTATCTTCCTTCTAGAAACAGTAAGGGCTATGGCTGCTCTTTATTTGGGGAGGGGAGTTGCTGTTTTTGTTTGTCCCCTCGCCAAATCTGGCAGGTTACATGGAGAACTCATTCTTTCTAGAATGAAAGCTATTTTTTTAAACAGGTGCTGAAACAGCAGCTTGTCGAGCTGCAGGCAAATTTAAAAAACAGTACCAGGGAGAGAAGAGAGAGAGAGAGAGAGAGAGAGAGAGAGAGAGAGAGAGAGAGAGAGAGTGTGTGTGTGTGTGTGTGTGTGGAACATTTTCACTCCCTTTTGTGCTCTCATCTTAAAAATCAGCAAGGAGGGGGCAAACGCTTCCCCCCATTTCAGGTCAGCACTGGTGACCAGTATCTACAAGTACTAGTTTAACCAGGACAGAAACTCAAAAATCCAGGTACTTTGCTTCATGAAGGGTTATGCTTCTTTAGCACTTCTGAAAAGCAGGAGCTCATCTTTCCTGCTACCCAAACTCTCTAGACCAGGGGTTCTCAACCTTTGGAGGCCTGGGTACCCCCTATCATGGTCCAATTTTCTGAAGTACCCCCTGCTAATTAACTGCTAATTAACTGGATCAATCAATCAATCAATTAATTAGGTAATTAACTGTTAAATAAAAAGTACTAAAACAATTTTAAATGTGAAAAAATGTCTTCTTTAACTCAGAGAGAGAGAGAGAGAGAGAGAGATGGATGCAAGGATCTCTTTTTTTCTCCGTCACACTTCCCAAAATCAGCTCCTCCCCCCCACCCCAAAGTACATTTTCCAAAGTACAAAAATAAGCCCAAAACCAAAATCAGAGAGATAGAAGGGCTCCGAAAATAATTAACATTTAAAATCCATGTTAATTAACACTTAATTAGCTGCTGATGGGGCAGATAAGGGACAGGGCTTGGCGTACCCCCAGCAAGACGTCTGCATACTCCTAGGGGTACCTGTACCACAGGTTGAGAACCCCTGCTCTAGAGCAAGAGAAGGAAGAAATTCACACCAGACACAGTGGTATGTTTTGTCTCCTCACTGTGTAAACCCACAAGGGGTGTGAAACACCGAGCTACAGAAAAGATAATAGTGCTTACGACTTGCATAAAGCTTCTTTTCAGCTGTTGTGACTGGGGGAATTGGGAACAAAACCCAGATTGGGGAGAAGGGTGGGTGAAAGGAGGAAGAGATGATGAGCTTTTGACTGGCCCTTTGACCCTCGCCCAAATAGCTTGGGGAAGGGGAAAAGCAGCACCAAGGCGCTTCCCATTCCAGGTTCAAGGAGTTGACTGAGATGTGTATGTGGATTGGTCAGGGAAGTGCACAACTACCAAAGGAAGAAATGAAGGCGGTCAGCTCCTTGGGGGTGTGTGTGTGTGTGTGCGTGTGTGTGTGCGTGTGTGTGTGTGTGTGTAACTGTATTTGGAGCTGTTACCAACAATATTCCCCCACCTCCATCCATGCTCCCCAGTGCAGCCTCTGCTCGTGGCCCTTTGCCCAAGAGGCTGCATCTGGAAGCAGAGTGCTAGTAGCTCCATTATGGGCTGAAGACGGGGACCTTCTTTAGGAGCGGCGAGTGCTAACACAGGAATCCACTTTCTCTCCACTAAAAGCCCTGTTCCAAGTCTCGTTTTTTTTTTTTTTTTCTGAACCTGCAGCAGATACCTGCACATGGGGTTATAGGGAAAGGATTGAACAAAGTTTTCCTTTTGAAAAGGTTGTAATTTTGAAGAAATCACCTTCTGCACAAGATTGTACAAGACACAGGACACTTGAGCATACACTGGATGTGCAGCCTGACTACACCGTGGTATTTTTGATAAGTATTTTCCTATTGTACTTCCATGTAAGCTGAGCCCAAGTCATTTAGAGCTTTAAAGATTGCACACCTCTGTCCAAGATCAACCGATCCCCCATGTAACGGTACCTCTATCGTGCCTGATGTTTCATTTTATTTAACTTATACTACACTTTTATTCTAAAATAGCAAAGCGAATCACAAACGTATGTAGCAATACAATAAAAAATGGGAGCTCCTTCTACTAAATAGCAACAATTACAAAAATAGCAAGAATTTTCCAAATTCAAATGCAAACAGCAAAGAGAAAAATCATTTTAAGAAACAAAATAAAATGCCTTCTGAAACAGGAAGACTTTGGCTCTCTGCCTAAAGACGGAGAGGGAAGCTTCATCCAATCCAAAACTGCCCCCTCAAATACCCGTTCAGAACTTCCACTGTTTCTCCAGGATCAGATGACAGGGAATGATAGAGATGGATGTCAACTGTGTCCTGATAGCACATCGCCTAAATCTCCATCAGCTGATCTCACCCGAAGGTTTCACATAGATACTAAAAAGCATGATTAATTCTGCTTCCCTAGAAAGTGTGTTTAAGGTTGCAGCCGGGCAGCTCGATCCTAACTAAACTCTGTGTGGTGATGCAGTGGTGGATCTGGAATGTGGCAGGCTGGCTGGCTGGCAGGCAGGCAGGCACACACACACACACACCCGTCTTCCAGCAGGCCATGGGTTGGAGCCTTGGCATTGCAATAAAACCAGAAATTTGTTTTTTGTTATACTGGGGCCTGGATTCATCTTTTCAGACCTTGCTGACTTAGCATTCATGGAGACATCAGAAAATGAGGAACTAGGATCTCAGCATGCAACATAAGAGGGCAACATGTTGCGTGGTGTGATTGATGGGCTAGTTACATGCATCCTTAGCAGGAGATGCAGCAGGTGATTTAAACAGCTCTGCAGTCTACAAAGGGATCATTCAGGCTTGAATACATTTGGACGCGGCTGCATAATATTCCTATACAGCTCAGAAAGGGAAATATTACAGTCACTCCATAAGCAGAAAATCAAGCCACAGACTATTTGTGCTGGCCTAAGGCATGTGACTAAAGAAGGATGACAATGATAGAAAGGATAGGTTGTTTTTTTGTAACTATAGTTCTTCAGGTGCTCATCTGTGCAGTAATGGGAGTTCTCTGCACGCACAGAGTCAACTGCGTAGGCTTCTAGAGCTTTGTTGAGTGTTCTGCCTCCCATCTCGAATGGGGGCTCTCTTCAAATGCTACAATTTGAATGTTAGAAGAAGTCAAAGGAACTGAGGGTTTGGACATGCTTCCTGTCCTCAAGGCACATGTATTGTGTGGTTTTTCCCCCCACTTGAGAGCAGAGGCAGAATGCTTGACAAAGCTTGACAAAGCATTCTGCACATGCACAGGCAGAGATCGTGAAGATCACCTGGAAAGGGCAGGCTATGCACAAATATAAAACAGTCATCTCATAAAAGCTTTTTGCATGGGTGGTTTGGCAGCGCACATTGTTTTCTGCAAATACTTGTCTACCTGCACTTTTACTTAACGAAAACAGGAGTACCTAGTTTGGATTTTGTGGCGCAGTGCTCAAAACGTGACATCAAAATGGATGCAGATGAAAATGTAGTTGCTTCAATTGACAGACGCTCTCTCTTCTTTATTTGCACAAGTTCCCCTGCTGTGTAATCAGAGATGGATTTGCAAGAGCAGAACCTCACCTTCGGACTCACTGCAACTTGTCAATGATCAGCGTGACATACTCTTCGGCTATCTTAACGATGCTTTGGAAACTTTCACAAACTGGCTTCAGTGCCTTCACAGCATCTTCCATGTAGCTTGCAGCTAACGCAAGGCTGCTCTGAGCAGACTGTCCCTGAAGAACTATGCGCAGGAGGCTGGTAAGTGAGAGAGCAGTGGTAGCTACAGACTGATTGCGAACCTTCCCCCCAGCTAAAGGCGCCGAAGGGGATGAGCTGGTGGTGGGCGCTGGCAATGCCTGGGCAAGTTCACCCTGGCTCATGAGAAGGTCACCTACTCGAAGACCTATCACAGGACAGCTCGCTAAATTCTGAACGATAGATTCCAGTTTTCCAGGGAGATTACCGTGCTGGAATAAGACTGTAGTAATAGGACCACAGAGGTTTGAAAAAACGCCCTGATATATACTCGACATTTCTTGCACAAGCTTAGTTCTTTCCTCTTGGGAGGTAGACAGGTTAATTTTAGTAAACACTGGGTCACTGACACGCTGCTGGACATCTTTAGTATTGGACTCCACTGTTTCCTGCATTTCTTTCAGAGCACTTATCAGAAGCTGGAGGTTCTCCTCGATGCTCAGATTTTCCCTGACAATAACATTGGCAAATTCAGTTTTAAGGTACTGGTTGAGCATTTGGAATATGATGTTGCTAGAAGATACAAAAATGTAGACACAATCATATAGAGCGCGGCTGGCTTCGAGTAGCCTTTGCTTATCCTTCTCGGAGCCAAAAGCGGACAGCATTTCCAAGGGAGAAGTCACACTGAAATACAAACCAAAAACGCTCAGTGAAACACAATCTGTAAAGCTGCAATCTCAGCCATCTCTCTTCTGAAATCCCACTAGCAGCACTTACTAAATGTCCCAGTGAATACAAACTTATTCAATGCTGAATAGAACACACACAAAATATTTCTATAAACTATTTCTACACAGGGTTATTCAAAAAGGATGATGCAAAAGTAAAGCAGATTTATTCTTAAATGAACTGACATACCACAATCGTCATGACATGAAAGGACAGAAAAACTGTCCTCGCACAATTACAACTCGGTGTGTGTGTGTGTGTGTGTGTGTGTGTGTGCGCGCGCGTGCGCGTGCGTGTACATGCACGCAGAGTATGCTGAGTGTTTTTGTGTCCCAGTTCCATATGCTGGGCATTAATGGTTACTGCAGCCATGTGATTAAAAAACCTTTCTTTGTGCTTTCCAGCCAAGCTCAGGCATTTTCCATCAGCCTACCTGTACTTTGGATCCGTTCTTTCTCCCTCCATATTTTTGAATTCCCTTCTTAGGCTTTTAATAAGCTAGTCACATTTTGACCCTTTGTCTGCCTACTTCATGTTCATGGGTAATTCAGCAGATTATCATATCTCTTTGCCCTGCAGACACTACTATAGGTTTAATTTTTAATAAGAACCCCTGGAGTTCAGTGTGCTGCTGGGAGCAGAGGTGTCGCTACGGTGGGAGCGGTACTGTAAGTTCCGCCCCATCCTAGTCCCAGTGTACTCTCCATTACGAAGGGGCCCCGCCCCCTCACAGCCATTCAATGCAGTGAAGGCAACGGGCAGGACTTCCTTTGCCACACTGAATGGCTGTGACAGCGAGGGGGCGGGGCCCCTTTGTAACAGAGAGTAAACGGGGACTAGGACGGGGCAGAACTTACAGTACTGCCCCCACCGTAGCGACGCCTCTGGCTGGGAGGAGTTTTTCCCTAGGTTGCCCCACTCTGCTTGGTCTCTGTAGCCTGAGATGGAGGCAGTGGATACAAACTATCAAGGTTTCTTCCCGTTTAGCTGCTGGTCCAGTATAGGGAAAGCGGGGAGCAGGAAGGGGTTTAGGCGTGCTTCCACTAGGTGCTACTCTCCTTGGTTAGCCTGCTTTTTCCTGGACTCACTCATCCCCCTTTCCTTGACAAAAACCCAGAGCCCAATCCTGTCCAGGGCCGCTGCTCTACCAAATGAAACAGACCTCCTGCCAGCGCAAATCTGAGGAGCCCATGTAGGGCTTGCCAGGCTAGGGACAGGGGATAGGATTTGGCAGAGCATGCCGTCGAGAATCCCTTCCGGGCCTGGCCACCCAATCACCCCTCTTCTTCCGCTCGCCCCCTATCAAAGGACTTACCTGTGTCCACCAGTGGTGTCCTCTAGCAGGGAGTGAGCGGCGCCGGTGCCGTTTACTCTCCAGGTGTCAAAAATGTGCCTTACAGCACATTTACGACACTCCAGAGCGATGCAGAGGCCGCTCACAGGATCGCACTGTCAGTTAAATAATTTGATTTAAGGCAGATGTTCCAGTGGAACTAAATGTTTAGGTCCTAGCAATTCTGCCTGGATGGGTTAAGTTTCATTGGACGGTCAATTGTGCTGCTGTTCTTATGAAAGATTTCTATACATGTTGAGGATAACAGTAATCTTGAATACCTCTTCTATGATTCATTTGTACTGTTAGTGATTTACACACAGACATGTTCCATCCTCCTGCCCAACTCAATCCTCTGGCTAATCCTATAATACTGAATCTTAACTTGCAAAGTCTAACAGTTCTTATAGAATCCCACTATTAGACTACAATACTATTTATGGTCCTTGTGAATAATTGTGTAATCCTACCTGCTTATGTAAAACTGTTTTACTTCAGTTCATTATGGTCCACCAAAATGAGCTTCTTTTGTACATGAAGGATGTCTTGTTCCATCCTGCTAAAAGTCCAAAGCAAGTAGGTTAAAGGATATGACTTGCTCAGTGCTGAAGATCACTCCAGAGATGATAATAATTATTATTATGCTGGGGTGAAGAGGGATAGTTGCTCTCCCCCTATTAAATATAAGAGGACACCACTTTGAAAAGGGTCCCTTTGTCCATATCATGAGAAAGAGAAGGCCATGCTTGAGTCACATTTCTTGTTGCATTAGTAACATGCCCACAGCATTTCCATGGATGAGCAAGTGATCCACAATCTACTTGCACTGATCCTAGAGCATATTCATTCTAAAATGGATACTGTTCATTCAAAGGTGAACATGTCAGCAGTTGAAATAATCTGCTGATTCTCTGAGCTGCTGTTTAGTGAAAAGAGCGCTACGTGCAGGGGCACAATGACTGCCGCCTTGTGACCTATAATGCTGAGCTGGCGTTGTGAGCAAGCCCAGGACACCGCCTCACTCAGCAAAAAAGTGTGGGTCAGCATGACTCTGCCAGCAGCAACACCTACTATCTTCGGATACGAGCCCAAAACAGGATGTCTGCACTCGCCTTCAAACTAATTATGCCAAACTGAAAAACAAGGTGAGAACTTTTTCCAGTCATGTCTATGATGTGGTGCAGGGAGGCAAGGGATGGTGTCTGTGCATATGTGGATGGGAGAAGAAGGATGTTGATAATACATATATGTGTCACTGTCAGTGGGGGATTATTAAATGAAGCAGAGGGAAGTGCATAGTTAAAATGACAGGCACTGATGGTAAGAAGGGATGGACTTCTCTCCAGCTGGCCTCTACCTCTAGGGGCCCAGCTCATTTCTAGTTTGGAGCCCAAACTCTCTTGGACCTCTACAGGCTGTGGGGAACTAGCTCCTATTGATGCTGGAGTGTAGCCAGGAAGGATTGAGGGGGGTCATTTGCCTGGCCCTCCCAGATTGATTGTGCTCCCCAACCCCTGGTGCTTCACTGCCCAGCTGGGAGGAGGCAAAACGTGAGGCAGCAGCTAAGGTCATCCTGGTGGAGCATCTTCTGCTCCTGCCAGCCATTGCTGCCCAGACTATATTTCATCATCGGTGGTGGTCAACATCCCATGAGTGCAGCTGAGAAGGCGCAGTGCTTATTAACATCACTAACTCCATTGGGAAGGGAATTATCTTGGACACTCAGAGTTGTCTGTAACAGGGCAGTCTCCACAGCTACACTGAACGTCTATTGCTCCTCTTCCCATCAGGCCAATCAACCAGCAAGACCTCCCTCACAGTCTGCTCGGTGGCTGAAGGGAGAGACAGAATTATGGGTTGTGCCCCCTTCGTGTTCTTGCATAGGAAGGAACCTGGCAGAACCAGGAGGAAGTTGGCTGTTTCTACCAGCATGCTGTCCACCTCCTTGTCTGGACTTCATGATTCAAACCAAGGACTGTATCAATTTTTAGAAATGTAGTTTGCAGTGGTTTCTGGGTTTAGAACAATCTATTTCTTCTCACTTCTCAAATGTGGCCTGGAAATAGATTTTTTTTCTACATTCAGTGGTGTAAACCCAGGAGGATTTAGAAACCCAAGGAACTGCCATCAGTTTTTGCAATTCTGACATGTCCAGCTTCTGTTTTGATTTTTCTTCTTTTTGGTGGACTCAAAATGGACTCAAGATGATAGCCAGCATTTACAGCACAAACAGCTTAATTGAACTCTCTCTCTCCAAGTGCTATCTCTATATTAACCCCCACAGAACAACCCCCCACACAACACACAGTATCAGATCATTAGCTAGTGATCCAATGCTTGCTTCTGTCCCTAAGTTCCCTCTCCCCTCCTCACCTTTTTATAAGGCTTAGATTCCGCCTATCTTCGACTGCTACTTCCAGAGAGAAAGTAGTCACACCATTGCTTCTTGAATCCCATATAACAGTAGCCAGTCAGCCCTTCAAGAGGCTCCATATTAGGGCTAGCTCTGCCATGTCATGATCTTTCCAACCATAAGGTAGCAGAGAAAGATAGCATCCCCAGTCTAACTTCAAAAAGTCGTGGGTTCCCATGAAACCCTTTGATGTCTTTATTTTTACCGGTGCCATCATCCTCTGTTGAAAGATCACTTCTTGACTTTCCTTGCATTATAAGGGGTGACTTAAGAGGCAAGTTACTCCACATATTGACATCTCAAATGTTTACAGCGGCTCTGCTGTCCTGTTTCATTACCAGCTCTTCTTCACAGAATGAATCTCAGTGACCTTCTCTACCCAAATAACCCAAAGCGGCGCCAGGAGGTGATTGGCCTGCATCAGAAACTGTTTGACTGCATGCAGCTTAATTTTAAGGCCACCAATGAACTGCTTGAAATGCTGAATGTACATCTGGGGGCCAGGATGACTCCCATTCAAGTGAAAGAGGATGGAACCATCAAAGAGAACTGTGACATCATCCTCCGCGTCATGAATGAGATTCAGCAAGAGGTGTGGAAGTTGGACACAGACCTGAAAGAAAAGCTAGAGCCAGGAATGTATCGAAAACTTTATGACATCAAACAGCCAGAGCTGGGCAAAATTGCCATGGCTCACAGAATTGCCTCCACTATTCTCGGAGAGGCTACGGCTACCGCAAGTATCGTAGCTGTGAAATTAATGTGTTCAAATACTGTGACTGTTACCGTTAGCAAGCTTATTGCTTTGCTTGCTCACATTGGAGTCTCTGTTCTCGGAGGCATCAGCATTGGCATTTTTGGCCTGGGCATTGATATCATTCTCCATGCCATCTTGGGAGCAGTGGAAAGGGAGACCCTTCTGGCATCTATTCAAAGCTATGAGCAGCACCTGGCTGAGTTTGAAGAGGCCTCAGAGGCCTATCAGTGTGCTGTAATGGAAGTGAGCGCATTGGTGAGAAACCACGCTGAATTGGGGGATGCTTCTCCCCATCAGTGACTCTGTGAAACATGCTATACTCACATGACAGACAGAATTTACCCTTTTCAAAAAATATGGCCAGTAAATCGATAGTCAAAGTCAAGACTCATGACTGTGTTGCTTACCCTTGCCGTGTGAATCAGAGGATGGTAATGTGGAGAAACTGAACATCTATCATTGCAGTGCGCAGTTTTATACACCATGCAATGAAATAATATATATGCCAAGATTTTGAAACAAAACACTAATTTCAAATAACTAAATCCAAGCAACCTTCTCCTGATACATTGTAATGTACATACTAGTTTGCTTTGATTAAAAAAAAAACACACACCCTTATAAAATTATACAGAATTCCTGAAAATTCTCTTACCTGTGTTTGCTTATTTATTCCATTTGTAAGTATTCCATCTCAAATGAACCTAGGATTAAATAATAAAGTATTCTTACTTTCAGGAAAAAGTTAGCGTGCGAGTACATATGTATCTCAAATACAAATTGGACTTCAGATATAACACAGGCCATGGATACATTCATACAAGATGCATGTACGTATAGCATACATACTTCAAAGTCTGGTTTGATATGCCAAGCAATCCACAAACTCCAGGATCCACATTGGGATTCTGGTGTGCACATGGAACACTTGCAAAAGTTGGGGCACACACATGCACGCAGCTTACATTGTAGCAAATGAGACAGCCCCTGCTCTTGCAGAAGCTCTATGTGCGCTTTCAGATCTTCAAACTGTGGCAGTAACATTAAAAATTCCCTTTCCTGTTACTGTCCTTTTCCTCTGTCCTCTCTAGGTATACTGTATTCCTTGTTTTTAATTTCATCTTCCTCCTCTCTACCCCTCCCCCCTTTCCTTATATCTTACATTAGTCTGTGTTACAATCACTGGTGGGCGTATAAACTGAGCTGTGATAGGGGACATTCTTTACATGCCAGGAGAGGTAACAAGACTAGTGTGTTCAGAAGTGGAGACCACACAGAGGTGCATCATTCACAAACATTTCTGCATTGGTAAACCACCACAAAATGAAACTCCTTAGCAAGAATACAGTTACAGGAATACTGCACACACAAAGTCTCAACCAAACCTTGCCTTCACCTTACTATGATCCCTTAGAAAGGGAAGAAGAGGAGGAAGAAAAAGTGCAATGGGAAAGAAGAAGTGGCAGCTCATTGGTGTAGTACTGTCAGTGGTTGTATAGTGATGTCACAGAGGCATGGGAGGTGCATAATCCTACATAGTACCAAGAACATGGCAATGACCTCACAAGCAAATAATGCAGACAAGATTTAAAGAAAAAAAAATCTAAATTAGAATACAGCAGGTTGGCCATTGTTTCCTAAAATAATCCTCACAAATCAAGTCAAGCATTACTGTTATTTGTAGGTCATTGTAGCACTGTACCAATTGTGGCTCTTTCTAAACAAGGCTAGCCTTGCAACAGTTATCTATGCTCCTGTAATAGTATTCTTATTAATAATATTTATATACCACTTTTCAACAAAAAAAATTCACAATGTGGTTTACAGAGACAATCAAATAACTAAATGGCTCCTGTCCCAAAAGGGCTCACAATAAAAAAGATTAGATTACTGCAATATATTATATAGGGGTTTAGGTAGGACATGATAGCCATACGGCTGATTGGGAGCTGTTCTGACCATGCAGTGCTGATCATTGGCTTCCCATGTGTCCAAGTTCCATTCACACTCTGAGCTTAAGCTGCAGTCTTCTGCACATTTACCTCGGGGTAAGCCTCATTGAGCTTAGCGCAACTCTCCTTTCAGTAATCATACATAGGATTGTGTTGTTAACCTTTAAAGCCCTTAGAAGACTGGGGCCAGAGCACTTGAAAGGCCCTTTTCTTACGCATAAACATGCTTGAAGTTTAAGATCTGCACCAGAGGGCCTTCCCTGGCTGCCCCACCACTAGAAACAGCACCAGAGGAGCTGGATGGCAGAGAAGGTCAGCCCTCCCCATCTGCTCTTGCACACATGAGAAGAGGCTGGGGCAGGGTACAAGAGACCCCTGCCAGCCCATCACTTGAGATGATCATCAACTAACCACATGCAGGACCCCCCAAGACTTTCTGATGCCTGAAGTGGCATGCCAAGTGCTGCCCCTCCTTACCCGATGATGTGCCAGCCTCCATTCCGCCCTCCTCTGTTGCAGCTCAGCACTCCTATCCCCTCCACATTCCCTCTTCCCTTTCCATTCCAGGGAGTGGGAGGAGAACCGGAGGCAGGTAGGTGGGACAATGGGTGCCCCCCACCAATCTGCTGCCTGATGCAACAGTTTTAGTTGGCCTCATGGCTGGGCCAGTCTTGGCAGCCTTTATTATAGGAAAGCAACTTACAAATAGTGTAACTAAAACCACCGTTTTCAATCCAAGAAGGAGATGGCAATCTTGACTCAGAAGATTACCGTTTGCCTCTCCTCGCCCCTCCAGCTCTCTCCCAGGCGTTTTATCAGAGAGGGATATCGGCTTAGCCTCCTAAATCAAGAACACGTGCGTCCCAGGTGGGCCACCATTCGGCTCTTAAGTGATGGGGAACTGCAGTGCCAAAGGGCTCCAGAGAACTGGAAGCAGCGCAAAGCAGGACACATTTTTGCAGGTGGTGCAAGGCGGGCACACGAGACGGCACTCTTCACAGTGACAGAAGCAAACATTATTTCTGCAAAATAATGCAGACTTTTGCAAACACGAGCTTGTTGGTGGCCAGTGTCTTCCTCCACGGCGGATACCGGACAGGGTTTTTCCTGCCAACACGAGGAACAAACTCGTGATTGTGAAAACTGCACTTCGCGCTCTGAGAACCAACCACGGCAGGCGAGCGCCACCTGGCGGCCTTTTCAAATGGTCGTCCGTCCCGCCTCTTCCCCTCAGGTTTCCTCAATCGGCTCCAGACTCCGCTCCTCCCGCCTATAAGCATAGAGACGCCAACCCTCCGAGGCCAGAGGGACATGAGTCGCGGAGCGGAAGGGGACAGGAAACGGAAGTAGCGGGCTCACGCTCGGGTAGCATCGAGGCTCTCCGTAGTTGCCATAGTGATAGACTCGCCACACACCACAGAGAGAGATAAACAAACGTCTAGAGTGGCGCATCACATTGCCTGGATAGATTTCCATTTTCCTTCTGAGAAGCCGTTTTTAAATCTCTCCTTCGGGCGTGTTTTCCTCACCCCTCTCCAATAAAAGGCATATCCTTCCATTCGCATTAAAAATGCGCTTTTGTTTCAAAAGTACTAATGCGCTACCAATGGAAATCCCAATACCAAAACTTACCAGATAAAATAATACGTCCCATATTGCAAGTTGGAGAAGCTGAGGCTGAATAACCGTGCAATGGAGGCCACAGTCGATATTGCAGGGCTAGAGGTGGGTCTTCTGACTGAGGCTATTTGAATTTCAAGCCAATACCCACCCAACCCCCGCAAAGCACCTCACATAATGCAGCAAAAAGGTCAATCTCTTACAATTGTTTCCTCCCAGCTCAAATGCAGCGCTCCTCAATTCCATGCAGAAGAAGCCTTTTGCTCTATTGATACGCATGCATGCAGCAGGCACGTTGGACTTTTAAACCGTCAACCCCCCCCCCCCCCCCGATGTGAGTTACAAAGAGTGGAAACTCCTCTCCTTTGCTACTATGTAGGTTTTTTTTTTTTGCGGGAACCTGCTGCAGCCTAGTCACAGCTACGTTAGCATCCTAGATTTCTCCACTGTTTTATAACGGAAGCTCTTAATTCAATTCCACCCCAGGGAATAAAACAAGAAAAGTAATGAAATGTATGTTGCTACTTTAGTATTCTGTCACTCTGGTATTTCATATCTCTACGTCACACCAGATCGCCGTCCGGAGGGGAACTTCCGGTCCAAAGTTTTCCCCTCTAACTCCCAATGAGTTACCAACACAGATGTAGCGCGGAGTTTGCGCAACAGGAAACTTTATAGCCTGGCAACCGTACTACTATTTAATATATATAATCTTATCGCTATAGCGACCATTTCCCGCCCTTAGAGGATCATGACCAATGGCGGCTTTTCAACGTTAGCCGGAAGTTCCGGTTATGAGTCCTACTTTTCCGGTGTCTCTATGGTCTCTCTCTCTCTCTCTCTCTATGGTCATCGCGGCGGGATCGTTGGGGTTTTCAAGATGGCGGCGAGGTCGAGAGGATTAGGGCTGCGAGTGCTGTAGGGCTCCCTTGGAGGGGAGGGTGAGTGAGCGCGTGCATTTGGCCGGGGGGGCTGGTGAATCCTCTCTCCCTGCATGTGTTGGGGGGGGTCTATTGGGGATTTTGCTCTGTGAGTTTGCGTGCTTGCTGCTAACTGTGCCCGGCCTCCGCGCCTGGCAGCGGGACGCGTGAGTTGTGGGAAGCCGCCTCCTGTGTTCTCCTTTGGCAGAAGGATGCGGGCCCATTCCTCAGACTTTGACGCCTCCCCCTTTCTGTCTGCTTCATCTTGCGTTTCTCCTGTTTTCATTCTGACTCTCTTCCCACCCACCCCCAATTCCTGGATGTTCTGGTTTGTGTCTTCAATGGGTGCCAGCTGCTGCTTACAGAGCGAGTTATTATGGTCGTGCTGTATGTACTGTATGTGCAAGCATGCGTAACCTGAGGCTACAATGCCATCATCCTGTTCAAATAAAGCGTTTTGAATTGTTAAATGCAAAGGGACCTTAACTTACTTGAACACAGCGGAAAAGAAAGCCCAAACTTTAGTCTCTAAAATAACTGTTATGACAATTGTACCTTGTCTTGTACCAGTTCATCTGCATGGCTGTGTTGTTTGGATTATAATGAGGAGGGAGGTGCTCAGCTTTGGGGGAATTGGGTTGGCGTTTCCTGGTGGCTGCATTTTTCTCCAGCATGATGTATTGTCATTTAGTCAGGAAGGCCCTGATAAAATCTCTTTTAGCAGTCCCCTGGGGCTGCGGAGCAATACTGATTCCTGGAGACCCCAGGTGAATCCTGGAGGATTGGCAACCCTAGGAGGGAGGGGCAAAGAGTACATGTTATCTTTACTGATACAATGATGATTTTTTGTTCACCAATAGTTGGAGTTTGAATTTCATTCAGTGGAACAGTGATAGAACTAAACCGTCAAAATGGGCCGGAGGTCCACATCATCCACCAAGAGTGGGAAATTTATGAATCCCACAGACCAAGCTCGTAAGTGTCCAGAAAGCTTATTTTCAAGTGCACAGAGGTTTGGGGGAGATATGTGATTGAAAATGTGTAACATATCATATAAGAGGTAATGCTACATACTGTTTTATCATGGCAATAAATGTCACTGAAAGTGGCTGTGTGTGAGAAAATGTAATGTGGGAATTGGCCTAACATAAATTAGTGTGCTTAGAAAAGGATTGCCAGTTACTCGCATTTTCTTTCATCTGGATGAATGATATCAGGTTCCATTGGAACCTCATGGAAGGCTTTTGTACCTTCGAGCTTTGGAGAAACAAAATGATCCAGGCAGCCCAGTCCTATCCTACAGTTTTCTCAGCGATCCAGCTATGTTGGCGCTGGCAATGCTGGATCCTGAGCAGAGGAGGCGGAGTTGGAAGTCTCCTTGGGGGTAAGGGAACTTGTTGTTCCCTTACCCTGGGTAAAGCCTCAGTCCCTACAATGGGTTTCCTTGGATCTGTGTCTGCCATTTCTGCGGCACAAGTCAAGGCTGCCTGTGTCAGGAGAAATGGGCCTGAGGGGGGATAGGATACAGCTTACAACGCTGCTGCCACCGATCCTTCCCCCTCCCAGGCCAGATCCTCCCTCCCCTGCACCAACCCCCCCCCCCGGAACACCCTCACCCCTGTGCTGTGTGGCTTAGCTTACCTGGGTCAGGATCTAGCCTGTGGAGGTTGGTGCAACTGCCTTATGGCAGCTTTTGCAATGGTCCTGGGCCGGCACATAGGATTGTGCTGTAAGTGTTGTTGAGTGTGGGTTATGTTGAGTTATGTTGAGTTCCGCTCTTTCCTGGCTGATAGATCCCAGAAGGTGGTGCTGGGGGATGCTTGTTTGGCACCCTTGCACTTGAGGTGTGGGGTGCCACAAGGGTCAATTCTATCGCCCATGCTGTTTAATATCTACATGAAGCCGCTGGGAGAGGTCATCCGGGGGTTTGGGGTAGGGAGTCATCAATATGCTGATGACACCCAGCTCTTCCTCTCCTTTCCACCTGACTCCAAGGGGGCGGTTGATGTCCTGAATCATTGTCTGGAGGCAGTTGGGAGCTGGATGGGGGCAAACAAACTGAAATTAAATCTTGATAAGACAGAGGTTCTTCTGGTCCAGAAGTCTACGACTCGGGTATTGGATCATCGTCCTGCTCTGAATGGGGTCGTACTCCCTCTGAAGGAGCAGGTCCGCAGCTTGTGGGTTCTCCTGGATGCGCAGCTGCTCCTGGATTCCCAGTTGGCAGCCGTGGCCAGGGGGGCTTTTGCCCAGCTTTGGCTGGTGCGCCAGCTGCGACTGTACTTGGATCGTGCAGACCTGGCCATAGTGACCCATGCCCTAGTGACATCTTAGACTAGATTACTGCAATGCACTCTACGTGGGGCCTTTGAAGACTGTTTGGAAACTGCAACTAGTGCAGAATGCGGCGGCTCGGGTGGTTGCCGGGGCTTGTCAGTTTGACTCAGTCGGACTGTTGCTTCGGCGGCTACACTGGCTGCCGGTTCGTTTCCAGTTCGGTTTGCTACACTGGCTGCCGGTTCACAATTCAAAGTGCTAGTTTTGACTTTTAAAGCTCTTAACGGCTCGGGTCCAGGGTATTTGAGGGACCGCCTCCTTATAATTCGACCCGTACTCTGAGGTCATCAGGGGAGGCCCAGCTAACTGTGCTGCCATTGACGGAGGTGAGGGGGATGGCGTGGAATAGGGCCTTCTCAGCAGTGGCACCCCAACTATGGAATTCCCTCCCCCTGGAATTAAGAACGGCTCCCTCCTTAGAGACCTTTTGGCGAGGCCTTAAGACATTTTTATTTAGATTGGCATTCGATGTCTGACATGGTGGGCTGGCTTTTTAATAAATGGCTTTTAACAAATGTAAATATAGGTGACCCACTGGGGCTGTTTGTTTTAATTGTTTTAATTCTTGATTTTAAATGTATATATGTATTTTAACATTTTTATTGGAGGTCGCCTTGATTGCCCTTTTGGGGAGAAAGGTGGGGTATAAATTCTTTAAATAAATATAAGTCCCATGAGTCAGGATTGCAGCCAGTTGCTTCCAAACACTGGCTCAGAAATGGATTGGCCTTTTCAAATTTGTTTGTATCTTTTCAGGCAAGGAGGCCCGGAAAAGAGAGCTCAAGAAGGTGAGAGATTATTGCCTTATTTGTAAACGCAGGCTGGCATTCCTGTACTCCTCTGTGTTATGTTCCTGATTTAAAATGGAGTCTTGAATAATATCTTATTGTATGTGCTAATGGTTGGTTTATGGCCTTTTCCTCCTTAAAAAAGATGCTGACCTGGTTCACATCTGTAGCTCGGTACGGTTTGTTGAATCAGGAATACACTGTTGTGCCCACATGCTGCCTCCCCCCTTCCCAGCATGCCTGGCTTACTAGAGGATTTCCAAGTAAGAAAATCTAGGAACGTTCTTAGAGATTGCTTGGAGTGCCATGATGTTCACACTGAGGAGCTGTGGTTTGAGTGCCTCCTGCCAACCAGGACCAATCCTCATTTATGGGCAGCCCTATTCTGTATCTTGCCCATCCAATAAACTTTTTTCTCCCCGATGACTTCTTTTCTGGTGAATTCAGAACAAGAAGCAGCGCATGATGGTCCGAGCAGCAGTGCTAAAGATGAAGGATCCCAAGCAAATCATTCGAGACATGGAAAAACTTGATGAAATGGGTGAGTTTGAATGCAATTCATTTTTGCAGACTTGAATGGAGAGAGGGCAGCACGTGGACAAAGCCACAAGGTCAAAATGGACCTATGTGGTTTGACAGACATGATCAGACACCGTATTGTGTGTTGGAGAGACTGACAGCCCGATCCTGGATGCAGCGGCTGGCCAAAATGATTGGCCGCTGTATCCTAGTGAGGATGCAGTTAGAGCAGCTAGGGCTCACCTCGGGGGGAGGGGACATTTGTCTCCTTCCCCTGGTGTAAGCACCGGAGGTTTCAATGGGCCTCCTTGGATGCGTGCCGGCTCTGGAGCTGGTGCAAAAGTGGGGAGGCCGTGTAAGACTGGCCCATCCCGGGAAGGGGTCCCCTCCCCCGGCCCGCTCTCCCACTGTCTGATACAGGACTCACCTCTGCCCAGCGGCGTGGAGTCCGGAGGGCAGCCGAGTAAGCGGTTCTGGCCTCCGTGCCGGCGCCGTTTACTCTCTGGGTGCCGTGAAATTGCTTTATGTCACTTCTGCGACACCCAGTGCTGGCGGAGCAGGAGCTTTACCGGCTTTTATCTGCGCAGGATTGCGCTCAGAGTACAGTAAATTGGCTAGTTTCTTTAAAGAGTTGGTAACTGTTTTTCCAAGGGAGAAGGTGGATTATTTGGAAACTTTGGTAAGAAGGAAGAGATAGAAGGAGTTTGGCACTGATGTCTAGGCTTTTCTTACCTTTTACTTTGAAAGCCTGGAAGAAAACGACTTCAGATGCTCACAGATCTATTTTGGAATTGCTTATTTGTTTGGGATGATGGGGGGAAGTGGGAGGGAAATTAATGACTTCTTGAGGCTTGTCCTGTAACACTTTTTTTTTGCTTTCATTTGACTGTCCTGAACCTTCTGTTACTGGATCAGAGTTTAACCCAGTACAGCAGCCACAACTTAATGAGAAGGTGCTGAAGGACAAGCGCAAGAAACTGCGTGAGACCTTTGAGCGTATCCTGCGGCTCTATGAGAAGGAGAATCCAGACATCTATAAGGAGTTGCGCAAGCTAGAGGTGGAATATGAGCAGAAGAGGTCGCAGCTCAGCCAGTACTTCGATGCTGTCAAGGTATCTGCCCTGGTGGCTTCCCTTTACTCTTTGATTATATAAGCGTGGAGGTTGCAAGACTGGTTCCTTAGTTGCTTTTCAGTCCTCCTTTGCTTGGTTATCACAGGCACAAATATGCACTTGTTCATTAATGCCTCTTACCCCCAGTCTGCATGTGTCAGTGCAGTGTGGCTGGTACTTGAAAGGCAGCCCCATGTTGCAAGCTGCCTGTTGGATGACTGGAGCCACACCTGAATCGCCCCTCTTTTCCCCCTCCAGGTTTCTTCGGCTTGGCTGAAATCACTCAGGCTGCTGCATTTCTATGACATGCTGCATGATGTTCCTTCCACACAGTTGTGTTAAGGCAGTGTCCATCCTGTTAGCCTGTACAAAGGAGCCTTCGTGTGGAAACTAAATGTTAGTCCCCAAATGTGCCATTGGCTGCCTGATATGCATTAGGCATAGGCAGGCAGGCAGGCAGGCTAGAGCTCATGCTGTGAAAGTCTTGGAGGCTGATATTAATAGTACTTACGCAGAGAATGCAGAGTTGCTGCATTCACATGATGTCAGCCGAGGGCAATGCTGCTGTTCCTATATGTCAACCTTGGCTTCCCAATTGTGAGATTCTGCCATCATTTGGGTTGCTGATGTAACTGTCATTTGCTGCACCTACCTGTCCAATATTAACAAGGATACAGTGTCTGGTGACATTTCAGAGATCTCTCGTAGGCTTTTACACAAAACAAGAATGTGCATTCTGACCTCCTCCGGAAGATTAACTTAAGTGGTATGCGCATTTTTTCCAGAATGCTCAGCATGTTGAGGTGGAGAGCATCCCCTTGCCAGATATGCCTCATGCGCCCTCCAACATCCTCATTCAGGACATACCTCTGCCTGGAGCCCAGCCACCCTCTATTCTCAAAAAGACATCAGCTTATGGGTAAGAAGGAATAATATTAGAGAGGCTGGAAATTCCAAAGGGGGTTGAGGATAAGATTCCCCTAAGTTGTGATTTAGTAGGGACTTTGTTGCTAGTTGACTTGTGGTTTTAGAGTTTTTTAACTATAATTTATGTATTTGTTAAATGTTTTTTGTCTGTGTTAGAATGGTGGTTCTCAAGCTCTGAGTTTAAGGTGCAAGAAATGGGCTGCAACACCTTTTTAAGCCTGCATGTTTATGCAGCAAGGTGTTCCAAAATAAATATACAGCACTGTAGATTAAATCTGAGACAAACAGCAATAATAGAAACGGATTGAATTGAATTAAAGCCGTATGGCCTTATGTCTGCTCCAGTAATTTTACATTTTACAAAGTGTAACTTGCCTTTTACAAAAAATGCAAAATGTGATGCAGTTTACCTATAGGGCATCTACTGAGAACTGAGTACGCATTGGCTACGGGTTGGCTTATAAACATTTTGCCCCCTGTCGAGTGTGGCCACGCGGCAGAGATTATTGTGGCTTCCATACAGGGGCTGCAAAGAAGCAGCCCAGTCTGAATGTGTTCTTGTTTCTAGGGTGTTTAGTTCCCAGCACATCTTTGGCTTTCTCTTAATTCAAGCCTTTCTTCAGTGACACTTTATAAGCCACGTCCCTTGCTGCTGCTTTCACCTGTTCGGATGACTTCTCTGGTCGAATTTCATTGTCAATAGTTTGAACACCACCTGCATCTTTCCTTGGGAAAGTATAAATTGATAGATGTTAAGGGCACCATTAGGAGGGTTGCTAAAGCCATCATAAGTTCTTCAGGAGATGTCATCAAACTTCATTCGCTCTATTGTCGCTTGCCTTGAGGAAGCAGGGAGAAACGGAACATTCCTTGACTTGGCCCTTCTGAAACCTTATTTCTAGGCCTCCTGTCCGCCCTGTTTCCGTACTTCCCCCTCCGGGGCTTGGTGTTCCTCGCTTACCCCCAGGCAGGAAGCCTCCTGGACCTCCACCAGGGCCACCTCCACCTCAGGTCCTGCAGATGTATGGTCGTAAAGTAGGATTCACCCTCGAGATAGCCCCTCGGAGAAGAGAAGAGGAGGTGTCTTACAGTCCAGAGACAGGTAAATGGCCTTTCCCCTCTTCTGAATGTGACCAGTGCAGTCTCTTCCGCACAGCAGAAAGCGGTGACTTATAAAAAAGGTAGGGAATTTTTCTCGCCCTGTTGTACATTACACTCTGTCCCTCTTCTCCCCGTATGACTTAGAGATGCATCTAGTTCTGAAGACACAAATGTTTGAGTAGGGGAAACTTGCAATGCCACATGCAAAAGAGACCTCCAAGAGAAATTGCAAAACCGCATAGAACCATCTAGGGCAGCAATTTTCAACCTTTTTCATCTTATGGCACACTGAAAAGGCGCTAAAATTGACATGGCACACCATGGTGCCGGTGGGGGCTCACATCCCCTAATGGCCCTACTAATAAATGACCCTCCCCCAGACTCCCTGCGGAGCATTCACAGCACACTGGTTGAAAATCGCTGCTTTAGGGAATAACTATGTTTTGAGGTACAGAGGAGGTATATGAAATCTTTTTAGTATATGTGTGCACTATGTTTTGAGGTATAGAGGAGGTATATGAAATCTTTTTAGTATATGTGTGCATGATGGTGTAACTCCCTGATTTTTGCCATTTGTTGGCAAATCACTAATTTTTGACATTTCTAGTATCCCAGAAGCTTTTGTGATATCTCCTGAAAAGGCAACCGAGTCGTCCAGAGACAGTTGTCATTATCATGTGTTGTTGTTTCTTGTTTGAGCATCATTGTCTTCCCCAACTGACTGGTAAATGGAAGACTTGGCTCTGAGCCAGTTAATTGAACTGTGAAGCCCCCCTGATTTCTAGGAGCAGGAAACGCGGAAACTTAAGTGACCCACAGAGCAATCCTAACTAAGGATCCGCCGCGGCCAGGCTCTCGCTTGGCCGGAGGTATACTCGGGGAATTGGACGCTCATCCCCTTCCTTGGGTGTAAACCGGGGCAGGCCCTATCGGCCTTCTCGGATTTTTGCCAGCGAAATAGCTGGCGGAAATAGGAGGAGGCTGTGTAACGTCCCAGCCACCCGGTGGGGGACGGGATATGGCCGAAGCCATCCCCTGCCCCCCCGGCTGGGCCAATGGCCCCCTCCCTTTACTTTCGATCTGCCCCCCTGCCCGCTGGATCCTTACCTGGGTTACCTTGCGCCGGCCTTCGTTCGCGACGGCTTCGGGTGGCAGAACGCTCATTCCGCTGCCTGTGGATATGTCAGGATTGCGCCACCAATCCACCTAAGAAAGCGTGGTTGGCTCCCACAGACTATAAAAGGTGATCTCGCACACACCCCTTTGCGCATTTGCCTGGATCAGACATGGGCAGTCTCTCTGGAACTCCCCTTATTGTAAGTGTAATTCTATGACCAGGAACATGGACAGTATGAGGAAGTATAGTAGGAAAAATACCCAGTTAGTCATGTCAGGGCTTGTGTGTTGCTTACTGCTAGCCTGTAGCATCCTTTGCTCCTACCCTTGCCTTTGCCCTTTTGCTTGGTTCATCACTGGCCTGTTTATATTCATCATATTTTTCCATCCATAGTTTTGATATTTTTTAATAAACGAACTTCTTTCACTGCTGGGGTCTGCCAGCCTACATTCCGTTTGTTTGAGTGGAAATGGGTCTGTCAGGCCATTCATGTTCTGGTTCTCAGGAGAGCCTCTGGGTTTTGGCACTCTGTGACTTGGGAGGGAGGCTTTCCCAAGGCAGTCTCTGGCTTCTCCGACTTTGTGTGGATGACAGCAAACTACCTTTTCCCAGTGTACCCAGTAAAAAGGTAAAGCAGAGAACAAGGGAGAAGGGTGCCATTGCTAACTGCTAGTTGTGGCACCCATTTTGCCCCCCCCCCCCCCATCTTCCCTTAGAGCCACCATGTTGTTGCAGGTATTCAGGATCTGCTCATACGGCTGTAGACCAAGTTTGTAGCTAACAGACTGAGAAGCTAAAATTCTCATTGGTATTTCATAACTTGTTCCTCCTTGTGTCTTCCGCCTAGTGGACAATGAAATGGTGCTCTTGAAATGAATGCAGGAGAACCCTAGACCTGAAATTGTTGCTTGTCCTTGTGTTATGCTGAAGCATATTGCATGTTGCATTAATGTCCTGGGTGGCTTCATGTTTGTGCTTCTCAGGTCCACAAGGACATGATGAAGAGGCTTCCAGTACCAGTGAAGATGAGGGGTACCCTGAGGACATGGATCAGGACAAGCACGATGACACAACTGATGACAGTGATAGTGACAGGAGTGATGTGGACAGTGAAGGGGAGGAGTTCATGCATCACGACGACAGTGCTGAACGGGAGGGTGGCGAAGACAAGAAATTGGGTAAGTTGTTTAGGAAAATGGATTTGTGTTGGAAAAGAGCTGTTTTCCCCTCCGATCATTGTAGTCATGGCTGCTCCCAGAACTGCTTTGTGTTTGAGCATTGAATGGGAATTGACTGTCCACATTTTGATTACTCTCTTTCTTTGTAGGATGCCTTTCAGCACCCTTCTGTAATGTTGGTAGAGTAGTACCAGCCATTTTCTTTTGAAAGAGAGCACGCATTTTGTCCTCGGTAGCCTAATTGCAAGTAGTTGAATATTGTTGGATTGTTAGGTTGGCAGAATGGAGATGGCAGTATCTCCTCTTCCTGTTTTGAGACGGCACTCCTATTTTAATCATTACATTTCTTTTGGGGGAGAAATGATGTTCAGCAACGTAAGGTTTAGTAGATCGTGTTGTGCTCATCTGTAAAAGTCTTTTTTTTTTTTTTTTTACCTTGGGGGTGGGGTGGATAGCCACTCTGAACTGAAAAATGCCTGCCTGTCAGGTTGTTATACTATAAAGCATCCAAACTCCTCATTCATGTTACAATGGTCACCCCTTGTCACGTACTTCTGCAGGTCTTAGTGTGCGGTTTGCGGATATGCCTGGAAAATCACGAAAGAAGAGAAAGAACGTCAAGGACCTGACTCCGCTTCAAGCCATGATGCTGCGGATGGCTGGTAATGAAGCCTTGATTCTTGTCTGGATTTGTTTTTTCTCAACTCTTTCCCCACTTTGTTTCTCATTGCAAGCAACGGACGCCTGCCTGGCTGGAGAATGAACCTCAAAGAGATTCTTATGTAAGGGTCTGTATTAAGGATCTAGTCTCTGTTTTATAAACCGGAGTTGATGAGGTGGGGCCATCAGCCACTTAGCCATCAGCCCCTTAGCCAATTGTGCTAAAGCAGTGACTTCCAGTGTGTTGCTTTCATATAGTGGAGGTTGACCTTTAAATTCCCAGTTTTGCAAAATCTGGCTAAATTAATTTAGGCTACTGATCGGGGGTGGGGGGGAGGGTAGTAGCAGCAAGTACAATATATGATCTTGAACCAAGCTCTTGCTTTAAAACATGCAAGTTTTAAAATGTTTAAACTATTTTTCTAGAAAGTTACATTAGCAATTGAATAGATTCGGCAAATCGTCACGATTCAGAGAAATGCCTGAATACTCTGAAGGGTGGGACTCCATATGTTTGAACATGTTATGAAAGGGCTCCTGCACAGACTCACCAGGTCTCCCTGATTTCTATAAAGTCACTTTAGCCCTTCTCGGTGGAGGGCTTCTTGGATAAGACCATTCCCTGTGAGTGAGAGGGTCTTCTTGTAACCAGATTCACAGTGGAAAGCCATTCTCTTTGTTTTGCCTTCACACATAAAAGTACTGTTAATACTTGAAAGACAAAATATCTGACTCCATTGGCGCCATGAAGACTAACATGTTTATTTGTAGCATGTGTGTTTGTAGAAAAGGCCCTATTTTGTCAGAGTATGCTACATGCTGTGTTTGCCCAGAAAACTGTTTTCCCATTTTGTTGGGCGTGCGTAATAACCATAGTGGGATGTCATCTTGTTATGCTTAATTTTTAAAACATCATATTGGCAGAGCTGGTGAATATGACTGTATTAGCAATAGTCTGTTGTGCAATGAATTCCCTACTGGGTGGTAAGGAGCTTGTAGAAAGTACTTCTTATGTGCTGTGGAACAGCTTTGTTTTAGGATGTGGTGGCTTGCATTTCAATCCTGTGACCAGCTCATTGATTTCAGTGGGACTTTGGTACTGTGCAAGGCTAAGCTCAGTATTGCATTTGTTTTTTTAATCTCGTTGTCTAAAATGTGTGCTAATGGTTTGCATTAGCTTTCCATAAGGTTGAAAAAATGTCCCAAGGAAATTAAGCACTGAATTTTCAGAATAATGTTCTCTCTCTGTTTGAGCTTACTGTACACCTTACTACTGCTCTGTGAAGATCCTTTGTAAATGTAAGGGAAGACCCTTAGTTTCAGGGAGAGTCGCCTTACTTTTCTTAAAACGTCATCTCACTCTAGTCCTTTGTTGGGCTGCAGTCTAATGTGTGTGCCTTTTGAAACCCCTGAATTCTATCAAGGCAGAGCTTGTGTTCTTTCTTTGCAGGTCAGGGAGTTCCTGAGGGAGGCAAAGAGATAGAAGAGTATTCTGAAGAAGAGGATGACGATGACGACGATGACTCAGATGGCGAAGAGACACCTCAGCAGCAAAGCACGGAAGAGTCCCATACAGAGACTGTGTCGTCGGCACCCTCTCAGACATCCCAGCCGCAGCCGCAGCAGCAGCAGCAGCAGCAGCAGCCACCACCTCAGCCTGTCCCGCCAGCACAGATACAGGCCCCTCCCATGCCTGGGCCACCTCCTCTTGGACCGCCTCCTGCACCACCTTTGAGACCTCCAGGACCACCTACTGGCCTCCCTCCTGGCCCTCCTCCAGGTGAGCACTTGATATTAAGTGCAGAGAATCCCAGTCTTGTCCTTGTGTTCCTAGTTTGGAAATCTTTTAATTTCTTAAAATTAAACTAACTTAGCGGTAGGGACTTTCCTCCCACTTCACATGAATGTTGCAAGGATAATACCTTCTCTCTCATCAGCCTGAAATTCAGTCTTGTTGGCACTAAGCCACCTAGCAAGATTATTCAAAATAGCCAGCTATCACGTAGCTTCCCTCGGTCTCCTTTCCATTGTGAAATGAAACTACTTCCCTCTGGCTTCTTTTAGTCGCCATCTTTATGGGCTGGATTGGAGTGATTAGAAGCAAGAAATTTCACAATCTTTTTGGCTTTCTTAGCTTACTGATTTCAAGTAAGCACAGTAAATTGGTTAGAGGGGAGTGAAGATTTCCAGAAGTATTTCCAGAAGTAAACTAAAAAGGCTTTGTGCAAACGTGTTTTTTTTTTCCCCCAGGGGCTCCTCCATTCCTGAGGCCACCTGGATTGCCTGGACTACGTGGACCTTTACCACGACTCTTGCCACCAGGACCTCCCCCTGGCCGCCCCCCTGGTCCTCCACCTGGTCCACCTCCAGGTCTGCCACCTGGCCCTCCTCCAAGGGGCCCTCCCCCACGACTACCACCTCCAGCCCCTCCAGGTAATGTTGCAAGGTTAGCAGTGGTGTTGGGTCTCTCTTCAGCTATTATTAAACTACGCGATGATACAAAGCAGAGGAGTAAAAATGGTCTTAAGCAGATGTTGTTGCCTCTAACGTGGCAGAATACTTACACGATTGTGTGCCAAGTTCTTCATGCTATATAACTGTTGGTATGCCTGCTGAACATAGTGTGTGCCTGCAGCTTGGATAGAAACTGAGCCTGGGCCAAGGGAAGCCGGATGAGAAGCTTTGTATTGCTGTCATGTTTTCTTCCTTTGCCTCTTGCTTGCCTTCACACACAGCTCAGAGTGGCAGCTTAATCTCTCTCTCCATATAGGTATCCCCCCTCCTCGCCCAGGCATGCTGCGTCCTCCATTGGTACCTCCGCCTGGGCTATTCCCACCAGCACCCATTCCAAATCCTGGGGTCCTGAGTGCTCCGCCCAGCTTGATCCAGCGCCCCAAGGCGGATGATACTAGTGCAGCCACCATAGAGAAGAAAGCCACGGCAACGATCAGTGCCAAACCGCAGATTACCAACCCCAAGGCCGAGATCACCCGCTTTGTACCCACGGCCCTACGGGTTCGTCGCGAGAACAAGGGGACAGCCACTTCCGGCCAGAGGAAACCAGACGACGAACATTCTGTTCAGATCACCAAAGCAACTCCTAAGGCTGCCTCTTCTGCCCCAATCTCTGTGCAGACCAAGGATGATGTGTATGAAGCCTTCATGAAGGAAATGGAGGGGCTTCTGTGACGATCTGTTCTCAGTTATATAGCTGCTGCGATAAGATAGACGACTCTCTTGGGGCAGGGATTCCAGGTTACAGTGGCATCTGGTTGAAGAACTCCTCTTGTGACAAGGAATAGCCTCCTATCCCAGTTAATTTATCATCCAGCTTTGGGGAGAGACCACCGCAGTCAGTGGAAGAGGGACACGGTCAACCTAATAAGGGAGTCGTGTACTCCCCTGGGGTGGTCTGTACCATGTTTAAAAAGTATATCTGTGCCCCTTGGAAAGATTTCTTCTCTTGAATATTTTTGAGATTAAAGGGAAAAATAAATCTGAATAAGTTGGTCTCTTACAAAGATGCCTGACCAGGTTTTTATGTACTCTTTTTGGTGGCTTTCTGTAAATATTTTGTAATGCTGTTTAGTTGAGTGAGATTATTTGGCTACATGCTGTCCTTGAGGTGGGCAGGCCACTGTTGGCATATATGGTATGCATACACTTCGCATCCTGTATGACCTGCAGTCACGTTGGTGGCTTCTTGCTGACAGGAGCAATATCATTGTCCGATGAAAGAATAAATATTTGATGTACTGCAACCCTCTTTGTGATTGGATATTAATATTCTTAACTTGGAAAGAGGCAGTCAGGGGATCCTAAGGAAAAGTGCATGTGGAAGGTAACTAATGCAGGTAAGCGACTATACTAACTGAAAAATCTAAAGAAAAAATTGCTATTGGTTTCATTTGGGGGAACTGATAGGATCCCTATCCGCTTGTACCCTTGAAAATCCTTTCTAATCCTGCTTTGGTATCTGACATTTCTAAGTCCTCCCCACCTCTGAGGACTAGAAACTTGAGTTTTAAAAGTCATCTGTACACATCAAAACACAAACAAATGGAATATAGTAGTCCTAACCACTAAAAGCTAGCTGAGAAGTCTTGGAAATGAGTGTCTTATCTACTTGGACAGAACTGTCTTGATATGGTAGCATATAATAATACTTGGTATTTATATAGTGGTTCCTGAGTATACAAAACCCTTCACATGTATTACCTTGATGTAATCCTTACAACTACCCTAGTCAGGTCACTCAGTTCTCCCCATATTGCAACTGGGCTGGGAGGGAGTGACTTGTGTAAGGCCACCTCATGAGCTCATGACAGAATGGAGACTGAAACCAGGGAAATCCTGATTTGCAGCTCAGCCACTACATGACATATCACCTGATGAGGTGAGGCATGGAAGAAAAATGCAGGGCAACAGGATAAGGATGGGCTATATCTGTAAGTACCAGTAAGGACCTTCCATAGGATAAAATGGGATTTGTTCACAATTCTGGCCCTAGTGTGCTCTTTTCTGTTCTTGTAGTTTTGCAAACATGTAGAAATATATGCGGGTGGCACAGTGGGTTGAACCATGAGCTGTTGCTCGAAAGGTCGGCAGTTCGAATCCGTGACAGGGTGAGCTCTTGTTGCTTGGCCAGCTCCTGCCAAGCTAGCAGTTCCAAAGCATGTTAATGTGAGTAGATATAGGTACTGCTTGTGGGAAGGTAAACAGCGCTCTGTGTTCCAGCCGCATGCTATGCGCTGCGGCAAGGAGAGTCACGCCGGCCACATGACCACGGAGGCATCTTCAGACAACGCTGGCTCTTCAGCTTTGAAATGGGGATGAACACCACACCCTAGAGTTGGACACGACTGAACTTAATTGTAAAGGGTAACCTTTACCTTTTTTAGAAATAGCTGCTTTATTCACTTAAGGGGAAAATCCACAGCCATGGGCATGACAAACTAGTGATATTGCCATGGGAGTGTATATCTGTTTCTTCCAGGCTGTCAGTTGGTTATTATGCCTACTCTTCCAGTGTAGAGGAAACAATGTTTTGTCCTGTCAAGTTCTGTGACATTCTACTCTCCCCCCTCCCCTTGCCGGCTTACTGAAATGTGAGCCTGGTAACTTTCAGAAGACCTACCCACTTGATCCTTGTTGCTGGGCCTTGGGCTTAAATTGGGAGTGTGTGGCAAAACTTGGATGAAATTTGTTTGCCTGCCTGCCTGCCCTCCTGCTGTTTGCCCTGACCCTTTGGGATCTGGGCACACAGTACAGTGCATGCTTTGTATGCAAAACGTTCAGGTACCTCCAGTTAAAGGCTTAGTGGCTGCAGGGTTGTGAAAGAGTTCCTGTGTGCTGGAGGAAACAATACTGGGCTAGGTGGGTCAGTGGGTCTTTACCTAAAATGGTGTTTTTGATCCACTACAGGTTAAAAATCTTGATATTACAGTCTTGCATTACTTTAGTCCTACAGGCATGTAAATGCATGGATAAAAGATGCAAGAAAAACAATGTTTTGCGTTGAACTTAAAATATGTAAGAAAGCAGTATTGTACAATCAACAAAAAGTGAGTTCATATTGACACTGCAGTCGTTCCTGTCCCCGGGCCAGCATAGCTTAGGCGTGGTTTGGAGAACAGTCAGAACAATGTGAAAAACCAGAAACACCTTAAGCGTTTTACCCCACTTAAGAAGGGACCTCTACTCCCCTTCCGAGTGACTCAGAGAGAGCTGTGCTAAGAACGTGTGGCAAAGACGCGCATGAAACGGTTGCTACAAAAGGACGCGTGCAACACTTATGGAGCTCGAGTCAGCTGCTCCTCCCCCTTCACGAGAAGCCCCGAGTATCTTATGTGATCGGTCCCCTACGGGCCAACTAGTTTAAGCACTCCCCTAGTTTAAGGGCCTTTCAAAATATACTTAAGTTTTCCGTCCTAGAGGATGTGAAATCCTTGACACAGCACACTTACAAAGACCCTTTAACCCTCTCCCCTTTGAAGACGAAACCCCAATAAAGTTACAAACACGAGTTTGGGGGGGGAAGCAAGCGCGCGCACAGAAGGGGAAGGGGGGAACCAGGCGCGCTCCAGCAGCCGTTCTCGCTTCTCCTCGGGCTACCGGCAAGACTAGTGGCCAGGCTCTTCCAGCTCTCTCGAGTGAGCACGTGGTGGCTCTTAAAAGAGCCTTTGGGTTTCGTTGGAGTCAGGGTGCGGCCAGCCCGGTCTAAGCCCTCTCGCCCCGGATCCGCCGCGCCAGCTGAATGTCCTTCGGCATGATGGTCACCCTCTTGGCGTGAATGGCGCACAGGTTGGTGTCCTCGAAGAGCCCCACCAGATAAGCCTCGCTGGCCTCCTGCAGCGCCATCACGGCCGAGCTCTGGAAGCGCAGGTCCGTCTTGAAGTCCTGAGCGATCTCTCGCACCAGGCGCTGGAAAGGCAGCTTGCGAATCAGCAGCTCGGTGGACTTCTGGTAGCGGCGGATTTCTCGCAGGGCCACCGTGCCCGGACGGTAACGGTGCGGCTTCTTCACTCCGCCGGTGGCGGGAGCGCTCTTACGAGCAGCCTTCGTCGCCAGCTGCTTGCGGGGCGCTTTCCCGCCGGTGGACTTGCGAGCGGTTTGCTTGGTTCGCGCCATCTTCCACACACAATCCAAACTCCTCCTCGAACTGACACGACGACTCCAGGAAAAAGATGCTTGCAACACAGTTTATAGTCCGATTCTCTTTCTCTCTGATTGGCTGTTACTACCAAGCCAATTCTCATTGGAGAGTTTCCAGATTTGAAAACTCGCGCTCAGGGGCGTGTAATGGGCTCGCCTCTCTCACTTCCTCTGGGTGGTGTCTGTCGTGCGACCATCTCCCTGCACCGCCACCACTTGAAACAGGTAGCCCTAAATTTTCGCGCGTGTTGGTGTTTGCTACGTGATATAAACTGCGCCCGATGACCTCTTTCACTTGTGACTCACTCTATTGTTCCCAGAGCCTCATTCCAAGTTCTGTTAATGTCTACAAAGTGTACGAGGTTGCTTTTGGCAAGTGTTCCTTGTTTGGGAAACTTTTTAACACATCAATATCATTCAGAGATATTTCTATGATAATACAAAGTTTTTCAATCCAGGTTGAAAAACAGCTGCTTGGAGTTGCAATTTCTCATTGCACCTTAACAAAAGTACAATTGCCTTCCATTGGTTTTCATTGTGTACACTGCAGGGAACGAGCACTCATCTTGTGTAATGGTTAGAGTGCTTAAGAGGCCTGAGTTCAAATTCCCACTGAGCCATGAAGTTCATTAGGTGGTCCTGGGCCAGTCATACTCATCATGAACACAATGTCCTTGTGTGGACAAAATGGGAGCAGATCCGAGTTCCTTGGAAAGATAAAAATATATATTAAAATTCTAAATTTCACTTGTGTCATTTTAGGAAAATAGATGGATGTGAGCCAGTCAGAGTGAAGCACTTTTAAAATCCCATTAATTGCAATGGGAGAGTGTTTAAACTCACATTTTTTCCATCAATTCCAACTGGACTTGCAATGCAATCCTAAGCATTTTTTCTCAGAAGTTGCCCCATTGTGTCCTCACTCCCAACTAAGTGTGCATAGGATTGCAGCCTTACCTGTGCTTGCCTTTGGCTGGGTTGTGGTCCACGTATGCTTACTCAGAAATAAGTCCCACTGAGTTTAATGAGTTTTACTCTCAGGTACGAGTGCATAGGATTGTTGTCTTAAAAAGGGTATCTCATTTTTCACAGAAGGATCACCCAAGGATCAGTCTAATTACAAACAGCGTAGCTGTGTGGAGCCATTGAAACAAAGTTAACAATACTATATATAATCTTACTCAGAGTGGGGTTTACCAGGAAATTGCTTTTAGGATTATATTCTAAGGGGTTGACTCACAGCAGATCTTTTTAGCAGAGAAACAAAGTCTAAGAGTGAGGTGCATGGCGGTCCCATTAATTGGGACTCACATGGAGTCCAACCTTTGTTTTCAAGTGATTTACACTGAAGAGATATATTTTTGTCCTTCCTTACCTAATCTTAAGTAGAATGGGAGCCCAATTCCCAATTATTCATAGGATGGAGCAATAAGAAGTCTTTATAAAAAGGACTTTATCTTTTATGTGACAGTTTAGAATTAAATTCTGCATTGACCTCTGAATTAATTTTTTTTGAGAATTTTACAGTTTTTGTAGATGACATTAACCTTCTAATTAATGTATATGTACTTTATGATATTTTAACTCAATATTAAACCTGTTTTCTTTGGAGTTTGTGAGTTGGCGAGGGCTTGGCTGATTAGCAATGGTGAATCCACTTTGTGGAAGTCTGTGTTACCTCTGTTGGTATGAAACCTATTTACAGCGAAGATATTACCACCAATCACTCGCATTATGTTCTGCCACCGCGAGGAGTGTCTGAAGATGCGATCTGAGCAGTTTTTCTGGGATTTTTGACAATTACATAGCTTTAATTTACAAAGAAAAACAAAAGTTTCGCTCTTTCGAGGTCTTCCCAGCTCCTGCAGTCGGGGCTTATGAGCTCTTTTAAAATGGATATTTTTAATTTCGCTTTTAGAAAAATTAAATGCAGGAAAACCACTTCTTGCCCTTTTCCTTGGCGAAAAGATTTGATTATTTGGTGGCAGATATCGTGAAAAAATGACAATTTATTAACTCAAAAGAAACACAAACTGAGCGGTCGGAAGAGTCCTCTCTGCCTTGCAGCAGGGCGGGTTCTACAGCGGACCAATCACAAGGCAGCTCTTCTCTATAAATAAACAGCGGCTGACCTACTTGAGCTCACTTTTCTTCGTGGAGTGACTATTTTGACGTTCTTTGCAGTCATGTCTGAAACAGCGCCGGCTGTTGCAGTTGCCGCTGCGGCTCCTGTTCTCGCCTCTAAGGCTGTAGCCAAAAAAGCGAAGAAGACGGGGGCTGCCAAAGCTCGCAAGGCTTCGGGGCCCAGCGTCAGTGAGTTGATCACTAAGGCAGTGGCCGCCTCCAAGGAACGCAAAGGAGTTTCTCTGGCAGCCTTGAAGAAAGCTTTAGCGGCGGGAGGCTACGATGTGGAGAAGAACAACAGCCGCATCAAGCTGGGACTAAAGAGCTTGGTGACCAAGGGGACCCTTGTGCACACCAAGGGCATTGGCGCCTCGGGGTCCTTCAAGATTGGCAAGAAATCGGGTGAAGCGAAAGAGAAGGTGCCGAAGAAGAAGGTAGTCAAGGCAAAGAAACCTGCAGTCAAGAAGCCCGCTGGAGCTGTCAAGAAACCCAAGAAAGCCGCGGCTGCTAAAAAGAGTCCCAAGAAGCCCAAAAAGCCCGCCGCTGCCGCTAAGAAGGCTGCCAAGAGTCCCAAGAAGTCGAAGCCTGTCAAGCCCAAGAAAGTAGCCAAGAGCCCGGCCAAAGCGAAGGCGGTGAAGCCGAAGACTGCTAAGGCCAAGGTCGCCAAACCTAAAGTGGGAAAGGCTAAGAAGGCGGCGCCTAAGAAGAAGTAAACATGAGCGGCGCGTTACTTTCTGCAGAAAACCCCAAAGGCTCTTTTAAGAGCCACCCCACTCCATCCGAAACAGAGCTGTCATCACGCACACTCTACACATGGCAATTGCCTTCACGCAGCCGCGATGGGCGCTAGATCTGTGCGAGCTTCCAGGTAACCGGTGTGCCGATTGGCAGCGCAATTATATGCATGCTTGCTCAGAAGTAAGTCGTTATTTAATAGTGCTTACTTCCAAGGAAGTGCATAGGATTGTAGCCTGGAGCTCAAGTCCTGAATCTTTCCCCACCCTTTATTTCTTTGCACTTCTCTGTTCAGTGATCAGAGCTAACCAAGCCAGCTCCTGTTTGATTTAATAGCTAGTGTCTTTTTTTCACAATACATCTACGAGGCGCGGGTATGAAGCGAGTGGAAGTAAACCAGGAGAGGCGACATCTAGCTGCATATTAGCCCACTCTTGACAGCAAACCGAAACAAACTTACTATTCCTGTCTAAAATTGAGTTGTCTCCTAACTGGGAGTTGAACCTTTGAATAAAAGCAAACTTAAGTTCTCACAGGGAGGAGCGGTTTGCTTCTTGTCTACCCAATAATAAAAAATCCCTCTTGTCTATTTACAAGGAATACTTATAAATTATACGTGGGAAGCAAGTATCAGTGAACCTGGTGGAATTTATTCCTGACTAAATATATGTATAAATTCGGGCTTCAGTGTGTTTACTACTCAGCTCGGAATAAGATTATCCCACGCTCTTTAAAGCAATTGTATTTGTGCTTGCCGAAAACTCCAGAAAAAGCACCCGATACTTTTTGGCGCTAGTTCATGCGTAGGTGAACCTGCGTTTCAAAATTTGCTGGCTAGTCTTTAAAAGGCTTCACGTTCTTCAGAGATGAATTCTTACTGGGTGGAGCAGTATGGAAGTCTCATTAAGTGGGCTGCGACTTCCTCTCAAGAAAGTGTGCATTAGGATTGCAGCCGAGAGCAAAACAGAAAATAGTTGTGTTTTTTTTAATTGGGAGAGACTGTCAAAACAATTCAAAAATGGTTTTTGTGAATGAACATTTGCCTCATACGTTTAATTGCAGGTCTTTTTCCCATCAAGGTGGTGTGACTTGTGATTGGCTGAAATAAAGGCATTGTCCAAACAACCAATGGGCACTCAATGACACATTGACCAATCACGAAGGAGAAGCATTCGTTTAGCGAACTACTGCTGTATGTCATCCAATAAAAAATGAGAATTACAATCCTTCTATTTGCATAATCCTAGTATAAAAGGACGGAGCATTTTTATACTGTACCTTGTGTATTGCTGCTGGAGAGTAAGCTCATAGACCAAGATAGAGTTGCTTGTCTATTCGTGCCTGCTTTAAGGGGCTTGGGTTAAGATACATATATAAAAGGGGCTTGTGGTTAAGATACATATATAAAAAGAAAGATGATGTTAGAAAAGAAGAATTCTGTGTCTACAAGCTCGTTTTGCTAAGTGTATTTTAAGCATCAGGACCTACTGTGAATAATGCATTTGCACGTATAATAACCGATGCAACGAATATGAAAATGAGCGGACTCAGGAAGATGGGAGGACAGGAAGGCCTGGCGGGATATGGTTCATGGGATCAGGAAGGGTCGGACACGACTGAACAACAACAACGTATAATTCGAAAAGGCACCTCCATTAGCATAGTACGGGAAGTGCCTTACTTTTGTCTCCTGGGAGATCTATGCGACTATAATTCTTGTTGCTGGGGGAGCAACAGGCTAGCAGGCTAAACGCGCTCTGAGTAATGCATTGGCATTACTAAATTCACGAGTGCTTAGTAAACACAAGAATAAGATTCGTCTGTTAACATACAGTGCAATCCCATATGTGTCTCCTTAGAAGTAAACACTACTGAGTTCAATGAGACTCCCAGGTAAGCATACATAGGATTGCAATTATATTTCCTATGTGTCCATGTTAGTCTTGTCACTCCCTCCTGCTCTAGAGAAAACATTTATGAAGAATACTATTTTAAACTACAGCTTCTGCAATCCGTTTGCAAGCAAACGAAGGCCTTTTCTAAACTAGGACAAAATAGAGTACTGCCTGAATAACTGCAAACTGATGTTTCACTAAGTTCTTTTTGGCTACAATTTTTTTTAAATCTAAAGATCTTTGCAAACGGTTTCATAGTGTGGTCCAAGACGCATAGGCACACTCAATTCCTCTTGGTTTTTTGGTGGGTTTATTTCCAAATAGATGGTAGATTTCAGATATACATGTATATGAATGGATAGAATAATCGATCTTGCAGAAAATGTCGGGGAAGTCGCTATTATTAGCTGTTGTGGTGAAAGTTGGAACATTTGAAATACCCGCCCTGAGCCGTTATTGGTCAGCTCTAGCTGGCTCAACGCTTTTCAAACGGAGCACAAAAGTGACCTAATGAAATCATTCACAGAATTCATTAGGATTAATCAATAGCATTCTGAAGAATTGCAGTCTATCTAGCTTCAACTTTATTTTTTCTTTTCACATACACTCACACGGGAAATGGGTAAGATAATGCCCGTCTCTCATATACAAATGGAAAAGCAGTGTCTGCGATTAGAATGTTTTATTACATACTCAGTGACAAATATGTATACAGTATAGTACAGCAGCGGCTGATTTTTCGTCCTGTCTCTTAATTTAATGTTTTTCCCCCTTGAGTTGTACTTTTGGGGGGAAGCCTTGGTGGAATGAAATACTGTGTTTCTAACGTCTATACAATTAAGATCAAGACATTCTCGAGAGGAGTTCTAGGAAAAGTAGACTTACTATTTTAAAATTGTAAAAGCCAATTGGGTAAAAGGAAAAGACGCGCCATAAGCGAATGGGGAGTCTATTTTTTTTAAATCAAAGCGCGCGCTTTGAAAGAATCCAATCAGGTGTTGGTTTTCTAATATTAGCCAATCAAAACTTCAAATCGTCCTGTCTCAGCCAATCAAAATGTGAACCTATCCAATGGTTAGCGTCTACCAGCAGCCAATCAAAGGGGAGAGCTCATGTATAAATTTTGCCGCCCGTAGCGGTTTCTTTAGTTCGTTTGTGTCTGAAGTGATGGCGAGAACGAAGCAAACCGCTCGCAAGTCCACCGGCGGGAAAGCGCCCCGCAAGCAGCTGGCGACGAAGGCTGCTCGTAAGAGCGCTCCCGCCACCGGTGGAGTGAAGAAGCCGCACCGTTACCGTCCGGGCACGGTGGCCCTGCGAGAAATCCGCCGCTACCAGAAGTCCACCGAGCTGCTGATTCGCAAGCTGCCTTTCCAGCGCCTGGTGCGAGAGATCGCTCAGGACTTCAAGACGGACCTGCGCTTCCAGAGCTCGGCCGTGATGGCGCTGCAGGAGGCCAGCGAGGCTTATCTGGTGGGGCTCTTCGAGGACACCAACCTGTGCGCCATTCACGCCAAGAGGGTGACCATCATGCCGAAGGACATTCAGCTGGCGCGGCGGATCCGGGGCGAGAGGGCTTAGACCGGGCTGGCCGCACCCTGACTCCAACGAAACCCAAAGGCTCTTTTAAGAGCCACCCCGTGCTCACTCGAGAGAGCTGGAAGAGCCTGGCCACTAGTCTTGCCGGTAGCCCGAGGAGAAGCGAGAACGGCTGCTGGAGCGCGCCTGGTTCCCTCCTTCCCCTTCTGTGCGCGCGCTTGCTTCCCCCCCCCCCCAACTCGTGTTTGTAACTTTATTGGGTTTTTTTATCTTGAAAAGGTCACACACACACTTGCATTTCAATTTCTTATCGCAATACTGTATAGGTCCTTCCGTAAGTACTTGGTGTTCTGTGTCCAGAAGGTAACTATTTCTGTCCCATATAGCATGTTTGTGCAAAACATGCCTGTGTTCTAAATCTCTTGCGTTGCTTAGTTTTTTGGGGGGAACTTGTCTTAAACCGCTTTTAGGGTGGTATAAAAACGGGGTGGGTTAGGATTAACAGGAAAAAATGTTCTGTAGGATACTTCCCGTGAGAGTCAACGTAATGGCTGCATTTTATTTTGCAATACGGTATTTTTATACTGAAGAACGATACTGGGTACAATCCTCGTCATTCCTTATCCTTTTTTTCTTTTTGCTTTAACCAAATTATCGTTTATGATAATTCTCACTACCCCAGTTCTTCAGTTTCCTAAAGTCTTCGCAGTACTGAAAAAACCATGTAGGGAGCTTTTCCTAGGTCCTAGGATCCAAGTGGGGAGGGAGGAGGCCAAAGCCATGTCCCACTATCGGCGATTTATCTGCTTATCTCCACAGGGCGCGGCTCCGTTCTCGCGCCAGGGATGTCTTCTAAATGTGCCTGTTCCTAAAGTGGAGAGTTTGAGCTCTGTGGTGCCCTGTAGGGGGTGCTGCTTGCTTTGTCAATTCTCAAGGGCAATGTTTTGTGGGACTGGCTAGTTATCTATTCTTAAACAGACGTCCACAATCGAGGCTGGCCCAAGCCCTTATTGAGGCAGCAGGCAAAATGCTTTCTCCTCACCTAGTGATGCCTATGCTTCTTCCACTACCTGGATAGGGAAAGAAGGGGGAAGAGCAGTCTACTCTAGTCCATGCTGTGTTTCCTTTTCTGTGCCCTCTTCCTTTCTATTCCAAGGAGTAATGGAGCTGGGCACACAATCTGCTCCACCATCTCACTTGATCTTACAGATGGACCAAACCTGACTAATACTGTTTAACTTAACATAAGAAGAGTCTTGCTGGATCAGGCCAAAAGGTCCCTCTAGTCCAGCTTCCTGTATCTCAGTGGCCCCACCAGATGCTTCCGAGAGCACACAGTCAACAAGATAACCTGTTTCCTGTTGTCACTCCCTTGCACCTGGCACAGAGAACCTACTTCTAAAACCAGGGGGTTGCTTAGGGCTTGTAACCTTTGATAAGTCTTTTCCTCCATGAATCTATCCCAAACCCCTTTTAAAGGCATCAAGGCCAGGTGCCATCACCACATCCTGTGGCAAGGAGTTCCACAGATGAATTACATGCTGGGTGAAGAAATATTTTCTTTGAGCCAGGTCCAGTATCTTCACTGGTGGCTGCTATTGGTCTTGTAGTGCTTTTGCTGGTTTTTACCTGCATTCTGTGTTCGCAATTCTCTATTGGACCATGTATTTTTGACATGGAAAAATAGGTTTTCAAAGCTGATGGTTTGTACAATATACATACAGAATATTTGGCTTTTCCAAAGTGTTGGTGGTACTGCTTCATATAGGGTTAAAAAGGGGTGTGTGTGGTGTACTGAATCTCCACTGTGAAGCCTTTTGGCAATGCCACCTGTAAATTATACTCTGCAAAAGCCCCAAGAGGTACCTGTTGCACCAGGGAATGAGGGATGCCAGGTTGCCTGGAGTCGGATCTGAGGTAAGAGCCGCCTGGGTTGAAAAGGGCAGGGATAGACCGGAAACGGCAGGTCCCTCTCCTGCTGAGAGAAATTCCAGTCGTGTTTCCTAAGCAGTTTAACCTTTCCTAATGAGCCATAAAAAGCGCTTCAGGGTTTACATCATATCGGCAGCAAGTTCTCAGACATTTAGTGCCCAATAAATTAAACCAGGGCTGCCTTGTGTCCTTTGATCATGGAGCAAGCCGAGGGCAGGAGTGCCCAAACTGTCCTTGGACACCAGGTGACAGCTGGATTCAAGGAAATGAGAGTGTGCCCTGCCGCCCATGGACTAAGGCACACCTGCCTCTTCCCATGTCATTAGCAGGGCTGGCTAATTTTGTGGACCTTCTGGCAAGATGCCCCCTATGAGAGTTTCTGAAGTGTTGAGGAGGCAGTGTGTATCAGCTGTGCCATTACAGAGGCCTATAGGTAGAAGTGGCGGCAGGCGGTGCCCTATGTCCCCATAGAACTCTCTTCATCCCTCCAGTTCTGAATTTCTGAGTGCCCCTGGGATATTTCTGCTTGGATACTTCATTGAACCTGAAGCTCGGTGTGTCCAAGACCGAACTCTTTGGCCAGGTTTGTTGTTCAGCTAGCAGGAAGTGACATTAACTTAGCATGCCTCTAGCGTGCTTCTGTTTTAATTCATTAACAACAAAATGGCATTGAGTTGTAGATGAATCATTTGAACTCAAATGCGTGGAGGACACCATGTTTAATAATAGTCTTGCTCCTTGGCTTTCCCCATCTACCTCTCACATCCTAGCACATCCCAGCCTGTGACCTTTGCTGGTCCAACTTCACCTCCTTCAGCCACTTGACGGTGTTCTGCTCAAATCTTTCTGCCCCAGTGATGACACCTCCTTTATTTCCTTTAAATTCTTCCCCGAAAGCCTTGACCCAACCCCTTAGTATTAAAGATATTTGTATACTGCTTTTCAACCAGAAAGTTTGCAAAGTGGTTTACAATGGCTTCCTGTCCCAGAAAAGCTCACAATCTAAAAAGATGCAGAAGAAACACCAGCAAACAGCCACTAGAAAATACATTCGTAGGTTATCACGGCGCGCCCAAATCTCCGAGTTAAAAATCTGCATAATGCTGGGTAAACTCCGTCGTTCATAAAACTTTTTTATTAAATAAACAAGATGTTAAAACCAAACCACGTTTTACTCCAAACATCTGGGGCATCATCAGAAGTAAGCAGCCAACTTGAGGAACACCTAGTTATACTAAAAACCCCAGAGCACAGGTGTAATTTGCACTGGTAATCAGCAAGCAGCTGACTTCAAACTAATTGATACGTTCCAGAGTAAAATATCTTCCCCTCATTGAAATATTCCAGAACAACTTACAACAACTTACACCACTTGCAACAACTTACAACAATGATTGAACATTTTCCCCCCAAAGCTTAACAATTCTAGGGAGGCAACAATTCTAGGGAGGCAACACGCTATCTGGCACTCCCTTCCCCCTCCGTAGCACAACCATTCCCACACCGCCAGGTAAACGTTACAACCAGATCCAGTGACATAATGCAACTACTGCCCCCCTCCCAACCATAAAGCCCTAAAACACTAACACCTCTGCCGGACAGAATAATAACATGAAACCGGTAATGGACCAAACTATTAGACAGCCACCACCATAAGTTACAGCCTGTATACCAGAACGACAGTGCTATCCAAATATTAAATAATTAATAAATAATTAAAATCTGCAGAACTGATTTCTGCAGATTATGGTGGTGGCTGGCTGTCTAATAGTTTGGTGTCTAATAGTTTTAGAGTAACTATTAGTAATAGTTTGGCTGTCTAATAGTCTTAGAGAAAGTGAATGGTGCTTTCTCTAAAAGTATTATCTGTTGTGTGTGAAACTAGTTAATAGATTCTCTTTTGGAGTTTTATTGCGCTTAGCATGTTCCAGCTGATCTTGTTAAGTCAGTTACATTGCAGACCCATTATGTCTTTATCTCGGTGGATAAAATGCAGCCCGGCTCTGAGAACCGCCCCTCTGTTCAAAGCCTTTCTGACTATAAGATATCAGGGCTTGTGCAGGTGTGTTGACTTTTTTTTCAAAATTTCAAGGAACTGTCTGGACAGAAGGACCAGCAAGGAGTTTCTCTGAAACGGATGCATAAGGCAGAGAAAAGCCACTTCACGGCAAAGATGCTGAAAAGTCTGTAGACCATCTTGGCAGGCAGGGCACAAACAACAAACATGCTACGCAACTTTGCAGTTCTAGTTGTTGTCACTCTGCACTGGCTTATACCATACCGACGTGAGTACCGTTCTAATCAACTACTTTATTATACAAATTAGGCCATGATCCTAAACTCTAGTAGATTAGACTCCTGCAGGGCATGCGTTTAGTGCTGCCAACCTATATGCATTTACCTGGGAGTAAGTCCCACTGAAATGACTAGGACTTCTGAATTCTTCATAAGATGGGGCTCAAAGTGGACTCCTTCACCCTAATGTGCTCTCTCTCTCTCTCCCCCCCCCCCCCCCGGTGTAAGCTGTTGAGATAGAAGCCTATTTACAGGTCAAGCCAGAAACCAATAAAGTTTTGAATGTTTGTTCAGGAGTGAAGCTGATTTTGTCCCACAGCAGTAGAACTCGGGGGGGGGGGGGACGGACAGACTGAAATGTTCTGACTTTAGTGGTTGGTGGGGGTGCTGAGGTATGGATCTTTACGATATCCTTCCTCAGAAGAAGGATTCAAACCTATATGGAGCACATTGAACTCTGTGGCCTAAAGCTGCCTGTGAACTCTGCATGTTTTCTGCCCTGTCTCATGCCGGATGTATTAGTAAACGACGGTTTTCCTTTGCAGGCAGTGGTGTCCACATTGCCATTACAGATGCTTCGATAGTCCCCATTGGAGGTAAATGTTGAGTCTCGGGGTGTGGGAGGGTGTGATTTATTTAAACTTAAATTCCTATTTATCCCATTGGCCTGAAGCCTTGTGGCACTAAAACTGACTAAATACACACATGTATTTTTTAACGATTATTTCTCACCCCGTCTTCAACCTTCTTTAACATTCCCCCTAGCTGTTACCACCCCAAACTGAGGGGTTCCTCCTAGCCAATCCCTTATCCAATGGTTTCCTAGGCTTGTTCCTTCTATAATGTCTATGAAGAGATTTCTAAGCTCGTCACCCCATGCTTATTTCTGTTTCTTTGTCTTCCATTCAAAAGTTCCTACACGGACCTCTTGCATGGCTCGTATATTCCAGCACAGAACAAAAGGGGAGGAAACCCCTGGGGTGCAGAGTCAATAATTTATTTATTTGGGTATTTATATACCAATTTCTCAATAGACTCAAGGTGGTTTACCCCGGCAGGCTAAACATAAATCCATTTTCAATGGGATTTTTACAAGTATTCTTCCTTAAGACGACCTCAGAATCTCCCATTTCTCCAGGTGTTATCCGTTATCTGTCGCTATCCTGGCTGCCGACACCTGCAGTTTCCAAGCTCTCACAGGCAGCTGCAACCAAGCTTCATACTGGCTTCTCAAAGATGTTATCTGTTTTTTTTTTTTTTTTGCCAGTTGACTCCTCTGCACAGACATGCCCAAGGCTTCTCGTCTCCCACATAAGCAACCGATCCTGCTTAGCTTTACGTTTTGTTAGACATTTGTTACTCAGAATGTTTCTAGTATTGCAGTAACTCTTTTTCAGATTGAGTCTCATTTAGTTCTTTGAAGGAGAGAGCAGAACTTTCTTCCATACCTTCTCAACATAATCTATTTTGGTGCCTTCCCTTCTTTCCTTGTTTGTTTGTGATACTCCAACATAGCCTATTCTATGGAAGTCTCATAGAATTATTTCTCTTTCATTACATTTCTTCCATAACGGCAACAAAATGAAATAAATAAATTAGAATAAATAGGGGATAAAAGATTATCTCAAAATAAAAGTACTCCAGGTCTCTTCTGTGGTGATTGGCTGCAAGCATGTGTGAACCTGCTGCCACATGTTCGATCTTTCTTGCACAGTGTGTGTTGGGACATATTGGGAAAAATGGTTTCTCAATGCCAGCTGAGAGCCCAGTTCTGTACATGGTGGTATACACAACAAGCTTGCCTAGGGCTGCAAAATACATGTACAGAGATGGTTGTGTGAATGGGTCCTCATTCAGTGAAACTGAAAGCAGATTTGGGGAGCGGGAAGGACTTTTTCACCAGGGATGTGGATCAGGTCTCTGACTCCAATTCTCGAGTCAAGTCCCAAGTCTGCCCCCAAGTCCCGAGTCTCTGGTTGCGAGTCCCTGTCTGTTTAATGGGGAAAAATGGTTTAAACCTGAAAGAATTGGACTTGTCGTAAAAGGCTCCAAGTCTCGAGTTGAGTCTTTTACAATCACCGAGTCAAATCTATTGATGCGACTTGAGTCCGCCTCTAGTCCGAATCAATAGACTCAAGTCTACATCACTGCTTTTCACACAATCACATGTGATTGACCTGCAGATGGCCACTAGCATACACAACTTTTTCCCAAGGATTAGATTTTGTAGAGGATAAGTGACTCTTAGCACTGAGAGATGCAGTTTCCCTATTTGCACAGTAAATCTTTAAGTATTAGGTACTCGGACTGGGGCGAAGATACAAGAGGGCATGAATCCTGCTATGTTGTCCTGTTTTGTGATCTCCACTCTTTGGAGGCTGAATCCAGATTTTGGTAGACTGTTGCCTGGTCTTGCTTAGCAATACTATGGTTTTTTTTTTTTTTGCTTCTGCACTAAATAAATGTGTCTTTTTCTCCTTGCCAGATCCTAATATAGCAGTGGGGAAAATATCGTCCCAATCCAGCACTTACGAAGAAAAAGGGGAGTCCAGGAAGGCCATAGATGGGTCTTCTGCACATAGTTATGACAATGGAGACTGCACTCTGACAAAGATGGATTTTGAACCTTGGTGGATGGTAGATTTGGTTTCAGCATTTCAGATATCTGCAGTGCTGATCACCAACAGAGGAGACTGTTGTGAGTCGAGAATAAAAGGTGCTGAGATTCTGATTGGTGATTTGCCAGCCAAGGGAGGCACAATGAACCCCAGGTATTTGCTTGATGCCCCCTAATTTTACCATATGCAAACAAGGGCAGCCTGATCTACGTATGTTTCATTGGAAGTCAGTAGTACTGAGGTCAATGGGATCTACACCAAAATCATTGTGGTAGGATTGCAGCCTTAGGTCCAATCCTAAAAAAAAAGTTACTGGTAAGCAAATTCCATAGATTACAATGGAACTTTTTTCCCAGATAGATCTGTTTAAGACCCCCAGCCCATGACAATTTTGTAAAATTCACTGCTCAGAACTTCTCTATTTTTTCAGAATGGGTGTTCAGTTTTTCTCAGAATAACTCAGCTTATCAGTTATCAGTTCAAATACTGATTGCTGAACATGGTTCAGTGAAACTGTATGAAGCAAAGTTTTAGCATCTCCACAAAGCCCTATGGTGCTACTGAACCTTAGATACCAGGTTAGTTAATGGACGCAACCAAAAGTGTATAACAATCACGGTTTCACAAGACTCGTAAACAATTTCTTGCATTTCCCTCTGTAATTCTGAAATATTTTTATATTTTTGTATGAAAATTATTTTCACAGCCATTAACAGGAACTGATGAAGCTGTCCTATCCTGAATCGGACCGTAGGTCCCTCTAGCCACATCTGAAAGGCAAACTAGACTTAAGCACGTGCACCTGTCTGTCTCTCTTTTTCCAGTGGGACTAGCAGCCACAGGTGTGTGTGTGTGTGTGTGTGTGGGATTTCAGTCAGGAAAACAGCACTGAGGAAAAGGTTACACGCCCACTGTCCCAATCCAATCTCTGTCCCACATCTGCTTTTCAGTTTAGAAAAGAACATTGGGATACCTGATTGCAGATCTTCTGCATAATGTGCAACTTGACCCTTAGGGTAAGTGTATTCTTGAATGGTGACCATTATGTACCATTAGCAGTAGTCTAACATTGTAATCCTAGGCCCACTTCTCTGCTAGCTGTTGAGCTCATGCTTTCAAGAAAGCATGAAAAGGATCAGACGGCGCAGTTATCTGGGACTAGTAGGTCCTTCTGGTTCCCAGAGGGCTTCAAAGATTTTGAAGCTGGGGCAGAGTTGGTCATGGCTGATTGGTGTTGGTCAGGGTGGGACTCGAACTAGTACCGCTAAAAGGTAAATGTTTAGCCCCTCTAGATTATTCAATCTCACTTAATGATCCGGATTACCATAATGCTCTAAGACTGGGCTCCCACTCTCACTTACCTGGGTGTAAGCCCTATTGAACACAGTGGGACTTACGTTTGTGTAAACATGCATAGGGTTGTGCTGTCAGACTGCTTGGTGAATGTGGGGCTTCCTAGGGACAAACTTCCTGCAAAGCCTGTTTGCACCTTGCTTCCAATTTTACATCTGCAAGGTGCAGCTACAGGAGAGTGTTGGTGTTGTCTAGGACCAGGCTGCAATTTTAGTAGAAGATGGCAACAATGAAGGCCAACAGCCCAAGCCAGTGCCCTGCATGAGCAGACTGCACTCGGTAGAGCATGCCTCAGAATAATCTGCTGTGCAGGTGTTTCTCGCAGAGGCATTCTGGGAAATTGAGAGGTGTTTCTCGCAGAACAGGCATTCTGGGAAATTGCTCCCCGAAAGTAGAACATTTCAAAAACCATTTGCTTTGAAAGTCTTTGATGGTTTGGTGGGGTTTACGTCCCTTCCTCCTAAAGCTGCTTCCCTGTTTCTGCAAATGAGTAACGATTTAGTTCCTTGGCAGGTGTGCTACAATCAACAGCATGGGGCTTGGGGAAACCACCTCCTTCAACTGTGCAGGGATGCAAGGGCAGTATGTGACCATTACTATCCCTGGAAGAAAGGAGTTCCTGTCGCTCTGTGAAGTGCAAGTGCTCGCACACCCGTGGCTTCACGTCGGTGAGTAGGCGGATGGCCCGCATTCAAGATGATGTGCAACAAGAGAACGTGTTGCTTGTACTCCGTGAGCGAATCAAATTGCTGCGTGCGGGGGCCAAAGCAGTCGCTACTTTCAGCACATGAGAAGGGTTAGGGTTCTTGCGTGTGATTCAGTAGGTATCAGCTGGATTGGGCTTTTGGTGGTGGTTTAGGGAGAGGGTCCTTTGACCTTGTGCCTTGTGTGACTGGGTCTTTTCCCCGTCCTACAACTATTTGCCCAGAAAAAAATGCTCCCATTGGTGCCATTTCCCAGGAAAAATGGCAACCACTTTGGGGTCTGATCTTGATTGGTATGTTGGGGGGGGGGAGAGAAGAGGGTTAAATACCCCTCATACTGTGCCCCTGATCTGCAGAAGGCTGATTCAGCTGCTATTTACTGTATAAAAAACAAGCATGCTGGCTGCAGTCTGGTGCTGAAAGTAGTGTATGGTGTGCTCTAGGGCGATGCTGCCTTTCTCAGAGCTCTTACAGTAGACAATGTGCTTTGTATCGAGTAGCTTGATCAAGGTGCCTTTTTATACTGAACATGCTGGTGTTATGGGGTAGGAGGTCTGGCTCAGTTGGTAGAGCAACAGTCTCATATGCCTGAAAATCTGAAGGACGGCAGTTTGGGACGGCTGGAAGTATCTGTGTCTGTCGGAGAGCTGTCGGCACGCCTCTGATAAGCTGCAGAGACTCTGTGAGGGAGAGAAGCTGCAGTTGCACTTTGAGTGGGAGTCAAGGTTGCCTGTCAGTCGGAGTGTGATGAGGCGAACACCAGAGAGAGGCTGGACTGTGAAGGAAACCACCTAGAATGAAGGGTTCTACACAAGATTAGAACATATTGTAAAAACCCCTCGGGGTTTAGAAAGCCTGCCCGGGTAATCCACCTTTAAATTAAAGTCATAGGAGAAATCTGATGACCCCCCCCCCCAAAAAAAAGGCGGTATATAAATACTGATGATGATGATGATTTTTTATTTTAATTTTTATTTTATTATCATTTTATTATTGTCAAACAAACAAATATATGTCAAACATACCGATCGAAAGGTCGGCAGTTCGAATCCGCGACGGGGTGAGCTCTCGTTGCTTGGCCAGCTCCTGCCAACCTAGCAGTTCCAAAGCATGTTAATGTGAGTAGATAAATAGGTACCGCTTGCGGGAAGGTAAACAGTGCTCCATGTTCCAGCTGCATGCTACGTGCTGTGGCAAGGAGAGTCATGCCGGCCACATGACTACAGAGGTGTCTTCGGACAATGCTGGCTCTTTGGCTTTGAAATGGGGGGATGAGCACCACACCCTAGAGTCGGACACGACTGGACTTAATTGTCAGGGGTCACCTTTACCTAATAAAGGTATTAACTGGCTTTTCATAAGGCTAGCTCTGTATTTTCCTTCTCACACACCTTTCATTTAAGGCAGCCCTCTTGTGGGTGTTCCTTTTTATGCAGTCTCTGAAATGTTTAATTCTTTAGCACCAAGAAGGCTTTATCCAGATATAATTGGTAAAAGCTTGCCTCCTTCCTGACTAGATGTTAGGTAAAGGTAAAGGTAAAGGTGACCCCTGACAATTAAGTCCAGTCGTGTCCGACTCTAGGGTGTGGTGCTCATCCCCATTTCAAAGCCGAAGAGCCAGCGTTATCCGAAGATGCCTTCGTGTGTCGTCCCCCCCCCCCGAAGTTTGGTTACATAATGATTATGGGTAATATTTTGGATCTTTCATCCATTGCTATGAAAAACTCATGACATTAATTTCTTGTAGTTCACGATGGAGGGCGGAGTCCTGTCCGAGACAGTGAAACTGATTTAGGTAAGTGCTAAGTTGTGCTTTATCTCTTTAGCAGTGATGATTCCTTGTTGGCTGCTGTTGTGTAATGGTCTTAAATATTTTAGGTGTCATTAGAAGAGCCTTGCAGGATCAGGCCAAGGGCCCATCTAGTCCAGCTTCCTGTATCTCACAGTGGCCCCACCAGATGCCTCTGGGAGCACACAAGACAACGAGATACCTGTGTCCAGTCGCCACTCCCTTGCACCTGGCATTCAGAGACAGGCTACCTCTAAAACCCAGAAATTGCTTGGAGGCATCATGACGTGTAACCTGTGATGGTCTTTTCCTCCCTAAATCTGTCCAAACCCCTTTTAAAGGTATCTAGGGCAGGAGCCATCACCACATCCTGTGGCAAGGAGTGCCACAGATTAATTACACGCTGGGTAAAGAAATATTGTCTTAACTCTCCCGCTACTCAGTTTTAGTGGATGTGCAGTCACAGCCGTGGGATCTGTGCCTGTGTAGAACAACCTCAGAAATGTCTAATACCCTGGCCAGGGAGCTGACACTTGCCATTCCCTCCAGAAGGGGAATAGTCCCCGCCCGCCGAAAGGGGCAGGGCAAGAGCCTCCCCCCTCAGTTCTCTCGGGTAGACCAGCACCCTTGTCCTAGTTCATTTCCGTTTTGCACATGTGACTTTAGCAGTGTGTGAAAGCCATGTCCTGATGAGATCTCGCACCAGTGTGGGATGTGTGTGAAATTCCAGGAACAATGGGGGCAACAATGCCAGTTGTATCCCTGGGTCCTTCCAACTTGACTGCTGCCTCACTTGAGGCGACACAACCTGCCATGAGATGTATGGCACAAAAAGAAATGACCGCACAACGACCTCGGTGGTAATGGTGCTAAGCACCACTCACCTCGGCCCTAAGTCTGTGTTCTCTTCTAGGTCTACAGGGCAGAACGCTGAATTTTCCTAAGGAACCAAAAGGCGGTTTTGTTGTCATTTCTCCATTGCAGCCTTTGAATCTAATAGAATTCACACTCTGCATGAGGATAACTGTAGAGTATTTGGATGACAGCAAAATCATTCTCTTCTCCTACCACTCGCAAAAGGATGAGCTGAGGATATTGCGTGAAACAAAAGGACAGTTTGGTTTACACATGGGGGGAGAAAGTGTGACGTTTGCCCTCCCTGATCTCAGCACTTTGGGGAGCCACCTCTGTGTGACCTGGGAATCTGAATTTGGCCTCGCGGCCTTTTGGGTGAATGGGAGAAGGAGTGTCCGAAAGGTGCATAAGGTGGGCCACATTCTTCAGCCAGGAGGAACGACAACACTTGGACAGGATCAAAATGCAGAAAGTTTGTCTGACCAGCAGGTGCGTCGGTTTGTGGGAGAAATAACTGATCTCTACATGTGGGATTATGTTCTGAAAACGCGTGACATTGAGGCTGTGTTCCAGAACCATCAGTTTCCTAGCGGAAACATCTTTGACTGGAAAATCCTATCTTACAAGATTACAGGGAATGTGATGGTATTACCTAAAGATAGCAACAATGGAGAATATAGGCGTTATTAACACATTTGGGAGCAATTGTTGTCTTGTGTTTGCAAAGAAAGAGCTAACTGGCTAGCTATTGTTCTCTCACCCAAGATTTGAAAGCGTAGCTAAAAAACATCTTGTACTTAGTCTATAATTTATCCTATAGAATTGTTAACTTTAAGTGTGGAAATCCTGAAAGGAACAACTCAATAATGTTAAAATAAAATAGTTCTATGAAGAATCAAATCTGAACAAGTTAGATTTTCTTTCCTGTTTGTTTGTCTCTTGGCAAAGTATTCAGGGGGTATATCCATGAATCGTATAAACTTCGAAAGACGCTTATTCTTCTGAAAAAAGAAAACTGAGGTTCTCAGAATTTTACCTGTAGCTTGTGGGTTCAATATGGGTGTTCCAGGGTTGCAAACCATTGTTTGTAGTGATCACTTAAGCCACAGTTTCCCAGTCAGAGAGCTGCCGTTTAACAAATCAGGAAGCTTTTAATTAATCCAGATGCACAATAAGAGGAAGAAGCGTCGAGGAGGCACATGGCTTGTTTGTGAGCCTCCTAACTCCAAGGATCCTTGCTTTGAGGAGCTTAAAAATTAGATATTGTAGCACTTGAGGAAAAATTGAAAGGGAGGGAAGGAAGGGAGAGGGAAAGATTATGAGGGACACACAAGACGCCCAGCACTGCTGCTATTCAAACCAAGTTGGTGACATTTCTAAGGCCACTGCCGACAAAAATAATATAACATTCAAAATAAGCTGTCTGGAATAATGACGGGAACAAATGAATGCTAAGGCAGATATAATTTGTCCGTTCCCTCCCCCCCCCCCCATAAATACATGAGGGAAGTCTTATACACTTATATACATAAATACACGAGGGAAGACTCGGTTAAAACTGGGCCACATCTATTGAAATTAATGCCAATCAGCAAGGTACCACAAACTCTGCAGTGGGCCCTATCACCATATACTCCCCCCCCCCTTTAGAGTGCACACCTGCCTCGGATGAGACAGCCCACCATCGTCTAGTCTCCCTTCAGGCACTCCCACCCTAACTCGTAACTGCGGATCATCTGACGATCCCAGCTTCTCTACACTAATCCCTGCATGGGGTCGATTAGCTGAATTGCGCCACCTTCCCCAAGCCGGAAAGCCTTTAACTTTGCAGTTGAAGCCAGAGAGGTTCCCAGTCAGCCAGCCCCCGCCCCCAAGCAAGATAGCCTCTTGAGATTGCTTCTAGGTCCCCTGTGACTCCTGCTTACATCAGGGCGCATACCAAGTCCCTATTCCTACTCCTTGCCCCACACTAAACCTGCCACTTGTGACTGACATGGCTACTTACAACACACCCTTAGAACATCTGTTGCAGGTGAAAAAAAAGTCCTTACCAACCAGGTGAGAGAAAAAATCCCAACCTGGACCTCAATGGCAACCAGCTAGCCTCAGACTACCCCAAAAGGTAAGAAAGAGGGGTTGCCAGAAGGCTTCAAGCATGGTGACCCAAAGGGGGAGAGCCATGCTGCCTGATGACCCGGGCCCACCCCCAGGCACACTAACATTCAAGAGGATGCTGCAATTTTCTCCCCCTGCCTTGTTAGAGGGAAAGACGGGGCAAAGATGCCCCTGGCCTTCATACTGGTGATGGACAGATGGTATTCGGAAGATCTATTTAAAAAAAAAAAATCTGTCCTGTCTTTGTTTTGTTGTTCATTTGGGGCAAGAAGAGTTTCCCTCTCCTTTCCTTTAGGACATAAGGAATCACAGCAACTTGAAACAGGCAGGTGTCTTTGAAGCCCAATAGCATTCCCTTTGGAAATGCTTGGCCAATCGGATACTGCTTGCCACCCAGTTCACCTTAAAAGTAACCGAAGGGTACCAAAGAATCTGGCCATGGCGATCTGTGTTGTTCTGGACTCTGCTTCCATCATTGACTGAGTGTAACTTGGATTTCTTCCTTCATCAGAGGGGCTGAGTAGTGGTAAGCAGTCTGACCCTGGCCGTAATGGGTTTTGCTCCTCTTATCTGTCAGCTGCAGGTCTCTTTACATTCATCTGTTGGTTTGTACATTTCTGCAATTTATATGGTTAATCACTTAATCAGTGTCAGGAAATTGACAAAATGCTGCAAAGTTATGGAGGTATTTTCTTCCCACAAAGCTGGCAGCTAGTATTGACTGGACTTCTTTTATTCACTCCCAAGAGTGGTTGGCAATTGGCTTAAAATTGTGGGACTTCATTAAAGAAGGGGAAAAAAATCAATGTGCATTTTGGGCTGAGTCATGACGGATCATTTCTCTCTTATACAAACTTTTTTGAAGGCTGAAAACACAATAGTTTCGGCGAGAGTTTAAAGTGATTTGAGAGAGACTTCTTTGTTTCTGGTGTATACATACATTTCCTTTTCTCCTCCTGTTACGTCTGGTGAAACAGAATTTTGAAACAATATACTATTATAGGTTGGAACTTGAAGTTCTGTAGTTCCTCACTAAAAAGTTACTTTTGGTGTGCTTTGAGATGTTGTTGTTGTTGTTCAGTCGTTAAGTCGTGTCCGACCCTTCGTGATCCCATGAACCATATCCCGCCAGGCCTTCCTGTCCTCCACTATCTTCCTGAGTTCGCTCATTTTCATGTTTGTTGCATCGGTGATGCAGTCTAACCATCTCATCCTTGGCCTTCCCCTTCTCCTTTTGCCTTCAATCTTTCCCAGCATCAGAGTCTTCTCCAGAGAGTCCTCTCTTCGCATTAGGTGGCCAAAATATTTGAGTTTCAGCCTTAGTACCTGTCCTTCCAGGGAACAGTCAGGCTTGATTTCATTTAGAATTGACTGATTTGATCTCCTAGCAGTCCAAGGGACTCTCATTCCTATAAACACCTAGTCTTGATATCTGTATCACAATGAGGCTCACAGACTTATGACTAGAGGTGGGAAAAACCAAAATGAAATAGCAGATTCCCTTTTGTATCAATTGGAAATGCTTTAAAAGTGTACTAGGTCACTGATATAGGTTGTACAGTATCAGCAGATGAAGAATGATACAAAATTACATGGTTTTATTTTATTATTTTCCAGATTTTTTTTTAGCAGAAAGCGGTGTTACGTGTCTTTATTTCATTATCACCATTTTCTCCTGCCCCTACTTATGACCCACGGACCTATATTCAAAGGCAAGAGCTTTATAGGTTGAACTCCATTAACAACTATGTACTGTTACGTAGTCACCATTTTATTTCTGTGTCGTTCCTTTTAATTCCAAGTGTGAAGAGGCGGCACAACACTTGAGCCTGTGTCCTTGGTGCTCGGTGCCTGCCTGGAGAGCAAGGGCCAATCCGCGAATGTGGCTTTGACGTTACAGGACTGATGGCAAGAGGCCTCAGATGCACAGGCGGGGAAAGCCACACCGTTCATCCAGCCACGTCATCACCACCCTCTCCTTTCTCGATTGAGTTTGGAGTGCAATGCTCTAAACGTGAACAGAGACTTGTTTACTTACTCCTGAGACTTGTTTCACACCAGAAACACAACTTCTGTAAAACAAAAGTTTTGCACCTCAAATGGTCTCCCTCAACCCCATGATTAAGCTTAATCCTAGAACGAGCCTCCAGACCCCCAACTAGTTGCTGCCCCCTCAGCTGTCTGGAAAAAACAAAGGCAGAATCCAGGACGATTCCTCAACCAGCAATAAAGGACTCCGATTGATTGATTGTTGTCTTGTGTTTGCAAAGAAAGAGCTAACTGGCTAGCTATTGTTCTCTCACCCAAGATTTGAAAGCGTAGCTAAAGAACATCTTGTACTTGGACTATAATTTATCCTAGAATTGTTAACTTTAAACATGAAAATCCTCAACCCCTCAACCCCATGATTAAGCTTAATCTCGGAACGAGCCTACAGACCCCCAACTAGCTGCTGCCCCCTCAGCTGTCTGGAAAAAACAAAGGCAGAATCCAGGACGATTCCTCAACCAGCAATAAAGGACCCCGATTGAATGATTGATTGATTGATTGATTGATTGAGTCATCCCCCCCTCCCTGAAACCTGATCACCAGAAGCTTTGTGTTCTTCTTCCTTCGTCCCTGGGCTGTTCTTGCTCTTCTTTGCTTATCTGATCTTCCTGCCTTGCGGATCATTACACTGCTGGTGCTGCAGTGAGTCACCCCCATTCCAGCTGCCACCTGAGATCCACCGTGTCAGTTGGCACCCAGGACCAGTAACGCCCCACAACCCCCTTTCCTTTCTAGCCTCCCCCCCTCCGCGCCACCAAAGCTGCTGAGCAAACAAATCCTTATAACGGATCACTCAAGCCACTGGAATGCTGGGAAAGGTCCAAACCTTCCCAGTGGAGATTCCAGTTCTCTCTCTCTCTCTGTGGAGCAGTGGTTCCCAACTTGGGGGTCCGGGCCCTCAAGGGGGTCGTGAAGCATTTTCTGGGGGGGTCACGGAATTTTGGCTGGATGGCAACACCCAAGATGGCTGCTCACTCCTCTCCCCCCCCACACACTGCAGAAAAAGAAGTGTCTCATGCTCTCTTGGGGCTTCTTTGCTCACCTGGCGTTACTTTCTGCTTGCCCTTTAGTATCTCTGTTAATATTAGCTCACCCCCCCCCATGGCACTGCTTATGAGTGTATAAACAATGTAATTTATTAAAAACAATGACATCACTTCCTGCTTACTGACATCACTTTCGGTCCTAGCATCCCGACACATTGTCATTCTACAAAAGGAGGTCCTGGTGACTGGTGTCCGCCAATATCCTATCCCCCTTCCTGGCCTCTATTCCCTGACCCAGGTTCATGGGGGCTTGCACCAGTGATATTGCTGGTGCACGTCTGAGTAGACCCAGCAAGCTGGCATGGGCTTACACTGGGGCAAGGGAACAAATGTTCCTTTACCCCAAGGAAGGGTCCAGAGCCCGACCCCCTCTCCCCGGGATACAGTACGAGTCATGTTGGCACAGCTGCATTGCCACGTGGGGAGTTGCATTGGATACCATCTTGCCTTCTCCATATGTAACCAGATATTAAGCCTTTGAGTTGCTGCCAGAACGTTGAAAGGATGGTAGGATTATTCTAATCACTGGTCATTTCCTGGTTTTTAAGGTCATATTTATTTTAGCCTCCTTCCAAAAGTCTAGCAATTAAAGTTGCACAAAGCATTTGTCCATCTCAGCCATGCATCTTTTGGTATGCATTACCTTTTTTTAATACTGATGATACACATTTTTTTTGTTTCCAGTATCTGATCTTTTTCCTTCTTTTGCTAGTTTTTCTTCATATAGCTCCACCAGCTATCCTCTCATTTTCTGATGCTGAATTTTTCAAAACTGAACTTTTCTGCATGATCCTAGCATCCTGTCATTATTCTGGACCAGATAATGTTCATTAGTGCTGAATTAATTATTGGTGGCTAGAGATATGAAACCCATTGTAAAGTCAAGCAAGGAAAGAAAAACAGTTTTTTTTGGGGTGGGGTGCACACATGTGGCAAAAACAAACCACTGAGCTACAGTTATACACACATTTTCCTTGTGCTTTAATTTACTGTTTTGTGCTGTTTTTATCAGCTCACTTTTGTTTTTGTGGCTAGTTGATAGATATTAACTTGATATTATATTTTATTGTTTGTAGAAATCAATTTGTGGTTTCAGATACCTAATATGTCTGAGTTTCACCATGAAGTAAGAATCTGTGAACAAAATACATGTTTGAAAATTGCAAAAATATGACTTAAATTGTTTTGACCTGTGGATCAGACAACGCGTTGAGTCTTCATATGACACAATTCCATATAAATATAAACATGAGATGGGAGGGAAGAAATCTACATGTGGGGGAATACATTTGTGTAGATTTGGAGAGAGAGAGAGAACGAACAGCTTCTAATTTTGTTTATTAATTTTAAGGACACAGTGCCCGTACTTGTGCTGATCCTTTTCCTCATTTCCACCTTCTTCCTCCATTCATCATATTGTTATTGACAAGACCAAGATTTGTTCTATCAAAAAATCAAAGGGACATTTGACATCCTTAAGTTGGAATGGTTTTGATTGGATTATATCAGCATCAAGAAGGGTATATTAGCCTCCTCAAAACTCATTCAGCTTCAGCTGCGCAGAAGAGGACGTTTCCCTGTAATTTCTCTGCTTGAGTCTGGGGCGCATTTTACAAATCCTAGCAGCCGCAATGCTTCTAAGAACAGCTGTCACAGTTGTGGGACATTTTCTCTGCCTGCTCCTTATGATCGCCCTGCTTGGATTCTCTGCAAACAGAGGTAAATATTACTGAGACTGTATGTAATTTCCCCTTATTTCTCTCCCCACCCCTCGCAACACTGAATTATTCTTTTGACTGATTATTTTCTCTCTCTCTCTCTCTCTCTCTCCTTGTTGATGCTTCTTCATCCCGTTGGTACGTTTGCACAGCTCAAAGCTCTCTCTTTCTCTCTCTCGGCCCTTCTCCAAATTCAAAGTGCTACAGACGTTTTCTGCACCTCCCACAAGCTGTAGGGCATCTCTTTAAAGCAAGAGTGAATGACTTCCAGGCCATTAAGGGGAACATCCTCAATGATCTGCTCACATTGAGAAATAACAGTTGGGCAGCTCAATCCTGTGTAAGGATACCCAGCCAGGTCTGGGAGGACCAGGGGAGAACGGGACACTCGTCCTCTTCCCCGCGTGCAAGCCAGCCGAGGCCCTATGGCTATGGGTCTCCTCGAATGTACACCAGCTCTGAAGCTGGTGTACATTTGAGCTGGGGGAGGTAGGCTGAACAGGGCTGGGAGAGGGCGCGGGATATCAGTGGAGGGCGATATCCCCGCCCTCTCCCTGTCTGGTTTGGCCAATGGCCACCCTCTCTCGCCACCCGGTCCGCCCCTGCACCCGTTAGTGCAGGACTTACCTTCACCAGCAGGTGCAAGAATGTTCCTCTGCCCACTGTCTCTGCCCCAGTGGACCTTACTTGCCGGGAGTTGCAAACATGTTTGTGACACTCTAGAGCGGCGCTCCGCTGCTCTAGACTTACCCAAGTTCGCGCCACAAAGCTCCTATCAATTAGCAATCAATCCGCATAACACAGAGGATACTCACCCAGCAGCGATGATGACAGCAAACTGCTGGTGATGAACGTTAAAGCCCTTTGTGGTCCAGGGCCAAGTTATTTGAAGGACTACCTGCTCCCATAGGAGACAGCCCAGCCCCTGAGGTAATAAGAACATAAGAAGAGCCCTGCTGGATCAGGCCAAGGGCCCATCTAGTCCAGCTTCCTGTATCACACAGTGGCCCCACCAGATGCCTCAGGTAATTTGGGGGCCCTCCTGTTTGTGCCACCACTATCTGAGGCGTGGTTGGTGGGAAGGGGAGGGCCTCCTGGAGCACCCCTGCTGTCCTCCTTGGGGCTGAAGACCTTTTATTTCATCAGGCTTTCTCCTATACAGTAGTTGTGTGTTTGGTGGGTTTCTCCTCTTTCAACTTGGATTTTGTTATGGCCCCTCTTTACACTGTAGTTTTATTGTTGTTTTCACTATATTTGGTTTTATTGGATTTTCATCATGTTTTAATTTATTGTAAGCTGCCTTGGGTATCTTATTTTTTTAAGAGGATATGGCGGGGTACACATTAAAAACTATTTTATGTAGACGTTACAGCAAAAAACCCAAAGTTCAGTTAGAAGTAGTTCCAATTAGTAAAATCTAGAAATGTCTAAATGCCTTTGTTGGATTCTAGTTCTGACTAGTCAAAACTTGAAATTCCTGTCGTAAGAGATCCTAGGAAAAAATAGAAAGTACTGTAAGTAAACATCTAGTACAGAGGTTCTCGACCTGTGGTACGGGTACTCCTAGGGGTATGTGGACCTTTTGCTGGGGGTACACCAAGCCCTGCCCCTGTCTGCCCCATCAGCAGCTAATTAAGTGTTAATTAACATGGATTTTAAATTGTATTTCTTTTCAGAGCCCTTCTGTCTCTCTGATTTTGGTTTTGGGCTTATTTTTGTACTTTGGAAAATGTACTTTGGTGGGGTGGGGGAGGGAGGGGCTGATTTTGGGAAGTGTGACTTGGAGAAAAAAAAGAGATCCTTGCATCCATCTCTCTCTCTCTCTCTCTCTCTCTCTCTCACACACACACACACACACACACACACACACACACACACACACACACACACACACACACGGTTAAGACATTTTTTCACATTAAAAATTGTTTTAGTACTTTTTATTTAACAATTAATTACCTAATTAATTGATTGATTAATCCAATTAATTAGCAGGGAGTAACTTCAGAAAATTGGAACGTGATAGGGGGTACCTGGGCCTCCAAAAGTTGAGAACCCCTGATCTAGTAGTTTCTAGTTTTGACAAGTGTTAGAACTAGAATCTCTGGAGACAGTTGGGTGTTCCTAGTTTTCAGTAGTTGGAACTAGCAGTAATTTAGGGAGTTTCTCCTTTTGTCTTTCTCTTAGCTTTCCTTCTCCCCTTTCTCCTTGAGCATGCTGCTGGGAGGTCTGTATGGTGTTCCCCCTATTCCAATGGGTCAAACTTTTCAACCTCATCCAGAGAATAAAGGGTCCAGCAGCAATTAACTATGATTCATGTAACCCTGCTGTGTCTTTGATCTCTCTCCATCTCTTGCAGGTTCGGCAACAGCCACACTCCAATGTGGGCACAACTGGACTAAAATTGAAGGAAGCTGTTTTGGGTACTTCTCAATAAACCCCCTGACCTATAGCGAGGCTGAAGTAAGACGTGGTTCCTCATTGCATTAGCGAATAGAGATCTGTGAATAGAGAGACTGTTGGAGAGGGGTTAGGAAGACTGTTATTGAGTCTGGTCACAGTCAAACTGGTCACTGAGTTGAAGAATCACAAACATTGTAAGACTCTCATCTGCCAAATATGGATTTGGTCACCCAGACCAAGATAGTGGAGCATCCAGCTGATCAGGCCCTATGTATCCTCTCACACTGCAGCTCCCAAGCATGTTACACTTAAAAACAAACCAAGCTGCAAATACGAGCAAAGTTTCCTTCTCCTAGTTATTGTCCTGACGCACGGGAGGCTTTTCTTAGCTCCCCCATTCCATTCAACATATATGGATATGGACTGGATATGATGTGGTAGCCTCTGAATCAGCCCTCTCAGGGTTATTATCCTGCAAACAGGCTCATCCTTAGGGAAGGCAACTGGGGTGACCGCCCTGGGCCCTGAACCCAGAGGGGCTGCACAGAGTGGTGCACCTCACTTCTTGTCTCCCCATGTTGCTCCCCATGTCTTCTTGTCTCACCATTTTACAAGAGAAGGCACCCCAAGAAATCATTAGGACCTTTAATTAGGCTTACCATAGTCTTGGATCCGGCCTGATCAGGCTGGTCTCCTCTAGTCCTGACTGACCGAGACTGCCCCGACTACAGCGCTAATATGCTGCGAGGCTGGAAGCACTTGGAAAATGTCCGAGTTCACTCGGACGTTTTCAGAGCCCTTCCAGCCTTGTCACGCACTCACACGAGGCTAGAAGCACTCCGAAAACATCTGAGTGAATTTGGACATTTTCGGAGTGCTTCTAGCCTCGTGCGGGCGATTCCAAACAGTTTTGGGCACTGGTGAGGAGTGCATCTGCCGATTTAAATTTATCTGCCATCCCATCGCATGAGTGGTTTCAATACTTCTCATCTGCCTTTCATGCTGGCAGAATGGCGCCCTCACCCGTTCTTGTTCCACCTGAGGTTGATTGCCCGGTCTGGCCCCCTGTCTCACCAGAAGAAATAGAGGATCTGATAGTTTAGACTAGACCTGGTAAAGCTTCAGGTCCTGATCTTATTCCATACGAAGCCCTAAAAACGCTTCCAATACGGTGGTCCTCAGTCCTGGCTTCTCTTTTTACAGCTATTGACCAGACTGGGCTAATGCCCGAAGTATGGAAGAATGCTATTTTGTTCCCCATCTCTTAAAAAAGACTCTCAATCTAACCCTATCAACTACTGTCCAATTAGCCTTCTTTCTGTCTTTGGTAAGCTTTATGTGAAGCACCTTCTTGATAAGCTCTCTGCTTAGATTTCTGCCCAAAATCTTTAGGTTTGAAACAAACTGACTTTCGTAAAGGAGCCTCTACCATCGATCATTGTTTGACCTTAGCCCATCTAGCTGAGAAACACTCAAGGAAATCTAACGCCAAGCTCTATGTGGCTTTCTTGGGCTTGAAGAAAGCATTCGACTCAGTAGACAGGGAATTATTATGGGGGAAATTAAGCAATTTTGGTATAGACCCCAGACTTCTTTTCTTAATCAAAAGTCTCTATTCAGACTCCAACTGTCAGGTCTGCTGTTCCTCTTTGGGTAAATTGACTTCCAAGGTTTCTGTTGAAAAGGGGGTGAAACAGGGGTGCCTTTTGGCAGTGGGGTAGTAATGCAGCCCTCGAGGAGCCCGAAGGCCGAGATGATGCCCCCAGGAAGCTACATCCCCATTGCGTGACATCACCTGGAAGCCAAGCCTCCTGGGGTGACATCACATGGCCTGCAACTGGCTGAAAATGGCCCCTGGGGGCGGGAGGACGGGGAACACCTCCCCGGACTCCAGAAGCCTCGGCAGCAGAAAAAGAAAAAAAAAGTGTCGCGAAAAGGAGCCGCCGCGGAATCGCTGCCCCGGGGTGAGTGCTGCCCAGGGACGGACCGCCCCCCCCTATTCCTACACCACTGCCTCTTGGAGCCTGCCTTGTTTTCCCTCTTTTTAAATAATTTGGCTCCCTTTCTGTCTCAGATCGATTGACACCCTCCTAGGTTGGGCTCCAAACATGTTCCTCTTTTGCTGTATGCAGATGATGCAGTGCTGATTTCCCACTCACGTGTAGGCCTGTGTCGCCTCCTAAATAGATGCTTGGAGTATATGACCCTCAACAACTTGACCTTAAATTTTGAGAAATCAAAAATGTTGGTGTTTTCTAAGTCCTGGAGACCGTTGGCCTGGAGGGTGGGAAGGGAATCGATTGAATAAGTTAAGGCTTCAAGTATCTTGGGGTCAATTTTCACTATAAATTTTTGTGGACCTCCCATCAGAGATCGGCAACCTTGCCACCCCGCTAGCCATTTATCGCTCTTTTTGCCAAGCAAGGTCACCATTTTATTACAGCTGTGTGAAAGGTATTCAACGTGAAGGTGATCCCCCAGCTTTTCTATGGTTCCCCGGTCTGGATGGACCCAGTTTGACCCAGCATATGATCGGCTGCAGGCCGGGTTCCTAAAGAAGTTGATGGGCCTTGCTTGGTGTGTTTCCAATGTGATTTGCTTGGAATTAGGTCAGTTCCGAGTAGATTCCTAAGTTTGGAGAGCGCGTCTCAAATACTTGCTGCGAGTCTGTTTCCACGCTCGCCAGGATAGCCTTCTCGTTCTTAGCCCCTAGGTGGCTAAATGGAGTTTGGGAGAAGGTTAGATCTCTGGGCTTCTCCTTGGATGCTTTCATTGTGCTCCCAGAGGCCTTCAGGCATTTAAATCAGAGACTGCTTGATATCAAATCCCAAACTCTTCACTCTTTGGCTTCTAAGGTCTTCTCCCCCCCCCTTTATTTTCTCATTCTGTTACCCTTTGGTCGGCCATCTTCTTATTTGTCCTTTTTAACGGACCTGAAGAGACACCAGGCAGTATCTTGTGCTAGTATGCTCCCTCTCAAGTTACCATGGGCAGATACCGTAAGATCCTATTTACTGACCATGGTTGCCCCTGTGTTCAAGGCGTGGTGGAGACATTACCCCATTTTTTAAACTTTATTTGGCCCCTAGTTTGGAAAAGAAATCTGGCTCTTCAAATTCAGCGAAATTGGTTTTCCTTAGTGAGGGCCCCCCAGTAGTTATTGAAAGAGTGGTGACATTCCTTTTATCATGGGAGCAGAAATTTTTAACTAGATTTTAGTATTTTATCTGTAATAGACCTTTTAGGTTTTTTGTAAGTTTCTTTTGTAATTTGTTTGTCTGTTCGTATATTCAATGTCTCCCTTTGGGAGACATTGGTTCTGTTTTGTTTTGTTTCATGCCAATAAAGGTCTATCTATCTATGATCATGTAATCTGCCAACTGTTATGCCAGCATTTCCCAAACTGTGGGTTGGGACGCACTGGCGTGTCGTGACCTGATTTCTGGAGGGTTTCCCCAGCTGAGCCTCCAGTGAAAACACTGTTGATGGAATTATCAGATAATTAATTGCCTCAAGTCTCAAGCTATTCAAAAATCAGATAGCTGTAAATTGCCCTGCAAAGAGCTGAGCTCCTGCGGTTTGCAAGGAGCTGAACTCCTGCAGTTTGCAAGCTTGTGTGTAAATATAGCAGTGGTTCCCAACCTGGGGGTTGTGACCCCAAAGGGGTTCGCAAAGTGGTTTCTGGGGGGGGGAGTCGCGGGACGTTGGCTGGATGGCCACCCCCACTGCAGAGAAAGTGTCTGGTACTCTCTTGGGGCTTGTTTGCTTACCTTGTGTTACTTTCTGCTTGCCCTTTAGTATCTCTGTTAATATTAGCTCACCCTCCCCCATGGGGCTGTTTATGTAGAAATGTGACCCCCTAGGTCTTAGGGGGTCCTGACAGATTGTCATTCTACAAAAGGGGATCCTGGTGCTAAAAAGGTTGGGAACCACTGAAATACAGGGAGATAAACGTTTGAGTGTCTTTTTTATGGTGTGTGTGTTTTTCCCCCCAAGTCTGTCAATGACTGGTAGTGGGAGCAGGTGAAGGCTGGGTCACTGTGAAGCCGCTCAAGCATTGAGGCTATTCATTAAGGCTGCCTTCTTAGGAGAAATGGATTGAGTATTTTGTAAATAAAATATATAAATAAAAATATCATTGCTTGTAAATAAATAAACTAAATATGTCTTTCGAGATCTCTTTTTTAAAAAGTCTCTCAAAGCTAGGTGGATCCCGATAGAGGTTTGTTTTAAAAAATGGGTCCTGGCTGGTGCTAAAACATTTGGGAACCACTGTCTTACGCCCTTTGCATATCAAGAACTCGCACAGACTGAAGTCCTATTGCATGCAGCCCCTCCTCTGATTTTATATAAAGTCAGTCAACACTTGCAGCTGGGACTGTGCTTGGAGTTTGGTGCCTCCAATGGAATGATTGGCTGTCTTTCTTATGTACTTTTGCAGAAAAGATGTATGTCTTTCCCGGGGGGTCACCTTGCCTCCCTCCATAACAAGAAAGAAGCCTGTGCAGCAGCCCGTTTTATTCACTCTCACTCACCCAGAACGGATGTCTGGATAGGTCTGATGGATACTGCGAAGGTGAGTGGCAGCAAGCTCTCCAGTGCGTCATTTGACTAGTCCAGTCTATAGAGTCCATTTGACTAGTCCAGTCTATAGAGTCCATTTGACTAGTCCAGTCTATAGAGTCCATTTGAGTGTAGGGATGTTTCCCAAATTCTCTGAATTCAAATTTCTCCCTGGATTTTTGAGTTTCAAATAAGCTGGTTTTCATTCTGAAATGGATCAGATGTTTTAGAAATTATGTCTTGTAAATGGGCATTGGTACTATTCGCAGCCGGACGCTCCGGAAACGCCGTCCTCTACATGTGGAAAGCCTTCTCCTAATATAGGATCTCCCTCTCTGTACACGCCGGGCCTGAGGGAAATGCTCTCTGAACCTGATCTGGGGTGCTTCCACCTCTCCTTTCTTCACATATTCCAGAGTTAAGGTTTGAGAAGCCAGGGCTGAGCCCTCGTAAGCGCTGGCACAACATACACTCTGAAGCTTGTCGTCCACACGGGACCTCTTTACTGTAAACTAATATTTCACATTTCTTTTTAGGTCATTCCTTTTTCAGAGACTGGAAACTCTGGTCACGTCCTCTGTGGAGGTTTAATTTGATCCCAGGTTCACCAGGACAGAATGCAGGATTACATTCCAGCCTAGCTAAAGATGTTGCAAGCGTTTGGCCAGGAGATCTCGAAACATCGAGCTCCCCTATTTGGATGCTTGCCAGCAGAATCCTTCCTGACAAGCACAAATGTATCCACAAAACCTTGGCAAAAGGGAGGCTCCAACGGAGAGCACCCACCACTGCCACCCCATTCCTCTTCCCCGCCTAGTGTGAAGTGCTTAACTTTGGCACTGGGGGAGGGGGCAGCCGCAGACCCTCCTAAGGTGCTGGCGACATCCTTTTCTGGGACCATCATCATCCCCAGTGGAAGGTTGACCCTCTTTGTATCGTTTCCATCAAGGAGAAGCCCTGTCACCTCCTTCTTCAGCATGAAAAGGAAACACTTTACTTTGAGCCAGGAAGGGGAATACGTTTCATTTATACCTTGACCAGCAATCAATTTGATGATGCACAAATGTGTGGATGTTTGTATCGGTGCTTTCAGGAGGTTTCTCCAACTCAGGGATGGTCAAACCAATGCCACTGCCTCATACCAAGAAAAAAATAAATAAAAGCAGCTACATACCTCAGCTCCTTCTAGCATGATCCTCTTGACAAAACAGGAAGTGTGGGGTCATGCTGGTAGCTGCTTCCCCTTGCTTGTTCCTTGTGCAGTCCCTTTAAGTTTAAGTATAAAGTTTAAGTTTGAAGGGACTGTGTGAGGAAGGGGCAAGGGGTAGAGGGTAGCAAAGCAGCTCACTGCTTTGTTGTTCAGTCGTTAAGTCGTGTCCGACCCTTCGTGATCCCATGAACCACATCCCGCCAGGCCTTCCTGTCCTCCACTATCTTCCTGAGTTCGCTCATTTTCATGTTCGTTGCATCGGTGATACTGTCTAACCATCTCATCCTTTGCCTTCCCCTTCTCCTTTTGCCTTCAATCTTTCCCAGCATCAGAGTCTTCTCCAGAGAGTCCTCTCTTCGCATTAGGTGGCCAAAATATTTGAGCTTCAGCCTCAGTACCTGTCCTTCCAGGGAACAGTCAGGGTTGATTTCATTTAGGATTGACTGATTTGATCTCCTAGCAATCCAAGGGACTCTCAGGAGTCTTCTCCAGCACCACAGTTCGAAAGCATCTATTCTTCGGCGCTCAGCCTTCCTTATTATGGTCTAACTCTCGCAACCATACATTGCTACTGGGAGCACCATCGCCCTGACTATGCAAACTTTTGTTGGCATGGTGATATCTCTGCTTTTTATTATGCTATCTAAATTTGCCATAACACAAAAAACCGTGCAAAGTGGCAAGCTGCTTTGAAACCCCCTCCTGTTGTTCCTTCCTGGTGCAGTCCAATCACAGAAGGAAGGAATGAGGGGAGGGGGCCGTCACCAGCCTGCTCACCCACAATTGGGGCTGGAGGAGTCGGCGGGCCTTCCAGGTCAGGGTGCCATTTCCAGGCAGGCTAAGTCTGACCCTAATATGGTTCATTTTAGAAAACTGACCGCTGGCTTTGGAGCTCCTCCCCGAGATCAGCTGAGCTTCTACCTGCTCTTTGTTAGGCTGGCATGTGTCTCTGTTGTTATCATAGCCTGTATAAAGACCCCTGCTTCAACAGTCTTCCCTTGTCCATTAGTTCTGAGGCATAAGCTCTGAGGACATAAGCTCTGACTAGCACCTTGGAGAGCACAAACATGTTATACTATATACAGTACCCACATTTCTTTGATTCTAAGATGCACCTTTTTCCCCATATAAACATCCCTAATTTTTTCCGTGCTTTGCTTCGCTCCCACGCCAAAACCACCACCACGCCATTTGGCCCCTCTGCTCAGTGGCAGCTCTCCTGAGGTTCTCTTCCTGAACCTCTTCCTGGTCGCCCCAGAATGCCCCCTGCTCCAGTTGACGATCATGCTCAGGAGCCAAGTGCCTGGGGAGAGTTCGTTGGCTGAAGTGCCGTGCGGGAGAGTTGGTGTGGGAAATAGTGGAGCGCTCCATCGTCAGTGGAGTGTGGGAGAGTTGGTGCTTAGTAGGCAAATTATCGGAGAGTTGGTGCTGAGTGGGCAAATTCAAGGAAGGAGGTGCATCTTACAATTGATGGTATGTTCTGTTGGTGGTACTGAAATTAAGGTGCGTCTTACAATCGATGGCGTCTTACAATCGAAGAAATATGGAAACTGAACTGTACTATTGAGAGAAATGTGGTGGGTCATCTAGCCCATTATAACGGTCTAGCTGTGGATTACTCCAGCTGTGTCTTCACTGGGTTCAGATATAGAATGGGACTGAGCCACAGTGAATCCCAGAACCCGGGAGTTGCAAAGCAATGATACAAAATCAAGTACTGCTTAGCAGAGCACAGTGCATTTCACTAGCCACTAACCAGAGCCCATTTTGTTTCTGGGATTAAGGGCCACTATTTCTAAGTCAGAAAGTGTGGGTCGCAGGCAAGTAGGGGCCCTGGCACCACACTGGGATTAATCTGATGCAGGACATGCTACCTTTAGGGCAAGGGGACGGACAAGAAGGCAACGAATGTTCCTTCTTATCCCGCCCCCTCCCCGAGTGTGGGGAGCCCTACCTTGGCTGTGCAGGGGTGGCTATGGAGCACCTGGCGATGATGTCATGGTCATTGTCCAGAGCGCCAGAGCGCCAAAGCGAAGCTGCATGGGGCTTCCATTAGAGCCGTGAAACTACACAGCTTGGAGGGAAGGCTGGAGGCAACGCCCTGGATTCCTGAGCCATCCCAAGGGCTGTCCCTCCGTCTCCTGTTGCTTCTTCCACTAACTCCATCCCTCTGCTAATTCAGTTGCTTGCCCTCTGTCTGCAGAATCGGAAATGGTCATGGACTGATGGCTCCAAGGTTGACTACACAGCTTGGGACTCGCCAGTGCAGCCTGATAATCATTTAAATAAAGAGTACTGCGTACAACTGATGCGACAGCATGGTGAGTAATCAGGAACTTGTTGGGCAGATGAGACTCAGGAGGTTGGGAAGGAAAGGTGTGATACTTCATTGTGTGAAGAAAGTGTGATACACTTCAGGTGTGATACAAGAAAGTCATACTTCTTCTTCAGCTTGGCTGCTCTTGCAGACTCTCCAACCTTCACCCCCTGCTGCCAGTTGGTGTAGACCAGGGTGCCAACCTTCCACCATTAGGGCCTCTGCGTTCTTAAGAGTTGTGTAGAAGACAGTATCTTGGCAGCTGGAATTGCTGATGGTGCTGCTAAAGCAGCTGGACCTGCCGAAATGCCCTCACCTATACAGCCATTAAAGGGCCAGGAGCATTCGTGTTGAAAGTGTGGCCACACCTGGTGTAGACGGTATTGACTTATAGCCCGATCCTAACTATATTCCCCCGTGCCGATGCAGCTGCACCAGCATGTTTTACACTATATCCCACGGGAGCAGTTGGGAGGTATCCTCAGGGTAAGGGGACATTTGTTCCCTTGCCCTGGGGAAAAGTCCCAGCTGCCACTATGGGTCAACTCGGACCAGTGCCAGCGAAATTGCTGGCACAAGTCCGTGATGATCCATGTTGCCAGATCAGGCCCAGGAAGGGGGATAGGATATACCGTTGATCTTGCCCCCCTCCTGGGATCGATCTGCCAACCCTCTGCCCACCCCTGCCCCCATCGCTGCCTTCACCCTGCCCCATTTCACCCTCCCCCTGCGTGATCCGGCGGGGGACTTACCTCCTCCAGTGGGAAAGCTCTGGCGCTGCTAACTGTGAGACTGTCGCAAAGCGCTTTCCAGCGCTTTCGGAAGAGTGCGTGCTGGCAAAGTACTGGCAAAGTACATTAGATGGACCACTGGTCTGGCTCCGTACAAGCAGCATCCTCTACTCTTAAGCATGAGCGCCCATCAGCTGACCATTCTGACAAAGGGTTAGTCAGCCAGCAGCTGGACACAGCTGGACACAGTATAATTCTGGCTTCCACTGCAGTTTGGACTAGTTTTAATGTTCAATGTGGTGTTTCTGTCCCACCAGGACCTGCCATTCAGGCAGCATTTGGAAAAGCTGAGACTAGGGGGCTGGATTTAAGGGAAGGGCTTTTGTAGCTCAGCGGCAGAGCACCATCTTGGCGTTCACACAGTCCCTGGTTCAAGCCCTGGCTGGGAAAGAGTAAGACCCCTACCCGAAAGCCTGCAGAGCTCCTGCCAGCCACTGTAGACAGCTAGATGGACCAATGGGGACCAATGGTCTGACTCTGTAGGAAGCAGCTTCCTATGTTCATGTTCACACATTCACATGTGTATATTCAGTGCTGGAATATTGCATCAGCTGAATGTGTGAATGGCCTTCACTGGCCATTGGTGATAGTTAGCTGTGGGTTTTGATGGCTGATGACTGTTTCATATGTATGAGTCACAATCTGAGCCCGCAGGCATCAAGCGACAAATGTCAATGGGGAAACTGCAGGTCTTGATAGTCAGCAAAGTGAGTAGCACTACTGTACCGCAGACATAAAATATTTGAATAAACCCCAAGGGTGTCACAATACACAGTAACCTGGAGATCTGAACAAGTGTCTCTTTTTCTCCCCGTAGCATTCATCAAATGGAATGACAACGAGTGTGCAAGCAAGAGCCCCTATCTTTGTAAGATGACCCCAAAACCTAACCCTACACCACCAGCTACTCCAGCACCACTTCCTCCCCTCCCCAAAGATTGCTCATAAATGAAGATCTCCCCCCCCCCTCGGAACTGTCCAGGAAAAGGTGGCCCACAGGGCTGTCTGCTCCCACAATGACTGCAGATGTGTACTTGCAATTCAAGACCCTCCCCAGCGATTCATACATACCTCTGTCTTTATGTCAGTCCTACCTGCTTTTGTTTATCCCTTCTTGAGGAAAAAAGAATAAATGTCAGAACATGCAACTCGATTTGTCTGGGTTTGCTTTCTGTTATCGGTTGGACAATATATTGCGAGCTACCAACACCTAGCACACTGACTAATGCATGGAATGGTGCTCCGACACCCTTAAGAACATAAGAAGAGCCCTGCTGGATCAGGCCAAAGGCCCATCCAGTCCAGCTTCCTGTATCACACAGTGGCCCCACCAGATGCCTCCGACACCCTTGCTTTTCAGAAGGACGCTGCTTTGGGGGGGGGGGAGGAATTTAGAGGGCAGAAGTGATGGGGGAGAAAAAGGGTGCCTCATTCTTTCCCCGTCCACCATTCCTTTGCTCTGCTCTAAGTAGCAAATTGCTCCATGTGTTTTGCAAAATGCATATTTGCAACGGCACACACACATTTGAAACACTGCATGGGGGGGGGAATCCAATGGAGGTAGTGATATTGGGGGAGTGGAAATGGTGGGTCAGGAAAAGGTTCAGCACTCCCTCTCCCCCCTGCTGCTTTTCCACTCTAAATACTCCCTCTTGAGGCCATTTTGCTTTTCTTATTGAATTGTTTTAAAGAAAGGGCTTTGGGGGTGCACTAATGTTAGTAGTATGTAACATGTACAGTACTTTGTCGCTTACCACCTGAAAGTTACATCGCAGGGGGAAGGGCTGCTTAGTGCTACAGTCCACAAACATTGATGCTGGGGCCTGCATAGACTGACCTTCAGTGCTGGGTTACTGTATGTTTTAACACTGAAGATGTGTTCATGAAGGAAGGAGAACCAGGTACAGGCCTCAGATCAATTACCGGTACCTTGAATGTAATTTGCTTAATATTAAGTATGGCTCTGTATTAACTTGTCTTGTGGAAAGTTACAGCTTGATTCTGTAAAAGTACACTCACTGACAGGATATTTCAAAACTGGTAACCGTTAGCTAGCTGAAACGGCAAGATGTACCCTGCCTGCCTCTGGACAGTAAACAGGTAACATGGGTGGAACCATTTCTCCAAAGTGACCTTAAAAAATATAGGTTGAGCCCGGAGGCAGATGATAGTCTGGTTGCTTCTTGCTTTTAATATAAAAAGGGGTTACGGGAAAGTTGGGTGGAAAGTGTAACCTGAAGCTAATTAAATCAGACTCTGGATGGCAGGAGGAGGGATTACGATACAGCTTTTATTGGTAAGTGATTAATCATTGGCAGCGCAGCCCCAAGACAAAGGGGGGCTACGGCCCTGAGCATAGCATGAATATGAACTTTTATATCTTTACAAAAAACATGAAAAACACGTCACTGGCGTTTGGTGTACATACATTGGTTGTCTTTCTTCCAGTCATCTCAAAATGTAACTTTTCTACCCAAATACAGGCTCTTTGTTCTCGCATATCTCTCTGTCCTGTCTGGGCCAACTGAGACTTTATGCTCCCAAGGTTGTCTGCTTCCCTTATCTCCTCAGGGGGCCCATACAACCAGTTTGCTTGTTATGAAGTGATACTTTTTATACATACAAAAGATGTCTGTTGTTTTGCCTCATCCCTTGGCCTTGATCATGCTACATTCCTTTCGCAGTGTCAGCTGTTTTACAGAAGCTAAAATAACAAGTTAATACATTTCTACATAACATCTATATTCTAATACATATATGTTTGAGGTATATTTTTATATTTCCATGGTTCATTCCCCTCTCAAGAAGAACTTATTACTTTACAGTTCTTCTTTTCTTTTATCTCTATTATGGGTATGGGGTTTGTTAATCATAGGATGCTGGAGGACAGCAGGTGCCACACAACCAGACAGGCCATACCCTATTCCAAATTGATCCCAACCATTCCAACATGTATGGTTGGAAAGCCGCTTCCTCTTTATCTTTATCCATCTTATCTTGTGCCGTACGCAGGGTGTCAGCTTCCGGGAGTGACACAGTAGGGCGTTGCTGATCCTGGCGCTGGCTGTCTCTGCTGGTCCCTGCAATCAGTTGGTCCTGCTACAGTGGATTCTAAAACATACAGTTAGGTGATTACAGACATTAATCTAAACCTTTCCATTGAGGTTTCAAAGGGTCTGACACATTCTTATTTCTTTAGTTTTACTTTACATACTACATTTACAAAAATAGGGCTATATAAACAACTATAGTTTTTGTTTAATTCTGTAAAACCTTTTTTACTGAAACACTTTTTCTTTTTCTTCTTTTTTCCCTATGCCAAAATTTTCTCTCCACAAGGGGGAGTGAATGTTCATGTGGCCTCAAATTTTGGGCGGACAGTATTTCTAGTTTTGACCAAACACCTGTGATTTTTCTTTTTAACTGTGTTCTGGGTCAGCATTTTCTTCTTCAGTTCGGATGCTGACAACTGAGTCCGTCTAAATTATTCTCCTTATCTGATGACATTTTATATTGCTTTTAGTTCTAAATTATTTCCATCCTTTGCCAATGCTTTTTGTTAAAGCAAAAAAACGAAAACTTTATCCTTTCCTTTGTCTGTACAGAAATTCAATTCCAAAATATTCTTATAGTGCCTGTTGACATACTGGCACCTCTTCTGCACATTCTCTTAACTGAAATCTGTCCTTGTCCAGCCTGGTCTTATTCCTGGACTGGTAGAACACTGTGGTTTTTTTTTTTTCTGAAAGCTGTTATTCTGTTCCTTCAAGCCCTGAAATTTTCTGCTTTTTTCAGTTTTGTAAAACAATGTCCTTTGCATTATCTCAAAAAAATACACTGCATAAAAATTAACTCTTTTGCTTAGCTTTTGTATTCCCAAATTTACAAAAATAATATGAAATTTTTTACTTTAATCCTTCAGGCAGTTTTGGGCTGGGCATAATCAGCAAGGAATTCCAATAGACTTTGGTTTTATTGATGCTAGGTGTTTGCTTTTTTTTTTTTTATGTTGGCACCAATATTTACAGGAAAATCCTTCCAGGCTTTTTAATTCTGATCCCAGCCACATTTCCCAAGGCTTCTTTGCAATTTCTCTTTTCCTCCAATTTCTTTCTGCTTTTGTAGCAGAAACAATGCTGGGTTCCTCATAACGTTTGTGCCTATGTGATTTTATACCTTCTTCCTTGAGTGTCTCTCCTGTTTGGCTACTGCCATTTCCAGCTAGCCACCTCCAACACTCTTCCTTAACATGTCTTCTTATGGGGTGGATGGTCACAAGAGGGGTTAACTTGCAATAACAGGGACCTTAGGGTGCTGGTTCTCTGGGGTTGGGGCTCTTTCTTGCTTCATCGCTTTTTCCCATAACGTCTCACGTTGGCATACACTCGGAAAAGGAGGACTACCATTGTCTCACCCTGTTGTGTATTCATCAACGTGCTGTCATTGGTGGTCTGCGTATCTCTCTGCGTATCTTCGTCCCCTCTCAGTTACTCAGCACTCAAGGATTGCTTCTTGGTACGTCTTATGGTCCCTGATATTTTCCCTTGCTTCTCGATCTGGTCTAAGTACTTTTTTGTGATTAGGTATCCCACTTTTGACACCAAGTTAGACCTGTAGATTTTCCATATTGTTATATTTTCTTCGCCAGTTCTCTTTTGGTTAATTGTCAATGCTGGCGGTATTTTCACTATGGGGCAAAGTCTTTCTAAAACGATTACTTTAAGATTAATTGTTGACAGTTCATATGTGCTCTGTCCTGATTCAGAGACTTTCTTCACTAGTGGAGCATTGGTAGTTGACACTGTTGTTCCACTGTTAATCATGAATGCCAAAATTTTGCTTTTGCATCTTTACGAATGGGCTCTGGGGCAATCATGAACTCGGGGCCCTTTCCTGGGGAAATGATGATACTTTCCCTTTGGTGGCCAATTTAACAATTGCCACGTTGATCCGACCTCAGCAGTAGCCTGTTCCCTTGCACCTTTCCCTCTTTCTGGTTAGGGCTTCTGTGGGTTTCTGGCTACTGGCCTCTCTTCCATCTTGTTGGACATTCTCATAAGGGGCATATTCCCATCTTATGCTGTCTTTCTAAAAAAACTCCAATTGATTCCATGTCTGTAAGTCTGCTCTGCAGTAGTTTAAAACTTACAGAATACTTCTTTTAGTGTTCGCACAATTTCAAATAGGGATTCTTCGTATAGTGGGCTCCTTTAAACTGCCCTTTTTCTTGTCTCTAGCCCAGACTTATGAATGCTTTGCTCCTGAGGTTACTTCATATTTGCTGGGGCTTTTTACTCTTCTAACTTCTCCTGTTGCATTGTCCATATGACTATAATTTTTCTTCATTACCAAATTGTCCTGCCAATTGCTATATACTTGTTTATTAAACTTCTGGACAATTACTTCATCTTGGTGACTCTTTATAAAACTTTTCTTTCTCTGCTTGTGGACTGATTTCCCATCCTTATGCTGCAGTTTTTTTCTTCATCTTTAGATCTCTTTCCCATTACATACGCTGTTCTACTAATTCTTCCTTTTCTACATGTCATTACTTTAAGCTGAACTGTTTTCCCTTCCCTTGTGGCTCTTGAACTGGTCTTCCAAGGGGGGGGGGGGGTTGCTAGCCTTGCTCTGTCCAGTGTTCTGGTATTCGCTGACATCCGTAAATCTTATTTTTTTTCCAATATATTTAATTTTTATTAATAAACTACAAAACAAAAACAAAACAAAACAATACAACATACTACGAAAGATTACAGCAAGCGCGAAGCAGTAAATCCTACTTGTATACTATTATCTATTTTCTACTTCTAATATCTAACTAAGCCTATATCTCTAATATACTATTCATTAAATTCACACTTCATCACTCCTTCTCTCTCTCTCTCTCTCTCTTAAAGAATCTATAAGTGGTATCCAAATATTCATAAAAAGATTAACTAACTTTTCTTTTATCATCCAAAAATCTTAATTCCCACTTCAAATATTTTAATATATAAAGCCACCCCATTTTTCTCCAAATGTGTTAAAATAAAAACCTTCCAAATGTTTCTTTTTTTAAAAAAATCTATATCCCCTTTTTATATAAAATTCTTAAAAACAAATCACATCTTACTTAAGTCTTTTCAAATAATAAAACATTATTTTTCTTTTATTCACAAAAGGGTTAACTAACCTTTCCTTTATCATCTAAAAGTCTTAACTTCCACTTCAAATTTCTAAATTTATTAAGTCACCCCATTTTTGTCTTCAAATTTGTTAATTCATCGTCAAAAATTTTCCATCACTCTTAATATAAGTTTCTTAAAAACAAGTCATATCTATTTGTTTCTTAATAATAAAATATTTTTGACAGTTTGCCATTACCCCTTCCATCCCTCCCCTTCCTCCTTCCTCTTCTTCCTCTTCCTCTTCCTCTTCCTCTTCCTCTTCTTCTTCCTGTTCCTCTTCTTCTTCTTCCTCTCCTTCCTCTTCTTCATCTTTGAATCTTTCCCAAAAGTCCCTTGTTTTTTAAATTGTATCCACTTTGCAATCTTTTCCACATTCACGTCTTCTATATTCCTCTCCCGAAAGACAATCTTCAACACCATTTTTAGTGTGTCTTCCAATAAATCTTTCTCTTTATTGGGAGCAAGGGAGGCCGACGTAGAGTCTTTTAATTCATCCTTTTCATCCTTTTCCTTCCCTGCTTGTTTCAGTTCTGCAATCATATTCTGAAGATTTTCCTCCAAAATTGTCATCTTTACATCGAATCTCTGTTCCCATTTCTTAAAGCAAGACAATATTGTAGTGATGTTGCAATTTTTTCACCAGATGCCAATCTCTCTTCTCTTAAAAAAAAGAAGAGGTAATATAAAAAAACTTCTGCGGTCAACGACGTGAAACAGAAGGATTAATTGCCAGGATCCATGAACTCTAACACTGAAGAGCTCATATTCTTTTAGCAAAAATGTCAGGAATGTCAACAAAGTCCCGGACAATTTTCTCTTGCCGAAATAATCTATTAAAAAAAAAACCTTTTTACTGTTTTAATTTTCCATAAGTACAAAACAAAAAAGTAGTTCAATAAAACTCACCACTATTGTAACTTTAACTTCGTCTTCCCAACTTTCAGTTTCGAATGTTCAGTTCGCCTTATCGCAACGTATTATTTTTAACGTTAACTCTTATCTCGGCTAATTTCTTCAACTCATAAATCATTTCTACGCCTCTTGCCTAAGTAAAGCAAAGCATGTGGGAGGTGGCTTGGCTTACGCTTCATCTGCGGACAGAGCTTCGATGGTAGTCCAATTCTTCCTCACCGACAACCCAAAACTTCAGAGCCTTTGCCTTGAAGTGTCAGAATGAGGGCGATTGAAAGCCTTGTGGTTTATCTCTTCGTACTCCCTTTTAATCCAGGGGTAGAGTAATTAAGTCCATCAGATGTACTCCGTCAATACAGAGCGATCGGCGGAGTTGTCAGCCAGCCATGTCCTCCTAGCCGGAAGTTCCTGACATCCGTAAATCTTGTGAGGCAGCTTGCTTACGATATCTCCTTTGGTTAACCCTTTCCTCTTCCTTTGTTTTTCTTATTCCCTCATGCACTTTCCTTCCAACTTCCTCTGTCCATCTATTCTGTTTTCCTTCCTTCCTCTTCCACATCCCTTCTTCCTTTCTTCATCTTAACTTGCCCAACCTCTTGTCTTTCTCTTCGCTTTCCTCGTTGCCTCCTGGGTTCCCAGCACCCCATCTTTATTTCCTTTCTTTTCTTTTTCCATCTGTGCCTCCATACTCTGCCCTGCTTCATTCCCCACGTTGTTCTCTCTTTCTGGTTCATGCGGCATTCATGCGGCATTTTCTGTGCCTCCCCCTCTCTGAGGCTTCATTCTCTGCCATTTCTCATCTCCAATTTCTAACACCCCCTCTTTTTTTTCTGTCCTTTCCTTTGTCCTTCTTTCTGGCAACGGGCACATTGGTTGCGTCCTAAAGGCTGCCTCTGTCCTCCTCTTCCCCGTCCTCGGTTAGGGCCTCCTCCCCGGCCCTTTTCCTTTTCCTCCTCTTCCTCCAACAACATCTCCCCTGATGGCTGCTGCCATCATCTGGGCTGCTTTCTGGGCTTTTCCTTCGTCATCCTCTCTATTCACATACACAGTCCTTGCAACTTCCATTCTAAAAATCCCTCTCTTTTCTGTAACTTCTTCCTAATATCCTTCGTTGCCTGTCCCACAGGCTGCATTCACTGTCCTTCTATTTGCTGCGTCATCTGGATCAAGGGGGGTATAGAGCCGATAGGCCTCTTTCAGGCGCTCTAAAAACGCTCCAGGGGACTCTGTGGGGCCCTGTATCACCTCTGCCACTTTGGACATATTCATAGCCTTCCGGCCTGCTCTCCGCACCCCTCCTATCATGAGTTCACACAGCTCATTGCGATCCCTCTCATCATTACGAACCTTTGGGTTCCACCGGGGGTCTTCATCTCGTATTAGGGCGGCCCTCTGCTGTTCTGTTATTATATGTCCCTTGGTCCCTGAGTTCCTGCTCCATATGCTGCCTTAATTTCGATCTCTCCTCTGCTGTTAACAGAGTCATCTCCAAAAGTCCTTAAATCCTGCCAAGTAGGGTTGTGGGTTCGAATTATGGTCTCTATTAAACTTCCCATTGCTTTGGGATCTTCAGTTAGAGCAAGTCAGTGGTGGTAAATGGGTTAGGCTCAGACCATTGTTGAACTCGAAGGGGGGGCCTCTGGGACAATTTTATATCCTAGGGGAGGATGGGGGGGACTGCTTGCAAGTCCTGGTAACAACTGGTGGTGTTCTCCCCTCTTTTGCATGCTTGTCATCCCTTTCCGCCACTATAGGTGATATCTTTTCCAGCAGAGGGGGTGGGGGTGTCTGGGTCTCATCTGGTCTATGCTCTTCCTGTTTGGGTCCTGGGCTCCCCATTAGTAAGGTGGTGGGGGCACCAACTCCTCTGACTGGGACTGGGGTGCAGTTGCCTTGACAAAATTGGGGTCTGCCACAGTAGCCTTACAAAAGTGGCATTGTTGTTGGCACATTCCTGCTTGCTACATTCCTTCAACCACCCAGGCATTTCTTGGCAATTAGTCAGCCACTGGTCTCTGGGTTTTCCACATTTTGAAACACAATTTTTCTCTCTGCTCTGGAGTGGGGGCTGAGGTGATGTCAAGGCTTCTGACGTTGGAGTGGAGAGGTGAAGGGGTTTTACCCAGATCTCTAGCTGTTAGCTCCGTTTCTCTCTTTTTCCCTCCGATAACAGGCTGTTCCTTTTCTTAATTCTTGGAGGGGGCTATAATTCTTTTCCTGACACTGTTTGTTTTGGTCAAGATAGGAAATACTGACCTCTGTTTGTTTTATTTGAACTGTCTCTCTTTTGTTGAAACTTATTAGAGAGAGAGAGAAAAAAAAATCACTGACAAAAATGAGTCTTAAAGCTCTAAATTACTGCACCTTTGTCTTATAACTAACAACAGCAACAAATAATAAAATTGTTTAAAGATTGTCATACTCTTAAAGTATAAACTTTCCTTTAACAGTACAATGGATGGATTTATTGCTAAATCTGTTGCTACTTGGCTCTCCTGCCTGCTTACTCATAAATCTTTGCCAGGACCTCACGTGGTCTCAGCTTCCAAAAACAAACAAACACACACACACTGCTCCCTCCTCCCTTCATGCTGCTAGCAGGAGCTGTAAGAAAAACAGAACTCTACAGCCTTAGGGGGAGACAGCTCTGTTCTCTAGCGTGGTGGTGGGGAGAGGGGAGGGGGAAGCTGCCGGCGTTTTCCGCTCCTGGCAAGGCTCTTCCCTTGCTCTCCCTCGCCACAAATTCACCACTCTGTTAAAACTAGGAGGGGGGAAGAGGGCTGTCCTATGGAGTCCTACACACACATTCTCATGAAGTTTGCTACTCCATTTACTTGGCAGGGCTCTCCGTTTACACATTTTCACCATGACAGCAGCTCTTACTCCTAGTCTCTTCCCCAGTATCCACAACAAAACGACACTCATTCCAGACAGACAATTTGAACAACAAAAAGGGTGGGGTACGTGCCGGCCAGTAGGGGGTCTGGCTTAGGCTGAGTACAATAGGTATAGACAAAACAAATCAATCACTCGCTCCGTTCGTGGCCTGGCCGGTCTCCCGACACAGAAAACGCACTAATAGGAGCTCCACTTTCGCTTTAGATTTGCTGAGTCAGCGCCTCATTCACAATCGCAATCACGCACTGTCACACACCAACCCAATCCTGGACCACGACGAGGTTGTGAGGTGTTGCCGCACCTCCCTCCGGTCCGAGCAGAAGTGGCTAATTTCTGCTACACCTTGGAACGTCCCTCCCTGTGCACCCTATTATACGATACCTGCCGCGGTCTTCCTGCGCTGCCAACCTCGTCCTTCATGTCCATATATCGGTGGGCACCTGGGTCTTCTCCCGCGGCTAGAACTCCACCTGTTCTCTAAAAAGAATTTAGAGTGGCGCCAACAGGGAAGGGTTGCTGCCACCAGAGAACCCCCTGAGGCTCCACCGAGGGACAGGTAACACACCACTGTTGACCATCCGAAGTGTCACGGCACCAGAAATGTAACCTGAAGCTAATTAAATCAGACTCTGGATGGCAGGAGGAGGGATTACGATACAGCTTTTATTGGTAAGTGATTAATCACTGGCAGCGCAGCCCCGAGACAAAGGGGGGCTACGGCCCTGAGCATAGCATGAATATGAACTTTTATATCTTTACAAAACACGTCACTGGCGTTTGGTGTACATACATTGGTTGTCTTTCTTCCAGTCATCTCAAAATGTAACTTTTCTACCCAAATACAGGCTCTTTGTTCTCGCATATCTCTCTGTCCTGTCTGGGCCAACTGAGACTTTATGCTCCCAAGGTTGTCTGCTTCCCTTATCTCCTCAGGGGGCCCATACAACCAGTTTGCTTGTTATGAAGTGATACTTTTTATACATACAAAAGATGTCTGTTGTTTTGCCTCATCCCTTGGCCTTGATCATGCTACATTCCTTTTGCAGTGTCAGCTGTTTTACAGAAGCTAAAATAACAAGTTAATACATTTCTACATAACATCTATATTCTAATACATATATGTTTGAGGTATATTTTTATATTTCCATGGTTCAAAAGCACCTTAAAAAGTAATGTTTAGGTTAGTATTGATTAAGGCTATGAAGGGTGTGTAATGTCTGGTGCTAAGGGTATTGTTGTAACTTGTAACTGCTTGATTTGAGCTTGTTTAGCTCCTACCACCTCTTCTGCATAAGAATCCAATCCTTCCTTGAGGCGAGCAACTTGCTGTCAGATCTATTCTTTTATGACCACACCTGAAACGAACATTCTCAGAGGCAGCAAGAGCTAAACATTTGCCTCTAACATGCATGTGCTGATTTTGGTGCTTTATCCAAGTGCTGGGTTTGCCAACCCAGATAGGTAGCAAAACCCTGCTACCTATCAGGCAAAGAAAAGTGAATGTGCCCCATTGAACACAATAGAAATTACTTCTGAGCAGACATGCGTAGGATTGTGCTGTTAGTCTTGCTTTTCCTTTGAGGCTGTGTTCCAGATCCATCAGCTTCCCAGTGGAAACATCTTTGACTGGAAAATCTTAAGGGATTACAGGGAATGTGATGGTATTACCTAAAATAGAGGTGTTTGTTTTTGTTGAATACGAGAGGATTACAGCCTAAGTCTTACTGAACACAATGGGCTTAAAAAGGTAAAGGTGACCCCTGACAATTAAGTCCAGTCGTGTCCCACTCTAGGGTGTGGTGCTCATCTCCATTTCAAAGCCGAAGAGCCAGCGTTGTCCGAAGACGCCTCCGTGGTCATGTGGCCGGCATGACTCTCCTTGCCACAGCGTGTAGCATGCGGCTGGAACACGGAGCGCTGTTTACCTTCCCGCAAGCGGTACCTATTTATCTACTCACATTAACATGCTTTGGAACTGCTAGGTTGGCAGGAGACAATGGGCTTACTTCTGAATAAAATAAATAACACCATTTTCAAACACCTCTCTACCTAAAGATAGCAACAATGGAGAACATAGGTGCTAACACATTTGGGAGCAATTGTTGTCTTGTGTTTGCAAAGAAAGAGCTAACTGGCTAGCTATTGTTCTCTCACTCAAGATTTGAAAGCGTAGCTAAAGAATATCTTGTACTTAGACTATAATTTATCCTAGAATTGTTAACTTTAAACGTGGAAATCCTCAACCCCGATGCAGAAAAATATTTTTCTGGTCTCTGTTCGTATCTGCCTCCCCAGGTCACAGGAAAAATCTCACATTTGGCAACCTCCTTTTGTTTTCTCCTCTCAGTAGAAACACACACATTGGGCTAATTCTGGGGGAAAGGGAGGCTAAGTCAATCAAGTCTAACGAATTCAATCAGGTCTCCCAGGACTCAATGATCGAACCATTCAAGGACCATCTAGAAGACCTCCACCCAGAGCAACCCACTATTGTTCCCATTGTGTTTCTGTATTACTCTGTAACTATGCACATTCTCAGCAACCATGTGATGTTCTTCTTGGAAATGTATAAAAACTGTGCTCACATGGAGGAAAGGGTCAGTGCCCCCTCCTGGGGTGCTGTCCACTGCGCTGCGTAACAATAAACTCATACTTTTCCCTTGTTCACCAGTCTTCCTGGTCCTATTAATTCTCATGTGCTTAAAAATTCCGCTACACCCCTCAACCCCATGATTAAGCTTAATCTCGGAACGAGCCTACAGACCCCCAACTAGCTGCTGCCCCCTCAGCTGTCTGGAAAAACAAAGGCAGAATCCAGGACGATTCCTCAACCAGCAATAAAGGACCCCGATTGATTGATTGATTGAGTTATCCCTCCCTCCCTGAAACCTGATCACCAGAAGCTTTGTGTTCTTCTTCCTTCATCCCTGGGCTGTTCTTGCTCTTCTTTGCTTATCTGATCTTCCTGCCTTGCGGATCATTAAACTGCTGGTGCTGCAGTGAGTCACCCCCATTCCAGCTGCCACCTGAGATCTACTGTGTCAATTGGCACCCAGGACCAGTAACGCCCCACAACCCCCTTTCCTTTCTAGCCTTCTCTCCCCCCCCCAGCGCCACCAAAGCTGCTGAGCAAACAAATCCTTATAACGAATCACTCAAGCCACTGGAATGCTGGGAAAGGTCCAAACCTTCCCAGTGGAGATTCCAGTTCTCTCTCCCTGTGGAGTAGTGGTTCCCAACTTGGGGGTCGGGGCCCTCAAGGGGGTCGCGAAGCATTTTCTGGGGGGGTCACGGAATGTTGGCTGGATGGCAACACCCAAGATGGCTGCTCACTCCTCCCCCCCCCACACACACACACTGCAGGTTGGGAACCACTGCTCTGGAGACTTGAGACGCTGGTTATGAATGATGAGTGTTTGTTCAGTGGGCGAGACTAGCTCCCCGCTGACTGCAAAAAGGGGATGAAGTGTGTTCATGGCCTGCTCCTAGGCTCACCCCTTGCCCTGCATTTTGCCAAGGCCTAAAAAGCCCACAGAATCTTGTTTTCCTCTCTTCCCACAAATCCACCCATTTTATTCTCATTCTCCCTCCTTCCCTGCACCCCAAAACCTCCACCTCCTTCCCCCACTTCCTCTGGGAAGCCCGTCTAATCTCCCTCCATCCCCCCCTCATGTTTTCCCCCTCTTCACTCTGCCCCTTCTCCTTCTAAGGAGTTCCCCTCCCCTCTCCCTGTTTCTCTTCCTCCTAACTGCTTTCCCCAGAGCTCCATTGTGGGTGAATATTCGCCATAAAATATCCCCTGTCTAGAATAAGAATAAGAATTTCAGTCAGGCCCCAGTTTGAATTTCCTTTCTGGTTTTTGAGCACTAAAGCAAAATTTGTTTGCACCTTTCACCCCCTGGCCTCCGATATCTGTTCCCCGCCAAATTGCACAGCTGTGGTATTGGTCACTGCACAGAATCCCTGCACATGATGGTTCTCCCCCCCCCCTGTGTCTGTGCATGTTACCTGTGTTTTCAAAAGCACTGCTTGTAAAGCCCGAGACACACCGGGCGCGTCCCGTGTGCGTCTCGTGTATGTCGCGTATGGCACGCCAAACGCGGCAAAACCTGGGCATTGGCACGAACATGCCTCCCGGCGGCTCCCAGTGGCCCTCAGCGTTCCGGCCGGAGGTGCAAGAATGCAGGCGCCGCTCGACGCACCCTGCGTGACGCACGCGGGACGTGCCCGGTGTGTCTCGGGCTTAGCACAACGTAACAGTCAGCTTTCTAGCAGAAAAGCAGCAACAGCCTTCCCCAACTTGTCTGCTGTCATTAGGGTGGTTCTCCCCTTAGGCTGTGACTTTAGGTTTATTAAGAACTCGACCATTGTTTCCCTATGTATGAAGTCTTCCATGTTCCTTTCCCACACATTTATTTATAAAAAGTCATTTGTTGCTTTGCCATGGTAAGTCATGCTTCAGGAAGCATACAAAGGTCACCACCTGGACTTTTGGAAACATGGTATTCTGTGTGCAAAGAATAAATGTCAGGGCTCCTAGCCCTGCACCTCAGTATTCTGATTCCTGCTAGGGGGATCATTTTTAATATTATATACAGAGGCAAAGAGGACCACATCCTGTTCCTGCCTTTCTCTTTCCCCCTGTTTCTGCCACTCTCCCTCAGCTACAATATGGGGATAATAATACTTTGTTACCTTACAGGGCAGCTGTAAGAATTCATCAAGAACATACATATATGGGATGCTCTGAACACTATTGAAATGCTAAATGTTTTTGTTGTTGCCTGCCACTGCCTTGTCAGACCTGACCCACCATCCCATGGGTTCTCAGCCTAGCTGGAACAAGACAATCAGCGCAATCACAGGATGTGGTGATGGCACCTGGCCTAGATGCCTTTAAAAGGGGTTTGGACAAATTCATGGAGGAAAAGACCATCACAGGTTACAAGCCATAAGCAACCTCCTGGTTTTAGAAGTGGGTTTTCTCTGTGCCAGGTGCAAGGGAGTGGCGACTGGACACAGGTATCTTGTTGTCTCGTGTGCTCCCTGAGGCATCTGGTGGGGCCACTGTGTGACACAGGAAGCTGGACTAGATGGGCTTTTGGCCTGATCCAGCAGGGCTCTTCTTATGTTCTTATGTTCTTATTAATCCTATCCAACTTACACCACCAGTGTAACCAGTGGTGCAGTGAAAATGGGAGGCCCTAGAACGGAAAGGGGATTCAAATCCCCTCCGAAAGGGGAATTCAAAGGGGATTTGAATCCCCTTTCCGTTCTGGGGCCTCCCGTTCTTGCTGCGCCGCTGGTTACACCGGTGGCATAAGTTGGATAGGATTGCGCCCAATGTATGATAAACTGAGAGTTCAAAAGAAAATCACAGTAGGACGTGACAATAGCTTGGATGTGGGGGAAGAAGAAATGGAAGAAAGCAAAGGGGTGTACTCTCGGGTGGGTGGTGGGAAAAGGACAATATTTGCCACCTCGTCAGTCTGAAGGTCTGATCCAGTTCTATTCTCTTCTGGAAAAAACTAAGGACTGGCTCAAACATGCATGTTCATCTCCTGTTCCCTGCAGTCTCAAATGATGATTTGCATATGTGAATGGGCCGTTGCAGATAGAACCTTCCATATCACATCACATCACATTATTATGTGAATGCAGTGCTTTGCAGTGGATTAAATCCGTACATTCAGCTGCCAGTCATTGAGCTAGTAGAACCTCAGAGAGTGGGAGAAGCAGAGACTGGCGCATCATCGAGTAAGGGGGGGGGTAGCATTTGGCATGCTGCCTCAGAGACATCAGGAGGTCTTAGACTGACCCTGAATGTGTACTATCAGGAATAGCAATTACCTGTAATAGATTCCTATAATATCTTGATGTTGGCCCAATCCTATTCAGGCCTTATGCAGCTGGAAAGAGCATTCTGGTGGCAAAAGACCCTTTATGGCTGTCATATAACATGATGCGCTGGTCCGTACAGCCTGGCCGCCACTGTGAGTGGCTGGCTCTGTGTGCCAGCAGCCAGAGGGCACCTGCTAGTGCCGAAAATTCAGTGCGAGGGGGAGGAACAAGGCAGCGATGGGGGCAGGGAGGAGGGTGGATTTGGGCCAGGAAGGGGGCAGTATTGGTGAAAGTGGTGTGCGCCAATATCCTCTCTCTCTCCCTGGCCTCGATTCCTTGACCCAGGTTCATGGGGGCTTACACCAGTGATATTGCTGGTGCACGTCTGAATAGACCCAGCAAGCTGGCACGGGCTTACGCTGGTGCAAGGGAACAAATGTTCCTTTACCCCAAGGAGGCTTCCAGAGCCCCCCCCCCCCGCGATACAGTACGAGCCATGTTGGCGCAGCTGCCTTGCCACGTGGGGAGTTGCATTGGATACCATCTTGTCTTCTCCATATGTAACCACATATTAAACCTTTGAGTTGCTGCCAGAACGTTGAAAGGATGGTAGGATTATTCTATCACTGGTCATTTCCTGGTTTTTAAGGTCATATTTATTTTAGCCTCCTTCCAAAGGACTAGCAGAATGCTCTTTCCAGCTGCATAAGGCCTGAATAGGATTGGGCCATTAGTTGCACAAAGCATTTGTTCATCTCAGCCATGCATCTTTTGGTATGCTTTATACTCGTACACATTTTTTTTGTTTCCAGTATCTGATCTTTCTCCTTCCTTTGCTAGTTTTTTTCATCTTCACCAGCTGTTCTCTCATTTTCTGATGTTGAATTTTTCAAAACTGAACTTTGTATTTTTCTGCATGATCCTAGCATTCTGTCCCACCAGTTTCTTCCATTTTAGATGAATGATCTTTATACTCTACTAGAAAGTTGCATGTTGTTTCTTATTCTTCCTTTTTTCTTTTTTTCCCCCAGTTACTAGCATTCAGTTTATTTCTTTCCATTGACTTCTGCTTACACATCAGTTTGTACTGTACTCTTTTTCTGGGCTCTTCCTTTAGGTGGTTATGGCAGAGGAGGTGGTGGTGGTGGTCTGGATTGGGGCCTTAGTTTTTCATTAGGTGACAATAAATATTTCAATTCATGACATTTCAATTCCGTCTGTTTGAATATGGGCTTTGAATGCATTGTTTTATTTAGCCCTTTCTATGTTTTCCCCTGTGGTCACATCCTTTCTACCAAAAGCAACCATTTTGAAAAAGCACTGACATGGGAACAGGAGGTGACCATTTTAGCCCTGACAGCAGGAAATGTCGATATGACTGCTGGAAGAGGAAATTTGCCTGTTAGCTATCGGGCCAGTCATGATCATGTTGGAGGAAGCAGGACTAGAACCCATCTCTCACTCTCCGCAGAGCAACCCCCAGCCATACTGTTGCAAGAGCAGACAGGAGAAAGTCACCTCCACCATGGATCTTCGTCCCCTTCCAGAGGCCAGGCCACAGACCCCGCCATACCGATCCGAGGTGACAGGGCAGCCAGTAGAGCCCAACTACTGGAACATTGCAACTTTCGCATGCCTGGGATCCCACAGCTGACGCTAGTAACACTCACATGGTGGGTGAACCCTTATCTACTAGCCCTCATCATTACCACAGAGATCACAGAAAAAGTCAAAGTGACAAATGGATCAAGTGGGGTTTTAAAGCAGTACAGATCAATGGGTGTTGTAGCACTTCCTGTGTTTTTGACAGACAGCGACAAGACTAATAGCTTCCCTCCTCGCTGCCTTTGTATGGTAGGTATGGCTGTAGCCGTTGTACAATGGTCCATGAAGCAGCTTTTTATCTGACGTTTCCCCCGCACCCCATTATCAGTTTCAGCTCAACAGCGAAGGGGCCTATCAGGGACTCCTGACTTTCTACAGAGGTGGGGGCAAAAGCTTGTCTGTTTCTCCACTGCTCTTTGCAGCCTTTGCTCAGACTTGCTTCTCCTTCTTTACACAAGATGTGGGAATAATCTTGCCTCCACTTCAAAAGATAGGTTTTTAGATTCTCACGGCCAGTGCAAATTGCTGAATTAAAAACCATTTTTTCCTGGGCTTTCACGCCGTTTATCAGGATAAAAAACAAAGTAGGACAAGTCCTTATCTGACGTTTCATCGTGGATTCTACCCGCCATCTTCAGAGTAATAGCAAGAATAGCAGAGCACAAACACCCTTCTGGCTGCTCAACTCGCCTTGCTAACTCTCTTCTTAAATAGCCATAGTTTTTCTTAAAGTGACTGCGCTTTGGGTTCTTTCTTAAAGCAACCATACTTTTAATTATCATCCATTGTCTGATATCTCATAGGGGAGTCCTCTTAATTACCGGGAGCCAGCAAGTATTCAGTCTTAGTGTTTCTTCTCTTTTATTAACTGAATTTGAATGTTTTATGATCTCAGTGGTAAGTATTGCCTGTTCTTATCCAACACCTGCGTTTGCTCAAATCTTCTTTGATGACCAGACTGTACTGCATGATCAACTACCCCTGATCTTCAAGCTTCAAAATCTACAAACAAAGCACAGCAGTCAAACTTGACAAATAAACTTGAGTCCAGAGACTCCTTGTCAAATTTTGCCTCTACAGTGAGGGACTTCTACATGCTTCTGTTGGAGTAAAGGGGTTGTAATATTTGTTGGATGGGCATGCAATTTGTGTTTACATGTTACATAGGTGGTTTACATGCTGAACTTTGTCAAGCTTGTGTTTGTATTAATAAAGATTGATTGAATTTTCATATGACACAGTTCGGTTTAAATATGAGATGGGAAGGAAGACATCTACTTGCAGGGAAATGCGTTTGTGTAGATTTGGAGAGAGAGAGAGAGAGAGAGAGAGAGAGAGAGAGAGAGAGAGAACAGCTTCTAATTTTGTTTATTAATTTTAAGGACACAGTGCCCGTACTTGTGCTGATCCTTTTCCTCATTTCCACCTTCTTCCTCCATTCATCATATTGTTACTGACAAGACCAAGATTTGTTCTATCAAAAAAATCAAAGGGACATTTGACATCCTTAAGTTGGAATGGTTCTGATTGGATTATATCAGCATCAAGAAGGGTATATTAGCCTCCTCAAAACTCATCCAGCTTCAGCTGTGCTGAAGAGGACGTTTCCCTGTAATTTCTCTGCTTGAGTCTGGGGCACATTTTACAAATCCTAGCAGCCGCAATGCTTCTAAGAACAGCTGTCACAGTTGTGGGACATTTTCTCCTTATGATCGCCCTGCTTGGATTCCCTGCAAACAGGGGTAAATATTACTGTGCCTGTTTGTGTAAACATGCATAGGATTGTGCTGTCAGACTGCTTGGTGAATGTGGGGCTTCCTTGGGACAAACGTCCTGCAAAGCCTGTTTGCACCTTGCTTCCAATCTTACATCTGCAAGGTGCAGCTACAGGAGAGTGTTGGTGTTGTCTAGGACCAGGCTGCAACTTTAGTAGAAGATGGCAAGGATGAAGGCCAACCGTCCAAGCTATTATTTATTTATTTATTTACCATATATCTATCCCGACTTTCTCCCCACGGGACCCAAGGCGGCTTACAAAAATACAAATAATACAAATAAATTACATATTACATTTTAAACAGCAAAAATTAATAAAAACATCTAAAAACTGATTTAAAAAATTTAAAACAAGATCATAAAAACAGCAGCACCCCACCCGTACCAGCAAACTATTAAAAAAGGCAAAGGCTCAGAAGGCTTCTTTGAACAAGAAGGTTTTTAGGCCTCGCCGGAAAGTGTCCAAGGAGGGAGCAGTTCGTAAGTCAAAGGGGAGGGAATTCCATAAGGTTGGTGCCACTACTGAGAAGGCCCTATTTCTAGGGCCTGTATGAGCAGACTGCACTTGGTAGAGCATGCCTCAGAATAATCTGTGTTGTGCAGGTGTTCCTCGCAGAACAGGCATTCTGGGAAATTGCTCCCCGAAAGTAGAACATTTCGAAAACTATTTGCTTTGAAAGTCTTTGATGGTTCGGTGGGGTTTACGTCCCTTCCTCCTAAAGCTGCTTCCCTGTTTCTGCAAATGAGTAATGATTTAGTTCCTTGGCAGGTGTGCTACAATCAACAGCATGGGGCTTGGGGAAACCACCTCCTTCAACTGTGCAGGGATGCAAGGGCAGTATGTGACCATTACTATCCCTGGAAGAAAGGAGTTCCTGTCGCTCTGTGAAGTGCAAGTGCTGGCACACCCGTGGCTTCACGTCGGTGAGTAGGCGGATGGCCCGCATTCAAGATGATGTGCAACAAGAGAACGTGTTGCTTGTACTCTGTGAGCGAATCAAATCGCTGCGTGCGGGGGCCAAAGCAGTCGCTACTTTCAGCACATGAGAAGGGTTAGGGTTCTTGCGTGTGATTCAGTAGGTATCAGCTGGATTGGGCTTTTGGTGGTGGTTTAGGAAGAGGGTCCTTTGACCTTGTGCCTTGTGTGACTGGGTCTTTTCCCCGTCCTACAACTATTTGCCCAGAAAAAAAAATGCTCCATTGGTGCCATTTCCCAGGAAAAATGGCAACCACTGTGGGGTCTGATCTTGATTGGTATGATGGGGGGGGGGAGAGAAGAGGGTTAAATACCCCTCATACTGTGACCCTGATCTGCAGAAGGCTGATTCAGCTGCTATTTACTGTATAAAAAACAAGCATGCTGGCTGCAGTCTGGTGCTGAAAGTAGTGTATGGTGTGCTCTAGGGCGATGCTGCCTTTCTCAGAGCTCTTATAGTAGACAATGTGCTTTGTATTGAGTAGCTTGATCAAGGTGCCTTTTTATACTGAACATGCTGGTGTTATGGGGTAGGAGGTCTGGGTCAGTTGGTAGAGCAACAGTCTCATATGCCTGAAGATCTGAAGGACGGCAGTTTGGGACAGCCGGAAGTATCCGTGTCTGTCGGAGAGCTGTCGGCACGCCTCTGATAAGCTGCAGGGACACTGTGAGGGAGAGAAGCTGCAGTTACACATTGAGTGGGAGTCAAGGTTGCCTGTCAGTCGGAGCGTGATGAGGCGAATGCCAGAGAGAGGCTGGCCTGTGAAGGAAACCACCTAGAATGAAGGGTTCTACACAAGATTAGAACATATTGTAAAAACCCCTTGGGGTTTAGAAAGTATGCCCGGGTAATCCACCTTTAAATTAAAGTCAGAGGAGAAATCTGATGACCTCCCCCCAAAAAAAGGCGGTATATAAATACTGATGATGATGATGATGATTTTTTAATTTTAATTTTATTATCATTTTATTATTGTCAAACAAACAAATATATGTCAAACAGAATAATAGGATAGTATAAGCTGCAGGTAGTTTCAGTTGCTCGTATTTCATTTTTGTCTGACATCAACAGTTGCCTGTTAGCACATGGCATAACTGAAGTGTGCTGTGTTGGCTACTTTCAAGACTGTTGGGTTTGATCAGTGGTGGCACAACGGTTTTGTTGCTGTTCAGTCGTTAAGTCGTGTCCGACCCTTCGTGATCCCATGAACCATATCCCGCCAGGCCTTCCTGTCCTCCACTCTCTTCCTGAGTTTGCTCATTTTCATGTTCGTTGCATCGGTGATGCTGTCTAACCATCTCATCCTTGGCCTTCCCCTTCTCCTTTTGCCTTCAGTCTTTCCCAGCATCAGAGTCTTCTCCAGAGAGTCCTCTCTTCGCATTAGGTGGCCAAAATAGTTGAGTTTCAGCCTCAGTACCTGTCCTTCCAGGGAACAGTCAGGGTTGATTCAGTCAGAGCACAACGGTACTCTGGCCTTTTTAGCTCCAGAGTGTACCTGATTTGGTCGAAAAGCAGGCTAAGGCTGCATATAGCCATTGCTTTTCGGAGCACAGAGGTTGTATGGCAGATTGGCATTATCAGGATTTTGTCTGTCTTGACATGGTCTCTGAGCAAACTTTTTTTTAGTGCTCTGGGCTGCATCCTCCTTTAAGGGCCAAAATAACTGCGGTAGGCACCTACTGGACAGTGCCTATGCCCATCACATATTGTGTATCACACTTCCTTCTCCCCTCCCTCACATTCTCTGTGCCTGCCGCAGTTTTTAAACTTTCCTAATCTGGAGTGTGTATGTGGTAGAAGATGAGTACCCAACTAAAAGTACACATGAGCATTCATATTGTCCTTTCGAAAGAGAGAGAAAGAGCTCAAGGTTAGTCCCAGCAATACACTGCTATTTCAATACACTGCTATTTTTTTTCTTTGTACCACGTGTCCTTTTTCAGACCAGCAGTGCATCTTACAAACCAAATGTGTCTTGTGATCCAATCTAGTCAGTTTCACCTGAGGTAGGTTTGTATGGGAGTTAGTGAAGTGGCCCCAACCAGGCTGCTCCGCAATAGCCACAGACAGGCGTTCCCCTCCCTCCTCACCTTTTGACTGTGGTTCAGAAGCTGTGCTGGTGGCACAGTCCACACTAAGAGGAAAAGCCACACTGGTGACTCTGCAGCAAGGATTGTTTGCACCCAGCCTGACTTGGCCTCTTTCTAGGAAGTGAGGGGGTAGCCTGTCGGTCCGCAAGTCGAAAAGGTTGAATGCCCTGTTGGGGGGGGGGGATTCTTTGCCACAAGACCAGATATTTATTTGTCAAAATTCTTCCCTTCAGTTGTTGCTTTTTCCTCTTTGAAGGCAAACTTGCCAGCACTTTGGTAGCAAAAGTACTAGAAGCAAAAGTACTAGAAGGTATGCCGTTCTGATGGTAAGGAGGCGTGTAGCAGAATCGAGACTGCTCAACTACAGTAGTCCAGGCAGAATTTCTTTTTCTGTGTAGCTAAAGTGTTGTTTTCTGACGTACAGTATAACGATCTGCCCACAAACATGCTCAAGCTCATAAAATACGTTTTGGAGTTTGTAAAGCCTTGTTCTTCGTTCCTGTAGCCCTCAGGGCAAACTCAGATGTGTGTCTTGCATCAAGGAGAGGCTAATCAAACTTCAATAAAATCTCCTGCACTCCATCTTCAAACTCTTATTCAAGCTACAAACTTTAGGACTTTTCCACCATACCTAACTTTGTTTCCTTCTGTTCATTGCTCATTCCTTTGATCTTTTAATTGTTCCTAATAAAGGTATTGACTGGCTTTTCATAAGGCTAGCTCTGTATGTCCTTCTCACACACCTTTCATTTAAGGTGGCCCTCTTGTGGGTGTTCCTTTTTATGCAGTCTCTGAAATGTTTAATTCTTCAGCACCAAGAAGGCTTTATCCAGATATAATTGGTGAAAGCTTGCCTCCTTTCTGACTAGATGTTAGGTAAAGGTAAAGGTGACCCCTGACAATTCAGTCCAGTCGTGTCCGACTCTAGGGCGTGGTGCTCATCCCCATTTCAAAGCCGAAGAGCCAGTGTTGTCCGACGACGTTTCCATGGTCATGTGGCCGGCATGACTCAACACCGAGGCGCATGGAACGCTGTTACCGGTACCTATTAATCTACTTGCAATTTCTTGCTTTCGAACTGCTAGGTTGGCAGGAGCCGTCGCACGGATTCGAACTGCCGACCTTTCGATCAACAGCTCATAGTTCAGTGGTTTAACCCACTGCGCCACCTCTTGGCAAAATAATTCCACTGGCCTCCAAAAGTCTCAGTTTAACCATTAAAGAGGCAAATTGGGGCCCATGTGTTCCCTTTCAAAAATCTAGTCTCTTTTTAAATAAAATACAATATCTGTGTTTGCAAAATGTGAAAGTGGTGACCTCTTTGCTGTTAATTTTTAATCTGTTCATTTGCACTAATGCAGGGTGGGGGTGTAAGCATGCTTACGCCTACTGCTTTTTGTAATGGACCAGCTGAACCTACATCCACTGAAGTGAGTACTACTGGGGAGTGCTCAGCCCCTCAAGCGATACATTTAAAAATGGATTGATTTTTTTTTACAAGGTTTCAGAATGGTGCAGGCATTGGCACGGGGGAGGGACAGCTCTGTTTCTCATCACTGGTGATGTCACATCGGGCCCCATGATGCTCGTGCATCCGTATTCAAAGGGCTTTGGACTAAATATATTCCATTTGGCTTTGACAAAAGTTCCCGCTGGGCCTTGGAACGAGAGATCCGACTTTTCCCTGTTGCCTTAAAGCAGCCAGCTGTGCTGTTCAAAGCCATAACATCAGAGCAGCTACGTCAGTGGGGGCTAGAGGGTGAGTTTGCTTGAAAGAATGGAAGAGACGTGCAGTCTCACGTCTTCATTGCAGGCTCCAAGAATGAATTTCCTGCCTGAAACCTTAACCAGCCTCAGCCAATCATAACACTGGTCTAGAAATTTTTTTTTTTCTGGCCTGGACTTCTGCAGCTGTTTTTGACTAATTTCAGGGTGCTGATTCCAAATCTGATCTCTGATTTGCCCTATCACATCTCATTTTTATGCTATCGGCATACCCCATTTTCATTGATTTTACCCAAAATTAACTCTTTGTCACTTATGATTGCAAGTTACCCCTGCTAACTGGGCAAGAAGCACTTTTTCAGTTGGTGCTCCTCTTATATTTAGCAGGGGGGAGTAACTGCCCCCCTTTCACCCCAGCACCGTGTCTTTTCTGGTGGATGCTGCTGGTGTTCTGCATCTTTTTTAGATTGTGAGCTCTTTGGGGACATTGAGCCCCTTAATGATTTGATTTTGTCTGTAAACTGCTTTGTGAACTTTTGTTGAAAAGCGGTATATAAATACTGTTAATAAGATGTTGCGAGTCAGTGACTGCTTTAGTGTTAAAATATGGTGCTGTATTTTTAGGATAGTGTTTTTATAATATCATGTTATGTAGATATCCACATTTATTTAATATTTTCCTTCTGCAGGGCATGATCTAACAATGGCTACAGCAGGGGTTCTCAACCTGTGGTACGGGTACCCCTAGGGGTACGTAGACCTCTTGCTCGGGGGAAGCCTAGCCCTGCCCCTTATCTGCCCCATCAGCAGCTAATTAAGTGTTAATTAACATGAATTTTAAATTGTAATTATTTTCGGAGCCCTTCTGTCTCTGATTTTGGTTTTGGGCTTATTTTTGTACTTTTGGAAAATGTACTTTGGTGGGGTGGGGGAAGGAGGAGCTGATTTTGGGAAGTGTGACTTGGAGAAAAAAAGAAATCCTTGCATATATGTCTGTCTGTCTGTCTGTCTGTCTGTCTGTCTGTCTCTCTCAAGCACATGCGCACACACACAGAGTTGAATAAGACATTTTTCACATTTAAAATTGTTTTAGTACTTTTTTATTTAACAATTAATTACCCAATTAATTAAGGAGTTCCACAAACCAGTTAATTAGCAGGGGGTACTTTAGAAAATTGGACCGTGATAAGAGGATCCCCGGCCTCCAAAGGTTGAGAACCCCTGGGCTACAACATCCAAAAGAAGGAAATGCAGTAATGACCCAGATATCTTCTGCTAATCTGTGCACATTGCAGGATTAAAGGCGCAACATCAATACCTTTGGCAAGAAGGTTTATCTTGCCTACTTTAAAGTACGACATCAATGATATGATGAGCATAAATTTGCTGTTTTTCATTGATTTTATCAAATGCAGTAGGTGGAAATCTCAAAAGTGTGGAAATCTCAAAACCTGATGTGATAGAAAAAAAATGATGCCAGATTTGGAATCAGCGCCCCAAAATTACCTTAAAACCATTGGAATACCTTATGCCAGAAAAAGTGTGTTGACCAGTGTAATGGGAAGATCACAGAGCAGCGGGGATTCTTTTCATTGCTAGATCATGGTGGTTGTGGAGAAGGGGGCTCTCTCTGCCTCACGCCCTCTCTTCTCAGCAACTTCACTCTCCCCCTTCCAGGTGTCCCCCCCCCCGAAGTTTGGTTACATAATGATTATGGGTAATATTTTGGATCTTTCATCCATTGCTATGAAAAACTCATGACATTAATTTCTTGTAGTTCACGATGGAGGGCGGAGTCCTGTCCGAGACAGTGAAACTGATTTAGGTAAGGGCTAAGTTGTGCTTTATCTCTTTAGCAGTGATGATTCCTTCTTGGCTGCTGTTGTGTAATGGTCTTAAATATTTTAGGTGTCATTAGAAGAGCCTTGCAGGATCAGGCCAAGGGCCCATCTAGTCCAGCTTCCTGTATCTCACAGTGGCCCCACCAGATGCCTCTGGGAGCACACAAGAAGCCGAGATAATCTGTTTCCTGTCGCCACTCCCTTGCACCTGGCATTCAGAGATAGACTACCTCTAAAACCCAGAAATGGCTTGCAGGCATCATGACGTGTAACCTGTGATGAACTTTTCCTCCTTAAATCTGTCCAATTCCCTTTTTAGAGGTATCTAGGGCAGGTGCCATCACCACATCCTGTGGCAAGGAGTGCCACAGATTAATTACACACTGGGTAAACAAATATTTTGTCTTAACTCTCCCGCTACTCAGTTTTAGTGGATGTGCAGTCGCAGCCGTGGGATCTGTGCCTGTGTAGAGCAACCTCAGAAAGGTCCTGGTGACTGGTGTCCGCCAATATCCTATCCCCTTTCCTGGCCTCGATTTCCTGACCCAGGTTCATGGGTGATATTGCTGGTGCACGTCTGAGTAGACCCTGCAAGCTGGCACGGGCTTACGCTGGGGCAAGGGAACAAATGTTCCTTTACCCCAAGGAAGGTTCCAGAGCCCGACCCCCTCTCCCCGGGACATAGTACGAGTCATGTTGGCACAGCTGCATTGCCATGTGGGGAGTTGCATTGGATACCATCTTGCCTTCTCCATATGTAACCAGACATTAAGCCTTTGAGTTGCTGCCAGATCGTTGAAAGGATGGTAGGATTATTCTAATCACTAGTCATTTCCTGGTTTTTAAGGTCATATTTATTTTAGCCTCCTTCCAAAAGTCTAGCAATTAAAGTTGCACAAAGCATTTGTCCATCTCAGCCATGCATCTCTTGGTATGCATTACCGGTTTTTTATACTGATGATACACATTTTTTTGGTTTCCATTATCTGATCTTTCTCCTTCTTTTGCTAGTTTTTCTTCATATAGCTCCACCAGCTATCCTCTCATTTTCTATCCCACCAGCTATCCTCTCATCCTCTCTCGAGTCGCGCCGAGGTGAGAGCGGGGCTGACGGCGGCCAGGAGGCTGAGGCGCCCCGGCTGAAGATGGCGCCCCCCGGAAGATGGCGCCTGGGGCCCAAGGCCACAGCCCCCCCCCAAGAACGCCACTGCCTCAACCCCATGATTAAGCTTAATCTCGGAACGAGCCTCCAGACCCCCAACTAGCTGCTGCCCCCTCAGCTGTCTGGAAAAAACAAAGGCAGAATCCAGGACGATTCCTCAATAAAGGACCCCAATTGATTGATTGAGTCACCCCTCCCTCCCTGAATCCTATGGGAACATCTATAAAAAACCTGATCACCAGAAACTTTGTGTTCTTCCTTAGTCCCTGAGCTGTTCTTGCTCTTAGCTTATCTGATCTTCCTGCCTTGCGGATCATTAAACTGCTGGTGCTGCAGTGAGTCACCCCCATTCCAGCTGCCACCTGACATCCACTGTGTCAATTGGCACCCAGGACCAGTAACGCCCCACAACCCCCTTTCCTTTCTAGCTTTCTCTCCCCCCCCCCAGCGCCACCAAAGCTGCTGAGCAAACAAATCCTTATAACGGATCACTCAAGCCACTGGAATGCTGGGAAAGGTCCAAACTAGAGCCTTCCCAGTGGAGATTCCAGTTCTCTCTCTCTCTCTCCCTCTCCCTCTCCCTCCCTCTCTCTCTCTCTCTCTCTCTCTCTCTCTCCGTGGAGCAGTGGTTCCCAACTTGGGGGTCCGGGCCCTCAAGGGGGTCGTGAAGCATTTTCTGGGGGGGGGGGTCACGGAATTTTGGCTGGATGGCAACACCCAAGATGGCTGCTCACTCCTCTCCCCCCCCCCTACACACACTGCAGAGAAAGAAGTGTCTGATGCTCTCTTGGGGCTTCTTTGCTCACCTGGCGTTACTTTCTGCTTGCCCTTTAGTATCTCTGTTAATATTAGCTCCCCCCCCCCGGCACTGTTTATGAGTACAGTATATAAACAATGTAATTTATTAAAAACAATGACATCACTTCCTGCTTACTGACATCACTTTCAGTCCTAGCATCCCGACACGTTGTCATTCTACAAAAGGAGGTCCTGGTGACTGGTGTCCGCCAATATCCTATCCCCCTTCCTGGCCTCGATTTCCTGACCCAGGTTCATGGGTGATATTGCTGGTGCACGTCTGAGTAGACCCTGCAAGCTGGCACGGGCTTACGCTGGGGCAAGGGAACAAATGTTCCTTTACCCCAAGGAAGGTTCCAGAGCCCGACCCCCTCTCCCCGGGATACAGTACGAGTCATGTTGGCGCAGCTGCATTGCCATGTGGGGAGTTGCATTGGATACCATCTTGCCTTCTCCATATGTAACCAGACATTAAGCCTTTGAGTTGCTGCCAGAACGTTGAAAGGATGGTAGGATTATTCTAATCACTGGTCATTTCCTGGGTTTTAAGGTCATATTTATTTTAGCCTCCTTCCAAAAGTCTAGCAATTAAAGTTGCACAAAGCATTTGTCCATCTCAGCCATGCATCTCTTGGTATGCATTACCTTTTTTTTATACTGATGATACACATTTTCTTTGTTTCCAGTATCTGATCTTTACCCCCAGACCCCCCAATAATGAGGCGAGACAACAGACTGGAGTTAACTAGGGCCACTTTATTATTAACTTACAACCTTACTCAACTGCAGCAGGGCAACTATTATTACTGTGCAGGCCTAACTTGGGGGAAAGCTCGCTGCTTACTTCCCCCGGGCGATCTGGATGACCGCACGGGCGTGACACTTGACTCCAGGCTGCAGCTCAGTTTGCACTAAGCTCGCCTATCACGGCCAACCCTGTGGGGTCGAGACAGCTAGCCGTCGGGCCCCTAATGCTGACTCAATTGGCCCGACAACCAGTGGCTAAGGTTGCCAGCCTGCCTCAGCGGGCTGGACTTTTCCCAGCTGAGCGGTTCTGGGTTCCAAAGCCACCCTGCTGTCTCAAGTGTACGCCAATTCCCACCTACCTACAGAATTACCCTGCGCGGATCATGCCTGGAGTGACCAAGGACAACCTATTTAAAGCCTTGCCCTAGCCGCAGTCCGTGGTAGGCGAAAAAGGCGGCCGACCGAGAGCCAATGTGGCAGGCCGCCAAAAAATTCCTACCCGGCTCCACCAGGCAAACAGACAAGCATCGGACTGAAAGCTGGGCGGGCTGGGGGGGGAGCGATCGGCTCGACGGCGAACTGCAGGGGAGGAGGAACCAACGCGGCAGCGTGCTTGCTGCCACGCCCCCTCCCCAACGGTCGCCCGGCCCGTCGCCGGGAGGAAAGCCTGCTGCCCCGCCCCGCAGGAGGAACAGGGGGCAAAACGGGCGGCTGGGCAAAGGCTCGCCGCCCCCATTACCCCCAGTCCCCCCAATAACGAGGCGAGACAACAGACTGGAGTTAACTAGGGCCACTTTATTATTAACTTACAACATTACTCAACTGCAGCAGGGCAACTATTATTACCGTGTATCCGGGTTCCGCGGACGCCCACGCAGCCGCACAGGCCTCACAATCGGCGGCTGAGCGGGCCTCTGCGCAGCCCGGACTAGCGCCCCTCCCCCGTTTCAGCCAGGGAACGGCTGCAAGCTCGGGGGACAACCCCCTCCCCCTCCGGAGCCCCAACCACGGACCCCCGATCTCGGGAGAACACCCCAGGGACAACTTACCTGTACAGGCTCCCTCGCCGCAAACTCGGATCCTCCGCCAGACAACCGCTGGCACCGCCACGCCCCCTGCAGCAAAACAAAAAGAGAGCAGGATAAAGGAGCCGCTCAACAGCCACAAGGCCCGCCCCGGCCGAGCCCGGCCACAGCAGCGTAGCAGCAAAGCACTACACAAACACAGCTGTGGGGAGACCATAGCGAACAGCCTCTCGCCACGCGATTGGGTAGCCAACGCGATGGCTAACGCCCAAACCTCTTTAAAACCCCTAAAGGCCAATGATGAGGGTCGGTCTTGGCAGAGCGTGCCTGAGCTGACATAGAGAGAAACAAGCGTGACCGCAGACAACGACCGCAGCCTGACGGCAAAGAGAGGAGAGGTGCGACCAGGTGCTCGCAACCTGCATCCTCCTCTGAACCTCTGAGGCCTCCCCCCCCTTTCCCTTTCCCCTTTTTTTTTGTTTTCCTTTCCTTCCTCCAAACCCCCACCCTAAGCCCACTACGGGCTACGCTTTCTGGCTCGCTGCCGGCTCAGGCAGCTTCCCACCAACGGGCTGGAGCCCTACAGGACCCGACCTGACAGCTCAGACGACGATGACGAGTTCCTGACGACGCCCCCAACTTCCCCGGTAAGAAACATCTTACACCGTGCAGGCCTAACTTGGGGGAAAGCTCGCTGCTTACTTCCCCCGGGCGATCTGGATGACCGCACGGGCGTGACACTTGACTCCAGGCTGCAGCTCAGTTTGCACTAAGCTCGCCTATCACGGCCAACCCTGTGGGGTCGAGACAGCTAGCCGTCGGGCCCCTAATGCTGACTCAATTGGCCCGACAACCAGTGGCTAAGGTTGCCAGCCTGCCTCAGCGGGCTGGACTTTTCTCAGCTGAGCGGTTCTGGGTTCCAAAGCCACCCTGCTGTCTCAAGTGTACGCCAATTCCCACCTACCTACAGAATTATGCTGCACGGATCATGCCACAAGGGACGGACAGCCTAGCGCTTGTCCGCCCCCACCCAACCCGGAACCAGTAAAGCCCGGAGGCCCTGCTGCAGATCCGTCAAAAACAACTGCATCCCGGAAGGGGAAAGGTGAACTCCGTCACCCCGGAACAAATGAGGCAGGCTCCAGACGATCTCAGCGTGAGGGATCACTGCCCCACCCAACGCCACCACCACCCGCCCCAGGTAAGCGGAGGTCCCCTTCCTGGCCAGGTCGATTTGGCGCACACTACGAGCGTGGCGCCATACACGGCGCGGGAGCCAGCTCGACCACAGGACGACAATCCCGGGGCAAAGCCGCATCACGTGGAGTAAATCACTCCGGGCCTGAAGCCTCAAGGACGCCGTAGTCCTCTGGCCTAGGTCGTTTTCGCCCAGGTGTAACAAAAGAACCTGGGGCGGGGGACCAGAATGAAGGACTTCAAGAAAGAGAGGAAAAAACTGGGACCACAGCATTCCCCGTTTGGCTACCCAGGAAACACGTGCAACATCACCCAACCCCAGCTGGTTGCCGAATTCGCTGGTAGCGGCCCACTTCCTGGCCCAGAAGATGATCGAATGTCCTAGCACAAGAACCCTGGTGCGTGCAGTCGCTGGGCAACCTGCCAAAGGAAAAAACAAATCAGAAATTGCAACAGTCAACCACAGAACTGGCGCCTCCCAAGGCACACCAACGGGCGCGCACAGCACCAGTCAAGGAAACACTGCCTATGGGGCTGAGCCGGCCAGTTCACAGGTACCTGACTGGCTAGCCCGGCATGCCCTGGCCGCAGCCGAGCGCACGCCAATACTCACCGCGCCCTAGCGCACGTAGTACTTAAAGGCCTTGGACCTCCATCTCCTGATCCGACGAATGGCCTCGACAGAAAACCCAGCAGCCGCCGCGGCAGATGCCGCACCAATCCGAAACGAATGGAGCGAATAGCCGTCCCGCCGGACGCCCATCCACTCCAAGCTGTGATAAAATATCGCCCGGAACTGGTATAACGTCAGAGGGCTGCCATCTTGATGGATGAAAAGGGGGCCCGGGGCAAGGGGTCTCACAAGCAGGAACTCCCGCAACGCACCAACAGGGCAGATGACAGGATTTCTAGCCTTCGAAAGCTTAATCTTCTGCCCAAACCCCCTCTGGTCGGTTTTGGACACCCGCAGGAAAAGCGTGACCTGGCCCGCCTCCAGAGTAACATCCCTGAACTGCAACACCCGACCGTCAACCCCAGCGGCCGATGCAGATAGAACCTCACCCGGGCGGAACGCCCCAAAAAACATGGTAAGACTCACAGCCCTGAAAAGTGTGGCCTCCGGCGCTGAGAAACATAAGGACCGAAAGGCCAAGCAAAACCCATGGAGCATATTCCCAGAAATGGGCCTCCTGCGATCCGGTTGAGGAGGGCGGGCCCTCCGAAAACCCTCAAGCATTTTACGGATCCGAAAGTCCTGCGTGGGGTCCCCAAAGCCCTTAACCCTGGAAGAAAACGCCACAGAAGCAAGATAAACAGCTATGGACCTGGCTCCAAGACCCCCGTCCTGCAGGTAGAGCAAAAACTGCATCAGGTGTTCAGCCAGGATAGGCCATGAGAGAGGCAACCCCACCATTTCCCTAAAAGCTTCGAACTCACTGGCCTTGGCCCAGTAGCTCCGGCGAGTGGAAGGGGCTAGGGACGACCAGATGGCCCCGTGGGCTCGGCGGAGCCAAGGCTCCAAAGCCACTGGGGCATGGGGTCCGGCTCCCTGCAGGCCTCCGGCGCCAGGCGTCGAAAAAGCTCCACCTGAAAGTGAGAAAGAGTGTCAGTCAAGGAATTCGCAAGCCCCGGGACGTGGCGGGCAATAAACAACGCATTCAACTTCAACGATTGGAGGACAAACACCCTGACCAAACGCATCACCCTCGGAGACCGAGACGTCTGCCGGTTAACCACGTGCACAACAGCCATGTTGTCGCACCAAAAACGCACCGTGGAATCCCGGAACCTATCAGCCCACAGATGCACAGCCACAACCAGGGGGAACAATTCCAAAAAGGTTAGATCCCTCGTGATGCCGGCTCGGACCCATCCCACCGGCCAAGGTGCATAGCACCAGTGGCCACGGAAGTACAAACCAAAACCCAACCCACCCGCAGCGTCGGAATGAACTTGCAGCTCAGCCTCCAACAACTGCTCAGATCGCCAAAAGGACAGACCATTAAAATCACGAAGGAACTCGAGCCACATAAACATGTCACGGCGCATGTCAGCAGTGACCCTTATCCTATGGTGAGGCAGCCGCAAGCCCTGGACAGCGTCGCAAAGCCGGCGCAAAAAGGCCCGCCCTGGGGCAACCACCCGGCATGCGAAATTTAAATGACCAATAAGGACCTGCAACTGCCGGAGGGTGAGCTTCCTGGTCTGCAAACCCTCCTGGAGCAAACTGACAAGCCTGTGAAGCTTATCGGCCTTATACTTCAATGCCCAAAAACGTCATGCACATGACCGGGCCCTCGGTCTTGTCAAGAGCTAAAGGGACTCCGAGCTCCCCGCAAATCGCCTGAAAGGTGTCCAACAAAAACACACAATCCTGCGATCCAGCAGCCCCGACAAACAGGAAATCGTCGAGGTAATGGGCCACAAAAGGGAGCCCAGACCTAACGTGAACAACCCACTGCAAAAAGGAACTAAATTTTTCAAAAGCGTTACACGCCACAGCACAGCCCATCGGCATAGCTTTGTCAACGTAAAACGCACCCTCAAACTGAAAACCTAACAGAGGGAAATCATCAGGATGCACAGGCAACAGACGAAAGGCGGACTGAATGTCCGCCTTCGCCATAAGCGCGCCCTGACCTGCTGCTTTCAACAAGGCAATGGCATCGTCCAAAGACGTATACCTGACAGAACATAAGTGATGGGGTATGCCGTCGTTAACTGACCCGCCCCTCGGAAAAGAAAGGTGGTGAATCAAACGAAATTGCCCACGAGTTTTTTGGGTACGAGGCCGAGGGGGGAAACGATGAGGTTGGGGCAAGGCGGATCCACAAAAGGACCACCCACTCACCCCAAAGCAACCTCCTTCGCAATCTTATCGCGGACCACAGCCTCCATGCCCAAAACAGAACGAAGGTTCCGAGACCGCCGAGGAGCAGTCGGAGGCGGCGCAGGTATCCTGAAGCCAAAACGGAAACCCTCCAGCAAATAAGCCGCGTCTTCCCGGCGGGGATAATGCGCAAGAAGCGCAGCCAACCTGTCCAACCTAATCGGAGAGGGGGCCTTTTGAAGCTGGGGCAGACGGTGGGGGAGCCCCTTTCCGCCCTCCACCCCCCTGACCCTTATTACCTTGTCGAAACCACCCCATCTTTTGGCAGGCAGAAACGGCATGCTTAGCCCCACACAAGCTGCAAGCGTGGGTGAAGGGGCAACCAGTCTTCCCACACTTACCGGTGGAATTAAATTCATAGCACACACGGGGGGGTTGAACCCCCTGCATGCCGCCAGAACTCTTGGCCTGAGCACCACCGTTCCTAGCGATCAAGTGACCACTGTCGGCACGGTCACCCAGCACCGCCCGAGAGGGGACCACAATCTGGACCCACAACTCCCACTGCGGCACGCGCCAATCTAGGGTGGGGTCATGCGCACAGCGTAAGCGAAAGTGTTCATCATACACTAACCAGGTGGGGCCTGCATAGTCCCTGTAAGCCTTATGCACAATATCCAAATACTTAACCAGGGCAGCGGCCCTAGCCGGATGCGCCTGCAAAACAACGGCAAAATAGATCAAGAAACCATTCAACCAATTGGTCCAATTCTCGTCTATACGCCGCTTTTTGACAAGCTCCTGATCACGAGCCGGGTCGCCAACACGCGGCACGGGCTCGGGCTCAGAATGCAATAAGCTGAACATGTCAATGAATTCACCTCACCAGATCTTCTCCTTGACAGAAATGGCTAAATGCCCCCCAAGGGGAAGCGCCAGGTTGCCATAAGAGGAACGCGGGCGCTCAGCCGCACTCCCCCAAGGCGGCGAAGCCATCCCCCCGCCGGGGGGGTACCAAGGGCCAAGCCAGCCTGGCGCATAGGGAACGCCGTCAACAGGGGAAAAAGCGGAAACCTGCCACGGGGATGAAGAACCCGGGACACACGGAGGCACATTCCAGCCCTGAAAACTTTGCGCTGCCGGCGGCGAGCCGCCGCCAGCCACCCCGCCCCCAGAGGGAACGACACCAGGACAGGACCCCCCCCCCCAGCCAGGCCAATACTGGAAAGGGGGGTACCAAACAGGTCCACTCTCACCCGCCGTACCCCTGGAGTCCCAAACACCAGCCACACCCACTTGTGCAACATCGGGCTCACCTGCAGCATCAACAGCAACGGGGGGGGCGGCCCGCCGGACACCTGGGCTCCCTCCCCCCCGCGCCGCTGGTCGAAGACGCAGCAGCGGTGGACGGAGCAGTAGCCTCACTCCCTTTACCATCCAAAGCATCCACCCTAGAAGATAATAACTTCATTCGGTTACCCCGCCCAGGCCTAGTAAATTGACGTTGTGGCGGAGCCCCAGTGGACCTCTCGCCCCCATCCCCTTTGCCAGCCTCACGCAGCTGGCATTCCTTCTCAAGAGCCTCTACCCGGGCAATAAGGGCACGGAGCTGCCCCGGATCCTCCTCCTCGTCAGAAGAAGATGGCCGCTGTGGGGCGGGGGCAGGCCTTTTGGGGGCTCTCCCCCCTGATTTCTGGTTTCTCTTGGGCATGACCAGCCTTGTAAAGCCAAAGAGGAAAAATGTGTGTGTGCTTCTGATTTAACAAATACAAAACCATCCGCCGTCCGTAGCAAAGAGGAGTGAGGTCCGCCGGCACAAAGCAGGGAACCGAGGGCAGGAGCCTGCCCAGCAGGGAGTCAAAGACCCGCCAGCTATGTCCCACGACGAAGCCTGAAGATCCGATCACCCCCACGACGTCCGCGGCAGCTTACAAGCTGCACAGCCAAAAGCCTCCTGCAGGCAGGCTAGAGAGAGCCTCTACGCTCCCCCACCCCTCCAAGAGCCGATAAGGCACGAGCGAGGAGCGCCCCGGCCGACTAAGCAGCAGAGCCCCGAGCCGAAAAAACGCCGAGGCCCAGCTGCTCAGCCGCATGAACACGTCCTCCCTCCGATCGGCTCGACGGCGAACTGCAGGGGAGGAGGAACCAATGCGGCAGCGTGCTTGCTGCCACGCCCCCTCCCCAACGGTCGCCCGGCCCGTCGCCGGGAGGAAAGCCTGCTGCCCCGCAGGAGGACCAGGGGGCAAAACAGGCGGCTGGGCAAAGGCTCGCCGCACCCATTCTCGTTCTTTTGCTAGTTTTTCTTCATATAGCTCCACCAGCTATCCTCTCATTTTCTATCCCACCAGCTATCCTCTCATCCTCTCTCGACTCGCGCCGAGGTGAGCGCGGGGCCGACGGCGGCCAGGAGGCTGAGGCGCCCCGGCTGAAGATGGCGCCCCCCGGAAGATGGCGCCTGGGGCCCAAGGCCACAGCCCCCCCCCCAAGAACCCCACTGCCTCAACCCCATGATTAAGCTTAATGTCGGAACGAGCCTCCAGACCCCCAACTAGCTGCTGCCCCCTCAGCTGTCTGGAAAAAACAAAGGCAGAATCCAGGACGATTCCTCAATAAAGGACCCCAATTGATTGATTGAGTCACCCCTCCCTCCCTGAATCCTATGGGAACGTCTATACAAAACCTGATCACCAGAAACTTTGTGTTCTTCCTTAGTCTCTGAGCTGTTCTTGCTCTTAGCTTATCTGATCTTCCTGCCTTGCGGATCATTAAACTGCTGGTGCTGCAGTGAGTCACCCCCATTCCAGCTGCCACCTGAGATCCACCGTGTCAGTTTTCACCCAGGACCAGTAACGCCCCACAACCCCCTTTCCTTTCTAGCTTTCTCTCCCCCCCCCAGCGCCACCAAAGCTGCTGAGCAAACAAATCCTTATAACGGATCACTCAAGCCACTGGAATGCTGGGAAAGGTCCAAACTAGAGCCTTCCCAGTAGAGATTCCAGTTCTCTCTCTCTCTCTCTCTCTCTCTCTCTCTCTCTCTCTCTCTCTCTCTCTCCGTGGAGCAGTGGTTCCCAACTTGGGGGTCCGGGCCCTCAAGGGGGTTGCGAAGCATTTTCTGGGGGGGGGTCACGGAATTTTGGCTGGATGGCAACACCTAAGATGGCTGCTCACTCCTCCCCCCCCACACACACTGCAGATAAAGAAGTGTCTGATGCTCTCTTAAGAACATAAGAACATAAGAAGAGCCCTGCTGGATCAGGCCAAAAGCCCATCTAGTCCAGCTTCCTGTGTCACACAGTGGCCCCACCAGATGCCTCAGGGAGCACAAGACAACAAGATAACCTGTTTCCCGTTGACACTCCCTTGCACCTGGCACAGAGAAAACCCACTTCTAAAACCAGGAGGTTGCTTATGGCTTGTAACCTGTGATGGTCTTTTCCTCCATGAATCTGTCCAAACCCCTTTTAAAGGCATCTAGGCCAGATGCCATCACCACATCCTGTGGCAAGGAGTTCCACAGATGAATTACACGCTGGGTAAAGAAATATTTTCTTTTGTCTGTTCTAACTCTCCCTCCACTCAATTTTAGTACATGTCCCCTGGTTCTGGTGTTGTGCGAGAGGGAGAAGAATTTCCCTCTATCCACTCTCTCCATCCCATGCATAATTTTATAAGTCTCAATCATGTCCCCCCTCAGGCGCCTTTTTTCTAGGCTGAAAAGCCCCAGACGCTGTAGCCTTTCCTCATAAGGGAGGTGCTCCAGCCCACGAATCATTCTGGTCGCTCTTTTCTGCACCTTTTCCAATTCAACTATATCCTTTTTGAGGTGTGGTGACCAGAACTGGACACAATACTCCAGATGTGGCCTTACCATCGATTTGTACAAAGGCAGAATGATATTGGCCGTTTTATTCTCAATCCCTTTTTTAATGATCCCGAGCATGGAATTGGCCTTCTTCACAGCCGCCGCACACTGGGTCGACACTTTCATCGACCTGTCCACCAGCACCCCAAGATCTCTCTCTTGATCCGTCACAGACAACTCAGAACCCATTAGCGTATATGTGAAATTTTGGTTTCTTGCCCCAATGTGCATCACTTTGCACTTACTTACATTGAAGCGCATCTGCCATTTTGCTGCCCATTCTCCCAGTTTGGAGAGATCCTTCTGTTGCTCTTCACAATCCCTGCTGGTCTTCACCACCCGGAAACTTTTAGTGTCATCTGCAAACTTGGCCACCTCACTGCCTATCCCCGACTCCAGGTCATTTATGAATAAGTTGAAAAGCACCGGTCCCAAGACCGATCCTTGGGGCACACCACTTTTCACCTCTCGCCATTGTGAAAATTGCCCATTGACTCCCACTCGCCGTTTCCTGGTCTTCAGCCAGTTCCTAATCCACAAGAGGACCTGCCCTCTTATTCCCTGACTGTGGAGTTTTCTCAGGAGCCTTTCATGAGGGACCGTGTCAAACGCCTTCTGAAAATCCAGATATATAATATCCACGGGTTCGCTCGCATCCACATGCCTGTTGACCTTTTCAAAAAATTCTAACAGGTTTGTGAGGCAAGACTTCCCCTTGCAGAAGCCATGCTGACTCTCCCTCAGCAGAGCTTGTTCTTCTATGTATTTTAAGATTTTATCCTTAATGAGACTTTCCACCATCTTCCCTGGAACAGATGTTAGGCTGACCAGCCTGTAGTTTCCCGGATCCCCCCTCCTTCCTTTTTTAAAGATTGGCGTGACATTAGCTGTCCTCCAATCCTCTGGCACAGTGGCCGTTTTAAGGGACAAGTTGCATATTTTGGTCAAGAGGTCAGCAACTTCATTCTTGAGTTTCTTCAGAACTCTTGGGTGGATGCCATCCGGGCCTGGTGATTTATTGATCTTTATTTTGTCAATTAAGTCTGAGACGTCTTCTCTTTTAACCTCTATTTGACTTAATTCTTTAGTCAGGGGAGAACGTTCCGGCAGCGGTATTTGCCCGAGGTCTTCTGCCGTGAAGACAGATGCAAAGAACTCATTTAATTTCTCTGCAGTCTCCAAGTCCCCTTTTATCACCCCTTTCTCTCCCTCACCATCCAGCGGACCAACCGTTTCTCTGGCAGGTTTCCTGCTTCTAACATATTTGAAGAAGCTTTTATTATTCCCTTTTATGTTGCCTGCCATACGTTCCTCAAAGTCTTTCTTGGCCTCCCGTATCATCTTTTTACATTTCTTTTGCCACAGTTTGTGCTCCTGTTTATTTTCCTCACTAGGGCAAGACTTCCATTTACGGAAGGAAGCTTCCCTGCCTTTTATAGCCTCCTTAACTGTGCTTGTTAGCCATGCCGGCACCCTCCTGGACTTGGTCGAGCCCTTCCTCCTTTGTGGGATACACTCCGGCTGGGCCTCTATGACTGTTCTTTTAAACAGCCTCCATGCACTCTGGAGCGATTGGACTCTTTTTCCCTTCCCTTTCAGCTTTTTTTTAACTAGTCTCCTCATTTTGGGGAAGTCAGCCCTTCGGAAGTCAAGGGTTTTCGTGTCAGATTTGCTCGGCCCTCTCCCTCCGACATGCATGGCGAAACAGATCGCAGCATGGTCACTGTTCCCCAACGGTTCGGTAACATTTACCTCCCTCACCAGATCTTGAGTGCCACACAATATCAAGTCCAGAGTCACCTGTCCTCTGGTCGGTTCCGTGACAAGCTGCTCTAAGGCACAGTCATTTAACATATCCAGAAATCCAGTCTCTCTTTCATGACCTGAGCATGAATTGACCTAGTCGATGTGAGGATAATTGAAGTCCCCAATGACTACAACCCTGTCTCTCATTGACACCTCCCTGATTTGCTTCCTCATTTCAAGATCCCCTTCAGGTTTTTGATCTGGAGGACGGTAGCATGCCCCTACTATTACATCACTCTTTGAGCCTGGTAATCTAACCCACAGTGATTCTACGGAGGAGTCAGAGCCCCCCTCCAGCTCTACTCTGGTGGATTCTACCCCCTCTTTGACATAGATGGCCACCCCACCTCCAACACGCCCCTCTCTGTCCCTCCTATAGAGTTTATATCCTGGAATTGCAGTATCCCACTGGTTCTCCTCATTCCACCAGGTTTCTGTTATACCTACTATGTCAATGTTTTCCCTAGCCACCAAACATTCCAGTTCTCCCATCTTTGCCCGTAGACTTCGGGCATTTGCATAATGCTTGTTGGGGCTTTGCATAATGCTCTTGGGGCTTGTTTGCTCACCTGGCGTTACTTTCTGCTTGCCCTTTAGTATCTTTGTTAATATTAGCTCCCCCCCCATGGCACTGTTTATGAGTACAGTATATAAACAATGTAATTTATTAAAAACAATGACATCACTTCCTGCTTACTGACATCACTTTCAGTCCTAGCATCCCGACACGTTGTCATTCTACAAAAGGAGGTCCTGGTGACTGGTGTCCGCCAATATCCTATCCCCCTTCTTGGCCTCGATTCCCTGACCCAGGTTCATGGGGGCTTGCACCAGTGATATTGCTGGTGCACGTCTGAGTAGACCCAGCAAGCTGGCATGGGCTTACGCTGGGGCAAGGGAACAAAAGTTCCTTTACCCCAAGGAAGGTTCCAGAGCCCGACCCCCTCTCCCCGGGATACAGTACGAGTCATGTTGGCACAGCTGCATTGCCATGTGGGGAGTTGCATTGGATACCATCTTGCCTTCTCCATATGTAACCAGACATTAAGCCTTTGAGTTGCTGCCAGAACGTTGAAAGGATGGTAGGATTATTCTAATCACTGGTCATTTCCTGGGTTTTAAGGTCATATTTATTTTAGCCTCCTTCCAAAAGTCTAGCAATTAAAGTTGCACAAAGCATTTGTCCATCTCAGCCATGCATCTCTTGGTATGCATTACCTTTTTTTTATACTGATGATACACATTTTTTTGGTTTCCATTATCTGATCTTTCTCCTTCTTTTGCTAGTTTTTCTTCATATAGCTCCACCAGCTATCCTCTCATTTTCTATCCCACCAGCTATCCTCTCATCCTCTCTCGACTCGCGCCGAGGTGAGCGCGGGGCCGACGGCGGCCAGGAGGCTGAGGCGCCCCGGCTGAAGATGGCGCCCCCCGGAAGATGGCGCCTGGGGCCCAAGGCCACAGCCCCCCCCCAAGAACGCCACTGCCTCAACCCCATGATTAAGCTTAATCTCGGAACGAGCCTCCAGACCCTCAACTAGCTGCTGCCCCCTCAGCTGTCTGGAAAAAACAAAGGCAGAATCCAGGAGGATTCCTCAATAAAGGACCCCAGTTGATTGATTGAGTCACCCCTCCCTCCCTGAATCCTATGGGAACGTCTATAAAAAACCTGATCACCAGAAACTTTGTGTTCTTCCTTAGTCCCTGGGCTGTTCTTGCTCTTTGCTTATCTGATCTTCCTGCCTTGCGGATCATTAAACTGCTGGTGCTGCAGTGAGTCACCCCCATTCCAGCTGCCACCTGAGATGCACTGTGTCAATTGGCACCCAGGACCAGTAACGCCCCACAACCCCCTTTCCTTTCTAGCTTTCTCTCTCCCCCCCCCCCCCCGTGCCACCAAAGCTGCTGAGCAAACAAATCCTTAGAACGGATCACTCAAGCCACTGGAATGCTGGGAAAGGTCCAAACTAGAGCCTACCCAGTGGAGATTCCAGTTCTCTCTCTCTCTCTCTCTCTCTCTCCATTGAGCAGTGGTTCCCGACTTGGTGGTCCGGGCCCTCAAGGGGGTCGTGAAGCATTTTCTGGGGGGGGGGTCACGGAATTTTGGCTGGATGGCAACACCCAAGATGGCTGCTCACTCCTCTCCCCCCCCCTACACACACTGCAGAGAAAGAAGTGTCTGATGCTCTCTTGGGGCTTCTTTGCTCACCTGGCGTTACTTTCTGCTTGCCCTTTAGTATCTCTGTTAATATTAGCTCCCCCCCCCCCCGGCACTGTTTATGAGTACAGTATATAAACAATGTAATTTATTAAAAACAATGACATCACTTCCTGCTTACTGACATCACTTTCAGTCCTAGCATCCCGACACGTTGTCATTCTACAAAAGGAGGTCCTGGTGACTGGTGTCCGCCAATATCCTATCCCCCTTCCTGGCCTCAATTCCCTGACCCAGGTTCATGGGGGCTTGCACCAGTGATATTGCTGGTGCACGTCTGAGTAGACCCAGCAAGCTGGCATGGGCTTACGCTGGGGCAAGGGAACAAATGTTCCTTTACCCCAAGGAAGGTTCCAGAGCCCGACCCCCTCTCCCCGGGATATAGTACGAGTCATGTTGGCACAGCTGCATTGCCATGTGGGGAGTTGCATTGGATACCATCTTGCCTTCTCCATATGTAACCAGACATTAAGCCTTTGAGTTGCTGCCAGAACGTTGAAAGGATGGTAGGATTATTCTAATATCTGATCTTTCTCCTTCTTTTGCTAGTTTTTCTTCATATAGCTCCACCAGCTATCCTCTCATTTTCTGATGCTGAATTTTTCAAAACTGAACTTTTCTGCATGATCCTAGCATCCTGTCATTATTCTGGACCAGATAATGTTCATTAGTGCTGTATTAATTATTGGTGGCTAGAGATATGAAACCCATTGTAAAGTCAAGCAAGGAAAGAAAAAGTTTTTTGGGGGTGGGGTGCACACATGTGGCAAAAACAAACCACTGAGCTACAGTTATACACACATTTTCCTTGTGCTTTAATTTACTGTTTTGTGCTGTTTTTATCAGCTCACTTTTGTGTTTGTGGCTAGTTGATAGATATTAATTTGATATTATATTTTATTGTTTGTAGAAATCAATTTGTGGTTTCAGATACCTAATATGTCTCAGTTTCACCATGAAGTAAGACAAAATACATGTTTGAAAATTGCAAAAATATGACTTAAATTTGTGTAGATTTGGAGAGAGAGAGAACGAACAGCTTCTAATTTTGTTTATTAATTTTAAGGACAAAGTGCCCGTACTTGTGCTGATCCTTTTCCTCATTTCCACCTTCTTCCTCCATTCATCATATTGTTATTGACAAGACCAAGATTTGATCAAAAAATCAAAGGGACATTTGACATCCTTAAGTTGGAATGGTTCTGATTGGATTATATCAGCATCAAGAAGGGTATATTAGCCTCCTCAAAACTCATTCAGCTTCAGCTGCGCACAAGAGGACATTTCCCTGTAATTTCTCTGCTTGAGTCTGCTTGAGAATATTTTACAAATCCTAGCAGCCGCAATGCTTCTAAGAACAGCTGTCACAGTTGTGGGACATTTTCTCCTTATGATCACCCTGCTTGGATTCTCTGCAAACAGAGGTAAATATTACTGAGACTGTATGTACTTTCCCCTTATTTCTCTCCCCACCCTACGCAACACTGAATTATTCTTTTGACTGATTATTTTGTGTGTGTGTCTCTCTCTCTCTCCTTGTTGATGCTCCCTCATCCCGTTGGTACGTTTGCACAGCTCAAAGCTCTCTCTTTCTCTCTCTCGGCCCTTCTCCAAATTCAAATGGCTACAAACTTTTTCTGCACCTCCCACAAGCTGTAGGGCATCTCCTTAAAGCAAGAGTGAATGACTTCCAGGCCATTAAGGGGAACATCCTCAATGATCTGCTCACACTGAGAAATAACAGTTGGGCAGCTCAATCCTGTGTAAGGATACCCAGCCAGGTCTGTGAGGACCAGGGGAGAAGGGGACACTCGTCCCCTTCCCCGCGTGCAAGCCAGCCGAGGCCCTATGGCTATGGGTCTCCTCGAATGTACGCCAGCTCTGAAGCTGGTGTACATTTGAGCTGGGGGAAGTAGGCTGAACAGGGCTGGGAGAGGGCGCGGGATATCAGTGGAGGGAGATATCCCCGCCCTCTCCCTGTCTGGTTTGGCCAATGGCCGCCCTCTCTCGCCACCCGGTTCTCCCCTGCACCCGTTAGTGCAGGACTTACCTTCACCAGCAGGTGCAAGAATGTTCCTCTGCCCACTGTCTCTGCCCCAGTGGACCTTACTTGCCGGGAGTTGCAGACATGTTTGTGACACTCTAGAGCGGCGCTCCGCTGCTCTAGACTTACCCAAGTTCGCGCCACAAAGCTCCTATCAATTAGCAATCAATCCGCATAACACAGAGGATACTCACCCAGCAGCGATGATGACAGCAAACTGAAGGGGGAACCAGACATTTTCAAAGTCAGTGCTTCCATGGATCTCAAAACAAAAACTGGTGATTTGTACCTGTGTGACTACACAATTGTGGTAAAATATGACTTGACTTGGTTGAGCCACTGGTCCAATATGGCTGAACTGGCTGTCGCTTGTTACCAGGCACAATTCAAGGTGCTGTTGATGAACGTTAAAGCCCTTTGTGGTCCAGGGCCAAGTTATTTGAAGGACTACCTGCTCCCATGGGGACAGCCCAGCCCCTGAGGTAATAAGAACATAAGAAGAGCCCTGCTGGATCAGGCCAAGGGCCCATCTAGTCCAGCTTCCTGTATCACACAGTGGCCCCACCAGATGCCTCAGGTAATTTGGGGGCCCTCCTGTTTGTGCCACCACTATCTGAGGCGTGGTTGGTGGGAAGGGGAGGGCCTCCTGGAGCACCCCTGCTGTCCTCCTTCTTGGGGCTGAAGACCTTTTATTTCATCAGGCTTTCTCCTATACAGTAGTTGTGTTTTTGGCTGGTTTCTCCTCTTTCAATTTGGATTTTGTTATGGCCCCTCTTTACACTGTAGTTTTATTGTTGTTTTCACTATATTTGGTTTTATTGGATTTTTATCATGTTTTAATTTATTGTAAGCTGCCTTGGGTATCTTATTTTTTTAAGAGGATATGGCGGGGTACACATTAAAAACTATTTTATGTAGACGTTACAGCAAAAAACCCAAAGTTCAGTTAGAAGTAGTTCCAATTAGTACGCCAAGCCCTGCCCCTGTCTGCCCCATCAGCAGCTAATTAAGTGTTAATTAAAATGGATTTAAATTGTATTTCTTTTCGGAGCCCTTCTGTCTCTGATTTTGGTTTTGTACTTATTTTTGTACTTTGGAAAATGTACTTTGGTGGGGTGGGGGAGGGAGGAGCTGATTTTGGAAAGTGTGACTTGGAGGAAAAAAAGAGATCCTTGCATCTCTCTCTCTCTCTCTCTCTCTCTCTCTCACACACACACACACACACACACACACACACACACTCTGACACGGTTAAATAAGACATTTTTCACATTAAAATTGTTTTAGTACTTTTTATTTAACAATTAATTACCTAATTAATTAATTGATTAATCCAATTAATTATCAGTTGATTAGCAGGGGGTACTTCAATAAATTGGACCGTGATAGGGGGTACCTCGGCCTCCAAAGGCTGAGAACCCCTGATCTAGTAGTTTCTAGTTTTGACAAGTGTTAGAGCTAGAATCTCTGGAGACAGTTGGGTGTTCCTAGTTTTCAGTAGTTGGAACTAGCAGTAATTTAGGGAGTTTCTCCTTTTGTCTTTCTCTTAGCTTTCCTTCTCCCCTTTCTCCTTGAGCATGCTGCTGGGAGGTCTGTATGGTGTTCCCCCTATTCCAATGGGTCAAACATTTCAACCTCATCCAGATAATAAAGGGTCCAGCAGCAATTAGCTATGATTCATGTAACCCTGCTGTGTCTTTGGTCTCTCTCCATCTCATGCAGTTTCCGCAACAGCCACAATCCAATGTATGGAGAACTGGTTTGAAATTGAAGGACATTGTTTTGGCTTCTTCTCGTATCAACCCCTGACCAATTGCGAGGCTGAAGTAAGACGTGGTTCCTCATTGCATTAGCGAATAGAGATCTGTGAATAGAGAGACTGTTGGAGAGGGGTTAGGAAGACTGTTATTGAGTCTGGTCACAGTCAAACTGGTCACTGAGTTGAAGAATCACAAACATTGTAAGACTCTCATCTGCCAAATATGGATTTGGTCACCCAGACAAGAAAGTGGAGCATCCAGCTGATCAGGCTCTATGTATCCTCTCACACTGCAGTTCCCAAGCATGTTACACTTAAAAACAAACCAAGCTGCAAATATGAGCAAAGTTTCCTTCTCCTAGTTATTGTCCTGACGCACGGGAGGCTTTTCTTAGCTCCCCCATTCCATTCAACATATATGGATATGGACTGGATATGATGTGGTAGCCTCTGAATCAGCCCTCTCAGGGTTATTATCCTGCAAACAGGCTCATCCTTAGGGAAGGCAACTGGGGTGACCGCCCTGGGCCCTGAACCCGGAGGGGCTCCACAGAGTGGTGCACCTCACTTCTTGTCTCCCCATGTTGCTCCCCATGTCTTCTTGTCTCACCATTTTACAAGAGAAGGCACCCCAAGAAATCATTAGGACCTTTAATTAGGCTTACCATAGTCTTGGATCCGGCCTGATCAGGCTGGTCTCCTCTAGTCCTGACTGACCGAGACTGCCCCGACTACAGCGCTAATACGCTGCGAGGCTGGAAGCACTTGGAAAATGTCCGAGTTCACTTGGACGTTTTCAGAGCCCTTCCAGCCTTGTCACGCACTCACACGAGGCTAGAAGCACTCCGAAAACATCTGAGTGAATTTGGACATTTTCGGAGTGCTTCTAGCCTCGTGCGGGCGATTCCAAACAGTTTTGGGCACTGGTGAGGAGTGCATCTGCCGATTTAAATTTATCTGCCATCCCATCGCATGAGTGGTTTCAATACTTCTCATCTGCCTTTCATGCTGGCAGAATGGCGCCCTCACCCGTTCTTGTTCCACCTGAGGTTGATTGCCCGGTCTGGCCCCCTGTCTCACCAGAAGAAATAGAGGATCTGATAGTTTAGACTAGACCTGGTAAAGCTTCAGGTCCAGATCTTATTCCATACGAAGCCCTAAAAACGCTTCCAATACGGTGGTCCTCAGTCCTGGCTTCTCTTTTTACAGCTATTGACCAGACTGGGCTAATGCCCGAAGTATGGAAGAATGCTATTTTGTTCCCCATCTCTTAAAAAAGACTCTCAATCCAACCCTATCAACTACTGTCCAATTAGCCTTCTTTCTGTCTTTGGTAAGCTTTATGTGAAGCACCTTCTCGATAAGCTCTCTGCTTGGATTTCTGCCCAAAATCTTTAGGTTTGAATCAAATTGGCTTTCGTAAAGGAGCCTCTACCATCGATCATTGTTTGACCTTAGCCCATCTAGCTGAGAAACACTCAAGGAAATCTAACGCCAAGCTCTATGTGGCTTTCTTGGGCTTGAAGAATGCATTCGACTCAGTAGACAGGGAATTATTATGGGGGAAATTAAGCAATTTTGGTATAGACCCCAGACTTCTTTTCTTAATCAAAAGTCTCTATTCAGACTCCAACTGTCAGGTCTGCTGTTCCTCTTTGGGTAAATTGACTTCCAAGGTTTCTGTTGAAAAGGGGGTGAAACAGGGGTGCCTTTTGGCAGTGGGGTAGTAATGCAGCCCTCGAGGAGCCCGAAGGCCGAGATGATGCCCCCAGGAAGCCACATTCCCACCATGTGACATCACCTGGAAGCCAAGGCTCCTGGGGTGACATCACATGGCCTGCAACTGGCTGAAAATGGCCCCTGGGGGCGGGTGGACGGGGAACACCTCCCCGGACTCCAGAAGCCTCGGCAGCAGAAAAAGAAAAAAAAAGTGTCGCGAAAAGGAGCCGCCGTGGAATCGCTGCCCTGGGGTGAGTGCTGCCCAGGGACGGACCGCCCCGCCCCCATTCCTACACCACTGCCTCTTGGAGCCTGCCTTGTTTTCCCTCTTTTTAAATAATTTGGCTCCCTTTCTGTCTCAGATCGATTGACACCCTCCTAGGTTGGGCTCCAAACATGTTCCTCTTTTGCTGTGTGCAGATGATGCAGTGCTGATTTCCCACTCACGTGTAGGCGTGTGTCGCCTCCTAAATAGATGCTTGGAGTATATGACCCTCAACAACTTGACCTTAAATTTTGAGAAATCAAAAATGTTGGTGTTTTCTAAGTCCTGGAGACCGTTGGCCTGGAGGGTGGGAAGGGAATCGATTGAATAAGTTAAGGCTTCAAGTATCTTGGGGTCAATTTTCACTATAAATTTTTGTGGACCTCCCATCAGAGATCGGCAACCTTGCCACCCCGCTAGCCATTTATCGCTTTTTTTGCCAAGCAAGGTCACCATTTTATTCCAGCTGTGTTAAAGGTATTCAACGTGAAGGTGATCCCCCAGCTTTTCTATGGTTCCCCGGTCTGGATGGACCCAGTTTGACCCAGCATATGATCGGCTGCAGGCCAGGTTCCTAAAGAAGTTGATGGGCCTTGCTTGGTGTGTTTCCAATGTGATTTGCTTGGAATTAGGTCAGTTCCGAGTAGATTCCTAAGTTTGGAGAGCGCGTCTCAAATACTTGCTGCGAGTCTGTTTCCACGCTCGCCAGGATAGCCTTCTCGTTCTTAGCCCCTAGGTGGCTAAATGGAGTTTGGGAGAAGGTTAGATCTCTGGGCTTCTCCTTGGATGCTTTCATTGTGCTCCCAGAGGCCTTCAGGCATTTAAATCAGAGACTGCTTGATATCAAATCCCAAACTCTTCACTCTTTGGCTTCTAAGGTCTTCTCCCCCCCCCTTTATTTTCTCATTCTGTTACCCTTTGGTCGGCCATCTTCTTATTTGTCCTTTTTAACGGACCTGAAGGGACACCAGGCAGTATCCTGTGCTAGATTTAATGTTACTCCCTCTCAAGTTACCATGGGCAGATACCGTAAGATCCCATTTACTGACCGTTGTTGCCCCTGTGTTCAAGGCGTGGTGGAGACACTACCCCATTTTTAAAAACTTTATTTGGCCCCTAGTTTGGAAAAGAAATCTGGCTCTTCAGATTCAGCAAAATTGGTTTCCTTAGTGAGGCCCCCCCAGTAGTTATTGAAAGAGTGGTGACATTCCTTTTATCAGTGGAGCAGAAATTTTTAACTAGATTTTAGTATTTTATCTGTAATAGACCTTTTAGATTTTTTGTAATTTTCTTTTGTAATTTGTTTGTCTGTTCATATATTCAATGTCTCCCTTTGGGAATTGGTTCTGTTTTGTTTTGTTTTATGCCAATAAAGGTCTATCTATCTATGATCATGTAATCTGCCAACTGTTATGCCAGCATTTCCCAAACTGTGGGTTGGGACGCACTGGTGTGTCGTGACCTGATTTCTGGAGGGTTTCCCCAGCCTCCAGTGAAAACACTGGTGATGGAATTATCAGATAATTAATTGCCTCAAGTCCTGAGGCTATTCAAAAATCAGATAGCTGTTAATTGCCCTTCGAAACATTTTTTGGGCAGTGGTCGGTTTGCAAGGAGCTGAACTCCTGCAGTTTGCAAGCTTGTGTGTAAATATAGCAGTGGTTCCCAACCTGGGGGTTGTGACCCCAAAGGGGGTCGCAAAGTGGTTTCTGGGGGGGGTCACGGGATGTTGGCTGGTTGGCCACCCCCACTGCAGAGAAAGTGTCTGGTACTCTCTTGGGGCTTGTTTGCTTACCTTGTGTTAATTTCTGCTTGCCCTTTAATATATCTGTTAATATTAGCTCCCCCTCCCGCATGGGGCTGTTTATGTAGAAATGTGACCCCCTAGGTCAGGGACGGGGAACCTTTTCGAGGGCCATTTTAAATATTAGAAATTTGCTTGAGGGCTGGCCGTAAGGCTAGGCACCATTTTTATTTATTTAATTAATTTTTGCCCCCGCCCCCCCCATCGGCTCCGTGCTCACCGTCCGAAGCCGCCACCGGGTCCGCACATCACCTCCGGTGTACCATGCCGATGAGGACAAGAGGGCAAGAGCTTGCCCTCATCGGTGTAGTACGCATGTGCGAAATGGCCCGTTGGTCTGGTGCGAAGGGGTCGAGGCGGTGTCCGGGGAGGACATGCAAATGCCCTCTCCCGGCCTCCGGAGGTGATGCACGGAGCCTCCAGGGGCCGGTTGGGCAGCTTCCTGGCAATCTCTCTGGGGGCCGGACCGGATGGCCTCAGGGACCTAATCTGGCCCTGGGGCCAGAGGTTCCCCACCGCTGCCCTAGGTCTTAGGGGGTCCTGACAGATTGTCATTCTACAAAAGGGGATCCTGGTGCTAGAAAGGTTGGGAACCACTGAAATACAGGGAGATAAACGTTTGAGTGTCTTTTTTATGGTGTGTGTGTTTTTCCCCCCAAGTCTGTCAATGACTGGTAGTGGGAGCAGGTGAAGGCTGGGTCACTGTGAAGCCGCTCAAGCATTGAGGCTATTCATTAAGGCTGCCTTGTTAGGAGAAATGGATTGAGTATTTTGTAAATAAAATAAATAAATAAAATATCATTGCTTGTAAATAAATAAACTAAATATTTCTTTCGAGATCTCTTTTTTAAAAAGTCTCTCAAAGCTAGGTGGATTCCGATAGAGGGTTGTTTTAAAAAATGGGTCCTGGCTTGTGCTAAAACATTTGGGAACCACTGTCTTACGCCCTTTGCATATCAAGAACTCGCACAGACTGAAGTCCTGTTGCATGCAGCCCCTCCTCTGGTTTTATATAAAGTCAGTCAACACTTGCATATTGTGCTTGGAGTTTGGTGCCTCCAATGGAATGATTGGCTGTCTTTCTTATGTACTTTTGCAGAAAAGGTGTGCCTCTTTCCCAGGTGGTCACCTTGCCTCCTTCCATAGCAAGGAAGAAGCCTATGCAGCAGCCGGTTATATTCACTCTCACTCACCCAGAGCGGATGTCTGGATAGGTCTGGTGGATACTGCGAAGGTGAGTGGCAGCAAGGTGAGTGGCATGGTGATATCTCTGCTTTTTATTATGCTATCTAAATTTGCCATAACACAAAAAACCGTGCAAAGTGGCAAGCTGCTTTGAAACCCCCTCCTGTTGTTCCTTCCTGGTGCAGTCCAATCACAGAAGGAAGGAATGAGGGGAGGGGGCCGTCACCAGCCTGCTCACCCACAATTGGGGCTGGAGGAGTCGGCGGGCCTTCCAGGTCAGGGTGCCATTTCCAGGCAGGCTAAGTCTGACCCTAATATGGTTCATTTTAGAAAACTGACCACTGGCTTTGGAGCTCCTCCCCGAGATCAGCTGAGCTTCTACCTGCTCTTTGTTAGGCTGGCATGTGTCTCTGTTGTTATCATAGCCTGTATAAAGACCCCTGCTTCAACAGTCTTCCCTTGTCCATTAGTTCTGAGGCATAAGCTCTGAGGACATAAGCTCTGACTAGCACCTTGGAGAGCACAAACATGTTATACTATATACAGTACCCACATTTCTTTGATTCTAAGATGCACCTTTTTCCCCATATAAACATCCCTAATTTTTTCCGTGCTTTGCTTCGCTCCCACGCCAAAACCACCACCACGCCATTTGGCCCCTCTGCTCAGTGGCAGCTCTCCTGAGGTTCTCTTCCTGAACCTCTTCCTGGTCGCCCCAGAATGCCCCCCGCTCCAGTTGACGATCATGCTCAGGAGCCAAGTGCCTGGGGAGAGTTCGTTGGCTGAAGTGCCGTGCGGGAGAGTTGGTGTGGGAAATAGTGGAGCGCTCCATCGTCAGTGGAGTGTGGGAGAGTTAGTGCTTAGCAGGCAAATTCTCGGAGAGTTGGTGCTGAGTGGGCAAATTCAAGGAAGGAGGTGCATCTTACAATTGATGGTATTTTGTTTCTGTTGGTGGTACTGAAATTAAGGTGTGTCTTACAATCGATGGCGTCTTACAATCGAAGAAATATGGAAACTGAACTGTACTATTGAGAGAAATGTGGTGGGTCATCTAGCCCATTATAACGGTCTAGCTGTGGATTACTCCAGCTGTGTCTTCACTGGGGTCAGATATAGAATGGGACTGAGCCACAGTGAATCCCAGAACCCGGGAGTTGCAAAGCAATGATACAAAATCAAGTACTGCTTAGCAGAGCACAGTGCATTTCACTAGCCACTAACCAGAGCCCATTTTCTTTCTGGGATTAAGGGCCACTATTTCTAAGTCAGAAAGTGTGGGTCGCAGGCAAGTAGGGGCCCTGGCACCACACTGGGATTAATCTGATGCAGGACATGCTACCTTTAGGGCAAGGGGACGGACAAGAAGGCACGAATGTTCCTTCTTATCCCGCCCCCTCCCCGAGTGTGGGGAGCCCTACCTTGGCTGTGCAGGGGTGGCTATGGAGCACCTGGCGATGATGTCATGGTCATTGTCCAGAGCGCCAGAGCGCCAAAGCGAAGCTGCATGGGGCTTCCATTAGAGCCGTGAAACTACACAGCTTGGAGGGAAGGCTGGAGGCAACGCCCTGGATTCCTGAGCCATCCCAAGGGCTGTCCCTCCGTCTCCTGTTGCTTCTTCCACTAACTCCATCCCTCTGCTAATTCAGTTGCTTGCCCTCTGTCTGCAGAATCGGAAATGGTCATGGACTGATGGCTCCAAGGTTGACTACACGGATTGGGACTCGCCAGTGCAGCCTGATAATCATTTAAATAAAGAGTACTGCGTACAAGTGAAGCATACGCTGGGTGAGTAATCAGGAACTTGTTGGGCAGATGAGTCTCAGGAGGTTGGGAAGGAAAGGTATGAAAGTCATACTTTTTCTTCAGCTTGGCTGCTCTTGCAGACTCTCCAACCTTCACCCCCTGCTGCCAGTTGGTGTAGACCAGGGTGCCAACCTTCCACCATTAGGGCCTCTGCGTTCTTAAGAGTTGTGTAGAAGACAGTATCTTGGCAGCTGGAATTGCTGATGGTGCTGCTAAAGCAGCTGGACCTGCCGAAATGCCCTCACCTATACAGCCATTAAAGGGCCAGGAGCATTCGTGTTGAAAGTGTGGGCACACCTGGTGTAGACGGTATTGACTTATAGCCCAATCCTAACTATATTCCCCCGTGCCGATGCAGATGCACCAGCATGTTTTACACTATATCCCATGGGAGCAGTTGGGAGGTATCCTCAGGGTAAGGGGACATTTGTTCCCTTGCCCTGGGGAAAAGCCCCAGCTGCCACTATGGGTCAACTCGGACCAGTGCCAGCGAAATTGCTGGCACAAGTCCGTGATGATCCATGTTGCCAGATCAGGCCCAGGAAGGGGGATAGGATATACCGTTGATCTTGCCCCCCTCCTGGGATCGATCTGCCAACCCTCTGCCCACCCCTGCCCCCATCGCTGCCTTCCCCCTGCCCCATTTCACCCTCCCCCTGCGTGATCCGGCGGGGGACTTACCTCCTCCAGTGGGAAAGCTCTGGCGCTGCTAACTGTCAGACTGTCGCAAAGCGCTTTCCAGCGCTTTCGGAAGAGTGCGTGCTGGCAAAGTATTGGCAAAGTACATTAGATGGACCACTGGTCTGGCTCCGTACAAGCAGCATCCTCTACTCTTAAGCATGAGCGCCCATCAGCTGACCATTCTGACAAAGGGTTAGTCAGCCAGCAGCTGGACACAGCTCGACACAGTATAATTCTGGCTTCCACTGCAGTTTGGACTAGTTTTAATGTTCAATGTGGTGTTTCTGTCCCACCAGGACCTGCCATTCAGGCAGCATTTGGAAAAGCTGAGACTAGAGGGCTGGATTTAAGGGAAGGGCTTTTGTAGCTCAGCGGCAGAGCACCATCTTGGCGTTCACACAGTCCCTGGTTCAAGCCCTGGCTGGGAAAGAGTAAGACCCCTACCCGAAAGCCTGCAGAGCTCCTGCCAGCCACTGTAGACAGCTAGATGGACCAATGGGGACCAATGGTCTGACTCTGTAGGAAGCAGCTTCCTATGTTCATGTTCACACATTCACATGTGTATATTCAGTGCTGGAATATTGCATCAGCTGAATGTGTGAATGGCCTTCACTGGCCCTTGGTGATAGTTAGCTGTGGGTTTTGATGGCTGATGACTGTTTCATATGTATGAGTCACAATCTGAGCCCGCAGGCATCAAGCGACAAATGTCAATGGGGAAACTGCAGGTCTTGATAGTCAGCAAAGTGAGTAGCACTACTGTACCGCAGACATAAAATATTTGAATAAACCCCAAGGGTGTCACAATACACAGTAACCTGGAGATCTGAACAAGTGTCTCTTTTTCTCCCCGTAGCATTCATCAAATGGAATGACAACGAGTGTGCAAGCAAGAGCCCCTATCTTTGTAAGATGACCCCAAAACCTAACCCTACACCACCAGCTACTCCAGCACCACTTCCTCCCCTCCCCAAAGATTGCTCATAAATGAAGATCTCCCCCCCCCTCGGAACTGTCCAGGAAAAGGTGGCCCACAGGGCTGTCTGCTCCCACAATGACTGCAGATGTGTACTTGCAATTCAAGACCCTCCCCAGCGATTCATACATACCTCTGTCTTTATGTCAGTCCTACCTGCTTTTGTTTATCCCTTCTTGAGGAAAAAAGAATAAATGTCAGAACATGCAACTCGATTTGTCTGGGTTTGCTTTCTGTTATCGGTTGGACAATATATTGCGAGCTACCGACACCTAGCACACTGACTAATGCATGGAATGGTGCTCCGACACCCTTAAGAACATAAGAAGAGCCCTGCTGGATCAGGCCAAAGGCCCATCCAGTCCAGCTTCCTGTATCACACAGTGGCCCCACCAGATGCCTCCGACACCCTTGCTTTTCAGAAGGACGCTGCTTTGGGGGGGGGGGAGGAATTTAGAGGGCAGAAGTGATGGGGGAGAAAAAGGGTGCCTCATTCTTTCCCCGTCCACCATTCCTTTGCTCTGCTCTAAGTAGCAAATTGCTCCATGTGTTTTGCAAAATGCATATTTGCAACGGCACACACACATTTGAAACACTGCATGGGGGGGGGAATCCAATGGAGGTAGTGATATTGGGGGAGTGGAAATGGTGGGTCAGGAAAAGGTTCAGCACTCCCTCTCCCCCCTGCTGCTTTTCCACTCTAAATACTCCCTCTTGAGGCCATTTTGCTTTTCTTATTGAATTGTTTTAAAGAAAGGGCTTTGGGGGTGCACTAATGTTAGTAGTATGTAACATGTACAGTACTTTGTCGCTTACCACCTGAAAGTTACATCGCAGGGGGAAGGGCTGCTTAGTGCTACAGTCCACAAACATTGATGCTGGGGCCTGCATAGACTGACCTTCAGTGCTGGGTTACTGTATGTTTTAACACTGAAGATGTGTTCATGAAGGAAGGAGAACCAGGTACAGGCCTCAGATCAATTACCGGTACCTTGAATGTAATTTGCTTAATATTAAGTATGGCTCTGTATTAACTTGTCTTGTGGAAAGTTACAGCTTGATTCTGTAAAAGTACACTCACTGACAGGATATTTCAAAACTGGTAACCGTTAGCTAGCTGAAACGGCAAGATGTACCCTGCCTGCCTCTGGACAGTAAACAGGTAACATGGGTGGAACCATTTCTCCAAAGTGACCTTAAAAAATATAGGTTGAGCCCGGAGGCAGATGATAGTCTGGTTGCTTCTTGCTTTTAATATAAAAAGGGGTTACGGGAAAGTTGGGTGGAAAGTGTAACCTGAAGCTAATTAAATCAGACTCTGGATGGCAGGAGGAGGGATTACGATACAGCTTTTATTGGTAAGTGATTAATCATTGGCAGCGCAGCCCCAAGACAAAGGGGGGCTACGGCCCTGAGCATAGCATGAATATGAACTTTTATATCTTTACAAAAAACATGAAAAACACGTCACTGGCGTTTGGTGTACATACATTGGTTGTCTTTCTTCCAGTCATCTCAAAATGTAACTTTTCTACCCAAATACAGGCTCTTTGTTCTCGCATATCTCTCTGTCCTGTCTGGGCCAACTGAGACTTTATGCTCCCAAGGTTGTCTGCTTCCCTTATCTCCTCAGGGGGCCCATACAACCAGTTTGCTTGTTATGAAGTGATACTTTTTATACATACAAAAGATGTCTGTTGTTTTGCCTCATCCCTTGGCCTTGATCATGCTACATTCCTTTCGCAGTGTCAGCTGTTTTACAGAAGCTAAAATAACAAGTTAATACATTTCTACATAACATCTATATTCTAATACATATATGTTTGAGGTATATTTTTATATTTCCATGGTTCATTCCCCTCTCAAGAAGAACTTATTACTTTACAGTTCTTCTTTTCTTTTATCTCTATTATGGGTATGGGGTTTGTTAATCATAGGATGCTGGAGGACAGCAGGTGCCACACAACCAGACAGGCCATACCCTATTCCAAATTGATCCCAACCATTCCAACATGTATGGTTGGAAAGCCGCTTCCTCTTTGTCTTTATCCATCTTATCTTGTGCCGTACGCAGGGTGTCAGCTTCCGGGAGTGACACAGTAGGGCGTTGCTGATCCTGGCGCTGGCTGTCTCTGCTGGTCCCTGCAATCAGTTGGTCCTGCTACAGTGGATTCTAAAACATACAGTTAGGTGATTACAGACATTAATCTAAACCTTTCCATTGAGGTTTCAAAGGGTCTGACACATTCTTATTTCTTTAGTTTTACTTTACATACTACATTTACAAAAATAGGGCTATATAAACAACTATAGTTTTTGTTTAATTCTGTAAAACCTTTTTTACTGAAACACTTTTTCTTTTTCTTCTTTTTTCCCTATGCCAAAATTTTCTCTCCACAAGGGGGAGTGAATGTTCATGTGGCCTCAAATTTTGGGCGGACAGTATTTCTAGTTTTGACCAAACACCTGTGATTTTTCTTTTTAACTGTGTTCTGGGTCAGCATTTTCTTCTTCAGTTCGGATGCTGACAACTGAGTCCGTCTAAATTATTCTCCTTATCTGATGACATTTTATATTGCTTTTAGTTCTAAATTATTTCCATCCTTTGCCAATGCTTTTTGTTAAAGCAAAAAAACGAAAACTTTATCCTTTCCTTTGTCTGTACAGAAATTCAATTCCAAAATATTCTTATAGTGCCTGTTGACATACTGGCACCTCTTCTGCACATTCTCTTAACTGAAATCTGTCCTTGTCCAGCCTGGTCTTATTCCTGGACTGGTAGAACACTGTGTTTTTTTTTTTTCTGAAAGCTGTTATTCTGTTCCTTCAAGCCCTGAAATTTTCTGCTTTTTTCAGTTTTGTAAAACAATGTCCTTTGCATTATCTCAAAAAAATACACTGCATAAAAATTAACTCTTTTGCTTAGCTTTTGTATTCCCAAATTTACAAAAATAATATGAAATTTTTTACTTTAATCCTTCAGGCAGTTTTGGGCTGGGCATAATCAGCAAGGAATTCCAATAGACTTTGGTTTTATTGATGCTAGGTGTTTGCTTTTTTTTTTTTTTATGTTGGCACCAATATTTACAGGAAAATCCTTCCAGGCTTTTTAATTCTGATCCCAGCCACATTTCCCAAGGCTTCTTTGCAATTTCTCTTTTCCTCCAATTTCTTTCTGCTTTTGTAGCAGAAACAATGCTGGGTTCCTCATAACGTTTGTGCCTATGTGATTTTATACCTTCTTCCTTGAGTGTCTCTCCTGTTTGGCTACTGCCATTTCCAGCTAGCCACCTCCAACACTCTTCCTTAACATGTCTTCTTATGGGGTGGATGGTCACAAGAGGGGTTAACTTGCAATAACAGGGACCTTAGGGTGCTGGTTCTCTGGGGTTGGGGCTCTTTCTTGCTTCATCGCTTTTTCCCATAACGTCTCACGTTGGCATACACTCGGAAAAGGAGGACTACCATTGTCTCACCCTGTTGTGTATTCATCAACGTGCTGTCATTGGTGGTCTGCGTATCTCTCTGCGTATCTTCGTCCCCTCTCAGTTACTCAGCACTCAAGGATTGCTTCTTGGTACGTCTTATGGTCCCTGATATTTTCCCTTGCTTCTCGATCTGGTCTAAGTACTTTTTTGTGATTAGGTATCCCACTTTTGACACCAAGTTAGACCTGTAGATTTTCCATATTGTTATATTTTCTTCGCCAGTTCTCTTTTGGTTAATTGTCAATGCTGGCGGTATTTTCACTATGGGGCAAAGTCTTTCTAAAACGATTACTTTAAGATTAATTGTTGACAGTTCATATGTGCTCTGTCCTGATTCAGAGACTTTCTTCACTAGTGGAGCATTGGTAGTTGACACTGTTGTTCCACTGTTAATCATGAATGCCAAAATTTTGCTTTTGCATCTTTACGAATGGGCTCTGGGGCAATCATGAACTCGGGGCCCTTTCCTGGGGAAATGATGATACTTTCCCTTTGGTGGCCAATTTAACAATTGCCACGTTGATCCGACCTCAGCAGTAGCCTGTTCCCTTGCACCTTTCCCTCTTTCTGGTTAGGGCTTCTGTGGGTTTCTGGCTACTGGCCTCTCTTCCATCTTGTTGGACATTCTCATAAGGGGCATATTCCCATCTTATGCTGTCTTTCTAAAAAAACTCCAATTGATTCCATGTCTGTAAGTCTGCTCTGCAGTAGTTTAAAACTTACAGAATACTTCTTTTAGTGTTCGCACAATTTCAAATAGGGATTCTTCGTATAGTGGGCTCCTTTAAACTGCCCTTTTTCTTGTCTCTAGCCCAGACTTATGAATGCTTTGCTCCTGAGGTTACTTCATATTTGCTGGGGCTTTTTACTCTTCTAACTTCTCCTGTTGCATTGTCCATATGACTATAATTTTTCTTCATTACCAAATTGTCCTGCCAATTGCTATATACTTGTTTATTAAACTTCTGGACAATTACTTCATCTTGGTGACTCTTTATAAAACTTTTCTTTCTCTGCTTGTGGACTGATTTCCCATCCTTATGCTGCAGTTTTTTTCTTCATCTTTAGATCTCTTTCCCATTACATACGCTGTTCTACTAATTCTTCCTTTTCTACATGTCATTACTTTAAGCTGAACTGTTTTCCCTTCCCTTGTGGCTCTTGAACTGGTCTTCCAAGGGGGGGGGGGGGTTGCTAGCCTTGCTCTGTCCAGTGTTCTGGTATTCGCTGACATCCGTAAATCTTATTTTTTTTCCAATATATTTAATTTTTATTAATAAACTACAAAACAAAAACAAAACAAAACAATACAACATACTACGAAAGATTACAGCAAGCGCGAAGCAGTAAATCCTACTTGTATACTATTATCTATTTTCTACTTCTAATATCTAACTAAGCCTATATCTCTAATATACTATTCATTAAATTCACACTTCATCACTCCTTCTCTCTCTCTCTCTCTCTCTTAAAGAATCTATAAGTGGTATCCAAATATTCATAAAAAGATTAACTAACTTTTCTTTTATCATCCAAAAATCTTAATTCCCACTTCAAATATTTTAATATATAAAGCCACCCCATTTTTCTCCAAATGTGTTAAAATAAAAACCTTCCAAATGTTTCTTTTTTTAAAAAAATCTATATCCCCTTTTTATATAAAATTCTTAAAAACAAATCACATCTTACTTAAGTCTTTTCAAATAATAAAACATTATTTTTCTTTTATTCACAAAAGGGTTAACTAACCTTTCCTTTATCATCTAAAAGTCTTAACTTCCACTTCAAATTTCTAAATTTATTAAGTCACCCCATTTTTGTCTTCAAATTTGTTAATTCATCGTCAAAAATTTTCCATCACTCTTAATATAAGTTTCTTAAAAACAAGTCATATCTATTTGTTTCTTAATAATAAAATATTTTTGACAGTTTGCCATTACCCCTTCCATCCCTCCCCTTCCTCCTTCCTCTTCTTCCTCTTCCTCTTCCTCTTCCTCTTCCTCTTCTTCTTCCTGTTCCTCTTCTTCTTCTTCCTCTCCTTCCTCTTCTTCATCTTTGAATCTTTCCCAAAAGTCCCTTGTTTTTTAAATTGTATCCACTTTGCAATCTTTTCCACATTCACGTCTTCTATATTCCTCTCCCGAAAGACAATCTTCAACACCATTTTTAGTGTGTCTTCCAATAAATCTTTCTCTTTATTGGGAGCAAGGGAGGCCGACGTAGAGTCTTTTAATTCATCCTTTTCATCCTTTTCCTTCCCTGCTTGTTTCAGTTCTGCAATCATATTCTGAAGATTTTCCTCCAAAATTGTCATCTTTACATCGAATCTCTGTTCCCATTTCTTAAAGCAAGACAATATTGTAGTGATGTTGCAATTTTTTCACCAGATGCCAATCTCTCTTCTCTTAAAAAAAAGAAGAGGTAATATAAAAAAACTTCTGCGGTCAACGACGTGAAACAGAAGGATTAATTGCCAGGATCCATGAACTCTAACACTGAAGAGCTCATATTCTTTTAGCAAAAATGTCAGGAATGTCAACAAAGTCCCGGACAATTTTCTCTTGCCGAAATAATCTATTAAAAAAAAAACCTTTTTACTGTTTTAATTTTCCATAAGTACAAAACAAAAAAGTAGTTCAATAAAACTCACCACTATTGTAACTTTAACTTCGTCTTCCCAACTTTCAGTTTCGAATGTTCAGTTCGCCTTATCGCAACGTATTATTTTTAACGTTAACTCTTATCTCGGCTAATTTCTTCAACTCATAAATCATTTCTACGCCTCTTGCCTAAGTAAAGCAAAGCATGTGGGAGGTGGCTTGGCTTACGCTTCATCTGCGGACAGAGCTTCGATGGTAGTCCAATTCTTCCTCACCGACAACCCAAAACTTCAGAGCCTTTGCCTTGAAGTGTCAGAATGAGGGCGATTGAAAGCCTTGTGGTTTATCTCTTCGTACTCCCTTTTAATCCAGGGGTAGAGTAATTAAGTCCATCAGATGTACTCCGTCAATACAGAGCGATCGGCGGAGTTGTCAGCCAGCCATGTCCTCCTAGCCGGAAGTTCCTGACATCCGTAAATCTTGTGAGGCAGCTTGCTTACGATATCTCCTTTGGTTAACCCTTTCCTCTTCCTTTGTTTTTCTTATTCCCTCATGCACTTTCCTTCCAACTTCCTCTGTCCATCTATTCTGTTTTCCTTCCTTCCTCTTCCACATCCCTTCTTCCTTTCTTCATCTTAACTTGCCCAACCTCTTGTCTTTCTCTTCGCTTTCCTCGTTGCCTCCTGGGTTCCCAGCACCCCATCTTTATTTCCTTTCTTTTCTTTTTCCATCTGTGCCTCCATACTCTGCCCTGCTTCATTCCCCACGTTGTTCTCTCTTTCTGGTTCATGCGGCATTCATGCGGCATTTTCTGTGCCTCCCCCTCTCTGAGGCTTCATTCTCTGCCATTTCTCATCTCCAATTTCTAACACCCCCTCTTTTTTTTCTGTCCTTTCCTTTGTCCTTCTTTCTGGCAACGGGCACATTGGTTGCGTCCTAAAGGCTGCCTCTGTCCTCCTCTTCCCCGTCCTCGGTTAGGGCCTCCTCCCCGGCCCTTTTCCTTTTCCTCCTCTTCCTCCAACAACATCTCCCCTGATGGCTGCTGCCATCATCTGGGCTGCTTTCTGGGCTTTTCCTTCGTCATCCTCTCTATTCACATACACAGTCCTTGCAACTTCCATTCTAAAAATCCCTCTCTTTTCTGTAACTTCTTCCTAATATCCTTCGTTGCCTGTCCCACAGGCTGCATTCACTGTCCTTCTATTTGCTGCGTCATCTGGATCAAGGGGGGTATAGAGCCGATAGGCCTCTTTCAGGCGCTCTAAAAACGCTCCAGGGGACTCTGTGGGGCCCTGTATCACCTCTGCCACTTTGGACATATTCATAGCCTTCCGGCCTGCTCTCCGCACCCCTCCTATCATGAGTTCACACAGCTCATTGCGATCCCTCTCATCATTACGAACCTTTGGGTTCCACCGGGGGTCTTCATCTCGTATTAGGGCGGCCCTCTGCTGTTCTGTTATTATATGTCCCTTGGTCCCTGAGTTCCTGCTCCATATGCTGCCTTAATTTCGATCTCTCCTCTGCTGTTAACAGAGTCATCTCCAAAAGTCCTTAAATCCTGCCAAGTAGGGTTGTGGGTTCGAATTATGGTCTCTATTAAACTTCCCATTGCTTTGGGATCTTCAGTTAGAGCAAGTCAGTGGTGGTAAATGGGTTAGGCTCAGACCATTGTTGAACTCGAAGGGGGGGCCTCTGGGACAATTTTATATCCTAGGGGAGGATGGGGGGGACTGCTTGCAAGTCCTGGTAACAACTGGTGGTGTTCTCCCCTCTTTTGCATGCTTGTCATCCCTTTCCGCCACTATAGGTGATATCTTTTCCAGCAGAGGGGGTGGGGGTGTCTGGGTCTCATCTGGTCTATGCTCTTCCTGTTTGGGTCCTGGGCTCCCCATTAGTAAGGTGGTGGGGGCACCAACTCCTCTGACTGGGACTGGGGTGCAGTTGCCTTGACAAAATTGGGGTCTGCCACAGTAGCCTTACAAAAGTGGCATTGTTGTTGGCACATTCCTGCTTGCTACATTCCTTCAACCACCCAGGCATTTCTTGGCAATTAGTCAGCCACTGGTCTCTGGGTTTTCCACATTTTGAAACACAATTTTTCTCTCTGCTCTGGAGTGGGGGCTGAGGTGATGTCAAGGCTTCTGACGTTGGAGTGGAGAGGTGAAGGGGTTTTACCCAGATCTCTAGCTGTTAGCTCCGTTTCTCTCTTTTTCCCTCCGATAACAGGCTGTTCCTTTTCTTAATTCTTGGAGGGGGCTATAATTCTTTTCCTGACACTGTTTGTTTTGGTCAAGATAGGAAATACTGACCTCTGTTTGTTTTATTTGAACTGTCTCTCTTTTGTTGAAACTTATTAGAGAGAGAGAGAAAAAAAAATCACTGACAAAAATGAGTCTTAAAGCTCTAAATTACTGCACCTTTGTCTTATAACTAACAACAGCAACAAATAATAAAATTGTTTAAAGATTGTCATACTCTTAAAGTATAAACTTTCCTTTAACAGTACAATGGATGGATTTATTGCTAAATCTGTTGCTACTTGGCTCTCCTGCCTGCTTACTCATAAATCTTTGCCAGGACCTCACGTGGTCTCAGCTTCCAAAAACAAACAAACACACACACACTGCTCCCTCCTCCCTTCATGCTGCTAGCAGGAGCTGTAAGAAAAACAGAACTCTACAGCCTTAGGGGGAGACAGCTCTGTTCTCTAGCGTGGTGGTGGGGAGAGGGGAGGGGGAAGCTGCCGGCGTTTTCCGCTCCTGGCAAGGCTCTTCCCTTGCTCTCCCTCGCCACAAATTCACCACTCTGTTAAAACTAGGAGGGGGGAAGAGGGCTGTCCTATGGAGTCCTACACACACATTCTCATGAAGTTTGCTACTCCATTTACTTGGCAGGGCTCTCCGTTTACACATTTTCACCATGACAGCAGCTCTTACTCCTAGTCTCTTCCCCAGTATCCACAACAAAACGACACTCATTCCAGACAGACAATTTGAACAACAAAAAGGGTGGGGTACGTGCCGGCCAGTAGGGGGTCTGGCTTAGGCTGAGTACAATAGGTATAGACAAAACAAATCAATCACTCGCTCCGTTCGTGGCCTGGCCGGTCTCCCGACACAGAAAACGCACTAATAGGAGCTCCACTTTCGCTTTAGATTTGCTGAGTCAGCGCCTCATTCACAATCGCAATCACGCACTGTCACACACCAACCCAATCCTGGACCACGACGAGGTTGTGAGGTGTTGCCGCACCTCCCTCCGGTCCGAGCAGAAGTGGCTAATTTCTGCTACACCTTGGAACGTCCCTCCCTGTGCACCCTATTATACGATACCTGCCGCGGTCTTCCTGCGCTGCCAACCTCGTCCTTCATGTCCATATATCGGTGGGCACCTGGGTCTTCTCCCGCGGCTAGAACTCCACCTGTTCTCTAAAAAGAATTTAGAGTGGCGCCAACAGGGAAGGGTTGCTGCCACCAGAGAACCCCCTGAGGCTCCACCGAGGGACAGGTAACACACCACTGTTGACCATCCGAAGTGTCACGGCACCAGAAATGTAACCTGAAGCTAATTAAATCAGACTCTGGATGGCAGGAGGAGGGATTACGATACAGCTTTTATTGGTAAGTGATTAATCACTGGCAGCGCAGCCCCGAGACAAAGGGGGGCTACGGCCCTGAGCATAGCATGAATATGAACTTTTATATCTTTACAAAACACGTCACTGGCGTTTGGTGTACATACATTGGTTGTCTTTCTTCCAGTCATCTCAAAATGTAACTTTTCTACCCAAATACAGGCTCTTTGTTCTCGCATATCTCTCTGTCCTGTCTGGGCCAACTGAGACTTTATGCTCCCAAGGTTGTCTGCTTCCCTTATCTCCTCAGGGGGCCCATACAACCAGTTTGCTTGTTATGAAGTGATACTTTTTATACATACAAAAGATGTCTGTTGTTTTGCCTCATCCCTTGGCCTTGATCATGCTACATTCCTTTTGCAGTGTCAGCTGTTTTACAGAAGCTAAAATAACAAGTTAATACATTTCTACATAACATCTATATTCTAATACATATATGTTTGAGGTATATTTTTATATTTCCATGGTTCAAAAGCACCTTAAAAAGTAATGTTTAGGTTAGTATTGATTAAGGCTATGAAGGGTGTGTAATGTCTGGTGCTAAGGGTATTGTTGTAACTTGTAACTGCTTGATTTGAGCTTGTTTAGCTCCTACCACCTCTTCTGCATAAGAATCCAATCCTTCCTTGAGGCGAGCAACTTGCTGTCAGATCTATTCTTTTATGACCACACCTGAAACGAACATTCTCAGAGGCAGCAAGAGCTAAACATTTGCCTCTAACATGCATGTGCTGATTTTGGTGCTTTATCCAAGTGCTGGGTTTGCCAACCCAGATAGGTAGCAAAACCCTGCTACCTATCAGGCAAAGAAAAGTGAATGTGCCCCATTGAACACAATAGAAATTACTTCTGAGCAGACATGCGTAGGATTGTGCTGTTAGTCTTGCTTTTCCTTTGAGGCTGTGTTCCAGATCCATCAGCTTCCCAGTGGAAACATCTTTGACTGGAAAATCTTAAGGGATTACAGGGAATGTGATGGTATTACCTAAAATAGAGGTGTTTGTTTTTGTTGAATACGAGAGGATTACAGCCTAAGTCTTACTGAACACAATGGGCTTAAAAAGGTAAAGGTGACCCCTGACAATTAAGTCCAGTCGTGTCCCACTCTAGGGTGTGGTGCTCATCTCCATTTCAAAGCCGAAGAGCCAGCGTTGTCCGAAGACGCCTCCGTGGTCATGTGGCCGGCATGACTCTCCTTGCCACAGCGTGTAGCATGCGGCTGGAACACGGAGCGCTGTTTACCTTCCCGCAAGCGGTACCTATTTATCTACTCACATTAACATGCTTTGGAACTGCTAGGTTGGCAGGAGACAATGGGCTTACTTCTGAATAAAATAAATAACACCATTTTCAAACACCTCTCTACCTAAAGATAGCAACAATGGAGAACATAGGTGCTAACACATTTGGGAGCAATTGTTGTCTTGTGTTTGCAAAGAAAGAGCTAACTGGCTAGCTATTGTTCTCTCACTCAAGATTTGAAAGCGTAGCTAAAGAATATCTTGTACTTAGACTATAATTTATCCTAGAATTGTTAACTTTAAACGTGGAAATCCTCAACCCCGATGCAGAAAAATATTTTTCTGGTCTCTGTTCGTATCTGCCTCCCCAGGTCACAGGAAAAATCTCACATTTGGCAACCTCCTTTTGTTTTCTCCTCTCAGTAGAAACACACACATTGGGCTAATTCTGGGGGAAAGGGAGGCTAAGTCAATCAAGTCTAACGAATTCAATCAGGTCTCCCAGGACTCAATGATCGAACCATTCAAGGACCATCTAGAAGACCTCCACCCAGAGCAACCCACTATTGTTCCCATTGTGTTTCTGTATTACTCTGTAACTATGCACATTCTCAGCAACCATGTGATGTTCTTCTTGGAAATGTATAAAAACTGTGCTCACATGGAGGAAAGGGTCAGTGCCCCCTCCTGGGGTGCTGTCCACTGCGCTGCGTAACAATAAACTCATACTTTTCCCTTGTTCACCAGTCTTCCTGGTCCTATTAATTCTCATGTGCTTAAAAATTCCGCTACACCCCTCAACCCCATGATTAAGCTTAATCTCGGAACGAGCCTACAGACCCCCAACTAGCTGCTGCCCCCTCAGCTGTCTGGAAAAACAAAGGCAGAATCCAGGACGATTCCTCAACCAGCAATAAAGGACCCCGATTGATTGATTGATTGAGTTATCCCTCCCTCCCTGAAACCTGATCACCAGAAGCTTTGTGTTCTTCTTCCTTCATCCCTGGGCTGTTCTTGCTCTTCTTTGCTTATCTGATCTTCCTGCCTTGCGGATCATTAAACTGCTGGTGCTGCAGTGAGTCACCCCCATTCCAGCTGCCACCTGAGATCTACTGTGTCAATTGGCACCCAGGACCAGTAACGCCCCACAACCCCCTTTCCTTTCTAGCCTTCTCTCCCCCCCCCCAGCGCCACCAAAGCTGCTGAGCAAACAAATCCTTATAACGAATCACTCAAGCCACTGGAATGCTGGGAAAGGTCCAAACCTTCCCAGTGGAGATTCCAGTTCTCTCTCCCTGTGGAGTAGTGGTTCCCAACTTGGGGGTCGGGGCCCTCAAGGGGGTCGCGAAGCATTTTCTGGGGGGGTCACGGAATGTTGGCTGGATGGCAACACCCAAGATGGCTGCTCACTCCTCCCCCCCCCACACACACACACTGCAGGTTGGGAACCACTGCTCTGGAGACTTGAGACGCTGGTTATGAATGATGAGTGTTTGTTCAGTGGGCGAGACTAGCTCCCCGCTGACTGCAAAAAGGGGATGAAGTGTGTTCATGGCCTGCTCCTAGGCTCACCCCTTGCCCTGCATTTTGCCAAGGCCTAAAAAGCCCACAGAATCTTGTTTTCCTCTCTTCCCACAAATCCACCCATTTTATTCTCATTCTCCCTCCTTCCCTGCACCCCAAAACCTCCACCTCCTTCCCCCACTTCCTCTGGGAAGCCCGTCTAATCTCCCTCCATCCCCCCCTCATGTTTTCCCCCTCTTCACTCTGCCCCTTCTCCTTCTAAGGAGTTCCCCTCCCCTCTCCCTGTTTCTCTTCCTCCTAACTGCTTTCCCCAGAGCTCCATTGTGGGTGAATATTCGCCATAAAATATCCCCTGTCTAGAATAAGAATAAGAATTTCAGTCAGGCCCCAGTTTGAATTTCCTTTCTGGTTTTTGAGCACTAAAGCAAAATTTGTTTGCACCTTTCACCCCCTGGCCTCCGATATCTGTTCCCCGCCAAATTGCACAGCTGTGGTATTGGTCACTGCACAGAATCCCTGCACATGATGGTTCTCCCCCCCCCCCCTGTGTCTGTGCATGTTACCTGTGTTTTCAAAAGCACTGCTTGTAAAGCCCGAGACACACCGGGCGCGTCCCGTGTGCGTCTCGTGTATGTCGCGTATGGCACGCCAAACGCGGCAAAACCTGGGCATTGGCACGAACATGCCTCCCGGCGGCTCCCAGTGGCCCTCAGCGTTCCGGCCGGAGGTGCAAGAATGCAGGCGCCGCTCGACGCACCCTGCGTGACGCACGCGGGACGTGCCCGGTGTGTCTCGGGCTTAGCACAACGTAACAGTCAGCTTTCTAGCAGAAAAGCAGCAACAGCCTTCCCCAACTTGTCTGCTGTCATTAGGGTGGTTCTCCCCTTAGGCTGTGACTTTAGGTTTATTAAGAACTCGACCATTGTTTCCCTATGTATGAAGTCTTCCATGTTCCTTTCCCACACATTTATTTATAAAAAGTCATTTGTTGCTTTGCCATGGTAAGTCATGCTTCAGGAAGCATACAAAGGTCACCACCTGGACTTTTGGAAACATGGTATTCTGTGTGCAAAGAATAAATGTCAGGGCTCCTAGCCCTGCACCTCAGTATTCTGATTCCTGCTAGGGGGATCATTTTTAATATTATATACAGAGGCAAAGAGGACCACATCCTGTTCCTGCCTTTCTCTTTCCCCCTGTTTCTGCCACTCTCCCTCAGCTACAATATGGGGATAATAATACTTTGTTACCTTACAGGGCAGCTGTAAGAATTCATCAAGAACATACATATATGGGATGCTCTGAACACTATTGAAATGCTAAATGTTTTTGTTGTTGCCTGCCACTGCCTTGTCAGACCTGACCCACCATCCCATGGGTTCTCAGCCTAGCTGGAACAAGACAATCAGCGCAATCCTATCCAACTTACACCACCAGTGTAACCAGTGGTGCAGTGAAAATGGGAGGCCCTAGAACGGAAAGGGGATTCAAATCCCCTCCGAAAGGGGAATTCAAAGGGGATTTGAATCCCCTTTCCGTTCTGGGGCCTCCCGTTCTTGCTGCGCCGCTGGTTACACCGGTGGCATAAGTTGGATAGGATTGCGCCCAATGTATGATAAACTGAGAGTTCAAAAGAAAATCACAGTAGGACGTGACAATAGCTTGGATGTGGGGGAAGAAGAAATGGAAGAAAGCAAAGGGGTGTACTCTCGGGTGGGTGGTGGGAAAAGGACAATATTTGCCACCTCGTCAGTCTGAAGGTCTGATCCAGTTCTATTCTCTTCTGGAAAAAACTAAGGACTGGCTCAAACATGCATGTTCATCTCCTGTTCCCTGCAGTCTCAAATGATGATTTGCATATGTGAATGGGCCGTTGCAGATAGAACCTTCCATATCACATCACATCACATTATTATGTGAATGTAGTGCTTTGCAGTGGATTAAATCCGTACATTCAGCTGCCAGTCATTGAGCTAGTAGAACCTCAGAGAGTGGGAGAAGCAGAGACTGGCGCATCATCGAGTAAGGGGGGGGGGTAGCATTTGGCATGCTGCCTCAGAGACATCAGGAGGTCTTAGACTGACCCTGAATGTGTACTATCAGGAATAGCAATTACCTGTAATAGATTCCTATAATATCTTGATGTTGGCCCAATCCTATTCAGGCCTTATGCAGCTGGAAAGAGCATTCTGGTGGCAAAAGACCCTTTATGGCTGTCATATAACATGATGCGCTGGTCCGTACAGCCTGGCCGCCACTGTGAGTGGCTGGCTCTGTGTGCCAGCAGCCAGAGGGCACCTGCTAGTGCCGAAAATTCAGTGCGAGGGGGAGGAACAAGGCAGCGATGGGGGCAGGGAGGAGGGTGGATTTGGGCCAGGAAGGGGGCAGTATTGGTGAAAGTGGTGTGCGCCAATATCCTCTCTCTCTCCCTGGCCTCGATTCCTTGACCCAGGTTCATGGGGGCTTACACCAGTGATATTGCTGGTGCACGTCTGAATAGACCCAGCAAGCTGGCACGGGCTTACGCTGGTGCAAGGGAACAAATGTTCCTTTACCCCAAGGAGGCTTCCAGAGCCCCCCCCCCCCCGCGATACAGTACGAGCCATGTTGGCGCAGCTGCCTTGCCACGTGGGGAGTTGCATTGGATACCATCTTGTCTTCTCCATATGTAACCACATATTAAACCTTTGAGTTGCTGCCAGAACGTTGAAAGGATGGTAGGATTATTCTATCACTGGTCATTTCCTGGTTTTTAAGGTCATATTTATTTTAGCCTCCTTCCAAAGGACTAGCAGAATGCTCTTTCCAGCTGCATAAGGCCTGAATAGGATTGGGCCATTAGTTGCACAAAGCATTTGTTCATCTCAGCCATGCATCTTTTGGTATGCTTTATACTCGTACACATTTTTTTTGTTTCCAGTATCTGATCTTTCTCCTTCCTTTGCTAGTTTTTTTCATCTTCACCAGCTGTTCTCTCATTTTCTGATGTTGAATTTTTCAAAACTGAACTTTGTATTTTTCTGCATGATCCTAGCATTCTGTCCCACCAGTTTCTTCCATTTTAGATGAATGATCTTTATACTCTACTAGAAAGTTGCATGTTGTTTCTTATTCTTCCTTTTTTCTTTTTTTCCCCCAGTTACTAGCATTCAGTTTATTTCTTTCCATTGACTTCTGCTTACACATCAGTTTGTACTGTACTCTTTTTCTGGGCTCTTCCTTTAGGTGGTTATGGCAGAGGAGGTGGTGGTGGTGGTCTGGATTGGGGCCTTAGTTTTTCATTAGGTGACAATAAATATTTCAATTCATGACATTTCAATTCCGTCTGTTTGAATATGGGCTTTGAATGCATTGTTTTATTTAGCCCTTTCTATGTTTTCCCCTGTGGTCACATCCTTTCTACCAAAAGCAACCATTTTGAAAAAGCACTGACATGGGAACAGGAGGTGACCATTTTAGCCCTGACAGCAGGAAATGTCGATATGACTGCTGGAAGAGGAAATTTGCCTGTTAGCTATCGGGCCAGTCATGATCATGTTGGAGGAAGCAGGACTAGAACCCATCTCTCACTCTCCGCAGAGCAACCCCCAGCCATACTGTTGCAAGAGCAGACAGGAGAAAGTCACCTCCACCATGGATCTTCGTCCCCTTCCAGAGGCCAGGCCACAGACCCCGCCATACCGATCCGAGGTGACAGGGCAGCCAGTAGAGCCCAACTACTGGAACATTGCAACTTTCGCATGCCTGGGATCCCACAGCTGACGCTAGTAACACTCACATGGTGGGTGAACCCTTATCTACTAGCCCTCATCATTACCACAGAGATCACAGAAAAAGTCAAAGTGACAAATGGATCAAGTGGGGTTTTAAAGCAGTACAGATCAATGGGTGTTGTAGCACTTCCTGTGTTTTTGACAGACAGCGACAAGACTAATAGCTTCCCTCCTCGCTGCCTTTGTATGGTAGGTATGGCTGTAGCCGTTGTACAATGGTCCATGAAGCAGCTTTTTATCTGACGTTTCCCCCGCACCCCATTATCAGTTTCAGCTCAACAGCGAAGGGGCCTATCAGGGACTCCTGACTTTCTACAGAGGTGGGGGCAAAAGCTTGTCTGTTTCTCCACTGCTCTTTGCAGCCTTTGCTCAGACTTGCTTCTCCTTCTTTACACAAGATGTGGGAATAATCTTGCCTCCACTTCAAAAGATAGGTTTTTAGATTCTCACGGCCAGTGCAAATTGCTGAATTAAAAACCATTTTTTCCTGGGCTTTCACGCCGTTTATCAGGATAAAAAACAAAGTAGGACAAGTCCTTATCTGACGTTTCATCGTGGATTCTACCCGCCATCTTCAGAGTAATAGCAAGAATAGCAGAGCACAAACACCCTTCTGGCTGCTCAACTCGCCTTGCTAACTCTCTTCTTAAATAGCCATAGTTTTTCTTAAAGTGACTGCGCTTTGGGTTCTTTCTTAAAGCAACCATACTTTTAATTATCATCCATTGTCTGATATCTCATAGGGGAGTCCTCTTAATTACCGGGAGCCAGCAAGTATTCAGTCTTAGTGTTTCTTCTCTTTTATTAACTGAATTTGAATGTTTTATGATCTCAGTGGTAAGTATTGCCTGTTCTTATCCAACACCTGCGTTTGCTCAAATCTTCTTTGATGACCAGACTGTACTGCATGATCAACTACCCCTGATCTTCAAGCTTCAAAATCTACAAACAAAGCACAGCAGTCAAACTTGACAAATAAACTTGAGTCCAGAGACTCCTTGTCAAATTTTGCCTCTACAGTGAGGGACTTCTACATGCTTCTGTTGGAGTAAAGGGGTTGTAATATTTGTTGGATGGGCATGCAATTTGTGTTTACATGTTACATAGGTGGTTTACATGCTGAACTTTGTCAAGCTTGTGTTTGTATTAATAAAGATTGATTGAATTTTCATATGACACAGTTCGGTTTAAATATGAGATGGGAAGGAAGACATCTACTTGCAGGGAAATGCGTTTGTGTAGATTTGGAGAGAGAGAGAGAGAGAGAGAGAGAGAGAGAGAGAGAACAGCTTCTAATTTTGTTGATTAATTTTAAGGACACAGTGCCCGTACTTGTGCTGATCCTTTTCCTCATTTCCACCTTCTTCCTCCATTCATCATATTGTTACTGACAAGACCAAGATTTGTTCTATCAAAAAAATCAAAGGGACATTTGACATCCTTAAGTTGGAATGGTTCTGATTGGATTATATCAGCATCAAGAAGGGTATATTAGCCTCCTCAAAACTCATCCAGCTTCAGCTGTGCTGAAGAGGACGTTTCCCTGTAATTTCTCTGCTTGAGTCTGGGGCACATTTTACAAATCCTAGCAGCCGCAATGCTTCTAAGAACAGCTGTCACAGTTGTGGGACATTTTCTCCTTATGATCGCCCTGCTTGGATTCCCTGCAAACAGGGGTAAATATTACTGTGCCTGTTTGTGTAAACATGCATAGGATTGTGCTGTCAGACTGCTTGGTGAATGTGGGGCTTCCTTGGGACAAACGTCCTGCAAAGCCTGTTTGCACCTTGCTTCCAATCTTACATCTGCAAGGTGCAGCTACAGGAGAGTGTTGGTGTTGTCTAGGACCAGGCTGCAACTTTAGTAGAAGATGGCAAGGATGAAGGCCAACCGTCCAAGCTATTATTTATTTATTTATTTACCATATATCTATCCCGACTTTCTCCCCACGGGACCCAAGGCGGCTTACAAAAATACAAATAATACAAATAAATTACATATTACATTTTAAACAGCAAAAATTAATAAAAACATCTAAAAACTGATTTAAAAAATTTAAAACAAGATCATAAAAACAGCAGCACCCCACCCGTACCAGCAAACTATTAAAAAAGGCAAAGGCTCAGAAGGCTTCTTTGAACAAGAAGGTTTTTAGGCCTCGCCGGAAAGTGTCCAAGGAGGGAGCAGTTCGTAAGTCAAAGGGGAGGGAATTCCATAAGGTTGGTGCCACTACTGAGAAGGCCCTATTTCTAGGGCCTGTATGAGCAGACTGCACTTGGTAGAGCATGCCTCAGAATAATCTGTGTTGTGCAGGTGTTCCTCGCAGAACAGGCATTCTGGGAAATTGCTCCCCGAAAGTAGAACATTTCGAAAACTATTTGCTTTGAAAGTCTTTGATGGTTCGGTGGGGTTTACGTCCCTTCCTCCTAAAGCTGCTTCCCTGTTTCTGCAAATGAGTAATGATTTAGTTCCTTGGCAGGTGTGCTACAATCAACAGCATGGGGCTTGGGGAAACCACCTCCTTCAACTGTGCAGGGATGCAAGGGCAGTATGTGACCATTACTATCCCTGGAAGAAAGGAGTTCCTGTCGCTCTGTGAAGTGCAAGTGCTGGCACACCCGTGGCTTCACGTCGGTGAGTAGGCGGATGGCCCGCATTCAAGATGATGTGCAACAAGAGAACGTGTTGCTTGTACTCTGTGAGCGAATCAAATCGCTGCGTGCGGGGGCCAAAGCAGTCGCTACTTTCAGCACATGAGAAGGGTTAGGGTTCTTGCGTGTGATTCAGTAGGTATCAGCTGGATTGGGCTTTTGGTGGTGGTTTAGGAAGAGGGTCCTTTGACCTTGTGCCTTGTGTGACTGGGTCTTTTCCCCGTCCTACAACTATTTGCCCAGAAAAAAAAATGCTCCATTGGTGCCATTTCCCAGGAAAAATGGCAACCACTGTGGGGTCTGATCTTGATTGGTATGATGGGGGGGGGGAGAGAAGAGGGTTAAATACCCCTCATACTGTGACCCTGATCTGCAGAAGGCTGATTCAGCTGCTATTTACTGTATAAAAAACAAGCATGCTGGCTGCAGTCTGGTGCTGAAAGTAGTGTATGGTGTGCTCTAGGGCGATGCTGCCTTTCTCAGAGCTCTTATAGTAGACAATGTGCTTTGTATTGAGTAGCTTGATCAAGGTGCCTTTTTATACTGAACATGCTGGTGTTATGGGGTAGGAGGTCTGGGTCAGTTGGTAGAGCAACAGTCTCATATGCCTGAAGATCTGAAGGACGGCAGTTTGGGACAGCCGGAAGTATCCGTGTCTGTCGGAGAGCTGTCGGCACGCCTCTGATAAGCTGCAGGGACACTGTGAGGGAGAGAAGCTGCAGTTACACATTGAGTGGGAGTCAAGGTTGCCTGTCAGTCGGAGCGTGATGAGGCGAATGCCAGAGAGAGGCTGGCCTGTGAAGGAAACCACCTAGAATGAAGGGTTCTACACAAGATTAGAACATATTGTAAAAACCCCTTGGGGTTTAGAAAGTATGCCCGGGTAATCCACCTTTAAATTAAAGTCAGAGGAGAAATCTGATGACCTCCCCCCAAAAAAAGGCGGTATATAAATACTGATGATGATGATGATGATTTTTTAATTTTAATTTTATTATCATTTTATTATTGTCAAACAAACAAATATATGTCAAACAGAATAATAGGATAGTATAAGCTGCAGGTAGTTTCAGTTGCTCGTATTTCATTTTTGTCTGACATCAACAGTTGCCTGTTAGCACATGGCATAACTGAAGTGTGCTGTGTTGGCTACTTTCAAGACTGTTGGGTTTGATCAGTGGTGGCACAACGGTTTTGTTGCTGTTCAGTCGTTAAGTCGTGTCCGACCCTTCGTGATCCCATGAACCATATCCCGCCAGGCCTTCCTGTCCTCCACTCTCTTCCTGAGTTTGCTCATTTTCATGTTCGTTGCATCGGTGATGCTGTCTAACCATCTCATCCTTGGCCTTCCCCTTCTCCTTTTGCCTTCAGTCTTTCCCAGCATCAGAGTCTTCTCCAGAGAGTCCTCTCTTCGCATTAGGTGGCCAAAATAGTTGAGTTTCAGCCTCAGTACCTGTCCTTCCAGGGAACAGTCAGGGTTGATTCAGTCAGAGCACAACGGTACTCTGGCCTTTTTAGCTCCAGAGTGTACCTGATTTGGTCGAAAAGCAGGCTAAGGCTGCATATAGCCATTGCTTTTCGGAGCACAGAGGTTGTATGGCAGATTGGCATTATCAGGATTTTGTCTGTCTTGACATGGTCTCTGAGCAAACTTTTTTTTAGTGCTCTGGGCTGCATCCTCCTTTAAGGGCCAAAATAACTGCGGTAGGCACCTACTGGACAGTGCCTATGCCCATCACATATTGTGTATCACACTTCCTTCTCCCCTCCCTCACATTCTCTGTGCCTGCCGCAGTTTTTAAACTTTCCTAATCTGGAGTGTGTATGTGGTAGAAGATGAGTACCCAACTAAAAGTACACATGAGCATTCATATTGTCCTTTCGAAAGAGAGAGAAAGAGCTCAAGGTTAGTCCCAGCAATACACTGCTATTTCAATACACTGCTATTTTTTTTCTTTGTACCACGTGTCCTTTTTCAGACCAGCAGTGCATCTTACAAACCAAATGTGTCTTGTGATCCAATCTAGTCAGTTTCACCTGAGGTAGGTTTGTATGGGAGTTAGTGAAGTGGCCCCAACCAGGCTGCTCCGCAATAGCCACAGACAGGCGTTCCCCTCCCTCCTCACCTTTTGACTGTGGTTCAGAAGCTGTGCTGGTGGCACAGTCCACACTAAGAGGAAAAGCCACACTGGTGACTCTGCAGCAAGGATTGTTTGCACCCAGCCTGACTTGGCCTCTTTCTAGGAAGTGAGGGGGTAGCCTGTCGGTCCGCAAGTCGAAAAGGTTGAATGCCCTGTTGGGGGGGGGGGATTCTTTGCCACAAGACCAGATATTTATTTGTCAAAATTCTTCCCTTCAGTTGTTGCTTTTTCCTCTTTGAAGGCAAACTTGCCAGCACTTTGGTAGCAAAAGTACTAGAAGCAAAAGTACTAGAAGGTATGCCGTTCTGATGGTAAGGAGGCGTGTAGCAGAATCGAGACTGCTCAACTACAGTAGTCCAGGCAGAATTTCTTTTTCTGTGTAGCTAAAGTGTTGTTTTCTGACGTACAGTATAACGATCTGCCCACAAACATGCTCAAGCTCATAAAATACGTTTTGGAGTTTGTAAAGCCTTGTTCTTCGTTCCTGTAGCCCTCAGGGCAAACTCAGATGTGTGTCTTGCATCAAGGAGAGGCTAATCAAACTTCAATAAAATCTCCTGCACTCCATCTTCAAACTCTTATTCAAGCTACAAACTTTAGGACTTTTCCACCATACCTAACTTTGTTTCCTTCTGTTCATTGCTCATTCCTTTGATCTTTTAATTGTTCCTAATAAAGGTATTGACTGGCTTTTCATAAGGCTAGCTCTGTATGTCCTTCTCACACACCTTTCATTTAAGGTGGCCCTCTTGTGGGTGTTCCTTTTTATGCAGTCTCTGAAATGTTTAATTCTTCAGCACCAAGAAGGCTTTATCCAGATATAATTGGTGAAAGCTTGCCTCCTTTCTGACTAGATGTTAGGTAAAGGTAAAGGTGACCCCTGACAATTCAGTCCAGTCGTGTCCGACTCTAGGGCGTGGTGCTCATCCCCATTTCAAAGCCGAAGAGCCAGTGTTGTCCGACGACGTTTCCATGGTCATGTGGCCGGCATGACTCAACACCGAGGCGCATGGAACGCTGTTACCGGTACCTATTAATCTACTTGCAATTTCTTGCTTTCGAACTGCTAGGTTGGCAGGAGCCGTCGCACGGATTCGAACTGCCGACCTTTCGATCAACAGCTCATAGTTCAGTGGTTTAACCCACTGCGCCACCTCTTGGCAAAATAATTCCACTGGCCTCCAAAAGTCTCAGTTTAACCATTAAAGAGGCAAATTGGGGCCCATGTGTTCCCTTTCAAAAATCTAGTCTCTTTTTAAATAAAATACAATATCTGTGTTTGCAAAATGTGAAAGTGGTGACCTCTTTGCTGTTAATTTTTAATCTGTTCATTTGCACTAATGCAGGGTGGGGGTGTAAGCATGCTTACGCCTACTGCTTTTTGTAACGGACCAGCTGAACCTACATCCACTGAAGTGAGTACTACTGGGGAGTGCTCAGCCCCTCAAGCGATACATTTAAAAATGGATTGATTTTTTTTTACAAGGTTTCAGAATGGTGCAGGCATTGGCACGGGGGAGGGACAGCTCTGTTTCTCATCACTGGTGATGTCACATCGGGCCCCATGATGCTCGTGCATCCGTATTCAAAGGGCTTTGGACTAAATATATTCCATTTGGCTTTGACAAAAGTTCCCGCTGGGCCTTGGAACGAGAGATCCGACTTTTCCCTGTTGCCTTAAAGCAGCCAGCTGTGCTGTTCAAAGCCATAACATCAGAGCAGCTATGTCAGTGGGGGCTAGAGGGTGAGTTTGCTTGAAAGAATGGAAGAGACGTGCAGTCTCACGTCTTCATTGCAGGCTCCAAGAATGAATTTCCTGCCTGAAACCTTAACCAGCCTCAGCCAATCATAACACTGGTCTAGAAATTTTTTTTTTTCTGGCCTGGACTTCTGCAGCTGTTTTTGACTAATTTCAGGGTGCTGATTCCAAATCTGATCTCTGATTTGCCCTATCACATCTCATTTTTATGCTATCGGCATACCCCATTTTCATTGATTTTACCCAAAATTAACTCTTTGTCACTTATGATTGCAAGTTACCCCTGCTAACTGGGCAAGAAGCACTTTTTCAGTTGGTGCTCCTCTTATATTTAGCAGGGGGGAGTAACTGCCCCCCTTTCACCCCAGCACCGTGTCTTTTCTGGTGGATGCTGCTGGTGTTCTGCATCTTTTTTAGATTGTGAGCTCTTTGGGGACATTGAGCCCCTTAATGATTTGATTTTGTCTGTAAACTGCTTTGTGAACTTTTGTTGAAAAGCGGTATATAAATACTGTTAATAAGATGTTGCGAGTCAGTGACTGCTTTAGTGTTAAAATATGGTGCTGTATTTTTAGGATAGTGTTTTTATAATATCATGTTATGTAGATATCCACATTTATTTAATATTTTCCTTCTGCAGGGCATGATCTAACAATGGCTACAGCAGGGGTTCTCAACCTGTGGTACGGGTACCCCTAGGGGTACGTAGACCTCTTGCTCGGGGGAAGCCTAGCCCTGCCCCTTATCTGCCCCATCAGCAGCTAATTAAGTGTTAATTAACATGAATTTTAAATTGTAATTATTTTCGGAGCCCTTCTGTCTCTGATTTTGGTTTTGGGCTTATTTTTGTACTTTTGGAAAATGTACTTTGGTGGGGTGGGGGAAGGAGGAGCTGATTTTGGGAAGTGTGACTTGGAGAAAAAAAGAAATCCTTGCATATATGTCTGTCTGTCTGTCTGTCTGTCTGTCTGTCTGTCTGTCTCTCTCAAGCACATGCGCACACACACAGAGTTGAATAAGACATTTTTCACATTTAAAATTGTTTTAGTACTTTTTTATTTAACAATTAATTACCCAATTAATTAAGGAGTTCCACAAACCAGTTAATTAGCAGGGGGTACTTTAGAAAATTGGACCGTGATAAGAGGATCCCCGGCCTCCAAAGGTTGAGAACCCCTGGGCTACAACATCCAAAAGAAGGAAATGCAGTAATGACCCAGATATCTTCTGCTAATCTGTGCACATTGCAGGATTAAAGGCGCAACATCAATACCTTTGGCAAGAAGGTTTATCTTGCCTACTTTAAAGTACGACATCAATGATATGATGAGCATAAATTTGCTGTTTTTCATTGATTTTATCAAATGCAGTAGGTGGAAATCTCAAAAGTGTGGAAATCTCAAAACCTGATGTGATAGAAAAAAAATGATGCCAGATTTGGAATCAGCGCCCCAAAATTACCTTAAAACCATTGGAATACCTTATGCCAGAAAAAGTGTGTTGACCAGTGTAATGGGAAGATCACAGAGCAGCGGGGATTCTTTTCATTGCTAGATCATGGTGGTTGTGGAGAAGGGGGCTCTCTCTGCCTCACGCCCTCTCTTCTCAGCAACTTCACTCTCCCCCTTCCAGGTGTCCCCCCCCCCGAAGTTTGGTTACATAATGATTATGGGTAATATTTTGGATCTTTCATCCATTGCTATGAAAAACTCATGACATTAATTTCTTGTAGTTCACGATGGAGGGCGGAGTCCTGTCCGAGACAGTGAAACTGATTTAGGTAAGGGCTAAGTTGTGCTTTATCTCTTTAGCAGTGATGATTCCTTCTTGGCTGCTGTTGTGTAATGGTCTTAAATATTTTAGGTGTCATTAGAAGAGCCTTGCAGGATCAGGCCAAGGGCCCATCTAGTCCAGCTTCCTGTATCTCACAGTGGCCCCACCAGATGCCTCTGGGAGCACACAAGAAGCCGAGATAATCTGTTTCCTGTCGCCACTCCCTTGCACCTGGCATTCAGAGATAGACTACCTCTAAAACCCAGAAATGGCTTGCAGGCATCATGACGTGTAACCTGTGATGAACTTTTCCTCCTTAAATCTGTCCAATTCCCTTTTTAGAGGTATCTAGGGCAGGTGCCATCACCACATCCTGTGGCAAGGAGTGCCACAGATTAATTACACACTGGGTAAACAAATATTTTGTCTTAACTCTCCCGCTACTCAGTTTTAGTGGATGTGCAGTCGCAGCCGTGGGATCTGTGCCTGTGTAGAGCAACCTCAGAAAGGTCCTGGTGACTGGTGTCCGCCAATATCCTATCCCCTTTCCTGGCCTCGATTTCCTGACCCAGGTTCATGGGTGATATTGCTGGTGCACGTCTGAGTAGACCCTGCAAGCTGGCACGGGCTTACGCTGGGGCAAGGGAACAAATGTTCCTTTACCCCAAGGAAGGTTCCAGAGCCCGACCCCCTCTCCCCGGGACATAGTACGAGTCATGTTGGCACAGCTGCATTGCCATGTGGGGAGTTGCATTGGATACCATCTTGCCTTCTCCATATGTAACCAGACATTAAGCCTTTGAGTTGCTGCCAGATCGTTGAAAGGATGGTAGGATTATTCTAATCACTGGTCATTTCCTGGGTTTTAAGGTCATATTTATTTTAGCCTCCTTCCAAAAGTCTAGCAATTAAAGTTGCACAAAGCATTTGTCCATCTCAGCCATGCATCTCTTGGTATGCATTACCGGTTTTTTATACTGATGATACACATTTTTTTTGTTTCCATTATCTGATCTTTCTCCTTCTTTTGCTAGTTTTTCTTCATATAGCTCCACCAGCTATCCTCTCATTTTCTATCCCACCAGCTATCCTCTCATCCTCTCTCGAGTCGCGCCGAGGTGAGAGCGGGGCTGACGGCGGCCAGGAGGCTGAGGCGCCCCGGCTGAAGATGGCGCCCCCCGGAAGATGGCGCCTGGGGCCCAAGGCCACAGCCCCCCCCAAGAACGCCACTGCCTCAACCCCATGATTAAGCTTAATCTCGGAACGAGCCTCCAGACCCCCAACTAGCTGCTGCCCCCTCAGCTGTCTGGAAAAAACAAAGGCAGAATCCAGGACGATTCCTCAATAAAGGACCCCAATTGATTGATTGAGTCACCCCTCCCTCCCTGAATCCTATGGGAACATCTATAAAAAACCTGATCACCAGAAACTTTGTGTTCTTCCTTAGTCCCTGAGCTGTTCTTGCTCTTAGCTTATCTGATCTTCCTGCCTTGCGGATCATTAAACTGCTGGTGCTGCAGTGAGTCACCCCCATTCCAGCTGCCACCTGACATCCACTGTGTCAATTGGCACCCAGGACCAGTAACGCCCCACAACCCCCTTTCCTTTCTAGCTTTCTCTCCCCCCCCCCCCAGCGCCACCAAAGCTGCTGAGCAAACAAATCCTTATAACGGATCACTCAAGCCACTGGAATGCTGGGAAAGGTCCAAACTAGAGCCTTCCCAGTGGAGATTCCAGTTCTCTCTCTCTCTCTCCCTCTCCCTCTCCCTCCCTCTCTCTCTCTCTCTCTCTCTCTCTCCGTGGAGCAGTGGTTCCCAACTTGGGGGTCCAGGCCCTCAAGGGGGTCGTGAAGCATTTTCTGGGGGGGGGGGTCACGGAATTTTGGCTGGATGGCAACACCCAAGATGGCTGCTCACTCCTCTCCCCCCCCCCCTACACACACTGCAGAGAAAGAAGTGTCTGATGCTCTCTTGGGGCTTCTTTGCTCACCTGGCGTTACTTTCTGCTTGCCCTTTAGTATCTCTGTTAATATTAGCTCCCCCCCCCCCGGCACTGTTTATGAGTACAGTATATAAACAATGTAATTTATTAAAAACAATGACATCACTTCCTGCTTACTGACATCACTTTCAGTCCTAGCATCCCGACACGTTGTCATTCTACAAAAGGAGGTCCTGGTGACTGGTGTCCGCCAATATCCTATCCCCCTTCCTGGCCTCGATTCCCTGACCCAGGTTCATGGGGGCTTGCACCAGTGATATTGCTGGTGCACGTCTGAGTAGACCCAGCAAGCTGGCATGGGCTTACGCTGGGGCAAGGGAACAAATGTTCCTTTACCCCAAGGAAGGTTCCAGAGCCCGACCCCCTCTCCCCGGGATATAGTACGAGTCATGTTGGCACAGCTGCATTGCCATGTGGGGAGTTGCATTGGATACCATCTTGCCTTCTCCATATGTAACCAGACATTAAGCCTTTGAGTTGCTGCCAGAACGTTGAAAGGATGGTAGGATTATTCTAATCACTGGTCATTTCCTGGGTTTTAAGGTCATATTTATTTTAGCCTCCTTCCAAAAGTCTAGCAATTAAAGTTGCACAAAGCATTTGTCCATCTCAGCCATGCATCTCTTGGTATGCATTACCTTTTTTTTATACTGATGATACACATTTTCTTTGTTTCCAGTATCTGATCTTTACCCCCAGACCCCCCAATAATGAGGCGAGACAACAGACTGGAGTTAACTAGGGCCACTTTATTATTAACTTACAACATTACTCAACTGCAGCAGGGCAACTATTATTACTGTGCAGGCCTAACTTGGGGGAAAGCTCGCTGCTTACTTCCCCCGGGCGATCTGGATGACCGCACGGGCGTGACACTTGACTCCAGGCTGCAGCTCAGTTTGCACTAAGCTCGCCTATCACGGCCAACCCTGTGGGGTCGAGACAGCTAGCCGTCGGGCCCCTAATGCTGACTCAATTGGCCCGACAACCAGTGGCTAAGGTTGCCAGCCTGCCTCAGCGGGCTGGACTTTTCCCAGCTGAGCGGTTCTGGGTTCCAAAGCCACCCTGCTGTCTCAAGTGTACGCCAATTCCCACCTACCTACAGAATTACCCTGCGCGGATCATGCCTGGAGTGACCAAGGACAACCTATTTAAAGCCTTGCCCTAGCCGCAGTCCGTGGTAGGCGAAAAAGGCGGCCGACCGAGAGCCAATGTGGCAGGCCGCCAAAAAATTCCTACCCGGCTCCACCAGGCAAACAGACAAGCATCAGACTGAAAGCTGGGCGGGCTGGGGGGGGAGCGATCGGCTCGACGGCGAACTGCAGGGGAGGAGGAACCAACGCGGCAGCGTGCTTGCTGCCACGCCCCCTCCCCAACGGTCGCCCGGCCCGTCGCCGGGAGGAAAGCCTGCTGCCCCGCCCCGCAGGAGGAACAGGGGGCAAAACGGGCGGCTGGGCAAAGGCTCGCCGCCCCCATTACCCCCAGTCCCCCCAATAACGAGGCGAGACAACAGACTGGAGTTAACTAGGGCCACTTTATTATTAACTTACAACATTACTCAACTGCAGCAGGGCAACTATTATTACCGTGTATCCGGGTTCCGCGGACGCCCACGCAGCCGCACAGGCCTCACAATCGGCGGCTGAGCGGGCCTCTGCGCAGCCCGGACTAGCGCCCCTCCCCCGTTTCAGCCAGGGAACGGCTGCAAGCTCGGGGGACAACCCCCTCCCCCTCCGGAGCCCCAACCACGGACCCCCGATCTCGGGAGAACACCCCAGGGACAACTTACCTGTACAGGCTCCCTCGCCGCAAACTCGGATCCTCCGCCAGACAACCGCTGGCACCGCCACGCCCCCTGCAGCAAAACAAAAAGAGAGCAGGATAAAGGAGCCGCTCAACAGCCACAAGGCCCGCCCCGGCCGAGCCCGGCCACAGCAGCGTAGCAGCAAAGCACTACACAAACACAGCTGTGGGAGACCATAGCGAACAGCCTCTCGCCACGCGATTGGGTAGCCAACGCGATGGCTAACGCCCAAACCTCTTTAAAACCCCTAAAGGCCAATGATGAGGGTCGGTCTTGGCAGAGCGTGCCTGAGCTGACATAGAGAGAAACAAGCGTGACCGCAGACAACGACCGCAGCCTGACGGCAAAGAGAGGAGAGGTGCGACCAGGTGCTCGCAACCTGCATCCTCCTCTGAACCTCTGAGGCCTCCCCCCCCTTTCCCTTTCCCCTTTTTTTTTGTTTTCCTTTCCTTCCTCCAAACCCCCACCCTAAGCCCACTACGGGCTACGCTTTCTGGCTCGCTGCCGGCTCAGGCAGCTTCCCACCAACGGGCTGGAGCCCTACAGGACCCGACCTGACAGCTCAGACGACGACGACGAGTTCCTGACGACGCCCCCAACTTCCCCGGTAAGAAACATCTTACAAACTGGTGGAGAAATCGGGCAGGGTAAAGGTCCCCAGGGAAAAATGGCGGCCCCTATAGATCTGACCCAGTTTGGCCAGTGGATGGCCGAGCACCAGGCACGACTAATTCAGGAAATGTTCAAGCAATCCCGTGAAGAAAGGACGGCAATGGTGCAAGGACTGCGGGATAGCATAGCCGCCCTTCCGCAGACCGCTCCCGTAGTGGGCGAAGGGGGACCCCAGTTTAGAGTGACCAAATTATCGGCCGATGACGACGTAGAGGCCTTCATGGTCACTTTTGAGAGGACAGCAGAAATGGCCAAATGGCCTAAAGCTCAGTGGCCCTATTTGCTCGGTCCCTACCTGACGGGCCCCGCGCAGAGTGTCTGGCGGGCACTCTCCAGCGACGAAGTAAAAGATTATGACAAGGTAAAAAGGGCCATCCTCAGCCGTTATGGAGTATCCAAGGACTCATTTCGTTTAAAGTTCAGGAGTATACGGTTTAAGAAGGGTGACCGCCCCCGCACGGTGGTTTCAGAGATCCTAGATGCCGCCACCAGATGGCTCGAACCTGCGTCCGCGGAAGGTAAACGGATAGTGGAGCAGGTAGTACTGGATCAGGTGTATCAAGTGTTCCCGGTGGGCGCCCGGGTCTGGGTGTCACGCAACAAACCCAAAGATTTGGAAAGTGCGATACTCCTGTTTGAGAATTATATGGAGGCGGAACAAGGAGAGGAAGCCCGAGCCCCCCGGGGTGAGACCAACAGGATAGAAACCCACCCGAGGGGGAGGGGCCAACCAGGGGTGCAAGGGTTAGCCCCAGGCCGTGCCCGCAGCGGGGCTAGAGGCCCAGGCTGGGGTCTTGCCCCTTTCCAATCTGCCATGTCTCCGGCCAACCGGGGACGTAACGGGCCTAACCCTGGGGGACCTCCAATAGTGTCAAGAAGTGAGAAACCAGGGACCCCCGAGGAGCGGGCTACAGCAACGAGGGGCCCTTGTTACACGTGTGGACAGATGGGGCACTACCAACGGGACTGCCCCATGATGGAATGTGACGCTGTCTGGGTAGGCACGGCCAGCCCGCCCCGCAGTAGAGACAAAGCCGACCGCCTCATCCTCAAAGTTAGAATAGGCCACCGCCTGGTAAACGCCCTGCTAGACTCCGGAAGCTCCGTATCGCTGATACGCAGCTACCTAGTGCCCCAGGGAACCCCGGTGACTGGATGGACCAGAGTCACATGTCTCCATAATCATAAAGAGCACTTGCCCGTGGTTAGGCTGAGAGTGGAGATACAAGGACGGTGTCACCAGATGGATTTCTTGAAAACTGATAGTTTGCCACTACCCCTGCTCCTGGGGAGAGACGCCCCTCTCTTTACAGAACTAGTCCGAATGGCTCTGACACCGAAAGAAGTACCAAAGTTGGTAGCCTCGAACGGGGAAGATGCAGGAGAAGGACCCTCGACCCTCGACCCGGGACACCCAGCAGACGCCGAGGCCCGGCCGGTGGAGGCACGACGAGAGGAATGGAAAACCGACTCCGCCTTCCAGCAGGCACAACAGACCGACGCTTCGCTGCAGCCCTTGATAGACGCCGTAGCGGTGAGTGAGGGCTCCATTTGCGAGCCACATAAAGCCAAACGGTACCCCCACATCGAAAAACGGGCAGGCACGTGGTGGCGGGTAGCCCCCTTTAAAGGGAAGAGTGAACCCATGTGGCAGCTATTGGTGCCAACAGAGTTCAGAAAACCTGTGCTACAGCTCGCACACGATGCCGATTGGGCAGGGCATCAGGGGCATAGGAAGACGTTGTATAGAATTCTGCAAGCGTTCTTCTGGCCCACCATAGACCACGACGTACGGGACTATTGTAGGCGCTGCCCTATATGTCAAAAGGGCAATAGCCGGACACCGGCTAAAGCCCCATTACAGCCGCTGCCTGTGGTGGAAACACCTTTTAGTAAAATAGCAATGGACTTCATTGGGCCGTTACCCAGGACGGCTGGGGGCTACCGGTTCGCCTTAGTGATAGTAGATTACGCCACACGGTATCCCGAAGTGGTGCCGTTGAAAACTTTACAGACCCCCGGGGTAGCGCGGGCCCTGGTACACCTGTTTGCTCAGGTAGGGGTGCCAAAAGAAATCCTCACCGACCGCGGTACCTCCTTTACCTCAGCCCTGATGCGAGGTTTATGCCGCGCACTAGGGATAAAACAGCAGTTCACCTCGATCTACCACCCTCAGACAGACGGTCTGGTTGAACGGTTCAACCAGACGCTCAAATCAATGCTCCGCAAGGTGGCCGCAGAACACCCAAATAAGTGGGACCGGTACCTAGATGCTCTCCTGTTTGCGGTCCGGGAAACACCACAGGCCTCCACGGGGTTAACCCCCTTCGACCTACTGTATGGTCGGCGGCCCCGAGGCCCGATCGACATCTTACGAGAAAAATGGGTCCAGAACCCAACAGACGCGCCACAGCCGCTACCCACCTACGTGGAGAACCTCCTGGAGGCATTGGAAACGACTCAAGCCATAGCAAGAGACAACCTCGAGAAAGCGCAAGACAGCCAGAAACGGTACTATGACCGATCCGCGAGAGCCCGGCAGTTGGACCCTGGGAGGAAGGTGTTGGTAAGAGGATCTCTTTTTCCTCACCTGCCTCCACAGCCATGGGTAGGACCGTTTCCCATTATTAGGAAATTGGGACCCCTTACGTATGAAGTACAATGCGGCAACAGAAGACGGGCGAAAAGAATAATTCACATCAACCACCTAAAAGCCTGGATAGAATCCGAAGCCCAAGAGCCCGTGCCCGACACGCCAGGGGATCGAGAGGCGTTACTCATAGTGGACCCCGAAGATCCCTCTAGGGACTGGGATACAAGCCAAAAAGAAGACGTTAACCAACCCGCAATCGATCCGTCTCTGACACCAGAGGAACGGAAACAACTACTCACCCTGCTCGGGAACCACCCCGGGGCCTTCTCCTTGGAACCCGGATCCACTTCAGTCCTAGAACATGAGATACCCACACCACCAGGAACCGTGGTCAGAGCCCCCTGGAGACCCATCCCCAAGAAAAGATGGGAGGAGGTAGATAAAGAGGTCGAAGAGATGCTGCGATATGGGGTAATCGAACAATCCCGCAGTAACTGGCGTAGTCCCATTGTGTTGGTCCCTAAGAAGGACGGGTCAACACGCTTTTGCATCGATTTCCGGGAAGTGAATAAGGTAGCAAAGTTTGACGCCTACCCCATGCCACGCGCAGATATGCTGCTGGAAAGCGTAGGAGAATCCCGATACCTCACGTCATTGGACCTCACCAAAGGCTATTGGCAAGTGGCCCTGAGAGCGGAAGACAGGGAGAAAACAGCCTTCGCCACTCTGAGAGGCCTCTTCCACTTTAAAGTCATGCCCTTTGGCCTCCATGGGGCCGCAGCCACATTTCAACGGTTGGTCGACATAGTGTTAGATAAATACCGAGGCTTCACCACGGCTTACCTGGATGACATCCTGGTCTTCAGCCCATCCTGGGAGGCGCACCTACGGCACCTGGACGCCGTCCTGACAGCACTACGAGCTGCAGGCCTAAAGATAAACCCCCGAAAGAGCCTACTAGCAGCACCCTCGGTACGTTACTTAGGACACGTCGTGGGACAAGGCACTATCCGCCCGCAGCCAGACAAAGTGGACAAGATCGGTATCTTCCCTCGACCTCAGACGCGACGACAACTAAGAAGATTCTTGGGACTGGCCGGGTATTACGCCAAGTTCATCCCTCACTTCGCTACCCGCGCCGCTCCCTTAACAAACCTTCTCAGAGGCAACAGTAAGCAAAAAACATTACCGTGGCCAGATGCAGCCCAACAAGCATTTCAAGACCTACAACACGCTTTGATAAACGACCCGGTCCTACGAAGCCCCGACTTCTCTTTACCCTTCCTGGTGCAAGCCGACGCATCAGATACGGGTCTAGGAGCAGTACTGGCCCAGAGATATCCTGATGGGGAACACCCGGTGTCCTTCCTCAGTAGGAAACTCAACCCATCCGAACAACGCTACTCTACTATTGAGAAAGAGGCCTTGGCCGTCCGGTGGGCCATAGGGGCATGGAAGTTTTATCTGACAGCCAATCCCTTTGTTCTCATTACAGATCACGCCCCTCTGCAATGGATCCACCGGCTGAAGGACCATAACGACCGGGTCCTCCGGTGGTACCTCGCGCTCCTACCCTTTTCTTTTTCCATAGAGCATCGCAAAGGGACACAACACGCCAATGCCGATTACTTTTCGCGATATTGGGAAGGGGTACGACAAACAGCAAGTACTACGGATGACAAGCTCTCTGACACAGATGCCTTAAGTGGGGGGGTTTGTCCGGGTTCCGCGGACGCCCACGCAGCCGCACAGGCCTCACAACCGGCGGCTGAGCGGGCCTCTGCGCAGCCCGGACTAGCGCCCCTCCCCCGTTTCAGCCAGGGAACGGCTGCAAGCTCGGGGGACAACCCCCTCCCCCTCCGGAGCCCCAACCACGGACCCCCGATCTCGGGAGAACACCCCAGGGACAACTTACCTGTACAGGCTCCCTCGCCGCAAACTCGGATCCTCCGCCAGACAACCGCTGGCACCGCCACGCCCCCTGCAGCAAAACAAAAAGAGAGCAGGATAAAGGAGCCGCTCAACAGCCACAAGGCCCGCCCCGGCCGAGCCCGGCCACAGCAGCGTAGCAGCAAAGCACTACACAAACACAGCTGTGGGGAGACCATAGCGAACAGCCTCTCGCCACGCGATTGGGTAGCCAACGCGATGGCTAACGCCCAAACCTCTTTAAAACCCCTAAAGGCCAATGATGAGGGTCGGTCTTGGCAGAGCGTGCCTGAGCTGACATAGAGAGAAACAAGCGTGACCGCAGACAACGACCGCAGCCTGACGACAAAGAGAGGAGAGGTGCGACCAGGTGCTCGCAACCTGCATCCTCCTCTGAACCTCTGAGGCCTCCCCCCCCTTTCCCTTTCCCCTTTTTTTTTGTTTTCCTTTCCTTCCTCCAAACCCCCACCCTAAGCCCACTACGGGCTACGCTTTCTGGCTCGCTGCCGGCTCAGGCAGCTTCCCACCAACGGGCTGGAGCCCTACAGGACCCGACCTGACAGCTCAGACGACGACGACGAGTTCCTGACGACGCCCCCAACTTCCCCGGTAAGAAACATCTTACACCGTGCAGGCCTAACTTGGGGGAAAGCTCGCTGCTTACTTCCCCCGGGCGATCTGGATGACCGCACGGGCGTGACACTTGACTCCAGGCTGCAGCTCAGTTTGCACTAAGCTCGCCTATCACGGCCAACCCTGTGGGGTCGAGACAGCTAGCCGTCGGGCCCCTAATGCTGACTCAATTGGCCCGACAACCAGTGGCTAAGGTTGCCAGCCTGCCTCAGCGGGCTGGACTTTTCTCAGCTGAGCGGTTCTGGGTTCCAAAGCCACCCTGCTGTCTCAAGTGTACGCCAATTCCCACCTACCTACAGAATTATGCTGCACGGATCATGCCACAAGGGACGGACAGCCTAGCGCTTGTCCGCCCCCACCCAACCCGGAACCAGTAAAGCCCGGAGGCCCTGCTGCAGATCCGTCAAAAACAACTGCATCCCGGAAGGGGAAAGGTGAACTCCGTCACCCCGGAACAAATGAGGCAGGCTCCAGACGATCTCAGCGTGAGGGATCACTGCCCCACCCAACGCCACCACCACCCGCCCCAGGTAAGCGGAGGTCCCCTTCCTGGCCAGGTCGATTTGGCGCACACTACGAGCGTGGCGCCATACACGGCGCGGGAGCCAGCTCGACCACAGGACGACAATCCCGGGGCAAAGCCGCATCACGTGGAGTAAATCACTCCGGGCCTGAAGCCTCAAGGACGCCGTAGTCCTCTGGCCTAGGTCGTTTTCGCCCAGGTGTAACAAAAGAACCTGGGGCGGGGGACCAGAATGAAGGACTTCAAGAAAGAGAGGAAAAAACTGGGACCACAGCATTCCCCGTTTGGCTACCCAGGAAACACGTGCAACATCACCCAACCCCAGCTGGTTGCCGAATTCGCTGGTAGCGGCCCACTTCCTGGCCCAGAAGATGATCGAATGTCCTAGCACACAAGAACCCTGGTGCGTGCAGTCGCTGGGCAACCTGCCAAAGGAAAAAACAAATCAGAAATTGCAACAGTCAACCACAGAACTGGCGCCTCCCAAGGCACACCAACGGGCGCGCACAGCACCAGTCAAGGAAACACTGCCTATGGGGCTGAGCCGGCCAGTTCACAGGTACCTGACTGGCTAGCCCGGCATGCCCTGGCCGCAGCCGAGCGCACGCCAATACTCACCGCGCCCTAGCGCACGTAGTACTTAAAGGCCTTGGACCTCCATCTCCTGATCCGACGAATGGCCTCGACAGAAAACCCAGCAGCCGCCGCGGCAGATGCCGCACCAATCCGAAACGAATGGAGCGAATAGCCGTCCCGCCGGACGCCCATCCACTCCAAGCTGTGATAAAATATCGCCCGGAACTGGTATAACGTCAGAGGGCTGCCATCTTGATGGATGAAAAGGGGGCCCGGGGCAAGGGGTCTCACAAGCAGGAACTCCCGCAACGCACCAACAGGGCAGATGACAGGATTTCTAGCCTTCGAAAGCTTAATCTTCTGCCCAAACCCCCTCTGGTCGGTTTTGGACACCCGCAGGAAAAGCGTGACCTGGCCCGCCTCCAGAGTAACATCCCTGAACTGCAACACCCGACCGTCAACCCCAGCGGCCGATGCAGATAGAACCTCACCCGGGCGGAACGCCCCAAAAAACATGGTAAGACTCACAGCCCTGAAAAGTGTGGCCTCCGGCGCTGAGAAACATAAGGACCGAAAGGCCAAGCAAAACCCATGGAGCATATTCCCAGAAATGGGCCTCCTGCGATCCGGTTGAGGAGGGCGGGCCCTCCGAAAACCCTCAAGCATTTTACGGATCCGAAAGTCCTGCGTGGGGTCCCCAAAGCCCTTAACCCTGGAAGAAAACGCCACAGAAGCAAGATAAACAGCTATGGACCTGGCTCCAAGACCCCCGTCCTGCAGGTAGAGCAAAAACTGCATCAGGTGTTCAGCCAGGATAGGCCATGAGAGAGGCAACCCCACCATTTCCCTAAAAGCTTCGAACTCACTGGCCTTGGCCCAGTAGCTCCGGCGAGTGGAAGGGGCTAGGGACGACCAGATGGCCCCGTGGGCTCGGCGGAGCCAAGGCTCCAAAGCCACTGGGGCATGGGGTCCGGCTCCCTGCAGGCCTCCGGCGCCAGGCGTCGAAAAAGCTCCACCTGAAAGTGAGAAAGAGTGTCAGTCAAGGAATTCGCAAGCCCCGGGACGTGGCGGGCAATAAACAACGCATTCAACTTCAACGATTGGAGGACAAACACCCTGACCAAACGCATCACCCTCGGAGACCGAGACGTCTGCCGGTTAACCACGTGCACAACAGCCATGTTGTCGCACCAAAAACGCACCGTGGAATCCCGGAACCTATCAGCCCACAGATGCACAGCCACAACCAGGGGGAACAATTCCAAAAAGGTTAGATCCCTCGTGATGCCGGCTCGGACCCATCCCACCGGCCAAGGTGCATAGCACCAGTGGCCACGGAAGTACAAACCAAAACCCAACCCACCCGCAGCGTCGGAATGAACTTGCAGCTCAGCCTCCAACAACTGCTCAGATCGCCAAAAGGACAGACCATTAAAATCACGAAGGAACTCGAGCCACATAAACATGTCACGGCGCATGTCAGCAGTGACCCTTATCCTATGGTGAGGCAGCCGCAAGCCCTGGACAGCGTCGCAAAGCCGGCGCAAAAAGGCCCGCCCTGGGGCAACCACCCGGCATGCGAAATTTAAATGACCAATAAGGACCTGCAACTGCCGGAGGGTGAGCTTCCTGGTCTGCAAACCCTCCTGGAGCAAACTGACAAGCCTGTGAAGCTTATCGGCCTTATACTTCAATGCCCAAAAACGTCATGCACATGACCGGGCCCTCGGTCTTGTCAAGAGCTAAAGGGACTCCGAGCTCCCCGCAAATCGCCTGAAAGGTGTCCAACAAAAACACACAATCCTGCGATCCAGCAGCCCCGACAAACAGGAAATCGTCGAGGTAATGGGCCACAAAAGGGAGCCCAGACCTAACGTGAACAACCCACTGCAAAAAGGAACTAAATTTTTCAAAAGCGTTACACGCCACAGCACAGCCCATCGGCATAGCTTTGTCAACGTAAAACGCACCCTCAAACTGAAAACCTAACAGAGGGAAATCATCAGGATGCACAGGCAACAGACGAAAGGCGGACTGAATGTCCGCCTTCGCCATAAGCGCGCCCTGACCTGCTGCTTTCAACAAGGCAATGGCATCGTCCAAAGACGTATACCTGACAGAACATAAGTGATGGGGTATGCCGTCGTTAACTGACCCGCCCCTCGGAAAAGAAAGGTGGTGAATCAAACGAAATTGCCCACGAGTTTTTTGGGTACGAGGCCGAGGGGGGAAACGATGAGGTTGGGGCAAGGCGGATCCACAAAAGGACCACCCACTCACCCCAAAGCAACCTCCTTCGCAATCTTATCGCGGACCACAGCCTCCATGCCCAAAACAGAACGAAGGTTCCGAGACCGCCGAGGAGCAGTCGGAGGCGGCGCAGGTATCCTGAAGCCAAAACGGAAACCCTCCAGCAAATAAGCCGCGTCTTCCCGGCGGGGATAATGCGCAAGAAGCGCAGCCAACCTGTCCAACCTAATCGGAGAGGGGGCCTTTTGAAGCTGGGGCAGACGGTGGGGGAGCCCCTTTCCGCCCTCCACCCCCCTGACCCTTATTACCTTGTCGAAACCACCCCATCTTTTGGCAGGCAGAAACGGCATGCTTAGCCCCACACAAGCTGCAAGCGTGGGTGAAGGGGCAACCAGTCTTCCCACACTTACCGGTGGAATTAAATTCATAGCACACACGGGGGGGTTGAACCCCCTGCATGCCGCCAGAACTCTTGGCCTGAGCACCACCGTTCCTAGCGATCAAGTGACCACTGTCGGCACGGTCACCCAGCACCGCCCGAGAGGGGACCACAATCTGGACCCACAACTCCCACTGCGGCACGCGCCAATCTAGGGTGGGGTCATGCGCACAGCGTAAGCGAAAGTGTTCATCATACACTAACCAGGTGGGGCCTGCATAGTCCCTGTAAGCCTTATGCACAATATCCAAATACTTAACCAGGGCAGCGGCCCTAGCCGGATGCGCCTGCAAAACAACGGCAAAATAGATCAAGAAACCATTCAACCAATTGGTCCAATTCTCGTCTATACGCCGCTTTTTGACAAGCTCCTGATCACGAGCCGGGTCGCCAACACGCGGCACGGGCTCGGGCTCAGAATGCAATAAGCTGAACATGTCAATGAATTCACCTCACCAGATCTTCTCCTTGACAGAAATGGCTAAATGCCCCCCAAGGGGAAGCGCCAGGTTGCCATAAGAGGAACGCGGGCGCTCAGCCGCACTCCCCCAAGGCGGCGAAGCCATCCCCCCGCCGGGGGGGTACCAAGGGCCAAGCCAGCCTGGCGCATAGGGAACGCCGTCAACAGGGGAAAAAGCGGAAACCTGCCACGGGGATGAAGAACCCGGGACACACGGAGGCACATTCCAGCCCTGAAAACTTTGCGCTGCCGGCGGCGAGCCGCCGCCAGCCACCCCGCCCCCAGAGGGAACGACACCAGGACAGGACCCCCCCCCAGCCAGGCCAATACTGGAAAGGGGGGTACCAAACAGGTCCACTCTCACCCGCCGTACCCCTGGAGTCCCAAACACCAGCCACACCCACTTGTGCAACATCGGGCTCACCTGCAGCATCAACAGCAACGGGGGGGGCGGCCCGCCGGACACCTGGGCTCCCTCCCCCCCGCGCCGCTGGTCGAAGACGCAGCAGCGGTGGACGGAGCAGTAGCCTCACTCCCTTTACCATCCAAAGCATCCACCCTAGAAGATAATAACTTCATTCGGTTACCCCGCCCAGGCCTAGTAAATTGACGTTGTGGCGGAGCCCCAGTGGACCTCTCGCCCCCATCCCCTTTGCCAGCCTCACGCAGCTGGCATTCCTTCTCAAGAGCCTCTACCCGGGCAATAAGGGCACGGAGCTGCCCCGGATCCTCCTCCTCGTCAGAAGAAGATGGCCGCTGTGGGGCGGGGGCAGGCCTTTTGGGGGCTCTCCCCCCTGATTTCTGGTTTCTCTTGGGCATGACCAGCCTTGTAAAGCCAAAGAGGAAAAATGTGTGTGTGCTTCTGATTTAACAAATACAAAACCATCCGCCGTCCGTAGCAAAGAGGAGTGAGGTCCGCCGGCACAAAGCAGGGAACCGAGGGCAGGAGCCTGCCCAGCAGGGAGTCAAAGACCCGCCAGCTATGTCCCACGACGAAGCCTGAAGATCCGATCACCCCCACGACGTCCGCGGCAGCTTACAAGCTGCACAGCCAAAAGCCTCCTGCAGGCAGGCTAGAGAGAGCCTCTACGCTCCCCCACCCCTCCAAGAGCCGATAAGGCACGAGCGAGGAGCGCCCCGGCCGACTAAGCAGCAGAGCCCCGAGCCGAAAAAACGCCGAGGCCCAGCTGCTCAGCCGCATGAACACGTCCTCCCTACGATCGGCTCGACGGCGAACTGCAGGGGAGGAGGAACCAATGCGGCAGCGTGCTTGCTGCCACGCCCCCTCCCCAACGGTCGCCCGGCCCGTCGCCGGGAGGAAAGCCTGCTGCCCCGCAGGAGGACCAGGGGGCAAAACAGGCGGCTGGGCAAAGGCTCGCCGCACCCATTCTCGTTCTTTTGCTAGTTTTTCTTCATATAGCTCCACCAGCTATCCTCTCATTTTCTATCCCACCAGCTATCCTCTCATCCTCTCTCGACTCGCGCCGAGGTGAGCGCGGGGCCGACGGCGGCCAGGAGGCTGAGGCGCCCCGGCTGAAGATGGCGCCCCCCGGAAGATGGCGCCTGGGGCCCAAGGCCACAGCCCCCCCCCAAGAACCCCACTGCCTCAACCCCATGATTAAGCTTAATGTCGGAACGAGCCTCCAGACCCCCAACTAGCTGCTGCCCCCTCAGCTGTCTGGAAAAAACAAAGGCAGAATCCAGGACGATTCCTCAATAAAGGACCCCAATTGATTGATTGAGTCACCCCTCCCTCCCTGAATCCTATGGGAACGTCTATACAAAACCTGATCACCAGAAACTTTGTGTTCTTCCTTAGTCTCTGAGCTGTTCTTGCTCTTAGCTTATCTGATCTTCCTGCCTTGCGGATCATTAAACTGCTGGTGCTGCAGTGAGTCACCCCCATTCCAGCTGCCACCTGAGATCCACCGTGTCAGTTTTCACCCAGGACCAGTAACGCCCCACAACCCCCTTTCCTTTCTAGCTTTCTCTCCCCCCCCCAGCGCCACCAAAGCTGCTGAGCAAACAAATCCTTATAACGGATCACTCAAGCCACTGGAATGCTGGGAAAGGTCCAAACTAGAGCCTTCCCAGTAGAGATTCCAGTTCTCTCTCTCTCTCTCTCTCTCTCTCTCTCTCTCTCTCCGTGGAGCAGTGGTTCCCAACTTGGGGGTCCGGGCCCTCAAGGGGGTTGCGAAGCATTTTCTGGGGGGGGGGTCACGGAATTTTGGCTGGATGGCAACACCTAAGATGGCTGCTCACTCCTCCCCCCCCACACACACTGCAGATAAAGAAGTGTCTGATGCTCTCTTAAGAACATAAGAACATAAGAAGAGCCCTGCTGGATCAGGCCAAAAGCCCATCTAGTCCAGCTTCCTGTGTCACACAGTGGCCCCACCAGATGCCTCAGGGAGCACAAGACAACAAGATAACCTGTTTCCCGTTGACACTCCCTTGCACCTGGCACAGAGAAAACCCACTTCTAAAACCAGGAGGTTGCTTATGGCTTGTAACCTGTGATGGTCTTTTCCTCCATGAATCTGTCCAAACCCCTTTTAAAGGCATCTAGGCCAGATGCCATCACCACATCCTGTGGCAAGGAGTTCCACAGATGAATTACACGCTGGGTAAAGAAATATTTTCTTTTGTCTGTTCTAACTCTCCCTCCACTCAATTTTAGTACATGTCCCCTGGTTCTGGTGTTGTGCGAGAGGGAGAAGAATTTCCCTCTATCCACTCTCTCCATCCCATGCATAATTTTATAAGTCTCAATCATGTCCCCCCTCAGGCGCCTTTTTTCTAGGCTGAAAAGCCCCAGACGCTGTAGCCTTTCCTCATAAGGGAGGTGCTCCAGCCCACGAATCATTCTGGTCGCTCTTTTCTGCACCTTTTCCAATTCAACTATATCCTTTTTGAGGTGTGGTGACCAGAACTGGACACAATACTCCAGATGTGGCCTTACCATCGATTTGTACAAAGGCAGAATGATATTGGCCGTTTTATTCTCAATCCCTTTTTTAATGATCCCGAGCATGGAATTGGCCTTCTTCACAGCCGCCGCACACTGGGTCGACACTTTCATCGACCTGTCCACCAGCACCCCAAGATCTCTCTCTTGATCCGTCACAGACAACTCAGAACCCATTAGCGTATATGTGAAATTTTGGTTTCTTGCCCCAATGTGCATCACTTTGCACTTACTTACATTGAAGCGCATCTGCCATTTTGCTGCCCATTCTCCCAGTTTGGAGAGATCCTTCTGTTGCTCTTCACAATCCCTGCTGGTCTTCACCACCCGGAAACTTTTAGTGTCATCTGCAAACTTGGCCACCTCACTGCCTATCCCCGACTCCAGGTCATTTATGAATAAGTTGAAAAGCACCGGTCCCAAGACCGATCCTTGGGGCACACCACTTTTCACCTCTCGCCATTGTGAAAATTGCCCATTGACTCCCACTCGCCGTTTCCTGGTCTTCAGCCAGTTCCTAATCCACAAGAGGACCTGCCCTCTTATTCCCTGACTGTGGAGTTTTCTCAGGAGCCTTTCATGAGGGACCGTGTCAAACGCCTTCTGAAAATCCAGATATATAATATCCACGGGTTCGCTCGCATCCACATGCCTGTTGACCTTTTCAAAAAATTCTAACAGGTTTGTGAGGCAAGACTTCCCCTTGCAGAAGCCATGCTGACTCTCCCTCAGCAGAGCTTGTTCTTCTATGTATTTTAAGATTTTATCCTTAATGAGACTTTCCACCATCTTCCCTGGAACAGATGTTAGGCTGACCAGCCTGTAGTTTCCCGGATCCCCCCTCCTTCCTTTTTTAAAGATTGGCGTGACATTAGCTGTCCTCCAATCCTCTGGCACAGTGGCCGTTTTAAGGGACAAGTTGCATATTTTGGTCAAGAGGTCAGCAACTTCATTCTTGAGTTTCTTCAGAACTCTTGGGTGGATGCCATCCGGGCCTGGTGATTTATTGATCTTTATTTTGTCAATTAAGTCTGAGACGTCTTCTCTTTTAACCTCTATTTGACTTAATTCTTTAGTCAGGGGAGAACGTTCCGGCAGCGGTATTTGCCCGAGGTCTTCTGCCGTGAAGACAGATGCAAAGAACTCATTTAATTTCTCTGCAGTCTCCAAGTCCCCTTTTATCACCCCTTTCTCTCCCTCACCATCCAGCGGACCAACCGTTTCTCTGGCAGGTTTCCTGCTTCTAACATATTTGAAGAAGCTTTTATTATTCCCTTTTATGTTGCCTGCCATACGTTCCTCAAAGTCTTTCTTGGCCTCCCGTATCATCTTTTTACATTTCTTTTGCCACAGTTTGTGCTCCTGTTTATTTTCCTCACTAGGGCAAGACTTCCATTTACGGAAGGAAGCTTCCCTGCCTTTTATAGCCTCCTTAACTGTGCTTGTTAGCCATGCCGGCACCCTCCTGGACTTGGTCGAGCCCTTCCTCCTTTGTGGGATACACTCCGGCTGGGCCTCTATGACTGTTCTTTTAAACAGCCTCCATGCACTCTGGAGCGATTGGACTCTTTTTCCCTTCCCTTTCAGCTTTTTTTTAACTAGTCTCCTCATTTTGGGGAAGTCAGCCCTTCGGAAGTCAAGGGTTTTCGTGTCAGATTTGCTCGGCCCTCTCCCTCCGACATGCATGGCGAAACAGATCGCAGCATGGTCACTGTTCCCCAACGGTTCGGTAACATTTACCTCCCTCACCAGATCTTGAGTGCCACACAATATCAAGTCCAGAGTCACCTGTCCTCTGGTCGGTTCCGTGACAAGCTGCTCTAAGGCACAGTCATTTAACATATCCAGAAATCCAGTCTCTCTTTCATGACCTGAGCATGAATTGACCTAGTCGATGTGAGGATAATTGAAGTCCCCAATGACTACAACCCTGTCTCTCATTGACACCTCCCTGATTTGCTTCCTCATTTCAAGATCCCCTTCAGGTTTTTGATCTGGAGGACGGTAGCATGCCCCTACTATTACATCACTCTTTGAGCCTGGTAATCTAACCCACAGTGATTCTACGGAGGAGTCAGAGCCCCCCTCCAGCTCTACTCTGGTGGATTCTACCCCCTCTTTGACATAGATGGCCACCCCACCTCCAACACGCCCCTCTCTGTCCCTCCTATAGAGTTTATATCCTGGAATTGCAGTATCCCACTGGTTCTCCTCATTCCACCAGGTTTCTGTTATACCTACTATGTCAATGTTTTCCCTAGCCACCAAACATTCCAGTTCTCCCATCTTTGCCCGTAGACTTCGGGCATTTGCATAATGCTTGTTGGGGCTTTGCATAATGCTCTTGGGGCTTGTTTGCTCACCTGGCGTTACTTTCTGCTTGCCCTTTAGTATCTTTGTTAATATTAGCTCCCCCCCCATGGCACTGTTTATGAGTACAGTATATAAACAATGTAATTTATTAAAAACAATGACATCACTTCCTGCTTACTGACATCACTTTCAGTCCTAGCATCCCGACACGTTGTCATTCTACAAAAGGAGGTCCTGGTGACTGGTGTCCGCCAATATCCTATCCCCCTTCTTGGCCTCGATTCCCTGACCCAGGTTCATGGGGGCTTGCACCAGTGATATTGCTGGTGCACGTCTGAGTAGACCCAGCAAGCTGGCATGGGCTTACGCTGGGGCAAGGGAACAAAAGTTCCTTTACCCCAAGGAAGGTTCCAGAGCCCGACCCCCTCTCCCCGGGATACAGTACGAGTCATGTTGGCACAGCTGCATTGCCATGTGGGGAGTTGCATTGGATACCATCTTGCCTTCTCCATATGTAACCAGACATTAAGCCTTTGAGTTGCTGCCAGAACGTTGAAAGGATGGTAGGATTATTCTAATCACTGGTCATTTCCTGGGTTTTAAGGTCATATTTATTTTAGCCTCCTTCCAAAAGTCTAGCAATTAAAGTTGCACAAAGCATTTGTCCATCTCAGCCATGCATCTCTTGGTATGCATTACCTTTTTTTTATACTGATGATACACATTTTTTTGGTTTCCATTATCTGATCTTTCTCCTTCTTTTGCTAGTTTTTCTTCATATAGCTCCACCAGCTATCCTCTCATTTTCTATCCCACCAGCTATCCTCTCATCCTCTCTCGACTCGCGCCGAGGTGAGCGCGGGGCCGACGGCGGCCAGGAGGCTGAGGCGCCCCGGCTGAAGATGGCGCCCCCCGGAAGATGGCGCCTGGGGCCCAAGGCCACAGCCCCCCCCAAGAACCCCACTGCCTCAACCCCATGATTAAGCTTAATCTCGGAACGAGCCTCCAGACCCTCAACTAGCTGCTGCCCCCTCAGCTGTCTGGAAAAAACAAAGGCAGAATCCAGGAGGATTCCTCAATAAAGGACCCCAGTTGATTGATTGAGTCACCCCTCCCTCCCTGAATCCTATGGGAACGTCTATAAAAAACCTGATCACCAGAAACTTTGTGTTCTTCCTTAGTCCCTGGGCTGTTCTTGCTCTTTGCTTATCTGATCTTCCTGCCTTGCGGATCATTAAACTGCTGGTGCTGCAGTGAGTCACCCCCATTCCAGCTGCCACCTGAGATGCACTGTGTCAATTGGCACCCAGGACCAGTAACGCCCCACAACCCCCTTTCCTTTCTAGCTTTCTCTCTCCCCCCCCCCCCCCGTGCCACCAAAGCTGCTGAGCAAACAAATCCTTAGAACGGATCACTCAAGCCACTGGAATGCTGGGAAAGGTCCAAACTAGAGCCTACCCAGTGGAGATTCCAGTTCTCTCTCTCTCTCTCTCTCTCTCTCCATTGAGCAGTGGTTCCCGACTTGGTGGTCCGGGCCCTCAAGGGGGTCGTGAAGCATTTTCTGGGGGGGGGGGTCACGGAATTTTGGCTGGATGGCAACACCCAAGATGGCTGCTCACTCCTCTCCCCCCCCCTACACACACTGCAGAGAAAGAAGTGTCTGATGCTCTCTTGGGGCTTCTTTGCTCACCTGGCGTTACTTTCTGCTTGCCCTTTAGTATCTCTGTTAATATTAGCTCCCCCCCCCCCGGCACTGTTTATGAGTACAGTATATAAACAATGTAATTTATTAAAAACAATGACATCACTTCCTGCTTACTGACATCACTTTCAGTCCTAGCATCCCGACACGTTGTCATTCTACAAAAGGAGGTCCTGGTGACTGGTGTCCGCCAATATCCTATCCCCCTTCCTGGCCTCAATTCCCTGACCCAGGTTCATGGGGGCTTGCACCAGTGATATTGCTGGTGCACGTCTGAGTAGACCCAGCAAGCTGGCATGGGCTTACGCTGGGGCAAGGGAACAAATGTTCCTTTACCCCAAGGAAGGTTCCAGAGCCCGACCCCCTCTCCCCGGGATATAGTACGAGTCATGTTGGCACAGCTGCATTGCCATGTGGGGAGTTGCATTGGATACCATCTTGCCTTCTCCATATGTAACCAGACATTAAGCCTTTGAGTTGCTGCCAGAACGTTGAAAGGATGGTAGGATTATTCTAATATCTGATCTTTCTCCTTCTTTTGCTAGTTTTTCTTCATATAGCTCCACCAGCTATCCTCTCATTTTCTGATGCTGAATTTTTCAAAACTGAACTTTTCTGCATGATCCTAGCATCCTGTCATTATTCTGGACCAGATAATGTTCATTAGTGCTGTATTAATTATTGGTGGCTAGAGATATGAAACCCATTGTAAAGTCAAGCAAGGAAAGAAAAACAGTTTTTTGGGGGTGGGGTGCACACATGTGGCAAAAACAAACCACTGAGCTACAGTTATACACACATTTTCCTTGTGCTTTAATTTACTGTTTTGTGCTGTTTTTATCAGCTCACTTTTGTGTTTGTGGCTAGTTGATAGATATTAATTTGATATTATATTTTATTGTTTGTAGAAATCAATTTGTGGTTTCAGATACCTAATATGTCTCAGTTTCACCATGAAGTAAGACAAAATACATGTTTGAAAATTGCAAAAATATGACTTAAATTTGTGTAGATTTGGAGAGAGAGAGAACGAACAGCTTCTAATTTTGTTTATTAATTTTAAGGACAAAGTGCCCGTACTTGTGCTGATCCTTTTCCTCATTTCCACCTTCTTCCTCCATTCATCATATTGTTATTGACAAGACCAAGATTTGATCAAAAAATCAAAGGGACATTTGACATCCTTAAGTTGGAATGGTTCTGATTGGATTATATCAGCATCAAGAAGGGTATATTAGCCTCCTCAAAACTCATTCAGCTTCAGCTGCGCACAAGAGGACATTTCCCTGTAATTTCTCTGCTTGAGTCTGCTTGAGAATATTTTACAAATCCTAGCAGCCGCAATGCTTCTAAGAACAGCTGTCACAGTTGTGGGACATTTTCTCCTTATGATCGCCCTGCTTGGATTCTCTGCAAACAGAGGTAAATATTACTGAGACTGTATGTACTTTCCCCTTATTTCTCTCCCCACCCTACGCAACACTGAATTATTCTTTTGACTGATTATTTTGTGTGTGTGTCTCTCTCTCTCTCCTTGTTGATGCTCCCTCATCCCGTTGGTACGTTTGCACAGCTCAAAGCTCTCTCTTTCTCTCTCTCGGCCCTTCTCCAAATTCAAATGGCTACAAACTTTTTCTGCACCTCCCACAAGCTGTAGGGCATCTCCTTAAAGCAAGAGTGAATGACTTCCAGGCCATTAAGGGGAACATCCTCAATGATCTGCTCACACTGAGAAATAACAGTTGGGCAGCTCAATCCTGTGTAAGGATACCCAGCCAGGTCTGTGAGGACCAGGGGAGAAGGGGACACTCGTCCCCTTCCCCGCGTGCAAGCCAGCCGAGGCCCTATGGCTATGGGTCTCCTCGAATGTACGCCAGCTCTGAAGCTGGTGTACATTTGAGCTGGGGGAAGTAGGCTGAACAGGGCTGGGAGAGGGCGCGGGATATCAGTGGAGGGAGATATCCCCGCCCTCTCCCTGTCTGGTTTGGCCAATGGCCGCCCTCTCTCGCCACCCGGTTCTCCCCTGCACCCGTTAGTGCAGGACTTACCTTCACCAGCAGGTGCAAGAATGTTCCTCTGCCCACTGTCTCTGCCCCAGTGGACCTTACTTGCCGGGAGTTGCAGACATGTTTGTGACACTCTAGAGCGGCGCTCCGCTGCTCTAGACTTACCCAAGTTCGCGCCACAAAGCTCCTATCAATTAGCAATCAATCCGCATAACACAGAGGATACTCACCCAGCAGCGATGATGACAGCAAACTGAAGGGGGAACCAGACATTTTCAAAGTCAGTGCTTCCATGGATCTCAAAACAAAAACTGGTGATTTGTACCTGTGTGACTACACAATTGTGGTAAAATATGACTTGACTTGGTTGAGCCACTGGTCCAATATGGCTGAACTGGCTGTCGCTTGTTACCAGGCACAATTCAAGGTGCTGTTGATGAACGTTAAAGCCCTTTGTGGTCCAGGGCCAAGTTATTTGAAGGACTACCTGCTCCCATGGGGACAGCCCAGCCCCTGAGGTAATAAGAACATAAGAAGAGCCCTGCTGGATCAGGCCAAGGGCCCATCTAGTCCAGCTTCCTGTATCACACAGTGGCCCCACCAGATGCCTCAGGTAATTTGGGGGCCCTCCTGTTTGTGCCACCGCTATCTGAGGCGTGGTTGGTGGGAAGGGGAGGGCCTCCTGGAGCACCCCTGCTGTCCTCCTTCTTGGGGCTGAAGACCTTTTATTTCATCAGGCTTTCTCCTATACAGTAGTTGTGTTTTTGGCTGGTTTCTCCTCTTTCAATTTGGATTTTGTTATGGCCCCTCTTTACACTGTAGTTTTATTGTTGTTTTCACTATATTTGGTTTTATTGGATTTTTATCATGTTTTAATTTATTGTAAGCTGCCTTGGGTATCTTATTTTTTTAAGAGGATATGGCGGGGTACACATTAAAAACTATTTTATGTAGACGTTACAGCAAAAAACCCAAAGTTCAGTTAGAAGTAGTTCCAATTAGTACGCCAAGCCCTGCCCCTGTCTGCCCCATCAGCAGCTAATTAAGTGTTAATTAAAATGGATTTAAATTGTATTTCTTTTCGGAGCCCTTCTGTCTCTGATTTTGGTTTTGTACTTATTTTTGTACTTTGGAAAATGTACTTTGGTGGGGTGGGGGAGGGAGGAGCTGATTTTGGAAAGTGTGACTTGGAGGAAAAAAAGAGATCCTTGCATCTCTCTCTCTCTCTCTCTCTCTCTCTCACACACACACACACACACACACACACACACACACTCTGACACGGTTAAATAAGACATTTTTCACATTAAAATTGTTTTAGTACTTTTTATTTAACAATTAATTACCTAATTAATTAATTAATTGATTAATCCAATTAATTATCAGTTGATTAGCAGGGGGTACTTCAATAAATTGGACCGTGATAGGGGGTACCTCGGCCTCCAAAGGCTGAGAACCCCTGATCTAGTAGTTTCTAGTTTTGACAAGTGTTAGAGCTAGAATCTCTGGAGACAGTTGGGTGTTCCTAGTTTTCAGTAGTTGGAACTAGCAGTAATTTAGGGAGTTTCTCCTTTTGTCTTTCTCTTAGCTTTCCTTCTCCCCTTTCTCCTTGAGCATGCTGCTGGGAGGTCTGTATGGTGTTCCCCCTATTCCAATGGGTCAAACATTTCAACCTCATCCAGATAATAAAGGGTCCAGCAGCAATTAGCTATGATTCATGTAACCCTGCTGTGTCTTTGGTCTCTCTCCATCTCATGCAGTTTCCGCAACAGCCACAATCCAATGTATGGAGAACTGGTTTGAAATTGAAGGACATTGTTTTGGCTTCTTCTCGTATCAACCCCTGACCAATTGCGAGGCTGAAGTAAGACGTGGTTCCTCATTGCATTAGCGAATAGAGATCTGTGAATAGAGAGACTGTTGGAGAGGGGTTAGGAAGACTGTTATTGAGTCTGGTCACAGTCAAACTGGTCACTGAGTTGAAGAATCACAAACATTGTAAGACTCTCATCTGCCAAATATGGATTTGGTCACCCAGACAAGAAAGTGGAGCATCCAGCTGATCAGGCTCTATGTATCCTCTCACACTGCAGTTCCCAAGCATGTTACACTTAAAAACAAACCAAGCTGCAAATATGAGCAAAGTTTCCTTCTCCTAGTTATTGTCCTGACGCACGGGAGGCTTTTCTTAGCTCCCCCATTCCATTCAACATATATGGATATGGACTGGATATGATGTGGTAGCCTCTGAATCAGCCCTCTCAGGGTTATTATCCTGCAAACAGGCTCATCCTTAGGGAAGGCAACTGGGGTGACCGCCCTGGGCCCTGAACCCGGAGGGGCTCCACAGAGTGGTGCACCTCACTTCTTGTCTCCCCATGTTGCTCCCCATGTCTTCTTGTCTCACCATTTTACAAGAGAAGGCACCCCAAGAAATCATTAGGACCTTTAATTAGGCTTACCATAGTCTTGGATCCGGCCTGATCAGGCTGGTCTCCTCTAGTCCTGACTGACCGAGACTGCCCCGACTACAGCGCTAATACGCTGCGAGGCTGGAAGCACTTGGAAAATGTCCGAGTTCACTTGGACGTTTTCAGAGCCCTTCCAGCCTTGTCACGCACTCACACGAGGCTAGAAGCACTCCGAAAACATCTGAGTGAATTTGGACATTTTCGGAGTGCTTCTAGCCTCGTGCGGGCGATTCCAAACAGTTTTGGGCACTGGTGAGGAGTGCATCTGCCGATTTAAATTTATCTGCCATCCCATCGCATGAGTGGTTTCAATACTTCTCATCTGCCTTTCATGCTGGCAGAATGGCGCCCTCACCCGTTCTTGTTCCACCTGAGGTTGATTGCCCGGTCTGGCCCCCTGTCTCACCAGAAGAAATAGAGGATCTGATAGTTTAGACTAGACCTGGTAAAGCTTCAGGTCCAGATCTTATTCCATACGAAGCCCTAAAAACGCTTCCAATACGGTGGTCCTCAGTCCTGGCTTCTCTTTTTACAGCTATTGACCAGACTGGGCTAATGCCCGAAGTATGGAAGAATGCTATTTTGTTCCCCATCTATTAAAAAAGACTCTCAATCCAACCCTATCAACTACTGTCCAATTAGCCTTCTTTCTGTCTTTGGTAAGCTTTATGTGAAGCACCTTCTTGATAAGCTCTCTGCTTGGATTTCTGCCCAAAATCTTTAGGTTTGAATCAAATTGGCTTTCGTAAAGGAGCCTCTACCATCGATCATTGTTTGACCTTAGCCCATCTAGCTGAGAAACACTCAAGGAAATCTAACGCCAAGCTCTATGTGGCTTTCTTGGGCTTGAAGAATGCATTCGACTCAGTAGACAGGGAATTATTATGGGGGAAATTAAGCAATTTTGGTATAGACCCCAGACTTCTTTTCTTAATCAAAAGTCTCTATTCAGACTCCAACTGTCAGGTCTGCTGTTCCTCTTTGGGTAAATTGACTTCCAAGGTTTCTGTTGAAAAGGGGGTGAAACAGGGGTGCCTTTTGGCAGTGGGGTAGTAATGCAGCCCTCGAGGAGCCCGAAGGCCGAGATGATGCCCCCAGGAAGCCACATTCCCACCATGTGACATCACCTGGAAGCCAAGGCTCCTGGGGTGACATCACATGGCCTGCAACTGGCTGAAAATGGCCCCTGGGGGCGGGTGGACGGGGAACACCTCCCCGGACTCCAGAAGCCTCGGCAGCAGAAAAAGAAAAAAAAAGTGTCGCGAAAAGGAGCCGCCGTGGAATCGCTGCCCTGGGGTGAGTGCTGCCCAGGGACGGACCGCCCCGCCCCCATTCCTACACCACTGCCTCTTGGAGCCTGCCTTGTTTTCCCTCTTTTTAAATAATTTGGCTCCCTTTCTGTCTCAGATCGATTGACACCCTCCTAGGTTGGGCTCCAAACATGTTCCTCTTTTGCTGTGTGCAGATGATGCAGTGCTGATTTCCCACTCACGTGTAGGCGTGTGTCGCCTCCTAAATAGATGCTTGGAGTATATGACCCTCAACAACTTGACCTTAAATTTTGAGAAATCAAAAATGTTGGTGTTTTCTAAGTCCTGGAGACCGTTGGCCTGGAGGGTGGGAAGGGAATCGATTGAATAAGTTAAGGCTTCAAGTATCTTGGGGTCAATTTTCACTATAAATTTTTGTGGACCTCCCATCAGAGATCGGCAACCTTGCCACCCCGCTAGCCATTTATCGCTTTTTTTGCCAAGCAAGGTCACCATTTTATTCCAGCTGTGTTAAAGGTATTCAACGTGAAGGTGATCCCCCAGCTTTTCTATGGTTCCCCGGTCTGGATGGACCCAGTTTGACCCAGCATATGATCGGCTGCAGGCCAGGTTCCTAAAGAAGTTGATGGGCCTTGCTTGGTGTGTTTCCAATGTGATTTGCTTGGAATTAGGTCAGTTCCGAGTAGATTCCTAAGTTTGGAGAGCGCGTCTCAAATACTTGCTGCGAGTCTGTTTCCACGCTCGCCAGGATAGCCTTCTCGTTCTTAGCCCCTAGGTGGCTAAATGGAGTTTGGGAGAAGGTTAGATCTCTGGGCTTCTCCTTGGATGCTTTCATTGTGCTCCCAGAGGCCTTCAGGCATTTAAATCAGAGACTGCTTGATATCAAATCCCAAACTCTTCACTCTTTGGCTTCTAAGGTCTTCTCCCCCCCCCTTTATTTTCTCATTCTGTTACCCTTTGGTCGGCCATCTTCTTATTTGTCCTTTTTAACGGACCTGAAGGGACACCAGGCAGTATCCTGTGCTAGATTTAATGTTACTCCCTCTCAAGTTACCATGGGCAGATACCGTAAGATCCCATTTACTGACCGTTGTTGCCCCTGTGTTCAAGGCGTGGTGGAGACACTACCCCATTTTTAAAAACTTTATTTGGCCCCTAGTTTGGAAAAGAAATCTGGCTCTTCAGATTCAGCAAAATTGGTTTCCTTAGTGAGGCCCCCCCAGTAGTTATTGAAAGAGTGGTGACATTCCTTTTATCAGTGGAGCAGAAATTTTTAACTAGATTTTAGTATTTTATCTGTAATAGACCTTTTAGATTTTTTGTAATTTTCTTTTGTAATTTGTTTGTCTGTTCATATATTCAATGTCTCCCTTTGGGAATTGGTTCTGTTTTGTTTTGTTTTATGCCAATAAAGGTCTATCTATCTATGATCATGTAATCTGCCAACTCTTATGCCAGCATTTCCCAAACTGTGGGTTGGGACGCACTGGCGTGTCGTGACCTGATTTCTGGAGGGTTTCCGCAGCCTCCAGTGAAAACACTGGTGATGGAATTATCAGATAATTAATTGCCTCAAGTCCTGAGGCTATTCAAAAATCAGATAGCTTTTAATTGCCCTTCGAAACATTTTTTGGGCAGTGGTCGGTTTGCAAGGAGCTGAACTCCTGCAGTTTGCAAGCTTGTGTGTAAATATAGCAGTGGTTCCCAACCTGGGGGTTGTGACCCCAAAGGGGGTCGCAAAGTGGTTTCTGGGGGGGGGGTCACGGGATGTTGGCTGGTTGGCCACCCCCACTGCAGAGAAAGTGTCTGGTACTCTCTTGGGGCTTGTTTGCTTACCTTGTGTTACTTTCTGCTTGCCCTTTAATATATCTGTTAATATTAGCTCCCCCTCCCACATGGGGCTGTTTATGTAGAAATGTGACCCCCTAGGTCAGGGACGGGGAACCTTTTCGAGGGCCGTTTTAAATATTAGAAATTTGCTTGAGGGCTGGCCGTAAGGCTAGGCACCATTTTTATTTATTTAATTAATTTTTGCCCCCGCCCCCCCCATCGGCTCCGTGCTCACCGTCCGAAGCCGCCACCGGGTCCGCACATCACCTCCGGTGTACCATGCCGATGAGGACAAGAGGGCAAGAGCTTGCCCTCATCGGTGTAGTACGCATGTGCGAAATGGCCCGTTGGTCTGGTGCGAAGGGGTCGAGGCGGTGTCCGGGGAGGACATGCAAATGCCCTCTCCCGGCCTCCGGAGGTGATGCACGGAGCCTCCAGGGGCCGGTTGGGCAGCTTCCTGGCAATCTCTCTGGGGGCCGGACCGGATGGCCTCGGGGACCTAATCTGGCCCTGGGGCCAGAGGTTCCCCACCGCTGCCCTAGGTCTTAGGGGGTCCTGACAGATTGTCATTCTACAAAAGGGGATCCTGGTGCTAGAAAGGTTGGGAACCACTGAAATACAGGGAGATAAACGTTTGAGTGTCTTTTTTATGGTGTGTGTGTTTTTCCCCCCAAGTCTGTCAATGACTGGTAGTGGGAGCAGGTGAAGGCTGGGTCACTGTGAAGCCGCTCAAGCATTGAGGCTATTCATTAAGGCTGCCTTGTTAGGAGAAATGGATTGAGTATTTTGTAAATAAAATAAATAAATAAAATATCATTGCTTGTAAATAAATAAACTAAATATTTCTTTCGAGATCTCTTTTTTAAAAAGTCTCTCAAAGCTAGGTGGATTCCGATAGAGGGTTGTTTTAAAAAATGGGTCCTGGCTTGTGCTAAAACATTTGGGAACCACTGTCTTACGCCCTTTGCATATCAAGAACTCGCACAGACTGAAGTCCTGTTGCATGCAGCCCCTCCTCTGGTTTTATATAAAGTCAGTCAACACTTGCAGCTGGGACTGTGCTTGGAGTTTGGTGCCTCCAATGGAATGATTGGCTGTCTTTCTTATGTACTTTTGCAGAAAAGGTGTGCCTCTTTCCCAGGTGGTCACCTTGCCTCCTTCCATAGCAAGAAAGAAGCCTATGCAGCAGCCGGTTATATTCACTCTCACTCACCCAGAGCGGATGTCTGGATAGGTCTGGTGGATACTGCGAAGGTGAGTGGCAGCAAGGTGAGTGGCATGGTGATATCTCTGCTTTTTATTATGCTATCTAAATTTGCCATAACACAAAAAACCGTGCAAAGTGGCAAGCTGCTTTGAAACCCCCTCCTGTTGTTCCTTCCTGGTGCAGTCCAATCACAGAAGGAAGGAATGAGGGGAGGGGGCCGTCACCAGCCTGCTCACCCACAATTGGGGCTGGAGGAGTCGGCGGGCCTTCCAGGTCAGGGTGCCATTTCCAGGCAGGCTAAGTCTGACCCTAATATGGTTCATTTTAGAAAACTGACCGCTGGCTTTGGAGCTCCTCCCCGAGATCAGCTGAGCTTCTACCTGCTCTTTGTTAGGCTGGCATGTGTCTCTGTTGTTATCATAGCCTGTATAAAGACCCCTGCTTCAACAGTCTTCCCTTGTCCATTAGTTCTGAGGCATAAGCTCTGAGGACATAAGCTCTGACTAGCACCTTGGAGAGCACAAACATGTTATACTATATACAGTACCCACATTTCTTTGATTCTAAGATGCACCTTTTTCCCCATATAAACATCCCTAATTTTTTCCGTGCTTTGCTTCGCTCCCACGCCAAAACCACCACCACGCCATTTGGCCCCTCTGCTCAGTGGCAGCTCTCCTGAGGTTCTCTTCCTGAACCTCTTCCTGGTCGCCCCAGAATGCCCCCTGCTCCAGTTGACGATCATGCTCAGGAGCCAAGTGCCTGGGGAGAGTTCGTTGGCTGAAGTGCCGTGCGGGAGAGTTGGTGTGGGAAATAGTGGAGCGCTCCATCATCAGTGGAGTGTGGGAGAGTTAGTGCTTAGCAGGCAAATTCTCGGAGAGTTGGTGCTGAGTGGGCAAATTCAAGGAAGGAGGTGCATCTTACAATTGATGGTATTTTGTTTCTGTTGGTGGTACTGAAATTAAGGTGTGTCTTACAATCGATGGCGTCTTACAATCGAAGAAATATGGAAACTGAACTGTACTATTGAGAGAAATGTGGTGGGTCATCTAGCCCATTATAACGGTCTAGCTGTGGATTACTCCAGCTGTGTCTTCACTGGGTTCAGATATAGAATGGGACTGAGCCACAGTGAATCCCAGAACCCGGGAGTTGCAAAGCAATGATACAAAATCAAGTACTGCTTAGCAGAGCACAGTGCATTTCACTAGCCACTAACCAGAGCCCATTTTCTTTCTGGGATTAAGGGCCACTATTTCTAAGTCAGAAAGTGTGGGTCGCAGGCAAGTAGGGGCCCTGGCACCACACTGGGATTAATCTGATGCAGGACATGCTACCTTTAGGGCAAGGGGACGGACAAGAAGGCACGAATGTTCCTTCTTATCCCGCCCCCTCCCCGAGTGTGGGGAGCCCTACCTTGGCTGTGCAGGGGTGGCTATGGAGCACCTGGCGATGATGTCATGGTCATTGTCCAGAGCGCCAGAGCGCCAAAGCGAAGCTGCATGGGGCTTCCATTAGAGCCGTGAAACTACACAGCTTGGAGGGAAGGCTGGAGGCAACGCCCTGGATTCCTGAGCCATCCCAAGGGCTGTCCCTCCGTCTCCTGTTGCTTCTTCCACTAACTCCATCCCTCTGCTAATTCAGTTGCTTGCCCTCTGTCTGCAGAATCGGAAATGGTCATGGACTGATGGCTCCAAGGTTGACTACACGGATTGGGACTCGCCAGTGCAGCCTGATAATCATTTAAATAAAGAGTACTGCGTACAAGTGAAGCATACGCTGGGTGAGTAATCAGGAACTTGTTGGGCAGATGAGTCTCAGGAGGTTGGGAAGGAAAGGTATGAAAGTCATACTTTTTCTTCAGCTTGGCTGCTCTTGCAGACTCTCCAACCTTCACCCCCTGCTGCCAGTTGGTGTAGACCAGGGTGCCAACCTTCCACCATTAGGGCCTCTGCGTTCTTAAGAGTTGTGTAGAAGACAGTATCTTGGCAGCTGGAATTGCTGATGGTGCTGCTAAAGCAGCTGGACCTGCCGAAATGCCCTCACCTATACAGCCATTAAAGGGCCAGGAGCATTCGTGTTGAAAGTGTGGGCACACCTGGTGTAGACGGTATTGACTTATAGCCCAATCCTAACTATATTCCCCCGTGCCGATGCAGATGCACCAGCATGTTTTACACTATATCCCATGGGAGCAGTTGGGAGGTATCCTCAGGGTAAGGGGACATTTGTTCCCTTGCCCTGGGGAAAAGCCCCAGCTGCCACTATGGGTCAACTCGGACCAGTGCCAGCGAAATTGCTGGCACAAGTCCGTGATGATCCATGTTGCCAGATCAGGCCCAGGAAGGGGGATAGGATATACCGTTGATCTTGCCCCCCTCCTGGGATCGATCTGCCAACCCTCTGCCCACCCCTGCCCCCATCGCTGCCTTCACCCTGCCCCATTTCACCCTCCCCCTGCGTGATCCGGCGGGGGACTTACCTCCTCCAGTGGGAAAGCTCTGGCGCTGCTAACTGTCAGACTGTCGCAAAGCGCTTTCCAGCGCTTTCGGAAGAGTGCGTGCTGGCAAAGTACTGGCAAAGTACATTAGATGGACCACTGGTCTGGCTCCGTACAAGCAGCATCCTCTACTCTTAAGCATGAGCACCCATCAGCTGACCATTCTGACAAAGGGTTAGTCAGCCAGCAGCTGGACACAGCTGGACACAGTATAATTCTGGCTTCCACTGCAGTTTGGACTAGTTTTAATGTTCAATGTGGTGTTTCTGTCCCACCAGGACCTGCCATTCAGGCAGCATTTGGAAAAGCTGAGACTAGGGGCTGGATTTAAGGGAAGGGCTTTTGTAGCTCAATGGCAGAGCACGATGTTGGCGTTCACACAGTCCCTGGTTCAAGCCCTGGCTGGGAAAGAGTAAGACCCCTACCTGAAAGCCTGCAGAGCTGCTGCCAGCCACTGTAGACAGCTAGATGGACCAATGGGGACCAATGGTCTGACACTGTAGGCAGTGGCTTCCTATGTTCATGTTCACACATTCACATGTGTATATTCAGTGCTGGAATATTGCATCAGCTGAATGTGTGAATGGCCTTCACTGGCCATTGGTGATGAGCTATGGAAGCTGTGGGTTTTGATGGCTGATGACTGTTTAATATGTATGAGTCACAATCTGAGCCCGTAGGCATCAAGCGACAAATGTCAATAGGTAAACTGCTGGTCTTGATAGTCAGCAAAGTGAGTAGCACTACTGTACCGCAGACATAAAATATTTGAATAAACCCCAAGGGTGTCACAATACACAGTAACCTGGAGATCTGAACAAGTGTCTCTTTTTCTCCCCGTAGCATCCATCAAATGGAATGACATCAATTGTGCAATCAAGAGCCCCTATCTTTGTAAGATGACCCCAAAACCTAACCATACACCACCAGCTACTCCAGCACCACTTCCTCCCCTCCCCAAAGATTGCTCATAAATGAAGATCTCCCCCCCCCTCGGAACTGTCCAGGAAAAGGTGGCCCACAGGGCTGTCTGCTCCCACAATGACTGCAGATGTGTACTTGCAATTCAAGACCCTCCCCAGCTATTCATACATACCTCTGTCTTTATGTCAGTCCTACCTGCTTTTGTTTATCCCTTCTTGAGGAAAAAAGAATAAATGTCAGAACATGCAACTCGATTTGTCTGGGTTTGCTTTCTGTTATCGGTTGGACAATATATTGCGAGCTACCGACACCTAGCACACTGACTAATGCATGGAATGGTGCTCCGACACCCTTAAGAACATAAGAAGAGCCCTGCTGGATCAGGCCAAAGGCCCATCCAGTCCAGCTTCCTGTATCACACAGTGGCCCCACCAGATGCCTCCGACACCCTTGCTTTTCAGAAGGACGCTGCTTTAGGGGGGGGGAGGAATTTAGAGGGCAGAAGTGATGGGGGAGAAAAAGGGTGCCTCATTCTTTCCCCGTCCACCATTCCTTTGCTCTGCTCTAAGTTGCTCCATGTGTTTTGCAAAATGCATATTTGCAACGGCAGACACACATTTGAAACACTGCATGGGGGGGGGGAATCCAATGGAGGTAGTGATATTGGGGGAGTGGAAATGGTGGGTCAGGAAAAGGTTCAGCACTCCCTCTCCCCCCTGCTGCTTTTCCACTCTAAATACTCCCTCTTGAGGCCATTTTGCTTTTCTTATTGAATTGTTTTAAAGAAAGGGCTTTGGGGGTGCACTCATGTTAGTAGTATGTAACATGTACAGTACTTTGTCGCTTACCACCTGAAAGTTACATCGCAGGGGGAAGGGCTGCTTAGTGCTACAGTCCACAAACATTGATGCTGGGGCCTGCATAGACTGACCTTCAGTGCTGGGTTACTGTATGTTTTAACACTGAAGATGTATTCATGAAGGAAGGAGAACCAGGTACAGGCCTCAGATCAATTACCGGTACCTTGAATGTAATTTGCTTAATATTAAGTATGGCTCTGTATTAACTTGTCTTGTGGAAAGTTACAGCTTGATTCTGTCAAAGTACACTCACTGACAGGATATTTCAAAACTGGTAACCGTTAGCTAGCTGAAACGGCAAGATGTACCCTGCCTGCCTCTGGACAGTAAACAGGTAACAGGGGTGGAACCATTTCTCCAAAGTGACCTTAAAAAATATAGGTTGAGCCCGGAGGCAGATGATAGTCTGGTTGCTTCTTGCTTTTAATATAAAAAGGGGGTTACGGGAAAGTTGGGTGGAAAGCACCTTAAAAAGTAATGTTTAGGTTAGTATTGATTAAGGCTATGAAGGGTGTGTAATGTCTGGTGCTAAGGGTATTGTTGTAACTTGTAACTGCTTGATTTGAGCTTGTTTAGCTCCTACCACCTCTTCTGCATAAGAATCCAATCCTTCCTTGAGGAGAGCAACTTGCTGTCAGATCTATTCTTTTATGACCACACCTGAAACGAACATTCTCAGAGGCAGCAAGAGCTAAACATTTGCCTCTAACACGCATGTGCTGATTTTGGTGCTTTATCCAAGTGCTGGGTTTGCCAACCCAGATAGGTAGCAAAACCCTGCTACCTATCAGGCAAAGAAAAGTGAATGTGCCCCATTGAACACAATAGAAATTACTTCTGAGCAGACATGCATAGGATTGTGCTGTTAGTCTTGCTTTTCCTTTGAGGCTGTGTTCCAGATCCATCAGTTTCCCAGTGGAAACATCTTTGACTGGAAAATCTTAAGGGATTACAGGGAATGTGATGGTATTACCTAAAATAGAGGTGTTTGTTTTTGTTGAATACGAGAGGATTACAGCCTAAGTCTTACTGAACACAATGGGCTTAAAAAGGTAAAGGTGACCCCTGACAATTAAGTCCAGTCGTGTCCCACTCTAGGGTGTGGTGCTCATCTCCATTTCAAAGCCGAAGAGCCAGGGTTGTCCGAAGACACCTCCGTGGTCATGTGTCCGGCGTGACTCTCCTTGCCGCAGCGCATAGCATGCAGCTGGAACACGGAGTGCTGTTTACCTTCCCGCAAGCGGTACCTATTTATCTACTCACATTAACATGCTTTGGAACTGCTAGGTTGGCAGGAGACAATGGGCTTACTTCTGAATAAAATAAATAACACCATTTTCAAACACCTCTCTACCTAAAGATAGCAACAATGGAGAACATAGGCGCTAACACATTTGGGAGCAATTGTTGTCTTGTGTTTGCAAAGAAAGAGCTAACTGGCTAGCTATTGTTCTCTCACCCAAGATTTGAAAGCGTAGCTAAAGAATATCTTGTACTTAGACTACAATTTATCCTAGAATTGTTAACTTTAAACGTGAAAATCCTCAACCCCTGATGCAGAAAAGTATTTTTCTGGTCTCTGTTCATATCTGCCTCCCCAGGTCACAGGAAAAATCTCACATTTGGCAACCTCCTTTTGTTTTCTCCTCTCAGTAGAAACACACACATTGGGCTAATTCTGGGGAAAAGGGAGGCTAAGTCAATCAAGTCTAACGAATTCAATCAGGTCTCCCAGGACTCAACTATCGAACCATTCAAGGACCATCTAGAAGACCTCCACCCAGAGCAGCCCACTATTGTTCCCATTGTGTTTCTGTATTACTCTGTAACTATGCACATTCTCAGCAACCATGTGATGTTCTTCTTGGAAATGTATAAAAACTGTGCTCACATGGAGCAAAGGGTCAGTGCCCCCTCCTGGGGTGCTGTCCACTGCGCTGCGTAACAATAAACTCATACTTTTCCCTTGTTCACCAGTCTTCCTGGTCCTATTAATTCTTATGTGTTTAAAAATTCCGCTACAGTTTGGTGTTAGAAGTGGGATTCACAGCTACACTCCCAGCATGGCTCCTGGGCTGGGGGGGGGGGGGCTCTCCTCTCCCTCACTGGAGAATCCTAGGTAAGACTTTTTGTCTGAAGGTGGGGTGGAGGTATGCTCCTTGGACCAGAGAGCTATGTCTGGGCGGACCAACCGGAAGATCCCAATAAGGAAGCATTGGACCCTGCAAGGCTGGTGAGATAGGGGTATAGTATCAGTGTGGGGGGGGGGAGTGAATGATTTTGTGTGCAAGTCTGTAAAAAGATTGTTGTTGTTGTTGTTGTTGTTTTCTACGGACCTCAGCCGCCCTGAGCCCTGTGCGAAGAGAAATCTTGTGACCGTGGGTGTCTCAATAGCAAGGGAGGTCCGGTTCTTTTCCTCTCTCTCTCCCGTTTCATTCCTCTCTGTATTGCCTGTGTGACTGCGTAAGTGAGAGAGTGTGGTTAAAAGGGGATAAGGAGATTCGCTGATCTGAGAGTCGCCCTCGTTAAGGAGACTCGCTGCACTGAGAATCTCCCACTTTTTAGGAGATTCGCTGATCTGAGAGTCGCCCTCGTTAAGGAGACTCGCTTGGCTGAGAATCGCCAAACTCTGCTTGTATAGCAATCCCGGGGGAGGTATGGGAAAAGGCCAAAGTAAGGGGAAAAAAACCTTTTCTCTCCCGGGGAAACTTCCAAAAGGGACTCACAGTCAGGAGGGAAACTCTGCTTCACAGAGCTCCTGAACTGGTTTAAATTAGGCAAAACTATGGCACCAGCCTGGCCAAAAGAGGGCTCTTCTCAACTACTCAACTACTAAAACGCCCAGGCCAAATGGCATATATTGGACATTATATTAAAAGGAATGTGCCAAAAATGAAAACTTACAAGCCCAGGTTAAAAATCCTGGCACAGGAAGCAGATACCTGTCCAGAGTCCCAGCCAAAAAGGTAAAAACTGCTAAATATGGCTAACAAATTATCCCCTTAGCGCCCCCTTTTCACGCGTTTTTCTATAATCCTGAAAATGTATTTTCACGCATGCGTGAACTCTGTAAAACGGCGGCACTTACAGAGTTCGTGTCAGGGGCGGCAGAGGAGCGATCTGCGCCCCTGGAAGAGATCGTCGCTGGAGGCTCCTATAATCAAGATAAGTGCAGCAAAGCATACACATACACTTAGAAGCCCCGTTACTGCTAAAAAACCTTTAAAAACCCCGGAAAAAACCGGGAAAAAACAAAAGACAAAAACGAAACCTAGGATGTCTCCCGCCCCTCCAGAGGCCCTCTCCCGCCCTCCAGAGGCCCTCCGCCCCTCCCCCCTGGGGCCCGCCGCCCCAGGGCCCCATATCAGCCTACGCCCCTGCTAACATCAGCAAAATGAAAGAACTATTTAAAAATTGCAATAATGCTTATAAATTGGAGTCTAACTGAAAAATGTTAGTAAATGTTAGTAAATTGGTAATTGTTAATCATGTTTGCTTTCTTCCCATGGGCACAACTGCCCCCACAAACAAAACAAAAAGGTAATTTAAGAGATTGCATGAATTAAACAAAAATTCTGAGTTTGATGTTGCCTAATCCTATTTTTTTCAAGGTTTAACTCTGTTTTAGGAACTCTGTTCATGTTCTAAAGTTATATGCCTAACCAACTTAGAAGGATTTAGGTCTTTACAAGATATTCATTGGAACCTCCCTGAGCAGTAGCAGTCTATCCTGCAACATGAATAGGGAATATTTTCTTGGTTTTGCTTCCTATCTTGCAGGCAGAAGGATGAAGCAGGAAGCCAGCCTCCAGTCCTGTAGCCCTTGCATATGACTGCAATAGTGCTCATTCATCATGATACTATTGTTTTTCTTTAAAATATTTAACTGCTTGGACTTGCTATGTATTCATTCTGTAGTTGATAACACCTTGCATTCAGTTAAATCATGATTTTCATCTGCCTTATGCCTAACTGTGAGGATCCTTAATTAGTAATCTATTTTTGATAAAAGGTCTCCATAACCATAACAAATTTCTTTGGTTAAACAAAGTTTTCAGTACCACAGGTGCCTCTGCTGCTTTGAATTGCGTGGCCTCCAAGGAGATGGCATCATTGGAAGTAACTTTTACACTTGCCACTGTGCATGTGCAGAGTGCAAAGCAGTTGGACTCCACACTATTGTTATTCAAGCCTGCTTTTTACCACCGTGATGAATGTTAATACAAGTGTGAGCCCCTGCACTGAAACACCCTTATTTGGCTCACGATAAGGGTTCTATAAGGCTTGCTTTCTATCTTTTCCCCAAAAATTATTTTGTGTTCTATGTTGCCTTTATAGTGCTAAGATACCTAGCCTAGGTTTTTATTCATTTCTTCCTTTATGGTGTCAACATTGTTTGTTTCAGCACAGGAAGGAAAAACAACTGATGTGTGCAGTGAGATCTGCAAACGCTGCCCCTGCGAAGTGGGACACCAACTGCTCCCACCTAACATTCTGCTTTAATGCGTACCTTATCCACCTCAAAACAAATACGTTGTTCTTAATTTTACTGTTGTATTTCCCACTTGGAGCTCCTTGCTCTCTGTGCCCTGTGTTCATATTTCTTTATCTCTGCCACTTTGCCTTTTGTAAAAAGAAAGGTCTGTCATTTGGGTTTTTTCCTCTCTTCTCTCCTGGTGGCCTGAGAAATAAGTACATATCAACCGTTGATTTGTACCTCACCTCTTGCCTATTTTGATTTAGTGACAAAGGCATCAGAAGAGCCTGAGCATACATGGAGTTCTTTTCAAAATGCCAACCCCACCAGGCGGACCAGCTAAGATATACAGTATTTACCCTGTTCCTGGATCTGGTGGGAGGACTCCTGCTGTGCCCAGACACGGAAGCATGTTTTTTCTTCGGTTCCCCTGTTTTAAAATAGCCTCACTATCACTTTAGTTAGATAGTCCTAGCGTTAGTCGCTCCCCCACGGAGCTTGGAACAGCTTGAGGTTTAGGGGTTGGGGGACACAATTGCGCAAGATCATTGTACCTTCGAGGAGGCATAGCTAGCGTAAGGACACCCCCAAACCCCAGGGTTTTTTAATGCCATTGTTGTTGTTAAGTGTTGTATATATTTTGTCTTTTTTATTTTCTTGATTGTCAAGTTGGCTCTCTCTCTCTTTGAGATTTTGCTCCTGCTGAGCATTTCTTAGGCTCCTGCCACTGGTTGAACCTGGCCTGTTTGTCTGCTTTTCATATTTTGTTTTCTCTATAGCCGCAGGAGCCAACAAAAGGTACTGCAACTTAACCCTCAGGACTAATCAGAGGAAATCTATCTTACTGCAGGAAGGAAAACCACCACATTCCTGCATCAGACCTGTGCCTCACATCAAGCCAGGAGAAGTACCACAACAGCCCTGCGAGGAGGGAAAAGAACTTGGTCCCAGGATGCAGCTGGACTTCAAAGGACATCAGCCATCTGTAAGGTCAAGGACAGCCTCCACGCCAGTGCAACCAGGCCCAAGACTTCAGCCACACTGGGCCCTATCTACCAACCTGGAGCACCACTGGTACCTGTGTCGAGCAGCAGCAGCAGCAAACAGCCCAATGAGGCTCCCTTGCATCAGTTTCACGATACAAGGCCGTTATGCCCTAGCCCTGGCTCCCGCACAACTTGTTCCTGCATACCTGCTGCCCAGACTTACCTTCCAGAGATGCCTCCTCTTGTCTCCCTGTTCACCAACAAACTACTGATGGAGGAGGCTTTACCCTCCTTGCCTGAACATTTATTGACAATTATTCACTCTATAAGCTATCTTTGTTTATGCTTGAGGAGTGCCACTAGTTATCGTTAAAGACATTTGTTGCTTTGCTATCTTCACGTGCTCTGGAACACCCTCACTCTGCATAGACTCTGGACAATGAAGTGTTTTCAGCACTTTTTCGAAATGGCAATCTCTCTTGGAGCAACTAAGAGCTTGCATTCAGTTTGCTTATACATTCTGGCCAGTTGGACTGGAAAGAAAACTTTGTGGACAACGTCATGCCTGCACTCTCAGTCTAACACAAGAAGAACATGCCCCTTGTGTTAACTTGCATGTTTGTCTTCTATTCCACAGTTGCAGAGCAACTATCTTCCTGGCTAAGGAACCAGAGCCACCTGTCACCAAAGGACTTTGGGAAGGGGCTTGTTGGGACACAACTGAGTAGAAATACTTCTGATGTTGCTGTTTTTTTTTTCTTTGTAGCAATGATGTTTTGCTTTCACTACATTTTGAGGTTTTACCCTGGCAGGCTAAGTGCTTATTCCAACAGGGTTGCCCCATAGCATTTCATGATCCTGCAAGCCCCACAAAAATCTATGGCTAACATGTCTGGATGTTAGAACTGGCAAGAATTAATATTGCTTAATTGGTGTTACTGAGAAATTTAGATACTCAGTAACAAAGAAGGGACTGATGCAGAAAAATATTTTTCTGGTCTCTGTTCATATCTGCCTCCCCAGGTCACAGGAAAAATCTCACATTTGGCAACCTCCTTTTGTTTTCTCCTCTCAGTAGAAACACACACATTGGGCTAATTCTGGGGAAAAGGGAGGCTAAGTCAATCAAGTCTAACGAATTCAATCAGGTCTCCCAGGACTCAACTATCGAACCATTCAAGGACCATCTAGAAGACCTCCACCCAGAGCAGCCCACTATTGTTCCCATTGTGTTTCTGTATTACTCTGTAACTATGCACATTCTCAGCAACCATGTGATGTTCTTCTTGGAAATGTATAAAAACTGTGCTCACATGGAGGAAAGGGTCAGTGCCCCCTCCTGGGGTGCTGTCCACTGCGCTGCGTAACAATAAACTCATACTTTTCCCTTGTTCACCAGTCTTCCTGGTCCTATTAATTCTCATGTGCTTAAAAATTCCGCTACACCCCTCAACCCCATGATTAAGCTTAATCTCGGAACGAGCCTCCAGACCCCCAACTAGCTGCTGCCCCCTCAGCTGTCTGGAAAAAACAAAGGCAGAATCCAGGACGATTCCTCAACCAGCAATAAAGGACCCCGATTGATTGATTGATTGATTGATTGATTGATTGATTGATTGAGTCATCCCTCCCTCCCTGAAACCTGATCACCAGAAGCTTTGTGTTCTTCTTCCTTCATCCCTGGGCTGTTCTTGCTCTTCTTTGCTTATCTGATCTTCCTGCCTTGTGGATCATTAAACTGCTGGTGCTGCAGTGAGTCACCCCCATTCCAGCTGCCACCTGAGATCCACCGTGTCAATTGGCACCCAGGACCAGTAATGCCCCACAACCCCCTTTCCTTTCTAGCCTTCTCTCCCCCCCCCCAGCGCCACCAAAGCTGCTGAGCAAACAAATCCTTATAACGAATCACTCAAGCCACTGGAATGCTGGGAAAGGTCCAAACCTTCCCAGTGGAGATTCCAGTTCTCTCTCTCTCTCTCTCTCTCTCTCTCTCTCTCTCTCTCTCTCTCTGTGGAGCAGTGGTTCCCAACTTGGGGGTCAGGGCCCTCAAGGGGGTCGCGAAGCGTTTTCTGGGGGGGTCACGGAATTTTGGCTGGATGGCAACACCCAAGATGGCTGCTCACTCCTCCCCCCCCCCACACACACACTGCAGGTTGGGAACCACTGCTCTGGAGACTTGAGACGCTGGTTATGAATGATGAGTGTTTGTTCAGTGGGCGAGACTAGCTCCCCGCTGACTGCAAAAAGGGGATGAAGTGTGTTCATGGCCTGCTCCTAGGCTCACCCCTTGCCCTGCATTTTGCCAAGGCCTAAAAAGCCCACAGAATCTTGTTTTCCTCTCTTCCCACAAATCCACCCATTTTATTCTCATTCTCCCTCCTTCTCTGCACCCCAAAACCTCCACCTCCTTCCCCCACTTCCTCTGGGAAGCCCGTCTAATCTCCCTCCATCCCCCCCTCATGTTTTCCCCCTCTTCACTCTGCCCCTTCTCCTTCTAAGGAGTTCCCCTCCCCTCTCCCTGTTTCTCTTCCTCCTAACTGCTTTCCCCAGAGCTCCATTGTGGGTGAATATTCGCCATAAAATATCCCCTGTCTAGAATAAGAATTTCAGTCAGGCCCCAGTTTGAATTTCCTTTCTGGTTTTTGAGCACTAAAGCAAAATTCGTTTGCACCTTTCACCCCCTGGCCTCCAATATCTGTTCCCCGCCAAATTGCACAGCTGTGGTATTGGTCACTTCACAGAATCCCTGCACATGATGGTTCTCCCCCCCCCCCCGTGTCTGTGCATGTTACCTGTGTTTTCAAAAGCACTGCTTGTAAAGCCCGAGACACACCGGGTGCGTCCGTGTGTATGTCGCGTACGGCGCGGCAAAACCTGGGCATTGGCCAGGGGAGGTGTCAACACGAACGTGCCTCCCGGCGGCTCCCAGTGGCCCTCAGCCTTCCGGCCGGAGGTGCAAGAATGCAGGCGCCGCTCGACGCACCCTGCGCGACGCACGCGGGACGTGCCCGGTGTGTCTCGGGCTTAACACAACGTAACAGTCAGCTTTCTAGCAGAAAAGCAGCAACAGCCTTCCCCAACTTGTCTGCTGTCATTAGGGTGGTTCTCCCCTTAGGCTGTGACTTTAGGTTTATTAAGAACTCGACCATTGTTTCCCTATGTATGAAGTCTTCCATGTTCCTTTCCCACACATTTATTTATAAAAAGTCATTTGTTGCTTTGCCATGGTAAGTCATGCTTCAGGAAGCATACAAAGGTCACCACCTGGACTTTTGGAAACATGGTATTCTGTGTGCAAAGAATAAATGTCAGGGTTCCTAGCCCTGTACCTCAGTATTCTGATTCCTGCTAGGGGGATCGTTTTTAATATTATATACAGAGGCAAAGAGGACCACATCCTGTTCCTGCCTTTCTCTTTCCCCCTGTTTCTGCCACTCCCCCTCAGCTACAATATGGGGATAATAATACTTTGTTACCTTACAGGGCAGCTGTAAGAATTCATCAAGAACATACATATATGGGATGCTCTGAACACTATTGAAATGCTAAATGTTTTTGTTGTTGCCTGCCACTGCCTTGTCAGACTTGACCCAGAATCCCATGGGTTCTCAGCCTAGCTGGAACAAGACAATCAGCGCAATCCTATCCAACTTACACCACCAGTGTAACCAGTGGTGCAGTGAAAATGGGAGGCCCTAGAACGGAAAGGGGATTCAAATCCCCTCCGAAAGGGGAATTCAAAGGGGATTTGAATCCCCTTTCCGTTCTGGGGCCTCCCGTTCTTGCTGCGCCGCTGGTTACACCGGTGGCATAAGTTGGATAGGATTGCGCCCAATGTATGATAAACTGAGAGTTCAAAAGAAAATCACAGTAGGACGTGACAATGGCTTGGATGTGGGGGAAGAAGAAATGGAAGAAAGCAAAGGGGTGTACTGTCGGGTGGGTGGTGGGAAAAGGACAATATTTGCCACCTCGTCAGTCTGAAGGTCTGATCCAGTTCTATTCTCTTCTGGAAAAAACTAAGGACTGGCTCAAACATGCATGTTCATCTCCTGTTTCCTGCAGTGCCAAATGATGATTTGCGTATGTGAATGGGCCGTTGCAGATAGAACCTTCCATATCACATCACATTATTATGTGAATGCAGTGCTTTGCAGTGGATTCAATCCGTACATTCAGCTGCCAGTCATTGAGCTAGTAGAACCTCAGAGAGTGGGAGAAGCAGAGACTGGCGCATCATCGAGTAAGGGGGGGGGGTAGCATTTGGCATGCTGCCTCAGAGACATCAGGAGGTCTTAGACTGACCCTGAATGCGTACTATCAGGAATAGCAATTACCTGTAATAGATTCCTATAATATCTTGATGTTGGCCCAATCCTATTCAGGCCTTATGCAGCTGGAAAGAGCATTCTGGTGGCAAAAGACCCTTTATGGCTGTCATATAACATGATGCGCTGGTCCGTACAGCCTGGCCGCCACTGTGAGTGGCTGGCTCTGTGTGCCAGCAGCCAGAGGGCACCTGCTAGTGCCGAAAATTCAGTGCGAGGGGGAGGAACAAGGCAGCGATGGGGGCAGGGAGGAGGGTGGATTTGGGCCAGGAAGGGGGCAGTATTGGTGAAAGTGGTGTGCGCCAATATCCTCTCTCTCTCCCTGGCCTCGATTCCTTGACCCAGGTTCATGGGGGCTTGCACCAGTGATATTGCTGGTGCACGTCTGAATAGACCCAGCAAGCTGGCACGGGCTTACGCTGGTGCAAGGGAACAAATGTTCCTTTACCCCAAGGAGGCTTCCAGAGCCCCCCCCCCCCGCGATACAGTACGAGCCATGTTGGCGCAGCTGCCTTGCCACGTGGGGAGTTGCATTGGATACCATCTTGTCTTCTCCATATGTAACCACATATTAAACCTTTGAGTTGCTGCCAGAACGTTGAAAGGATGGTAGGATTATTCTATCACTGGTCATTTCCTGGTTTTTAAGGTCATATTTATTTTAGCCTCCTTCCAAAGGACTAGCAGAATGCTCTTTCCAGCTGCATAAGGCCTGAATAGGATTGGGCCATTAGTTGCACAAAGCATTTGTTCATCTCAGCCATGCATCTTTTGGTATGCATTATACTCGTACACATTTTTTTTGTTTCCAGTATCTGATCTTTCTCCTTCCTTTGCTAGTTTTTTTCATCTTCACCAGCTGTTCTCTCATTTTCTGATGTTGAATTTTTCACAACTGAACTTTGTATTTTTCTGCATGATCCTAGCATTCTGTCCCACCAGTTTCTTCCATTTTAGATGAATGATCTTTATACTCTACTAGAAAGTTGCATGTTGTTTCTTATTCTTCCTTTTTTCTTTTTTTTCCCCAGTTACTAGCATTCAGTTTATTTCTTTCCATTGACTTCTGCTTACACATCAGTTTGTACTGTACTCTTTTTCTGGCCTCTTCCTTTAGGTGGTTATGGCAGAGGAGGTGGTGGTGGTGGTCTGGATTGGGGCCTTAGTTTTTCGTTAGGTGACAATAAATATTTCAATTCATGACATTTCAATTCCGTCTGTTTGAATATGGGCTTTGAATGCATTGTTTTATTTAGCCCTTTCTATGTTTTCCCCTGCGGTCACGTCTTTTCTACCAAAAGCAACCATTTTGAAAAAGCACTGACATGGGAACAGGAGGTGACCATTTTAGCCCTGACAGCAGGAAATGTCGATATGACTGCTGGAAGAGGAAATTTGCCTGTTAGCTATCGGGCCAGTCATGATCATGTTGGAGGAAGCAGGACTAGAACCCATCTCTCACTCTCCGCAGAGCAACCCCCAGCCATACTGTTGCAAGAGCAGACAGGAGAAAGTCACCTCCACCATGGATCTTCGTCCCCTTCCAGAGGCCAGGCCACAGACCCCGCCATACCGATCCGAGGTGACAGGGCAGCCAGTAGAGCCCAACTACTGGAACATTGCAACTTTCGCATGCCTGGGATCCCACAGCTGACGCTAGTAACACTCACATGGTGGGTGAACCCTTATCTACTAGCCCTCATCATTACCACAGAGATCACAGAAAAAGTCAAAGTGACAAATGGATCAAGTGGGGTTTTAAAGCAGCACAGATCAATGCGTGTTGTAGCACTTCCTGTGTTTTTGACAGCTACAAGACTAATAGCTTCCCTCCTCGCTGCCTTTGTATGGTAGGTATGGCTGTAGCCGTTGTATAATGGTCCATGAAGCAGCTTTTTATCTGACGTTTCCCCCGCACCCCATTATCAGTTTCAGCTCAACAGTGAAGGGGCCTATCAGGGACTCCTGACTTTCTACAGAGGTGGGGGCAAAAGCTTGTCTGTTTCTCCACTGCTCTTTGCAGCCTTTGCTCAGACTTGCTTCTCCTTCTTTACACAAGATGTGGGAATAATCTTGCCTCCACTTCAAAAGGTAGGTTTTTAGATTCTCACGGCCAGTGCAAATTGCTGAATTAAAAACCATTTTTTCCTGGGCTTTCACGCCGTTTATCAGGATAAAAAACAAAGTAGGACAAGTCCTTATCTGACGTTTCATCGTGGATTATACTCGCCATCTTCAGAGTAATAGCAAGAATAGCAGAGCACAAACACCCTTCTGGCTGCTCAACTCTCCTTGCTAACTCTCTTCTTAAATAGCCATAGTTTTTCTTAAAGTGACAGCGCTTTGGGTTCTTTCTTAAAGCAACCATACTTTTAATTATCATCCATTGTCTGATATCTCATAGGGGAGTCCTCTTAATTACCGGGAGCCAGCTAGTATTCAGTCTTAGTGTTTCTTCTCTTTTATTAACTGAATTTGAATGTTTTATGATCTCAGTGGTAAGTATTGCTTGTTCTTATCCAACACCTGCGTTTGCTCAAATCTTCTTTGATGACCAGACTGTACTGCATGATCAACTACCCCTGATCTTCCAGCTTCAAAATCTACAAACAAAGCACAGCAGTCAAACTTGACAAATAAACTTGAGTCCAGAGACTCCTTGTCAAATTTTGCCTCTACAGTGAGGGACTTCTACATGCTTCTGTTGGAGTAAAGGGGTTGTAATATTTGTTGGATGGGCATGCAATTTGTGTTTACATGTTACATAGGTGGTTTACATGCTGAACTTTGTCAAGCTTGTGTTTGTATTAATAAAGATTGATTGAATTTTCATATGACACAGTTCGGTTTAAATATGAGATGGGAAGGAAGACATCTACTTGCAGGGAAATGCGTTTGTGTAGATTTGGAGAGAGAGAGAGAGAGAGAGAGAGAGAGAGAGAGAACAGCTTCTAATTTTGTTGATTAATTTTAAGGACACAGTGCCCGTACTTGTGCTGATCCTTTTCCTCATTTCCACCTTCTTCCTCCATTCATCATATTGTTACTGACAAGACCAAGATTTGTTCTATCAAAAAAATCAAAGGGACATTTGACATCCTTAAGTTGGAATGGTTCTGATTGGATTATATCAGCATCAAGAAGGGTACATTAGCCTCCTCAAAACTCATCCAGCTTCAGCTGTGCTGAAGAGGATGTTTCCCTGTAATTTCTCTGCTTGAGTCTGGGGCGCATTTTACAAATCCTAGCAGCCGCAATGCTTCTAAGAACAGCTGTCACAGTTGTGGGACATTTTCTCTGCCTGCTCCTTATGATTGCCCTGCTTGGATTCCCTGCAAACAGGGGTAAATATTACTGTGTCTGTTTGTGTAAACATGCATAGGATTGTGCTGTCAGACTGCTTGGTGAATGTGGGGCTTCCTAGGGACAAACTTCCTGCAAAGCCTGTTTGCACCTTGCTTCCAATCTTACATCTGCAAGGTGCAGCTACAGGAGAGTGTTGGTGTTGTCTAGGACCAGGCTGCAATTTTAGTAGAAGATGGCAACGATAAAGGCCAACCGTCCAAGCTATTATTTATTTATTTATTTACCATATTTCTATCCCGCCTTTCTCCCCACGGGACCCAAGGCGGCTTACAAAAATACAAATAATACAAATAAATTACATATTACATTTTAAACAGCAAAAATTAATAAAAACATCTAACAATTGATTTTAAAAATTTAAAACAAGATCATAAAAACAGCAGCACCCCACCCGTACCAGCAAACTATTAAAAAAGGCAAAGGCTTCTTTGAACAAGAAGGTTTTTAGGCCTCGCCGGAAAGTGTCCAAGGAGGGAGCAGTTCGTAAGTCAAAGGGGAGGGAATTCCATAAGGTTGTTGCCACTACTGAGAAGGCCCTATTTCTAGGGCCTGTATGAGCAGACTGCACTTGGTAGAGCATGCCTCAGAATAATCTGTGTTGTGCAGGTGTTCCTCGCAGAACAGGCATTCTGGGAAATTGCTCCCCGAAAGTAGAACATTTTGAAAGCCATTTGCTTTGAAAGTCTTTGATGGTTCGGTGGGGTTTACGTCCCTTCCTCCTAAAGCTGCTTCCCTGTTTCTGCAAATGAGTAATGATTTAGTTCCTTGGCAGGTGTGCTACAATCAACAGCATGGGGCTTGGGGAAACCACCTCCTTCAACTGTGCAGGGATGCAAGGGCAGTATGTGACCATTACTATCCCTGGAAGAAAGGAGTTCCTGTTGCTCTGTGAAGTGCAAGTGCTCGCACACCCGTGGCTTCACGTCGGTGAGTAGGCGGATGGCCCGCATTCAAGATGATGTGCAACAAGAGAACGTGTTGCTTGTACTCCGTGAGCGAATCAAATCGCTGCGTGCGGGGGCCAAAGCAGTTGCTACTTTCAGCACATGAGAAGGGTTAGGGTTCTTGCGTGTGATTCAGTAGGTATCAGCTGGATTGGGCTTTTGGTGGTGGTTTAGGGAGAGGGTCCTTTGACCTTGTGCCTTGTGTGACTGGGTCTTTTCCCCGTCCTACAACTATTTGCCCAGAAAAAAAATGCTCCATTGGTGCCATTTCCCAGGAAAAATGGCAACCACTTTGGGGTCTGATCTTGATTGGTATGATGGGGGGGGGGAGAGAAGAGGGTTAAATACCCCTCATACTGTGACCCTGATCTGCAGAAGGCCGATTCAGCTGCTATTTACTGTATAAAAAACAAGCATGCTGGCTGCAGTCTGGTGCTGAAAGTAGTGTATGGTGTGCTCTAGGGCGATGCTGCCTTTCTCAGAGCTCTTATAGTAGACAATGTGCTTTGTATTGAGTAGCTTGATCAAGGTGCCTTTTTATACTGAATATGCTGGTGTTATGGGGTAGGAGGTCTGGCTCATTTGGTAGAGCAACAGTCTCATATGCCTGAAAATCTGAAGGACGGTAGTTTGGGACGGCCGGAAGTATCCGTGTCTGTCGGAGAGCTGTCGGCACGCCTCTGATAAGCTGCAGAGACTCTGTGAGGGAGAAAAGCTGCAGTTGCACATTGAGTGGGAGTCAAGGTTGCCTGTCAGTTGGAGCGTGATGAGGCGAACGCCAGAGAGAGGCTGGCCTGTGAAGGAAACTACCTAGAATGAAGGGTTCTACACAAGATTAGAACATATTGTAAAAACCCCTCAGGGTTTAGAAAGCCTGCCCGGGTAATCCACCTTTAAATTAAAGTCAGAGGAGAAATCTGATGACCCAAAAAAAGGCGGTATATAAATACTCATGATGATGATGATGATGATGATTTTTTAATTTTAATTTTAATTTTATTATCATTTTATTATTGTCAAACAAACAAATATATGTCAAACAGAATAATAGGATAGTATAAGCTGCAGGTAGTTTCAGTTGCTCGTATTTCATTTTTGTCTGACATGAACAGTTGCCTGTTAGCATATGGCATAACTGAAGTGTGCTGTTTTGGCTACTTTCAAGACTGTTGGTTTTGATCAGTGGTGGCACAACGGTTTTGTTGTTGTTCAGTCGTTCAGTCGTGTCCGACCCTTCGTGATCCCGTGAACCATATCCCGCCAGGCCTTCCTGTCCTCCACTCTCTTCCTGAGTTCGCTCATTTTCATGTTCGTTGCATCGGTGATGCTGTCTAACCATCTCATCCTTGGCCTTCCCCTTCTCCTTTTGCCTTCAGTCTTTCCCAGCATCAGAGTCTTCTCCAGAGAGTCCTGTCTTCGCATTAGGTGGCCAAAATAGTTGAGTTTCAGCCTCAGTACCTGTCCTTCCAGGGAACAGTCAGGTTTGATTCAGTCAGAGCACAACGGTACTCTGGCCTTTTTAGCTCCAGAGTGTACCTGATTTGGTCGAAAAGCAGGCTAAGGCTGCATATAGCCATTGCTTTTCGGAGCACAGAGGTTGTATGGCAGATTGGCATTATCAGGATTTTGTCTGTCTTGACATTGTCTCTGAGCAAACTTTTTTTAGTGCTCTGGGCTGCATTCTCCTTTAAGGGCCAAAATAACTGCAGTAGGCACCTACTGGACAGTGCCTATGCCCATCACATATTGTGTATCACACTTCCTTCTCCCCTCCCTCACATTCTCTGTGCCTGCCGCAGATTTTAAACTTTCCTAATCTGGAGTGTTTATGTGGTAGAAGATGAGTACCCAACTAAAAGTACACATGAGCATTCATATTGTCCTTTCGAAAGAGAGAGAAAGAGCTCAAGGTTAGTCCCAGCAATACACTGCTATTTCAATACACTGCTATTTTTTTTCTTTGTACCACGTGTCCTTTTTCAGACCAGCAGTGCATCTTACAAACCAAATGTGTCTTGTGATCCAATCTAGTCAGTTTCACCTGAGGTAGGTTTGTATGGGAGTTAGTAAAGTGGCCCCAACCAGGCTGCTCCGCAATAGCCACAGACAGGCGTTCCCCTCCCTCCTCACCTTTTGACTGTGGTTCAGAAGCTGTGCTGGTGGCACAGTCCACACTAAGAGGAAAAGCCACACTGGTGACTCTGCAGCAAGGATTGTTTGCACCCAGCCTGACTTGGCCTCTTTCTAGGAAGTGAGGGGGTAGCCTGTCGGTCCGCAAGTCGAAAAGGTTGAATGCCCTGTTGGGGGGGGGGGGATTCTTTGCCACAAGACCAGATATTTATTTGTCAAAATTCTTCCCTTCAGTTGTTGCTTTTTCCTCTTTGAAGGCAAACTTGCCAGCACTTTGGTAGCAAAAGTACTAGAAGGTATGCCGTTCTGATGGTAAGGAGGCGTGTAGCAGAATCGAGACTGCTCAACTACAGTAGTCCAGGCAGAATTTCTTTTTCTGTGTAGCTAAAATGTTGTTTCTGATGTACAGTATAACGATCTGCCCACAAACATGCTCAAGCTCATAAAATACGTTTTGGAGTTTGTAAAGCCTTGTTCTTCGTTCCTGTAGCCCTCAGGGCAAACTCAGATGTGTGTCTTGCATCCAGGAGAGGCTAATCAAACTTCAATAAAATCTCCTGCACTCCATCTTCAAACTCTTATTCAAGCTACAAACTTTAGGACTTTTCCACCATACCTAACTTTGTTTCCTTCTGTTCATTGCTCATTCCTTTGATCTTTTAATTGTTCCTAATAAAGGTATTGACTGGCTTTTCATAAGGCTAGCTCTGTATGTCCTTCTCACACACCTTTCATTTAAGGCGGCCCTCTTGTGGGTGTTCCTTTTTATGCAGTCTCTGAAATGTTTAATTCTTCAGCACCAAGAAGGCTTTATCCAGATATAATTGGTGAAAGCTTGCCTCCTTCCTGACTAGATGTTAGGTAAAGGTAAAGGTGACCCCTGACAATTCAGTCCAGTCGTGTCCGACTCTAGGGCGTGGTGCTCATCCCCATTTCAAAGCCGAAGAGCCAGTGTTGTCTGAAGACGTTTCCATGGTCATGTGGCCGGCATGACTCAACACCGAGGCGCATGGAACGCTGTTACCGTCCCGCTGATGCGGTACCTATTAATCTACTTGCAATTTCTTGCTTTCGAACTGCTAGGTTGGCAGGAGCCGTCGCACGGATTCGAACTGCCGACCTTTCGATCGACAGCTCATGATTCAGTGGTTTAACCCACTGCGCCACCTCTTGGCAAAATAATTCCACTGGCGTCCAAAAGTCTCAGTTTAACCATTAAAGAGGCAAATTGGGGCCCATGTGTTCCCTGCTCTTTCAAAAATCTAGTCTCTTTTTAAATAAAATACAATATCTGTGTTCGCAAAATGTGAAAGTGGTGACCTCTTTGCTGTTAATTTTTAATCTGTTCATTTGCACTAATGCAGGGTGGGGGTGTAAGCATGCTTACGCCTACTGCTTTTTGTAACGGACCAGCTGAACCTACATCCACTGAAGTGAGTACTACTGGGGAGTGCTCAGCCCCTCAAGCGATACATTTAAAAATGGATTGATTTTTTTTTTACACGGTTTCAGAATGGTGCAGGCATTGGCAAGGGGGAGGGACAGCTCTGTTTCTCATCACTGGTGATGTCACATTGGGCCCCATGATGCTCGTGCATCCGTATTCAAAGGGCTTTGGACTAAATATATTCCATTTGGCTTTGACAAAAGTTCCCGCTGGGCCTTGGAACTAGAGACCAGACTTTTCCCTGTTGCCTTAAAGCAGCCAGCTGTGCTGTTCAAAGCCATAACATCAGAGCAGCTATGTCAGTGGGGGCTAGAGGGTGAGTTTGCTTGAAAGAATGGAAGAGACGTGCAGTCTCACGTCTTCATTGCAGGCTCCAAGAATGAATTTCCTGCCTGAAACCTTAACCAGCCTCAGCCAATCATAACACTGGTCTAGAATTTTTTTTTCTGGCCTGGACTTCTGCAGCTGTTTTTGACTAATTTCAGGGTGCTGATTCCAAATCTGATCTCTGATTTGCCCTATCACATCTCATTTTTATGCTATCGGCATACCCCATTTTCATTGATTTTACCCGAAATTAACTCTTTGTCACTTATGATTGCAAGTTACCCCTGCTAACTGGGCAAGAGGCACTTTTTCAGTTGGTGCTCCTCTTATATTAAGCAGGGGGGGGAGTAACTGCCCCCCTTTCACCCCAGCACCGTGTCTTTTCTGGTGGATGCTGCTGGTGTTCTGCATTTTTTTTAGATTGTGAGCTCTTTGGGGACATTGAGCCCCTTAATGATTTGATTTTGTCTGTAAACTGCTTTGTGAACTTTTGTTGAAAAGCGGTATATAAATACTGTTAATAAGTTGTTGCGAGTCAGTGACTGCTTTAGTGTTAAAATATGGTGCTGTATTTTTAGGATGTTGTTGTTGTTGTTCAGTCGTTAAGTCGTGTCCGACCCTTCGGGATCCCATGAACCATATCCCGCCAGGCCTTCCTGTCCTCCACTATCTTCCTGAGTTCGCTCATTTTCATGTTCATTGCATCGGTGATGCTGTCTAACCATCTCATCCTTGGCCTTCCCCTTCTCCTTTTGCCTTCAATCTTTCCCAGCATCAGAGTCTTCTCCAGAGACTCCTCTCTTCGCATTAGGTGGCCAAAATATTTGAGTTTCAGCCTTAGTACCTGTCCTTCCAGGGAACAGTCAGGCCTGATTTCATTTAGAATTGACTGATTTGATCTCCTCGCAGTCCAAGGGACTCTCAGGTGTCTTCTCCAGCACCACAGTTCAAAAGCATCTATTCTTCGGCGCTCAGCCTTCCTTATGGTCCAACACTCGCAACCATACATTGCTACTGGGAACACCATCGCCCTGACTATACGAACTTTTGTTGGCATGGTGATATCTCTGCTTTTTATTATGCTGTCTAAGTTTGCCATAGCTTTCCTTCCAAGGAGTAAGCGTCTTTTAATTTCATGGCTGCTGTCTCAGTCTGCAGTGATCTTGGAACCCAGAAAAGTAAAATCTGTTACTGCTTCCATTTCTGCCCCTTCTATTTGCCAGGAATTGATGGGACCCGATGCCATGATCTTAGTTTTATTAATGTTGAGTTTCAAGCCAACTTTTGCACTCTCCTCTTTCACTCTCATCAAGAGGCTCTTTAGTTCTTCTTCACTTTCTGCCATTAGGGTGGTATCGTCTGCATATCTGAGGTTGTTGATATTTCTCCCGGCAATCTTGATTCCGGCTTGTGATTCATTCAGCCCTGCATTTCTCATAATGTACTCTGCATATAAGTTAAATAAGCAGGGTGACAATATACAGCCTTGCCGTACTCCCTTCCCAATTTTGAACCAGTCGGTCGTTCCATGGCCGGTCCGAACTGTTGCTTCTTGACCCGCATACAGGTTTCTCAGGAGACAGGTAAGGTGGTCTGGTACCCCCATCTCTTTAAGAATTTGCCACAGTTTGTTGTGATCCACACAATCAAAGGCTTTTGCGTAGTCAATGAAGCAGAAGTAGGTGTTTTTTTGGAACTCTCGTGCTTTCTCCATGATCCAGCGCATGTTGGCAATTTGATCTCTAGTTCCTCTGCCTCCTCGAAACCCAGCTTGTACGTCCGGTAGTTCTCGGTCCACATACTGCTGAAGCCTAGCTTGTAGGATTTTGAGCATAACCTTGCTAGCATGTGAAATGAGTGCAATTGTACGGTAGTTTGAACACTCTTTGGCACTGCCCTTCTTTGGAATTGGAACGTAAACTGACCTTTTCCAATCCTTTGGCCACTGCTGAGTTTTCCAAATTTGTTGGCATATTGAGTGCAGCACTTTCACAGCATCATCATTTAGGATTTTAAGTAGCTCAGCTGGGATATTATCATCTCCACTAGCTTTGTTAGTAATGCTACCTAAGGCCCACTTGACTTCACTCTCTAGGATGTCCGGCTCTGGGTCAGTGACCACACCAGCGTGGTCATCAGGAACATTAAGACCTTTCTTGTATAGTTCGTCTGTGTATTCTTGCCATCTCTTCTGCTTCTGTTAGGTCCTTGCCTTTTTTGTCCTTTATCATGCCCATCTTTGCACAAAACGTTCCCTTGATATCTCCAATTTTCTTGAAGAGATCTCTAGTCCTCCCCATTCTGTTGTTTTCCTCGATTTCCTTGCATTGTTCATTTAAGAAGGCCTTCTTATCTCTCCTTGCTATTCTCTGGAACTCTGCATTCAGTTGTTTATATCTTTCCCTTTCACCCTTGCTTTTTGCATTCCTTCTTTCCACAGCTATTTGTAAAGCCTCATCTGACAGCCACTTTGCTTTCTTGCATTTCTTTTTCTTTGGGATGGTTTTAGTTGCTGCCTCCTGTACAATGTTATGAACTTCCGTCCATAGTTCTTCAGGCACTCTGTCTACCAGGTCTAATGCCCTAAATCTATTCTTCACCTCCACTGTATACTCATAAGGGATATTGACCGGTATTGACCATCTGGTGATGTCCATGTGTAGAGTCGCCTCTTGTGTTGTTGGAAAAGAGTGTTTGCTATGACCAGCGTGTTCTCTTGACAGAACTCCGTTAGCCTTTGCCCTGCTTCATTTTGCGCTCCAAGGCCAAACTTGCCTGTTGTTCCATTTATTTCTTGATTTCCTACTTTAGCATTCCAGTCTCCTATGATGTAAAGGACATCTTTTTTGGGTGCTAGTTCTAGAAGGTGTTGTAGGTCTTCATAGAACCGGTCAAATTCATCTTCTTCGGCATCAGTGGTTGGGGCATACATTTGGATTACTGTAATGTTGAATGGTTTGCCTTGGATTCGAACTGAAATCATTCTGTCGTTTTTGAGGTTGCACCCCAGTACTGCCTTTCCCACTCTTTTATTGACTATGAGGGCTACTCCATTTCTTCTAAGGGATTCATGCCCACAGTAGTAGATATGATGGTCACCTGACTTAAATTCGCCCATGCCCGTCCATTTTAGTTTGCTGATTCCCAAGATGTCAATGTTCAATCTTATCATCTCATTTTTGACCACATCCAGCTTGCCTTGATTCATAGACCTCACATTCCATGTTCCTAAGCAGTATTGCTCCTTGCAGCATTGGATTTTCCTTTCAACCTCAGACACATCCACAGCTGGACGTCCTATTGGCTTTGGCCCAGCCGCTTCACTCTTTCTGGGTCTACTTGGAATAGTCCTCCACTCTTCCTCAGTAGCATATTGGACACCTTCCGACCTGAGGGGCTCATCTTCCGGCGTCATATCTTTTAGCCTTTTGGTACTGTTCATGGGATTTTCTTGGCAAGGTTACTGGAGTGGGTTGCCATTTCCTTCTCCAGTGGATCACTTTTAGTCAGAACTCTCTGCTACGACCTGTCCGTCTTGGGTGTCCCTGCACGGCATAGCTCATGGCTTCATTGAGTTACGCAAGCCCCTTCGCCACGACAAGGCAATGATCCATGAAGGAGTATTTTTAGGATAGTGTTTTTATAATATGTTATGTAGATATCCACATTTATTTAATATTTTCCTTCTGCAGGGCATGATCTAACAATGGCTACAACAGGGGTTCTCAACCTGTGGTACGGGTACCCCTAGGGGTACGTAGACCTCTTGCTGGGGGGAAGCCTAGCCCTGCCCCTTATCTGCCCCATCAGCAGCTAATTAAGTGTTAATTAACATGAATTTTAAATTGTAATTATTTTCGGAGCCCTTCTGTCTCTGATTTTGGTTTTGGGCTTATTTTGGAACTTTTGGAAAATGTACTTTGGTGGGGTGGGGGAAGGAGGAGCTGATCTTGGGAAGTGTGACTTGGAGAAAAAAGAAATCCTTGCATATATGTCTGTCTGTCTGTCTGTCTGTCTGTCTGTCTGTCTGTCTCTCTCAAGCACATGCGCACACACACAGAGTTAAATAAGACATTTTTCACATTTAAAATTGTTTTAGTACTTTTTTATTTAACAATTACCCAATTAATTAAGGAGTTCCACAAACCAGTTAATTAGCAGGGGGTACTTTAGAAAATTGGACCGTGATAAGAGGATCCCCGGCCTCCAAAGGTTGAGAACCCCTGGGCTACAACATCCAAAAGAAGGAAATGCAGTAATGACCCAGATATCTTCTGCTAATCTGTGCACATTGCAGGATTAAAGGCGCAACATCAATACCTTTGTCAAGAAGGTTTATCTTGCCTACTTTAAAGTACGACATCAATGATGAGCATAAATTTGCTGTTTTTCATTGATTTTATCAAATGCAGTAGGTGGAAATCTCAAAAGTGTGGAAATCTCAAAACCTGATGTGATAGAAAAAAAATGATGCCAGATTTGGAATCGGCGCCCCAAAATTACCTAAAAACCATTGGAATACCTTATGCCAGAAAAAGTGTGTTGACCAGTGTAATGGGAAGATCACAGAGCAGCGGGGATTCTTTTCATTGCTAGATCATGGTGGTTGTGGAGAAGGGGGCTCTCTCTGCCTCACGCCCTCTCTTCTCAGCAACTTCACCCTCCCCCTGCCAGGTGTCCCCACCCCCGAAGTTTGGTTACATAATGATTATGGGTAATATTTTGGATCTTTCATCCATTGGTATGAAAAACTCATGACATTAATTTCTTGTAGTTCACGATGGAGGGCGGAGTCCTGTCCGAGACAGTGAAACTGATTTAGGTAAGGGCTAAGTTGTGCTTTATCTCTTTAGCAGTGATGATTCCTTGTTGGCTGCTGTTGTGTAATGGTCTTAAATATTTTAGGTGTCATTAGAAGAGCCTTGCAGGATCAGGCCAAGGGCCCATCTAGTCCAGCTTCCTGTATCTCACAGTGGCCCCACCAGATGCCTCTGGGAGCACACAAGAAGCCGAGATAATCTGTTTCCTGTCGCCACTCCCTTGCACCTGGTATTCAGAGATAGACTACCTCTAAAACCCAGAAATTGCTTGCACGCATCATGACGTGTAACCTGTGATGAACTTTTCCTCCTTAAATCTGTCCAATTCCCTTTTTAAATGGCAGGTGCCATCACCATGTCCTGTGGCAAGGAGTGCCACAGATTAATTACACACTGGGTTAGGGTTAGGGTTAGAGGTCCTGGGTAAACAAATATTTTGTCTTAACTCTCCCGCTACTCAGTTTTAGTGGATGTGCAGTCGCAGCTGTGGGATCTGTGCCTGTGTAGAGCAACCTCAGAAAGGTCCTGGTGACTGGTGTGCGCCAATATCCTATCCCCCTTCCTGGCCTCGATTCCCTGACCCAGGTTCATGGGGGCTTGCACCAGTAATATTGCTGGTGCACGTCTGAGTAGACCCTGCAAGCTGGCACGGGCTTACGCTGGGGCAAGGGAACAAATGTTCCTTTACCCCAAGGAAGGTTCCAGAGCCCGACCCCCTCTCCCCGGGATATAGTACGAGTCATGTTGGCACAGCTGCATTGCCATGTGGGGAGTTGCATTGGATACCATCTTGCCTTCTCCATATGTAACCAGACATTAAGCCTTTGAGTTGCTGCCAGAACGTTGAAAGGATGGTAGGATTATTCTAATCACTGGTCATTTCCTGGGTTTTAAGGTCATATTTATTTTAGCCTCCTTCCAAAAGTCTAGCAATTAAAGTTGCACAAAGCATCTGTCCATCTCAGCCATGCATCTTTTGGTATGCATTACCTTTTTTTTATACTGATGATACACATTTTTTTTGTTTCCAGTATCTGATCTTTCTCCTTCTTTTGCTAGTTTTTCTTCATATAGCTCCACCAGCTATCCTCTCATTTTCTATCCCACCAGCTATCCTCTCATCCTCTCTCGACTCGCGCCGAGGTGAGCGCGGGGCCGACGGCGGCCAGGAGGCTGAGGCGCCCTGGCTGAAGATGGCGCCCCCCGGAAGATGGTGCCTGGGGCCCAAGGCCACAGCCCCCCCCAAGAACCCCACTGCCTCAACCCCATGATTATCGGAACGAGCCTCCAGACCCCCAACTAGCTGCTGCCCCCTCAGCTGTCTGGAAAAAACAAAGGCAGAATCCAGGAGGATTCCTCAATAAAGGACCCCGATTGATTGATTGAGTCACCCCTCTCTCCCTGAATCCTATGGGAACATCTATAAAAAACCTGATCACCAGAAACTTTGTGTTCTTCCTTTGTCCCTGGGCTGTTCTTGCTCTTATCTGATCTTCCTGCCTTGCGGATCATTAAACTGCTGGTGCTGCAGTGAGTTACCCCCATTCCAGCTGCCACCTGACATCCACTGTGTCAATTGGCACCCAGGACCAGTAACGCCCCACAACCCCCTTTCCTTTCTAGCCTTCTCTCTGCCCCCCCAGCGCCACCAAAGCTGCTGAGCAAAGAAATCCTTAGAACGGATCACTCAAGCCACTGGAATGCTGGGAAAGGTCCAAACTAGAGCCTTCCCAGTGGAGATTCCAGTTCTCTCTCTCTCTCTCCATTGAGCAGTGGTTCCCGACTTGGGGGTCCGGGCCCTCAAGGGGGTCGTGAAGCATTTTCTGGGGGGGTCACGGAATTTTGGCTGGATGGCAACACCCAAGATGGCTGCTCACTCCTCTCCCCCCCCCCCCCCATACACACTGCAGAGAAAGAAGTGTCTGATGCTCTCTTGGGGCTTCTTTGCTCACCTGGCGTTACTTTCTGCTTGCCCTTTAGTATCTCTGTTAATATTAGCTCCCCCCCCCATGGCACTGTTTATGAGTACAGTATATAAACAATGTAATTTATTAAAAACAATGACATCACTTCCTGCTTACTGACATCACTTTCAGTCCTAGCATCCCGACACGTTGTCATTCTACAAAAGGAGGTCCTGGTGACTGGTGTCCGCCAATATCCTATCCCCCTTCCTGGCCTCGATTCCCTGACCCAGGTTCATGGGGGCTTGCACCAGTGATATTGCTGGTGCACGTCTGAGTAGACCCAGCAAGCTGGCATGGGCTTACGCTGGGGCAAGGGAACAAATGTTCCTTTACCCCAAGGAAGGTTCCAGAGCCCGACCCCCTCTCCCCGGGATACAGTACGAGTCATGTTGGCGCAGCTGCATTGCCATGTGGGGAGTTGCATTGGATACCATCTTGCCTTCTCCATATGTAACCAGACATTAAGCCTTTGAGTTGCTGCCAGAACGTTGAAAGGATGGTAGGATTATTCTAATCACTGGTCATTTCCTGGGTTTTAAGGTCATATTTATTTTAGCCTCCTTCCAAAAGTCTAGCAATTAAAGTTGCACAAAGCATTTGTCCATCTCAGCCATGCATCTTTTGGTATGCATTACCTTTTTTTTTATACTGAAGATACACATTTTCTTTGTTTCCAGTATCTGATCTTTCTCCTTCTTTTGCTAGTTTTTCTTCATATAGCTCCACCAGCTATCCTCTCATTTTCTATCCCACCAGCTATCCTCTCATCCTCTCTCGACTCGCGCCGAGGTGAGCGCAGGGCCGGCGGCGGCCAGGAGGCTGAGGCGCCCCGGCTGAAGATGGCGCCCCCCGGAAGATGGCGCCTGGGGCCCAAGGCCACAGTCCCCCCCCAAAGAACGCCACTGCCTCAACCCCATGATTAAGCTTAATCTCGGAACGAGCCTCCAGACCCCCAACTAGCTGCTGCCCCCTCAGCTGTCTGGAAAAAACAAAGGCGAATCCAGGAGGATTCCTCAATAAAGGACCCCAATTGATTGATTGAGTCACCCCTCCCTCCCTGAATCCTATGGGAACTTCTATAAAAAACCGGATTACCAGAAACTTTGTGTTCTTCCTTCGTCCCTGGGCTGTTCTTGCTCTTTGCTTATCTGATCCTCTCATTTTCTTATGCTGAATTTTTCAAAACCGAACTTTTCTGCATGATCCTAGCATCCTGTCATTATTCTGGACCAGATAATGTTCATTAGTGCTGAATTAATTATTGATGGCTAGAGATATGAAACCCATTGTAAAGTCAAGCAAGGAAAGAAAAACAGTTTTTTTTGGGTGGGGTGCACACATGTGGCAAAAACAAACCACTGAGCTACAGTTATACACACATTTTCCTTGTGCTTTAATTTACTGTTTTGTGCTGTTTTTATCAGCTCACTTTTGTTTTTGTGGCTAGTTGATAGATATTAATTTGATATTATATTTTATTGTTTGTAGAAATCAATTTGTGGTTTCAGATACCTAATATGTCTGAGTTTCACCATGAAGTAAGAATCTGGGAACAAAATACATGTTTGAAAATTGCAAAAATATGACTTAAATTGTTTTGACCTGTGGATCAGACAACGCGTTGAGTCTTCATATGACACAATTCCATATAAATATAAACATAAGATGGGAGGGAAGAAATCTACATGTGGGGGAATACATTTGTGTAGATTTGGAGAGAGAGAGAGAACGAACAGCTTCTAATTTTGTTGATTAATTTTAAGGACAAAGTGCCCGTACTTGTGCTGATCCTTTTCCTCATTTCCACCTTCTTCCTCCATTCATCATATTGTTATTGACAAGACCAAGATTTGTTCTATCAAAAAATCAAAGGGACATTTGACATCCTTAAGTTGGAATGGTTTTGATTGGATTATATCAGCATCAAGAAGGGTATATTAGCCTCCTCAAAACTCATTCAGCTTCAGCTGCGCAGAAGAGGACGTTTCCCTGTAATTTCTCTGCTTGAGTCTGGGGCGCATTTTACAAATCCTAGCAGCCGCAATGCTTCTAAGAACAGCTGTCACAGTTGTGGGACATTTTCTCTGCCTGCTCCTTATGATCGCCCTGCTTGGATTCTCTGCAAACAGAGGTAAATATTACTGAGACTGTATTATAATTTCCCCGTATTTCTCTCCCCACCCCTCGCAACACTGAATTATTCTTTTTACTGATTATTTTGTCTCTCTCTCTCTCTCTCTCTCTCCTTGTTGATGCTCCGTCATCCCGTTGGTACGTTTGCACAGCTCAAAGCTCTCTCTTTCTCACTCTCGGTCCTTCTCCAAATTCAAATGGCTACAAACTTTTTCTGCACCTCCCACAAGCTGTAGGGCATCTCCTTAAAACAAGAGTGAATGACTTCCAGGCCATTAAGGGGAACATCCTCAATGATCTGCTCACATTGAGAAATAACAGTTGGGCAGCTCAATCCTGTGTAAGGATACCCAGCCAGGTCTGGGAGGACCAGGGGAGAAGGGGACACTCATCCCCTTCCCCGCGTGCAAGCCAGCCGAGGCCCTATGGCTATGGGTCTCCTCGAATGTACGCCAGCTCTGAAGCTGATGTACATTTGAGCTGGGGGAGGTAGGCTGAACAGGGCTGGGAGAGGGCGCGGGATATCAGTGGAGGGCGATATCCCCGCCCTCTCCCTGTCTGGTTTGGCCAATGGCCACCCTCTCTCGCCACCCGGTCCACCCCTACACCCGTTAGTGCAGGACTTACCTTCACCAGCAGGTGCAGGAACGTTCCTCTGCCCACTGCCTCTGCCCCAGTGGACCTTACTTGCCGGGAGTTGCAGACATGTTTGTGACACTATAGAGCGGCGCTCCGCTGCTCTAGACTTACCCCAGTTCGCGCCACAAAGCTCCTATCAATTAGCAATCAATCCGCATAACACAGAGGATACTCACCCAGCAGCGATGATGACAGCAAACTGAAGGGGGAACCAGACATTTTCAAAGTCAGTGCTTCCATGGATCTCGAAACAAAAACTGGTGACTTGTACCTGTGTGACTACACAATTGTGGTAAAATATGACTTGACTTGGTTCAGCCACTGGTCCTATATGGCTGAACTGGCTGTCGCTTGTTACCAGGCACAATTCAAGGTGCTGGTGATGAACGTTAAAGCCCTTTGTGGTCCAGGGCCAAGTTATTTGAAGGACTACCTGCTCCCATAGGAGACAGCCCAGCCCCTGAGGTAATAAGAACATAAGAAGAGCCCTGCTGGATCAGGCCAAAGGCCCATCTAGTCCAGCTTCCTGTATCACACAGTGGCCCCACCAGATGCCTCAGGTAATTTGGGGGCCCTCCTGTTTGTGCCACCGCTATCTGAGGCGTGGTTGGTGGGGCGGGCCTCCTGGAGCACCCCTGCTGTCCTCCTTCTTGGGGCTGAAGACCTTTTATTTCATCAGGCTTTCTCCTATACAGTAGTTGTGTTTTTGGTTGGTTTCTCCTCTTTCAATTTGGATTTTGTTATGGCCCCTCTTTACACTGTAGTTTTATTGTTGTTTTCACTATATTTGGTTTTATTGGACTTTATAATGTTTTAATTTATTGTAAGCTGCCTCGGGTATCTTATTTTTTTAAGAGGATAAGGCGGGGTACACATTAAAAACTATTTTATGTAGACGTTACAGCAAAAAACCCAAAGTTCAGTTAGAAGTAGTTCCAATTAGAAAAATCTAGAAAATTCTAAATGCCTTTGTTGGATTCTAGTTCTGACTAGTCAAAACTAGAAATTCCTTTTTTTTTAGATATATATTTATATTTTATTGATGTATTAAAACATAAAACAATACATATTTCACAAAGTTATAGCAAGCACGAAGCAATACATCCTACTATTCTATTCACCATTTTCTACATATAATATCCAATTAAGCCAAAATAACACCCACATTCTATTCATTAAATCCGCATATCATCACATCGTTCTTCTCTCTCTCTCTTAAAAAATCAATAAATGGTTTCTAGTTATTCTCGAAAAGGTTAACTGACTTTTCCTTAATTAAAATTGTAAGTTTATCCATTTCAGCATAGTCCAAAACTTTCAGCCACCAATCTTCCTGCGAAGGTATCTCCGAATTCTTCCAATATTGTGCATATAAAATTCTTGCCGCAGCTATCATATATAAGAAAAAAGTTTGAAATTTTTCACCTACATGATCATCCCTCATACCCAACAAAAAGGTTTCCGGTTTCATTTGAACCTTAAAGTCAAAACTAGAAATTCCTGTCGTAGGAGATCCTGGCTCGAACTAGGAAAAAATTAGAAAGTACTGTAAGTAAATATCTAGTGCAGAGGTTTTCAACCTGTGGTACCGGTACCCCTAGGGGTACGTGGACTTCTTGCTGGGGGTACGCCAAGCCCTGCCCCTTATCTGCCCCATCAGCAGCTAATTAAGTGTAAATTAAAATGGATTTAAAATTGTATTTCTTTTCGGAGCCCTTCTGTCTCTGATTTTGGTTTTGTACTTATTTTTGTACTTTGGAAAATGTACTTTCGTGGGGTGGGGGAGGGAGGAGCTGATTTTGGAAAGTGTGACTTGGAGGAAAAAAAGAGATCCTTGCATCTCTCTCTCTCTCTCTCTCTCTCTCTCTCTCTCTCTCTCTCTCTCTCACACACACACACACACACACACACACACACACACACACAAACACACACACACACACACACACACACACACACACACACACACACACACACTCTGACACGGTTAAATAAGACATTTTTCACATTAAAATTGTTTTAGTACTTTTTATTTAACAATTAATTACCTAATTAATTAATTGATTAATCCAATTAATTATCAGTTGATTAGCAGGCGGTACTTCAGTAAATTGGACCGTGATAGGGGGTACCTGGGCCTCCAAAGGCTGAGAACCCCTGATCTAGTAGTTTCTAGTTTTGACAAGTGTTAGAACTAGAATCTCTGGAGACAGTTGGGTGTTCCTAGTTTTCAGTAGTTGGAACTAGCAGTAATTTAGGGAGTTTCTCCTTTTGTCTTTCTCTTAGCTTTCCTTCTCCCCTTTCTCCTTGAGCATGCTGCTGGGAGGTCTGTATGGTGTTCCCCCTATTCCAATGGGTCAAACTTTTCAACCTCATCCAGATAATAAAGGGTCCAGCAGCAATTAGCTATGATTCATGTAACCCTGCTGTGTCTTTGATCTCTTTCCATCTCATGCAGGTTCCGCAACAGCCAGAACCCAATGTATGAAGATGTGGATTGAAATTGAAGGATATTGTTTTGGCTACTTCTCGTATCAACCCCAGACCAGAAGCGAGGCTGAAGTAAGACGTGGTTCCTCATTGCATTAGCGAATAGAGATCTGTGAATAGAGAGACTGTTGGAGAGGGGTTAGGAAGACTGTTATTGAGTCTGGTCACAGTCAAACTGGTCACTGAGTTGAAGAATCACAAACATTGTAAGACTCTCATCTGCCAAATATGGATTTGGTCACCCAGACAAGAAAGTGGAGCATCCAGCTGATCAGGCCCTATGTATCCTCTCACACTGCAGTTCCCAAGCATGTTACACTTAAAAACAAACCAAGCTGCAAATACGAGCAAAGTTTCCTTCTCCTAGTTATTGTCCTGACGCACGGGAGGCTTTTCTTAGCTCCCCCATTCCATTCAACATATATGGATATGGACTGGATATGATGTGGTAGCCTCTGAATCAGCCCTCTCAGGGTTATTATCCTGCAAACAGGCTCATCCTTAGGGAAGGCAACTGGGGTGACCGCCCTGGGCCCTGAACCCGGAGGGGCTGCACAGAGTGGTGCACCTCACTTCTTGTCTCCCCATGTTGCTCCCCATGTCTTCTTGTCTCACCATTTTACAAGAGAAGGCACCCCAAGAAATCATTAGGACCTTTAATTAGGCTTACCATAGTCCTGGATCCGGCCTGATCAGGCTGGTCTCCTCTAGTCCTGACTGACCGAGACTGCCCCGACTACAGCGCTAATACGCTGCGAGGCTGGAAGCACTTGGAAAATGTCCGAGTTCACTCGGATGTTTTCAGAGCCCTTCCAGCCTTGTCACGCACTCACACGAGGCTAGAAGCACTCCGAAAACATCTGAGTGAATTTGGACATTTTTGGAGTGCTTCTAGCCTCGTGCGGGCGATTCCAAACAGTTTTGGGCACTGGTGAGGAGTGCATCTGCCGATTTAAATTTATCTGCCATCCCATCGCATGAGTGGTTTCAATACTTCTCATCTGCCTTTCATGCTGGCAGAATGGCACCCTCACCCGTTCTTGTTCCACCTGAGGTTGATTGCCCGGTCTGGCCCCCTGTCTCACCAGAGGAAATAGAGGATCTGATAGTTTAGACTAGACCTGGTAAAGCTTCAGGTCCTGATCTTATTCCATACGAAGCCCTAAAAACGCTTCCAATACGGTGGTCCTCAGTCCTGGCTTCTCTTTTTACAGCTATTGACCAGACTGGGCTAATGCCCGAAGTATGGAAGAATGCTATTTTGTTCCCCATCTCTTAAAAAAGACTCTCAATTCAACCCTATCAACTACTGTCCAATTAGCCTTCTTTCTGTCTTTGGTAAGCTTTATACGAAGCACCTTCTCGATAAGCTCTCTGCTTGGATTTCTGCCCAAAATCTTTTAGGTTTGAAACAAATTGGCTTTCGTAAACGAGCCTCTACCATCGATCATTGTTTGACCTTAGCCCATCTAGCTGAGAAACACTCAAGGAAATCTAACGCCAAGCTCTATGTGGCTTTCTTGGGCTTGAAGAAAGCATTCGACTCAGTAGACAAGGAATTATTATGGGGGAAATTAAGCAATTTTGGTATAGACCCCAGACTTCTTTTCTTAATCAAAAGTCTCTATTCAGGCTCCAACTGTCAGGTCTGCTGTTCCTCTTTGGGTAAATTGACTTCCAAGGTTTCTGTTGAAAAGGGGGTGAAACGGGTGCCTTTTGGCAGTGGCATAGTAATGCAGCCCTCGAGGAGCCCGAAGGCCGAGATGATGCCCCCAGGAATCCACATCCCCACCATGTGACATCACCTGGAAGCCAAGCCTCCTGGGGTGACGTCACATGGCCTGTAACTGGCTGAAAATGGCCCCTGGGGGCGGGAGGATGGGGAACACCTGCCCGGCCTCCAGAAGCCTCGGCAGCAGAAAAAGAAAAAAAAGTGTCGCGAAAAGGAGCCGCCACGGAATCGCTGCCCACGGGGTGAGTGCTGCCCAGGGGCGGACCGCCCCGCCCCCCATTCCTGCACCACTGCCTCTTGGAGCCTTCCTTGTTTTCCCTCTTTTTAAATAATTTGGCTCCCTTTCTGTCTCAGATCGATTGACACCCTCCTAGGTTGGGCTCCAAACATGTTCCTCTTTTGCTGTATGCAGATGATGCAGTGCTGATTTCCCACTCACGTGTAGGCCTGTGTCGCCTCCTAAATAGATGCTTGGAGTATATGACCCTCAACAACTTGACCTTAAATTTTGAGAAATCAAAAATGTTGGTGTTTTCTAAGTCCTGGAGACCGTTGGCCTGGAGGGTGGGAAGGGAATCGATTGAATAAGTTAAGGCTTCAAGTATCTTGGGGTCAATTTTCACTATAAATTTTTGTGGACCTCCCATCAGAGATCGGCAACCTTGCCACCCCGCTAGCCATTTATCGCTTTTTTTGCCAAGCAAGGCCACCATTTTATTCCAGCTGTGTGAAAGGTATTCAACGTGAAGGTGATCCCCCAGCTTTTCTATGGTTCCCCGGTCTGGATGGACCCGGTTGACCCAGCATATGATCGGCTGCAGGCCGGGTTCCTAAAGAAGTTGATGGGCCTTGCTTGGTGTGTTTCCAATGTGATTTGCTTGGAATTAGGTCAGTTCCGAGTAGAGTCCCAAGTTTGGAGAGCACGTCTCAAATACTTGCTGTGAGTCTGTTTCCACGCTCGCTAGGATAGCCTTCTCGTTCTTGTGGATAGCCTTATCATTCTTAGCCCCTAGGTGGCTAAATGGAGTTTGGGAGAAGGTTAGATCTCTGGGCTTCTCCTTGGATGCTTTCATTGTGCTCCCAGAGGCCTTCAGGAATTTAAATCAGAGACTGCTTGATATCAAATCCCAAACTCTTCACTCTTTGGCTTCTAAGGTCTTCTCCCCCCCCCTTTATTTTCTCATTCTGTTACCCTTTGGTCGGCCATATTCTTATTTGTCCTTTTTAACGGACCCAAAGGGACACCAGGCAGTATCTTGTGCCCCCCCCCCTTTATTTTCTCATTCTGTTACCCTTTGGTCAGCCATCTTCTTATTTGTCCGTTTTAACGGACCCAAAGGGACACCAGGCAGTATCTTGTGCTAGATTTAATGTTACTCCCTCTCAAGTTACCATGGGCAGATACCGTAAGATCCCATTTACTGACCGTTGTTGCCCCTGTGTTCAAGGCGTGGTGGAGACATTACCCCATTTTTAAAAACGTTATTTGGCCCCTAGTTTGGAAAAGAAATCTGGCTCTTCAGATTCAGCAAAATTGGTTTCCTTAGTGAGGCCCCCCCAGTAGTTATTGAAAGAGTGGTGACATTCCTTTTATCAGTGGAGCAGAAATTTTTAACTAGATTTTAGTATTTTATCTGTAATAGACCTTTTAGATTTTTTGTAATTTTCTTTTGTAATTTGTTTGTCTGTTCATATATTCAATGTCTCCCTTTGGGAATTGGTTCTGTTTTGTTTTGTTTTATGCCAATAAAGGTCTATCTATCTATGATCATGTAATCTGCCAACTCTTATGCCAGCATTTCCCAAACTGTGGGTTGGGACGCACTGGCGTGTCGTGACCTGATTTCTGGAGGGTTTCCCCAGCCTCCAGTGAAAACACTGGTGATGGAATTATCAGATAATTAATTGCCTCAAGTCTCAAGCTATTCAAAAATCAGATAGCTGTAAATTGCCCTGCAAAGAGCTGAGCTCCTGCGGTTTGCAAGGAGCTGAACTCCTGCAGTTTGCAAGCTTGTGTGTAAATATAGCAGTGGTTCCCAACCTGGGGGTTGTGACGCCAAAGGGGGTCGCAAAGTGGTTTCTGGGGGGGGTCACGGGATGTTGGCTGGTTGGCCACCCCCACTGCAGAGAAAGTGTCTGGTACTCTCTTGGGGCTTGTTTGCTTACCTTGTGTTACTTTCTGCTTGCCCTTTAATATATCTGTTAATATTAGCTCACCCTCCCCCATGGGGCTGTTTTTGTAGAAATGTGACCCCCTAGGTCAGGGGCGGGGAACCTTTTCCCTGGCGATGGCCGTTTTAAATATTAGAAATTTGCTTGAGGGCTGGCCGTAAGGCTAGGCACCATTTTTATTTATTTAATTAATTTTTGCCCCCGCACCCCCATCGGCTCCGTGCTCACCGTCCGAAGCCGCCACCGGGTCCGCACGTCACCTCCGGTGTACCATGCCGATGAGGACAAGAGGGCAAGAGCTTGCCCTCATCGGCGTAGTACGCATGTGCGAAATGGCCCATTGGTCTGGTGCGAAGGGGTCGAGGCGGTGGCCGGGGAGGACATGCAAATGCCCTGTCCCGGCCTCCGGAGGTGACGCACGGAGCCTCCAGGGGCCGGTTGGGCATCTTCCTAGCAATCTCTCTGGGGGCCGGACCGGATGGCCTCGGGGGCCTGATCTGGCCCTGGGGCCGGAGGTTCCCCACCGCTGCCCTAGGTCTTAGGGGGTCCTGACAGATTGTCATTCTACAAAAGGGGATCCTGGTGCTAAAAAGGTTGGGAACCACTGAAATACAGGGAGATAAACGTTTGAGTGTCTTTTTTATGGTGTGTGTTTTTTCCCCCCAAGTCTGTCAATGACTGGTAGTGGGAGCAGGTGAAGGCTGGGTCACTGTGAAGCCGCTCAAGCATTGAGGCTATTCATTAAGGCTGCCTTGTTAGGAGAAATGGATTGAGTATTTTGTAAATAAAATAAATAAATAAAAATATCATTGCTTGTAAATAAATAAACTAAATATGTCTTTTGAGATCTCCTTTTTAAAAAGTCTCTCAAAGCTAGGTGGATCCCGATAGAGGGTTGTTTTAAAAAATGGGTCCTGGCTGGTGCTAAAACATTTGGGAACCACTGTCTTATGCCCTTTGCATATCAAGAACTCGTACAGACTGAAGTCCTGTTGCATGCAGCCCCTCCTCTGGTTTTATATAAAGTCAGTCAACACTTGCAGCTGGGACTGTGCTTGGAGTTTGGTGCCTCCAATGGAATGATTGGCTGTCTTTCTTATGTACTTTTGCAGAAACGTTGTGCCTCTTTCCCAGGTGGTCACCTTGCCTCCTTCCATAGCAAGGAAGAAGCCTATGCAGCAGCCGGTTTTGTTCACTCTCAATCACCCAGAACGGATGTCTGGATAGGTCTGGTGGATACTGCGAAGGTGAGTGGCAGCAAGCTCTCCAGTCCATTTGTCCAGTCCAGTCTATAGAGCCCATTTGACTGTAGGGATGTTTCCCAAATTCTCTGAATTCAAATTTCTCCCTGGATTTTTGAGTTTCAAATAAGCTGGTTTTTATTCTGAAATGGATCAGATGTTTTAGAAATTTTGTCTTGTAAATGGGCATTGGTACTATTCGCAGCCGGACGCTCCGGAAACACCGTCCTCTACATGTGGAAAGCCTTCCCCTAATATAGGATCTCCCTCTCTGTACACGCCGGGCCTGAGGGAAATGCTCTCTGAACCTGATCTGGGGTGCTTCCACCTCTCCTTTCTTCACATATTCCAGAGTTAAGGTTTGAGAAGCCTGGGCTGAGCCCTCGTAAGCGCTGGCACAACATACACTCTGAAGCTTGTCGTCCACACGGGACCTCTTTACTGTAAACTAATATTTCACATTTCTTTTTAGGTCATTCCTTTTTCAGAGACTGGAAACTCTGGTCACGTCCTCTGTGGAGGTTTAATTTGAACCCAGGTTCACCAAGACAGAATGCAGGATTACATTCCAGCCTAGCTAAAGATGTTGCAAGCGTTTGGCCAGGAGATCTCGAAACATCGAGCTCCCCTATTTGGATGCTTGCCAGCAGAATCCTTCCTGACAAGCACAAATGTATCCACAAAACCTTGGCAAAAGGGAGGCTCCAACGGAGAGCACCCACCACTGCCACCCCATTCCTCTTCCCCGCCTAGTGTGAAGTGCTTAACTTTGGCACTGGGGGAGGGGGCAGCCGCAGACCCTCCTAAGGTGCTGGCGACATCCTTTTCTGGGACCATCATCATCCCCAGTGGAAGGTTGACCCTCTTTGTATCGTTTCCATCAAGGAGAAGCCCTGTCACCTCCTTCTTCAGCATGAAAAGGAAACACTTTACTTTGAGCCAGGAAGGGGAATACGTTTCATTTATACCTTGACCAGCAATCAATTTGATGATGCACAAATGTGTGGATGTTTGTATCGGTGCTTTCAGGAGGTTTCTCCAACTCAGGGATGGTCAAACCAATGCCACTGCCTCATACCAAGAAAAAAATAAATAAAAGCAGCTACATACCTCAGCTCCTTCTAGCATGATCCTCTTGACAAAACAGGAAGTGTGGGGTCATGCTGGTAGCTGCTTCCCCTTGCTTGTTCCTTGTGCAGTCCCTTTAAGTTTAAGTATAAAGTTTAAGTTTGAAGGGACTGTGTGAGGAAGGGGCAAGGGGTAGAGGGTAGCAAAGCAGCTCACTGCTTTGTTGTTCAGTCGTTAAGTCGTGTCCGACCCTTCGTGATCCCATGAACCACATCCCGCCAGGCCTTCCTGTCCTCCACTATCTTCCTGAGTTCGCTCATTTTCATGTTCGTTGCATCGGTGATACTGTCTAACCATCTCATCCTTTGCCTTCCCCTTCTCCTTTTGCCTTCAATTTTTCCCAGCATCAGAGTCTTCTCCAGAGAGTCCTCTCTTCGCATTAGGGGGCCAAAATATTTGAGTTTCAGCCTTAGTACCTGTCCTTCCAGGGAACAGTCAGGGTTGATTTCATTTAGGATTGACTGATTTGATCTCCTAGCAGTCCAAGGGACTCTCAGGAGTCTTCTCCAGCACCACAGTTCGAAAGCATCTATTCTTCGGCGCTCAGCCTTCCTTATTATGGTCTAACTCTCGCAACCATACATTGCTACTGGGAGAACCATCGCCCTGACTATGCAAACTTTTGTTGGCATGGTGATATCTCTGCTTTTTATTATGCTATCTAAATTTGCCATAACACAAAAAACCGTGCAAAGTGGCAAGCTGCTTTGAAACCCCCTCCTGTTGTTCCTTCCTGGTGCAGTCCAATCACAGAAGGAAGGAATGAGGGGAGGGGGCCGTCACCAGCCTGCTCACCCACAATTGGGGCTGGAGGAGTCGGCGGGCCTTCCAGGTCAGGGTGCCATTTCCAGGCAGGCTAAGTCTGACCCTAATATGGTTCATTTTAGAAAACTGACCACTGGCTTTGGAGCTCCTCCCCGAGATCAGCTGAGCTTCTACCTGCTCTTTGTTAGGCTGGCATGTGTCTCTGTTGTTATCATAGCCTGTATAAAGACCCCTGCTTCAACAGTCTTCCCTTGTCCATTAGTTCTGAGGCATAAGCTCTGAGGACATAAGCTCTGACTAGCACCTTGGAGAACACAAACATGTTATACTATATACAGTACCCACATTTCTTTGATTCTAAGATGCACGTTTTTCCCCATATAAACATCCCTAATTTTTTCCGTGCTTTGCTTCGCTCCCACGCCAAAACCACCACCACACCATTTGGCCCCTCTGCTCAGTGGCAGCTCTCCTGAGGTTCTCTTCCTGAACCTCTTCCTGGTCGCCCCAGAATGCCCCCCGCTCCAGTTGACGATCATGCTCAGGAGCCAAGTGCCTGGGGAGAGTTCGTTGGCTGAAGTGCCGTGCGGGAGAGTTGGTGTGGGAAATAGTGGAGCGCTCCATCGTCAGTGGAGTGTGGGAGAGTTGGTGCTTAGCAGGCAAATTCCCGGAGAGTTGGTGCTGAGTGGGCAAATTCAAGGAAGGAGGTGCATCTTACAATTGATGGTATGTTCTGTTGGTGGTACTGAAATTAAGGTGTGTCTTACAATCGATGGCGTCTTACAATCGAAGAAATATGGAAACTGAACTGTATTATTGAGAGAAATGTGGTGGGTCATCTAGCCCATTATAACGGTCTAGCTGTGGATTACTCCAGCTGTGTCTTCACTGGGGTCAGATATAGAATGGGACTGAGCCACAGTGAATCCCAGAACCCGGGAGTTGCAAAGCAATGATACAAAATCAAGTACTGCTTAGCAGAGCACAGTGCATTTCACTAGCCACTAACCAGAGCCCATTTTGTTTCTGGGATTAAGGGCCACTATTTCTAAGTCAGAAAGTGTGGGTCGCAGGCAAGTAGGGGCCCTGGCACCACACTGGGATTAATCTGATGCAGGACATGCTACCTTTAGGGCAAGGGGACGGACAAGAAGGCAACGAATGTTCCTTCTTATCCCGCCCCCTCCCCGCGTGTGGGGAGCCCTACTTTGGCTGTGCAGGGGTGGCTATGGAGCACCTGGCGATGATGTCATGGTCATTGTCCAGAGCGCCAGAGCGCCAAAGCGAAGCTGCATGGGGCTTCCATTAGAGCCGTGAAACTACACAGCTTGGAGGGAAGGCTGGAGGCAACGCCCTGGATTCCTGAGCCATCCCAAGGGCTGTCCCTCCGTCTCCTGTTGCTTCTTCCACTAACTCCATCCCTCTGCTAATTCAGTTGCTTGCCCTCTGTCTGCAGAATCGGAAATGGTCATGGACTGATGGCTCCAAGGTTGACTACACAGCTTGGGACTCGCCAGTGCAGCCTGATAATCATTTAAATAAAGAGTACTGCGTACAACTGATGCGACAGCATGGTGAGTAATCAGGAACTTGTTGGGCAGATGAGACTCAGGAGGTTGGGAAGGAAAGGTGTGAAAGTCATACTTCTTCTTCAGCTTGGCTGCTCTTGCAGACTCTCCAACCTTCACCCCCTGCTGCCAGGTAGTGTAGACCAGGGTGCCAACCTTCCACCATTAGGGCCTCTGCGTTCTTAAGAGTTGTGTAGAAGACAGTATCTTGGCAGCTGCAATTGCTGATGGTGCTGCTAAAGCAGCTGGACCTGCCGAAATGCCCTCACCTATACAGCCATTAAAGGGCCAGGAGCATTCGTGTTGAAAGTGTGGGCACACCTGGTGTAGACGGTATTGACTTATAGCCCAATCCTAACTAAATTCCCCCGTGCCGATGCAGCTGCACCAGCATGTTTTACACTATATCCCACGGGAGCAGTTGGGAGGTATCCTCAGGGTAAGGGGACATTTGTTCCCTTGCCCTGGGGAAAAGCCCCAGCTGCCACTATGGGTCAACTCGGACCAGTGCCAGCGAAATTGCTGGCACAAGTCCGTGATGATCCATGTTGCCAGATCAGGCCCAGGAAGGGGGATAGGATATACCGTTGATCTTGCCCCCCTCCTGGGATCGATCTGCCAACCCTCTGCCCACCCCTGCCCCCATCGCTGCCTTCACCCTGCCCCATTTCACCCTCCCCCTGCGTGATCCGGCGGGGGACTTACCTCCTCCAGTGGGAAAGCTCTGGCGCTGCTAACTGTGAGACTGTCGCAAAGCGCTTTCCAGCGCTTTCGGAAGAGTGCGTGCTGGCAAAGTACTGGCAAAGTACATTAGATGGACCACTGGTCTGGCTCCGTACAAGCAGCATCCTCTACTCTTAAGCATGAGCACCCATCAGCTGACCATTCTGACAAAGGGTTAGTCAGCCAACAGCTGGACACAGCTGGACACAGTATAATTCTGGCTTCCACTGCAGTTTGGACTAGTTTTAATGTTCAATGTGGTGTTTCTGTCCCACCAGGACCTGCCATTCAGGCAGCATTTGGAAAAGCTGAGACTAGGGGGCTGGATTTAAGGGAAGGGCTTTTGTAGCTCAATGGCAGAGCACGATGTTGGCATTCACACAGTCCCTGGTTCAAGCCCTGGCTGGGAAAGAGTAAGACCCCTACCTGAAAGCCTGCAGAGCTGCTGCCAGCCACTGTAGACAGCTAGATGGACCAATGGGGACCAATGGTCTGACTCTGTAGGCAGTGGCTTCCTATGTTCATGTTCACACATTCACATGTGTATATTCAGTGCTGGAATATTGCATCAGCTGAATGTGTGAATGGCCTTCACTGGCCATTGGTGATGAGCTATGGAAGCTGTGGGTTTTGATGGCTGATGACTGTTTAATATGTATGAGTCACAATCTGAGCCCGTAGGCATCAAGCGACAAATGTCAATAGGTAAACTGCTGGTCTTGATAGTCAGCAAAGTGAGTAGCACTACTGTACCGCAGACATAAAATATTTGAATAAACCCCAAGGGTGTCACAATACACAGTAACCTGGAGATCTGAACAAGTGTCTCTTTTTCTCCCCGTAGCATTCATCAAATGGAATGACAACGAGTGTGCAAGCAAGAACCCCTATCTTTGTAAGATAACCCCAAAACCTCATAAATGAAGATCTCCCCCCCCCCTCGGAACTGTCCAGGAAAAGGTGGCCCACAGGGCTGTCTGCTCCCACAATGACTGCAGATGTGTACTTGCAATTCAAGACCCTCCCCAGCGATTCATACATACCTCTGTCTTTATGTCAGTCCTACCTGCTTTTGTTTATCCCTTCTTGAGGAAAAAAGAATAAATGTCAGAACATGCAACTCCATTTGTCTGGGTTTGCTTTCTCTTATTGGTTGGACAATATATTGCGAGCTACCAACACCTACAAGCTAGGCTTCAGCAGTACGTAGACCGAGAACTACCGGACGTACAAGCTGGGTTTCGAAGAGGCAGAGGAACTAGAGATCAAATTGCCAACATGCGGTGGATCATGGAGAAAGCCCGAGAGTTCCAAAAAAACCCCACCTACTTCTGCTTCATTGACTACGCAAAAGCCTTTGATTGTGTGGATCACAACAAACTGTGGCAAATTCTTAAAGAGATGGGGGTACCAGACCACCTTACCTGTCTCCTGAGAAACCTGTATGCGGGTCAAGAAGCAACAGTTCGAACCGGCCATGGAACAACTGATTGGTTCAAAATTGGGAAGGGAGTACGGCAAGGCTGTATATTGTCACCCTGCTTATTTAACTTATATGCAGAGTACATTATGAGAAATGCAGGGCTGAATGAATCACAAGCTTCAAATCAAGATTGCCGGGAGAAATATCAACAACCTCAGATATGCAGACGATACCACCCTAATGGCAGAAAGTGAAGAAGAACTAAAGAGCCTCTTGATGAGGGTGAAAGAGGAGAGTGCAAAAGTTGGCTTGAAACTCAACATTAATAAAACTAAGATCATGGCATCGGGTCCCATCAATTCCTGGCAAATAGAAGGGGCAGAAATGGAAGCAGTAACAGATTTTACTTTTCTGGGTTCCAAGATCACTGCAGTCGGAGATAGCAGCCATGAAATTAAAAGACGCTTACTCCTTGGAAGGAAAGCTATGGCAAACTTAGACAGCATAATAAAAAGCAGAGATATCACCATGCCAACAAAAGTTCGTATAGTCAGGGCGATGGTGTTCCCAGTAGCAATGTATGGTTGCGAGAGTTGGACCATAAGGAAGGCTGAGCGCCGAAGAATAGATGCTTTTGAACTGTGGTGCTGGAGAAGACTCCTGAGAGTCCCTTGGACTGCTAGGAGATCAAATCAGTCAATCTTAAATGAAATCAAGCCTGACTGTTCCCTGGAAGGACAGGTACTAAGGCTGAAACTCAAATATTTTGGCCACCTAATGCGAAGAGAGGACTCTCTGGAGAAGACTCTGATGCTGGGAAAGATTGAAGGCAAAAGGAGAAGGGGAAGGCCAAGGATGAGATGGTTAGACAGCATCACCGATGCAACAAACATGAAAATGAGCGAACTCAGGAAGATAGTGGAGGACAGGAAGGCCTGGCGGGATATGGTTCATGGGATCACGAAGGGTCGGACACGACTTAACGACTGAACAACAACAACCAACACCTAGCACACTTACTAATGCATGGAATGTTGCTCCGACACCCTTGCTTTTCAGAAGGACGCTGCTTTGGGAGGGAGGAATTTAGAGGGCAGAAGTGATGGGGGAGAGAAAGGGTGCCTCATTCTTTCCCCGTCCACCATTCCTGTGCTCTGCTCTAAGTAGCAAATTGCTCCATGTGTTTTGCAAAATGCATATTTGCAACGGCACACACACATTTGAAACACTGCATGGGGGGGGGGGAATCCAATGGAGGTAGTGATATTGGGGGAGTGGAAATGGCAGTGATGGGGACTCGAGTCAAATGACTCGACTCGCAAGTGTGACTTAGCCACTTTTTCCCTGACTCGTACTCATACTTGTACTCGTGACCCACTGACTTGCACTTGCACTCGCGACCCATGGGACTCGTACTTGACTTGCACTCGTGGGTGTAACGACTTGCCATTTCCAAGTCATTTTCCTTTAATGGCCGGCATCAACACAGGCAGGCAGGCAGGCGCAGTGGAGACCTCGGAGGAGGAGGGCAGCAGGGAGGAAGGGTTTTCAAGGGGGTGGGAAAGCAAGCTTGGCTCTGAGTCCCCCCCTTTTGTTGCTGTTTGCCATTGGTCACAACTCCGAGCATGAGGGGTGGGGAGGAGTGAGGGAAGGCGAAGCTGCCGCAGCAGTTCCTCCTGATTGACCAAAACTCCGAGCCCAAGGGATGCTCGGCTCAGCAAGGGGAAGGTGCAGGGAGGGAATAATAAATGGTTTGAATGTAGACATGCTTGTTTTTCTCAAACCAGATGGGTGGTGACAAGACTGATAGGTGAGGGAAAGGGCATAGGGGGAGCCAAGTGGGTGCTTTAAAAGTCTCAGAGGTCCACACACACACAGACACCCACCCACCCCATTTTCAGGGGAAAAAGCCATTTTCCCCAAAGTGACTCGACTCGTGACTTGTGGCTCATGGTTTCTGGCCTTACTCATACTCGACTCGCACTCGTGCAAAAATGACTTGCACTTGACTCGTACTTGCCCAAAAATTTGACACTGATTCGCACTCGGACTCGCACTCTTGCAAAAATGACTTGTACTCACACTCGCACTCGTGACCCAGTTACTTAGATACATCCCTGGGAAATGGTGGGTCAGGAAAAGGTTCAGCACTCCCTCTCCCCCCTGCTGCTTTCCACTCTAAATACTCCCTCTTATTTGATTGTTTTAAAGAAAGGACTTAGGGGGAGCAGTGCACTCATGTTAGTAGTATGTAACATGTACAGTACTTTGTCCCTTAGCCCGTGAACGTTACAGGGGGAGGGGCTGTATCCTGGCCTTCTCCGTGACCTGCTCTAGCTTAGCTCCTCCCCTGCTTCCCTTCTGACGCTCTATCCTCGGCTCACACTGTCCCAGACTATTATTTGTGGAAGAGTATGGATGGAGACATTCAACCGCACTTGCATTCTTTCTCAAGTGCTTGAGAATTGATGCTTGGGGGGGGGGGGACTGCATATACTGAACTTCAGTGCTGGGTTACCGTATGGTTTAACACTGAAGAGGTGTGGATGTGCCGGTTTTGGTCCTTCATCCAAGTGCTGGGTTTGCCAACATTTTGCTACCTATCAGGCAAAGAAAAATGGCTCAGTAACTATGCTGGAATTTCTGAACCTGTGGGAATAAGTCCCATTGAACAATGGAAATTACTTCTGAGTAGACATGCATAGGCTTCTACTGCCAGCATCCTTTCACAAGACAGACCAATGCCAATGATGTGAGAGATGCATAGAAAGTTCATTCCTGTGAATGAATTCTCTACTCCCAGCTTGCAATGCTCATGTGCCTGTAGAGTTGGACTTAAGGACTTGTGCACATCTGAATGTGGCTGTGATGCAGCCATGTGAGTAACTGTCATTCCCTCTCGCTCCCAGCTGTCGCTGAGCAGCAGCAGCAGAGCGCACGAAGCGGACTGGCAGCCATTCCAGGCTCCTTGCTGCCGCCTTGTTGCGAGCAGTGGCAAGCAGGGTTGCGGCGGCAGCTATGGCAGCTCCTTGGAGGGGGTTGCGGAGGGAAAGAGAAGGCTCGAAGGCCCTTGCCGCTCTCGCCGCTCTCAAGGCCGCAACGGCCATGGCGAGCACCAGTCCTCGGCCCTTGAAGAACTCCAGGGGGCTTGAAGAGCTACATGGGGGCATGGCTACGGCGCTGACGTCGGCCGTGCAGACGTGGGGGCGGAGGTTTGATGCCATTTTTCGGAGCTCCCCAAAAATTTCAATTTTCTTAATAATGCAAATTAGAAAAGATAAGGGGAACCATCTCGCATACCCCCCGCCTGATGGTTCGCGGACCCCTAGGGGTACGTGTACCACAGATTGAGAACCCCTGTTCTACACAACTCGTAAGAACGCAGAGGCCCTAATGGTGGAAGATTGGCCACCCCTGGGCTAAGCTATAAACCAGGAATTCTATGGTTTGATTCTTGCCCCTACCATTATCCCTCCACTAGGTGGCCTTGGGCAAACCACTTGGTCTCAGCTCCCCAACTGTATGATGCGGATAATGCTTCTTACCTCACAGCAAGGGTCAGCAACCTACGACCCTATTCATAAGCTTTAAAATGACACCTGTCCCATGTCTGTAGCCTTCATAGTTATCTTGTAAATGGCGTTTGAAGGTATGGTGACAAGTGAATTTTGGCATTTTTAGGCATTTTGAAGATTCACAGCCCAGTCCAGCCTAAGGCCTCAGCGGCACAATTCAGGCACAACTGCAGCCTAAGCGCCTTAGGCTCGAGTTGTGCCTGAATTGTGCCGCAGAGACCGAATTTGTGCTGCAATTGTGACTGACATAGGACGGGTTAAGGAAAGTTGATCAATTCAGTCCTAAGTTCGGCATAAGAGCTATTCCGTCCTAAGTTTGGCCTAAAAGTGGGCGTGTTGGGGGAGTGACGGGGGCGGTAACGAAATTTGTTCCAGTTCCAGACACTGGCGACCCCCTGACACGCCCCCTCGAGCACAACTGCGGCACAAAATTTGGGTCAACAAAAAGGATGGACTCAAATGTGAGGAGACCCATAGGAGCCATTTTACCTTACCCACACCAGCCCTCTCCTGAAAAGTTCTAACACCCTACGCCTAAGTTGTGCCTGAGTTAGGAGGGAACAGTTGTGGCCTAACTCTGGACACGGACCCAAATAGTTACCCTATCAGCACCCAGCCCCACCCAGCCTCATACCCACAAAAGCCCAGCCCCAGGCCTCCACTCTCCCTCTCTCTCTGAGCATGTGGCATGGGGTTCTGTCCCCCAGCAGCCACAAAGTGGGACTTTGTCGGCGGAGGGCAAAATTCACAAACACCCCACTTCTCTCTTCTCCTCTCCTCTCTCCCCCCCTCTAGGGCAGAGAGGGCTGTTCTGGCTGTGGCCAAACTGTTTACAGCTGTGCCTGGGCAGCTGTCTCCATGCAAGTGTTTGCTAACCCATGTCTTTCTCCCAGCCCCTCTCCTCCCCCCCCCCCAGGCAACAACACCAGCAGGTAAGTGCAGGTAAGAGCAGTGTTCGTGCTGACATGTGGTCTGACTTCTGCCTCTTTGCATATAGAAATATAGGTAGGATACATTACGCTTTACCAATGTCTTGTCTCATAGCTGCCTGCAATGCCTGCCATGATATGCCTCTTTACCAATGTCTTGTCTTATAGCTGCCTGCTATGATGTATAGGAAACATGCCTCTTGACCACTGTTGTGTCTGATTGCTGCCTGTAGTAATATGAGCACACAATGCCACAAGTGTGGAACTGTTAGCCTTATGTAGGCACCAGCTGTTCCTTCTCTGTTCCTTCCCCTTTACTCCACAGGGTCTACTGACAGGTCAGTATTGCTAGGTTTGCCATGGTTGTGACCCACACATTGTGTTGTTGTCTCTCTATCTTTGACCCTTTTCCCTTACAGGATCATGCTCACCTTACACCCAGGGAAGGAGCGCAGACCATGCTATGTGTGTCACACCTCTCAGCTGTGTTTGATTTCTCTCCCTGCAGGCCTTTGCAACCGGCACACTGGCATTTCTTCAATGGCGATTGCTACCACGCAGCAGCTGCCATGGAACACCCCCGTGTTTTTTGCCTCCCCAGGAACGTCCACTACCACCTACCTTCCGGGGAGCACCCCTGGGCCTGCACTCTGGTTGCCCCATGGTCGTCTGCCTCGATGCTGCCAGAGGTCTGGGAGCCTGCCCTGCAACCCTCCTCAGCTGCTGCTGCTGCTCCACCTCCCTGGCTGCCTACTTGCTGTCCCTCCCCTTTCTATGGAGCAGGCTGTGGTTCCACAGGGGAAGAGCCTGCATCTCCAGGTCCATGGGGCACGCCTGCTGCTGCTGCTGCTGCTATGTTCTGAGTGGCTGCTGTGCCTACCCCTGGCAGCCTCGCCTGGCCATCCCTGCCAATGTTCCAGAACAATAAAGATGCCCCTTGGGCAAAGGCCCCTTGAACAACATGTCCTCAGTGTAACACAAGCATTGCCCCCCACACACAGAAACAGCGCCCAGCACACAAGCCCCTGCATGACTCCCATCCAGGGACTGCCACTGCCTTCCCAGGGAGACCACAGCAGGGGGGCTGCCAGACCCTCAGGGCTCAGAGGGGAGGGGGGAGTTGGGGGCCTCTCAGGCAGGCAAACAGTGACAGGCGACACGGCGCCCATACTGGATCCGCTCGTGTCCGCCACGTCCGTGAAGAGCCCTTTCAGCAACCGGGGCTCTCACCCGCCCTTGGTCCGCCCGTCAACGGCGTCTGTTTCCGCCCTTGGTCTGTCTGCATGAGAGGCACCCATTCCTGCATTGCCTTCATCTGCGAAGTGACCCCTGTGTCCCTATTGGTCTCTGCAGACCCCTCTCCCTGTATCCCTCTCCCACCAGCCTTGTTGTCTGTCTGTTTCTGACCCACCCGTGCCCCTCCCCAGCACCCCCTGTCTGTGTGCCTGCCTCCCCTCCCACTCCCTGATGATGGACGCTGGTACCCCCCACCCAGCCAGAGCGCCTGCCGCAAGGCGCCGACGTTGCCCCATCTGGGGGCGTGATGAGCTGCGTGAGCCCTTCCCGTTCGCAGCAGACAAGCCCAAGGCATCTCTCGGTCTTGGCTGGGGCACGGAGCAGAAGGCATGCTGGGATGCCTTCTTTGTGGGCATTGCCACGGCCCTGGAGGCCCAGGGCTTCAGGCAGCGCACGGGCATGTCCTGGCAGAGGCGGTTCCAGACTTCATGAGACCCCCCTTGTGCGTGCCGTTCCCACCCCCTCCTTCCCTTCTCACCCCTGCCCCCCCAATGACTCCCACGTGCAGCCTCAACGTGGCTTGGGGGTGGCTACCCCTTCTGCAGGAGGGAGGGCAGTGGCACTCCCCCCTGCAGCAGGTGGCTAATGCACAGGGTGCCCTGGGGCGGCTGGCACTGGCACAACCTCTGCCCTTCCGCTGACTGTCACACGCCCAGTGCCTGCAGGCCCACCTGTGGCTGCCCATCTGCTGCTAACGCTGCAGCAGCTGTGGTAGGTGCACACAGACTAGCTCAGGAGGGGGCTCTTCGCTTCCACAAGACGGACACCTCCCCACAGGGGCCTGCCTGCCTCTGCGGTAAGTTTTGCCTTGATCCTGGCCCACTGCTCTTGCCTCCTGCCTAACTCAGGCATAGTTGCAGCCTAACTCAGCCCTATTTTAGGCCACAGTTACGCCGCAATTGTGCCTCAATTGTGCCTGACTTGTGCTGAGTTAGGCTGGACTGAGCCCTCAATATCTCAAAAACGGATGGACCAAAAAACCTGAAAAAAATAATAATTTTTAAACATCTCATGCCAAGGTACAAATGTGCAAAAAATGAACAAAATCCATGACATCAAGGTTTCATGCATTGGTTGATTTCACATGGAATGACCCATTGTCTTTTTAGCCCATGTTCTCACAGGAACAGCTGATCTCCTCATGGGATCCAGCTCAGGAAGGAAAGGTGACAGGTTATACGGATAAGATGCTAACAGGCCTCCTAAGATGGCTGCCAGGCCCCACAAATGGCTTCTGTATACAGGTACATACAGAAGCATTCAGGGCAAGCCAAGGTTTCCAACATGGTTCTATGTCAAGGGAAAAGCTAGAAGAATATGCTTATTCTGTTCTGAAACGGTTGGCTAGGCAGCAAACCCAGGTCTTGGGGAAGTGAAGGGCAGGACTCCTATGTTGTTCTAAGAGACCACTCTGCGCCTTCTTCCTCATAATGTCTACTACAACACAATCAGTGATGTGACATCATCATCCCCCACCTTATTGGCTGATAGGCTGGGGAAACACATCAGAATGACATCGCATCAATTGCAGGAGACATTACAAAGAAGAGGGAGCAAAGAGACATAGAGTGGCGGCAGCTCTGTGTCTCTTAGAACATTTATTTCCACCGGACACTGTGCTGCTACCTGAAACCAGAGTGTCAGGCCTGAGTGGGGTCAGTCTCCACACTGCGTCAATTCCAGGTAGGCTGCGACACAAAAATCTCCCTGGAAAATGGTCACCTTGAAATTGGGGGTGAGGATGCAAAAAGAGGGTTCATCCCTCCCCATCAATTTTCATAGGCCAGTGCTCTCTTAGCAACCACGGGCTGTGATTCCCCCCCCCCCGGACCCCATAGAATAAATAAATACATAAATACAAATTAATAAACAGAATGATAGAATGATGCTACATGATGATAAAGCTTCTGTGTAAAAGAAGAGTTCTGGGCCTAACATTTATTTCACCCAGAAGTCCCCACCATGTATTGTTATATGTCAGAGGTTCCCAACCTTTTTGTGCCACATACCACCAGAAGTAAGTGCTGATGGCACTTACTTCACTTCATTGGCACTTACGTCCGGGTTCACAGCTGCGCTGGATCTTAGAAACACAAGGTAAGAAGCAAGAGTAGGAGGGAGGGCCCTTCCCTGCTCGGCAGAACTCGAACCGTCGCTTTTTGGGCTCAGGTGCAGAGCGGGAGACATGGTGGCCGCCATCTTGGCTGCCGCCCAGCCGCCCACATACCACCAGCCTGTGGTCTGCGCGTACCACAGGTTTGGAACCTCTGTTCTATGTTATGGGGCTCTGGAAGTTTTGCCCCACCCCTACAATTGTCCAACTTATTTCACTACCTTCATATTGGCTGGCAAAGCTGGAGGGTGCATTTCATTTTGGTGCTAGTTCTGAGGCCCAGGGAACTGCTTGCCCATGGCCAGAGATGGGTGCATGAAATGGATGCAGAGAAGGCCAGAGATGGGTGCATGAAATAAAGCAGGGTGGGGGCAAGTTCTAAAGCAGCTAAGGATCTGGAGATTTGGGTGGCATGCCAAATGCTGCCCCCTCTTACCAGTTGATGCGCCAGCCTCTGCTCCTCCCACTCTCCAATGTTCTAGCTCAGCACTGTCCTCCCCTCCGCATTTCCTCTTCCTCTCTGCCCCTCTTCCTTTTTCAAGCCAGGGAGTGGGATATGGAGGAGAAGCAGAGGAGGCAAGAAGATGGTCAGAGAATAGCATCCCCCACCAACCTGCTGCTTGATGCAGCAGCTGCAGCTTCAGTTGGCCTCATGGATGGGCCAGTTCTGTCTCAGGCATGACCTCTGGTGTGCCAGACTTGGCCCTTGTAGGGAAGCGGGTGTCAGCTGACTGGCTAGAGCACTCAGGTAGTCTGGAACTGCAGCTCAGCTGGCACCCTTGAAATTCTGAATGCAATCTGCCAGGCTTGCACTTGGAACAGAACATAAGAACTTAAGAGCCCTGCTGGATCAGGCCAAGGGCCCCTCTCTAGTCCAGCTTCCTGTATCTCACAGTGGCCCCACCAGATGCCTCAGGGAGCACTCTAGACAACAAGAGACCCGAATCCTGTTGCCTCTCCCTTGCACCTGACATTCAGAGACAGGCTACCTGTAAAACCCAGAGGTTGCATTTTGTCATCATGACCTATAAAACCTGTGATGGACATTTCCTCCCTAAATCTGTCCAATCCCCTTTTAAAGTTATCTAGGCCAGGTGCCATCCTGCGGCAAGGAGTTCTACAGATTAATTTACACCTTATCTGTTCTAACTCTCCCACCAGCCAATGTTGGTGCATGTCCTCTGGTTCTGGTGTTGTGTGAGAGGGAAAAGAACCTCCCTCTAGCCACTCTACCCATACCATGCATAATTACACTCGTGGTGCAAATGGTAAGGCACCAAAAGCCTGATTGCTGGGGCTTCTAGTTTGAGATATCCACACACATATTGTTGCTTTTTTAAATGAACTTTTTAAAAAGGGTCTTAAACTGGGCTATGTTGCTTGTTATCACTAGCAACGTCCCAGGTGCTAACCAACAGGCACCCATGGTATTCATGCAGCCGCACTCACAATAGTAACGGTGACATTTGGTGAACAATAATATTTTCCTTAGTGACAAAATATTGTGAGTGCTAGAAAAATGCACGTCTTTGGGGAAGACACTTGACTCCTGCATCAAAAATGGGTAACAAGTGTACATTTGTTATTGCACAAATGGAATAAAAGTAAATAGTACTGTAATAATTGTATGGTCATACATCTTGGGGATAAACTGTAAACCTCATTTCCTCCCCATTGCCACAGGGTGTACACATTTAACTCCTGTTGCGTATATACACCCTTGGGTAACTGGGAACTGAATGGGATGGCAATCAGAAAAAGGGCTTCAACTATGAGATGTAAAGTCTGGAATAGTGTCTCTGGAAGACTTACAGGGCAAAAATCCACACTGGATTCAAGGCAGAACTGGTTACGTGTGTGGAAAAAAATGTCCTGATCTTTGCTTATATGTCTCATCTGTTACCAGTGGGATCATCACCTGTAAGGTTTTTTTTCTGCACACGACTTTGGAGTGTTATATTGTTACATTTTGGGTTCATGGAGGGATTTCAACTTTGGTCAGGCAGGCTAGTGTTAAGCAAGCCGGCATCTTCCCGTCCCGTGGTATGTGGCTTGGCTCTCTTGCATCCAGAGCTATTGCTTTGTTAACAACCTCTTGCAGAGTATTTTCTCTCTGCTTTTTGTGCAATGCACTCTGCCTTGGGCTGAATGGATCCTTCTACCTGTGTGTAGAGACACAGTACAAACCCACAAATGCAGGAGTTTGCAGTGGCAAACAGTGAGAAGCGCAGTTCTCACTTTTGCAGGACAACACAGGCAAATCTATGTCTCAGCCACCATGCGGAATGATTTAATGTGGCGACGATTCAGCCGCTTATTCCTGTGTATCCTTATGATGTTATAAAATCATTGAGTTAGTGAGTACAGTAGGTGCTTTTCCGAAAACTGGACGGCACTCTTACCATCAGAGAGCAGAATCGCTATACATTTTCAAAAGACTACAGAGCCCGTGTGAACGTGATGATTGGCTGAGATCACATTTCCTTTTCCCACATTTGTACAAGTCATCTGGCTGGCAGGTACTGCCTCCATTCAGAAATAATGCATAACGTCACCAGTTATTTCAAGAAGAGGAAGGGTAGTGTGTTCCCTTTGGGAGATGACTACGTTTGCTTAGGGTTAGGCACAGCTTCTGTCTATGCTAAAATGCGTCTCAGGAAAAGTGAACACACCGTGTTCACTTGCAAGGATTGCTTCCTGAGTTGGATACAGACTGTGCTGTCAGTTTCCAGCATGACGCATCCTTCTGAACTAGACAGGGGAGGGTGGTGTGTGTGTCAGGAAACTACAAATTCCTGCGATGATGCAAAGCAATCCCACTGGGGCAATAGAACGGTGGGAAGTATAAATGGGACTTGTCCAGAAACAGCCCGACATTTGCTCTTGGGAACATTGGTCTGGAAACAAAGGTAGGTGGGACTTTTTGTTTTGTCTTTGAAAACTCTGGAGCTTTTCCCAACCAGCTTGTCTTAGTTCCTTTTAGTTTATTAGTCGTTAAAAAGTACACTACTTATTAGACTGCTTTCTTCTAAATCATTATCAGGGTCACTCACCGCTACTATTTTATCACTGCAAAAATACTAAACCAAGGTCAAGAAAAGATGGGCTTTGTTTTCATGAGTATTTAGGGCATCTTTTTTTTTATTAATTTGGAGTAAGCAAAAGTAAAATCAGTGTGGAGGCTGGCAGAGGTACTAGAAAGAATGGGAAGGAATTGCCGATTTCAAATCTAAAACCTGGAACACATTTCATGATGACAGAGGCTCTTAAGGGATTTTAAACACTGCTTTGCAATACAAATGGGGTGAAGAGCAAACACTCTTTTATGGGCTTCATGCCCTTGGAAAAGAGAAAGGAAAAGTGCTCAACTAGGAGAATCAATGCTTTAGCATTTAAGTCTCATCAAATAAGGCCAGATTCAACATGGGTGTAAGATAGATGAGATGGACTTGTGACAAAGAGCTAGCTGCTATAGGTCTTGTTCTTGAAGAGACTTGATAGGGAGGTTTTAGAAGACTATCGAGGGACCCTGCAGTATGTGGAAGGGTCACCTGCTTGAACTACCTGGCGGTTCTACTAAACATATTCTTTCCTTCCCCTGTGGACACATCTGGTTTGGTGAACCTTGGTGCCTCCTGTTCTCTGTATGTGGCAGCTACAATCTACTGAATGCTTGGAGGAACTGACAAGCGTGATGATGATATAAGGACTGTAGAATCAGCATGCATGAGATAGGACAAGAAAATAGGATAGAGGAGGAGAATGGCTTGGTGCGTGAAGAGGACTGAAAGTCCCCAAGAAAAATTCGAACAGAGAAGCATCTTTCAGAAGAAACTTGCACATTAATAAACAAGAATGCAAAGTAGTGCCCAGGCACTCAAACATATTTTTATCTATTTAAAACATTTTCTGCCTCTCCATAACGTGTGCCCCAGGTGGCTTAGAATCAATAAAATGACAATTTAAAGCAAATCAAATTAAACCAAAGTATAAAATTAATAAACATTCCGCAAACCATCATAACCAGTAGCAACAAAGGTCTAGAAGAGCATAATTTTGGGGCGGAGGGGGGGGTTTACTTTCATGTAAATATGATGTAAAAGTTATATTTATGGCACAAAAGTTACCAAGGGAGATCTGTTTTGTTTTTCCTGAAAGATACAGAACAGTTTGCAGGGATACTTGAAAGGTGAAGCTGGTTTGAGAAGTCTTCAGATCCCATTGCTAAGGTTATTGATTGTTGCAGGGATAAGTAATCATTTTATTTTTATTTATTTATTTATTTAAAAAAATGTATATCCCGCCTTTTCCTATGCCGAAAAGCAAATGCCCAAGGCGGCTTACAACAAAGGTTAAAATACATAATTTAAAATAATGCATAAAATAAATTTAAACAATACATAAACCATACACAAATTTAAAAACAATAAAATCCACTAGGGGAGGGGGCGACAGTGTGGAGCAGAGAAGCAGCTTGGCAGAGCATCTTGAGACACAGCAGGCAGACCACAACCCATCACCCAAACGCTAGATGATCATGCAGTGGCCAAAGAATTAGGGATGATGACAACGACAACTTGGGAGAAAAGTGCTTAGAGTGTTTTAGGATATTTTTCCATCCCAAGATAATTTGGTGCCTCTGGTGGACAGTTCAAAAGCTCTCTCTACATCCCACGAATAAACTTATGGCACAGGCTACCAGAAGGTTCTCCTGCACATGCTCCAGTTGAAATGAACTTCCCAGTGGATTCTTCTGCCCCATAGCTCAGCTCTGCCTGTTTCTCATTCTGCTGCCCTAAATGGTGCCCCAGACCTGCTCCCTTGGTTCATGGTAGAGCTGCCTCCATCTTCATGGTTTACAGTCAAAATCCTTAAGTTAAGATAGTTGGGTATTGACTGATACCATCCAGAGTAATACTGGTCCTGGGCTCCTACATCAGCCATGGCTTCGCTGGGTGGCATCAGACTCCCCCCCCCCAAAAAAAAGACTAAGGATAGTGGCCTTTTTTCCATAATGAATGAAATGAACATTCATACACACTGAGATATTGATTATATCAGCATACCAGCTACATTTCTAAACACTGAAATATTTACTGTATGAGAATCAAGAACTAAAAAGAGATAATATTTGTTTTGGTTATGGATGTTTCTCTTCCTGGGGTTTTACTGGGTTGCCACAGGGCATGGAAGGTCCTCAGCGACTCTTGTGCCCTGACTCCATGGGAACACCAAGCCTTTTGGCCCGTACAACTCAGAAGGGAAACTCATGAGAAAAAAGGAGGTACAGTAATCATGATCCACTAGAGGATGATTTACGTCCTCACACGATCAGGAACACCATGGGCAAAGTCTTGTAGACCTCCTGAAAGGAATTACTGGCGCTTTACCCCATATTGTTGTACAAGTGCAGAAAGTCCTGCGATTCACCCTGCTCCCCCCCTCCTCCGGAAGGGTCTGGTTGTCGAAGTGGATAATTGCCTTTCTAAGTGCCCTTTTCTCCTGTCTCCCTTCAAGGTAATGGAGGATAATATTTTTTCCCACACTCTTGACCCTACACATCGCTTCAGTGATGTCCTGAAGGACCATAGAAGAAGGCTACGGGACCACATCAAGAACCTGCGCGAGATCTCCCGGAGAATCCACAAACTACACAGGCGCTCCATGATTGCCAATCTCACTGGGAGTTCTTTAAGTGCAGCAGGCGCAATCACAGCCATTGTGGGGCTGACCTTGAGCCCTGCTACTTTCGGGGCCTCACTTTTTGCCTCTGGTGTGGGGCTAGGAGTGGCTGCTGCAGGAGGGGCAGTGACGGTCACTTCTGATTTCTCTTTAGTGGTCTCTAGCTCCAGGTTGGTCAGCCGGGTAAAGGAGATTGCAGTGACTTGTCACAGCCAGATGAGGGAAATCATGGACTCTTTGGAATTCCTACATTACAGACAGAGCCCAACCGCACCCACCTTATTGCAGGCGGAGAAAAATGTGGCTCTTGCATTGTATCATTCCGTCTCCTTCATGGTGTTCTATGGCTCTCAAGGCTTCCTGGTTCCAGAGCAGGCCAAAGAGTTGACAAAAGCAAGCCATGCTGTGCTCACAGCGAAAGTCCAGAAGCTGGTGGAAAACATGGAGGCCTGTGCAAGACCAATGGACGAAATCTGTGAGCTTCTAGAGAACAGGAAAGAATTTCCCTTGAAGGCCAAACCACTTGCACCCTGGGAGGTCAGAATTGGCCTTGAGGAGCAAGGTCTCGTCTGCTAAAAAAACACTCTAGTTTCTTTGAAAAAACAAATAGTGACTGGGGCGAAAAACAACTTAGTACACTGTGTTGTTATTGTCTGCTGTTACGATTTAAGATTGTGTCTGATTGGGAATTTCTCCAAGCATCAAAAATGCGCTCATGCTGTGATTCCTCCTATTTTTGCAGCCCACATATCAGCGGAGCCGGCCAGCCTCCACTGCTTTTTTACCTAAATGCACATGGCACATTGGGAACAACTAGTCTGGCCTACTGTGCTGCCAGCACATTCCAAGTTTTAATGTCAGTACATCATAGCTTTTTTTTTTTTCCTGGCGATGTCTCCCAAACTTCTGGTTAAGTGCTAAAATACCACACTAGAAGTAGGGGGTGCAGCATCCCTATACACGCACCCTTAAAAAATTATTCAGGGTCATCATTGGGAATAGATGGCCAAGCTTTCCAAAGCTCTGGTTTGAAATGATCAGTAATTAGAATTCTATTTGACATTTGCAACGCTGAACTTGATAAAGATAGTGGTCATGATGGAACTACAGCCAGCACATGAAGGAAATGGCTTGATATTCCAGAACCTGTAGCTTGCAAAGTCAAGTGAGGCAGATAAAGAGGGGATTGAATGTACCAGAATCGAAACCTGGTGATGCTCTTAGAAGCAGATGGGAATTGATTGCCTAAGCAGACAGGGCAAGAGTGAGTTTAATAAGTGTTGCTGTCATCCCTTATGGTCTGCAACATATTTCTTCCTAGCTTTATCTAACCCTGGTGTGTCCTTTCCTCACTGCACTCTCAGGATCATGTTGTCTATACTGAAATATTTTTTAACTTATTTGTTATTTAACATATTGTTGGAATAAGATTATATTTAAAGACATAACAAGACTGTTGCCCCAAGATGGAAGCACTTGCTTGCTCCACAGGGTCAGAGTGTATTAAAATCCAGGCATCGTTTTAAATTTGTTTTGCAAGCATTTTCCTTATTAGATCTTACAGTTAAAGGAGGCAGAATGTACAGGCTAACAAAAAACAAGAACTGATTCATGAGTGAAGTCAGAGCAACACTTTCAGACTTGAGATTATTCCAACAAGTCAGTCACTTCTATGTATAAATATGCAGAGGTCTTACCAGAATGAGAATAACCTGACTTATTTACAGTGCAATCCTGTGTAACTCTTGCACTGGTGTAATAGTAGATCCACCGGTGTAAGTGCACTTATGCCAGTGTAACTTGCCATACGCTGACGTACACAGGACGTACACCAGCGTAACCCCCCTCGGACGCCGCGCATGCGCAGCTTGGATGCAGGATGGACTCCAGCGCAACTCCAACGGCGCAGGGGGCATTCCGGGGGTGTCTGAACACCCCCGGAATGCCCCCTACACTGCCGGAGTTGTGCTGGCATCTGTCCAGCACATGTGCGGCGTCCGAGGGGGGTTACGCTGGTGTCCGTCCTGTGTACGTCGGCGTACGGCAAGTTACACTAGCATAGGTGCACTTATACCAGTGGATCTACTGTTACACCAGTGCAAGAGTTACACAGGATTGCACTGTCAACTGTCACTTTTGTTTAGGGAAGCCTTTGCAGGATGAATTGCCTTTGGTAAAAACCTGTTCTAGGCCTGTAGGTGTCTTTGCACAAAAAAAATCCCCACAACAACAAAGTTTATTTCGCCATTTATAGGGTTGCAAAGGATTAATGCGAACACCATATATGGCTAGACAAACTCCAAAGCAAAATCAGCGCGAAATCATCTAAAGATTAGCTGTAAGCTAAGCACAGGTGTCTCTTCCTCATCTCCCCAGGCTCCGCATCGAAGGGGTTGCAGTGCAGAGTGAGTGACATTGTGGAGGGGGGGGCAGGCAAGGGCCAGGGATTAATAAGTGGGTCTGACTTATTAGTCCCTCATCTTCTACAGGATAGGATGCTCTAGTCTACAACTCTTTATTGGTGCCCCCTGTGGGTCCAGTCCACATCATTCTCCCAGCCCTGATAGGTTGCTTCACCTTTGGTCACAGTCCTAATAAATCCATCCTAAGTCGAGGACCTATATCCCTGTGGGGGCAGCAGGGGCCTGTGGGGGGCAGTGCAGGGCACTTCAGCACACAGAGAGAGAGAGAGGCATGTTGGGATCATAAAGTTAGTTGAGAGACAGAGAGTTGGTGGTTGCGGATGTGATAATGAGGGGTTTCAAAGTCCTGCATGTCTGGCACACGTGAAAAAAGAAAAAACTTACTAGTTTCATGGCAGATTTAATTCTCACAATGCAACTGAAATACATTTAGGATTGATTTGCACACTGGGTTAGCACTGCAAGTTTTGTGGGTTTTCTTGGTATGCTCCCCCCCCCCTCCCGGCTATTCAGATATATGTGAGAGGGAGTAATTTTGGTAACACATAAAAATACCATACCACTGAAAAGCAGCCTGTTACACATGACAAGAATTTTAATTAATCTACACTCCTTTAAGTGTAATGGGAGGCTGTACATTGGGATAAAAAAGGCCAGGGAAGCAACAACTGTGCCTTTTGTATGTTAGTAAAGGTAAAGGTGACCCCCAACAATTAAGTCCAGTCGTGTCCGACTCTAGGGTGCGGTGCTCATCCCCATTTCAAAGCCGAAGAGCCAGCGTTGTCCAAAGACGCCTCCGTGGTCATGTGGCCGGCGTGACTCTCCTTGCAGCAGCACGTAGCATGCAGCTGGAACACGGAGCGCTGTTTACCTTCCGGCAAGCGGTACCTATTTATCTACTCGCATTGACATGCTTTGGAACTGCTAGGTTGGCAGGAGCTGGCCAAGCAACGAGAGCTCACCCCGTCGCGACAGGCAAATCAACCTTCAGTGAGCACAGTGATACTGTGCCCCCAGTGCTTAATGGTACTAACTACATGAGAAGGTAATGAAGAGAGGATCTGCAAGATACAGTACATTTATGGCTTCATTTTCACTAAGGCCGCAATCCTATTCAGTACACACTTTCCTGGGAGTAAACCGCACTGAACACAATGGGACTCACTTACTTTTGAGTAGACATGCATTGAATTGTGCTGTTAGATAGGAACGTTCTGTCTGGACTGGGCCACTTCAGACTGCAGGTGGAAGGTCAATGATTGAATATTCTTCCATACCAAAAATTTCTCCTCCTACATAGAAAACATCCGTAGATGCCAGGGAGGAGAGTTCTAGCCAAGCCTTTTCTCTCACCTGCTAGTTTTCTGTGTGCAGGGATTTTCCTCTCCTATAAAGGAGCATTCATTCATGAGTCCTCCCCTACAATCTGAAGTAGTACAATTCAGGTACAGACTTAGCACTTTAGTAAGAACTAGGGTGTAGGTGACTTGTAATAATGCAAAAAACCAAAAACAAGCCACAGTTCTTATTTGACACATTTTTATTTCCTCAAGTATGGTTAATGTGAAAGGAGTAACTATAGAATCTTTACATATGAGGAGGTGGTGGCAAAAGAACAAATGCGTTAAGTTCTGAGGGACGTGGGTGTGGAAGGAGCGCCCTATAAACCGCGTAGCTGACCCGACTCTTGTTTTTCTGGCATTCTGGTCTTTGGGGGAATAAAGTGACCATAAATACCTCCATGTGATTGTACAGCTAAGGAACAATTTCTGTATGTGAGGCAATACACATTAAATGAATGAATATGAACTAACTGTTGTGTCCATATCTATATAAAGCTACTGTTACATGCTTGTGTGTGCGCCCTCTTTCCCAAGCAGTAAGACATTCCAAGGAAACAGCATTACCTGAGTTCTGGCTTCCTTTGAAGAAGAGAGCACTAGAGACTTTCAGGGTCTTAGTGATAGTTGCTTCATTTCCAAGTATTTTGGTTGATCAATGGATCATGGAGGTTGACAGCAGAGCAGTCCCGCCAGCAGGGCAGCAACAGATTCTACCATTCATCACAGAGACAGACTGGTTCTACTTCCCCAGCACCAGATTTTCCTGGAAGTTGCTGGAACGCCAAAGAGGAGCTCCTGCTTCTTGTTCTTGCTATTGCAGACAATGAACCTACATTGCGCTCCTTACGTTGAATATTTGATCTCGTAACTGTAGTAAAAAAGGCCACATAATGCAATATTTTGTTTTATATCATTCTTATCTGTAAGCTGCCTTAAGTACAACTTAGCGTGCTCAAGGTAGAATATAAATGTAGAAATAAGTAAATGTTATAAAAAGTGACCGAGGAAAAACAGAAAGACAGAGAAACAGCCCCCAGCACTACATGCATTGCTCTTCTTAGGCTGCAATTCTACGCACATTTACCTGGGAGTAAGCCCCATTGAACACAGTAGGGCTTTCTCCTGAGTAAACCCGCCTACGATGCGCAGTTAGGCATTGAGAAATACTTACTTGTTATGATTGTGCAATGACTGTCATGTCACATGCTCTAACTTTACGAGCCACACTGAATGCTTATTTAGATTTCCTGTCATTTTTCCTATTGTCATGTGAGGACAGGATGTGGCACAGTTGGACTCCAGTAACTGGCGGCTCTCCGGTGCGTCATCAGTTCTAGAGTTCTCACGCACATCGCCCAAGCTTTTTCCAAATGAACTGAGAAAGCAATCACAGTGGAGATACCCTTGGGCGTTCCCATTGATATCAGAACCATAAGGATGGATAACCCAGTTTAGATTTCTAGTATGGCTTCGGAAGAAAACAGCCCACAATCAGATAGGAGCTGCTTCCAATCTTAAAAGTCTTGCAGGTAAAACTCATTGACTGACTGTGCAATCCTATCTATATTTCTATTCAGAAGCAAGTCCAACAATAGTCTCAACAGGGTTTACTCTCAGACACACTTACATAGGGATTGCAGCTGAATCCAGAGTACTGAGAGAGAGGGGGGGGGACCTCCCTTTTTTGTTAAAACCTGTCTACTACCAGCAAGGGCAGCCACTTTTGGTTAACTTCTGACACTGCAGTGGTGCACCTACAAGTATTCGCAGGGTGCCTTTTCATTTTGAAGGGAATGTTTCCTCGCCTGTCCAGAGATTGCAGTGTGCGTTCCGTTGGTGTGGCTGCATGCTTTACAGTGCAATCCTATCCAACTTACACCACCGGTGTAACCTGCGATGCAGCGAGAACGGGAGGCACCAGAATGGAAAGGGGATTCAAATCCCTTCCAAAGGGGGATTCAAAGGGCAGGGATGTCGCTACCCCCCCCCAGTGGGGGGGGTCAACACGACACACCCACGTGATGTCACAAGCTCAACCCCCTGGGGGCGTGATGTCACTTTTGTGCAGCCCCCTGGAATGCGATGGCAAATGCGGCGGCGCGAAAGCACCCCCACGGGGTTTTTAGATCGGTTTTTGGTCTAAAAACCCTGTGGGGGGTGCACGAGCCGGCAGCGCGGCGGCAGAAACGGCACTTATCCGGCCTTCGTCGTGCACCCCCCAAGCCCGGAGGCAGCCTTCTTGTTGCCCAGATGGCCCTAGAGAGGCTGCACCTGCGCAATTATTGCAGAGCCTCTCTAGCTCCTAGTCTCGCTGGGAGAGAAAGGCCGGGTAAGTGCCGTTTCTGCCGCCGTGCTGCCGGCTTGTGCACCCCCCTCCGCATGTCGCCATACGTTCCGGAGTGTCCATGAGCCAGGGGTGCATGAATCGACACCCCCCTCTGTGTGTCGCCCCCGCCCTCTAACGACATCTCTGTCACAGGGGATTTAAATCTCCCCTCCCCTCCCAAGCCTCCCGCCCTGGCCCTGCCCTCCCCCGCTAGTTACATTACACTGGTGGTGTAAATTGACTAGGATTGCGCTGATAATTTTGCAGGGGATAGGAGATTGGGCGAGGCCAGCGGGTGGCGCAGCAGGTTAAACCGCTGAACCATAAGCTGTCTATTGAAAGGTCGGCAGTTCGACTCCCGCGACAGGGTGAGCGCTCGTTGCTTGGCCAGCTCCTGCCAACCTAGCAGTTCCAAAGCATGTCAATGCAAGTAGATAAATAGGTACCGCTTGCGGGAAGGTAAACAGTGCTCCGTGTTCCAGCTGCATGCTACGCGCTGTGGCAAGGAGAGTCATGCCGGCCACATGACCACGGAGGCGTCTTTGGACAACGCTGGCTCTTCAGCTTTGAAATGGAGATGAGCACCACACCCTAGAGTCGGACACGACTGGACTTAATTGTTAGGGGATACCTTTACCTTTAGGAGATTGGGCAGTAAAATAATTCTCAGTGTGGCTTACTTGATGGGAGGAGAAAGGGGGCTGTCACCACGTGTGCTGTTCTGAGGTCCCTGAAAGAAGGAATGGGACAAAACATAACAAGTATATGCTGCTCCCTGCCTATAGGGAGTCCGTGGTGGCGGCACAAGTGCTACACTGCCCAGTGGTGGAAATCGGAGCGACCCAAATCGTTGTCTGAGTAGGGAATTGCCCAGTTTGCATTGGAGAAGCCATTTATCTCCCCCGGGGTGAAAGTGTGAGCAGCTCGTTTAGAAATTAGTGCAGAAACCTAAGATTTGAACTTCCAGAGCCAGCATTTAGTCCGCTTTTAGTATTGCAGGTGGGGATGGTTTAGATTTCCAGCCCCTAATCTCATTTAACACTCTATAATTGCAACAAAGGCCAATCTATTTAAATTGTCCCCTCCACCGCTCTCAGGGTCTCTCGCGACTCAAATCTCCTGCACTCACATCACATGCAGAAACCAAGTGCAGTGCTTCACTGGTTTACCTGCATGCCCCTCCTTGCACTTTCGAAATGTTTAAAACTACAATAAATACATCACAGAAAATAAGAGCTGAGTTAAAAAGAGCAGGCTCTCCTGCTGCCGCTGCCTTACAGGAGAAACCTACTGAAATCGGAAGTTGAGATAGCGCATAACTCTAGCTTTTTCCTACCTCTATGGGAGGGAAGGCGCTGCCGTAAGTCCTTGGACTACTACTCCCAGGGTGCCACGCGGAAGCCCGGAGGTCAAGGGTGAAGCTCAACATGGCGACGGAGTTGGAGCGTGGCGAACCGGCTGAGGAAACAGCGAGAACTTTTAAGGAGCTGGTGAGGAAATCGCTCATTTCTTCTGCTTTGTGGCTTTCTCCAATTTCCCCCATCTCGCCCTACTCTACCTCGGCCCTCTCACCTCTGTTTCTCTCCAGCACTCATGTGTCTGTTTTCCTTGGTAGTTGACCCACCCCGTGTTTTCTTTCCTCGTTGCACAAACGCACTTGCTCACACACAAGCAGCTCGATGAGTACAGTATTCCTTCCTTGTAGACGTCAGATATGTATCGCGCTGGCTGTCTTTATGTTGTGTAATTGAACAGCTCAGGAATGGGGTGCCCGTGTTGCCCTCAGACGGTCCCAGGGTCGGTACCTGGCATTTTCCAGCTAAGGCTGAGAGAGTCGACCCCCCCCCTTCTGAAATGCTGGGGAGCTGCTTCCAGTCAGTGGAGACCATACTGAGCTAAATAGCCCAATGCAAATAGACATTTCCAGTTTGATTCTCACTCAACAACCCTGTGAGGTAGGCTAGGCTGAGACAGAGTGAATGGCCCAAGGTCCCCAGTGAGCTTGACAGCTGAGTGGAGATTTGCATCCAGGTCCAGCAGTCTATCCGTGGCTACACCACGCAATGACTTTTTAAAGTTGTAGTATGCATTGATTCCTCTTACCTGTGTTGAGTTCACGTGAAGCAACCCTACTTTTAAAGGCACCCATGATTTTAAGTTATCAAAGATTTTAGGTGGTGACTGTCTTGCAGCTGTTCATGAAGAGTTTGTTGCAAGACCATATTGAATTATGAAGGGGGGGGCGTGGCGTGTGGATAATGGATCCTTTTCTATCCTTCTGGAATAACAGGGAGTGACGGATGTTCTGTGTGAAGCTTGTGATCAGCTGGGATGGAAGACGCCAACAAAGATCCAAGTGGAGGCTGTTCCGGTTGCACTGCAAGGTGAGACTGATTCCATCAGCTGACATTAGAGAAAGTAGGAGGCTTTCTTTAGGAATAAGAAGCAAAGCTGCTTCAGATGTTATAGAACAGGTATTCCCAATCTTGCTTATTTCATAGAGTGGCCACCCACTTAGGTTCAGCAGTGAGAACTTATTCCTCTCACCTTATGCTGAGGGGCTCAAGTTGCTTAAGAGAGAAGAGCTTAGTTCTTGTTAGAACTTACAAGGCAACCAGTTTGTCGCTGCAGAGTCTGTGTATACCACCTGTGTAGCAAGGCAGGTAATTAGTGAGAAAAAACTTATTCTCTGATGCTCTGTTTGCAGTCATACTCAGTAGGTCTTCCATAGGAACTTTCCGCAATTGTTGTTGAAAATCTTCCACCTGTGTTGTATGTTCAGTGCTGAATGTGACAAAGCTCTTTTCTTGTAGGCCGTGACATCATTGGCTTAGCAGAGACGGGATCTGGAAAAACAGGGGCTTTTGCTTTGCCCATCCTTCAAGCACTGCTAGAGACACCCCAGCGCTTCTTTGCACTGGTACTTACACCTACTCGGGAGCTAGCATTTCAGATCTCTGAGCAGTTTGAGGCTCTCGGCTCTTCCATTGGTGTTCAGACCGGTGAGTGGTCTTCTTGCAGTACTTGGGAGCAAGCAGAAAACATTGTGACGTTTACAAGAAGCAGAAAGATGGAGCAATTGCTATATGCAGGAAAATAAAAGTATACTGTATTGTCCCGAGTATAAGATGCACCTGATTATAAGTCGCACCCTTAAAGTTTGGTGCTATTAAAAAACTTTAATTAAATCACTGGCATTACATATATGCCAGTGATTTAAACGAACAGTGCAATCCTGTGCATGTCTACTCGGAAGCAAGTCCCACTGTTCTCAATGGAGCTTACTCTCAGGAAAGTGTGCACAGGATTGCAGCCTAAACCATTCATTGCCAGGGGAGGGGGGATGAAAGTGTATGTGATCTTGCTTTACAAGAGTGTACAAAACCCAGCAGAGCAGAGAACGATAATTAACAACTTATTGCAGACTGGAAAGGGTTACAGCCTGTACAGGGGAGAGGTAGAGGGGTGGAGCCCGCTGCATCTCTGCCTAATTACACTAAAAACAAACACAGAACTTAGGAGGCGTTGCATCTTGGACAATGGGTCTCCTCTTCTTCCAGCAATGTCTCTTTATTTTTGCAACAGTGCGAGTATACGACACACCCCTAGTTAAAAAAGTTAAATTAAGGTAAAAAGTGTGTTTTATACTCTGGACAATACGGTATAACGTTTCCAGAAATTTGCTTCTTCTCTGGCTGCAAAGTTTCCATCCCTGTGATTGTAAAGATAAAATGGGAAGTTTGTTGGCTTTCCCCCCTTAAAAACATACATACAGAGAAGAGAGATTTCAGGGGGTGGGAGCACCTACTACTTTCTCCTTGTGCATGTCTCTCCTCGCTCCCATTGTGCAAGTTGTGTGAGACATTCAAATTCAAATTGTATAATTTCATGGCAGGGTCATTGTTAGTCTTTAACATCGAACTCCAACACCCTTGTTTGCATTGCTTCTCTTGAGCAAATTATTGATCTTTTGCAGTTTTTGTTAGGACATGTGGCACTTTGGTTGGTTTTGTAGGAGCCATTCATGCCACTTCCTTTGTGTGATTTCGGAACATAGTCTGTATCAGATGTTGCCTGAGCCCCATGCTGGATTCTTCTTCCTAATGCTGATTGGTAGCCGTTGGCGCCGAGGCCTTTTGTTCAAAGATGTACTTCTTGGCACCTCGGTGTTCCAAAGCCTTGAGGAATGTTAGGCCATGCCCGTGAATTAGCTTGAAAACGGGGGGGGGGGGGGGGCGCGGTTGGCTAAATGCCTATGTGTTGGTAAGGTGTTGCCGCCATACAGATAGCGTTGGTTTGTCTGTAAAGAAGGGTGTATCTGTGTATCTGTATATCTGTGGTGTTTACTGATTGTATTTCAAAGGACCTTATTTTCTTTTCTTTCCTAAGCTGTTATTGTGGGAGGAATCGACATGATGGCCCAGTCTTTGACTCTGGCCAAGAAACCACATGTAATCGTTGGTAAGAAACCAGCAACTCAAATGATTCGGATGTTTTCATTGAGACCTTAAGAATCTGGATGAATGAGGGCTATCGAAGCTCTGGGTCTTTCTGCACGCAAAGTTGAGGAAATGAAAAGCAATGGGAGATGTGTAGTTGACCAGAAACTGCATCCGTTGTTTTTCCTTTCCCTGCCTTTCCAATTTAATGTTTCTTGAGTCTAGCCAGTGGGAAGGTTAAGCACCAGCTGCTTGTTGTTGTTGTGTTGTATTTTAATGTTTAAATTGTGGCAGTCATAGGAATGCATAATGACTCCCAACTTTATTCTGGGGCTACCTGGCAGCACTTCTCTGGCAGGGTTCCGCCAATCCCTGACGTAGAGACCAATTTGTTGTATTCTGTTAGAATATCTTTAGTTGGAATTGAGTATGAGTAATAGTAATACTGTTTGATTGGCTAGAGCCAGTGGGTGGCGCAGTGGGTTAAACCACTGAACCATGAGCTGTTGATCGAAAGGTCGGCAGTTCGAATCCGTGCGACGGCTCCTGCCAACCTAGCAGTTCGAAAGCAAGGAATTGCAAGTAGATTAATAGGTACCGCATCAGCGGGACGGTAACAGCGTTCCATGCGCCTCGGTGTTGAGTCATGCTGGCCACATGACCATGGAAATGTCTTCGGACAGCGCTGGCTCTTCGGCTTTGAAACGGAGATGAGCACCGCTCCCTAGAGTCGGACACGACTGGACTTAATTGTCAAGGGATACCTTTACCTTTACCTTTGATTGGCTAGGCTTGAGTATATGACCTCATACAGCTAATCTCCCAAAATATGTTCCTGTTTTTCAATCTTTTCCACTGAGATACAGATAGCCTTGCCGATTCAAACCTGTGGCTATGTTTACAGAGGCTTTTTGGAGACGGAAGCAGTGTCACTCATGAGACGTGACAAGCTGAAATGAGTGGAGGTTACATGATAGTGTTGCTCAGTGGACTGCGCCTAGTGTCCTTTCTTTGTACGCTTTCCAGGACAGAATTCTGGGATTTTTGCAACCAACCATTTACCTTTGTCTCCCTCTTCTGCTGATAGCTACACCTGGCCGTCTTATTGACCACCTTGAGAACACGAAAGGTTTCAATTTGAGAGCTCTGAAGTACCTAGTAATGGATGAAGCGGACCGGATTCTCAATATGGATTTTGAGACAGAGGTGAGCTCTGCTAGTCCCTGCTCTTTTAAAGTGGTTCGTTGGAAGAAGGCGAAGCTTGGTCTCAAAGTACTTTTACGTATTCTTCTTAGAGACCTGTTTGTTTTGCTCCATGATATGTGTAGCATAGTTCTGTTGCCCAAGCGACCTCTTGTCTCTGCCATTTACAGCTGGCAATCTGATGTCATGCTTGCTTATTAGCATTTTTGGTAGCAAATGTTTCGTCTTTAAGAGAAAGCCAGGCTGTTCTGGAAAGTAGGCTTGCAATCTTGGTATCTAGCATTACTCAGGTTCTCTTTCAAGGGTGTTTGCCTTGTAAGGCCTTATTGGTTCTGTAAATTAACCTTTTGATTTAACACAGGTAGCAAGGTCCCTGTCTAAAGTTGTTGGGATCCTTTCTTCCCATGCTGTGCTCTTGAACCTGGCCCCATTTCCTTGCACTGCTCCGTGTTATTGAGTAGAGGAGTGGTTCAGTTAAAATAAAGGAAATACATATTTTCTTTGTTGTACCCCCATCAGGGGGCCGCGGTGGCTTAGTGGTTAAAACGTTGAAGTGCAGACCGGAAGGTCAGTAGGACAGCAGCTGGGAGACCCAAGTGCCGCGTGACGGAGTGAGCTCCTGTCTCTTGTCCCAGCTCCTGCCAACCTAGCAGTTCGAAAGCAGGAAATTGCAAGTAGATAAATGGGTATCGCTGCAGCGGGAAGCGTTCTAACAGCGTGACTAACAGCGTTCCGTTAGTCATACCGGCCACATGATCACAGAAGCGTCTTTGGACAGCGCCTGCTCTTCGGCCTTAGAAACGAGCACCGCACCCTAGAGTCGGACGCGACTGGCTTTCATGCAGGGTATACCTTTACTTTTTACCCCCATCAGGCTAGATTGTGACTCCCTTGATTATGCTTGCTATGTTCCTTGAATATCTTTCTGTGGCTTTGTATCTCCTGCTTTTTTTTTCCTTCATAGGTGGACAAGATCTTGAAAGTGATTCCCAGGGACAGGAAGACTTTCCTCTTTTCTGCTACAATGACTAAAAAGGTATGAAAGAATTTGGCATTTTGTATTAACTCTCGGGTCAGGTTTTGTGTGTGTAAGAGAGACCACTGGTATCATGGCAGAACTGCTGTCTGAAAACGTTAATCTTTGTTCAGGTGCAAAAACTCCAGCGTGCAGCTCTAAAGGACCCTGTTAAATGTGCGGTTTCATCGAAGTATCAGACCGTTGAAAAACTGCAGCAATACTATATTTTCATCCCTTCCAAGTTCAAGGTAATCTTATTTCCTTCCTCTGTTTCATATTCTACCAGGATTATTTTTTCTTCTTTGAGCATGTTTTTAACGTTTTCTCCTTTCATCATCTCTGCATTACTTCCCTTTCTGATTGCGGTTTCTTCTCTTTTAGGACAGTTATCTTGTTTATATTTTGAATGAACTTGCTGGGAACTCATTCATGATCTTCTGCAGCACTTGCAATAACACTCAGAGGACAGCCCTCCTGCTTCGGAATCTGGGCTTCACAGCCATTCCCCTCCATGGACAGATGAGTCAGGTACAGGTTGCAAGGAAAGTTCTGAAATGCCATACTGACACATTTTAACGACTCGTGTAGCTCATACACATCACTGACTTTGTCATTCTTTTTAGTCATTCGTCATCCATGCACCGTTGGTGCATCTGAAATAGAATGTAATGAGTGAATTGGAGTTTCAATCATTCTTCTTTTCCAAGTGGGAAGTTTAAAATCCTGCTCACTTTCTTTTTCCTCTTTCCTCAGAGTAAACGATTAGGATCGTTGAACAAGTTCAAGGCCAAAGCGCGTTCCATTCTGCTGGCTACAGATGTCGCTAGCAGGGGCCTGGACATCCCCCATGTCGATGTAGTGATAAACTTTGACATTCCTACCCATTCCAAGGTGAGTTAAAAGGGAAACTGTTGAGCTGGGATTTCGCTGTCCAAGAATTGGAATGTCTCAGTAGAGCTCACAAGGAGAGATGGAGGACTCCTGGCTGTTTTCCTTCTTAATTCTGAAGATTACGTTCATTTCCGTGAACCCATTTCTCTTGAATGATGAGAGGGTTGCGAAGGAGAATTCATTTGCCAGCAAGAGGTGGGGCTGTAAAGGAAAGTTACAGGAAAAGAGAACCATTGTTAATCCAGACAATTTTGCACCGTATGTACCACCTTTTTAACATCTACATGAAACCGTTGGGGGAGATCATCCGGGGATTTGGAGTCGGGTGTCACCAATATGCCGATGACACCCAGCTCTATCTCTCCTTGCCATCTCATTCAATTGTGGCGCCTCAATTGTGGAGCTCCTTGCCAGGGGACTTGAGAACTACCCCCTCCCTCATGACGTTTCGGCAAGGGCTCACAGTGTTTGTTTCGTCTAGCGTTTGGGTGATGGGTTGTTGTTTGACTCCTGTGTCTCAAGATATTCTGCTTTGCTGCTTCTCTGCTCCATATTGTTGCCCCCTCACAATGGATTTTATTTTAATTTTATGTATTTTAAATTATGTGTATTAATCCTTGTTGTAAGCTGCCTTGGGCATTTGCCTTGGCATAGGATAAGGCAGGGTATTTTTTTTTTAATATATGCCACAAATTCTTCTTAATGATTAGGACTTTGCCTCCATAATCCATGCTCTAGTAACCTCTAGAATAGATCACTGTAATCTACATGGGGCTGCCCTTGATTGAAGACAGATCCGAAATTACAACTGATCCAAATTGCAGCAACCAAAATTTTAACTGAAACGGGTCAGAGAGACCATGCATCACTGTTCCTGAAAGATCTACAATAATGACCAGCTGGTTTCTGGGCTCAGTTGAAGGTGTTGCTGTTGACCTTGACAGCTCTTGAATCTGTGACATCTTGCTTTTTGAGAGCTAAATATGAGATGTTTAGAAAGTTGTGTCCCAGGTCAATGCTTTTAAAAAAAGTTTGATTATACAATTACAGTATTTTCTATCCACTGCTACTACCAGTGGATGGGAAGACTTGCTGTTGCATAGATAGTTTTATGAGTGATTCATTTGGCCACAGTGCAGAGCCTGCACCTTTAAGAAGTTAAATGATTAATCACTTCTCATGTAAAGTCACTGGATGGTTTCAAATAATGGGGCCATCCTTGTCCTTTCTTAAAAACTTACCATGTAACACCTATAACTGCATGGGTAGTAAGTTGTCTGGAATCTCTGATCTTTTGGTTATGCACATCTTTACCGCTTCCCTTGATGAAACTACACAATGTTGAAATGCAATGAATTAAAGATCCAGATCACACCAGCATCTTCTATATACTCTTGTTCAGATTGTACTTTAACTCTGTTTTGCTGTGTCTTTTTTTTTCTGTGACTGACTGTTGGGGCCCTTTCAGGATTATATCCATCGGGTGGGGAGAACTGCTCGAGCGGGCCGCTCTGGAAAATCTATCACCTTTGTCACGCAGTAAGTACTGCTTGTACAATTTCCACTGTGTCATATGACTGATAACAGTACATCTTCTTTGAGCAATTGGAAAAGGAATCTTCTCATTTGATGGGAATGGGGATTCCCTGATGGGAAAATTGGGGGTGGACGCTGGCTAGTTTATGGAGTGCTGGCTAAAAGGAACCCTATAAATAAGACACTACGGTTCACTTTCTCCCAGGTATGATGTGGAGCTCTTCCAGCGCATTGAGCACCTGATTGGCAAGAAGTTGCCTGCCTTCCCTACACAAGAAGAGGAGGTCATGATGCTGACGGAGCGCGTGGCTGAAGCGCAGAGATTTGCTCGGATGGTACGTTCATCTTGAAGGGAGGCCATCTTGCACTCATCCTTTTCAAGGTTACGTTGCGCTTCCACAGATCCATGGGTTTGGTTTAGACGGAGATGCATGCTGATGTGCGACAAGCCCTGTGTTGACTTTGGGTATGATTGCAATGTTGGGATCATTTTAGTGCAAAGTAATTCCATGCAAAGATACTACTGATATAAGAGGTACATCGTGTCCCACAGATATCCTTTTTGTTTCCTTCTGTGTTGGACCTGTAACAGCCATTGTTGCAGCTTAAATGATATGTGCTGTCTCTTGACAAATATACTAAGGTACACAAACATAAAAGAACATGGTGTTCTGAAGATGGGTGACATTGTACATATGTTCGGTGAAGATTGCAGTTTCTCTTGCCTCATAATAAAACTCATACATTGAAATGAGTTTCCCAAATCCAAAATTGCTGTGTGCATTTTGCAATCAATATTCAGAGTTGTTTGCTGCTGTGCTTTAAAGCCAAAACTGGGATCCAGGAGAAGGACTGGGCTTTTTGTGAACACTTGTATCCTTGCTGAAAGGCCATACAGGTATGTTGCCATGATCAAATCTGGTTACATGGCATAACCACATTATCCCCGATTGACTGAATTCACTATTTCTAGTGAGAAGAAACTGTTTTGGTGTCAAAGCAGGTGTTGGGAGGGGCAGTCAATACGCATAAAAAAGGATAGGCATTTGTGGGGAAGGCTCAACATTGGAAAACGTTGTGGGTTCCAAAAACCCACCTTTTTGTATTGAAAACATTTAGTAGTAAACATTGGCATTGGCTCTAGTTCACAGCCTCTTGACACATTTTTATTTAACAATTTCCACTCTGCCTTTCTCCCTGCAATGGGGGACCCAAGTCAGCTTGCAACACAGTAAAATACAGAATAAAAGTACAACAATCCAATAAAATGATAAAAAGCAGCAGCATAAATAAATGCAGATAAAACAGCGGCACAAAACACAAATAAAAGCAGCATATAATAAAGTGCAGGTAAAAGCAGTATAAAAACAATACAGCACAAATCAAGGCAATAAAAATATCGTAATAAGTGCCTATAAATAGCAAAGAATAGCAGGGGACCCCCCCCCCCCCGGAAACACAAATACCACATTATAAAGAAAAAGCAAAAAGGGGAAAAAATCCTAAACCCTGCTGGAAACTCCCTCCCCCGGGAGGTGCAGAGCTTAAATCAAGAAGGAGGGAGTTCCATCATTGCATTGCACAGAGAAGGCTCTACCTCTAGTTTCCCCCCCCCCCCAGCTCAGTCAAGCACAGCACATGTAGGGGAGCCCCCTCGGGGTGGACCAGCGTATACCATGGAAGAAATCCACATTAAACTTGTGGGGATTGTGAGTTTTTAATGCTTTCAGCCAAATGTTCACCCCATGATTCTTTGACTCTGTAAGCCAGAAAGCGTAAGCTGTTTCCGTCCTTTTCTCTTTGCAGGAGTTGAGACAGCAGGGGGAGAAGAAGAAGCGCTCTCGAGACGAGGCAAACGAAGACGATGATGCGGAAGGAGCCATGGGGGTCAGAAACAAAGTGGCTGGTGGGAAGAAGAAGAAGAAGTGGAAAGCTTGAGAGTGAATCGCAGCAGACTTTTTTCCCATGCTTTTTGGGGCCCCTGGGTTTCGGGGGCCCCAGTCTAATGCCAGTTTTGGACTGAACCATCTAGCACAAGCCCAGATAGCAATGTTGTCTCCTTTACTGGCACGTTCGCAGCTGGATAACCCATCGTCACAGATATAATCCAGAAACATTCCAAATGCAAGCCTGGAAAATCTGTTCTAGCACCTCTTACTTCTACAGCCTGTCATCGTTCTGTTCACCAGGAGGTAATGGGGGAGAGCTAATTCCAAAAACTGTTTCTGGCCAGTGAAATGGGTTTGACTCCAGCCAGAACCTTTTTTCAACCTGCTACCTCCAAGCTATGGAGAGTGACGTCTGCATCTCACAAGAAGATAATTAGCAAAGGATTAAAAGTTGCATGTTGCGATGGTTCTAAGGTGTGCAGGCAAAGATGGAACTCTGAGATCCATGCCTTAAAAGGAGAGATTTGGGAGGGGAGATGGATTCAAAAATACATATTTTACTTACCTAAACCACACTGGCCTGTTTGTCCAATTGCACTTCTTACTGCGCTTTGTGTTACAGATCTTCTTTCTCAGTTCATTTTGTTCAGATACCTGCGCCGATGAAATCTAGGACAGCTTCAACTGTCTCGGATGCCTTTGTTTACTATGTCGCCTAATAATCTCACAAAGCATGTTAAAAATAGCCCCCCCAAAGAAGGTGAATAGTTGCTGTATGCTTGATAGTGTGGAGGGAGGGGAGGAGGAAGTTGTTAAAAGCACATGGTTTTTTTTCTTCCTCATTATCTCCACTCCAAGGCATTTCTGCCTGAGAGCCAACACTAAGAGGCAGTGTTAATTCAGTCAGGATCTTTGTCAGAATATCTGTAGCTGATTTATTGCTTGCTTCTCTTTTGGCGCTGCTGAGGTTAGTGGAATGAGAAGAATATGACACAAGCAGGAAGATTTCTGCCTGGTTCCCCATCACGAGAAGCATCTCTGCTATTCCTACCGTTGTGAACATAAGAAGAGCCCTGCAGCTGGATCAGGCCAAAGGCCCATCTAGTCCAGCTTCCTGTATCGCACAGTGCCCCCCCCCCCAGATGTTGTGGCTCTCTTAAACGATAAACAGGAAAGCTGGCATTGAGCTGCCTGAATGGATAACAAAACGTTTTTGGAGTGAGTATCATGTTTATATAGGGAATGCCCTAGTGTGGGAAACTATCCAAATTACAAACAACAAAATAATGAGTTGGAACTACCGGCCCTGTTTGTCACAGAAGGGCACAACCTTCATCTTTGATACTGAGTTTGCTGGGAGGAGTTATGACCTATAAATTACTTTCAAAGGGTTTAATGCACCTTTTAAGTGCATTCAGTACAGGAGGAGCAAAACATATTTAAGAAAATCATTTCTCAGTGTAAGACTATTGTATTCTAAACCAGTTGTGTGGGTCCCCCCTCTTATGTTTAGATTTGTGTTCTCCTAGACCTCCCTGACATGTGAAAACATTAGAGTTACAAAAACACTAGAAATCTAAAGTTAACCACACCCACATACTTAACTGAGGCCTCACCTGCCAAAGGTATGTACATTCGTTTCTGCTAAAAATATTACCCTTTTCCCTACCCTGAGTTTCAGTACTAAGAAATAGTTTATCTATTTGATCATGTGGACTGCAACAATGATGCTTGTATAAACAGTGACTGGTTGAGACGGTGTGCAAGACTTCATTGTAGAGCTGAGCTCGGTTCTATATCGGCACGCTACCCTGATGTCTGCGTTTTACGTGTGTGCATGGAAATACCTTTTGCGTCCCTCAATGGAAGGCACTTCGACTAAATCTGTTTTGGGTTCCTGGTTGAGATTGGTGAGATGGCTACCCGGAACCTAGACCTTTCCAGCTGTAGTTTACCTTTCTAGAAAAAGCCATAGATAGACATTGACGATTTTAGTCTTGTTCTTTTGCTAACATAAGTAATACACATCCACCAAAATGGCTCTGGAAATACCCAAGGCGAAGACCCATTGGTATTGTGAAGATCCAGGTTTAAAAGATGACAAAACGGCTTGAATTATAGAACTTCAGAACTCTGCAGTCTGTACATAGCTGCAGTTGGCTTCAGGTCACTCTCTAGTATCAGGCTTTGAGCCCAGACATAGGTTCAGCAAAGATGCACAGTGCAAGCACAGCAAGTAAAGTATGCATTACACATTTTCTGTGGAGATCTAATACTAAAATGAAGCCAGAAACACAGAAACCATGGGAACTAGTTGGCTTTATTTTTATTAATGTATTGCTGGATTAGGTTGTGAAACTCCAAAAGCAGTGTTTCTGTGAAACTCCAAAAGTAGCTATTAATGCTTCTAGGTCTCTGTGCAGTAGTTATGCATGGAATGGAGAGAGGGAAGTTCTTTTCCCTCTTACACAGCACCAGAACCAGAGGACATCCACTGAAATTGAGGGGTGGGGGAGTTAGAACAGACAAAATAAAATATTTCTTTATCTAGCGAGTAATTAATCTGTGGAACTCCTTGCCACAAGATGCGGTGATGGCACCTGGCCTAGATGCCTTTAAAAGGAGATTGGATAGAGTTATGGAGGTAAGGTCCATTAAAGTCCATCATAGGTTTACAAGTCATGACTATATGCAACTTCCAGGTTCTGGAGGTAGCCTGTCTCTGAATGCCAGATGCAAGGGAGTGGGCAACAGAATACAGGTATTTTGTTTTCTTGTGTGCTCCTGGAGGCATCTGGTGGGGCCACTGTGAAATACAGGAAACTGGACTAGATGGGCCTTTGGCCTGATCCAGCAAGGCTCTTCTTAGTATTACTGCTAATGGGGAAGCATTGCATTTCTAATGCCAAAGATGCTCCTGCTCAAGAATATTTTTGTGATAGGGTGTAAAGAGTCCTATGTTGTCCTTTGACACTGCTGGGGCAGCCATTCAGTCCTGACACGCTTCCATCTCTCTCTTCTCCCTGCACAACCAATTTTTCACAATCAAAATCTGTCAGTTTTGTGTTAGCCCGATCTAGGGGTGGTCTCAAACCTCATCTCACCACAGAAGGAAGGCAAGAATCCTGGATTTTTTTTCTCTCTCCAGAAAACTCAGAGTATTAAGGAGGGCGGGCAGCAAAGTACAGTACAGTATTTTTTTTTTAACCAAACCACTAGATGGGGGCATAAAGTCATGAACCGGAAGAGATTACAATTCCAAGAGAGGCAATTTGAAGAAAAAAAGGATTTAGAGGGAGTCGATGTTGAAATAACTGTACAGCACGGCCAAATGGATGACATGTTAATAAATTAAAATAAGGGCGTTAAGCACCATGAGAGAATTTATTTGGATTTCAGCTCAAGGAATATTGCTGCAGTGGGGAGTGTTAGCAAAACGTTCTTGATGAATTGGACAAATTAAGCCGCCCTTACAGCAGCCATTTAGCTTTAGTTTTGCAGTGCGTTCTCCTGAAGCACTTTCAAACAATGGAAGGCATTTTTAAAAGTGCTTAGAAAAGGCAAAAGAAAAGACGGAGCCTCTTTGAGGAAGTTGGCCTGCCAGGGGACTAATATATATTTCTTTTGGTCTTACATTGTACTTCAGTTTGGTCCCTGTTGGAACACCTGAAATGATATACGCCCAATGTCCTTTATGAGCCTTGCAATTTCAGGAAAGACAAAGTGGGGAGAATTTGGCAAAAATAAGGCATGCTGAATTCAAAGTGGAACTACGTTGCACAGTTGAAGGCTGCAATCTTATGCACAATTATGGTACTTGAAAAGAAGTGCTGTTGAATTTACTGCTGAATAAACCTGCATTTAATCGGGGAGGGGGAGGCAAGTCCTGTTGATTTCTATAGGCCTTGTGCTTGTCTAATTTTAACTGGGTTCAATGCACTCCTTCTGGTTTTGCTCTCAGTGGCATAGCACAGGTTGGTCTCTGTGATAGGTTGTGGGAGGGGCACCTCTTGTGGGTGACGTCTCTTGGAAGCCAAAGAAGCCTTGGAGATGTATTGTCCAACTCGGGTAAGCGACTTGCTTTAACTACATAGATGGCTTACGGACTGCTAACTGTGATGCATGTGAAATCTCCTGAAGAAGACTATTCAGGCCAGAGGCAAGAGTTTCAGACAACCTTGAGCTCTAACATCCCTCTTCTTCAATATTAATAAGGAGTAAATGTTAGGATCCCAGGTAGGCTGTGAAGAACAACAGTCTGGGGGCATTTGAAGTGAGATGGGGATTCAAAATATTGTCACCACCGCATATTTCTACAACGCAGAAACTTTCCCACCCTTGTTTTTCATTCAGATAAGCAATGCTTCTTAATCAATGCTTCTTCCCCTGTTGTTTTCTGCACCAGCTCCTAATATTAGTCTTCTGCGTACGTACATCTACGGTAATTCCACTCAGCTTTTCAAACATACACAGTGAGGACTTATTCATGTGTACACAGTCTGACGCGATTCTTTATTTTGAAACATTGATACAATTGTCTCTTAATCGCTTGCTTGCTTGGTTACATCAGATTACCTGGAACTGGTATCGTATGATGAATGGGCGGCCCAATTGTTGAAAAGGATGACCTTGCCCCATTGATTTCTGTGAGGAGAGATCAACTTTGAATAGCTAGACCAGTTTGACTGGTTTGTAGATTGGCCTATGAATGAGAGGCAATTCCCTCAACTATTTCCTCAGGAGGATGGATGTTTTGGGGTGGCACGTGTAACTATTTGGCCAGAAGTTTGTAGAAAAGGATATGGTCATGATTGAAGGAAAGCCAAGCAAGCAATGTGGTTCCTGATACCCAAAGAGTGAATACTCCTGGGAATATTAGGTGGACTGTGAAAAGGAAGCCAGATGAAGTTGCTAGCAGTGGTGGGAGGGTATTATATATATCGGACTGCCTGTTTAAAAGGCAAACTCAGGAGTCCGCAGGAGGTGTGAATGAACAGGAGGAAACCGTGAGTTGGACCCAGAGGAAGGTCGTGCAAGCAAGCATAAAGTGCAAGGGATGTGTGTGTGATTGATGCCAACTACTCCCACCACCTGCCATATTTGTCCCGTGCCCCTCAGGATCGACGTTTTCAGGGTGCTGGTGTCTGCAGCGTGGAGAAGGAAGTGGGAAAGCCCTGCTCTGTGAGTGGAACATTGTCCACAGTTCTCCGTATCCAAGCCAGTTCCACACCTTTTCAGCAGAGGTCTGTGTGAGTGGTTGAGGCCTGTATGGTTTCCTCAGAGACCCAAACAGTGGTCGGCCTTGGTAAATGGCTGCTTTTCTCACATCTGGTAGAAGGAAGGAAGGGTGGGTGGGTGGGTGGACGGACTGAGAGGTTTTTACAAAAGCAGCCATTTACAAACTCACGGTTTGTGAGTGAGTGATGTTTGCCGTGTTTTTCTCAAAGCTCAGACTTTGGGGGCAGGCACCAGGGCACAATTTTCTATGAACGACTCATAAAATTGGAATTTTATTTCAGACTCCCAGATAGTGAATCGTGACCACTTGGCCAGCATTTGTATGGTGGGGAGGGAGTGGTCTTGCTTTACATTTGGCCAGGAGCTCTAGCCAGTTCTTTATCTACACAGCTATGCACACTCTGATAAAGTGATTATTTTGTTCCTGTGAAAGTGCTCTTTCTTTGTGCATTCCCTTTTTTTGATACTTCCAGTTGTGGGTGAGTGTGCCTGCCGCTGCCGCCGAGTTGGACGATGGTGCCAGTCCACATGACGCTGTGTGTCTTGATTAACAACAAATGCATTTGGTCACGAAGGCTGCATTCCTGTGCATGCTTACATGGGAGTAAACCCTGTTTGAATGCAGTGGGACTTGCTTCTGAGTAAGCATGTGTTGCATTGTGCTGTAAAGTGATTTAAGTGCAAGACCTTTATTCCTGGATGTGTGTGTGCACACTATGACAGCACATACAAGCGCAATCATGGCAAAATGGACTCACTTTGAATTGGCTGTGGGTCCTCCTGCTCTGGCAACAAGGGATATGCCTGGCCAAGGGATGGAGCTGCCAACCAGTGCAATGAGTGTGTGTGTGTGTGTGTGTGTGTGTGTGTGTGTGTGTGTGTGTGTGTGTGTGTGTGTGTGTGTGTGTGTGTGTGTGTGTTACGGCATTGCTTTTTTGGAACGGCATTGCTTTGCCTCTCTTCAAAGATGCTTGCCATTGCCGAACTCTGCCAGTAGTGCAGCTGTGGGTTAACTGGGATGGGAAAGAGCAGATGCACACTGGAGAAAGTTGAAGGGCAGGGGTTGCCTGCTCCTAAATAAGAAATATCTGTGATCCTCGCTCTTGTAGGTAGGAGGAGTATTCCTTGACTAGCATTCCAGGTCCCAAGAAAGCAGGATAATGGATTCACATGAACCTACTATTGTAAAGGGTGGGAGGGTGGGGGGGGGGAGAGGCTTTTCACATGGGCAGGGGACAAGTGCGCAGTGCATTCCAGTGACGTGGAGAAGTCTGCATTTAATACACCAGCTTAGCATTTATCGCCCCTTCAGGAGAAGTCTGGAACCTGGATGCAGGGTTGTGTCTTGGGGATTTTGGGGAACTTCTGTCATTTATTAAATCCTATTTTGAGAAAGAGCATATGAAACTGCCTTGGCCTGGCATAGACTATTGATTCCTCTCCCTCAATATCGCTCCACTAACTGGTAGCGGCTCTCTGGGATTTCAGGCAGGTTTTCCCCAGTTCTTTTTGGACACACCAGCAACTGAACCTGGGGGGTCTTCCTGTGCAAACCTTGTGCCCCACCACTGAGCGATCATCGCAACTCCCCAGAGCAATTCCTTTCAAGCCCCTGTGTTAAAGTTGAAGCTGTGTTAAAGTTGAAGTGTCCTGAAGGTTCATGTGGCTTATTCACATTTAGCTTTGGTGTTAACGCAACTTATTGGATTGTGCAGACTAGAGGTGGGCAGCCAAATCCTAACTAAATCCCCCCCCATGTCAATGCAGCGGCGCCAGTGCAGGCTAGGCATCCTGCAATGAAATTTACCAGGCTGGAGGTCTCCTCGGGGTAAAGGGATATTTATTTCCTTGCCCCGGGGAAAGCCCCAACCGGGTCAACTTGGACCTGTGCCAGCAATATTTCTGGCACAAGTATGAGTTGATCCATGTCGGCGGATCAGGTCCGAGGAGGGGGAATAGGAGATGGGATGCGCCGACGCCACCAATCTCACCCCCCTCCCGGGCCTGATCTGACAGCTCCCATCACCGCTGCTCTCCCTCAGGTCCGTAACAGCAGCCAGGCCCAGGAAGGGGGATAGTATTTCAGCAGAGCCGCCACCTCCAATCCTCCCCCTTCCTGGGCCCGGCCGAACAATCTCCCCACCCAGAGCACCCCGTTCCACCCTCCCCTCATCCCAGCGCCACCCTATGGGGAACCTACCTTCTTGGCGGCCGCAGGTTCTGGGGTAGCTAGAGTGGCGTCTGCCTTGGCACCAGTGCCACCTACTTGCCGGGTGCCACAAACGTGCTTTGCGGCATGTTTGTGACACCCTAGACTGGTGGAGCAGCAATTCACCAGTCTAAACCTTGGACAGGATTGCACCATATGTGAAACGGGTGGGAACATATAAATCAATGGTGCTGATCACACAAGGCAAACCTGCTGAACTCTACCATATTGTTCTTCAGCAGAATGAGTTCTTCCCTCTGAGGCGGCTTACCTGGACTGGCAGGCCTCTGTTGCTCTGCCAGTGGGCATGGGAAAGCTCCAGCCTTCCTGCCGACGCACCTGGCTTCTGCACTGTTAGGCTTTGGCAATGGGGGATAGGATTGGGCCAAAAGTTTTGCTTGCATTTGTCCCATGTGACTGCTTGTGATGATGCCATGAAAGTGTAGGAACACTACTACAACTTTTGCACTTTGCAACCGCATGCTGCAGTGACTGTTGCAACACGCATACTGTGACCGCAGTGATAACACAGAGGCACAACAAATCTTATCATGTTTGCCTGTTTGATCTCAGCACACACGTCTTATTTAATCCAGCTGTTATGAAGAGATAAACCTTTCTGTGTTGATTTTAGCCCCATGTTTCCCCTAACTTTTGTGGATTTTTTTTAAGGCTGTAGCAGAATAGCAGGGGATTGCCGAGTTCGAAAATAACAGCTATACTATGTGTAATCGCAACTGTTCTGCAAATTGTGCTCCTGGGAAGCTGGTGTTAGGCAGACTGACTTGTTTAGCCTACATCATACTTGATGCTCACATTATTGCTTTATTCTGGATCTGTTTATATTGCTATAACACCACTTTACATGTCAGTTTTAATGGGAGCATGTTAACAGTCCTGAGTTGTGTACCCATTAAAGTTGTGCTACTTGACACATGTTCACATCCAACCATCTCTCTCTCTCTCTCTCTCTCATATAAATAATCTTTATTTACTGAGGATTGCACCGGGGGGCATAGCCTCCTCTGCAGGCCTCCCTGTGCTTCAGATTGGCTCCCTGAAGCTATCGAGACCCACTTCTGGTTTTCGTTCGAAACCAGAAGTGGGTCTCGATTGCTTCAGGGAGCCAATCTGAAGCACAGGGAGGCCCGCAGAGGGGGTTGTGCCCCCCTGACCCTCTGGAGGGCCGTTGTGACCCCTTTTTCCTGCCGGCGGCGTGATTCCGGGAGCACAGCCACCGTCAGCCTACCCCTGCAAATACTTGCAACTTTCCCAACTCTTGGGGAGAATTTTGAGAAACGTTGGTCTAGATCAAATTATTTTCAAATATTTTCCAAAGTGGGAACTCTTAGACTCCTGGTTCAGACTGAGCCCTGGTATTGAGGTTAACCCCCAAACCTGTTTGGGGTTGCACTCCCCCTGCAGGAACCAGGTGCACAGTTTGGAAGTGCTCCTGGACTCACAGCTCTCCCTGGAGAGCCAGGTGGCAGCTTTGGCTTTGGGTCCGTTTGCCCAGCTTCAGCTGGTGTGCCTGCTGCAGCCGTACTTGAGTTGATTAGACCTGACCATGGTGGTCTATGCCTTGGTGACTTCAAGATTGGATGACTGTAACACTCTGTATATAGGGCTGGCCTTGAAGATGGTTTGGAAGCTGCAATTAGCGCAGAATGTGGCCGCCTGGGTGGTATCTGGAACTAGACGGTTTGATTCTATTGAACCACTGCTTTGGCGACTGCACTGGCAGCCCATTCGTTTCTGGGCCCAATTCAAGGTTGCTGGTATTGACCATTAAAGCCCTTCACAGTTTGGGTCCAGGTTATCTGAGGGACCGCCTTCCCCCATACATTCTGGCCCGCCCTCTTAGGTCATCTGAGGAGGCTCTCCTATAAGTGCTGCTTTTTTTCCAAGTTAGAGGGATGGCGGCACGAGGGCGAGCCTTCTCTGTAGTGGCACCACCATTAGGGAATCCCCTACCGGGGGCATGAAAAACTATCCCCTCACTCATGGCTTTTCGGCATGGGCTCAAAACATTTCTGACTTGTCTGGGCGATGACGGGTTGATTTACGCCCTCTGTAATCGTGTCTTGGTTCTGCTGCCTCTTTCTGAATCAAATAGCTCCCCCCCCCCCGGTTTTATTGTTTTTATCAATGATTTCACTCATTGTTTGTATACATTGTACATCTTATAATGGAAGTTTATAAGTTGCTTTATTTACTTTGGCTTGGGAAAGGCGGGATATAAATTCACTAAATAAATGAAACGATGATATGAGAAAGGGTTGTGCTTGCTCTCCTGGGGAAGGGAGCCTTCTAGCTTCCTTCTCCCCCTGTGTGCCACCTCGGAGGCACAAATGAAGGCTTCCACCTCTGCAGTGTCTTTTTTGTTTCACTCTTGACAACGGCAAACAAATGCAGCAGTCACAAAAGAGCAGCGGAAAGGGAGCTCTGTAAATAATGTGCAGGATTTTACAAGAACAAGGAGAGAGCTCTTTCATCCCCAAGGAATACTGCACAACAGTTCCAGAAAGGTGTGTGTGTGTGTTGTGGGGGGAGGTTGCCGTTAACAAGGTAAAATTTATGTGCAGACTGCAAGTGGAATGGAATTCTTGAAGCCAGGGTTCAGTTCTTCACAACATTCCCCCCCCCCCCCAGTTATAATTTACTGGCGATTAATCCTGTCAAGATTCATCCAGGTTTCATGGGATCTTTCCAAGAAGAGATGTTGTTCAGTCGTTAAGTCGTGTCCGACCCTTCGTGATCCCATGAACCATATCCCGCCAGGCCTTCCTGTCCTCCACTATCTTCCTGAGTTCGCTCATTTTCATGTTTGTTGCATCGGTGATGCTGTCTAACCATCTCATCCTTGGCCTTCCCCTTCTCCTTTTGCCTTCAATCTTTCCCAGCATCAGAGTCTTCTCCAGAGAGTCCTCTCTTCGCATTAGGTGGCCAAAATATTTGAGTTTCAGCCTTAGTACCTGTCCTTCCAGGGAACAGTCAGGCTTGATTTCATTTAGAATTGACTGATTTGATCTCCTAGCAGTCCAAGGGACTCTCAGGAGTCTTCTCCAGCACCACAGTTCAAAAGCATCTATTCTTCGGCGCTCAGCCTTCCTTATGGTCCAACTCTCGCAACCATACATTGCTACTGGGAACACCATCGCCCTGACTATACGAACTTTTGTTGGCATGGTGATATCTCTGCTTTTTATTATGCTGTCTAAGTTTGCCATAGCTTTCCTTCCAAGGAGTAAGCGTCTTTTAATTTCATGGCTGCTGTCTCCGTCTGCAGTGATCTTGGAACCCAGAAAAGTAAAATCTGTTACTGCTTCCATTTCTGCCCCTTCTATTTGCCAAGAATTGATGGGACCCGATGCCATGATCTTAGTTTTATTAATGTTGAGTTTCAAGCCAACTTTTGCACTCTCCTCTTTCACTCTCATCAAGAGGCTCTTTAGTTCTTCTTCACTTTCTGCCATTAGGGTGGTATCGTCTGCATATCTGAGGTTGTTGATGTTTCTCCCGGCAATCTTGATTCCGGCTTGTGATTCATTCAGCCCTGCATTTCTCATAATGTACTCTGCATATAAGTTAAATAAGCAGGGTGACAATATACAGCCTTGCCGTACTCCCTTCCCAATTTTGAACCAATCAGTTGTTCCATGGCCGGTTTGAACTGTTGCTTCTTGACCCGCATACAGGTTTCTCAGGAGACAGGTAAGGTGGTCTGGTACCCCCATCTCTTTAAGAATTTGCCACAGTTTGTTGTGATCCACACAATCAAAGGCTTTTGCGTAGTCAATGAAGCAGAAGTAGGTGTTTTTTTGGAACTCTCGTGCTTTCTCCATGATCCAGCGCATGTTGGCAATTTGATCTCTAGTTCCTCTGCCTCTTCGAAACCCAGCTTGTACGTCCGGTAGTTCTCGGTCCGCGTACTGCTGAAGCCTAGCTTGTAGGATTTTGAGCATAACCTTGCTAGCATGTGAAATGAGTGCAATTGTACGGTAGTTTGAACACTCTTTGGCACTGCCCTTCTTTGGAATTGGAACGTAAACTGACCTTTTCCAATCCTTTGGCCACTGCTGAGTTTTCCAAATTTGTTGGCATATTGAGTGCAGCACTTTCACAGCATCATCATTTAGGATTTTAAGTAGCTCAGCTGGGATATTATCATCTCCACTAGCTTTGTTGTTAGTAATGCTACCTAAGGCCCACTTGACTTCACTCTCTAGGATGTCCGGCTCTGGGTCAGTGACCACACCAGCGTGGTCATCATGAACATTAAGATCTTTCTTGTATAGTTCTTCTGTGTATTCTTGCCATCTCTTCTTAATCTCGTCTGCTTCTGTTAGGTCCTTGCCTTTTTTGTCCTTTATCATGCCCATCTTTGCACAAAACGTTCCCTTGATATCTCCAATTTTCTTGAAGAGATCTCTAGTCCTCCCCATTCTGTTTTCCTCGATTTCCTTGCATTGTTCATTTAAGAAGGCCTTCTTTTCTCTCCTTGCTATTCTCTGGAACTCTGCATTCAGTTGTTTATATCTTTCCCTTTCACCCTTGCTTTTTGCATTCCTTCTTTCCACAGCTATTTGTAAAGCCTCATCTGACAGCCACTTTGCTTTCTTGCATTTCTTTTTCTTTGGGATGGTTTTAGTTGCTGCCTCCTGTACAATGTTACGAACTTCTGTCCATAGTTCTTCAGGCACTCTGTCTACCAGGTCTAATGCCCTAAATCTATTCTTCACCTCCACTGTATACTCATAAGGGATATGGTTTAGGTCATATCTGACTGGTCTAGTGGTGTTCCCTACATTCTTCAGTTTAAGTCTGAATTTTGCAATAAGAAGCTCATGATCTGAGCCACAGTCAGCTCCAGGTCTTGTTTTTACTGATTGTATAGAGCTTCTCCATCTTTGGCTGCAAAGCACATAATCTATCTGGTTTCGGTATTGACCATCTGGTGATGTCCATGTGTAGAGTCGCCTCTTGTGTTGTTGGAAAAGAGTGTTTGCTATGACCAGCGTGTTCTCTTGACAGAACTCCGTTAGCCTTTGCCCTGCTTCATTTTGCGCTCCAAGGCCAAACTTGCCTGTTGTTCCGTTTATTTCTTGATTTCCGACTTTAGCATTCCAGTCTCCTATGATGTAAAGGACATCTTTTTTGGGTGCTAGTTCTAGAAGGTGTTGTAGGTCTTCATAGAACCGGTCAACTTCATCTTCTTCGGCATCAGTGGTTGGGGCATACACTTGGATTACTGTAATGTTGAATGGTTTGCCTTGGATTCGAACTGAAATCATTCTGTCGTTTTTGAGGTTGCACCCCAGTACTGCCTTTCCCACTCTTTTATTGACTATGAGGGCTACTCCATTTCTTCTAAGGGATTCATGCCCACAGTAGTAGATATGATGGTCACCTGACTTAAATTCGCCTATGCCCGTCCATTTTAGTTCGCTGATTCCCAAGATGTCAATGTTCAATCTTATCATCTCATTTTTGACCACATCCAGCTTGCCTTGGTTCATAGACCTCACATTCCATGTTCCTAAGCAGTATTGCTCCTTGCAGCATTGGATTTTCCTTTCAACCTCAGACACATCCACAGCTGATGAAGAGATGAGGCCAAACAAAAGTGCGATTCGAGCTTGCCTTGTCGTGAGAGTTGGGCTTTTTCATGCTGAGCCTCCTCGCGCCAACAACATTCCTTCACTTTCGGTTATGCAGTAGGCGTCCGTGATTCCCTGCGCATATTGCTGCTTCCTGCTGTAAATGTCACTTTTGAGCAACGGAATTCAAGAGGGCTTTAGCCAGGTTGGCTTCATCATATCCCAGGCTGGCAGCATCTCCCTACGGGCCCCATTGCTGAGTCCCAGAACAGCCCCCTGCTGCTCTCCTTGCTGTTGCTGTGGCTCACCTGCCTTTTCCCGGCACTCAGCAGCAGAAGTGAGGAGGAGGAGGAAGAGCAGCCACTACCTGCTTCTTGGTCTGCCCTTGGATCGTATGAAGCTGCCTTCTGCTGAACCAGACCCTTGCCTACACTGACTGGCAGCAGCTGCCCAGGGTCGCAGGGCAGGGTCTTTCCCAGCCCGACCGGACGTTTCCAGGACCCTGATGAGACCTCTGCCTTTGCCCTCTGACTGAGTGGTGAGGGGAAATGAGGGTCCCCCAAACCCAGAGCCAGTAGATACTGTGAAACGTCCCTGGTTCAGACTGTGCTTGGCATCCCCAGTGAAAGGATGCTCAGGAGCAAGGCTGGGAAAGTTGCCCCTGGAGAACTGGGGCTGCTGGCTTGGGTAGACAGGCCGGGCCGAGAGAGAAACCACTGCTCTGGCTCCTTGGAAGGGAGATTCCTTGGTATCTTGAATGATCCTCCCCCCCCCCACACACACACACAGGGCCCCTGTGCTGCAAGCAGGAAGTGGGCCATGCAAGCTGCTGCCAACTTGGGTTGAGTTGCCAGCCCTGAAATTATTCCTGGAGATGGTATCTTCTAACACGATGGTCATGTTGGAAATTCCTGGAGGCCCTGTTAAAACCCATCGGGGTTGCTCTTGGTAGTCACTTGGAGGTCGATGCGGATTCCTGGAGGCTCCAGCCCGCTCTTGGAGGGCCAGCGGCACTCTAGCTACCTATTGCCCATTGTGGAGGGCAAAGAACTGTGCAAGCGGAACACCTGGTACATGTGACCTGCTGTGTTGTCCCGTCTATCAACATAGCTACAAAAAACTACCCCCCTCCCCATGTTTGTTACTATACAGATCGCATTGATCGATGCTGTCAGCTAAGTAGGTCAAACACCTTCATGAAGTCCCTTTGGCTTTACTGGGAGTTTGGTTCTGTTGATGGGAACAACAGTAATGCTGATATTCAAAACAAATGGAGCAAAGCGGAGAGACGTCTTGGGAAAATCTGTTCCCTGCACCACCAGGTAGGGCTTGAGTTGACTGAGTGCCGGACAGCCATTGTTGTCCACAGCAGGAAGTTTTCCTGTGCTTTTAGTGATCAGAGATTTGGCCTCTTAACGACAGTTTCCATGAGAGCGTGAGATCATTTTTGGCCTACAGAAAATGTTACTTCATTTACTGGGGGAAGGCAAACACTTTTGGCTCTTCTGATCAAATCATGGGCCGGAGGTGCTGGGTGTGAGAAGGCAGAGGGTGGCTGGCTTCTGCCTTCTGAAGAAGAGGCTGGTTCTGTACGGCAGCTCTCCCCATAATGGGGGGGGGAGCCATTTGGCGAACCACTTGCAATACAGTTACGGTTCCATGCAAACAGCGGCCATGTGAGGCATGACTTGGTCCGGGTTTAAGGACCAAACTAAAAGAAACTGAACAAGTGTGTCACTCATGCTGACATGCTTGGGTGTTCTCCCCCCCCCCAAAAAAAAAGGTTATGTGAGGGGAGGCGGCAATGTGGATTGTGACATGGGGACGGGGTTGTAACCATTTGTCCTTGCTGCAGTCCTGATCCAGATTTGCACCACTGCAAATAGCAGCCACAGCAGCCCCTGATGTGGATTACTGGATTGTGTGGAGGCAAAAGGTTACAGCCCTCTTCTCCCTATGCTGTAGTTCCCTTGGATTGCCCACCTCTGTGGCTCCTGTTTAGGAAAAAAAAACCAGAACATCCCCCTCCCCCCATTGCCTCTAATGATGTAAACATAAGGAGTAGTTTGGCCTCAAGCCAGTACTTTGATACTGTTCTTCTGGACCAACATCACTTGTGAAATAGAATATAAGTGTTCATGCTTCCCAAGGCTGAAGAGACTAAAACACGTGCAAGAGTGATGATGCAATAAATGGTGTCGCAGGCTGTGTTTCGTTCTCCAGAATCAATAAGTACCAAATACCTGTACATAGGCTTACCAGATCTCCAACCGGCACAGAGTGCTAGACCTTTAGGAGAAGGAATGTGGGCAGGTGTAGCTTGTTAAACCTTAGAGCACAATCCGAGGCATGTCTACTCAGAAACAAGCCCCACTGAACACAATGGGGCTTGCTTCTGAGTAGGATTGTACTCTAAGGTTTAACAAGCTACACCTGCCCACATTCCTTCTCCTAAAGGTCTAGCACTCTGTCCCGGTTGGAGATCTGGTAAGCCTACCTGTACACATATAAAACTATGTGTTAGGGAGCAGCAGCTGATGGCCTCCTGCCCTGCCAAATCCAGTCCCCTGAGTCTTGCCCTGTTGCTCCCCCATTGCCAGCCGCAGAGGCATAGGTGTTAAGGCGGGGCCCCACAGCGTCTGGGACAACTCCTTCATCGTCAAGTATAAGTGCTGGCAGTGACTTATCTTATGCCTCTTTCTCTGGATCCCACTTGCTTGTGTTCTGCTCAATAATGGCGCACTCAATGACCGGCACAAGAGCACATCCCAGCAGGTGTTTAGTGTAGACTGGCCCAAAGTACGGCTGCAGTCATTAGCCCAATTCTTTATATAATGGGAATGCTGGAAACCGGATGCTCTGCTATTGTGCATATCTTTTTGGTAAACCATGTTGTAAGTCATCTCAAATGGCAGGAGAGGTGGTGGGATATAAAATTTGGAAATACATAAATACGAATATTCTTTCAGGTGCAGGCTTTGGTGGAATGCATATCTTGCCAACATTTAACCTGAAGCTTCTTCCCTCTCCGTGTTCTTTCTGTGTAGCAGTAACATGATTGGCAGTTGTCAGCCACAAAGGAGCAACATTAAAAGCCAGCTGGGGTGTTGACCCCCCCCCTCCCCATTCCAGCTTGGTTTTTTGTCAAATATATCCCATGTCAAATCTGTTGCACTCCTGTCAGAGTATGACTAGTACTATTTGACTAATCAAGAAAAATACCAGTTTTACTGTCTTTTCTGGGAGGAGAAGAGAAGGATTTTGATGAGTGATCAAAACCAGATTAGCAGCTTGAAGAGTGATGCTTATTCACCTTCCCGAGCTGCCCTAGTCTGTCATCCCGATCGCTCTGTCATGCATCTTCTGGCATCCACTGTTTTCTCTCAGCCACCAGTCAAAAGGCACTTAGCAATTAGAGCGGAGAGATACACCACTGACGAGATCGTCTATCGTTTCACCCAGTCATTCCTCATCAATTCGAACCAATATTTAACAGCTATCTGGGTGACATTAATCACTGCAAATAGAGGTCGACCTAATTGCCGAGAAACCTGAGAAATCTCATTGTTGGCACAGAGGGAAAAATGAGACCAGTTTTACAACGTTTTGGTATGGAATGTACCATTAGTCCTCCAGAAAGAGATACTGGAAACATGGAAAACCTAAAGTGTAATCTGCTGCAAGCTGTTAGACAAGCGTAATGTTAGGTTTTTCTGCATTTGGAAAGAGAATGCCCCCCGCCCCCTTCCAAATATGTATTAATTAATGGTGACCCTTGACTACTGTATGTAGTTTTGGGCATACCATGCCATAAAAGGGTATGGATTAAAGTGACTGACCCCACCCACTGGGTGTAAGATAAGATGACTGCTATGATTATTCAATATCCCACTTTTCTGTGTTCACAAGAGCACTGTAGTGGCTTACATCAATTAAAAACAACAGGACCACCCAAAAAAACCGTAACATGACAGGCGGCAACAGATGACCGCTCACTAGACAATAAACCAGGAGTGACAGTACAATTCAGCTATCTAATGCTGAGATAGACAGTCATCAGGGAGATTATGAATGGATTATCCTGGGAAGTCTGATGTGCTGGTGAACTAGTATTGAAATGTAAATCACATCGATTGGAAATGTGTTGGATTAGAACCTGAATAGCCCCAAACCAAGGGAAATTTCTTCTTCCTTCAATTCCTTCTTAATATCCACCTTTTCCTTTAGCACAATCAGGACCTACCCACACCTGAGGCGGCATGCCAAATGCTGCCCCCCTTACCTAATGATGTGCCACTCTGCTCTCCCACACTCCAATGCTCCAGCTCAGCACTCTCTTCCTCTCCACATTTCCTCCTCATCTCTGTTCTCTTTCTTCTCAATCCAGGGAGTGAAAGGAGGAGGAGGAGGGGCATTGGAGGCAAGTAGATGGGCAGTGATGGGGGCTCCATCACCAATTTCCTGCCTGAGGCAACCACCTCAGTTGGCCTCATGGATGAGCCGGCCCTGAGCACAATGTCATAGTTCTCATTCTCCGGTATAACTAATCTTAAGTATGTGCAACCACAATAACACATTCTTTCCCAGATTAACCCACCTCCATCTCCCTCCCCTCCCTCTGTTTCCCTTGTGTCGCTATCTAGATTGTAAACCCCTCGGGGCAGGAATGTATTCTCTCATTCCTTGTAAAGCCGCTATGTACCCTGTGTAAATAAATAATAATGTTAAAATTCTGGATTCACTGATGACGATTTGTGTGTAGTGAAATGGGGTTGTCCACACAAAATCAGAAACTAAGAAACCTCAACTGCAAATCTTTGGTGAGACAAAATTAATGTTATTGTATAACAGGTTACTGTGCTGTTCACATTGATATGTTTCAATCTGAGGGATTTTTTTTTAACACGCAATTATTTCAGGTGGATATTTATTTTATTTTTTATTTTTCACATTTTTATACCACTCTTCCTCCAAGGAGCTCAGAGTGGTGTACATATTTCCTCCCCTCCTTTTGTCCTCACAACAACCCTGTGAGGTAGGTGGGGCTGAGAGATAGTGGCTGGCCCAAGGTCACCCAGGAAGCTTCATGGCTGAGCAGGGATTTGAACTTGGATCTTCCAGGTCTAAGTCCGACTCCCAAACCACTACACCATCCTGACTCCCAGGATGTGCAAAGAACTAGGTGAGCGTCTGAAAAGTGTATTACAGTTATAGTGTATTAGTAGGACTGTCAGTTCTGAGTGGCAGGTGATGGCCCTGGGCAATAGGGTAAGGAGCAGGATGAGTCAGTAGCACAATGTAACTGAATAATGCTGGTTGAGGTCGTTTCCATGATTTGAAGAGCTGCCATTGTATATAATAAATATTGTTGTTGCCATTGCATATAATAAAAGGACTACAGTATATATATTTTGTGCTAAAACAAGGGTATACCTGTACTTCACCAAGCAAAACAGATTTTTGTGATGAGCATAGACTGTAAAAATCAAGTAAATGAAAGTACAACCAGACCTTTTTATTCATTGGGGTTCTGTTCCTGGAAGCACAATGGATAAGGAAACCAGTGTTATATGAAATCCGGGGGGGGGGGGGGAACGAGCGGTGCCACATTACCTTTTTTCCAGCATCTTCGCCGCTTCCCTCCTCCTGAGTTTGTTTAAACTGACTGAAAAAACAAAAGCCACTACTGGAAGCAACCTACAAATGGCGCCAGAGACTCCTGGCTGCATTTTTCAGCGGTTTGGACACACGCAGGAGGCTGGAAGTGGCTGGCAGACCCCCGACAACGCTGAAAAAAGAGGTAATGTAGTGCGGTTGGGCTCCCTCTTCCACAGTTTTGCCATTCGTGTTGAGTCAAATCCGTGGATAAAAAACTGTGGATGGAAAGGTCCGACTGTAGTTGCTAATTTCAATAGCTTATTTGTATTTATGTTCTGCTTTTGCTAGACACGAGAAAGGGACAAAGAGTTATGCATTAAGACTCTTTGCCCTGATCACTAAACGTGTGTGTGTGTGTGTGTGTGTGTGTGTGTGTGTGTAAGGAAATGGAGAAACTAACTAAATTCTGTGCCCTGTGCCAGTTTTGGCACCTACAGTTGTGGACTCGTGAAATGCATTCAAGGGATGAGCGGTGCCCTTCCTTCTCTTCTTGCCTTCCTTTTCAGCGACACCTGCCAACAGCCCTTGTCCGACCCTGGTTGTTATTTGTATTGAATTAGCCTGAGACAGTGGGTTTACTTTTCACATCTCACTGGCAGCAAATTGCTGGTTAAACATTCATTAAATCCTTCCCTGGGACCTGGCTTGTGAACCACACAGTTTTGCTTCTGTTTACCAAACAAGTGGAGGCATGTGCCTGTGGGCGATCGCCTCCTAGAGAGTGGGCACGGAGCCACTCATCTGATCCGCTGGACCTGGAGAGGAAGCAAGTGGGAAAGGCAATATCTTTACCTTAGGTCCAGCTTCTGCCCCAGGAGTATGTATATGCGAGTGTTGCAGCATGGGAGTTAGCAACATAACAGAGCCTAGTCTTTGGGTATGGGAGAGACTGCAGAGGGTGTGTGTGTGTGTGTGTGTGGGGGGTTTGAGAACCAGCATTAGTGCAATGGAGAACCAGTGCAGTGCAGTGGTTAGAGTTCTGCACTTGGACCAGGGACATCTGAATACAAATCTATCATGAACCTCTCTGGGTGATCTTGCATGCTAGTTACCACTTCTCACAGCCTTACCTTTAATTACAGGGTTGCTGTGAGGGAGAGCCATAGCACCACCCTGCACATTTCTTGGGGAAAGGGCTAATAAATAAACAAAAGGGGAATGCAGAGTCAATGCCTCATTAAGGCTTTGCCTGGGAAAGCCCTAAATACTGGAGTCACCTGTATCAGGCACTAGGCCAGAACCAGGAGCAGGATGTGGCACCAATGTGGTTTTCTGTGGCCACCAGGCATGAATTGCAGGAGCCATGATGCAGCTTTTCTTCTTTGTGGGAGAATGGGCAGTGCCAGCCCTGGCAGAAGTATCCCCCAAGGATGCACTGATTTCACTTCCACAGGAGTCCAGGATTATTAGGGTAACAAGAGGGAACAAGCCAGCCTCATAATGATAGGAGAAACAAGCCCTGAAGGATAACTCCAGCAAGCCTGTGATGGGATATTTCACACATTATGTACCTGCAAACCTAGAGTTTCCACCCAGAGGATATACAGTTGACAGAGAACAAATCCTGGTTCCTTGACAAGCGTATGTATATAATATGCACGCCTGCACGCTTGTGCTTGTCACAATCGCACTGTATATTTTTACTTGTGTCTATATAATGTCTATATAATAAAATGAGGCCAGCGGGTGGCGCAGTGGGTTAAACCGCTGAACCATGAGCTGTCGATCGAAAGTTCGGCAGTTTGAATCCGTGACGGGGTGAGCTCTCGTTGCTTGGTCAGCTCCTGCCAACCTAGCAGTTCCAAAGCATGTTAATGCGAGTAGATAAATAGGTACCGCTTGCGGGAAGGTAAACAGCGCTCCGTGTTCCAGCTGCATGCTACGCTCTGCGGCAGGGAGAATCACGCCGGCCACATGACCACAGAGGAGTCTTCGGACAACGCTGGCTCTTCGGCTTTGAAATGGGGATGAGCACCACACCCTAGAGTCGGACACGACTGGACTTAATTGTCCGGGGTCACCTTTACCTTTATATAATAAAATGCCTCTGGTAATATAATGTAATGTGCAAAGTGGCTGTATAGCTGTGTCAGAAACCTTCTCAGGAAGTAGCTAGCCTTCCTTGCCAAGTGGTGCTGCCCAGAGGGGGATTCAAAGAAGGATCGTTTCCTGATAACAATACAAACTTCTAGAACCCTGTTGTTGCAAGTATAGTTTTAGGGCCAAACTGCACAGTAATAATAAATGAGTAAATTTGGCCCTGGAGTGCCTGGGGGTTTTGTTTTGCAAATAGCAGCTGCAGGAAAACCCTCTGTGGATAGGAGACATGGTGTGAGACAGGAGGCTTTATTTTTTATTTTTCACATTTTTATACCGCTCTTCCTCCAAGGAGCTCAGAGTGGTGTACATATTTCCTCCCCTCCTTTTTGTCCTCACAACAACCCTGTGAGGTAGGTGGGGCTGAGAGATAGTGACTGGCCCAAGGTCACCCAGGAAGCTTCGTGGCTGAGTGGGGATTTGAACCCGGATCTTCCAGGTCTAAGTCTGACTCCCAAACCACTACACCATCCTGGCTACATTCTTCCCCCCTGCTGAGGTCCAGAGCTGGATCAAGCCTTTCATAGCTGCTATATGCTCTGGGAGGAAAGCTCTCATTGGTGTGAATGGGAAAGCTCTCTGCTGCTGCAATTCTTACCTAGACTGCAGGGTTGTCATCTTGTCCTGTCTCCCCGGGGCTGTTATTTATTTACAAACAAACAAACATCCACCCCAAGCACACAAAGGACCAAAGTACGCACTGAACATAGTGTGTAGTGCACTGTTTGGCGTCTATTAATTTTTAGCATCAGAAACATGGAAGCTGAATAAGAACTGTTATTTCCCCTTCACTTTATTAAATCAAATTTGATTCCCCCCCCCCCCAGTTTGGATGCTTTTATCTACATCCTGTATAATGATGAACACCTTCCTAAAATACATTTCTGAAGTTATCCCTGATGATGAGCATCTTCCCAGTCATGATAGCTCTTGGCGGGGGAGGGGTCGCTTAAGGTGATACGGGTGATTGTGATGGTGAAAAATGCACATGGGAATCTTGGGTGGGCAGAACTGGGAAGGTCAGGTGAGTAGAATTCAGAGAGCACTGCTGCCCCTTTGAGGTGTGGGCATCAGCTGCAGCCAGCTGCAGATTTTGTTTGTTTGTTTTTAAAAGCAAAAACGTGCGAGTTCAAAAATGAACATTCATTTGTTAAATGGAACCTGCCATGTCACCAATTAAAAAGCCTGTTTTTCAAAGAATTCCAAGGTGGAGAAAATGAGTCCCTTCGGTCGGGAGGTTCCCCCACTGCCTCACCCAGGCAGGCTACAAACCCGACACCTCCTTATGAGCCTTTGTGGCTGCTGAATGCATTGTTCCTTCCTCTTGTCCCATTAAACACGGGCTTTGTGACCTTGGGCGATGAACCTGGCGTGCTCCCTAACCTCTCTGCAAGCTCTAGGCTAGGCAGTCCTTTTCCTTTTGCTTGAGAGCGACAGGCAGAGTTTCTGGCCTTTGAACTTTTGTGCAGTGCTCTGGTTTGAGGCAGAACAGCAACGATCGTCCCTCACCCTGATTTATGCCTGGGAGGGATCCAAAGAGCTGCTTGAGGCAGGTCCAGTGGTTTGGCCCAGACTTATGGGAAATCTGAGCAGCAGACCCCACCCCCTTGTGCCATACTACTAACTGTTCTGGAAAGCCCCCTCCCCAGTTTTCAAAGTGGTTTGCAATGGGGCATGGGTGGCTTACATAGCTGTCCCAGAAGCATGAGCTCAAATCCTTCTTCTTAGGCATGTGCAACTAACTGTGTAGTTCTTCAGTACCTGACCACTATGTTTCCTTAGTTTTTTTTTTTTTTAAACAGGCACCAAATGGACACACAATTTCTTGTATGCCCTTTTATTCTCCCTTTTGATGTATGGCTTAATTTTTGTTAGGTGGGACCTGTTGGAAAGATATGTCAGAGGAAGTGCCTAAAAATTTGGAAAAAATAAGTGCAGGAGGAGAAGCCAAGGTGGGAGGAGCTGCAAAATGTGACCGCGCAATCCACCGTAGAGATCCGGCCAGATCAGGTCTATCTGAACCTAGGAATGTTCATACAGGCCCAACCACTCACACAGGCTTCTGCTGCAAACTTAACAGCACAATCCTGTCTAGAATGCAGTGGCAGCACACCTAAGGCGGCTGCTGCATCCTAGGCAGGATTGGGCCCGCGCCAGCAGAGCAGGAGCACTCCCCGAGAGAAATGGACGTTTGTCGACACTCCCTTTCTCCCAGGTAGAGCCCCAGCAGGCCCAGTGGGCTTCCTTAGATGTGTGCCGGCAAAAGGGCTGGCGCAAATCCAAGGAGCTGGTGTACGGAGCACACTGCCAATGATCCCTCCCCTCTCCCAGGCCCAGCGGGCTAATCTGGCCCTCTCAGCCAGAATGCCCCGTTCTACCCTCCCCTCATCCCTGCCCTGACTGGTGGAAAACTTACCTTCCCCGGCGGGGACAACTCTAAGTCTGGCTGAGAGTTCGCGACACTGACCTCTTTGCCAGTGCTACTTACTCTCTGGGTGTTAAAAACGTGCCTTATGGCACATTTATGACACCCAGCGCCAGCGGAGCGATCGCTCCGCCGGCACTTCTTTAGACAGGATTGTGCCGTAAAACTGTTCCCCCTTTTCTCTCATGTGGTTTCTCAGCCTGAGGCCTTCTGATCTTGTGTCCTGAAGAGGTGATACACAACAGTCCACAAATCAATCAGTGAAGCTAGCTAGCTACCATTATTATTATTATTATTATTATTATTATTATTATTATTATTATTATTATTATTATTATTATTATTATTATTTAATAAGAATAAGAATATTTATATACCAAATTCCAAATTCCAAAACCTTTATTGGCATCTTACAGTAAACAAACATAAATATCAACATAAACATACATATACATACATACACAGCCCTTAAACAATAGCCTAAGTCAATACACTAAAACTTTATACTTAAAAGAATATTTATATACTGTACTGTTTTTCAACAAAAATGTCCCCAAAGTAGTTTATATGACAAAATAAAGAAAGAAATGTTTCCCTGTCCCAAAAGAACCCTCAATCGAAAAAGATGCAGAAGAAACACTAGCAAACAACCAATTGGAAAATAAAACTATGCTGAAGTGAATAGGGACAGTTGCTCTTCCCCTGTGAAATATAAGAGAAGCCCACTTTAAAAGGGGCCTCTTACACTTTGTGTTTCATTTATTAAAATATGGAATAATTAGGTTTTGTCCCAAGGGTTATCTTGCTGTACTGTATTTTGGTGCTATCCAAATAGGAAAAAGGAGAAAGTCTAAACATCCCTGTGTATATTTTCAGGTCAATTGTGATAAGAAGACATGACTGTCTCATCCCAGTTGAAATCAAGTTTTTGCACTGCTGTGATCGAGTGTCCTCCATTCTTAAATCCTCTCTGTATGTCTAAGGATTTTATCACGGGTTTTCTTTTTAAAAATGAGTCTGGAACACGCTTGGGAATGTTTGGGAAATAGCAGCGACACATGACTTGTGTTTTCGTTTGAATTACGTTTTTATTCGTTTTTCCAAAGAGAATCATTTTTTAATTCACAATGGGCTCAATGGGCAGCCAGGTCCACATACATGACTATATACAGTGCATAATTTGTAGCCCACAATCCTCCAGAAGAGGCCATTTCCACCCTTGTAGATCTGGTCTTAAGGACCAGGAATGTTTATGTTTAGTGCTTTATAAACATAGTCTATATCAGAGGTTCTCAACCTGTGGTACGGGTACCCCTAGGGGTACGTGGACCTCTTGCTGGGGGTACGCCAAGCCCTGCCCCTTATCTGCCCCATCAGTAGCTAATTAAGTGTTAATTAACATGGATTTTAAATTGTAATTATTTTTGGAGCCCTTCTGTCTCTATGATTTTGGTTGTGGACTTATTTTTGTACTTTGGAAAATGTACTTTGGTGGTTGTGGGGGAGGGAGGAACTGATTTTGGGAAGTGTGACTTGAAGGAAAAAAAGAGATCCTTGCATCTCTCTCTCACACACTCACACTCACACTCACACTCACACACACACACACAGAGTTAAATAAGACATTTTTTCACATTTAAAATTGTTTTAATACTTTTTTATTTAACGATTAATTACCTAATTAATTGATTAATCCAATTAATTAGCAGTTAATTAGCAGGGGGTACTTCAGAAAATTGGACCGTGGTAGGGGGTACCTGGGTCTCCAAAGGTTGAGAACCCCTGGTCTATATCTATGCAGGATGCCTAAGAGACTTTTGTAGCATTGCTCTCAATTTCTGTGTCCATTTCTCCTGTGAAAGGTTAGCGCCATGGGAAAGCTTCCATTTGAACATGTAGCTAGTTTTATGATACTTATAGTGGTGGTGTAGATCCTGAAAATGAGCTCTTGCGTGTTTACGGAATGATTTTATAACAGAAATTACCGTGGGGAGAGTCACCTGGATGCTCGCCAAGTGGTTCTCCTCTACAGTCTTCAAGCAGTGGGAGTCGTCGTCGTCGTCCCAGATTAGGCTTTTTCTAAGCTGCTCTTCCTGCATCCACTGGTCCCTTCCGAATGTGTACAGAGGTCTCAGCTGGTATGTACAGAGCAAACAAACGTTTTGTTATCTCCGGAAGACTTCTGAACTACTGCTGAAAACTGGTAGGTGACCTTGGTGAGGCTTGGCCAGGACGTTTTATACGACTGTATGGTGTGCGGCTTTTGTTGACTTAGAGATCATTGTGTAACAGTAGCAGAGTCCTCCTAGCCACCCATCTGCCCCCGAGGAAATGTCAAGTGTGATGCTTGCATAGTGAAGAAAGCCCCAGGCCCCAGTGCTGCTGTACCTTGTGGGTGAACCTCTGGAGTCAGTTGCTGTGGATGTGCTTGGCCCTTGCCAGAGACAGGCATACATGCCTGATGCCCAAGATTATTTCACTTACGGCGCAATCCTATCCAACTTATGCCACCGTTGTAACCAGCGGTGCAGCGAGAATGGGAGGCCCCAGAATGGAAAGGGGATTCAAATCCCCTCCAAAAGGGGAATTCAAAGGGGATTTGAATCTCCTTTCCGTTCTGGGGTCTCCCGTTCTCGCTGCACTGCTGGTTACAACGGTGGCATAAGTTGGATAGGATTGCGCCCTTAGTTGCCTGAAGCTTATTGTTTGGAGAAGTGGGGCATCAGCACGTAACAGTATACTGTATGTAGCTGGGGAAATCCTTTGCCCACCGCTCGGATTTGGAGGCTTAAGAAGAAGAGGTCTTATGTGCTTGGAAAACAGTCCATGGAATGTTGCTCATGGTGGCTTTCCAAGGGAAATAACGTAGTCACATTAGAAAGAAGGTACCATTGCTAGGTACAGGACAGTGGCTTTTAAAAAGAAAGCATCTTACAAGGAAAGAGGTTTCTTGCTCCCTTGTGGCTCCCTGGCTGTTAGTTCCACTTTGTTCCTTTCCTACCAACATGGAGGTTATTGGAGCAGTAACTCCAGTAGGGTGCATGCATGGAGGCCTCACCTATTTTGGACTCTGTTCTTCAGCATATTTAGCATCATGATTCATTCATTTCTCAGTTTCTCTGGAGTTTGAGGAGTGGTTGCCTGGTGTAAACAAGTGGTTAAGAAGCAGCTCGGAGAACAGCAAACACACAACCAAATGTCACATTTGGCCACTGAGGCTGCAAGAAGGAACATTTTTAAAAGGTGATGTGTAACGATATACTCAAAGAAAGCACCCAGCGGAACCCAAAATATCAAAGTCAAAACAAAGGTGTTGCAGCGCTACTCTTTTCCAAGAAAGTGGTTTCATAGTGAGGCTTAATATACAGGGTGTTTCCTTGATGTCATTAAGACATAGTTTGTAGGTAGCTAAGCAGCAGGAATGAAGAGCATATTTGATCGCCAGCCAGTCAACAGACTGAAAAAAAGCATATTATCCAGATGCATTCCACAGCGATGAGAATCCTCCCTCCCCATGTATTTTTAAACCAGGCTTGTGCAACATAGGACCCACCAAACTGAATGCAGCTCTGCTACAGCCATGCGCAGTATTGTGGACTTACAGGTGCATGAAGTCTCCCCTTGTTTGCTGTCCTAGCAGGCAGTCAAAACGGGGCTTATGGCTGTTGTGCTGTGATTTGCTTGGTGGGTCACTACCTGGGAAGAGCTACTTTAAACCCACTTGCGTATTCCATATCCCCTCTTAGTAAATAGAGTTCTTTGTACATATTTGCTCTTTTTTCATTAACAAGTACATGCCAAGCTTTAAACTTATGGAGTTTGCTGATCACTCTTCTTGGTATTTTGGCTTTCATCAACCTTTTGAGGCAGGGTTTGCATGAGTCTGTCCACTTGCTAGAATTCTTTCTGAGAATCAGTCTTGCATTCTTTATTAGTAAGTTATCTTGCATTCTGAAAAAATGTCATTGAAGGTCCATTGCCCTGACACTCCTTGATGAAATCTGACAATGCATCTTTGGTGAGGCTGATGATTCTCTTATGATTACATATAGTTTAGTGTCTATTTCTAAAGGGTACAACACCCATGAATAGTGGTCAGTGTACATTGTACATGTCAGATTTTTGATCTGCATTAAGCCATAGACCAGCTCTCAGATCCATAGTGCTATTCCATTAGTAGACTTTTATGCTTATGGAAGAGCTGTTTCCATCTTATCATGTTACATAAAGTGACCCCAAATCCAGATAGGTTTCTCAGTTGGCACAGGGTCTTGTACTGTATAAGAGTGTCCACATGTTCTTTCCAAGAGCTTTTAATTGTAATGGTCTACTAGAATGTATACCATTGAATGTTCCCCTATCCACCATGTTTCTCGGACCATGGTGCAACCACCAAGACATGGTGGCTTTGCACTGTGTGAAGACTTCTACTAGTGCTTGTGCAAGAGAATACAGAACAGCACTAAGCCATTCATTTTCTCCTTCTGCTCACAATTCTTTAGGTCCAAGGTTTTGAATTGGAGTGGAGGTGGAAGGCCAAGCCATCCCAGGTAGTAGTTGGACAGCACGAACCTCCCCCCTCCCTCTGCTACTTGAAACTGAGGTGGAAGTGGAGTGGAAAGGGAGCGACCAACCAGGAATGCAAGTCAAGGAAAGAATCCATTTTTTGCTGGTGTGCTCTGTCTGTTGTCTGCCTTCAGGGGGAGGGAAGGTGGGTGGAAAGAAGAGCCATCGGTCTTACCCCTTCCCATTCTTCAGGCATGCTGTCAGCCTTTTAATTCTTTTTAAATTGTTCCTATATTTATGTAATGAAACAAAAAGTTCAATCATGCTTTTAAAAAAAACCAAACCCTTTTTTTACAAGTTGCAAAACTGCTCCAGGAATGGACATTGGTGATGTCTCAGATACCAGTCAATCCGTGTTCTGCACTGCTAGCTTCTGCTGCAAATGTGTAGGAACAGTTTCCCTGAACTCAGCCCTGGAAGAAACCTTTTCTTTGCCAGTCTGTATTCAAGAATCTAGAGAGAATGTATGTAAGGGGAAGAGGAACTTGCTACAGCCCTGGACTCCTATTTCCCCTGGAATTGGTGCCTTTCTTATCTGATGGATTATTTTGGTGACTCTCCTGGGCCTGTTGATCTCTGATTCACTGAATATACATTGGCTGTTTTAAAGCAACAACATTTACATCACCCACCAAAGACTTCCCATGCTATCACAGTAACAGTTTCACAGAAATATGTCCCCCACTCCTGATTATTTGGCACTTCAAGGAACAGTGCTGTGTGGGGGAGCTTATATACAGACACTGAAAGTCAGCGTTGGCCTTGTCCTAATCATATTAATAAGTACCAGTAATAAATCATTTCAAATCAATCATTCCACTAGGAAGTTAATCAAATAGTCTCATTCAGATAGAACTATTTACTTTTAGGAACTCTGTCATCTGTGTCATTGGTCACACCTAGAGCACACAGGAAAGAATATTTGTCATTGAGCTGAGTATCCTAATTATATTTGCTTTTTAAAAATTAAGAGCAATAATTCTTCTGACGCACTGATTCATATTCCGACATAAAATAAAGGTACTGAGTACTGACTTTTATTTTTTATTTGTTATCATTGTGTTCTTGGTCACACCTGTAGCATATAGGAAAACATGGCTTGATGATCCTTCAGAAAAAGACACGCTCCTAATAGCCAAACTTCACATTATACCAAACACATCAGCAAAAGATACAGTAAGTTGTGGCATCATTTCATTTTTTTTTAAAACAAAAAGCAGCTGCGTCCCACTTTAGTCTGGATCAAGACCATGGAGCTCAGGGAGGGGGGTTGCCCCATGCCCCATTGTCCCACTGGAAATTGCCCCCCCCCCACACACAAAGTGCCTACCTGATAGCTTATATTGCCAGATATCATTACAAGGGACTTGTGGTGGTGAGATACTCTGATTTCAGCGAGATTGTGGGTCAGGCTCCCCGTTCTGCAAAGGAATATAAAGAGGACTGACCTGGCAATGCTCATAACTGCTCTTCAGTCTGAAAATCTGCACTGTAAAGAGTTTTTTTTTCTCTCCTCTGTTAGTTTTACTGTCCTGGGACCAAAGAGCTACTGCAAGTGTGACAAAGAAACATATGGGCATGCTTGGTAGGATTTTTTTACTTTAGAAAGCAGATTCCCTGCCGAATTATAAACTGCTCTTGAAAATTCTCCTAATTTCAAAAGCAGTTTGCATTTTTGGCATAGCCTAGAAGCTGCTGTTTGAAAAACTCCAGCCTGTTACTCCCTCAGTGCCACTCTGCGGATCTCAGCTGTCATAATATATCTACATATTTCCCATTTTACATTATTTGTGTTTCTGTTATTTCATTGGAATCTATTAGCATTTTGGAATTTTCATTCTGAATTCATGCCATTCTTCTATTTTTTCTCATGTTATTGAATGTCTTTTTCCACCCAAGTCTAGTTTAATCTATAAGAATTTGGAATTCTCGTTTCGTCTTAATGTGGGTCTAATTTTCTGTTGTTACTTGGTCAGGTTTATTCAGGTGCCTGGTTGCTAGAACATTAATTCTGAGCCTAAAAAGTAATAGATGGAAGGATTGTTGTCCTGAATGCTGCATGCCATCTAATCCACAATGCATGCAACAAAAATGTTTTTGTGCTTCCATTAATACTATTACACCCTCATCTTCCCCCAGTTTTCTCGTGTGGGCCAGTTTATGCGCTCAGCCTCAGGAAGAAAACCCAAGTGTTCTATTTATCATAAAGATGGTGATCATCCGCAATCAGCAGTGAATACCGGTAATCCATGGGATAAATAAGTCATGTCTGTCACTCTATTTGAATATCATGGCCCCTTTTGTACACATGATTGTCATTTGTCTTGAAGATTGATTTTTTTTTTTATAACATGCTGGCCTATCCATATTCACTGATTCAAGGAAGAAAACATTCTTGATGTAACTGTTATGAAAGCAGCCAAAAATTCTTTCATGTTGTCTCAATGGACTCCTAGTTAGCCCAGGGTGTGGTCACACCTATTGCTGGAGCCCCAGGCCTGGCTACAGGCATTTACCGGTAGACAGCCGAAGTGAAATATTATATAAATAATAGTATAGCCTAGCTAGCTACGTGACATGAGACAGCCTTCATCCCCTCATTCCTGCAGCCAAGCCTGCTGTGATTGCTGACTGTCCATCTTCTTTCCTCCACCCAGGCAGCAATCTAAACTCTAGAACTGTCCAATATAAGGCCAGCCCTGTCAAAGTTCGAACTCATAAAATGCACACATTCAGACATGATGATCCATAGCACTCTGGCTGCTGCAAGGTTTATGGATGGCTGCAGAATACAGAATAGCGTCAAATGTTGCCCTGATCTGGGACTAGTTTTGGCCCTGGTAAGGTATGGTTATCAAGAGTATAGGGCATGCATGTATGCACACATCCTCTGCCGTTCTAGATGGCATAATAATACCCCATTTGCTCAGGGAGACAAGAGAAGAAAATTCCTGAAAAGTTGCAGGCATGAACGATTCCTGCCTCAAAGAGAAAGACAAGGAACTGAGGAAGTGGCAGGGTGAAAAATTGTTCCTTCTGTTCAGATTTCCCTCAGAAGACTGGCTTAGCTGAAAGTCAGGCAAGTAGAGAAACTAGGAGTGATGTTGTTCTTGGCCTGGGGTCCCCCGCTGTGCCATGCCCCCCCCTGGCTTTCCGACCTCCCAGTGAGGGGCACTTTATCAACTGGCTTGATGATGACTGGTCATGAAGTCAGTCCTAGGGCTGGACAGGACAGGCAAAGGTTCCTTCCCCACCCAGCTGCTGGGGTGACTGTTCAGTTGACGTCAGAAATTCTTACTTCATCTCCTGGCACTGGGATGTTATTTTTATAACAGCACCAGGAGTAGTGGAACTGGAATAGGCGTGTCCCAACTTCTTCATCCCCCCTTTTTTCTTCATTTGTTTTTAAAGCTGCCCTTCGAGTGCGTGAGAGCAATTTTGCTGCTTGTCTGCTCAGGGAGAAAGAACAGGAGCCGAGTTTGTTTGCCGAGTGGGTGCTGCTGCAGGCATTCTCCTGCTTCAGCTTCTCTGCTACTGAAGACTCACCTTCCGGCCAGGACACAGTCCAGGTAAATCATGCTATGCAATCCGTTAGCAGACTGTAGCGCTTCAACCTTGGTCGGAAGGACAATGAGGGTGGCTTTTTCAGCGAAAGGGCCTGGGCGGATGCTCACCTGATCGGGGCAAGCTGCTGTGGGGCCCAGCTGCCCACAAGTTACTTGATCTTTTTTAGTGTCATGTCAGAAGGATAAAACATAGGTGTAGAAAGTGTCTCTTCAAAAGTTCCCAGGACCTCCCAGGTGCAAGGTTCTGGGGGGGGGCATCTCGAAATGCCAGAGGGTGTCGTGGATAGAGGGTTGATCGGGCTTGGGAGACAAGAGTTCAGCTCCACCATGAAGCTTAGTAGATGACCTGGGGCTAGTCGCTCTTTTCAGTCTCATTGACTTCACAGGGCTATTGTTAAGATAAAATGGGATAACTAGTCCAAGTACTCCTTGAACAAAAGATTGGTAGATTAGATATGCTGAAATATTAGATAAGAAACAATCAGGCCAACCATGACTGTTCTGGACAAGACGGGTCCCTGGGCTGACCTAGCAAGACTGTCCTGATGTCCATATGCTCTTATGGTTTTCACCACAGTTATACTGTGTATATGTGTGTGTGTGCGTGTTTATATCTATGTATCAGTTCTAGTCATGACTCTGTTAAATTACATGCAAAGCAACTTTTAAGATGAAAATAAGGTCTGAGGGCACAGCAAGCACCACAATCTAACTCAAATTCTATAAAACAAGGCAGGCGGGGGGGGGGGGGGCTGGGGGCAGCAGCAATCTGAACTGCAGCAGCGGCATCCAGATGGGGGAAGCCTTCTTTCAGGGTTATTTCTGAATCTGATCCATGAAGCCCACCTAAAGAAAAAAGAGCTTGGGAAAGGGTGATTTTTTTTTGGGGGGGGGGAACAGAGAAGGATTCATCTCCCTGTCCTACCCACCCATGAAACACTTGAAATTTCTTCCCCTCCCCACTGAACACGGACTCAGCAGCGACTCATTTCTGATACATAGAGGGAGGGGGCTTCAAGAGGATGCTAAGTGGGGGCTAAGTGGGGATGTGCCATGGAGGTCAAGTGCAGGGCTTTGCCCTGGCGCCCCCAGCAATGTGGCTCCAGGACTGCACACAGATCTGTTCTCATCACACCTAAGTTGACACATACCTGCCATTGTTGCAGAGATGGGTAAGCAAGGAAGAAGAGGAGCCACCAAAGAAGACATAACTGTCAACGGTGTAAAGATTGAAAGACTGTAAAAATCATCAGCGATAGAGTTGGACAAAATCAATAACCATTTACATATCTAGCACACACCACATCTTTATAAAGAAGAAGCTGAGCATAGAATCTGTATGGGATGCCTAGTTTTGTGGCTTCTGTTCCATGGTAGTTTGTTGCCTTGCCTGCAGAGGGCAGCCTTCTCTTGTCATGTTTGTAATGTCACAAAGACACCTATCTGCAGCCATTTTGACCATTTTGACTCACTGTTGACTTGAGTCTGGAAAGTTCTGGGCTTCCCCATTGCAATGTAAAATGTCCTTATTTGTGCACAAGCAACGTTGCATGAACGTCCTCCCTATTGATTTGTTTTGCTTTTTCACAACTGGCAATTTTGAAATGGAGTGCCTTGAATTAAGCTGATTAGTCCTATCGTTGAGTCAGCTTGACGGCTATTGGCTTCATGGCCAAACTAGACCAGTGGTTCTCAAAGTGGTGGGTCACGACCCACCGTGAAAACTGGAAGCGGCCATTACCCCCTTAAGGGGGTTGGCAACGTGTGGTGACATCGGCGACTTCCCGCCACTGGGACAAAAAAGTTTTTTTTTAACTTACCTGAAGTCACGTCGGCCCTCTGGAGGGTGCGGGGGGAGCACCCCCCTCTGCAGGCCTCCCTGCACTTCAGATCAGCTCCCTGAAGTGATCGAGACCCACTTCCAGTTTTTGTCTGAAACCAGAAGTGCGTCTCAATCACTTCAGGGAGCTGATCTGAAGCACGGGGAGGCCCACAGAGGGGCTGTCCCCCCGCCCCCTCTGGAAGGCTGGCATGACCCATGGTAAGTTAAAAAAAAACACCTTGTTTCCTGGCAGCGGCGGGATCCCGGGACTTATGACTTCCCCGACTTGTGGGGAGAACTTTGAGAACTGTTGAACTAGACAATATGTAGAAATTCTATGATGAGATTTCCTAATGTATTGTTTTTCATAAAGGCAGAAGTGAGAGGACCCAATATGGATTGGGGCTGTGGTGTGGGGTGCGTCATGGTAAAGTATATGAATTAGTTCTGCGTGGGGATGTCCAGGTTAATACTAGAGAGAGGAAATTCCTCCTTATCCTTTCCCCTGCATCCTATTCCCAATGTAAATACCCCCTGCCCCATGCTGTTATTTGATGCAAAGGGGAAGAATCGTGTCTTGTGTCTGGATGTTTTCACTTCTGTGGCTAACAGCAACTTGGGATGGGGGAAACAGGGAATTGGCACACCTGACCCTGAATGACAGCCCTCATCCAAATTAGACGGCTTTTAACAAAACAAATGTTGGAAGATCCAGTCATGCTTGTCTCATATAATATCTACTGTGGGATGCCACAGTAGGTCTTAATACCAATTTTTGTGCTCTCTTGATATAATTGCAGAGTTGCAAAATTCACACAGCCATGACCATCACGATTGATTTGATACAAACATTAAAAATGTTCATCGGCTAGAGAAATCACAACCAGATTTTGTACAGGAACAGCTTCTGTTGTGGTAAAGGAGGGTCTTGGATAGCAAGGCTCTGCTTGGGGCTCTGGAGAGCTGCAGGTGCTAATCGGATAGATAAGTCTGGACTAAAGTCTGGGCAGGAGGTCTGGCTCAGTCGGGAGAGCTGCAACCTCATATGTCTGAAGATCAAGGACAGCAGTTTGAGACTTTGTCGCCGCTGACAAAGCTGCAGAAGCCCTCTGTGTGTGTGAGAGAGAAAGCTGCAGCTGGCACTCTTGTGAGGGGAAGTTGTCTGTCAGTCAACGCATGTGAGGGGAATGTCAGAGAGAGGCCAGACCAGGAAAGGAAACACCTGGAAAGAAGCGTCCTATGAAAGATTAGCAGCCCATTCCAACCCAACTCCTCTCCAAGTCAGGCATAAGTGTGGCCTAAGTGCAGCCTAAGTTAGGCAGAAGTTATGCCTGAGGTAGGTCAGTTATGCCTGAGTTAGGCAGGCTGCAGTTTCTGTGGCCCAGCACCACCCCAGGATCCAGGCAACACTTACCTCCCAGGCAGGCAGGCTCTTCTCCAGGCTCCGTGTCTGGCTCAGGCATGTGCAGGCCTCTGTCTGCATGTGTCAGCGTCCATCCATGGCAGCTGCCACAGGGTCTGTCGCAGCCCGGTCGCAAAGGGGCTGACCGCAGGCAGGGGGGTTGCGCCAGTCATGTGCTGGGCGCAGGGCAGGTGAGCGAGATGCCTGAGCCCAGCCGCCACAGGGCACCCTGTGCATCAGCCACCTGCTGCAGGGGAGAGTGGCCGTCCCCTCCCTCCTGCAGAAGGCGATGCCACCCCCAAGCCACGTTGAGGCTGCACTGGGGGGTGAGCGGGGGAGGGAAGGGAAGGGGAGGGGGGTGGGAACGTCACACACAAGGGGGGTCTCATGAGGACTTGAACTGCCTCTGACATGACTCGCCCGTGCGCTGCCTGAAGCCCTGGGCCTCCAAGGCCGGGGCAATGCCCACAAAGAAGGCATCCCGGCGTGCCTGCTGCTCTGTGCCCCGGCCAAGACCAAGAGATGCCTTGGGCTTGTCTGCTGCGAGCGTGAAGGGCTCACACAGCTCATCACACCCCCAGATGGGGCGACGACGGCGCCTCACGGCAGGCGCTCTGGCAGGGTGGGGGGTGGCCAGCAGCCATCATCAGGGAGTGGGAGGAGAGGCAGACACACAGGCAGGCAGACAGGGGGTGCTGGGGAGGGGCATGGGTGGGTCAGAGACAGACAGACAGACAACAAGGCTGGTGGGAGACCGATAGGGACACAGGGGGCGCTCCGCAGATGAAGGTGATGCATAAACAGGCGCCTCTTATGCAGACAGACTTTGGGCAGAAGTGGCTGCATTACGGGCGGACCTTCGACGGAAGCGCCTTCATTACGGACGGACCTTCGACGGAGGCGCCTGCATTACGGGCGGACCTTCGACGGAGGTACCTGCATTACAGGCAGACACCCTGGCTGTCACTGTTTGCCTGCCTGAGAGGCCCCCCTGACTCCCCCCTCCCCTCTGTGCCATGGGGGTCTCACAGCACCCCTGCTGGGTTCTCCCAGGGAAGGCCGTGGCAGTCCCTGCATGGGACTCATGTAGGGGCTTCAGTGCTGGGGGCTGTCTGTGTGTGTGTGTGGGGCAATGCTTGTGTAAACACTGGGCACATATGTTTCACTGGGGCTCTGCCCAAGGGGCATCTTTATTGTTCTGGAACGTTAGCAGAGATGGCCAGGCGAGGCTGCCAGGGGTAGTTACAGCAGCCAATCAGAAAGCAGCAGCAGCACACATGCCCCATGGACCTGGACATGCAGGCTCTTCCCCTGTGGAACCACAGCCTGCTCCATAGAAAGGGGAGGGGGAGCAAGTAGGACAGCCAGGGAGGTGGAGCAGCAGCAGCACCGGCAGCTGAGGAGGGTTGCAGGGCTGGCTCCCTGACCTCTGGCAGCATCGAGGCAGACAACAGTGGGGCAACCAGACTGCAGGCCCAGGGGTGCTCCCAGGAAGGTAGGTAATAGTGGACGTTCCTGGGGAGACAAAAAAAGAAGGGGGAGTTACATGTCAGCTGGTATGTGGAAGCAGTCACCATTGACGACAAGCCAGTGTGTCGGTTGCAAAAGCCTGCAGGGAGAGAAATAAAACACAGCTGATAGGTGTGACACACATAGCATGGTCTGAGCTGCTTACCTGGGTGTAAGGAGAGCATGATCCTGTAAGGGGAAGGGTCAAAGAGAGAGACAACAACACAACTTGGGGGTCACAACCATGGCAAACCTAGCAATACTGACCTGTCAGTAGACCCTGTGGAGAAAGGGGGGGGGGGACAGCTGGTGTCTACATAAGGCTAACAGTTCCACACTTGTGGCATTGTCTGCTCACATGACTACAGGCAGCAATCAGACACAACAGTGGTAAAGAGGCATGTATCCTATATATCATAGCAGGCAAAGCAGGCAGCTATGAGACAACACATTGGTAAAGAGGCATATCATAGCAGGCTATGCAGGCAGCTATGAGACAACACATTGGTAGAGAGGCATGTCATGGCAGGCTATGCAGGCAGCTATGTGACAAGACATTGGTCGAGAGGCATATCATGGCAGGCTATGCATACAGCTATGAGACAACACATTGGTAGAGAGGCATGTCATGGCAGGCTATGCAGACAGCTATGAGACAACACATTGGTAAAGAGGCATGTATCCTTCCTATATTTCTAAATGCAAAGAGGCAGCAGTCAGACCACATGTCAGCACAAACCCTGCTCTTACCTGCTGGTGTTGTTGCCTGTGGGGGGGGGGGGGAGAGGGGCTGGGAGAAAGACATGGGTTAGCAAACACTTGCATGGAGGCAGCTGCCCAGGCACAGCTGTAAACAGGTTGGCCACAGCCAGAACAGCCCTCTCTGCCCTAGAGGGAGGCAGAGAGAAGTGAGGTGTTTGTGAATTTTGCCCTCCACCGACAAAGTCCCACTTTGTGGCTGTGAGGGACAGAACCCCACGCCACGTACTCAGAGAGAGAGAGAGTGACTGTGGGCCTGGGGCTGGGCTTTTGTGGGAAAGAGGCTGGGTGGGGCTGGGTGCTGATAGGCTCCCTGTCTTAGGCATAACTCTGTCGGTTTCCAGACCTAGCAGGCCCAACTCCGTCCTAACTCTGACCTAACTCAGGAGTAGGGTGTTAGAAATTTTCAGGAGAGGGCTGGCTTAGGTAAGGTAAAATGGCTCCTATGGGTCTCCTCGAATTTGGGTCCACCTTTTTGGTCGACCTAAATTTTGTGTCAGCATTTGTGTTGGAGGGGGCGTGTCTGTGCTTGCCAGGGTCTGGAATCCAACGTTAATTGGTTGCCGCCCCCGTTACACCCACGGTCCGCCCATGTTCCGCCCACTTTTAGGTCAACTTTAGGTCTGACTTGTGCTGCTTAGCCCTTGTGTTGGAATGGGCTGTTCTTAGTCCGTTGGTCGTAACTTCGACCTAACTTCGACCTAAATGGTTGCATTCCGGACCTAACTTCGACCTAAATGACTTAGGCTGACTTTAGGTCTGACTTGGGCTGCTTAGCACTTGGGTTGGAATGGGCTGTAGGACATTTATTGTATTGTAAAAACCGTTTGGTTTAGAATTGCCTGCCTATTGTAAACCACCTTGAATTAAAGTCAAAGAAGAAATCCAATGACAAGAAAGGTGGTATATAAATACTGTTGTTGTTGTTGTTGTTGATAATGATAATACAGGAATAATAATAATGCTCATACACTGATTGACTCAATTAGCCACATATAGATTTTATCCAAATTACCACAAAAAGAAATTTATCCCTTTAGGCCTTCGTTTACTGGCCTGACCCACGTTTACTGGTATGTGTTTGGTGCATACTTATGTTCCTATGTTTGTCCTGTCTTCCACAGGTCTTCAGACCGGCCATCCATTATAGGTCTCTCCGGAGGCACCATGGCTTCGCCTTCGCCCCCCAGTGGCTGTGGCGCTTTTCTAGCCAGCGACTATTACCTCCTCTGTGACACCAACAAGGATTGGGGCATCGTTCTGGAATCCTTGGCCACAGCTGGTGCTGTCGTCACAATCATCCTCATATTTGTGCTCATGTTCCTTATCTGTAAAGCCCAAGACAACACGAAACGAAGTCTGATCCCTGTCCAGTTCCTCTTCCTCCTAGGCACTCTAGGAATCTTTGGCCTCACTTTTGCCTTCATCATCAAGCTGAATGAGAGCACCGCCCCTACCCGGTTCTTCCTTTTCGGGATTCTCTTTGCGCTCTGCTTCTCCTGCCTCCTAGCCCATGCCTTCGACCTCATCAAGCTGGTGAGAGGAAGAACCCGATTATCAGCATTAGTATTGCTGATTATTGCCATCAGCCTCACCATTGTGCAAATTATCATAGCCATACAGTACGTAGCCATCAATATCAGAGCACTGCAGACATTGGAGCAGAATGAAATGGATGAAGAAAGACGCAATGACTTTCTCTTGATTCTCATCTACGTGCTATTCCTGATGGCCCTCCTCTTTGTAGTCTCCCTGTTTGTTTTCTGTGGGTCTTACAAAAGGTGGAAGCGGCACGGCGCACACATATTTATCACCATCTTGTTCTCCATATGCATCTGGGTGGTGTGGATCACTATGTTGGTGAGAGGCAAACCAGAGAACGTGAAGAGGTCTGACTGGGATGACCCTGTGATCAGTATTGCTCTGGTGGCGAATGGGTGGGTCTTTTTGATCATGTACGCGGTGCCTGAACTCTGTTTCCTCACTGCTCCACGGAGACCAGGAGACTATCCTCCAGAGAATAACTTTTGCCAGCCCAAAGTCCTGAAAAAGACCTCTGGAGTGGAGAATCAAGCCTATGCGCAGGAAGACAACGCACAAGGTATGATAAGACATAGCAAAATCCATATGTGTGGTATGGGCAGATGAGATGCTGTATGTGAGAAAGAGTGCCTTTGGTAAGCAGAAAGGAATCAGATTGTTTTAAGCGCAGAACGGAACAGAATTGAGAAACTGGAGGCCTTTCCAAACCACAGCTTTCTACACTCCCACTCGGTGTTATACAATACAAAAAGAACCACACAATAAGTGCCTTTGGAAAAGTCAGACACCTTTTTGCTGTAGATGGGAAGACAGTTCCCCAGAGGTTCCAGGTATGCGAGCCCATGATGATCAGCCCTAAAAATAGGGGGAGGAACAGCTAAAGCCATTGTTGTCTTTCTAAAACTGGGCTTGATTTATTTCTAAAATTTACCATTTGCCTGACAATAGCATATGGCCAATCAGACTTGGTGATATGATGACATCACAAACTCAAATCAGCGTCCCATGGAAGCCAAAGCCAGCTGGCCAAAAGAAAAATGCATGATTACCAAGTCAATAAAATTACTTTCAAAAGCTGCAGTTGCCAACTGATTAAATAGTTGATTAATCAATGACTGGTTAAGCACATGATATGTTCATTAATCACATTACATATAAATACATTTACAAACGGCCTGAGTGTCGATATGGCTTTTGATGTGATGGTGGAATTGTAAGATAATTTATAATTTTAAAAATGCTGCCATTCCTTATTCTAAGAAAAGGATGCGTTGCTTTTCGTTCTGTTTTTACAACAAATCTGGAGAAATATAACTTCAAGAAATAAAAGATGTCCTTAACACATAGTTCTATCAATTGAAATTTGTCCCCACTGATTAATTGTGCCCTCCTCACTGATTAATTAATTTACAGCCCAATCCCAGCTGGGCTTTACGACAGTGGAACAGCGGTTCCACTGTTGTCAATGAGCTTATGGGCGGTGCACCCAGCACACTGCAAGCAGCCTTTCCGGAACCGCTGCCGCAAACGGTGGCACTGTCCGAGGCCCACTGCCGTAGCCGACTGCAGGCAGAAATGCAGGTAAGCTGGTGCAGTGGGCAGGTGGTGGGAGAAATGGGGTGGGGAGGAATGGGGGAATGTCTGGGCAGGGAGGGAGGGGGGAAGGAGATGGAATGGGGGACGGTTACCGGCAGCACTCATGTGCGCACGTATCCTAATCCTAACCCTGTTCCTTCCCCCATTTCCTCTCCTTTACTCTCCTCAGTTCTGTGCCAGAAAAATAGCTGGCGCAGATCCAAGGAAACCAATTGGGGTAGCGTCTCTTTTCTTTGAACTTTATAAATGGTCCTTTACCTTGAGGAAATCTCCGGACTGCCCCCCTGCTGGATCCAGTGCACACTCCTCTGGTGTGTGTGTGTGTGTGTGTGTGTGTGTGGATTTAGTCAGGATTGGGCAGCCAGGCTTTAGTTGACTAATCTACTACTTAAGGGCTGTGGTAGCCTTATTAAAACATTTCTCTGATGAAGCACAATACATTTGTTAATCCTTAAAGTGCTGCAGGATTTTTTTTAAACTGTTGATTTAATGATTTAACACCATGGACACTTGAGAGTAATATAATTTAGTATAGTCTTTTGTTCCTGTTCAGCGATACATCAATAGTAGATTAACAGTGCAATCTTAGGCATGCCTACTCAGAAGTAAGTCCCCCTGAGTTAAGTGGGACTTACTCCTAGGTAAGTGTGCATTGGATTGCAGCTGAATACTCTGAACATATACAAATGTTTCATTTGTTTGAAGAGGTGACAGAATATTTGTAGTTGTTTATTTGTGGGAGATACAGACGTCTTCTTTTGAGGTCCTGCAACATTTGCAAAGACTCCAGTGTTCCCACCACCGTTGGAGGTACCTGGTGGAATGTGATTCCCTCCCTTTTTTTGCTAGTATTACTGATACTATTAGAGGGGAGTCAAAATGGGATGCCAATTTTTGTGAAAACCTTCAATCCTTGCAAAATGCACCTGCCTATTTCCACAATTTGGGAGGACGGTCCTACAAAATGGGGCATAAAATTTGCCCATTTGGAGGGAAGGGCCCTCGCTGATTTGGCTTTGTGACATCACCATGAAGTCACGTTTGATGGCCTTTGTGGCACCCTAACAATGCTGCGCATAACAGTCTGTTCCAAGTGAGCACAATGCTGTCTGCTCTCACTTTGTGTTGGCTTCGCATAATGCAGATGTGTAACACTCATCTTGCCTTGTGGCCAGATACTCTACATGACTGTCTCTCTACATGAATGCAGAGAAACTACACAGGGATTACAATTAAAATTAGAGTTTTCCGGGTTAAATGGCCACGGTCTAAAAGAGTTTTTATTCCTAACGTTTCGCTCATATTCGCAATGAGCCTCGTCAGAGGCAGTGTGTAATACAAACCACACACCAAGAGTGACACAGGGAGTTCATAAGGGATGACCAAGTGCAGCAGCGAATTGTTGTCTGAAACCAAACTGAGTCTGCTATGCATATGTGGCACTTCTTAAGATACCATCTCATTGCCTTTTTCTCTTTGCCTCTTCTTGTTGTTGTTCCTGAAGAAAGCGGAGATCATTCGTACGTGCCTTATTCAACGCATTTCCAGCTGGAGGTCAGTAAAATAACTGCTTTTCATTTTCAGTATTAGAGACATTCATAACAATTAAGTCTCATTTATTAGTCAAACAGCCTGGAGGGGAACTTCAAAGCTTGTGGATAATTAGGCATGGGGGGGGAGGGGGGAGCTGCTAATATAAGATTAGTTAGGTTTTGGTCTTTATGGGACATATCTCAGGATATATCCACTTGAAAATCTCATAATAACTCTTTCCTCCGCCCCTTTTTTTCTCCAGACACTTGAGTCTCGACAGGATTTCTCTATCCCACGGCCTAAAACTCGGCCCAGCCCATACCAAGGGTATTCTGGAGGGAAAGGTGTCTAGTAACCCTCCACAAAGACCTCCAGAGCAGCAATGCAGAATCAGCTGAGGTGCTGCTGGAAATCACCATGTATAAATCGGTGCTTCAGTTTTCCTGAAACAAGAACAGACCTCAGTGCTACAATGGATGAAAGAAGATTATCTCCTTTCTCTCTCACAAGCCTTTTTATTTGTCTCTGCACATGTAGCACTTTATACTTCTTTGTTCATCCAATTCCTTTGTTTAGTAGATCTCTGTGGCTACTCTCAGTTCTGCTGCTGAGGCTTCTTTACCTCAGCATTCTGTACAAACTAATTTTTCCTCATGATATGTGAATAGGATAAAGATGCCCTATCCTATTTATGAAACTAGCTGAAAGAAATGGGAGTGAACGGTTCAGGGATGATTTTTGGCCCAGGCCACATCTCTGAGTCGCCTGCCTCTATGTATTCATCCTCTTTGCTTTCTGAAGCACTGAAATTAGCAGGAAGTTCAGTGATAACTTCCTGCTGGCAAGTGGTCTGCCAGTGAATCCTCTTACTCTCATTATATGTTCGCTGTTGTCCAGACAACGCTTGGCCCTGTCAGCGTTCCAAGGTTCCCATCCTGGGGAGAAGCTCTCCCTCTATTCAAGTGCTTTTCATGGCAAACATTTGACCATGCAGAGAGTGGGGGCAGGGCTAAATAAGAGCATCATTGGCGAGGGTCATTGCACATGCTCCTGGGAAGCCCTCGTGCACCTCTTCTCCCCAGAAGAGCCAATGGTTGAGTAGGTCTAGTCTTGCCACTACATCCTACAATCTTTCCTGGCTACTATAGAGGAACTAAGTTCCAAAACGAAGTGGTCCAAGGAAAAATGCTTCTCGTTTTGTTTTTCAAAAAAAGAAATGATGTTTTAAAACAGCAGTTTTCCAAACTGTCCATAGGTTTATTTTCAAAACAGGAATAAAGAAGGAGGGGTTGTTGTTGTTGTTGTTGCTGTGAAAATGTGTTCAGCTCTGAATGTGGTTTACAGACCACTACTGTAATTCTTTATCTGTTTCCCAGGGAGCCTTCCAAGCAGTGATATATCCAGTGGAGGCATGAACTACGACTGTGTCACGAGTAGTCGCTCAGCTCTTTACTCTCCTTCCTTTTCTCTGTGCCAGGTGCAAGGGAGTGGCGACTGGACACAGGTATCTTGTTGTCTTGTGTGCTCCCTGAGGCATCTGGTGGGGCCACTGTGTGACACAGGAAGCTGGACTAGATGGGCCTTTGGCCTGATCCAGCAGGGCTCTTCTTATGTTCCTGTTTGTCTCTGGAAGCACATCCCTGTAGCATCAGAATATGAGAATGCCTTCTTGGATCACACTGAAGATCCTTGTATCATTTTGAGGACTCTCCTAATCCTATGCTCCTTTTCTAAACTATGGTCAGCTAGATGAGCCTGGGAGGCTTCATAAACAAGGCAAGACAGAGATGGCCACCCTCTGTTTGTCTCCAGTATTTGGCAACTGGAAGTACATACAGAGGTGTCATTTTTAGTTGTAATGGTCAATATCCATTGTGAGGCCTGTAGGAGTGTGTTTAATCCTGTTTCAAAGCTTCTGTGTCAGTAGCTACTGCCACACCTGCCCTGTAATAGACGTCGGTCCTTGGATAAGGGAGGCCTATACACTGGCTGATCCATGGCGCTATCCCTGTTGAAAATGTTTGTGAGACAGAACTAAGTTATAGGAACTTGAGTGCGTCCTTAATGTTCTTGCTTTGGAGGCTGTAATGAGAATAAGGAAGACTGAGAGAAAGAGAGAAAATTGGGGGACAAGATGGCGGGTGGATTGCAGTGGAAGTCACTAGTGGTTTGGCAATGTTCTTTAGAGGTCTGCATGTCAGGATAAACTGCAGTTGGTGAAGAAACTCTTCCAGACAGATGGGTCAGAGAAAAGAAAACCATTTATAACCAGCTAAAGAAAACTAAGATATGGCCCAGCCAAAATTAAGCCCTTTTACATGTCATTGTTTTCAGTGGGGCAGTTAAGGATGTGTTTACTTTTTCTCCTACTGAAACAGAAGTGCTTAACTTTGTCTGGATGTAGCCCCTAAGCCTGTGGGAAAGGGGTATTCAGGTTTTTTGTGGGTTTTTTGCTTACAGGTTTGCAACTGTGTTATAATATTTATTTGTTTATTTCCTATCTTACTCTGAGCACATGGCCAACATTTAATAAATAATTATATATAGCGTGTTGACGGTTGGTTGGTTGGTTGATTTCTTTCTATGAAGAATGCTCATTAAAATACACTCTGCATATGTACAGAGACCACAATCAGGCTTCCTAGCTTGATGATACCCTTAAGGGCAGACCCACCCAGACCCGAGCGACTATTGTTCATACATGTCAGGCTTCTAAGAACCCTTAGAATCAGCCCACTTGTCTCAATGTCAGAAGAAGAGCCCTGCTGGATCAGGCCAAAGGCCCATCTAGTCCAGCTTCCTGTATCACACAGTGGCCCCACCAGATGCCTCCAATTGGCCCACGGGGAGGGGAGGGGAGGGGCAGCAGGACTGCCACAAGCGCAGAGAGAGAACCCCAAGCCCATTGCTGGCTGCCCCCCCCCCTGTCCTTCCCACGTGGCGGCCAAGGCAGAGATGCAGAGTTCGAGCTGTCCCGCTGGAGAGCAAGTGCCAGGCGCTTGGGCCACTGTGCTGCCCAGCTGCCGGCAGGCGGAAGGGCTCTCTAAGCCTCCCTATGGCCAATGGCAGCTGTCAACAAGAGAAGAAGCATTTCCTGCAACTCCAGCCCACATACACCCCTTCCTTCCTTCCTTCCTTCCTTCCTTCATTCATTCATTCATTCATTCATTCAATCTAATGCAGAACCCTCCAAAGGGGTAGGAGGCAACTGTAACTCTACGCATCACATCATGACGTCTCCGCCACACCTTTTAACTCTTTCGCTGCTTCCGTTGTGTGTGCATTTCAGCTACAGAGATTCTTAAACAGAGAAAAGAATGTGGTGGGCATAGATGGAGGGGTATGTTAAGAGAGGCTGGGGAGATCGATTGAGGCAAAAAGACAAAAAGATAATGGAGAGAGGGAGGAGAAAAAAGAATGGTTCATTTGCATGGGAGAACATATAAAAAGAAGGCAAGTCATGACGTATGGAAATGTACATATTAGCATGATGTAACCGTGATGCCTTCAGTGCACTGGGTGTGACGTCACCTTTCAACCAATATCTCCTCCTCCCTGCTTGCTGCTGCTTTACTGCCTCGTCCCTCCTCTCTGGGTGTGACTGATAGCATCGTGACTCTGATTTTTGGAACCCAACGCGCCAGTGCAGCATTTCAGTGCAACCCAGCAGTCCCACTGGGCTGGGTGCTTTCACCCAGCCTGGTCCATTCCAGTCCCAGGCTGCAGAGTCTGCATGGCTGGCTCCTTGCACAAAGAGCACAATTGCCCTGGGAGAGAACAGGGCACATTATGCGCTCCTAGTTAGATGCTATTGTGCATGACTAGATGTGTGGGGCGCTCTCTTATTGCACAAAAAAAGGAATTATAAACGCTTTGCCTTCCCAGCTTGCTTAATATGTCTACAGTGAAAATTCACCAAAAGTAAATTGGAGTCAATTTTCCTTCCTCAAGTTACAAATCAGTTCTGCCTCAGGACCATGTGCTGTTGTAGGAGGAGGAGTTAAGCTTTTCTTTTGGTGTCATTTTATTCAATGTGAATTGCTTTCCCTTGCTATCTAACCCATGAGGGAAAACGTACAGTATCTGCAAGTTTTCCCAAATGGGTAAACTTATATGGGGTGTTTTGATTTCCTTCCTGGTTCAAAAAAATCTCCCTAGAAAACAGTTTTAGAAGCACTACCTTTGGGCTATGATGTGCTTCTTTTCCCAAAGAAAAGGGCAAAGACAAGGGAAAAGAGGGTAGGGAAACAGATCTACTGTCATGGATTCAGTTAATATATTTCCTTTCAGATTTTCTACCACACGTTGAGCATTGTTATGAAATGAGCAGCACAGAAATTAGTTTATTGGCACTAAAACAAATTCACTCCCTTTTAACATCAATTACATTGGAGGGACTTATTTATTTATTTATTTATTTATTTATTTATTTAAGAAATTTATACCCCGCCTTTTCCTATGCCGAGGCAAATGCCCAAGGCGGCTTACAACAAGTTAAAATACATAATTTAAAAACAATACATAAGGTATAAAATTCACTGGGGGAGTGACAATGTAGAGCAGAAAAACAGCAAGGCAGAACATACTGAGACTCTGGGGGCTGACAACAACCCATCACGCAAACGCAAGACGAAACAAAAATGTTTTGAGCCCCCGCCGAAATGTCATGAGGGAGGGGGTTGTTCTCAAATCCCCTGGCAAGGACTTCCACAATTTTGGCGCCACAGCAGAGAAGGCTCGCCCACGAGCTGCCATTCCACTAACTTGAGACAGAGGTGGCATTCGCAGGAGAGCCCCCTCAGATGACCTAAGAGAGTGGGCCGAGAGCGGGCCAGGAGCGGGAGAAGGTGGTCCCTCAGATATCCTGGATCCAAACCGTGAAGGGCTTTAAAGGTCATTACCAGCACCTTGAATTGGGCTCGGAAACGAATGGGCAGCCAGTGCAGCCGCTGAAGCAGCGGTTCAACAGAGTCAAACTGCCTAGCTCCAGTGACCACCTGGGCTGCCGCATTCTGCACTAATTGCAGCTTCTGAACCATCTTCAAGGGCAGCCCCAGGTAGAGCGCATTACCGTAGTCTAGTATTGAAGTCACTAAGGCGTGGACCACCGCGGTCAGGTCCGATCAACTCAAGTACGGCTGTAGCTGGCGAACTAGCCAAAGCTGGGCAAACGCAAACTCTGTCTTTTCTGGATTCAATCTCAACCTGTTAGCCTTCATCCGGACCCCAACCGCCTCCAGACAATGCTCCAGGACTTCCACAGCCTCCCCAGAATGTGATGGCAAGGAGAGATAGAGCTAGGTGTCATCAGCATATTGGTGACACCCAACTCCAAATTCCCGGATGATCTCCCCCAACGGTTTCATGTAGATGTTAAAAAGCATGGGAGACAGAATAGAAACCTGTGGCACCCCACACTGTAAAGGGCAGGGCGCCGAACAGGCGTCTCCTAGCATCACCATCTGGGACCTGTCAGCCAAGTAGGAACGGAACCACTGCAAAGCAATGCCCCCAAGTCCCAATTCAGCCAGCTGACCCAGAAGGATACCATGGTCGATGGTATCAAAAGTCGCTGAGAGGTCCAAAAGGACCAGCAGGGATGCACTCCCCCTGTCCAGTCCTCGGAGAAGATCATCCAGCAGGGCGACCAAGGCTGTCTCCATCCCAAAGCCCAGCCTGAAGCCGGACTGAAAAGAGTCCAGATACTCCGTTTCATCTAGTATCCCCTGGAGATGAGACGCCACCACCGGCTCAATCACCTTACCCAAGAAAGGCAGATTGGAAACTGGCCGGTAGGTATTTAAATTGGAGGAATCCAGAGATGGTTTTTTTCAGGATGGGGTGCACAATTGCGGTCTTCAAGATGCTAGGCATCACTCCCTCCTGCAAAGATGAATTCACAATGGGTTCCACCCAATCGGCCAGACCAACCCGTGCAGATCGTATTAGCCAAGCTGGGCAAGGGTCAAGCGGGCAAGAAGACGGTCTCAAACTACAGAGGACCCTATCCACATCCTCAGGCTGTATAAGGTGAAAAGAAAAGACTTAAACTGATAATCCTAAATATACTGACTAGGAATGGCTCCCCTTCCTTAAACAAAAAACAGCGACAGGGAATGATCCTTACTGGGATTCTAGTGTATGGGAAGGAGGAGTTTAAATCTTTTCCATTGTGCTCTTTTCCCACTGAAAATCTCCCCAGCTATTTGCCCCCCCCCCGGGACTGTTTCCTGCAAATAATCACTTTAGGGGAGATTTACAGCAGGAAAACGGCATTAAATTAAATAATCAATCTTCTGCACACTGTAATCTCAGTCAGAAACGGACTTCTGTACAGCTGTTTTTTTTTTATAAAATAAGGAGCACTTCCTGGTTTTAGTTCACCTCTTAAAAATACAAATAAGTGCACAAGGTTTGGAACCTACCAGTACATACCTGAAGGATTGTATTTTCTCTCATGAGCCAGCCTGTACACTGCATTTGTCATCTGAGGCTCTGCTCTGCGTCCTGCTACCTACTGAGGTCTGAAGGTCTGGTGGGGACATGGGACAGGGCCTTTTTGGTTGTGACTCCCTGGCAATGGAAGTCCCTCCCCTGTGAGACCCAACTTAGACTTACATACTGTTCTTTTTGTTTATTCTGCTGTGCTTTGGTAAAATTTATGTTTGCTCATGCTATTTTGCTAGTTTCTGTTTATTATGACATGGCTTATTCTATTATTAGTTACTATGTTTATTATATGGCTGTTAAATCGTTTTTGCTGAAATGGTAAGTTGCCTTGGTGACTTCGTTATTGGAGTAGAAAAGCAGAAAATAAACAGTTTTATTATTAGAGCTGTTAACAGCAGTAGTATTCAGAATATTTATATGCTACTTTTCAATAAAAAAAGTTATCAAAGCAATATACACAGCAAAACGAGTGTGAAGATGGCTGGCTGTCCCAGAAGGGCTCACAAACGGAAACACAAGGAAGGCACTAGCAACAGTCACTGGGAGAGACGTTCTGCTAGGGCAGCTGCTCTCCCCCTGTTAAGTATAAGCTGGACAGGCTTGTCTATGAGATTGACCGAGGCAGTTGCCTCTGGCAGCGGATTGGCAGTGACATCCGCCCACAGTAGTGTAACAAGGGTGGTGCGAAGGCAAGTAGTTGTGCAAGACTCCGTTACACTGGAGTCAGCGGCCCCTCCCCCTTGCTGTTGGAGCCATTCCAGCAGCAACAGTGAGTGAGTGAGGGAGTGTCCTGCGTGTTGCCTTTGCTGCCAGAATGGCTCCAACAGCAAGGGGGAGGGGCCGCTCACTCCAGTGTAATGGAGTCTTGCACAACTACTTGCCTTTGCACCACCCTTGTTACACCACTGTCCGCCCACCTACTCCCACTCCTTCAATTCAGAAAGGAAGAGGGGATCGGGGTAGAAGTGTGGAGGACAGGAGAGACACTCTAGCCCACCATTCTTATCTCCTCCACATTTCCTCTTCTGCTCCATTCCCAACCATCTTTTCCAATCCAGGAGGCTGGAGGAGGCATGCATAGCAGTGGTAGCTGCTGGCCTACTGGAAAGTCTTCAGCTGGCCGTGAATATAAGAGAGCCACCTCTTGGAGGTGCTCTTCGCTTGCCCAGCTAGCAGGGCTAACAGTTGACCTTAAGGCTACTACTAACTCAGGACAAGATCAGCCCCTCTTTTTGTCCAATCAGAAGACGTGTCATGACGTGTTTCTTCCCCACGTATTCCCCCTTCTGCTGCCAACCCACACGGATTCCCCACTGCCTTGCCCTCCACACGACCTTCCCTGCTTCTCCTTCCGCCCGCCCTGCTTTGCCGCCACTCTTTGATGTCTGCTTCTCTCTTCCTGTATAGAATGTTCTGAACTGTCCTCATCTCCCCCACCCTGAAAGTCAACATGTCGCTGTGCTGGATCACAAGTTTCGAAGGAAGCTGATGTTTGCTTTCCCTTTGCTATGGTGATCACACACAGGGCTGCATTATATAATGAGTAATGTGCCCCTTCCATTTTCAAGCACATGAACATGACTGGTGAATAAGGTGTGGTTTTTGTTTTTTAAAAATGTTTTTTTTCCCACCCAGCCCAAAATGAGTGAGAAAATACTGGGCTGGGTGCCCAACATTAGATGAATAATAGTAATGGACAAACGAAAGCATCATCCTAGGGCCGACAACGGCGTGAGTATTTTAAAGTGACCGGTTTCAGGCTCCAGGCTTTCTCTGCGAGGATTTAGCCACAACACACAATGTAGTATTATAACATTCTCAGGGGAAACACTCTGGGTGTGCAACTCCTGTCGATCACTCTCTTTGAAGTGATGATGTGTGGAAAATCGACGTAGCAGCAAAAAATGATCACCACTGCCTCCATGTACTAAATCTATGCTGAGCCTACGTGTGTGATTTCTTTACTGCATAAATGTGACAATGCTGGAATGTGGGGTAGCTCAGTGGTGGGGCCAGGGCGGGCCCATCTATGGGGTTGACTAAAGCAGTCACTTTAGGGCGGCAATGAATTGGTCAGAGGCCCTGCCCGCTTCCACCTGCTCATTCTCCTTCCGCTCCTTGGTTTCAGAAAGGAAAAAAGGAAGTGTGGAGGAGAAGACAACACTCTTGCCCACTCTGCTCTCCTCCTTTGCTCTGTCCCCCTCTTCCTTTCTGCATCCAGGAGCAGTGGAGGTGGCAGCTGGTGCACTGCTGGGTTAGAGGGTGGTATTTGGTATGTCACCTTAGGGGTCAGGAGGCCTTGGGCCAGCCCTGGGCAGGGCACATGCTTTGCATGCACAAGCCAGGCCGCCATCACTAGCAGATCTTTCCCAGGGCACATGGTCTGAGGGCTATGATACAGCCACTGCCTTGCTGTACTGAAGCAGGTCCAGACCTTGGCCACTGCCTGGATGGTTGACTACCTGGGAGGTGTGGTCTGGAGGTTGAGCTGCTGCCTTGCCTGAAGAAGCTAAGCAGAGTCAGCCCCAGTGTCGCTTTGGAAGAGGGACACGAAATGCCGCTGATGGAGGGCCGGAGCCGACAGACAGCTTGTGAACCCATCTGAGGCTTGATTGCGGTTGCCTGTGGAAGCTTGGAAGGCAAGAAGAGCCATGCAGCCAGAATGACAACTACACTATGAAGGGAAACATCTTGAGAAATGGAGAGTTTCTCTCATAGAATAACATTGTAAAAACCCCAATTTGGAAAAAAAATAGGGGGTTATGGTCGGCCTGCCTATGTAAACCACCTTCAGTCTATGAGAAAGGCAGTATATAAATACTGTAATAAAGAAATAAATAAAACCCCACATGTGCCAGCTGGACCTTCATGTTGGAAGAAAGGCCTGATGGAAATAATGAAGTCCGTGAATAGCAGCTGCCGCTACATTTCCAGGTGGGGCTTCAAAGAGAGGCACAGAAGATGAGTGATTTCCTCATAATCCCCTGAACCTTCTCTAACTTTGTCACCAAACCCAAAGGTTCTTCTGTGAATGTACAAGTAAAGAGGGCAATATATAATCTGGATATGAATAATAGCTATTTTTCTAAGTTCAGAAGGTTTTATGTTCTGAAGATGGCATACCTTTCTTAAATCAACTCACCGTGTCAAAAGAACAGAGTTATGGATGAGTTCATACTGGTAGAAGAAAACCAAAGTGTCATGGAAAATTAATGACAAACACCTTGAACTAAGTGTCTGGGGGGTTATCTCTTTTGTTTCATAAGAATACAGGATGTTAATTGCATGCAGTCCCTCTCGGTGATTGCTATCAGCCTGGAGGACAGGCCAAATTATGCATTCGCACAAATGCATTTTAAAGCAATGTGCTTAACCCCAGAAGAAGCACCTCTTCTTTCAGGCAGGTTTGGGCAGGAGAGGGGTGATCCTGATTGGGACCATGGCATGTGGGGGGGGGGGAAATCTTTCCCTTCTTGCTGTTTTCTTGCCAAAAATTGCCCCGAAACACCACTCGGAACAAATAGCAGATTGGGGCAGATTTTCAGGGGAAACTGGCTCCAGGGAACAGAGTTAACCCTGCCCTCCCCGTGTGCTATGGACTGGTCCTAGTCAGGCCCATCTTCCCCTCCACCCCCATCAGGCTGCTTTTTGTGAAAGAAGCAGCACTTCCTGCCGCATGCCTCTTTAAAATGCATTTAAGCCAACTCATAGTTTATCCTTAAACCTGAAGGCTTAGAAGCCGTACGCCAAAGAACACCATGACATGGGGACCAACAACAGTGGAGAGTGGGGGGAAGCGAATGCCTTCAAGTCCTACCTTAATATAAGGCATTCCAGAGGCATGTAGTTGGCCCCTTGTTAGAGGCTGAAAGGCAGGAAAAAAGATCTCCAAAATAAAGACATAAAAATAAGTAAAGGTGCTGGACTGAATGGACTTTTGTCTGCCGAAGGCCCATCTAGTCCAGCCTCCTGTTCCCCGCAGTGGCCCACCAGCTGCTCCTGAGAAACCCACGAGCAGGCGAGGACGAAGGGGTGCTTCCCCCCCCACCATTCCTCCCCTGCAACTGGCATTCAGGGTAGTGCGTGTGCGTGTGCGTGTGTGTGTGTGTGTGTGTGTGTGTGTGTGTGTGTGTGTGTGTGTGAGAGAGAGAGAGAGAGAGAGAGAGAGAGAGAGAGAGAGAGCACATATTTAATCTTATTCTATGATTCCATGATTCTCTAAAAGTATTCTTTGGTATAGGGCCCATCATCACAGACAACTTTAACATTAGTCATCATGTGGCCCCTCCGATCTTTTGTGTGGAAACCTGGCCTGCCCTCAAAAGCTCCCTTCAGAATGGATGACTAGGCCAGGAGACCGAGACCCCCACCCTCCTGGCCTCTGCACTCTGCCAATGCTCAGCAATGCATGCTGGGCCGCGGAATGGCAGTGGCTGCTTGGCCTGCCGGAACCCAGTTCCATTCATGATCCACAGGGAGGGTCAAGCTGAATAGGAAGACACTGATGGGAACAACGTCTTCAGCAATGCCATGTGGCTGCTACCAGGAAAGGGAAATCAACAAAGAGGCCAGTGGGTTGGGCCAGGGACGGGTTCCTAGAACCGTGTGCACCGACCTGTGCCTGTCCTTGCTACCAGAAGCAGCACCGGTGAAACTCTGGTGTAACTCATCATAGCAATTGTAGTTTTGGCATGCTGTGGAAAGAAAGCTGCTCTTTGTTGCAGCAACACAAGAGGCCTCCTGCATCTGATGCAGAAGGCTCTTGCTTGCCACAGCTCATGCCACCCATGTTTGCCAACCTCTGAGGTGCCACACAAGACCCTTCCTCTTTCAGACTGGTGCTCCCATTCCCAAAAGCAACAGCCCAAGCAGCCCGCCGTTCTGTGGCCAGCAGCTTGAATACAAGCCCAAATGTGCGACGCCATTGGATTTTGAATGCATCAAATTGGAAGTTCATGTCGACGATTAATTTAATCATCAAGTGCCTGCTGTGCCAGGAAGGTGATGCTGCTGTACTGTAATAACTTCCACTTCATAATATGGCTAATGAGAACTTGCTCATAAAGCATTGCCATTGTCTTCATGCATGTTTTTACTGCCTCGATAAGTGTTTATATTTGGAAACAGGTGGCTTGTAATAAACCTGCCAGCTTCTGCTAATTGAACAGGTGATATCTGAATAAATACTGATTGCTGAGCTGCACAAATGGATGTTAGAGAACTATTCTTGGGTTTATTGGGAAACGTGTGCTTTCATGATTGGCCACTGGATGGCACACTTGCACCAAAAACTCCTCTATTTTCCTTCTCCCTGCACTCTCCAGCTATATCTGGCTAGTAATTTGTGCGACAGCCTCATTCAATCCGCTTGTGCGCCATCCACTTTCATTCTTACGAGCACAAGCCCCCCCCCTTTTTTTTTTACAATGACATGGTCTTATTCTTCATGAAAGTACCAGATTATTAGACTGTAACAACCTTTCCAGATCTGATTTGCAGTCTGCTAGAATTATGGGACGGGGTGGTAATTAGATCACAATGTGGACTGAACTGCATTTGAATCAAGATCTGAATAAAAGGTTGTGCTTTCATTGTCCTATCATACAGGCCGCCACTGTATGAACAATACAATCATGAAGCTGGGAGAGCAAGCAGCCAGAATATCCACCCGCTAGTTTTAAAAAATAAATCCACATAAACCGAGACTGCAGTTTGTACTAAGCAAAAGAGCAAATGCAAATAAAGTCCATGGCATCAAAATGCCTGTTGAACAGATATCTTCAGATGACAGATGCCTTAAGGAAGTGAGCCTAGCTGCATGCTAGTACACAAGGTGGCTGGCTTTGGTTACTGCTACCTCTCAAAGGACATAACCCAATTTGTCTGAAAGGCTGTTTAGCAAGCTAAAGAAGGCAACATTTCCAATGCCATGGGGAGGGGTTTGAAGCATGGCAGAGTCCAGATTACTGACTGTTGTTCAAACAACTCAGTATGCACTATATTTCCATATCAGTACTGTAATGGATATACGGAAGCAGTGATAGAAGGTTCATTCTCTGTTGCTTGAAGAACTAAATATCGGTCCCACATTTGAATGCTGTAAAAGCGTCTTCAATTTTGCATGCATAAAAAATGTTTATTATATTTAAATCTAATTGAGTACACAAATATATATGGCATGTGCAAAATCTGCTGGAAGAATTCCACTTTCAGTTCCATTTCGTAGCCTCAGGCAGCAGCTTTTAGGGAAAATCCATCTGTCTATTGGTTGGCTCTATCCAGTTAGTTCAGTCAAAGGCTCCGAGTGTTTTGCGAATGATTGGGGGTGCACTGCATCATAGGTATTGCAGTTGTAAATCTGCATGAATGAGGCTACTCTCACATATAAGTGTCTCATGGCACTGGTGTACGAACAACCTGCAGGAGGGGGAGCGGCAGCAAAAAATGTCAACCCCCCTCCCCGTGACATCACCGACCGGAAATGACCAGCTCGCCCCCGGAAATGGTGCCAACGGTGCAAAAAGGTACCTGCGGGGTGGGTGGGCGCATCCTTTCTCGCCACAGCCCGCCCACAGGGACGCTCCGTCACCAATGTGGCAGTTTTGTCCCCTCCCACTTGTCGCTCGGGGGCCGTGTCCCCCGCCTTCCCCAGCAACGCTGCTGCCTCATGGGAAATATGACTAAAATATAAGAATAGAGATGGTTTGAAAATAAAGACATTTTGTGAAAACACATATAGCTTAAATGCAAATAATGTGAAATATCACGAGAACATGGGCATCAAAAGAATACATAACCCTTGTTTCTGGAAATGAGATTCATAAGCAGATTCTTCAAAAGCACAGTGGAGTCTAGAGTAGCCACCAGAAGTTTTAATTCCAGATTTAATTCAAAAGAACAGAACCACAACATTCAACCCAAATTATATCTTTTTTAAAAATTATTATTTTGGGAATTTTAAAATAGAGATGACTTTCAGATGTAAATGTATGTGATTAAACAAGCACAGGACACATATGCTGTCAGAGAGCATACTTCAGGTCTGATGCTTTCCAGAAAACGACGGTTTTGAAATAATACTGTGAAGACTTTTCTGTTTTTAGTTTAGCCCAACCAAGCAGATATCAGAGAGCCCTCATTCAGCAGGTTGACTTTGCACTATGTGTTTGAAATCCCAGGTGTAATTCAGTCTTAACTTTAATCTAATTATGTTGTTCTGAAGAGGTCGCCTGCTTGTGGCTTCCAAGAGAACAGGGAGTCTTGTTAATTTCCCCATGAAGTGCATACAGAAAAGTGAAGGACGCGACATGTGGCAATATCCTGTTGCTACAGATTTGGGGCTGCAGCAGCGCTATGCATAAATGACAGAGGAGCCCCAGATGAATTCTGCAAATGACAGCAATAAAAACATAGATGTCTTTATATAACAATTCTTTGTGTTATTTGCGACATGGACTATTTTGGATTGCAAACTGGGCTTGTTTTATAAGCCTCTTTGGAGAGGTTGCAAGCTAACAAGCCAGTTAAAAAGTGGCTATAGTGTCAGAGTAGGTTCATACTTACATCTGGAAGCCAACATCTGGGTCAGCAAAGTCACCATATTTATTTGCTTGCTTTTGTGAACGGACACTTGGCATAAATGCCGAGAAGACACTGGTGAGTGATGATGACGTTATTAACGGCCCGATCCAAGCATGCGATTCTGCCGCTGGAACTAGTGTCCCAGCAGTGCTTGATGCTGTTTACAGTGCTGTGAAAGCCACCTGGAAGCTTGTGGAGCCACACACTTCCGGGCCGCCACCACAGACAGTGGGGAGGACCCCGTACATGGCGGCAGTGAAGACGATCCCTGCCAACGGCAGTAAGTTGGGTGGCCAGGCGGAATGAGGCGGGGAATGGGAGGATCGGGGGAAAGGCAAGGGGCATGTCGTAGGTGGGAGGGGGTGTCACCCAGTGCAAGTGACTTATGTCAGATGCTATGCCCTCCAGAGCCAGCCAACATGCCCCTTTTGACTCCTCTGACTTGCTCCAGCTAAGGAATTGGCGAAGGCTTGGGGTGGCCCATTGGCAATTGGGAGGCTTATGGAGGGGCAAGGGAAAATATTTTCTCTTACCCTTCCCATGCCTCCCGATCCCCCCTCCCCCAACAGCATGCAATGCAGCCTGTTTTGGTGGGGGAAAGGACAGAATTGTGCTGTTAGGCTCATTGAGTAATGTAAAAAACATAGCATCTGGTCTTGGTAAGACTTATTCCAACCACATGTCAGGGACATGTTAGAGAGCATTTGGAACAAGCAGTCATCACATTGTGGCTTCATCACCTGGGCTGTCCGTCATCCAACGTCCTCCATCTAGTTTGAAAGTCCACTTGTACAACTGCCCCACACCAGGGCAGATATGTGTTTAGGGTGCCCATCTTGACATTTTAGCCATGCAACGATGGGCCAAGACAGTCACATGACTGCACAATGGCACACGTTGAACCATGTGCACATTGGATTTTGCAGTCAATCACAACAATTTTAGACCACTGAGAGGGATGAGTATTAAAGCCCTGCACAGATCTGCACGGACCAATCAGAATTCAACTGACCAGCTCAGCCTGTAGCATTGTTCTTTGAAGTCAGTATGGATTGGCTACAACCCACAGCTGCCTCTCAATGTGGGCCCTGTTTGATTTCCACAAAGTGGAAATCACCTGGCTGCAGAAATCAGCACATAGCGAAAACTCATTGATTGAGGGCCTGTTCACATGACCACTGAACTTGTGGTGGAAACAGTGCAAACCCTTTGTGTGCTGGGTCCTCCAGCAGCCCCTTGTGAGCTGGTTGCTACCATGTACTGTATAGGATTTGAGGGCAGATGATAACATTACATAGTAGCCTGTCTTCCAATGAGCCAGACCCTTGTCTGCACTGACTGGCAGTGGCTCTCCAGGGCTTCAGGTGGGGTTTTTTCCAGTTCCACCTGCCAGGGATTGGATCAAAGTATGTTCTCTACCGCTGAGCTATGGCCCATCTCTGAGATTCTTGCCACAGGACTTGCCACAGGGTCTGCTTTGTCCACATTTATCCATGCATTAGTATTAGTATTAGTATTGACTGTCATTTTCATCAGTACACAAAGGATCACTCAGTGTAAGAAAATTGTGCAATGCCTACAAAGAGTATATTCAGGGTTGGGTAAGGGTTCTGCCAGAAATTCTGGTGCTCTGACATCTGTGGTTTCGTTGCCAAACAGCAATCTGAGGATTCCAAAGAAACATAATGCACAACAAATGAGACCTATGCTGCTCCCATATTTATGCTCGCGTGGACCATTTCCATCACCTAGAAGGCCTCGTCCACCTCCACTCGCACAGAAATTCTTGATTCTGTTTGTCAGTGCCATTTCATGCTGCTGATACTGAGGTTTCTTGCAATATATGCAAGGAGCGCGAATTAGACTCAAGGGCACTCGAGGGTACTGTACATTGTGTAGGTAAAGTTACATTAAGGACACTGGGAATAGGGAATGGGCATCTCCAGATGCACATGCAGATTCCTCCGTTTTAGTAAAATCCACTGCCCCATCTGTACCATTGCAGGTCTTGTTCTGGTTCTGTTTGGGTGATCTGCCTCCATTAATCACAGGCACAATAATTAACTGGAGAATGAAGGCGCTTTTGCACAGGAAAGGTAAAGGTGTCAGCGAAGTCTCCAAGTTGGAAACGGAGCCCTGTCCTTGCCTAGGTACACATGGCTGAACAGGCACTGACCTCGCCTCTAACTGGCTTGTTAAGCATGACAAATCTGTCTCTCAGACCGATAAAAGATAGTCTTTGGTGCATGAGCCCTTCCTGGGAAATAAATAATGGATTTATTAGACCAGTAGCAGCAGCAGCCTCTCACAACGCCAAGAGAAATCGTGCTCCCCTCGTGGTAAGAGCTGGATAAGCAAACATAAAAGGTAAAGGTGACCCCTGACAATTAAGTCCAGTCGTGTCCCACTCTAGGGTGTGGTGCTCATCTCCATTTCAAAGCCGAAGAGCCAGCGTTGTCCGAAGACGCCTCCGTGGTCATGTGGCCGGCATGACTCTCCTTGCCGCAGCACGTAGCATGCAGCTGGAACACGGAGCGCTGTTTACCTTCCCGCAAGCGGTACCTATTTATCTACTTGCATTGACATGCTTTGGAACTGCTAGGTTGGCAGGAGCTGGCCAAGCAACGAGAGCTCACCCCGTCGCGGGAATCGAACTGCCGATACCTGAGGAAGAAAACTCAAAATGGTGTGTGTCGCATGGGGCAATACATGGAGCAATCCTAGTGGCTGGGAGCACCGGCACTGAGGTCTCAGCATCGACACTGGGTGTCGCAAACGTGTCGTAAAGCACTTCGCGACACCCAGAGAGTAGGCTGCGCTGGTGCTAGGGCCAGCACCGCCACTCCACTGCTGAGTCCAGCGCCCTGTGCCACGGAGCAGGTAACGTTCTGCACCAGGCAGTGCAGGGGTTGGAGGAGGGCGGGGGAGAGTGGGGAGGGGTATAATGTGGTAGGGGGAGGGGGAGAGGGGGCAGATTGGAACTAGGAGGGGTGAGATCGGTGTCCTCATCGGACACCATATTCTATCCTTGTTCAACAAACATTTTCAAAACTGAAATCAGTGCTGATGGACAGAAGTTTGTTTATCCACACAATTCAGTTCTAAAGGAAAATATGGATAAACAACACTGTCCACAAACACGGTCTCTGTATTATGGACAGAGGAGCTCTCTAAATATGAATCACCCATAAAAATTATGAATGGGAATAGCCCTCTCTAATTGTCCTTTATGATTTGGGGGGAGGGGGTAAAACTACACTGTGCCATTGGATCAACTTCTGTTACCTTCTTTGCTGTGTTCTGACTGGAAAATGAGGCTTTTTAGTGACTAGAAAACCAGAAATTCTCTTGACTCCCAAACAGGAAGGAAGAGGATGATCTGAATAGTACTTAATCTCTTTCCTTTCCTTCTGTTCTGACAGATGTGATGAGGCTGACAAAGTGAACAGCACTTTTAGGAGGGGAAAAAAATCCATATCCATTATTATGATTATTGCTCTCTCTTTAAGCAACTGGAGACCAGGAACACACTCCCCAGGCAGCTAAAAATCAAGGAAGGTACAATTATTCTGGTTCCCCCCACCAGCCTAGTCACTGTAAGAAATGTACTCTTGGACCAAATGCTCATTAATGTAATTTTTAATTTTCTTAGCGTGTAACTCAACCACCAAATATACGTAAATACTGGGGAGACCAGAAGGAACAAAGTCCGGGGGGGGGGGGGGGGGAGGCGAGCTGTGTCCTACATGTTAAATTTCTGAATGAGAAATAACATTATGTTTCAGATTAACGCTCCCAAGTAAACATATTGTCTCTGAAGCAAACTCTATTGATTTTGAGAGAGTTAAACCAGCTTCTGTGCTGTCACTAATGCAAGTAAGCCCACAGGGATCTGCTCTTTATCAATATTTATTGATGATAATAAAGAAAACAACTCTGAGTGTGTGGACTATGACGGGGCGGTTCTGCTCCCCTCACTGCATGTCTCTCTAAATCCCCTTTCACCTCTGAAGCCTCCCGATCTGTTCCCCCCAGCTGGATACAGCGTGCCCATTTTTTGCGCTGCTGCACCAGCGGGGGGGGGGGGGAAGGATAAGGTTGGGCCCTAAATACATTTCGTTAAATATTGTAACACGTTATAAGTAGTCCTGTCAAGAAAGGAGCTGGACAGCGCAATCCTGTGTAACCTTGCACCAGTGTAACAGCAGATGCACCGGTGTAAGTGCAATTACACTGGCATAAGTGAATTTACACCGGTGCATCTACTGTCACACTGGTGCAAGGTTACACAGGATTGCGATGGGAGAGTAACAGGCTGGCTGAAGGGAGTATTGCCTAGTGGTTTATGCTCATGCACCCCTTCCTGGTCTCTGCTTTCCCCTTTCACTGGGTTAGCAACTGACGGGGGTGGGGTGCGGGGCTGGTACATCCATCTGCTCCCCTCCAGGGGTACTTATTTAAAATATTCTTTGTTTCATACACATACAAGCATCCTATTATCCATATTTATCTAACATCTAATCAGAAAACCCAAAACCAGAACAATGACACAGCCAGTAGCGTCGCTAGACGCGCGACACCCTAGGGCTGGGGGGTGCGAGTCACACACCCCCGCCCTAGGGTGTCACCCCCCCCGAACTGGAGGCCGGGGAGCCGGCCTCGGAACGACTGGCTTCGCTGGCGCTCCAGGGCCTTCTGAAAGCCCGCTGGCTCAAAACGTAAAGTTTTACGTTTTTCGTGCATGCACATTGCTTTTCTGAGGGCAAAGGGCTGCCCATTTGCCCTCAGAAAAGCAATGCGCATGTGCGAAAACGTAAAACTTTATGTTTTGAGCCAGCGGGCCTTCAGAAGGCCTTGGAGCGCCGGCGGGGTCGAACGCTCCAAGGCTTGCTCCCTGGCCTCGGAGCTTCCGGACTCCGGAGGCTCCGAGGTCGGGGGAGCCGGCCTCGGAGCGTCCGACGGTGACGCGCGGGTGACGTCACCCCTTTGTGCGCGTCACGCGCGTGTCACCCCCTGGCGGTCCGCCCCCCCCCAGGCTCTGTCGACGCCTCTGGACACAGCCACTCAGTCACATCTGTCAGATACAGGAAATTTGAAATTGTAATTTCCCTAAAAACGGGATCAAGGTAAGGCTACCTTGGCAAGGGCAGGTGGCATTACTCTCTTTCCTGCAAAGATGCACTGAAGACAATACATGTTGAATTGAACTGCTTTCTTTGATAGGCTTTCATCAACCAAGATGAACAGGACTCCAGCAAACAATCACAACACACTTTCGGCGCAATCCTGTGTAACTCTAGCGCTCTGCAGACCTAGGGTGCTGTAAATGTGCCATAAATCATGTGACCGGCACCCAGAGAGTAAGTGTCGGCACCAAGAGGCCGACACCGCTCACTCCCCCTGCGGCAGAAGCATCGCAGGGGTAGGGGTGGGGGGGCCATGGGCCCCAAGGCATTGGACTTGCCTGAACGACGCGTTCCGTTCATCCACCGCTGCTTCCGTCGTCTTTGCTGAGTGGGAGCTGGGCCCTCCTGCCCGCCCTGGAGCCGTTTGGCTCCGAAATGGTAAGGAAAATGACGCGGGGGGCGTGGTTGGAGCCACGTGACGTCACGCCCGGCGTCACGTGGGGGCGTAGTGTCGGCGCACCCCCCACGTGGGAGCGCAGCCTCATCTCTGCCCGGCAGCCTGAACCTGCGCCAGATGACCCAGGTAAGACCTAGGCCGTGTGGTGCAGGGGTGGAGACAGGCAGGCCGGGGCGGCGAGGGTATTGGCCGGCCCGGTCTGGGAGTGGGTGGGGATATCGGCATGGAGTTGTGCCAATATATTATGCCCCTTCCCATCCCTGGTCAGCCTTACACGGCCTCCCCGGATGCAAGCCAGCTTCAGAGCTGGCGTGCATGCAATGGGGCCCATTGCAGCCTGCACTGCTTACAACGAGGAAAGGGGACAAACGTTCCCTTCCCCCGAGGAGAGCCCAGGCCACGCCGGTACAGGCTGCAATGGGTCTAGGATACAGTGGCCAGCCCTTTAGGCCGGTCGCATATTGTTACACAGGATTGCACTGTTTGTCTGTATCTTGGGTGTTTGCAACTGATTCAAACAACTGGACATGGGGAAACTCTTGACACCTCTACTATAGACCCCAATAAATGATGATTCGGTTGCAAGTAAGTACTGTAACTTGTCAGTAACCAAGAATTAACCAGAGACTTCACACACACCTTGTTCAATTCAAAAAATCAGATCCAGCATGTGACCTGCTACATGTATTGGACGAACCACACACTGAGTCAGAGTTATGGTTGTCATGGAGACCATAAAATCCTGAATTGCAGCTGTTAAAGAGGGCATATAAATGGAAGCCCATTAGGACTATAAGCACGAGGCTCCTCAAAAAGCACAATCAAAACCATCTCTCTGTTAGCATATCGATAGGAAGCGGGTTGGTTGTTGTGACAACAGAATTTCTGTTAGCAATTGGGTCTGAACAAATCTCCCCGCCTCGTTCAGCAAGGTCTCCAAAACACAGGTTTATTTTTTAACAAAAAACAAAAAAAAAATGGGGCAGTGATGTGTGTGTGTGTGTGTGTGTGTGTGTGTGTGTGTGTGTGTGTGTGTGTGATGCATGTACTTATATGCATGTATGCATCAGTACCACAAGCAGCATTCCTGGAGCTTTTCGCATTCACCCATGGTGTTCTGTTCTTTGTTCCCACTTGCAATGTCACATTAACCTAGTTGTGTGGGCTTTATTGAACATTTAATTATACCTTGCTTAAATAACCTCACAATTTGGAGAAGGGGGTTTAACTGCCCATTAGAGGTTGATAGAGGAGAATAATGTCCCGTACCAATCTTGCCACAAAGAAGATTTCAGAAGCCTTCAGTCTTTGATTAAACCAGTGGGGCTAGTAGGGACCTGGCTGCAGGAAAGCAACCCCCCCCCTAAGGTGACCTGTGCTGCACTTCTTCCCAATTTGCACAGGAAGTTTGTTCAGCTTCTTAGAGCATGACCCACCCCAGGGCCTCTTTTATCGTGTACAGCATGAGGCTTGCCAACTTTGCATTTCATCAAAAAGGTGATTTAGCACCATTTAAACTTGAGGATATTTCAGTGCGTTGCTCGGACTTAAAATAAGGAACAGCTTTAGATTAGCAGTACGGGGAGGAGCATTTCCAGAGCTTGATTGGAAACATGTAATAAAAGTCTAGCACAGACTGACCTCCTCAAACGGGAGAGTGTCTAACTAACAGCCCAATCCTATGGTTCCCCACCACTAATGCAGTGACGCCAAAATGGCTACTGCTGCATCCTGAGGTGGGGGGGTGTCATGGAGGTCTCCTCTGGGAGTGTCTTTGCAGTGTTGAGGGGTCTACTTGGACCTGTACTAGCAAGATCGCTGGCGCGGGCCCATGTGGACTTGGGCTGTGGGATCGGGTCTGGGAAGGAGGCTTCAGTGGATTCAGTGGCCACTGACCCCCTTCCCGGAGCTGATCCGCCCATCCTCACCCCTGTTGCTTCCCTGTTCTGCCCTCCCCGTGCCCCCAGGCCGTCGCCACCTCATTCCGTCCTCCCGCTCCACCTCCTTCCACCCCATCCCGCCTCCCTTGCAAACTTACCTGCCTCAGTAGGTCCCAGCATGGCTGTGACTTTACCACCGGCGCTCCGTCAGCGTGCACCTCCACGTGCTGTCAGTGTGTGTTTTGTGACCGACTGCCATAAGGCAGTTAACACAGGAGAATCGTGTGTTCCACCAGCATTAAAAACCCAATAGGATTGGGCTATAAGGATTAGGAAACACAAAATTCAGCAGGACCCAGACTCATTCAGCACAATGTATTTTATTTTGAGATAAGTAGAAAGGTTATGGATGGGCTGACACAAGTGGTTTGTCGCTGGCGTAAATGCTCGGCAAAGATGGAGAACCCAGACGTGCACAGCTCCATCTATTTCTGTCAAGGACGTCATTGTTGCCAACAATCCCAACACAATAAATTAAGTTTAAGAACTGCTTTGCGGTGGGTGTTATACATCTCTGGCAACTTACCGTCCAGTTAGACCTGACGCGTTTTGAGATAGATGGACCTGAAGAGCAAGCAGTTGCAGCAGATCATCCTCTTGCAAAGGAGGAATTGCTGTGGCCACAGCCACAGTCAGGTAGGTCATAGTCCAGCAGCCTCTGGGGCTGCCTTCTAAAGCTACCATGAGCATTGATCAGCCCAGGCACAAAGCCTCCTCAGCTGCCCTTTGCCCCAAGGACGGCTTGAAAATGAAAACGAAGAAAGCCTCCCGCCGCCCCACTAGCTTGTCTGCCCTCCCTGCGAATGGGGGTTCCTTCCAGCAGATACGGAGAGGCCTCCTGTTCTTCAGAGTCAACATTCCACATTTCTCAAACACACCCCTTTGGCGTTGAATTGTGAAAGCTTGGCTAAGGTGGTCGACATGTACAGCAAACCTAGGAACAAAATGTGCAAACATGCAGAAGAGCAATAATAATAATAATAATAATAATAATAATAATAATAATAATAATGATGATGATGATGATGATGATGATGATGATGATGATGATGATCCTAATTGTTCAGCAGTGCCTGATGAATGGCTATTATTAATGGGGCACCTGCTTCATCTTGCCCCAATAGATCAGGTGTGTGTGTGTGTGTGTGTGTGTGTGTGTGTGTGTGTGTGTGTGTGTGTGTGTGTGTGTGTGTGTGTGTGTGTGTCTTCCTAGCAAGCTTACTTTTCCGGCTGAAACACACAGATCTAGTCCCTGCCTCTTTTCTGCTTTTGTGAAATTGCACTATTCATTATTATTTTCTTCAGATAACATACAAACTTGCAAAGGGGAGCAAAGTTGGCGTGTATGCATGTGAAGGGGAAGTGAGCTTCAGATTTCCTGGCACAGGTTTTCTGCTTTTGGCCTTGTTATCGGCATGCACTAAGAGCTGTGCAAAGGTTGCAGGGAAGGCAGATTACAGTGACGGCCTGCAGTCGGTCCCTGCAGCATTCCCATCATAAGCTCCTTCCAATAAACACTGCAGCAAAACATCAGGCCTGCACTACAGTCCTTAAACTGGTCATTTGATAGGCTTACCAGATCTCCAACCTGGACAGAGTGCTAGACCTTTAGGAGAAGGAATGTGGACAGGTGTAGCTTGTTAAACCTCAGAGCACAATCCTAGGCATGTCTACTCAGAAGCAAGCCCCACTGAACCCAATGGGGCTTGCTTCTGAGTAGACATGCCTAGGATTGTGCTCTAAGGCAGTGGTTCCCTAACTGGGGCGTCGCGACGCCCCAGCCGGGAAGAAAGGGTTGCTATGCCCTTAAGGGGCATGGCAACCCGCGGTGACGACAACGGCGCGCCTGGGATCGTGCCGCCGTCGCCACTGCTGCGCCCGGGATCGCCGTTTTTACCTTCATTGGTGGGCAGTGGGTGTCCCTCGGGGGTTGCGGGGAGCCTGCGGACCCCTCCGCAGGCCTCCCCAAGCATCGGAGCAGCGCTCCAACGCGATCGCAACTGACTTCCGGTTTTACGCGAAACCGGAAGTCAGTTGCGATCGCGTTGGAGCGCTGCTTCAGTAGTCACCTGAAGATCGATGCTGATTTCTGGAGACTCCAGGACAAATGGAAATACCATTTAGCTATCATGGCTGATAGCTGTTGATAGACCTATCCTCCTCCTTCAGAAATTTGTCTAATCCTCTTTTACAACCATCTAAGGGCCAAGCCAGAGGTTACAACTAGGACAATATTGGCCCTTGTGTACTTTGTTGTTAGACTTTTTTGTTACGCCATCATACAAAGAGAACACAATTGATCCGTACATACAAGCTCACATTCACTCATAACAAGCCTCAGTATCATGGTCAAAGATAAAATACACATGACATAATTCTTCATCTATTGCAGTAATGAAAAGGTTTAGGACAAGGTAATAGCTGAACGAAATCTATTCTTCATAAAATATATGGAAGAGGGGATCACTTCCAGGCAAACATTTCTGTTCATATTCTATTGTCCTTAGATTGGACATATCCCATTAGTAGAGATATTTCAGCCACACTCCACATTTTTTAGATAACCATTCCTTCAGTGTTGAAACGTTAGGGCTTGCTTGCCTGTGCTTTGCCATTAGTTTTTGTGGGACTGTTAACAGATTTCAGTGTTAGTTCTCAGCGCACCTTCCTGATGTTTCTTTCCAAATAACCCAACAATATCACCAATGAGCTAAATGGAATATTATATCCTAATCACTAATGGTATATGCAGTTTGCCAGTATCTGTTGATCTCTGAACACAACCACCAAACGTGGTCAAAACTGGCCCTTTTCTGTTTCGTTTTATTTATTTATTTATTTATTTATTTATTTATTTCACATTTTTATACCGCCCTTCCTCCAAAGAGCTCAGAGTGGTGTACATATTTCCTCCTCTCCTTTTGTCCTCACAACAACCCTGTGAGGTAGGTGGGGCTGAGAGATAGTGACTGGCCCAAGGTCACCCAGGAAGCTTCATGGCTGAGCGGGGATTTGAACCTGGATCTTCCAGGTCTAAGTCCGACTCCCAAACCACTACACTATCCTTTTTATCAACCTACGTAGCAACTACTGAGTGTATGTGCGTGAGAGATCTGGGTCAGGATCATGACATGGAGGAACAGGACTTTGCCCTTGTAATAGTCTTGATCCAGGTCGCTCATCATTATTACTTGTCCTAGGAGTGCTCCCATTGGCATCAATGGACCTCCTGTGGCTGTGTTGAGCTTTTGCTAATCCAAATCACTGGCAAAAATGAAACTGTATAGCTGTGCTTGTCTAGGGTAGCAACTAACAAAGTTGCACTTACCTAAGAGTATGATCCTACCTGGCTCACATGTTATTTATTGGGTGGTTTCAAGATGCATAGCTGAGCAAGGAACAAGGACATAATTTCACATCAGAATTAAAAACATATTTCTTGTAAAGCAGAGTTGTACAGAGTATATGAGGCACATGTACTCATGCACAATAGAGAAATGGACTCCTCTGCTACAGAAGGTGGATGGTAGGTGCTGATTAACTATGCCAAATAGCTCTACAGAGCGCCATTGTTAAAATATTTTACAATTAAAGTGTAATCTTCATGTCCAAACAAGGAAGGACAAATTGTTCAGCATCTAGCAATGCACTGGAAACAGTCTGAGCTGGAAGGCTGCTGCTAATCTGCATATTGTAATTGTACATAGTGAACATAATTTGCATTTCAGTACTGTGAACATGGTGGATGCCAAACCACAGCAGGAGAGGGCAGGTTGTTCATGCTCTGTGATAATAAGAAAAATCAACGCATGCTTGACATCTGCAAAGAGAAACTAAGCATATGCTGAGGCTCCCAGACAATTCAGGAGTCCAGAATATAAATTCAAAGCTGGACAAGTAATCTTCCTGCATTTTCAGTCTGGCATTGTAGCACACAACCGGGACATGCAAAATGCATCAGAACCGCCACCCTGCCAGAAGCGGTTTCTAAGTAGAAGAAAGAAAGAAGAGGAAATCCTTACCACGGAAAAGGGGGTCATGATGGTATAACTGAAGAGGGGAGAAAGGAGGGGATCAGGATGTAGGGAAATCAGGAAGGATCCCCAGGAATCCCCAGTGGGAGTTTTTGCAGTAGCTGGAGGGAAGGAGAAAGGACAGGAACTAGGGGAGAGGAAAAAGAAGAAGCAGGGAAATCCCAAGGTGCCCAGCTGCGGTGAAAGAGCGGGGTGGAGTCGCAGTTCTCTGTAGCCTGAACCTACCACTCACTGGGGCTGATCTCCGGCCTCCCCCTAAAACAGCAGCATTCACACACACACACACACACACACACACACACACACACACACACACACACACACACACACACACACACACACCCCAAGGAGGAAATAATAGAGACACTCAGTCATCATGTCATCATGTGTGTCATCAATTTGACCATAAACGAGGTAAGAAGACAGAGGGAGATTTGTGGATCAATGGCCAGGCTTGCCACAGACCAGAGTTACCTATCTATATCCTCCATATCTGCTAGTTTGAGTTGGAAGCATTGCTGGAATCGTGGGGCTTGATTGCCAAGACCAAGTGATTTGCGGTTCAAAGTGGTGTGAACGGCAGGAAAAGGCTCAGAAATGAATGCAACCCCAGGTGTGCTAGACTAACAGCGCAATCCGACAACTTTTGTGCCGGTTTAACCAGCGGCGCAGTGAGAACAGGAGGCCCCAGAATGGAAAAGGGATTCAAATCCCCTCCCAAAAAGGAATTCAAAGGGGATTTGAATCCTTTTTCCATTCTGGGGTCTCCCGTTCTCACTGCGCCGCTGGTTAAACTGGCACAAAAGTTAAGTCGGATTGCGCTGTAATATCTCTCTCTCTCTCTGGCTGGCTGGCTGGCTGGCTTGAGAGAAGCCTTGCCTTTCATTTGCTAGCCTTAGCTAGTTCCAGGGAGGGAAGCCAGGCAAGGGAGCCAACACTGCTTTCTGGGGAAGAGGTGTGTTGCAAGGCAGCCCACAAAAGGATGGCTGCTCAGTAGGTACTAGAGTCGCCGCTTCTCGGTTGTGCTCAGGGAGGGGAAGCAGGGGAAGAAGGAAGAAAGGCCGGAAAGGAAGAGAGTCGTCTGATACCTGCCCTGGGTACTGGTTGGCACAGCAGTTTGCAGGTAGCAAAAGGAAGGGGGGTGCTCCTTGATGATGCGAATGAATGAGAACCCTACGCACACGGATCAAGGAACAAACAATGAGCACAAGGGGTCTGAATGAAACCCAGCTTTTTCTATCCTAAATTCTCATGGAAAAGCCAGAGGCTTTGTGGGCGTGTGTTCAGGAATGGCCTTTCGTTTGTGTCTTGATCCCTGGCTCAAGATGGGTGCTTCTGTTGTTTTGCATCCTGCCAGGGTGTGGCAATGGATGCCTGTCTCGCTTTAGAGGCCTGTGCCACAAATTGGCCCTGGAGTTGGTGAGGAACCCTAGGGATGGGGGCCCTTCTTTTGTATCACGGACGACTTTGCTTACTCCAAGTCATAAGAACATAAGAACATAAGAAGAGCCCTGCTGGATCAGGCCAAAGGCCCATCCAGTCCAGCTTCCTGTATCACACAGTGGCCACACCAGATGCCTCAGGGAGCACAAGACAACAAGACAACCTGTTTCCCGTTGACACTCCCTTGCGCCTGGCACAGAGAAAACCCACTTCTAAAACCAGGAGGTTGCTTATGGCTTGTAACCTGTGATGGTCTTTTCCTCCATGAATCTGTCCAAACCCCTTTTAAAGGCATCTAGGCCAGGTGCCATCACCACATCCTGTGGCAAGGAGTTCCACAGATGAATTAAAACACTGGGTAAAGAAATATTTTCTTTTGTCTGTTCTAACTCTCCCTCCACTCAATTTTAGTGCATGTCCCCTGGTTCTGGTGTTGTGCGAGAGGGAGAAGAATTTCCCTCTATCCACTCTCTCCATCCCATGCATAATTTTATACGTCTCAATCATGTCCCCCCCCCTCAGATGCCTTTTTTCTAGGCTGAAAAGTCAGGAAGCTTCCAGGCTGTGGCTTCTGGTCACAGGGCCAAATGAACTGGGCAAGCAAGCAACATGCCATTGGTCGTGGCATTTTTCAAAAAAACCAGTGAAAGGCAAGGCTTCTCTCAAGCCAGCCAGCTGGAGGGGTGTCTGTGTGTATTCTAAGTCCTGTGGAGACCTGAGGCTTTCTGCCATCAGCCCCATTCAGTTGCCACGAGATTGGCCCAGGTCTTGCTCTCCTGGCAGGCACGCAGCGCCACGTACGTGTGTAAACCAACATCACATCTATCACAAATACAAATAAAAGCTTATCAGACAAGCATGTCAGCTGCCACCAACCTGACAAGTATGGTTTAAAGGGAAGGGGTTTAAGGATTGGGTTTAAGGCTATATAGGCTGGAAGGGGCTGGGGGGGCAATGGGCTGGGGGAAGCTTACTAAATTTGGATTGGTGAGGGGCTTACCCATTACTAGTACCTTGTTTGGGCAGCAGACACCTGCCCTACTGAATGAAACCCAAGAGCCACCATTTAGTCCTGTTTTCCAGAAAAGCCAGAGTGCTGATTGGCTGGCCTTTGTGGCAATCATGAAGCTGCTCCCTCTGAATAGTGTTTTAAATATTTTTTTTTTAAACCCTGGAGCGGCTATAAAAATGTCAAATCAATATTTAAGTGGGTAAACATGAAGAGAGCCTAGGAACAAAGGTTAAAAATGGCCAAAAACCTTCCTGAAACATAGGGCTGGACAAAAGTCCACACTGAATCGGAGCCAGGTCCGTGTAGCAGGAGAGGAGCGAAAGCAGGGAGAAGCAGAGCTGGCCCCACAGAAGAAAAACAGACACGGACTCCTGAGTGGAGTTCAGACTATAAGCAGCCTTGATTATCCAGTGTGTGAATCATTATTTCCTCCTGTCTGCCCTGAAGGTCAGGGGCATGGAGCCTGACACGGAACCAGAAAGGGGACGCTGCATTCTTCTCCTCTCTCTCACTTAATGGTGCCAGGTGGGAGATCCAAGACCAGTCTTCCCTTCCTCCCATAGCTGGCAGAGATCAGCCCACTTTGACTGGTTCAAGGCCTGACTTGTGGCGTCTGGTTCTGGATCATCTTTTATGCCCAACATGAAGAGACCAGAGAAGCACGCTACAGCAGTATTGAGTGGAGGGAGAGTTAGAACGGACAGAAGAAAATATTTCTTTACCCAGCGTGTAATTCATCTGTGGAACTCCTTGCCACAGGATGTGGTGATGGCACCTGGCCTAGATGCCTTTAAAAGGGGTTTGGACAGATTCATGGAGGAAAAGACCATCACAGGTTACAAGCCATAAGCAACCTCCTGGTTTTAGAGGTTTTAGAAGTAGGTTTTCTCTGTGCTAGGTGCAAGGGAGTGACAACAGGAAACAGGTTATCTTGTTGTCTTGTGCTCCCTGAGGCATCTGGTGGGGCCACTGTGTGATACAGGAAGCTGGACTAGATGGGCTTTTGGCCTGATCCAGCAGCCAGGCTCTTCTGATGTTCTTCTTCTTCTGAGTATCCTGAAAATGTACTTCTTCAACTGTGATCCTAAACACACTTGGTAAAAGTAAAGGTATCCCCTGCTCGAAAGCCAGTCGTGTCCGACTCTAGGGTGCGGTGCTCATCTCCGTGGCTAAGACACTTCCGTGGTCATGTGGCCGGCACGACTAATGGAACGATGTTACCTTCCCGTCGCACCGGTATCTATTTATCTACTTGCAATTTCTTGCTTTCGAACTGCTAGGTTGGCAGGAGCTGGGACAGGAGACGGGAGCGTTGCGCGGCACTCGGGTCTTGAACTACTGCCCTACTGAACTTCCAGTCTGTAGTTCAGCATCTTAACCACTAAGCCACCATGGCCATGTAACACACTTAAATGGACGTCAATGCTACTATCACAAATTGGCTTGGCTTGGAATTGGTGTTCTGGGCTAAGGTATAGCAGAGACAGAGGCAGCTATAGCAGGCAGTACCCATGACAAGTGCACCTGGCTTCTCCTTTCCACTACATCTCTGAAAAGAGTCTGAAGGGGGACCCGTCCCTGTGCATCTCCTCAGATGGTGGAATGCCTGAGTTTCCCCCTTTGTCTGGAATGCATGCAGCAAATCTGCACATATGCCCCGCGAAGTGATGATCATGCTCCCTTTCTGGATGTTAGAAAAGGCAGCAAAAAGCTTGTTGCCCACAAACACCCATGGAAAAGAGGCCCATGTGTGCACCACCCCAGTTTTAAAATTTCTTTCTTTGGCAATAATTTTGACAACTAAGTATTAGTGTAATCAACAGAATTGCACTGTTGATGGATCCAGCTACACCCTTACAAATATAAAAAGCATGATCTTAAAAAATGGGTGCTTAATAACAGTCTCTATCAAATCCATGTTTAGATAGAAAATTGCATAGTTATTCAGAAGCGGACACAGGCGTCAGCAAAAGATGCTGGGTGTTCCATCCTGTTTAAATTCAAGTTCTTATTTAGGTGCTATAATATATCTCAGCAAATATTTGAGGAAACAGAGATTTATGGTACAGAATTATCCAATCTTTCTATGCAATAGTAAAATTGTAGTCTTCACACTGAGGTTCTCCACCATCCAATATTGTGTGTGATATTGTGTGTGTGTTGTGTGTGTGTGTTTCCCATGTCTACAGTTGCATCATGTAGACACTCACAATTTGGTATCCAGTATGAAATTCAGAATCTTGAGGAATCTCGACTTTAGTTTCCAAGAGTCAGTTTGCTTTTTATTTTAACTGCGGTTTTATGAAACAAACCACGGACATATCAAAGAACTGAAATCAGTGTGTACATTACAAAATAGTGAAGATACCATTAACCTTCTTATCAGTGTCCAGTTATTAAGAAGTGAATACAGTAAAAGCCAAGCGTTCCTATATGCTGCATCTCACTGGAAAACCTTTGAAGACTAGTAATCTGCACTGCTCTCCGCTCACTCCCCCAGCCTACAGACACTGCACCGGATGGCCCAGGTAAGTGCTAGGCCGCATGGTGCAGGGGTGGGGAGCCAGCCCAGGCTGGGAGGGGGCGTGGATATTGGCACCAACATCCAGTGCCCCGTCGTGGCCCGGGCTGGCCTTACACGGTCTCCCCGTGTATGTGTATTGTGTGTGTTTCCCCTGTCTACAGTTGCATCATGTAGACACTCACTATTTGGTATCCTAAAGGGCTGGTCGCCGCATCCTGTGCAGTTCCTGGGCTTGCGTACATCCTCTGTAAAGAGCTTTTATGTGGAAGCAACTATAGATGGAAAGGAGAAGGAGACGAATGGACAGAAGAGGAAAAAGAATGGGAAACATGCTGCAGAGAAGGGGTGGAGAAATTCAACACAAATAGAAAAATGAACGTCTGGAGGAGTGAACGAGAGGAGAAGCTAAATACAAAAGATGCAATCTGATACACATTTTCTTGAGAGTAAGCCCCACTGAATTTAATGGGGCTTAGTTCTGAGTAGTAAGTAAGTGTCACAGTAAGTGTGACAGTTCTACAAGCTACTGAGAATAATAGCTTGGATCCCTTAGCTATGCTCAGTTATTACACAGAATGATGTTGATGCAAGTCATTCTTGCAGGACGGAGGTTATTTATTTGTTACAGATACCTACTGGCTTGCGTCTACTATGGCATCATGCATTTCTCCTGTGCCATTTTGAACAGCCTGGCAAATTTCTGCTGCTTTCTTTTCCAACCTTCTTTTTCTGGAACTTGGCATTCCCTTCCCCGAGCATCCCTGCTGCACATGCTACCATTTAAACAGGTCATATCCCCAGAGCAAGATTAGCCTCCCTCCCTCCCATTACACAGACATGAAGAAATGGCTTCTTGTGACTGGCACTGCTAATGCATGAAGAGAGAAGAGCTTCATCTCTTGGGCAAAGGAAGGTGCTGTAGATACCTGTGGGTCGCTTCACAGTGTCCAAAATGCCACACAAGTTTTGTCTCCCCAATTTTGTACAGTAAAACTGGTGCTTCGCACAACACCCCTGTCCTGCAGCTGGTGATGGTGACGGTTGCCAATGCTGCCGCTTCTACTCACTGTAATGCAGCCAACCCTACACAGAGTTGCCACTCAAAGGATTGGACTGTAAAAGCTGGCCTGAGTATAAGAATGCCAAGTTAGGCAGCTTGTGGATTTCACGGTCAATGTATCATCAGCTAGTTTAGCACCTTTCTTGAGAAGTGTCTGTGGAGAGGAAGGCTTGGACTAGAGGCCAAAATGTTTGTAACAGGTTGGCAATGCCTGCAGGAATGCCCATCTGTTCACAGATGCCAAGTCTGTTGGCTTGTAAGCACAGCTGGCTTATTCTTCCTCTGGGCAGCCTTGGGTGAGAGTGGACACTGCGAGGCTACAAGTGAAGGGATGATCGGAACAGATGATGGCTTTTTGCATTCCTTTTTTATTGACCGATGCGGCAGTCAGCTTTGTTTAGATTTTGGTATAAGGGCAACCAATGGGAGGTGGACAGCCTTAGCAAATAGGATACTGTGTCCTTAAGAGGATAATGGGCTCTCCAGCAATGATTCAGAGAAGAACTGGGCGGCTCCCTTCTTAGTGCCACAGAAAACAGATACATTGGTTGAGGTTTACTTAGCATGTTTCAAGGCACACTGCTCTTTGTCACCAGCAGCATTGTACCTCTACTGCTCCTTTGACAAGAAATGGGTTTGCTTTGCCTGTTTGCTGCACATGAAAGGCCTGGCAAGAGGAAAACACCCTTGCTAAAGGGCAGTAGTCTCAGAGCAGTGGAACGTCCGCCACAATTCTGTCCATTATCTACATGACCCAAAGATGTGTCTCCTCCTGTTTATTTTTATTTATTTATTTACAGTATTTTTTTATCCCGCCTTTCTCCCCAAGGCGGCTTACAACAAAAAAAAAGAAAAGAAAATACAAAAAATACGATACAAAAATAATCACATTTTAAAACAGTAAAAAACAATTAATGAAAATTAATAAAAACAGCGTCTAAAAATTGATTAAAAAGATCATTGCTACAATTAAAACAACAGCATAAAAACAGCAGCACCCCCACCTGTACCAGCGAGATGTTAAAAAAGGCAAGGGCTCAGAAGGCTTCTTTGAACAAGAAGGTTTTTAGGCTTCGCCGGAAAGTGTCCAAGGAGGGAGCAGTTCGTAAGTCAAAGGGGAGGGAATCCCATAAGGTTGGTGCCACTACTGAGAAGGCCCTGTTTCTGGCCGCTGCACCTCGCACCTCCCTGGGCGACGGCACCCGCAAAAGGGCCTTCTCTGATGATCTAAGGAGACGGGCTGGACTATATAGAAGTAGGCGGTCTCTCAAATATCCTGACCCCAAGCCATATAGGGCTTTAAAGGTCAAAACCAGCACTTTGAATTGGGCCTGGAAACGAATCGGCAGCCAGTGCAGCTGTCGGAGGAGTGGCCCGACGGAGTTGAACCACCTACCTGCAGTGACCACACGGGCCGCCACATTCTGCACTAATTGCAGTTTCCGAACCGTCTTCAAGGGCAGCCCCACGTAGAGCATGTTACAATAATCTAGTCACGTTCCCCTCCCTCCCCACCCCACCCCACGGACCGGTGCAGCTCTTTGGCCTTTTCAGCGCTCACATTTTCAACAGCCAAATCTCATTGCGTCGCCCATAAGGTTTCATGGGGGGATCGTAACCATTACAAAAATAGAAGTCTTTCTGGTAGGTCACCTCGTGCCCCAAGGCAGATCTCAGCTTGGCTGCATAGTTCACATAATCCACTTCCTTGGCATAGCCTCCAAATTGCCTATAAGGAAAGAAAACAAAACGTGGAGGGTCAAAAGCAGACGAATCCCAGAGAGCAACGGCATAAAGGAAACCTGAGCAATACCTTAAAAAAATTGGGATGGTAGTGGTAGGCACCTTTGAATGACCAATGACCAAGAAAGGCGGTATATAAATACTGTATAGTATATAGTACAAATTGCTGGCTCAGACGGCAAATTCTGGTGCCAATAACAGTGCAACCCTATGCATGTCTACTCAGAGGTAAGTTCCATTGTACTCAGTGAGGTTTGCTCCCAGGAAGAGGTGTATATGATTGCAGCCTAAGAGCAGCAGAGTGAGACCAAGGCTGATCTGACCCCTGGGGCACAATCCACTGGGAAGTTCAACCTAGGAAGCTGTCTTGGACGGAGTCAAATCCATCTAGCCAAGTATTGCCCACCATGACTGCCAGCAGCAGGATTCCAGGCCGGGATCTTTCCTGGAGGTGCCTGGGATTGAACCCTGAAAGCCCTATTCAGACGAGGGGGCGCTGAACAAGAGCAGAGCCGGACTTCTCCTGCACAACTGCATAGAGTGGATTGTGACCCAGGTTGCGTACCAAGAGTGGGGTGACATTTGCATTTTCTGTCATAGGCATCAGGACGTCGTGGCACACTCCTGTCTGGGCATATGGCACACAAAGATCTGGACTGAATCACTTGATCACGGGGGAGCAAGGGCTGATCAGGTGGCTCTGTATTTCGGGGTCATACGAAACATGACATTGGAAGATCCATATTGAGGGCCTGATATTCATCAGGAAAATGGCATGAGGAAAAGGGTTCATCTTCCTTCCCTTCGCTGGAGTTGAACATGTGCCTGTGCACACATGGAGAGCAGGGATGTGGATCAAGTCTCTGACTCCAAGTCTCAAGTCAAGTCCCAAGTCCCTTTCCCCCCAGCACAGTGTCTCTTCTGGTGGCTGTTTGCTGGTGCTGGTCTGCATCTTTTTAAGATTGTGAGCCCTTTGGGGACAGGGAGCCATTTCATCATTTGATTTTGTCTGTAAACCGCTTTGTGATTTTTTTTTGTTGAAAAGCGGTATATAAATACTGTTAATATTAATATTAATAATATTAATAATATTAATAATAATGGTCCCCCTGCCTTGTTTCCCTAGTCCAGAATGGTGACATCAGATATGTACCAATACCCCTCCCCCATTCAGTCGCTGACCCAGTAAATCAGTGACGTGAGAGCAGGGAGGGATGCGCTGAGTGCTAACCACTAGGCCCTACTCCTCTTAGACAGCCTCTGGCTTCCCTAACAGGCTCAAATGGAGAAGATATACACCAGATATTGTGCACCAAGAGGCAAAAGTCTCTCTCTCCAGCCATATCTTCAGTCTCCATGACTTTTCACAAACACTTATGTCACTGAATTAGTCAAAACACTGTATCTCACCCATCCCTGATAATGGGAAAAGAAACAGTGAAAAGAGACCGGGGCTTTGGTAAAAACAGGGTCAATTCCTATTTGCCCATGTGTCAGTCACGGTTAGAATCAATGTGTGTATTTAGTGGCAATTTCGGGAGACGTCAGTCAAGGGAACTTCATCTCCCATAACAGCATAAAGAGTTGTTCTAGTGAAGGCAACTGCCACAAAGGGGACGTTTGCCAGAAAGGCCCGATGTGACATTTCACATCAGCGGCTCAGAGGGAGCCACAGAGATCAGGGCTTCAAGTTCTCTTCTCTGGACCCATATAATTAAAGTGGATCCCCAGCCCTCTCTTCCGCAAAGAGAGACATCCTTCTTGAAATATGCTCAGTGACAGCAGACGTCATCACACAACCACAATAAAGTCTAGTTTTCCCTTGACATGAGAGTGACACCCAAAGGCCACTTGGGCTGAATGACCCACTGTGTCATCATTCCCCCTGGGTCCTCCACTGGAAGTGGCAGCAGGAACAATTCCATCAGGGTCTCTCCGCTTGCTTCAAAGGAGCTGCCACATTGAAAGTGACAGGCTATCCATTCCCGATACATTTGTTTGGGTTACTAATGGACTGAGCGCTCAAGGCAGTGACGGGAAGCTGTTGCAGAAGGGAGGAGGAGTCTTTCTGGCTCAGACCAATAGCTTGGCTTGTTCTGGATCCTTTAAAGCTGGGGTTCTCACAGAATGGGGAAAATCACACACACACCCTGATGAAAGTTGTCCTGAGAGGCAGGAACTGACATCCAACCACCCAGCCCAGTGTCTGCTTGCATATTTTGACTGGGCAGCTGCCAAAAGTACAGACTCATCATCCTTATCTCATTGACACAAGTGTTCCTACCAGCAATCATGTCCAGGCAATTGTGATCAAAAGTGATACACAAAGAGCAATCCCACTGTTCGGGCTCAGCGTCTAGGACCAAGGGGCTAACTGTATGTTACACACAAACATGTATAACAGAACCCAAAACTGCTTAAAAAAAATCACTCCTTCATAGAGCTTTGTATTCAATATGTATTAAGTCCCTGAAGCCCTGCTCTTTGAGCTACATTTTGCATAGGAGAAAATAACACTTCCTAGCGGATTTTCTTTGGAGATTCTGAAGAGTGAGACACTCTGCACATGCTTATGACTACACAGAGCTCAGCTGGTTCCAGAGATGAGTGCTACTGATCCCTGGTTCTGATGATGATCATTTGTATTGTGCAGTGTTTCCCAAACTTTTTCAACCTGCGGCTCCCTTGATGATTGGCGATCATTGGCTGCAGCTCCCCATTACATGATGTTGATGCCTGCCAATTGGCATTGTGCTGTTTTCCGAGATAATTTCGTGGCATTCTGCGGCTCCCCTGGCTGGTTTCCGCGGCTCCCTTTGGAGCCACGCCTCCCAGTTTGGGAACCACTGTGTGCCATCAGCATACGTGGTACTTTACAGAGATACCTATGCAAAACAGGCAAGCCTCTGCCCCAAGGAATTTACAGTCTAACTTTCAACACTGCCACCATGATAACCGTGACGTTTGCCCTGATGTGCACAAACAGATACCTGAGCTTCTCAAGGATGCAACAGCTGCCATGAAATCAAAACACATACTCTTTGCTGTTTTCCTTTTCCTTTTAGCCTATCCTTGGGGAAGGAGAACTCCTTTTGGTCCGACACCTAGATCAGTAGCAGTAACCAGAGGCATCACTGGAGGGGGTGGTGGCGGTACTGTACGTTCCGCACCATTCCACTCCCCGTTTACTCCCTGGTATGAGGTGGCCCCGCCCCCTCGCCATCGGAACCATTCCGTGCGGCGAAGGCAATGGGCAGGAGACTCCCTGCCTGTTACCTTCACCGCACGGAATGGCTCCGATGGCGAGGCCACCTCGTACCGGGGAGTAAACGGGGAGTGGAATGGTGCAGAACTTACAGTATCAAACCCCCCCCCCTCCAGCGACGCCTCTGGCAGTAACCGGAGCGTTGATGTCAAGGAAGAATTCAGACCCCAGGCAGCTGACACCCACCAGGAAGGGATAGCTAGTGAAGGCTCCTAGAGGCATATGGCCCCTGTATTCAGAACACCTACGTGGAGTAAACAGCCATTTCTTCCCTCTCTTCGATCTGGATGCTCTCGTCACTAGGTAAAGGAGGATTGGCCTGGAACTGGCTCGGGATGCGCAGCAAGACTTTCACCTTATGCTGCAGTGACCCATCATCTCCAGGAAACACAGTGGTACACACTGGAGCCATCATTCCCATCCCAGCTCCTAGGAGAGAAACACAGATCAGAGACCCCAATTTCCTGAGACATGGGCAGCCTAATCCTACATAACATCTCCCCATGCGGTGATACAGCCGTGTAAATGGGGCATGTGCTGTAACCTGCGGGGGAATTTCAGGCTGTGGAGGCCTCCTCAGGGTAAGGGAACATTTGTTCCCGTACATTGGCCTGCTGGGTGTAGTCGGACCTGCCCTAGCTATATCGCTGGTGCAAGTCCACATGGACCCGGGTTGGGGGATTGAGGCTGGGAAGGGGGATAGGATATCGGTAGCACTGCCAGTGCCTATACCACCCCCTTCCCAGCCTCGATTCACCCTCCTCTCCTCTCCGCCCCACCCCTCCCCCTTCCCATTCCGCCCCCTCTCTGCCTCCCTCCCACCCCCTGAGCTGACTTACCAGCACCAGCGGGTGTCTTTCAGTGGCTGGCATGTGCACTCGACCACTCACCACTTGCCAGGCCATGCTGAATGGCATCCCGCGTTTTGCGACAGCTGTAAAGGGCCTTATGCCACCAGAATGCTTGTTCCGGTGGCGTAAGGCCCGTTTAGGACTGGGCCAAAAATAACATAAAGCTACAAAGGTCTAGTTCTCCTCGCCACCCACCCACCTACCCAAGTGCTGCAAAATTACAAGCTGACAGAAAGACTCAAGAAAGACTGTAAAAAGGTTCTTACCCTGGTCATTGCTTCCTCCCACATACTTGAGAAGTTTCAGCACTGCTTCTCGCAAGGCCTCGTCAAAAGGTTTTCCAGCAAGCTCGACAGTAGCAAATTGCCCGCCTTCATATACCCTTTCCTCGTAGGCCACCTCATCCTGGGAACACAACAGTCAGATAATAGATTCCCTGGAAGATGCAACCATTATGTGTCTATGTGAGGGAAAGGAGATCTCTGCAAGAAGCATTAAGCCTGCTAGACCAGCTGTCCCTTCAAGGACAATAACTTATCATACAAGTTGGCAAAGCCTGTGTGGTGTAGTAGTAGTTAGTGCTGTAGCAGAGCTGGGGAAACACAGATCCAAATCTCCACAAAAATTTGCTGGGTCACCTTGGGCCAGTCACTATCTCTCAGCCTAACCTACCTCATGGGAGTGTTGTAAAGGAGGGGAAAACTTGCATGTGATCCTTATCTCCTTGGAATGGTAGGAATATAGCGAATAATATCCAGACTGTGGCTCTGGAGAAGGCATTTGATTTAGCTACCACAACATTCCACACATTACACTTCAGTTTGCATTCAGTATCATTCAGTGAAGAGAAAAATACACATCTTTGCATAGATAATGCCAGTCAAGCAGCAATAAAATTGGACTCAATTTTCTCTATTTGCATATGCCTTTGAGACATAGTGGCTTTCTATTTGCATGCTAATTTTTACACTAGAAGCATCAACAGTTCCTACTGGGATTGGTGACAAAGCCCTAGTAATTCTAACCACTGCATTGCACGGTAAGGAGTTTCTTGGGCCACGTCTGCTCTAGTGGTATACTAGTAGTAGGGGCAGCGTCAATTTGTAGTAGGGGGCAACCAACCTCCAGATCTCCATTTCAGTCATTTTTTTCAACTATAAACGCAGAACTGAAAATAACTAGCCTGTAACCTGTTTTCAAGGCAAACAAGAAAATACATCACTCATCCCACTTCCTTACCACCAGTGGTATTTTGTCCTGTACCAGAGGTTTGCTAGAGGACAGATTCAACAAGCACTCCTTGGACAGATGACTGATGGATTGGAAGCAAGGAACAAAAAACAACTATTCACTGACCCATAAAATAATTTGAGAAAACATTGTGGCATGAATAGCGGCTATTTTTCAGGCATGTTTTACATACAGATTCCCTACATGATCACAGGTAGCAGGAACGGCCGTGACACCTGTTCTCTGTGTAAACTGTAGAAGATGGAAGCGGAAGGCAATGAGCATCTGGGTCAGAACCCTGTGGGAAATTAATTCCAAGCACAAGCGCCATTTGAGCGATGATCGTACAGCTGGATGGACACCAACGTAATGTAAAAAGTGACATCAGCCTAATCTGTTGTTAGGAAAAATGAATTTCTTGATAATATTTTCTGGCAAACTGTCCTCTCCCCAAGATCTCAGAGTTGGTAGCAACCGTACTCTGCCTATGGGCTAGTTGGGGGTGGGTGGGGTTATAACCGTACTCTGCCTATGGGCTAGTTGTGTGTGTGTGTGTGTGTGTGTGTGTGTGTGAGAGAGAGAGAGAGAGAGAGGAACAAGCTCGGAAGGCATGTGCTGTGCAGTCAGAGAGATCCCACACCGTTGAAGGGAAACATCCAGGGGCATAGTTAGGCGCTCCCCTACTGGGGGCCAGAGGCCGAGATGATGCCCCTGGGAGGCCATGCCTCCGCCGCGTGACATATCCCGGAAGCCACGCCCCTGGGGTGACATCACGCGGCCCGTCAGAGGCCTGGAAATGGACCCAGGGGCAGGCGGGAGGGCCAAAAATACCTCCCCCAGCCTCGTGGAGCCTCAGCAACGGCGCTACAAGGCTCGCTGCTGCTGCTGAGGCCCTACAAAACAAAAAAAGCAGCACGGAGCCACTTCCGCCAAAACTGCCACAACGGGGAGGGTGAGTGATGCCCCCTGCTGCCCCCGCTGCCCGGGGGCGATCCGCCCCCCATTCCTATGCCACCGGAAACATCTGGGGAATGAAAAGGGTTCTATGTGAATAGAACATTATTGTAAAAAAACTCTACGAGGGTTTAGAAAAGTCTGCCTGTGTAAACCGCCATGAATAAAGCCTGAGGAGAAATCTGACAAGAAAGGCGGTATATGAACACAGATTAATTATTATTATTATATATTATATTATTATTATATATATATATCTGCTGGATCAGGTAAGATGGCAGGGTAGGTAGGAGGAGTGGTGGAACAGGGGCAGAGGAGGGCAAGATAAGGCAGCAATGAGGGCGGAATAGGGTGGTTATGGGGGTGGCGGATGGGCGGATCAGGTCCAGGAGGGGGTGGGTTTTGCAGCAGCAGCAGTCACCAAATCCTAACCCCCTTCCTGAACCCGATCCCACGGGGTGGGTCCACATGGACCTGCGCCAGCTATTTAGCTAGCACAGGTTCGAGTAGACCCCCCCCCCATGCTGTAGACTAGAGGCTTACCCAGAGACCTCTATAACTGCCTCCCCCTCTTAGGATGGCCACTGTTAGCCATTTTTGGCACCGCTGCATCAGTGAGGGGACGACGACAATAGGATTGATCTGGGGCAAAAGTGCTTGATAAACAAGTCCGTTAGGCTGGGCCCCCTGAAACGTGTGCCTGGGGGGAAAGTCTGCTTCTGATAAGCCACTGAGAAGATGCCGAAGAGAAAAAGACACACAGCATATTAATCTATGCCATTGTGGGCTACTGGTTATTTCCGAATGACACGGAAACTACGAGCACAAATATGCTCTCTCCCATGATTTGATTAGGACGGTGTGTTAGGACTTCAGTTTCAGAAAGGTTTTTGCAACAGCAGAATATACAGAGACACTGAAATCGGAGAGTCCATGCAGTGTACTGGCTAGTAGTCCGATGGATTTGTACAGTGCCGGCTCACCAGTGAAGGGAGGCGAGTTGGCTGCCCTGAGTGGCGGGTGGGGGCACAGGTGGCCACTTCCGCAGCGGCCTCACCTTACCCCACTTGCCCGGCCGGCGCCCCTCTTCTTCCTTGCGCTGCCTTTTGAAACAGAACAGCAGAGCAGTGCTGGAACAAGGAAGCCAGGAGACGTAGCGGCCTCCTTTCCAAAAAGACGTGTTTTTTTTTACAGTAGGGGAGGGACAGCCTGGTGGCCACTCTGTAATAGACCTCTCCTCCATAAAGTCACATTCCTGCTCAGCCACTAAAAATTACTGGGTGTGACTTCAGGCAATAGGACCAAACTAGATTCAATGATGGCTGCTCTCTGCATGGGGGAAATATGATTTTTTTAAATGGAAAAGGGACAAGGGGAGCAGAACCCTCTCCCCACCCACAGGCAGTGGCTTCGTTCCCTGCAGGTTCTCTCCTCAAGGACTCCCCAATGGTGAGTCAGGATGGTGCCAGGATGGTGTAGTGGTTTGGGAGTCGGACTTAGACCTGGAAGATCCAGGTTCAAATCCCCGCTCAGCCACGAAGCTTCCTGCGTGACCTTCTCCCCACCCACCCTCTCCCCACCCACAGGCAGTGGCTTCGTTCCCTGCAGGTTCTCTCCTCAAGGACTCCCCAATGGTGAGTCAGGATGGTGCCAGGATGGTGTAGTGGTTTGGGAGTCGGACTTAGACCTGGAAGATCCAGGTTCAAATCCCCGCTCAGCCACGAAGCTTCCTGCGTGACCTTGGGCCAGTCACTATCTCTCAGCCCCACCTACCTCACAGGGTTGTTGTGATGACAAAAAAAGGAGGGGAGGAAATATGTACACCACTCTGAGCTCCTTGGAGGAAGGGCGGTATAAAAATGTGAAAAATAAATAAAATATTGGAGCCCCACCCAGCTAGGAAAAGAAACTTGAAGGGAGGAGCCAGGCTGGGAGCATGCTCTGTGCTCCTCATTCACATGGCCCTTTTTCATGGGTCCCCAATTTCTAGGTGCCTGGGGGGGGGCAGCTCAGTAAGGAACACATGATGATCATTGGCGGCTGCTCAGCACTGTACAGAAAACTTTCTTCCTTTCTTTCTCTTCAAAGAGTAACCAGCCTAGAGATGCCTGGAGGAGAGGGTCAGGAATCAGGATGAGGAGGCAGTGGTAAAAAGGAGGTACTTAAGGATGCCACCGTTAAGGGTGGGCGGGCAGACAGACTAGTGATTATGTTTTGTCAAACTGCATTAAGGTCTCAAATGATTGTATTTCTGTGGGACACCTCTTCCCCCCCCCCCGCTAAGAATCTTAAGTTTCAAACAAGCCCACACAGAACTGCTGGTGTTTATGTCTAGCGTGGTCCCACGTCTCAGCCTCCTACTTCACAGGGCTCCTGCAGGACTAAGGCACCACTTCAGATTTCTGGGAGGAAGGGTGGGATACAAATGTTACAAATATGTGGCAGAGAAGAACAGGGCAATTAGTGCCAAAAGAACAGCAGGAGAAAATGCCACCAGCTGTGAAACAGCAGGTGACTTGTATTCCTCCCTTTGGGGAAGAAAGAGTTATGATCTGATGCAGCAGCAGCCATAGTGCTGGCTGAGCTATACCACCACGAGGCCCTGACAGTGGGTTGTCCACATATTACCCTACAGTCCACAATTAGCATCAATCAGCGATGAGAGAACACACATGTTCTAAAGCGTCTCTTTTTCTTTTTACTGAATGGCTGCTACAACTGGCTCTGCATCTTCGGGATTGAAAAATGTGCATTTTGCCAGAAACACGAGTTATCCTGCAAGTGAATCACAGGATTTCTTGGCAGATAATTGCAAATAATTCTCTCTCCTACCAGTGCAACAGAACCCACAGCGCAATCCTGTGTAACCTTGCACCGGTGTAACAGCAGATGCACCGGTGTAAGTGCAATTACACTGGCATAAGTGCACTTACACCGGTGTATCTACTGTTACACTGTTACCGGTGCATCTACTGCAAGGTTACACAGGATTGCACTGCCAATCTCTTAGTGACATCTCCCAGGGTGGACAAATGACATCTTGCCCTGTGTTGCCGCTTTTCTTTTCTTCAAGGGAAAGGAGGGGCTCTGAACCTTTCACACCTGCATGTCAGGCAGAAATCATAAGAACATAACATAAGAACATAAGAAGAGCCCTGCTGGATCAGGCCAAAGGCCCATCTAGTCCAGCTTCCTGTATCACACAGTAGCCCCACCAGATGCCTCAGGGAGCACACAAGACAACAAGATACTTGTACCCTGTCGCCACTCCCTTGCACCTGGCACAAAGAAAATCTACTCCTCCAACCAGGAGGTTGCTTATTCCCATCATGGCTTGAATCAACAGGTATCATTTACATCACTGCCTCTCCATGCCAGGAAAGCTTCACCTGTTGATTTTTGCCATTCAAAAGATGGCAACCCAATACCAAATGACTTTATTAGCGGCTGCAGACATGGTCTCTGGGGAAATAATCGCAAAACCAGCAAGGTGAGGATTCTTTCTGGAAATGATAAGCTGGTTGCTTATTGGAGGGAAATGTGCTCTCTTCCAAGCAGGCCTGTCCCTCCCAGGGCATGATTTTTTTTGCTACTCGGGTTTGCTAAACCTGGATCTCTTGTGAGGGTAGAAGTCGTCTTCCATGTCTCCAACATGGTGTTGCAGTGTTCAAGTAGGATCAGGGAGACCCTGTTCGCTGTTCAGCAGGTTTGTTGTGAGTATAAGGGGGGGGGGGGGAGAAAGATCTGAACTTCTTGGAGGAAACATCAATAGGGTTGATCGATTGATCAATGACGTCATCAATTGCTTGTGGCGTTCCTAATTTATAATCCTATCGACAACCGAAACAAAACCACAGGAGTTCTTGAATAAAGAGAGCCCCTTGAGAGCAGCTGACCGATCACAGCACCGGCCATAATAAATATCCGTCCTCCGACCTAGGGGCCCGCTCCACTTCCCCCTCCCTCCCCTCACGGGAGGGCGAGGATTGGAAAGCGCCATTTCGCCCCTTCTTCTAGCCCTACAGGGCCCGGCCCGCCCTCCGCCTACCTTCTCCCCCTCGCTCAGGACCCGGCAGGGCCAAACCTCCACCGTGCCAAAAAGGGAATTTCTGATCATTCCAAACATGCTGCAGCAGTACGTGTGATCGGAGCCGCTCCGCGCAGCAGCCGTTCCTATCCAGCGGAGCTCTAGTATTTCCGCGTCAAGAAAGCGACACCAAATCCCGATGTGGGAGGGACATGGGAGTGGTTCCCCATGTCGTTTTGGACATGGGGAGTGGTTCAGTCCGCAGCTGGATAATAAGCAGATTTCGCCCAGGGGTTGAGTAGTTCACTGTTCCTGCTTGGGGGGGGGGGGCATGGGTGAGAATAAAGGTCGCCAACTTTTAAAAACTCGCCCTGCTGCGCCTCTGTCATTAAGAGCAGTCTGACAGCCAGAAATGAAGCAGGTGAAGAGCTTTCCTTGCCTTGAAGAGAAACTGACGGGATAAGGCTCAGTTTTTAAAGGTCTTCCATCCTAGCAGGGCCAGTAAAAAAGAGTTGGCACTTGGCAGCTCAAGCTGGGGCTGCTTCACACGTTACAAAATAATCCCTGTACAAATTATACAACCTGCGGATGCAATTAGCATACAAGTGCGATGAGGGTCGCACTACATACAGTACACGACTTGAAAGTATTTGGAATTGTGGCAAATGGTTATCCGTGCGTGTGCTGCAGATCCATGATGTGTGAATGAGACTTGGGTACGTCGTTAAAACATATCTCTGCGCGTGTGCCTCAAAAGCCCAACGTGTGAAGTGGCCAATGAAAAGCCATGGCCAGGCTAGTTCCTGCTGCTGAAGGATGATTACTCTGTCATCCGCCACAAGCATGCAGAACTCAGCTACCCAGCACATTTATGCTACAAACTTAAACAGACTTCATTGTCATGGTTCTCCACCAAAGAACAGGGCAACGTAGTCATTTTGTAACAAAGAAGGTATCATTTAAAATGTCATCGTAGCATAAATACAATAATTACACTGTTTAGTTCAGCAAAAGTTGCACATAGACACAGAATTCTGCTGTTAAGTTTTTCCCATTAAGCTGGTGTGGACAATACCATCCACTAGTCCCACTCCGTGACCCACCCACCACCACGCACTGATGAACATGAGCACACGCATCCCTCCTGGCACATGCTGTTCTGCTCTGCATAACCGTGTGGGAGGCAGGTCACCTGAACCAACGAACCACGCATGATTTGAGCAGTAATGACAGATGAGGGCAACGTTCAGTGGAACGGTGCACCGAGAAGGGGACAGGCCCAGGCTTGAATGCTCCCACGCCGCCACCTTGTGTGGTTGGTTGGCAGGCAGGGGGCCAGTGGATGGCATTGTCCAAACTGACCTATTGTGTCCTTCCCTACTACGCTTTCAAAGTGTGTTGAGGGAGGTTCAACAGAGCCTGTTGTAGTGATGATGGGCTCTTTAAGGAAATGGGGTCGCTATAGATTTGTGTTTGTTTTAGGGATGAAAGGTGCTGGTGAAAATGGAGGGAACACTATCTCTCAACTCTGAACTTCAAAATGAGACATACTTAAGGACAAAACTCCTTGCAACAAGAGGCATCAAACTTTCTGTTAAAAAAAACACGAAGCACTATTTTATGTATTTAAATTTTCAGTATTTATATACCACCTTTCTCATCATCAGATTTTCTCATCAGATTTATTCAAGGCGGTTTACATAGGCAGGCTATCTTTAGACCTGATAAGGGTCTATTGTTCTATTCCTATATAGAACCTTTCCATGCTCGAGATGTTTTCCCTTCCGAGTGCAGCCCTCCTTCTGGCTTGTGCTTTGCACTTCCAAGCTTCACACTAGTTCACCCTCGGACGGTTGTCTTAGATGTTCTCTCTCTAGCTGACTCCTCCGCACGATGCCTTCTCAGTGTCTTTGCAAGGTTCGTCAGCAGCTTCCGTCTCCCATCCAAGCGGGAACTGAGGTTGACCCTGCTTAGCTTGTTCAGGCAGGGCACCGGCTCAAACCTCCAGGCCACACTTCCTGCAACTTTTCCTGGAAAACTAGATTTGTGTTCCAAGTGTATATGTCTGGAGGGTGATGGTCATGGAGAGTAATGGAGCTGACTTAAAACCCTTCTCTCATTTTCTCCATCACCTTTTTCTTCTGGCCCACCACCTGCTGGGGAAAGGAATTACAGCACCCTCCTCCTCCCGTCTGTGGATCTTTGGGGAAATAAAAATGCACATTTCTTAATAACCATGTTGTACTCCCTAGAAAAAGGTAAAGAAGCCTGAGACATTTAAAGGTGTTTCACTTCCTTTGACAGGTCCCTATCAAGCATTAGATGTAGTCATATCCAGAACTAGAGGAACACATGATAAAAACTCTCAGGATATGATGTTGTTGTGAGAGTGGGATTTGATGTTGTGAATGAGCACAGCGCTGGAGCCAGGCCCTGAGACAATGCTTAGCCACTGTGCCTGGAATAGACAAAAAGTAACAAACAAGAAACTCTTTGAATGGGGGATGATTGTCTATGATCCTGAAGTATATCTACATGGGAGGAGGAGGGGATAAAGTGTAAAGGGATTCATAATCTCCTCTCTCTCTCTCTCTCTCTCTCTCTCTCTCTCTCTCTCTCTGCTAGCACAGGCAGCCTTTGTCTCACTCAGCAACTCACAGAGAGAGAGAGAGAGAGAGAGAGAGAGAGAGAGAGAGAGAGAGAGAGAGAGAGAGAGAGAGAGAGACTGGAATGGAAGCCAAGAGGAATAGCTGGCAGCTAGCACTGCAGGCCTGCTTAGGGCGGCAAGCCTATGTGCACACTTTCCTGGGAGTAAGCCCCATTGAACACAATGGGGCGTACTTCTGAGTAGACATGCATAGGATTGTGCTGCCAGACACACATCTAGCTGGTGGTGTTTCCAGGAGCATGCTACTTAACTCCTTCCAAATGCTCAAACCTGTATACAGTATTTTTAAAGCAAATATTACAAAGACACTGTAAGTCTCTTGTGCTCTCTCATCCAAATGAAACCTGAACCCAAATAAACCCAAGACTTCTGACCACCCAGGGAAGTGGATAAGAACATAAGAACATAAGAAGAGCTCTGCAGGATCAGGCCAAAGGCCCATCTAGTCAGGCTTCCTGTATCACACAGCTGTGATGGACTTTTCCTCCATAAATCTGTCCAATCCCCTTTTAAAGGCATCCAGGCCAGGTGCCATCACCACATCCTGTGGCAAGGAGTTCCACAAACCAATTACACGCTGGGTAAAGAAATATTTTCTTTTGTCTGTTTTAATACTCCCTTTACTCAATTTGAGTGGATGTCCTCTAGTTCTAGTGTTGTGTGAGAGGAAAAAGAACTTCTCTCTATCCACTCTCTCCATCCCATGCATAATTTTATACGTCTCAATCATGTCCCCCCCTCATGAACATTCCCCCCTTATTGATCACAAGCATGTAACAATATTTGTGGGAAAATGAAGAGTTCTGTGGACTCCACAGGATGGGAGGATGGGAAGAAGCTCCTGAATTTGACCAACCCTCACCTACAGCCAAATATCACACATGAGTTGGGCTCACAGTTTGTGCAACATCTATTAAAAAAGAGCAAATAATCTCCTTTTCACAGACATGTTGTATATATAATTGTATTTTGAGGGTTTTAGAAAAGGCTATTTGTACTTGTGCATATAGTGGACTTGGGAAAGATGAACTTTCTGGGCAGTTAAACTGGATGAACGACTGCAGTTAGTGAACTAGGAATGAGAAAATTGGCAAATGTTGACATTTCTAAGGGTGAGTTATGGGAGACTCATGATCTTCATCAACGGTCAGAGGGGATGTCAGGAAAACAAAAACAAAACTATATGATGAAATAGTGTCAGTATGATATATAACCTGGAGAAGGCAACTGTGTTTTTAAGTTGCAAAATCATTACCATCGTTTTTAAAAGGAGTCCAGGGATATGCTGGCAATTTCCTTTTGCATGTCTGCCTTTCTTTCAACACATCCTAAAGAATGTTCTGTGAAAACAAAAGAACCCCTTCGACTCTGAACCAAAATAACTCAAATGCTGTACTCCAAAGAGATTGTTCGGCTCAGTAAAGCAGATGCAGCTTGCCTGGATTTTGATCAAACCCATGCTTTATTCAGAGTCTGCTCGTCAAGTCTGTCCAAAACGGGCACTTCTTTCCTCCCAAGGAATAGAAGGAAATGATGCATCAATGATAGGTCCCAGGGATGCATAAGTGAGGAACTCTACTGAAGCAGCCACAACTTATGTGCAAACTCTAGACCCCTTCCTGGCCGAGTATCACCTCCGAGACCACTCTCCTGCTGCGTACCACTGGAAGTGACTGGTGATGACATCGTCGCCAGTTACTTCCGGGTTTTCAGAGGACAGAAAATGCAGGTAGGAGGAAGCAGGTAGGAGGAGGCTCTGGGCAGGTGAGAGGGCCCTTCTCTCAGCGTTCCCGAGAGGCTTGGCCAAAGGCAGGTGCCTCTTGGGAGTGAAAACATTATGCCAAAAGCACCGCGCCAGAGCAGGGTTCCAGTGGTCCAGCAGTCTGAGTACCACCAGCAGTTGGCCGAATTACCACTGGTGGTACTAGTACCACTGGTTGAGAACCCCTGTTCTAGACTCTTCTGCAGATACTGGTTCTGATCAGCAATTTGTGCATGCACCCACTGAACACTGCACCCCCTGCATGGGAGAGAGGGCAAGATGTGGCTTGGATTACACACACACACACACACACACACACACACACACACACACACACACACACACACAGAGCCAAATCCATGTGTGGCTCCAAAATGTATTGCCACTTACGTGGTCTTGGATGCATCGTTTTGCATATGTGGGACCTGATCCAGGAATGGATCCACCCTTCTGGAAAAAGGCAACAGCCTGCATGGCCAAAAGAAAGGAAGGAATACTGAGGAATGTTCATTTGTGCCAGATACAAGGTTCCCACTATGCTGTATCACAAGCAAGTATCAACAGTGTGGCCTAGATGTACCTGCATGAAGAACAAAGTCCTTCAGTAATGATGCTGCACACATTTTCTTTTAGTCAGTCTTTTATTGTGTAATATCATTGGGACCTCAGGAGTAAAAGAAGCCGAACTGCTTCTTCTGGGAACAGAACTACTTCCTCGCAGCCGGCCTTCGTGCGTCTATCCTCCTTCTCAGCAGTGGAAGCCTCCTCAGCTGGATGCTGTTGAACCTCTGGCTCCTCAGAGCTTTGTACCGAATGGGGAAGAGGGCTCGGTTCATGGTATTAAGTCGCTCAGTCAGCTCCGCCAGCCTCCTCTTCATGGAATGGACTTGCTTCAGGAGGTTATCGATTGCCTCAGAGATGGGCCGGAGGCTGCAGGCAGAAAGGGGCAATATGAAGAATGCAGACAGTAATATGTAGGTAGAATGGGACAATGATGTCAAGTGAGGGATGGCAGCTTGTTGATGAGAGCCATCAGGGCAATACAGGAGACCGTGTGCCGCAACTCTTACGAGGATCTGCAGTCAATGTGGCTAGAGGCTGCAGGCAGGAGGAGAGTTTAGGAGCATCCTCACATTCATTTCAGTCCAGATTGGTGTGAATAGTGAACCAAAATAATGGGGGTCATTTGAGCACAAGAGGGACAGGCAGGCTGCATGCAATCCCCTAGCCTGTTCCCAACCCTTAAGCCCAAGCTAATGTGCAGTAGCGTCACTATGCGGCCTCTGTGACATCACTTCCAAAAGTGACATCACCGCTGCCGCCACTGCACACCCTGTTGGAGACGCAGGATGGGAAGGTGTGCTAACCCCATCGCCATCTCCACTGCTGCTCCCGCCGCCAAAACGGCACAGTTGTCGCCGCCACCACCCACTTTGTCACCCCCCACATGTAGCCCGGGGGCAGATACCCCCCTGGTGACGCTTCTGCTAATGTGTACGTCTGCATCAGGCTGTAGGGCACGATACACATGTGCATGAATGTTTCAAACAGTCTCTATTGCAAGATAGGCTCTTGAGAGTCAATGGCTCTTCACCAGAGGCCATCAAATATCACTCCCGTCCTCCTCATCTGCCAGCCTTAGACATCATCACTACTGAGAAAAGGCAACAGAACCCACTGAACCGAAAGATACATCACGCACTGTGCCCCAAATGGCAATGGTGTAGTGGTTTGGGAGTCGGACTTAGACCTGGAAGATCCAGGTTCAAATCCCCGCTCAGCCATGAAGCTTCCTGGGTGACCTTGGGCCAGTCACTATCTCTCAGCCCCACCTACCTCACAGGGTTGTTGTGAGGACAAAAAAAGGAGGGGAGGAAATATGTACACCACTCTGAGCTCCTTGGAGCAAGGGTGGTATAAAAATGTGGAAAATAAAATAAATAAATTTGTCCTTAAAACATCATAGGCACAAATATTTCATTTCTACTAAATGCCATTTTTTAAAATAAATAAAGAGATAAAATAAACAAGCTTCAAACTTGTCTACAAAAGCTTTTGACACCAGAACTTGAGTTGCATCTCCTGATGGAAGACGAAAATCAATAAACAGCAAACGATATCAACTATCACCTTTCGATCCCATTAAAGGGATAATCAAAGTGGCTTACGCAATAGCAAAACATTCAGAACCATTTTAAAGCAAGAGCACCACAATATCAAATTCCAGTTGACCAAAACAGGCACAGCAACTGCAGTCAGTCTAGAGCAGGCATAAAACGACAGAATGCAGCGGTTAACAAATGGCCAAACAAACAGAAAGGTCTTTCAGCGCTGGCACCGATGGAACCTCTTGGGTCTCGCTAAGATGACCTCACAATCATAGGTGGTACCAGAGGAGGTGAAGGGTAAAAGAGCCTCCCCAGACAATTAGCTCTCCCCATACCTGCTCCCCCATTGCTGGAGCCATTGCTGAATCATAATCTGGGCATGAAAACCAGTCTGCAGTCCTCCTATTCATGCGTAATTGAAAATTCTGAATCAAAACCAAGAGGACTTTCTTCAAAGAAAATCTGTTTCGGATGGGTGTGTTCATGTGAAGTACAGCAAGTCCTTACTTAACGTCATTTCATTATAAGTCGTTTCGTTTTAAAGTTGTTGAGAAAAAAAAAATTGATTCCCGCCCGGGGCCAATGTCTGTGTGGAGTTTGAACGTTCTCCCCATGTTTGCATGGGTTTTCTCTGACCCATAAAGCTCACATTTATTGTTAATATTAGAAGTGTTTTGGGTCTTTATTTAGAAGTTTGGTGATATTTTTGTGACCAAAATTTTTTTGTGACCAAAAATATGCCGTAAACTCTTGTTTATGTATAGTATATCAATTGTTGTTGTTGTTGTTCAGTCGTTAAGTCGTGTCCGACCCTTCGTGATCCCATGAACCATATCCCGCCAGGCCTTCCTGTCCTCCACTATCTTCCTGAGTTCGCTCATTTTCATGTTCGTTGCATCGGTGATGCTGTCTAACCATCTCATCCTTTGCCTTCCCCTTCTCCTTTTGCCTTCAATTTTTCCCAGCATCAGAGTCTTCTCCAGAGAGTCCTCTCTTCGCATTAGGTGGCCAAAATATTTGAGTTTCAGCCTTAGTATCTGTCCTTCCAGGGAACAGTCAGGGTTGATTTCATTTAGGATTGACTGATTTGATCTCCTAGCAGTCCAAGGGACTCTCAGGAGTCTTCTCCAGCACCACAGTTCAAAAGCATCTATTCTTTGGCGCTCAGCCTTCCTTATGGTCCAACTCTCGCAACCATACATTGCTACTGGGAACACCATCGCCCTGACTATGCGAACTTTTGTTGGCATGGTGATATCTCTGCTTTTTATTATGCTGTCTAAGTTTGCCATAGCTTTCCTTCCAAGGAGTAAGCGTCTTTTAATTTCATGGCTGCTGTCTCCGTCTGCAGTGATCTTGGAGCCCAGAAAAGTAAAATCTGTTACTGCTTCCATTTCTGCCCCTTCTATTTGCCAGGAATTGATGGGCCCAGATGCCATGATCTTAGTTTTATTAATGTTGAGTTTCAAGCCAACTTTTGCACTCTCCTCTTTCACCCTCATCAAGAGGCTCTTTAGTTCTTCTTCACTTTCTGCCATTAGGGTGGTATCATCTGCATATCTGAGGTTGTTGATATTTCTCCCGGCAATCTTGATTCCGGCTTGCGATTCATTCAGCTCTGCATTTCTCATAATGTACTCTGCATATAAGTTAAATAGGCAGGGTGACAATATACAGCCTTGCCGTACTCCCTTCCCAATTTTGAACCAGTCGGTTGTTCCATGGCCGGTCCGAACTGTTGCTTCTTGACCCGCATACAGGTTTCTCAGGAGACAGGTAAGGTGGTCTGGTACCCCCATCTCTTTAAGAATTTGCCACAGTTTGTTGTGATCCACACAATCAAAGGCTTTTGCGTAGTCAATGAAGCAGAAGTAGGTGTTTTTTTGGAACTCTCGGGCTTTCTCCATGATCCAGCGCATGTTGGCAATTTGATCTCTAGTTCCTCTGCCTCTTTGAAACCCAGCTTGTACGTCCGGTAGTTCTCGGTCCACGTACTGCTGAAGCCTAGCTTGTAGGATTTTGAGCATAACCTTGCTAGCATGTGAAATGAGTGCAATTGTGCGATAGTTTGAACACTCTTTGGCACTGCCCTTCTTTGGAATTGGAACGTAAACTGACCTTTTCCAATCCTTTGGCCACTGCTGAGTTTTCCAAATTTGTTGGCATATTGAGTGCAGCACTTTCACAGCATCATCATTTAGGATTTTAAGTAGCTCAGCTGGGATATTATCATCTCCACTAGCTTTGTTGTTACTGATGCTACCTAAGGCCCACTTGACTTCACTCTCTAGGATGTCCGGCTCTGGGTCAGTGACCACACCAGCGTGGTCATCAGGAACATTAAGATCTTTCTTGTATAGTTCTTCTGTGTATTCTTGCCATCTCTTCTTAATCTCTTCTGCTTCTGTTAGGTCTCTGCCTTTTTTGTCCTTTATCATGCCCATCTTTGTACAAAACGTTCCCTTGATATCTCCAATTTTCTTGAAGAGATCTCTAGTCCTCCCCATTCTGTTGTTTTCCTCGATTTCCTTGCATTGTTCATTTAAGAAGGCCTCTTATCTCTCCTTGCTATTCTCTGGAAATCTGCATTCAGTTGTTTATATCTTTCCCTTTCACCTTTGCTTTTTGCATTCCTTCTTTCCACAGCTCTTTGTAAAGCCTCATCTGACAGCCACTTTGCTTTCTTGCATTTCTTTTTCTTTGGGATGGTTTTAGTTGCTGCCTCCTGTACAATGTTACGAACTTCCATCCATAGTTCTTCAGGCACTCTGTCTACCAGGTCTAATGCCCTAAATCTATTCTTCACCTCCACTGTATACTCATAAGGGATGTGGTTTAGGTCATATCTGACTGGTCTAGTGGTGTTCCCTACATTCTTCAGTTTAAGCCTGAATTTTGCAATAAGAAGCTCATGATCTGAGCCACAGTCAGCTCCAGGTCTTGTTTTTACTGACTGTATAGAGCTTCTTCATCTTTGGCTGCAAAGCACATAATCTATCTGGTTTCGGTATTGACCATCTGGTGATGTCCATGTGTAGAGTCGCCTCTTGTGTTGTTGGAAAAGAGTGTTTGCTATGACCAGCGTGTTCTCTTGACAGAACTCTGTTAGCCTTTGCCCTGCTTCATTTTGCACTCCGAGGCCAAACTTGCCTGTTGTTCCGTTTATTTCTTGATTTCCTACTTTAGCATTCCAGTCTCCTATGATGTAAAGGACATCTTTTTTGGGTGCTAGTTCTAGAAGGTGTTGTAGGTCTTCATAGAACCGGTCAACTTCATCTTCTTCGGCATCAGTGGTTGGGGCATACACTTGGATTACTGTAATGTTGAATGGTTTGCCTTGGATTCGAACTGAAATCATTCTGTCGTTTTTGAGGTTGCACCCCAGTACTGCCTTTCCCACTCTTTTATTGACTATGAGGGCTACTCCATTTCTTCTAAGGGATTCATGCCCACAGTAGTAGATATGATGGTCACCTGACTTAAATTCGCCCATGCCCGTCCATTTTAGTATATCAATTAGCCTACGGTAAAATTGTTTTTTTTCAATGTCATTTTGCTTAAAGTTGCAGTTTCCAAGAACCTATCAACAACTTTAAGTGAGGACGTGCTGTACTGTATACAGTAGTGTTAGTTCTCTTTAGAAATTTAACGTGGGACAAAGCTCACCCCTGCAACACACTTTTTGCCCTTATATGACACCTCTGATATTCTTGTCTGTTGCCATCACTACTCATAATAAAAAAGTGTCAGTAAAGATGAAGATTTTGAGTGCTGGAAATGATGATTTAACACATATATTGCGGCTACTGCACAGTTCATACTGCAACTGATACCGGACGTTCACCAAGTAATAATTGTTGTGATGTTGTGAACATCCCCTGCTACCATTTCAAGATAAAAGCCTTCATGAGACTGCATTTATATGGAAAATTATAGTTGTGTGTGTGTGTTCTAGTTTCAAGAGAACGCCATTGGTTAAACGTACAAGTCTGGCAAATCAACACCGTAGGTTGTAGGATACAGATGTTCTCAGTGAGACCTACCAATAAATCTCAAACTCTCTCTTTTATTTACCTCCCTCCTTTCTTCCATCAAGGCTACTTACATGGGGCTCTCATGGGGGGGCATGCCTCCCTGCTGCCTGAACCCCCCCAGTTTTGCCACCCCATACATGCATGTGCACCAACCTGCCCACCCCCTGTTGAGGGGCAGGGCAAGCAAGTGAGCAAACAGGGGGAGGACAAGTAAGGGGAGAGGATGAGCGAGCAGCGGCGGAACTACGGTGGAGCGCGTGGAGCAGGTGCTCCAGGCGCTCCACCGCGGGGGGGCGGGGATCTTACCTTGCCGAGGAGTGTTGCGGTTGGGCCCTCCCGCCCGCCCTGAGTCCGTTTGGCTCTGAAATGAGACCAAACCGGGCTGGGGGGGGCGCGTCTACGTGACGCGAGGGCGCGTCGCGGCGCTGGCCCCGCCCCCTCGCTCCAGGGCGCCCTCCCGGCGCGTTGCGCCTCTGTGAGCGAGCACCACACATGGAACCTCTGCTAAAGACCCCTGTTAACATGATCAAGAGGCACTTCTTCAGTTGGTGCTCCTCTTATATTTAGCAGGGGGAGAGTAACTGCCCCCCTTTCACCCCAGCACAGTCTCTTTTCTGGTGGCTGTTTGCTGGTGTTCTTCTGCATCGTTTTTAGTTTGTGAGCCCTTTTGGGACAGGGAGCCATTTAATCATTTGATTTTGTCTGTAAAGCAGTATATCAATACTGTTGTTGTTGTTGTTGTTGTTGTTGTTGTTGTTGTTGTTATACTCATAATAATATTAATAATAATAATAATAATAATAATAATAATAATAATAATAGGGAGGGAAGAGACGCCTAGAGATGCCAGGGATTGAACCTGGGATCTTCTGTATGCAAAGGCAGTGCTGTAACACTGAGCTCCAGCTCACCAGTTCTAGGTGTTTCCTCTAGTTGCACAACGAACAGAAATGCAAATACAAACTGCGGCTGCAAATGTTTCTAATCTAACTGGAACAATATTACATGAGGTAGTCTTGGAAAACATATTAGTGTTGGCATTTATTATATATGTAGCATGACATTTGCTCTAACGTAAACAACACATTAGAGACTTCTGTGCGCTTAACGACCACTTAGGCTCCATTTTGCACTCATTTGGAGAGAGTTTTGTTCACCGGGGATCATTTCATGCTCACGCAGCCAGCACTAGAAATGCTTCAAAATATAAGCAAACAAACACGAAACACGTGAATATCGTTCCACATGCAAATTCGCTCTTCTTTGTTTCCGACAACTACGGAAAGGGTTAATTTCACTAATTCATTTTATTTCTTGTCAGTTGGATGGATTTTCAAGACCTTTAGTTTTTTTTCTGGTCTTTTTCCAACTCTTCCAACATTTCTGGGCAGCTGCTCCTATTTAACAGGAGAGTCTGAATTATGAATGAGAATTTCTTGCTCTCCAAAGAAAGGAGTTTTTTTTTAATATAGATATTTAGAGCTCTGATTTGCTCATCAGTTAAAGTGAAGTGCTTGAATGCAAGCCAGTTTGACGTGCATATAGGAGATGTAGCCTGATCTTACATGTGCTTACTTAGAGATAAGCCACACTGAATCCAGAGGGACTTGCTGCTTTATGTATACAGACATGCAACTTGATCCTGTGCTGTTTACTTGGGAGTAAATCTCACTGTGACCAATAGGACTTACTCCTATGAAAATGTGCATTGGGTTGTAGTAGTTTAAATCAATTTAAAGCCAACAATGGGATTGTGGAACAGACAGTGAATTTTCCTTTCCCAACAGCTAGACACATATTTTTCCATGTTTCCAGTGGATACTAAATGACTGCATTTTATCAACAAACATGACAAGCTACTACTAACACTGGAAAAAGCATTGAGAGAGTATTATTTGAATAGCCCTGAGAGCGTCGCCAACCAGGAAGCTAATAATAACCACCCAAGAAAAGTGTTCTTTATATCTGTTTGGCAGGATCCATCACTGAATGTGGAACATTTTAACGTAAAGCACAGGGGCTGCACAGGAGAATGGGGAGGTTTAGAACCGACAGTGTTGGCTGCAGGGGACAAGAATCCTTTTCAGAGCTTCTCCACATGTCTGCACATGTGGAAGGGGAGCGGGACCCCACTTTGGGCCTCTGTGCATTCAGCCAAGGCCTGCAAGAGGCTTCTATGCAAATGAAGTTGTACATCTGTAGGTTCTTTGCCTGACTGAGAACCCAAGATTCCCACCTCTGTGCTCTTCAACTGTATGTATGCATGCAGCAGCAGCCCTTCTCATGCCCTAGGACGTTGAACGCATGGAGATGGAAAACGAGCATGCGCGATTCCCCCCTCCATGTGTCCAGCAGATGCGCAACTTTCTCTTTTGCTCAACGGTCTCAGAAGCTGTTTTCAAACAGGAAAAAAAAAAACAGTTTCCAGAATAGGGGTTTGCAATCATTTATGCCCCATTTCATTATCTCTTTCATTTTTGGTATTAGAAGCCTGCTTTATTCAATTATTCGCTCATTTAAATTTAGGTTAGTTTCAGAATGAAAATAGGGAGAATTGGAACCCCTTTTTGTTTCTGGAATTGGAGACGACTTATCATAGACTGGAGCGGTCCAGGTATTTTTTTTTTTCTTTTTAACTGTTTACAATTTAAAAGGAGCAGTAAAGCTCCTTTAGGCATTGGCCTTTGGTGGGAGCCATTTTTCCCCCCACAATGCCCCAGACATTGCATTTTTATGACTGCAGCTGTGTAGTGCAATCCTATGAATGTTTACTCGGAAATCAACCCTGTGGTGTTTAATTGGGCTTACTCCTAGTAAGCATACACAGAACTTGGACGGCAATCCTATTTACACTTACTTGGGAGTAAGACCCACTGAACACAGTTGGATTTTTTCCTGAATAAATGTACATATTTTTGTGCTGTTAGTGTCTTACCATGAGACTCACACATAATCTTGTCCAATTCCAGTGTCTCTCTCCAAGCAAGGTTCAGAGAACTTTACTTTTAATGCTCAAAATCTAGTCCCTAAGCCAGTCTTCCCCTAGAAATGGAGCCACTAAGCCTGTCTTCCTCTCTAGGTAGTTATGATGGCACATTCCGTATGACAGAGGGACCTTCGCATTCAGTTGATTATGCTTACCTAGAAACTTCTGGCAGCAGTGTATTTGGGTAACTCAACAAGGAGTGTTTCATTTGCCAGAAGATGTTGTTCCCCCACTTCTCCAGCATGCGGGTGATACTCTTTATGCCTTGAATGTTCACCTTCTCTGCTATAATGTCAGGATTCCAATGGAAATGAGAAGTAAAAAAGAAGAGGTTTAAGGACAAAAAAACAACTCAACAGCCAATTTTCTTACCTGTTACCCCAAAACTCACAGATTTTGCTGATTATTTATTTTATTTTATTTAAATGATTTATAGGGGCATCACTAGGGGGGCTGGGGGGGGTGGACCGCTCCAGGTGTCATCCCGGTGAGGGGTGACACCAAAATGACTGGCTTTCTATTCTATTTGTTACTGGTGGTGCGAAAGCTCACCACTGGTAGAAAATGGGTTTTTCCCAATCCCTGCCGTGATATGTGCAGGGAATGCATATCCCAGGAGGACTCCACATCATGTGGTCTGGTATGGGACGAGGTCCATGGGGGTGACACCATGAGATCCCGCCCTGGGTGTCACCAACCCTAGTGACACCCCTGGTGATGTATATCCTTCCTTTCCCTATTTATAATTAGGTCTGTGTGTTCTTCAGTGTCTGTTCAGTTGCAGAATCTGTTGCATTTGGATTCCTAGTTTTCTTTCTTTTTTTTTTTTTTTAAAGGATCAAGTTTCTAGCACATATGGGAATGGAAGTGGGTGAGGTACCAGTGATCAGAAGCTTAGGGCTCTACAAACATGCATACGTTTGCAGATATTTCCCCTTCAGTCCTTATTTTATCTTTAGTGCTGCAGGTCGTGATCCAGCACCAGTTGCATAGATATCCCTACATAACCAAGAGGGAGGACTGTGCTGCAGTAAGATATGCTTGCTGAGGAGACAGCTACTCTTGGGCGCACCACTTTTTAAAAAGGCATTGGAAATGTGTGTGAATGTTTGTGCTGCCATGCTGGAGATGAACAGGGCAGGGCATATCCTTCAAATAATGAAAAAAGTACATGTGTATGATGAGGGGAAGAGTGTAAAGGCAGGACATTGTTGTTGCTTATGGAGCAGGAAAGAAATTTTGCCTACTCTTGCCACTTTTTCAAACAGATTACATGAGCATTCTGTGTTTGAATGTTCTGCCCTGGTGTGTGTGTGTGTGTGTGTGTGTGTGTGTGTGTGTGTGTGTGTGCGTGCGTGTGCGCGCGGTGCAACGACATCCCCAGTCTAGCTGGGAAAGAAAATACATTTTGCCCAATGATAAGATACTGCATTTGGAGTGCTGGGAAGATGTGACAGATAAGCCCTTCAGAAGAAGTGTAGCCTAGTGAGGAAAGGCATTTGGATCCCCCACCATGAGTGAGTAACCGTTGCACAGTTCTCTGCCAGGAGAGAACATATTATTTGAAAACCTGGTTCCTGACAGCAGAAAAAAGTATGCCTCCCCCCAAAAAAATTATATGGGCAGCCCAATGCTATCAGGCTGCCCTGCTGGTGGAACTCATGTTCCGCCGGCAGAAGGAGGAGGATGCCGGCGGAATGTCACTTGTTGCACTGGTGAGTGCTGCGAGGCACCACTGCAATCGCTGGCAGCCCGGTACGCTGACTGGTGGGGCCAACTGTGTCTGCTGGTGTCGGGGTGGTGGTGGGGTGGTGGGAAGGACAGGAGGGGGAGGAAGAGGGGAGTTTCTAGGTGGGGAGGGGGTGAAATGTATTTCATGATAATGTTAGTAATGTATCTATTCATATACCCAAGATTGTATTTGATTTTATCCATAGTTTGGGTTCCTGTGAACCATGAGCTGTCGATCGAAGGTCGGCAGTTCGAATCCGCGACGGGGTGAGCTCTCGTTGCTTGGCCAGCTCCTGCCAACCTAGTAGTTCCAAAGCATGTTAATGCAAGTAGATAAATAGGTACCGCTTTTGCGGGAAGGTAAACAGCGCTCCGTGTTCCAGCCGCATGCTACACACTGCGGCAAGGAGAGTCATGCCGGCCCCATGACCACGGAGGCGTCTTCGGACAACGCTGGCTCTTCAGCTTTGAAATGGGGATGAGCACCACACCCTAGAGTCGGACACGACTGGACTTAATTGTCAGGGGTCACCTTTACCTTTTAGTGTAGATTTAGAAGATAGGAATTCACTCCAAACTTTATCAAAAGGATTATTGTTATAATACAGTGTAATCAGTGTAAAGGATGCCTGCTAGAGTTACATATGTAAAAATGGGCAGGTCTCTGCCTCCAAGGAGCTTACAAATGACTCTAAATGCTCCTTCTGGTTTGCATCACTGACACCTCTCACCTCCTTCTCTGTAGTTCCACTCCTCAATCTGATTTAGATACTTCTTCTGACAGATGCCACTAGGAAGCAGGTGGAGGAAGAGGAGAAGTGGGACAGTCATGACCGGAAATATCAGAATTTTCATGTTCCTACTGTAAGAAAATAAAAATATGATGTATTCCTTTGATTTTCCATTGAGCAGAAAAATCACACAGCACTTACCAGACTGTATCATCTTATATAATAGGTGAAGGATTGCATGTGTGGATACTAGTCCATGAATATTTCTTGCCTGTAGAAGAGTGGCACTCCTGAGAGACATCAGCTCCTTGACACGTTAGCTTTCTATGTATAGAAAGATTTTTAGTACTGTATAGGGTAGCATTCCGTCATGCATTCCCTCATAAACATTCTGAGGTGCTGCAGTCCAGGTAGGGCTATACCATGAGTTCTTTCTGTATATCTAAATAATAAGTTACCTAAAGTTATCTAAATTATCATAAGAACGACAGTATTCTGAAGTAAGAACTCAGAATCCCTTGAACAAATTTTCGATCTCCCTATGCAGTTTAAAGTTCTCTTTAAAGTCCCAAAAATATATTTCATCATTCTGATGAATATAAAACCAGGCAATAATGGCCCCAATCTAGCTCTGATTGCATAAAAGAACTTGTGATCCCAGATCGTGACGATGTGTATCCCCACCATTATAAAAAGAAAAAAAAATACCCATTCCATTCCTGAAGGCTGGGCCTGTCGTTCAGTAGCAGAGCACAGGCTTTGCATGCAAATGTTCTCAGGTTTGTTCCCTTGCATCTTGTTAAAAGAGTTTCAAGAACAAGCCAGCATCTGAAAGGGACAAGCTACATGTGATGTTGGAACTCCCAATGTAGTTTGCTTCTTGTACAAGCAGCCACAGGGAGGAGCAATTTGGACTGGAGTTAACAGGAAGAGGGGGGGTCCAACAATTTCTCTCCTGTGCCACTGCAATGATCCAAATATCCACCCTGAAGTTGTTAGTATTAGCCACAGAGGAGAAAACTTCTGGGCACATTTTTTTTTTAATAGCATCTTTTTAAATCTTGTAGCAGCTTCTGGGTGATGGGTGAAGTTGGGAATTGGTGCAGGGGGAAAGAGTCAAACCTTTCTCCCCTATGCGGCAGCTCTGATCCATATCCCATGCCCTGTGTGTGACTACTTTTACAAAAAGAAAAGGTCACTACAAGTTCCAATCCCAGCACTCCAACACAAAACATGTAGTTTGGTCCAAAGACTCATACCTGACCTGAGGCACTAGAGAGCTGCTACTAGTATGAGTGGGCACTGCTGGATAGGAAGGAAAAACCATTTGGTACACAGTGGTTTATTATAATTACGTTTATTATTATTATATAAACCTATTATAATTATATGAGCACTATGGCTGTTTTGGCATGCAGATCTCCCTTCTTGTAAGGAAGCAACTTACAAAGGCCATTGAGAAAAGGCTTGAATGGGGATCTATCCACCAAACAATTCATATGCTAATAGGTGAAGATACGGTATGTCAGTGTTAGCATGAACGTACCAGGTTTCTTCTTCTTTGACAGATATCAGTGGCATTTTCCTCTATTACAAAATAAACCTCAACATTCCCTAGTCCAGTGGCTCCCAAACGTTTCAGCACCGGGACCCACTTTTTAAAATGACACAGTCTATCGGGACCCACCTAGCTTTATGAAACTTAAAAAAAAAAAAGTTATCTAGAAAGGAATACAGTGATATATTTATTTATTTACAAGTAATATTTTATTTATTTATTTATTTGCAAAGAACTCGATCCATTTCTCGTAATGGGGCAGCCCTAATGATGAATAGCCTCAAGGCTTGAGGGGCTTAGTTAGGTGACCCGGCCTTCACACGCTCCCACTACCTGTCATTGATGGACTTGGAAAAAAAAGATGCTCAAACATTTATCTCCCTATATATTTACACACGCGTGTAAACTGCAGGAGCTGAGTTGTTTGCTGGGCAATTAGCAGTTATCTGATTTTTGAATAGCCTCAGGGCTTGAGGCAATTACTTATCTGATCTTTCCATCACCCGTGTGTTTTCATTGGAGACTCTGAGGGATCCACCAGAAATCAAGTTGCAACCCACCAAGTGGGTCCCGACCCACACTTTGAGAAACACTGTCCTAGTCACTTTGTGATAGGGTTGTGATGGGGGGAGGGTAAGTAGTTTTATACATTTTTGATGGAAAAACCATAAAATTAGAACTTCTTGGTCACTAGAACAATTGCCAGACTACTAACAAAGCCATTTATTCCTTATAAATTCTGTTCTACCAAGACATCATGGTATGGTGGCTGGTAACCCTTTTATTACCCAAAATTGGAGCTGGAAAGGTTCCCTTTGAATTCAAGCATGGCTTAAAAATACTGGTTTACAACAGCCATGAATAGACAGAGCTTTAAAAAAAACAAATGTATGCAAGGAAGAATGCTTGACATTTTTTTGGAGGAGATACAGCGACGATTTATTCTGTTTTGGAACAATTTAAATTGTAACTGTCAAGCAAAAAGTCATGTTTTATTGATATTATGAACATTTTCAGATTAATCTGTCAGTTCATCACAGAGGAAAACTGTTTTATCTCTTAACTAGAGCTTTATATATTGGATTAATCAATCTGTGAGTGTCTATTGGCTAATGAAAACAGCCACATTTTTTAAAATGTCTGTTCCGATATTAAATTCTGCGTAGAAAATGATTTATGAAAAATAAAGAGTTCTGTGAAGTATAAATATTTAGACCTTCTCTTACCATAGAAACATCACTTATGTCTGTCCCTGAGCCAAGACAGCAAAACATTTGATGACAAACATTGGAGAAGAAGAAGGCTCAAAAGATCTGGGCCCCTGATATCCTGATCGTCAGCCATGGCGTGCTTCAGAAGCTTTGCCTGACAATGTTCAGCTTCTGTACGGCCAAAAGATGTGGTGTAGGGAGCCAATCATTACAATTGCCAAGGAAGGCAAACGCTGCTTCCCATTGTGTGCAGTGAATAGATGAGAAGACAGATGCCAACCCACTTTCTTTCTTTCTGGCATGTGGTTGGAGAAGGGGGCTCAAACTCTCTCCATTCCCTCCCCTTCCCCTCCCCACAAACATGATGAGACTTGTGCAAGTTAGTATTCATCTCAAGGTTGCATTACAGCTGTACCCCTGTATCCACGGGGAATAGGTTCCAGGTCTCACCACGGTTAAATGAAACCTTGGAAAACAGAGAACCCTGTCCCCGTGGCCACTATGCCCATTGCCTTTGTTTATGTTAATAGAGCTGGTGCCAAGTCAACGTGTTTCTTGCTTCGACAAAACGTTATAAGCAGCTTGCTGCTTATCTGACTTGCAGCCAACCTTTTTCTCTTTTGACAATGAATGGCGATTGCAGCACCAGCCTGTCCTGTGTGGACAGCTTGTCTATTGAGACTCTTCAGAGCTACTGTCTCTTTAGGTAGTAGATTCCTCTCCCGTCACCCTTTTAAAGTGGCTATTAGGAAGGAGAACAGGGCAAGGAGAAAACTACTAGTTAAGGGACAGTTATGAGAAGTGGGCCCTTTGCTGAAAGTGTCTGAGTGAGCATGTAGCGGTAGGCTTACCAGACGTCCCGGAAAACCTGAGACTGTTCCAGGTTCCAGTCCCAAGTCAGTCCCGGGCTTGCTGAAGCCACCGCCGCCTCTTTTAAAAGGCACCTTTTTCCTGTCGGCCATCTTGGATCTCACAAAATCTCACGAGATCGTGAGGGCACACTCACGAGATTTGGGTGCCGCCATCTTGGATCTCAAGAGATTTCACAAGATCCAAGATGGCTGACAGGTAAAAGGTGCCTTTTTAAAAGCGGCGGAGGCTTCAGCAGGGGCAGGAGTCCTGGCCGGCCCAGATGTAGCCAGCCAAGCTCCAGGCAGCGGTGGCGAGGAGGAGGAGGACAACAACGACAACAATATGGCAGAGAGGACGACAGCAACGGCGGCGGCAAGGATGATGGCGGCGGCGGTGGCGGCAATGGCAGCGGGACAGGTAAGTGGCAGCGGTGGCAAAATGGCCATTTTCATGGCCACAAATAAATAAATAAAATTTTCGACCGCCCTTTGGGTGGCAAGTGGGCGCTTTGTGTCCACAAAAATAAAAAATAAAAATTAATTAATTAATCAAAAAAATCAGGGGGGGGGCAGTTTGGAAACGGGAAATTATGGTAAGCCTATGTAGTGGGATCTTGTCGCAGGGACAGGCACTGCCAGATTTATATGGAGAAAATAGCAGCACTACATCTAAGTGCCACAGGGAACCATTGTTTTAATTCTGCGTCTAGCTGCTTCAGTGCAAGGCCTCAGCACTGCTGAAGGGCCCTATGTTGCAATCCTATCTACACTTACCTGGGAGTAAGCCCCATTGACTCTGATGAGACTTACTTCTGAGTAGATGTGCCTAAGGGGCTGATAGTGAGGAAACAACCTTGACTATTTCCCTTCCTTGAGGTTGGGAATCTGTGTGCTATGTGGAAAAAGGGCTGAAGTAGGAGTGGAGGTTATATGGGCTGAGGGTCGGCCCCCAGCGAAGCAGCCTTCTTGTGAATTATTCACAGTGTGCCCCATTTGAATACGACTATGATATTTGACGGTGCCACCTCAAGGTTTTCCAAGAGTTGGCCAGCCATGGTGCTAATGTGCCTTTCATTAAATGGAGGAGGATTGTGTATTTGCCTTGAGAAGTGTCCCAATTACTGAATCAGGATTATTGGCACTCATTCAGAAGATTTATAGTCATTAATCAGCACTGCAGAGTTCCTCATTTGAGAAATGCGAACGTACGAATTCCAAATGGCCGTGACACAGTCTGCATATGTCAACTGTTTGGCCTTACGCTAAACCCTGAGAAAATGAAATTACCTTTCCAATGAAGTATGACCTTCATCTCCTAATAGCTTGGGACAAGTTCCAGCCCAGCTGCTTCATATCCTACCTTACAGAAGATGAAGAGTTGGCCCAAATACGAATAAATGTGAGCATGTCCATAGTTTATGAACTACAGTTACCGTCTGGTTTTCTATTTGTTTATAAATCTTTGGTTAACACTGCTAATATTAAAATTATACACACTTTCAAAACAAGACCCACGTCTAAGCCTATGGCTGTTTCAGGAGGAGTCAACCTGCCTGGGGTCAGTGGAATGTTTTAATCTGAACGCATATATTCTCAAATGAACAATAACCATCCCTGCTACTCCAATCTAGCACCTGGGCCCTCTGGCATCAACTCCTCCTCCACATTTACCCTTGCCTCACGTAGACGAGAATCCCAAGGGCAAAGAGGAAAGGAAAATGAAAAAAGAGAAGGGGGTTCGGGTTGTGAGACAGTCACCCACTCAGACTTCATCAAGGTTAAGGGTGTCAGACCACTGACGTGTGCTTACTAGACTTCCAGATGTGGCTGAAAGTTGCACTGAAATTAACAGCCCTCCAAATAAATAGCTTGTGTGCTGCTTAAAGCACAGGGAAAGGCAGATTATAACTATTCAAAATTATTATTATTTAGGCGTATATTGTAAATGTTCTCTGAATGTGCTCCAAACTATAATAATAATATACAGTATTTATATACCGCCTTTCTTGGTCATTGGATTTCTCCTCCGACTTTAATCCAAGGTAGTTTAGGGCACAATCCAAACCTACTTAGGCCGCTGTTGTAACCAGCGGCTCAGCGAAAACGGGAGACCCCAGAATGGAAAGGGGATTCAAATCCTTTCCAAAAGGGGAATTCAAAGGGGATTTGAATCCCCTTTCCGTTCTGGGTCCTCCCGTTTTCGCTGGGCCGCTGGTTACAACGGCGACCTAAGTATGTTTGGATTGCGCCCTTATACTCCTAAAGAAAGAGTAGCTATTCCTGCATCTTTCTTTAAATGAGAGCCAGTATGTGTTGGAGGATGGCCAGCGTTTAGCTGCTGGACATTGGGGGTGTGGTGTACTGCCTGCTCACATGTAAAGACCTCCTACTCTAATCCCTCTGTGTTCCAGGGTGTGGCCCCTGACCCTTATTTCCACCTTCTTGCCCCTCACTCAGTCTCTTCTTCTCTTGATGCCCACCGAGTAAGATGATGCCAACGCTGCTCCTGCAGCCCAGCGGCCATCTTGCAGCCTAACCCCATGCAGGGACCCCCAGCTATGAGGGGTGGTGTCTATCTTAAGTCTAGGATGTACCTCTGATTGATGGTCAGACGCTGTATATACCGGTATGCAAACTAAACTGTAAGTAAACTCTTCTTCTTTTTGCAACTACAAAGCAATGCCTCGTGTGTATTCATTTAGCTAAGCAAAGCAGTTTGCCTGGGTGGAGGAGGGAACTCTGCTAATAAGTGGGAACACACCTCCCAATATATGCCTGAGAGCATCTAATTACCCCATCAGTATGGTGTAGTGGTTAGAGTGTCAGACTCATGGCACAATCCTAGCGTGCCTCTGCGCTAGCAGAGCACGTGCTCTGGTGGCGCAGACAATCGCAAATGTGCCGTAAAGCATGTTGTGACAGTGCACCTTCCAGGCCCGCCAGCAGGAAAGCCAGAGCCTTTCTGCCAGTGCCAGTGGAAGAAACAGCGCCTGCGGGAGCATGTAAGTTCTGCACTGAACAGCGCAAGGGTGGGAAGATGGTGGGGAGGGGGTGTAACGGGGCAGTGACGGGGGTGGGGTGGGTGGTACAGGCCTGGGAGGGGATGGGATCAGCGGCGCTTCCTTCCAGTGCCTGATCCATGAACACAGATGCAAGTGGCCTTGCGCCAGCCATATGACTGGTGCAGATCCAAGTAGACCCATTGCACGGTCTGGGGCTTTCCCCAGGGCAAGGGGACAAATGTCCCTTTACCTCGAGGAGACCTCCCGTCTGCTAAATTCCCCCATGGGATGCAGCGTGACCCAGGGCCAGTTTCTCAGCCTAACCTACCTCACAGGGTTGTTGTGGGGATAAAGTTGAGGGGAAGAAGAACAATATACACTGGCCTTGGAGTAAGCGTGGGCGATCAGTGCCTACATATAAATATACTGAGGCAGCAATTCTATCCACACGTTCCTGGAAATAAGACCCATTGAACGCAATGGGGTTTACTTCTGAGTAGACATGTATAGGCTTGTGCTGTGTGAGGCTGCAGATTTGCAGACTGAAATCAATGGGTCACCCACCCATGCTTATTTCAAGGTTGATGGAGGGGATCTGGTCTGCCCCCTGAGTTGAGCACAGGCAGCCCTCTCACTCAGTTCCACAATGTAAGATCACTGTCTTCAGTTACTGTGAACTAAGCAGAAAGACAGTCATGAGCCACTGCCACCCAAAAGCCATAGCCAAACTCCACGCATCTGGGCTTCGGTGATCGCCTTCTGAGCCCCCTGCCCCTTTAAGAGTTACAAACTCATCAGGCAACACACTGCAGGCCGTACATCCCAAAATTATAACACTGGTGCAGGGTTTCTTTCATGTCTATTATTCCAGGGAAATTCTCCCAGATCTCTTGGTTGATTCTAGAACTTCAGAGCAAGAGATGGAGGAATTCCTATGCAGGTAAGCTGCATAAGATAAAGACTGATGATATACCTTTAATTTTGCAAAAGCTCAATGACAGAGGTAATGTAATGTTGGTGACAGTATAACACCATTTCCTGTACCAAAGGCTCACAAGGAGGAGGGGGTAGGACTGCAATGAAGGAGCAACAATTTTTTAAAAAAAGCAAAATATACTTTAAACTGAAAATAAATACACGTAAACACAAGAATCTTTTCTCTGTTCTCCCTGGTATGTCCTCTGTCATGCGAGCATTTTCACACATTCACACACACCTTTGCTCACTACTCGTTGTCCTTGCTGACGTGTCTGTCTGTTTGAACAATCAGTTGTACCATATTTCACTAGTAATTACATCTTCAATGACTTTCTCCATCATTCTCATTAATAATGAATAATTCTCCTTCCCAGAATAAACACCTCTCTCCCTTTAAAAGAAAGCCTATAATGAAAAGGTCTGATCAGCCGTTCCCAGTAGAGAAGGACCAATGGCTGGATATCAAAAGGCTGAAATGACAGCACAAATCTCTCTTTGCAGAGACACCGAAGAGGAGGGTGCCAGCTGCTCCACGCTCTGTTGCAGCCCTGATCCTATGAAAAGGGGTGACTTTGATCTTCCTTCATTTATGATATAAGAGGCAGCAGTAAATTCCCTTACATCTGGGCCTGAAGATCTGACCTTCTTGATCGCAGGATCTATAAAACATAAACTGTAAAAATTCAAACACAAGTCCCAGATGTTGTATTTCTGGGACTTCTGAAACAAGCGCCTCCCCTTTGCACTATTATCATACTTTGAATTCCTACTGAACCTGTTGCATGACAGACAAACAGCACAAGCCTATGCATGTTTACTCAGAAGTGAGTCCCATTGTGTTCAATGGGGCTTACTTCCAGGACAGTGTGCAGAGGATTGCAACCCTAACAGTGCAATCCTGAACTAAATTTGGCTGATGGAACGAGTGTTCTGCTGGCTGACGATGTTGCAAAAGTGCCATAAAGCACTTTCGCGACGACTCACGAGCAGGGAAGGCCGGCGCAACGTCGGCTTGCCCTGTTCCGCCGCCCAGACCGTCTCCCGCCCGCCACCAGACCCAGGTAAGGATCCAGCAGAGGGGGGGGGCAGTTCGGCCGCAAATGGCGGGGGCCGATAGGCCCAGCCGATTGGGGAGGGGGCGGGGATCAGCCTTGGTCGAATCCTGACCCCCGCTGATCGGCTGAGCCGTTACACGTCCTCCTCCGACTTCCGCCAGCAAAATAGGTGGCGGAAATCCAAGGAGGCCGATCGGCCCCAGCCTCAGTTACACCCGGGGAAGGGGACGAGCGTCCCCTTCCCTGAGTAGACTTTCTGCCATGGGCTACATAACCGCGGTGGAGCTCAGGATCCGGCGGGTGGCCCTGGGCCACCCGGCGGATCCTTACGTTAGGATTGGGCTGCCCGTTAGGTAACACTCAGTAGTATATAAAGATGCTGTTTCTCCTTGCCTATGGCTCACAGTTTAAGCCTGTGACTATTTTGATTTTGTTTCTCAGAAAGCTGAAGGCAATATGAAAGAAGGACCATTGTTGCCCGTGGAGGACACACTCATTCGTCATGTCCCACTAACACTAAGAGTGAACACGTGTAGGAAGGCAGCAGATGACAGCAGGGTGGCAGGGGCTGCCCTGACAAGGCTTGTCCATGCAGTCAGGAGGAGCCCTGTGAATTTTAGTGCAATGTAAGAACAACAGTGCAAACTTTCTAATTCTAGTGAACACACACAGGTGCGTGTGTGTGTGTGTGGGGGGGCTGCAGCTCTTCACATGTGTTCACTCTGCACACTGAATATCTGAAAATGGCCCTTGTTGATCCTGGTCAAACAGGATCAAACACATGTTTGTAGAATTAAAAAAAACCTGAAACATATGTTCAACCAGCAACGACAGCAGGACAAAAATGAATCTGCAGGCCATAGACATTGGCAGCTTCATCATACGACTGTCAAGTGCTTTGAAACTATTGTCTGTGCCCAGCTAGTCATTAGAGAGTGGAACGTTGCGCAGTGCATTGACTTTATTGGTGGGGGTGAGTGGGAGGGGGTGAGTGGGGGTGAGTGGGAGGGGCTGTGTTATACCAGTTTGCAAGGCATGGGGTAGCGCCTTGCACCACTTACGGTGCCGCACACTCTCCAGCAATGCCACTGAGAGTGGAGATAACAAAGAGAGATCAAAATGTCACCCACCGACTCTACCCCTCGCCAATTTTGCCTCATCTATAAGCCTGCATTTAATAATAATGTGAGACCTATTATAAATATATGATTTGGCAGCTGATGCAAAACCCTGTACCAGTAACCAATCGGAGTCTCTCCCTGACATATGCAATCACTGCTTCTTCACACTATTCCATGGAAGCCAGTTCATCCAGTAGGCCCAATAAAGGCTTGATGGACAAGTAAGGCCGTGTGAGATCATCATATCCTCTGGGGAACTGACTATGCCAAATCTTCCTGGAAAGGCTCAGCCTCTCATGAGCTCGGCCAAGGTTTTAATCAGGCCCTGCATTTGCTCGAGACATGCACACACGACGCTCATGCAGAACGGTAGTTGCTCGCTCCTCCACATCAGCTTTACATTCACTGTCAGCAACAGGAAGTCACCATTTTGAAGTGCAAGTCACAGGGTAAAATGTCTGCCTAGGGCGGCTATGCTGAAATAAAACTGGGATACAACTCTAGGCCAAACCAAGCTAGATGCTGTTGTCACTCCATTCTCGTTCGACCCTCTAGGGTAGGGCCCCTGACCAATAAACTTTAACCTACTGGCAGAGATCTGAGTGGGCTTTGCGGGTAGAGGTGCCAACAGAACATTATTTTAGTGGTTCAACTAGGAAAACTATGTTCTGACAGTATTTAATCTGAAGAGCCAGTAAACTTCAAAAAACAGCCAGTAAACTGTTTACTGGCTCTTCAGATTACTGAAGAGTTTACTGGCTCTTCAGATTAAATACTAACCAGTATTTAATCTGAAGAGCCAGTAAACTTCAAAAACAGCCCAGCAAAGATTTCCTTGCTGTTGACAGCACCAGGCACAGTATGACCCAGGAGATATTTCAGAGTCTTCCCTGACAGATTTCATCTGGCTCTATCCTACCCAAGTTCCATCAATAATGGTTCTGCACATGACCTGCCAGATGTCACCTGTGATTGGCTCTCTTCCAGGCAGCCCCACCCACTGAGTCCATACCCCTTCCTGTTCCAGCCCCTGAATGTAGCCAGGGACCAGCACTGTTGTGCTCCACCCAAAACCTGGCAACCCTGTTTATAGAACAAGGAGCTAAGAGCCGAGGATGACAGGAGCTCGCCCTCATACATTAACTGGGGTTTAGTCTGCCAAGGTCGAGCTTTGTGGAATGGCTGAGAGATCAGGAAATCAAATAAGTCACACATTAAGCCAGTGTGGTATCGAACACAGGAAGTTTGGACAAGGTATTTGAAAGCCAGGAGATAAGTCTGTGCAGATTTGAAGACAGGAAGGTGACCCATAGGAATCCCTTCCCCTAAAACAGAAGGTGCTTCCCCTTGAGTGAACGTTACTCCTTCACGTAGGAGCAGCAGTACTCACAGACGTTATTGGAAATGTTGAGCACCAGCAGGCCCTAGTAGTCACTTCCAGATTAGATTGCTGAAACAGGGCTGCCCTTGAAAAGGGTCCAGAAACATCGATGGGTCCAGAACAGAACACTGTGACCACACTGCTGGCTGTGAGACATTCAGACCAAGTTGCACCGGCAGCCACAGCAGCTTCACTGCTCACTGGCTACCTATTTATTTCCATGCTCAATTCTTGTCTTAAGCTTGAAGCCCCTAAACGGTCCAGGGCCAGCATGTTTGAACATGCTCTACAGCAGTGTTTCTCAAACTGTGGGTCAGGAACCACTTGGTGGGTCCTGAACTGATTTCTGGTGGGTCCCAGGTGATGGAAAGATCAGGTAAGTAATTGCCACAAGCCCTGAGGCTATTCAAAAATCAGATAGCTGCTAATTGCTCTTCAAAGAGCTGAGCCCCTGCAGTTTGCAAGATAGCTGCTAATTACCCTGCAAGCAGCTGAGCTCTTTACTTGTAACTAACTAACTAACTAACTAACTGACTAAATTTCTAGCTCTGGAGCCAATCTGGCTCCAAAAAGGTAAGCAAAACGGCGGGGGGAGGGGCGTGATTGGAGCCGAGCTGTGCCGTGCCGTGCGCACGCGAAACTGACGTCACTTGCGGTGTCACGGGATGGCGTGTCGGCGCCCCCCCCCCCCAGAATCGCCACTGCTCCAGAGTGTGGCCTGACTTTTTGAAAATGTGTCACTAATGTTATTTCTGTTCACTTGTTAGCCGTTTTTCTTGCTTTTGCTATATCATTTCCATTTAATTTCTGTTTTTATTGTTTGTAGTAATGTTGTGAGCCACCTCAAGAGTCATCTGATAGAAAGGCGGGATCTAAATATTGCAGTAAATAAATATTTGAAAATGAAAGGCACAAACTCAAGGTTCCAGGCCTTGGTCATTAATCTTTCCTCGTCTTTTAGCAAGTATGTAGTGAATGTCAGTCCTCTAAATGACAGAGGGGTGTTGGACCTTAGTCCCACCTTCCCACTCCTATTTCCATCTCCTCTACTCTCTCATGTGGCAACATTTGAAGATTAGACCTTCCAGCAGGTATGCTATGTTCTCTCACAGACCTTCAGGATTTCATTAAAAGGTAAAGGTATCCCCTGACAATTAAGTCCAGTCGTGTCCATACTCTCAAGCAAAATAATGCACAGAGATGTCAATTTCAACTTCACACTCCCCTCCAATTCACGCTTTCCTGTTTCCTTGCACCATTTCTCCCCAAGGTACTACGGTATATTTCCAACATATTTTTATTCCTCCACATGACAGATAAGCAGAGACATAGCTAGAGCTATTTTCTAGGCATCCAACCTCCATCCTGCAGGCAAAGGGAAACCATTCACCCACTCAGTGTCAGTATGGAGCAAAACAGTTTTGTATTTTCCTAGTGCATCTGCAAATTTTCAAGGTTATGTCCCATTGCCAAATCGAACCTTCATTTCCAAGAGGTTGCTACCCTCTGCAGCCTGATGAGAACATACTGTACTTGACACAGGAATGTGCGGAAGTGAACTCCACTTTACATACTTCTGACAGTGTTTATTCAGAAGAAGAAGAAAAAACAGTATTGAATCAGAATGCTTAGGGTTGCCAACTCTGACTGAAGTTGCTCCTGGAGATTTTTTTTCCCCCCTCACACAACATACACCACAATTGATCCTATGGCTGTCTATTCTGAAATGTGCCTGTGAAGTTCAAGTAAAAAAACTTGGCCTCTGCCTGACTCCATCTTGGAGCTTGCAACCATCCCTCTCCAGCTGGTGAGAATCTTGCTAAATTGGAAGGTGGGAAAGTGCCTTGATGGTGCTCTTGTTATCTTGCTTCTCAGTTGGCCAATGGGAACCAAGATAAGAAGTCCCAGCACAGCTAGCCACCAAAGGTGGCGTTAATGAGAAAGTGGATGCAGATCAGATGAGATTCTCTGGTTGGGAGGGGCAGGAGCAGGAACGAGTGACCAGCAATAGCCTGAGGTTGCATCAGTCAGCCTTTTAGAAAGGTCAGTGGATCCAGCCTTCAGGTTGGCTATTCTAAGGTATAACTAGGCTTACCAGATCTCCAACCGGGACAGAGTGCTAGACCTTTAAGAGAAGGAATGTGGGCAGGTGTACCTTGTTAAACCCTTAAGAGCACAATCTTAGGTATGTCTACTCAGAAGCAAGCCCCACTGAACACAATGGGGCTTTCTTCAGAGTAGACATAGCTATGATTGTGCTCTAAGGGTTTAACAAGCTACACCTGCCCACATTCTTTCTCCTAAAGGTCTAGCACTCTGTCCCGGTTGGAGATCTGGTAAGACTAGGTATAACAAGAACCCCTCGGTTGTGAGGGGTTGGCTGCTCTCTTCATTTCATCATGGCGGGTACCTGTCTGTACCAGATGTGGGACACCTAGGCTTACCATAATTTCTTGGAGGTTTCTCCTTGGAAAGCTTGGTTACCTCTTTGCCCAGGTAGCAGGGGACAATCCAAGGGCATTTACCAGTGCAGTCCAATGTGTGTCTACTCAGAAGTAAGTCCTACTGATTTCAATGAGACTTATTCCCAGGTAAGTGTGTATATAGGATTGGAGCCTTAGTTCCATTGAACTCAGTGGGACTTGTTTCTGAGTAGACATGCTTAGGATTGTGCTGTCAGCCAAGGAGGCCCTGTTAACCCATTCATGAGCAAAATAGGAGAGTTTGACTTGCTCATGTTTTATTTGGGCAGAATCCAAAGGGTCAGTGAAATTGTTCAATTGACTCAGGTAAGGTTGGAATGAATTTGCCATCAAATCTGAATTGTCCTTGTGCATGTTACTGAGCAAACTAACTGCATGTCAAGAAAGCATTTTCTCTCTTTATGCTTCAATGGACATTTCTGCATAAAGGACTCTTATATAACTGCTCATACCTTACTTATGTACTGATAGTTAAATAAACCCACGGATGCCAATGATAAGAATGATCAGAATCAGAACGATCAGAATTTCAGCTATTATGAATAGATTTTGCAGTTGCTTCTCCTGCTAGAACACAAACCCTTATCCAACACCTACTACATTTTGAAAATCTCAGAACAAAATATACATTATTAAATAACTGCACAAATCAAAAGTGACAAGGAGTTGATCTCTTGGCTTCCATGAGAAAATCAAATGTGTTATGCATGGTGAGAACTACAAATACTGCACTGGAATATGTTATTGTGATACTGTTGGTACCCTGGTCATAAAGATGCACTGCAGCAGATCTGTCTGTGATACTGGGCTTGGTGGTGGTGGGGGGGGGATGTCCTTGCAATGTCCATACCTTGTGATATTATTAATGTGAGGCTATAGCTGCTGGGATGCACTATCTCTATGCTGGTGCAGCAGGTCTTATGATCAGGCTGCAAGCATGTACACACTTACCTGGGAGTAAGCTCCCTTGAACTCTGTGGAACTTACTTCCAAGGAGGTATGCGCAGTATAGACTTGCACTGCTAGTCTCATTGGCATCCGTGGGTTTATTTAACTATCATTACATAAGTGAGGTATGAGCAGTTATAAGAGTCCTTTATGCAGAAATGTCCATTGAAGCATAAAGAGAGAAAATGCTTTCTTGACATGCAGTTAGTTTGCTCGGTAACATTCAGATTTGATGGCAAATGTATTAGAATTAGCTGAGTCGGTAGATTTCATGAAGACTTGCACTTTTGTACTTACAATATGAAATTAAACATGCACATCCGTTTCTTTGTAACACAAAGCTGGGAACAACTCTTTGTGTCTTTTCAACCTTTAAAGCTTTTGCATCATTTTGCCCATGAAATTTAATGCAATAAAGTGTAACATCTTATGTACTGTGCCTCGCGGTTTTTCATAGCAACGCATACAAACAGTTTTCACAGCAACGCATACAAACAGCAACTCATACAAATGCATTTCAAATCAGGCTTCTTTTTTACATTAACACTTTCTTAGTTGCCTTTCACTAGAAGTGATTTTTTTTTTTTTGGTTACATTTTGCAAATGGGTTGAGTGAAAGAAAAGTTGGATTGTTTTAGGAAAGAAGCACTACGAATAAGCAGACAGATTCACCTCTAGGTAGAGCTGCAGGTTGATGCAGCATATTGACCCCTTATAGAAAGACAAGTCACCCCCTTTAGTGAGTATTTATCTTAGAACAAATAGTACATGGCTTGCAGGAATGAGAAAATATTACGGCACTTGTCCCATGCATCTATTGATGCATAGTTATCTCAGAACATGGATAATCCGGCTTTCAGGAACTTGTACTTTGGGGCTCAGAACATCCACAAAGAACTTCTTTTTCTTTCTTTCGATGAGCGCATAAAGCCTCTTCCTGCACCACCTGATTCTTACCACACTGATAAGCAGAAATACATACACACAAGTTCAAAATATTGTGTTCTTCTCTCTCTTTCTGGTATTTCACCCCATGCTGCATACAGGAAGTTTAAAATGCTTGGACGTGTCAGGTGCTGCCCCACCAGATAAGGAAGACACACAGACTATTCTTTGCTAAGGAAGACACGACACAGTATGCAGATATTACCTGGACTCCACCGGCGAATCCTCCTGAGATGTGGCTCCTAAGACTCAGTTGCCTTTCTTCCTCTTGCAGGGCCACCCTTGTGGACCTCAGCTTGTCATGAGTGACGTGTCCCACTTCTTCTCTCGATTCCACATGTTTCCCCAAACTTAGTTTCGAGCCTCTTCCAGCTGCTGCTTTCTCGCCCTCCCCTTCCTGCCCTTCCATTCAAGCTGAGCATCTCTCCCAACACATGGGAGCCGTATGGAACTACAAACCTCCGTCATTGGTACTCGAGTGCCTTTGCAATGTTGATTCCCCTGTTCAGCACTACGTTCTAGTATCCTTGCAGTCCCTTGGCAGCTAACATCATTAGATAACCCTCCTTGCTGTCCATAGTTTCCACTATGTCGTTTGTCTTTGTGGAAGACGCTCTCCAGCCAGCTAGCGGTGAATTTGTTCCCCAACTTGTTTCTCCTGATTGCCAATTAATTCTCTGTCGATTACTTCATCCCTGATACACGATGCCAAAACTATTTCTGTCAAGTAAACAAGGCGAATGAACTTTTTTGCCATGCATTTCTCTATTCTCAAGAGCCTGGTCTATCCAAACGAAACGCAAGCGACCTAATCAGTGGTTGTTGAGATGTGGCAATAAGCAATGTTAGTTGATCAAACTGGTGGTTGTTCTTGCTCTCTAGATTGAAAAGGGAATCAACACATCAAGATGTACTACACAAGTAGTAGTAACAGTGGTTTATAAAACATGTTCCCAACTTAGCCATGAATCATGAAGTACATGACACATTTGTCCCTGTAGTTTGGCTACATCAGCTTTCTGCCAGATAGCCCTCCAGAGGCGACAATTTGCGGCAGTGCTGCTATTGTTTGATTGGATTTGGGGGTTGTTGTAGTAATGGTTTTAATTATTTTCCCTCTGCATACGGTACCTTTTTATTTGGTGTAAGCCACTGGGAGTGCCCCTGTGGGCTCATCAATAGGATATAAATGTTAAAAGTAATCATCATTCTTATCATTCTCGGAAGAAAAGACAGTTCCCAACATTCCACTAGTGAAACTAGTCAAGTGTGACCAGTGGAGAGCTTTTCTGAGATTTCAATCTGCCTTCTGCCCAGACTCTGGAGCCATTATTGGCATGGGGCACATAAAGCCCCCATCCCAGTGATGGTCCTTAATGCAACCCTTTACTTTCTCCCATACAAATAACATAGTTACTGTTTAGTTCTATGGCAGAAAGTAAAGTACCACATGTAGGGACACTTTTGCAGTGAGGACCAAGCCAGTCCTCCGCTAGAGATTTGTGTGTGAACAACCTGGATCCCGCAGAACCCACCATGGAGTTCAAAGTGTCTCTGTATGCAAAGTGCACAGATCCTCTGCCTCCCCGCAGGGGCCCTTACGTTAAAACAGCTTTAATTCCACAACATCCCACCTGCCATTATGCTGGGCATTTTGATAGCACGCAATGCTAGTACTGTACAGGGCCTTTTTTGTCATGGCACCCACTGAAGTGAGTGAAAACAGCACCTTCTTTCAGAACACCCCTGAGGCTGACTAAGACGTGACAGATGGGCAGGGGATGCCCACTTCTATTCATTCACTTGCCGCCACTGCTTCTCCTACCACTCCCCACGTTGGAAAAGGAAGAGGGAGGGCGATGTGGAAGTGTAAGTGTGGAGAAGAGGATAATGGTGGGCTGGAGTGTCTCTGCCCCCTCTTCCTTTTCCAAACCAGAGAGCAAGAATTGGCACATCATTGGGTAAGGAGGGGCAGCATTTGGCCTGTCACCTCAGGCACCAGAAAGTTTTGGGCCAACCCTGTTTCGATGCTTTCGCTAATTTCTTGGATCACAGTGGTCCATATGATGCTCAGCCACCGCAAGTTTAACCTCAGAAAGTGACTATATTTCAGGGAACGTTAACATGTTTCCTTCAACTGCAGGAAAACAATTTTGGAATGCATCATGATTTTAAAATACACACTCGCAAGGTATATATGATGTATGCTATATAGGCACAGGATCGGAAAGATGAGAAGGGCACCTCCGGATTTATTGGAGTTACGGTTATTTATGCCAGATGGGGTCAGATGGGGGGGATCACCATTTATAAATTGCTCAGATTCTTCTGGGTAAAGGCATATCTCTGTAAATGTCAGTTATTATTAACAACGTTAGAAGACACAGCTCAGGGTCCCAGCAAATGCTTGATCTTCCACAAGAGGGGTGCCCAGCTATGAAGAAGCTGCTGTTGCTGATGAAAGGTGACTGGATCTTCAAAGCTAAAAAGCTTCAGGACACATGATTCTGAGCAAAGCAATTTTTAAAGTGCCTCAAGGGGATATATACTGTATGCTATGCACCAGGAAAGGCCAAAAAACAAAGCGCCGTCTACATCTGTCTGTCTTCTTCATATGGCCAAAGGCCTTATAGACATTTTACACTCACACAACAACACACCTGAGCTTTCCACGGAGTATACAGGGAGTTGCAACCAATCCTGATGACTGTACATGAATGCTACCTGTGTTTCAAATACCTGTTTGTCACACTCACACCTGACACTTTTAGGTGCACCTAAAAATGTGATGTATGAAAAAGACTGGTGACAATCAATACCACCAATTCTTCCCCAGCACACTCAAGATCCTCACAGCACTGGTTCTCTCTGTGTCAAGGAACCGTGTCAAGGAACTGTGTCAAGGAACCGTGATGTCACTTCCTCAGGAAGTGACATCACGGGGTGTGTCCATGAGCCGGAAAATATCCGGAAAAGCAACATATTAATAAATAAATAAAGATATTTACAGAATTAAAATTCGGATTTGCCCTCCCGCCGCGAATATGAGCCTCCTCTTCACATGGAGCAGCGACAGCGCCAATGGGACAAGCCCCAAAACCTCCACGCCCATTGGCACACAAGGGCCAATGGGCTCACAAGGCTCAGTGACTTCATCCTTCTCGCTCGGCGACCCAAGCGAGAAGGCTGCACAGCTACACGGCTAGAGTGAAGACATCGGAGATCCCTCGGCGCTCTCTTCGTAAGCAACGCGCAACAAGGGATCCCCGATTTCTTCGGGGGCCACCGTAAATCCTTTGGAGGGCCGCATGCGGCCCTGGGGCCACATGTTGTGCACCCCTGCTCTAAGTGGAGCTTTGCAGGTATCACTGCAGCCACCTTCTTCCTCCAAGCTCGGTGGTGCTAGAATCCGCTAAAAGGAGTCCTCCTCTCACCATGAAAGCTGAGATCACCCTGCGGCCCCTGAGATGACACAAAGCCCTTCCTGAAGCACTCTCTTCTTTCCTGACCGAAAGGTACCTGCAGGAGGCAGCAGAGCACAATTCTCTTGCATTTTGTTTCCTTTGCTGCCACTTGGTACTTCTCCCAATGGGAAATTGAAGGCTGTCCTAATGTCTCCTCCAGTCACCAACCCTGGAGCCTCAGTAGGTGCGCGGACATGTTGAGCTGACCGCTGATGCCAAGCGTGGTCATTTTTGCTGCATCTCTGCATTAGAAGCTGTTGAATTATTTTGTCACAGGTGATCCAAGGTGCAGACAATTACCTGACCCCACTGGTGGCTGATTGGAAAAAGCAGCAAATCATACAGAGACACAGTAGGCAACCTCCTTTATGAAAGAATGCATTGGGCTTGCATTCCTCATGGCATGCTAGCAGTTCCGTAGAAGCACACCAATGAGCCTACGGAATAGCTTAGTGGACCATGATATAATTAGTATAATATGCTAACTATATGGAGATTTTTCATTAGAACAGTATAGTGGACCATACCATTGTAGAGCTTGCTCAGAACAGTATGTTGTTTATAATCTAGTGTGAACTAGCATAAAAAAGTAGCATAAGATCCAAATTACATAAAGGCAGCTTACAAAAGCCGTTATTCTTAAGAAACATTCCTCCCGTTTCCGGTTATGTTAGCAATTCAGGTTGCTAAGGCAAAGACCAAAAAAGCAAACAAATAATTTCAAAAGAAAACCCAAACAATAATCTGGATCAAATGGATTTCTCACAGCTGTTTTCATTTCCAAAGGGCAAACACAGTGCAGTTTTCTTCATCTGCGGAAGAAGAGGAAATAAATTCTTGGAAGCATCAAACCTGGGAAAACAGGAAGGATGAACCGTTTAGTTCTTGAAAGGGAAGATGGACAGCAGACTGAGCGCAGTGCCTAGCAGGTAGTGACTGGCACCCCTGGCTCCACCCTTTAAACAAGAATGAACTGGGAATAACTGGGACAGATAGATCATTGCCACCACGGCACCCCAGACCAGGAAGCCAGACTGAGGGAGGCTGCCTGGGTAAAACCACCAGCCCAGTGGATCTGAGGGCTCCTAAAGCCAGGGGCTCCCTTAAAAAGAAACAGTGGTGGAACGTGAAATCTGAGACACAGGGTGACTTGCTCCCTCCTGAGCGACCCGAGACCAAGTAGGTGAAACCGTAAACAAGCAAAAACAGTTATTTAAAAGATGGTAGAATACATCAAGACAATGGAAGGGAAATTGTAAGGATAAAACAAGACATGAGTGGTCTTCCAAAAAGAGCAAAGTGGCAAATAAAGCAAACCTTGACAGGTTCCTCTGTCTTCTTACTCTATGTAAGTGCTGTGTAAATCGGTGGCGCTAGATGAATATAAATACGAAGAATACAGAATCTAAAACAGTAAGCTTGAATGCAAACTTCTGAGATTGTTTCCCTGTCTAGCATGAACTTACATAGGTCATAGGATGCTTGGATGATTCTCTGGTGTTCCCCATGGTTCCTCTTCCAGTTAGAATGGGGCAGCCGCCAGCGATGTTCAGAATAACCCCCCAAATGTTGAAACATATTGTGCACCAGTCCAAAACTAGCCAGTGCCTCATGCAGCCTTCTGATGTCTCAAGAAGATCCTATCAACCCCATTTAGTAGTTCAAGGGTGGGAAACCCCAGGGCAGCCCATTGTACTTCCCCTTGGCTAAGGTCAGGTGGTTGACCTGATGTGGACAAGTAGGTGCCAAACTAAACAGGGGGGTCATTGTTTACCCCCTGGCACATTGTTCAACCACAAGATGATGATGATGATGATGATGATGATGATGATGATGATGTGTCAGCCACACCGGCATTTTCAATACCCTGGGCTTTAAATACATAAGAACATAAGAAGAGCCCTGCTAGATCAAGCCAAGGGGCCACCTAGTCCAGCTTCCTGTATGTCACAGTGGCCCCACCAGGTGCCGCTGGGAACACACAAGATAAGATACCTGTATCCTGTTGTTGCCACTCCCTTGCACCTGGCATTCAGAGGTAGCCTACTTCTAAAACTAAGGAGGTTGTGTGTAACCTGTGATGGGCTTTTCCTCCATAAATCTGTCCAATCCCCTTTTAAAGGCATCTAGGCCAGGTGTCAGCACCACATCCTGCAGCAAGGAGTGCCACAGATTAATTATATTCACAGTATGAATACACACCTCAGCCAAACTGCCTCTGCCTAGTGCAGGTGAGAGAGGTCAAGACTGCAGACTTGAACAATGCTGACTTGTCCTGGCCAGAGTCAAGGTACATTCCAGGAAGGCTTTCTGTGAGGGTGAAGGGACCACCTCACCCCCACAGACCTTAACTGGCAGGCTGGCTCATAACATTTTGTAATACGTAAAATACTCTCTTTTGAGGTCAGACTGTTACAGGCTGTGTATTTCTTAAATCCCAACAGAATTTAGCAGGTGTTAATCAGGGCTGGCCTTAGGAACTGCGGGGCCCAATTAGACGCATAACGTCATGATGTCACGGTGTCATGTGAGTACCGGATTCTCCCGGAGGAGGAGGCGGGCCGATGGTTTGCTGCCCTTCAGCTTGGAACGCAACTGCTTTTTTCACTGTGCTCTGAGCCGAATCACCGCCCCTCCTCCTCGTGATCGGCTGCCTGCCCTTCACCTTCGGCTCTGAGTGCAGAGAAAAGCGGCTCTGCCAATCGCCGCCCCTCCTCGTGCCACCTAAACCATTTTTGCTCCAGAGGGCTTTGAGGGTTTTAGTGCTTGGTTTGCTGTGTGCTCTTTCACTGGGGCTTTCTGGGTCATCCCCCCACCACATTGTTTTAGTTATATTTTAATCAAATTTTTTTTTTGCAATATTTTATCATTTTCATGTTTGCTTTTACATTTGAGAGCTGCTTTGCATGCTATTTTTTAACAGAAAACTCCTGGGCTAGAATATTTTAAAACAGGGGTTTCTCAACCAGAGGTACTAGCACCAACAGTGGGTACTTTGGCTGACTGCTGGTGGTACTTGGACCGTGTTGCTGGACCACTGGAACCCCGCTCCAACACTGTGCTTATGGTGGCGCGTTTTCACTCCCAAGAGGCTCCTACCTTTGGCCGAGCCACTCAGGAACACAGAGAAGGGCCCTCCCACCCATCCAGTCTCCTACCTGGACTATGAATACCCACCAAATCCAAATGCTTGCACCTGGAAACCAGACTAGAATAGGCTATCATTTCTATATTGTCAGCAGCTTGAGCCTGCACATTTTTATGCCAAAATAAATTCCGCCACTATTATATTCGATGGGCCTTTTACAAGAAGGTGGACATGATTGCAGGCCTTTAAAAAAATCTTGTTTGGCCTGACAGTGCCCCTGTGATGCAAGTTTTGACTGTATTCTCGTTTCAAGATGGTTAAAGAGGAGGCTGGTCAAGTACTTTGTAGGGCGAGTTCAAGGGAGGATTGATTCGAATGCAAGTCTTAATTATAGCATACATACAACATCCAATCTGCTAGGCCAGGTGCTCTCCATGTTATATGCGGCTGGCATCACAGCCAAGTGTGCACTTAGAGAAGCTACTTCCCCCCCCCCCCCCCGTTGGTGGCCTTCCTTTTCCCCATCCGTCCTTATCACCTCCTAGGCTGTTTTAAGTCACAGTGGGTTTTGTCTTGCAGCCTGCAGCAGTACCTCGAGAGTCAAGTCAGTCAGCCTTTTGTCGTCCTTGGCTGCAAATCAACCGGTTGTCCAACGCTGAAGAATTAATGTTTATACTTTTGGTACGACAAATGCAGATGGTAATATTTGCAGCACCAGAATGTTGTTGTTGGAGCCAACCAAGAAGAGGTGAATTGCTGCTTACCAGGGACGCCGACTGAAAAGGCACAGCAAAACCCTACCGAGCTGGGATGTCACGGCACCGCTCTGTGCTGTAAACGAGTCTCCAGCCTGCAGACAGACCAGAGACCTCTTGCTGATCGAAGTCAGTGGAGCAAATGAAATGCCCTCTCCAGGCGAGGGGGGGGGGAGGGATCTTCTATGCAAGGAGGGCCTGAAATACGTGTGTGTGGGGGGGATGTGGCCGACATATTCCGCTTCCCCCGCTCCTGGTGACCCAAGTTCTGGGGAAGAGGCAAATGTGTAAGTGCACTTTTTAAAAAGACCCCCCCTGTGCAGTCTGACTCTGAGACCCTTTTTGCTGACTTCTCTGCCAGCCAGGTGCCAGCAGCCACTTCTCTCTGCCCGCGGGGGTTGGGGGGGGGGAGAGGAGGCGAAGGTGGAGAAGAGGATCCGGTCGGTCCCTGCCATCCCCAAATTAAGAATGTGGGAGAGAACTGAGGAATCGTCCTCCTCCTCCCTCTGCTTCTGAGTCTCATTCTGTTTCTTCCAGCTGACTTTCCTGGGGGGGAGGGAACTCGACGATTTGGACTGTACACTCTTGATTTGACAAGGTTCTCAGAATTAGTGGGCGGAGCAGGAGCGCCGTTCACCAATGGATTAATCCGCCGGGCGGCAATAGCTATTCTTAAACTACAGTCCTATACAGTTGTACACACTTTCCTGGGAGTAAGTCCCATTGAACACAATGAGGCTTACTTCTGAGTAGCCATGCCCAGGATCGCTCTGTTAGGGACGCAACGGAAACAGCCTGTTGGCCTGGCGTGTCTGTGTCCCAGGATCCCTTGCAATGCCGCACAGGTCGCACCCCACAGCCACTTCTGTAGTGGGGCATCTTTCTGGGTCACACACAGCTCTTAAATCATGCCGCGGCGAGCAAAATATCTGGGGTTTTGACCCTGGGTAGGGGTTCCTTCTCTCTGCTCTCTCCCCGTTGGCTTTGCAACTCAGGAGGCTGTGGCAAATACAAAAAGCCGTGCCTTGTAGCCCAGCCCTGAAGCATTACGGCGGTATTACTCCTCTCCCTTTTTTAAGATCGTTCGGTTCGCTAAATCGCCAACCCCCTAAAGTGGGCTCTCTGCAGAACTACACTTCCCAGGAGCAAGAGAGCTGGGCGCCTGCGCACTTTTCGTTTCCAGCATGGCTACGGTGCTGTCACGGGCGCTGAAGCTGCCAGGTAGGGGTCTTGGCTCGTCGTGCGTCCAACCAGGGTGCGAAGCGGGGCGGGGAGAGAGCAGGCGGCGAGGCTGGAATCCCGGGCGCACGAATTGCTGCTGGCGCTCCCTCGCTCTGTGCTGCCCCGGTGGGGAGAGCACCTGAGCGCCCCCCAGCTGGGGGAGAAACCAGCTGAGCGCTCAGCGCCCCTCCCCGTCTCTGAGTCCCCGCAGGTGTTTCTCATTGCGACCATGGGGGAAGGGTCGTTGCACTTTAGGGCCCGAGTGGGGCGGGATTGGTGATGCTTGTGAGCCCCATGATGGAGGGACGGGATGATGAAGGTTGGCATGGAGATAAAGGTTTGCTGCTATGTATGTTGGGAGAGGAAAGGGGGCGAGGGGGAGTCTCCTGGGTCGGGGGCAAGGATTGGTCCCAAGGAAAGTGATGGAGGCCAGAATGAGAGCGGATCTTGTTTTGCTGCTAACGACGGGGACATTATAGGAGAGGGGTTGAAAAGGGGACTCTACGTGTTTGTGATCTACGTTTCTCAGGACTCCCTTTGATGTAAGTAAACCTTCAGTTTGGACAAAAGTATCGCTGTCTCCACATTTTGGAAACGTTGATATTGCACAACCAATGGGACACAACTGACCTGAGTATTACTGCATTGGGTGGGATGTAGCTGACCCAAATACGAGGGTTTTTTCCCCCCCTCATCCTTTTCTTACACTTCAGGAGCTTTCTCTGTAATTAAAGTGGTGTTATTTTAAGACTGACATGGCTGAGTTGGGCAGTTTATCCTGCCGCGGACAAAGGTTAATTAATAATATATTCCTTCTTGCATCTTGGCATATGTTGCTCAGTAGTTTCCAGTGCCCCAGCCACATCACTTAACCTGTTCATCCTTTTTGCATTCCAATTGATGTTTAAAAATAAATGATGCAATCCTGAATGCAGGTGGACAGATAATTATTCTAAGTTAATTGAATTGTGAGTTTGTGCTTTCTTCAAGTAAGTGACCCGTAAGAGATTCTCATCATGTTTTCCAAGCAACCTCATCAACTGAGTTATGCAAACTTATTGGGGTCCTGAAAGAACTTCTTTGGGCCTCAGATTCACATCTGTGTATTTATAGGGATAGGCTGCTGAGGCAAATCTATATCATTTCCATAGTTTGCACTTTTCCCTGCAGGGCCTTGCATTCTGTCAGTGCTATGTGAATCTTAGTAGTAGCATGCAGTGAGTGTAGAAATGAGTGGCCCAGTGTGTGTGTGTGTGTGTGTGTGTGTGTGTGTGTGTGTGTGTGTGTGTGTGTGTGAGATGCTGTCCACCACGGTTTGTGCTCTTTGAGGAAGCATGTGTTTCATAAGAACATAAGAAGAGCCCTGCTGGATCAGGCCAAAAGCCCATCTAGTCCAGCTTCCTGTGTCACACAGTGGCCCCACCAGATGCCTTAGGGAGCACAAGACAACAAGATAACCTGTTTCCCGTTGACACTCCCTTGCACCTGGCACAGAGAAAACCCACTTCTAAAAACCAGGAGGTTGCTTATGGCTTGTAACCTGTGATGGTCTTTTCCTCCATGAATCTGTCCAAACCCCTTTTAAAGGCATCTAGGCCAGATGCCATCACCACATCCTGTGGCAAGGAGTTCCACAGATGAATTACACGCTGGGTAAAGAAATATTTTCTTTTGTCTGTTCTAACTCTCCCTCCACTCAATTTTAGTACATGTCCCCTGGTTCTGGTGTTGTGCGAGAGGGAGAAGAATTTCCCTCTATCCACTGTTTCAGCAGTGTAAACGCAGCAAACCAGAGTTGCATTTTTTTGGGTGGTTGTCAGGACCAGACCCCCCCCCCCCCCCGGAGCCAAACTATCAAAAATCTGAGGTTGGTACCTTACAGTTTGACATCCCCCCCTTTTTTTTTTCAGTCCTGTGCAGCTTTGGCACCTTAAACTTGGTTCTGTTTAGTTGTCTGAAATATTTTTCTAGCCCTGGTGCTTGCTGCCTGTAAATAAAGGAGGGAAGTCGTGTTTGAATTGAACAGTACATCAAACAAAACTGAACCACTAGGGGAGAGCCTTGCCAGCTTTTATACTGGAATTGGGCTAATACTCTTGGCTCCAAGCACTGCCCCCTTCCTCCCTGATGCTTGGCCTGGTAGAGTTCTTTTAAGTTCCTGGCAAACAAGAGCACAGGAGAAAGGAGATGTGGCCCTCTTCTATTGGCTTGTGTTAGCCATGATGTCACACACAAGGCCTGAACCACAACTGTGTAGCCTCCCACCGTAAAACCCTGCTGAATTAATGAAGCTGTCATGTGCTCCTTTTTTATTTGATTCCAAGATCAAAGTGTTCTACCTTGCAACTGACAGAGCCTTTTTTTCCCAGTTGTTCGCTTGCTTCTCACATTTATCTACATGACCCTGCAATGTGTGCCCCACCTGCATTTTTGTTCCTTTGCACAATCTACCCAGATGCCCCTCATAGCCCTACATCTGGCCCCCAATGGAGAGATAGTCCACACTTCCCTTCTCCTTCCAGACTATACTATCTTGCTGTGTGTCTCGGAACTGCGTGCTTCGATTAGTGCTAGAAGCAGATCAGAGTAAACGGCTAGATTTTATCTGGGTTTTGTCAAAATGAGATTGTAGCCATTATTGAGTTGTCTTCATCCCAGAAGCATCCTGAGGTCACATCTATCTAGCACCTTCTGAGGCAGATCAACATGAGCCTGGTAGGATATTGAGATGGTAGAAAATCTCGATGTAGTAGAAGGGACTGTTCAGACTACAGGTGGCAAGTAGAATGAGACTAAGTCCTAGAGAGGCTCTGCAAGGTTTCTGTTAACCTTGCAGAGCCTCTCTAGGACTTAGTCTTGTTCTACTTGCCTGCAATAAGCAGCCAGAGGCTGCTTCTCCTGTTTGTTTAAGGAAGAAACGAAGCTTACTGGGAAAAGAGTAAAAGCCTGGGGGGGTCCCCACAATCCGTGGGTAACTGAAACCGTGGATAGTGAATCAGTGGATATGGGGGCCCACCTGTAGTTTTGAATGCTGCTCTGGTAAGAAACTCCCTGCAGATAGGAAAGTAGCAGCACATCAGAAAAAAGGATTGTAGCCTAGCATTGGTCTTCTGTGTTGGTTTTCTGTTTTGGGTGTATGTTTGTGTGGTTTGTTTGTTTGTTTGTTTTTAAATGTATAGGAGTATTCAAGAATCTGACCCTCTACCTTCAACCAGAAGTATCGCACCCTTCCATTGCCTGATTCTCCTGCCTGGGTAGTCCAGGTCACAAACTGCAGTGCTAGGGTGGGAATCTGTGAGACCCTTGAACAATGAATGTTTAATTTAAAGCATGACAAAGAAAAGGTCCTTGAAAGGGTGAAGAGGCATTCATGAGGAGGAGGAGGAGGAGGAGGAGTATACGTAAATTGCTTCCTTTGAAGGGCCAAGTGACCTGCTTTCTTGCTAGTGATACTGTGGTGAAGCATTCTATCTCTGGAGGTGTTTTTTTTAATTAATAAAGTTAAACACTGAAAAGAGAAACAAAATGGTACAGACATAAATTGGGGAGGGGACTGTGTTGTTTATCACTAATGATATTAGGAGTACAGTATTCTTCAGTTGGTGTCGGTGCCCACCCATCCATTTCCTGGATTGGAAAAGGGGGGGGGAGTGGAAAATGGCTTGTGGTGCTCTGCCCCCCTCTTCCTTTTCCAGTCCTGAGAGTGGGAGGAGTAAAGGCTGGGGCATCACCAGGTCAGCGGGGGAGCATTTGGCATGCTGCCTCCTCAGGGCCCTGGAGGTTTGGGGGTCAGCCCTGGTCAATGTCCATGGCATGCAGCCATAGTCCACACAGAGCTCATGAGCACAGCGAACGCACTAGCTGGGGAGAAATAATTGCATTTTCTCAGCAGAACAAAACCATGAGATTTGAAGTGACCATGCAGGTGCTTCTGGGAATCCCATATCCGGGGCATGAAAGCAGCAGCTCAGTGCTGCTGTTGCGTCCTGTAAATGGTGTAGTGATGGTGCCAGGATGGTGTAGTGGTTTGGGAGTTGGACTTAGACCTGGAAGATCCAGGTTCAAATCCCCGCTCAGCCACGAAGCTTCCTGTGTGACCTTGGGCCAGTCACTATCTCTCAGCCCCACCTACCTCACAGGGTTGTTGTGAGGACAAAAAGGAGGGGAGGAAATATGTACACCACTCTGAGCTCCTTGGAGGAAGGGCGGTATAAAAATGTGAAAAATAAATAAATAAATAAAATAAATGGTATCCAGTGGCATTACTGCCTCTAAATCTGGCGGTTTCAAAATAGGTTTCCATACTAATAGCTGTTGATCAATCTATCAACATCCATGAATGATCAACGCCCATGATTTTATTCTCGTATCCACCTAGTAGCCATCACTATGTTTTGTGGCAATGAGTTCCATAAATGGATCATCATGTGTTGTGTGAAGTATTTCCTTTTGCCTGTCCTGAATTTACTACCAGTTGCGATACCAGTTTAATTCGATGACCCAGGGTTTTCTCTCGTCGGCATCATTTGACAAGCTCAATCATGCCCCTCCCCCAATTCATCTTGTTTTCTAAGCCAGATGAAAGTGCTGATTTCCAATAACGGGAAACTGCAATCCTCTGACACAAACTCGGTGTCCTTTAATTATGTAAATGCACCCTAGCTGAATTGAGCAGCAGATCTGCATGAAATGTAGGGTATGCTGGGATAGGTAGAGACATGGGAGGTCTGTGTGTACATATTTCTTTGCGATCGTGCTTTGAAAGCAGGTAATGGCTGGTTTAATGGTTTTGTTCTTGAGCAAAACAGATGGGCAGGAGCCTAGGACTTGGCCACGGGCCGTTCTCAACACAAAGTCAGCAGAACCATTTTTTCATTACAGAACCGAAGGGCATTATAGGGAATTAGGTAAATCCTGTCATCTCCATTTCCTCCGGGAAATCAGCTGTTGAACTCTGCTTGCCTATTCCTCCCCCTGCCCTGAGTCTTGGAGGGGCCTTGCCTTCTGTCTGTCTTGGGCACTTCCATCCAGCAAGCTCGCCTGCCTCCTAAAGAGTTACTTCTCTGACCTGCAAACCATGTTTGGAGGCTGGAGAATGCCGCCGCCTCATTTGCTGCCCTCCCTCTCCGCATCAGCCATGACTGGTTATCTCTCCCCATCTCTCTTCTCAGGCAAAAAGAGTCCGGACCTTGGGGAGTATGACCCCCTCACGCAGGCTGACAGCGACGAGAGTGAAGATGACCTGGTGATCAACTTGCAGAAGAACGGTGGGGTCAAGAATGGAAAAAGCCCCCTCGGGGAAGTGCACGATGTGGACTCGGACGTGGAAGTTGGGAGGACGAAGCAGCATCTGTCGGAAGGCGCAGCAGAGGAGTTTCCCAACGAGTCTGCCGGGAGCCTGGAGCAGAAGACGGCTCACTCCTGGATGCCCTACGTGCGCACAGCCATCTTCTTGCTCACCATGGTGGTCTCCATGATCCTGGTGCTGGCCTGTGCTTTTCTCATTCCTTGCCCTCCTAGAGACTTGCATAATACCTGGATTCGCAACTTGGGTCAGGCGACAGGTAAGCAACGTCTGCAAGGGCGACATCTGAAATGCGTAGCCTAGTGGGAAAGATATTGAAGCATTTGAATCCAAGACTGTAAGTTCATCAGCGAGTAACTTGTCTCACTTCTTCATCTGCAGGCGGAGTGCTGTTTCCCCCAGAGCTTTCAGATGTGGATGGCGATGGTCTCCCTGATGTCCTGCTCTCTTTCACAGCTCTGAAAAATGCTAGTGTGCTGGGTAAGCATGCAAACCATCACAGCCAGCCAAAAAAATGCATGGAACGGTTTTTGCTGTATACAGTCCTATTATGTTGTCATGCCATTCTGTTCGCCCCTTCCATTGATGTGAAGCTTAGTCGCTTAGAGAAGCCTTGAACGTTGCTTTGAATGTCACTTTATCAGAATTTCCAGCCCCACAGATAAGAACAACCGGCTGAACTCATCAGCCCCACAGCATGCATTTGAGATCATACAGGCACTTTATTGGATTTCTTAACCTCTCTTTAAAATATATTTTCACCAGCAATAAAACCCTAAAAACGGCAGTAGTAATACCTTAAGCCAGTCCATTGGAAACAGAGTGGAAAAGAGACGTTTTCAGGGAGTACCTGAAGGCAGACCTGTGTGAGGGGCCTGGCAGACCTACTACAGTACCCCAAAGGCCCTGTCCCAGAGTGCAGGGCTCAAAGTGATGACATGATGGCGGACACATGGGTGCAGGTGGCCCTTGAGCATGGCCCCAGGCTGCATAGGGCTTTCAAGGAGATGATCATCAGCACATTGAATAGGGCCTGGAGACAAACTGGTAGCCAGTACAGCCGACGCAACACCAGCATGATGTGCTCAGAGCGACTCACGTCATTCAGCAGCCTGCCTGGCAGCTGCATTTTACCCCAGGTGAGGTTTCTGGACCAGCTTCAGTGGGCGCTTCAAGCTCCACGAAAGCACCGTCAAACCTGGGCATCACCAGTGCATGGATGACCGAAATGAGCCCTTTTTAGAAAACAAAAGCCCTGTGCAGGTTCGCTCGCCATCAAGTGACCTGACGACCTCTTTTCTTTGTCCCTAGGTGTCTCCGAGCCATGGGTAACTGTGATTGCCCTTTCGGGTATTAACGGCAGCACCCTGTGGTCCACTCATATTAAAGAGGACGTTCGGAGCGTGCAGTGCAAGGGGCTGAACTTTTTGTCTTTGGCAGAGCCTGCCTGCCTCATTACTGGGACCTCTAAATTTCTCAGCCTTCTGAGTGCCTCGTCAGGTAGGTCCAAGTGTGGGTGGCTTAGAAGCGTAGAAATAAGCTGGTCACCGGAACCGGAGCTAGCAGAGGCACAATGTGGTTGTTACTGTTATTTAAAAGCCCCTTTTCCTGTGCTCCAAGTGGCACACAGCAATATAGAGCCAAATTAAATCCGTACAAGCAAAACAGCACACAGAAGCCGTGTGATTGCCAGAGCACTGCTGTGCCTTACGCCAAGCAGAAGAGGTGAATTTTGCCCCCCTTCTTGAACGACACCAGAGAGGATGCATTGCAGGCATCCGGGGCAAGAGATGTGAATGCCCTGCTTCTAGCTGCGGGAGGTAATTAAGTCACCATTCCACCATAGTTTAAAAAATTATTTTAGGGTTATTCCAGAGAAGGCTGAAGTACTAGCTAAATGACCACTATGAGGAATAATGCACAACTTTAGACTTTTGTCACACCTTAACACCCTCCATGATGAAAGTGCATGATCTGGATCCCCATCCTGTGCACTTTGGGGCATTCAGGTCCGTGAAAAATGCGCATGACTGTGGGACGGCTTCTCTGTCCACTTCGGGGCTGCTGGAACTCATCTTGCTTTGCAGTGTGGCGAATCTTGGCTGTTCTGCCTACTCAGAGGTGAAGGCTGCAATCCTACCTGGGAGTAAATCCCAATGATTGCAATGGGGCTTACTTCTGAGTAGACATGCATAGGCTTGCACTAGAAATCTTTGCTTCAGGGAACGTTGCTCTCTTCCGCTTCTCTGCCAAGGATAGCATCCTATGTCTTTAAGAGAATGCGATGCTTTCTTCAGCAGTGAGTACCACAAGGTCCTTCAGCCCCAGTATGAGCTGCAGGTTCAGAATTGGGCAGGTGTAATGAAGTAAGAAATCCAAAATGGCAAAGGATTTTTGCAGGCGAAGAATCTAAGAATGAGGAAGATGACTGTATTGTGCTTATCTTCAGCCTACGTCCAACAAGTTTGGCCTGCTCTTGGTTGAGGCTCCTGGCCGCCGCGCAGTGTGTGTGGATTCTTCCCAGCTCTGCCTTCTGCTAACATTGTGCCTGTCATCCTGTAGGGAATCCCATTTGGACGTTTGACTCATCCCATCTGCTGTCCACTGGAACCTTGGCTGCTCCTGCAGTTATCGTACCAGATGTGGATGGGGACAGGGTCAGTGATTTGGTGATCCTGGCTATCGGAGAGACACAGGTATGATACATAAGCCCATGTACCTGGTGGTAAGCTAGAGAACATGATTTGAATAGTCACATGGGTGAATAACAAATACTCTTCTACATATGTGTTTCCCCCTCCCAAGAATGAACGAGACTTACAGCCCGATCCTGCCGAATATGCAGCAGCCAGCCGCAATGGATGTTCGTCCCCTTCCCCTGGTGTAAGCCCCAGAGACCCCAATGGGCCTTCTCGGATGTGCACCAGCTCTTTAGCTGGTGCACGTCCGGGGAGGCTGTGTAAGGCCGGCCCGGCCTGGGAAGGGGATGGGGATATGGCGGAGTGTGCTGCCGATATCCCCGCCCCTGAGCCAGGCTGGCCAATCACCCCCTCCTCTGCTACCCCAGCCCTCCCTCCCCACGACCTCCTGCCCAAGAACCTACCTGTGTCCAGCGGCTTGGAGTCCAGAGGGTGGCCTAGTAAGGCCTCTGCGTCAGCACCTCCACGCTAGCACTGCTTACTGGCCTCCGCGCCAGCACCTCTTACTCTCACGGTACTGTGAAAGTGCCTTATGGTGCTTTGCAACACCTAAGGCTGGCAGAGCACGCGCTCTGCCAGCCTACATATAGGCAGAATTGTGCCCTTATTTTTCTGGACAAAGAAAGTAGGGTGATTTAAAAAAAAAAAATTGAAAAACTATTGTGATTGTCCAGTTGACCATCTATTGCTTGAGGTGTGATATTCACTCTTTCCCCCTTACATCACCCCCATCTTTAGTGGTTTGGTTAATAAAAGAGGTTTGAGGTCTAGGGGCCATGTTGCAAGGAGCAGGATACAGGCCACCAGCTAGCCGTATGGACAAAAAAGTTGTAGATTACAATGTCACCCGGCTGCTGGTGCTTTTTGGTTATGGAATAGGCAGGGGGAAAGAGGACTCTTTCACATGCAGATCCACTCCCAATTCCGTGCACCTTCTTTCTCCTACGCAGCCAGACCTGTGCTTCATCCTAGTATCGGGTAAAACTGGAAGCCCCGTGGGAGGGCCTGTGAAGTACGGTATCAATGGAAACGGAAAGCTCATTGGCCCACAGGCTCACATCACCAGCCACGGAGCAATCTATATCCTGTTCGGCTTTGGTAAGATGCCCTCTCATCTCTGGTTGATCTTATTTCTAATCCATGGTGGGGTTTTTTTTAAAGAGCAACTACTGGACAAAGGAGGAGCATGACCTCCTCGAAATTATCAAGCAGCATTTCAGTGCAGTTGCAGAAGTCCAAAAACACACAGAAGTCATGGGTAATCACTGTTCAAATCCAGCACAGGAAAAACCTACTCCGTGATATTTCTTATATTTTGAAGTGCCAGATAGCAGCAAGGTGACTCCCCGCTTCCTCCACAACATAATGTCCTATTGCAACTAAACTTACAGTGCAGTTCTATGTATGTCTACTCAGAAGTAAGTCCTGTTAACTTCAGTGGGACTTACTCCCAGCAAAGAATGTATAGTAGGATGGCAAGCTTGGTTTTCTTTTCTTTTTTGTTTCATTTCCTTGTATTTTTATCCGAGTGCTTCTCCTTTTATGGGTGTGCATGTCTAGCCAGATTTTTTCAAAGGGAAACCCAGCCATGGAGCTCTCCTTCCATTGTAAAGACCCTTCAAAGGCTCAAATGCATCATGGTTTGATCTCTGGTGCGGAAAGGCAGTATGAGTTCTGCTGAGCACATCTTCGGGTTCTGGGTAGCTGGGGCCTTTTGAGACTTTGTGGGGAGTCCCGTCAACCAGATACAAGCAGTTGTATTGCCAGAGAGACAACGGGATCTAATGAAAAGGGGTCTGCAGGAGGATTATTGCTCAATGGGGAGAACATAGCTGGGATGCATAATGTGAAAAGGACCTCTGAGAAGTAGAGTGGCTGGAGCAACCCGCCTTGTGCCTTTGCCATTTCCAGCTCCCTTGCTATCTCACATCCATCTTATTGAGACTGATAGTTCCAGTGCATCAGAATTTTAGTCTTTGCTCCTCCCTGTTGCCTAGGTAATGTCCAAGCAGTTGCCCTGCGGGATATCTTTGCTCAAGCTAGAAACCGCGACAGCTATCCGCCAGTGTTGCAGCGAGAAGAGACAGAGTGGGAGAAACGCAGATCCTTCAATTTGTCAGAGCTCATTGACATTTACAGGTGGGATACTCCTCCCCCACCCACCCCCACCCCGATCCGCTGGGAAGTGTCTTGACTTCCCAGTCTTGGCACTGTGGGCAATGAAACACGTTGCAGAGGGAGATGACAGAATCTCCGGCTGGATGGACACCTTTGAGGAACGTGCGTGTGTGCGCACCTCAAGTTATAACTTGATGACCTGCATGGATTTGTATATTTTTCTTTCTTTTTTAAAATTATCATAATTGTTCAGTTAAGGAGCATTTTCTACTTGATCTCACCATTCGGCATGCTTGGCTGTCTTTTGTGGTTTGGTACAGAGTCTGTGCCAGTATAATCCTTCATGCCGCTCCCCTTTTCAGCTCTTTGGCAGAACCTAGAGTTGTTGCCGAATTCTTCCTAAAATGGCATTTGTGTTGAATTTGCTTGGTCCTGCTAGTGTGGAATTGTGCCTTGGTACTGCTGGACCCGGCCAGCGGGTGGCGCAGTGGGTTAAACCGCTGAACCATGAGCTGTCGATCGAAAGGTCGGCAGTTCGAATCTGCGACGGGGTGAGCTCTCGTTGCTTGGCCAGCTCCTGCCAAGCTAGCAGTTCCAAAGCATGCTAATGCGAGTAGATAAATAGGTACCGCTTGCGGGAAGGTAAACAGCGCTCCGTGTTCCAGCTGCATGCTACGTGCTGCGGCAAGGAGAGTCACGCCGGCCACATGACCACGGAGGCATCTTCGGACAACGCTGGCTCTTCGGCTTTGAAATGGGGATGAGCACCACACCCTAGAGTCGGACACGACTGGACTTAATTGTCAGGGGTCACCTTCACCTTACTTACTGCAGGGATATTTGAAGTCAGCATTGTTTCCATCACCTGCTGCATCAATTGTACTTTCACGCAAACGTATTGGGTTCCCTCTTTCACAAAGTACTGACTCTTGTATATAAAGTGTGTGTCACCTTTCGAACCATAAAGCCCATGGTGCGGTCCCAATCCAGATCTCACTCCCACAGCTGCTATTTCCCCTGGTGAAAAAAGTTCTCATTGCCAAGGTGCCAACTGGGGCCTTTTTCCTGAGCAATCTTCCAGGTAGGGGCTTGAGCTGGATCAAAATCATGATGGGGGAAATGGGTTAGAGGTCCCCTCCCTGTGTCATGGTCCTGACCCAGATTGGGGGCCTATTATTTAGCATTTAAAAAAAAAAAAAAAAAAAACACCAACTATATGCTTGTCATGTAATTTGACCCTAAGATGGAATAATTGGTGCCATTGCCTCACATTTGTTCTCTGCCTCCCTCCAGTGGTGGTGTTGAGTTCCTGCAGGCAGTGAAATCTCCAGACAGCAACTGTAGCGACCTCCTTATCACTACGGTGCACGGTCTGACCTTACTGAAGGGACTAGACTTGAAGCCTCGCTGGAATCTGAAACAGCAGGACATTGACAGGTGACTGTGGTTGATTTGTTTTGCATTTGCTGCACCCCCTCCCCCCTTCTGCACGCTCAGGCACGTTCCGACATACTCCCAAAATAAGGTTGACCCTTTGTCACACCACTTCTGTGCCAGGCTCTTATGGCCAGAGCAATGATCTTGATGGTTGTCCCACAGTTGTGGAACACCCCCCCCCCCCAAAAAAAAAAAATGTTAGCAAAAGCCCACACCAAAGCATGTTGGAACAAAGTCTAACTTTCTGATTTGGACCAGGGTTTGATGGCTGAGTTTATTTTTAGATCAAAATGTTTACCATGCATATCTATACTTGTCAATCTATTTAGACTCACTCAGTGTTCTCAGAATAAGAAAAAAAGAAAATGAGAACATGATGGAGATTTACAAAATCACAAACGTTGGGGTGACAGTGAACTCGCGCTGGGTCTTCAACCAGCTACTCATACCATTCCATATGATGATGATATACTAGGACCATTGTGGGTGATGCAGTCCAGACAGCCAGGCTCACAGTACTAGCAACAAATAATGAGGTTTCTGTTTTAGGTTTTGCATAGTACAGGAAGTTCCTGCAGTCAAAAATACATCTTGTGCCCAGTCTCTGGTGAACTTGCACGTGTTTGTCACTCAGTGACTTGCAGGCCAGATGCCACAGCAGAGCTTTTATGTCCTCTCAAACCCAGTATTTTTCAATAGAGGCAGTTCGCACATTCATCTGCAGGGCACAAGGGGATTAACAATACATGCATCTGTGAATCAGCCCTGTGACCCATAAGGAACAGTTTGCCCCTTGTTTGCAATCAGTGGTATCTGCAGAACCCATGTGATCGTATGATTTTTTTAATTGATGAATGTCCAGAGTTGTTGGTGTATATGAAAAGAAGAATGTTGTTGTTATCAAATCATATGTATGCGAAGCATGAGGGCAGTTCAGCATCATGCTTCAGGAGGATGACCCAATTCCATCAGTGCAGAGTTTTCCCTTTATTGGCTGGTGGATAATTGGTATTGGTGTGCGGTGCTGCATTTTCTTTTTCTTCCTTTGATGCATCAACAAATGGTCCTTGCCCAGGCCAAGCTAGCAGGCTTGATGGATGAGCAGTCTGATCTGTTCTGGCAAAGCCTGGCTTTGTAGGAATGCAGTTGAATCCTTGTGAAAGGAAGGTTATATCTCTGAGGATCTGGATCTGTTCATTTGGAACTCCTGCCTGGTCTCTCCTTGGTTCTGACTGTTGCTTTCTTGCTGTTTGCAGCCAACCTTCCCCTGGCTACTTCAATGATGATCAAATCCTGGACTTCCTGCTTCAGACGCCAAGTGGAAACGGCATCATGAAAAAGGTACATTCGCGAGCCGAGTGCTCTGAGGGCGAATGTTTCAAGAGTAGCAGCAGTAGGCCAAGCTGCATCTGACGTTTGAAGCATTATGAGCTCTATACAGTAACTGCTGTATTGGGGGCCCGTGAGGATTTGAGTTGTGGGGGTAGGATTAAAGCCCCCTAACCATCCATTCTCCTGCTCCACTGGGTCCCCAGTTAAAGGGAAACTAAGCCTGTCAGAACTAACAACACTTTAAATATCTCATGTAGTTGGACCTCTTGAATATCTTTAGGTCGTGGTAGGTCTGCTTCCAAGTAGTGGCCAGAGGGAAATGACTAACAGTGTAATTCTGTGTAGGCTTACTCAGCAATAAGTCCCACTGTTCAATGGGGCTTACCCCCAGGTAAGCACGCATAGGATTGCACTGTCAGAGATGCCCTAAACATTGTGGAAAGTGGATTGTTAGACAGAGGTGGTAGAATTCTGGACTGTACCACCTACAGGTCAGGACCAGGGTTTGAATTCTTCTGCTGCACATGACAAAAAGGCCCATCTCTCTCTCTCTCTCTCTCTCTCTCTCTCTCTGCTAATTTACGATATGCAGGGAGCTCTCTATATGGGGAGGGATTAAAAAATATGATGTCCCCTTTGCTTGACCTGCAATCCAAAATGGTACAGTCAGAATTCTTCCACCTTATTCTGTGTAATACTGTATATGGAAGGGCTTTAAATATTAAGGTAGTAGAAAGTCCTAAAGAGGGCACAAGAAGCGCAGCTCCTGTGTTTTGACCCCAGTGTCTGCAAATCCGATGCATGTTGCCTCTGAATACACAGGGTGCATTTTTTTTTTTTTTAGGTCTCCTGATTCCAAACCTTTTCCTTCCTCTTTCTGCATATATCGGGTGTTATTTTTCTCACTTTGGGGTTCTCTGCTTTCAGCTGCTCGTCGTAGATGGTAAATCGGGCATCCCAATCTGGAACCATTCGCTGCCATGTCGCATGAAAAAATCTGATGCACTCTCAGTGTTGACTTTGGACAGAAAATCTGTCTTTCTCTTTTGGGCTAATGAGAAGCAGCCTTTCTTAGAAAGTGTGGTAAGTGAAGCTTTGTGCAGTGTAACATTTCTGAAAAGCAAAGAACCCTGTGTACCTCAACCTTCCTGGATGTCATGCCATCTGCCTTGAGAGCCTGTCCTTAATTTTCATTGTTTGGGGATAGGCTATACTTGCAGTGTGGGCAGGAAGAAGCATTCTGCACATGCCTAGAATCACTTTTCTTTATTGCTTTCCCACATTTTTAGAATTCAGACCTGTTCGTAAAACAGATTTCTGAGTTGAGCCCTGGCATAAATCAAACTCTGGCTCTGTGTCTGTATGTCTGTCTGTCCTGGGCATTTATTGCCCTTCAAGATTATTGTGCTCGCATCGCCATATTATTAACAGTATTTAATTAATAAATTAATTATGGTGTCGCCCTTCTGTACGTGGATCACTGATTTGTCACATGCCTGCACTTGTGTAAGGCCCACAAAGCAAGAACTACCAGGAGGAGGACCTGATTGGTAGGTTCTGTTGGGGAAAGTTTGTTTTGGTGCTGCTTGATTGTGCAAGAGAAGGACAGAATGTAAAGCAAAAGGATAATTTGGACGTCTTTTATGGAGGTTAAAATGAGAACTGCTCAGTGGCATTAGCCAGCGTAGACTCAGTTGTGCAGACACTCCACCGCACAAACACTTGGTGTTTGACCCTAATGTCTTTCCAGAGAATCTATACTTGTGCGCTCACTGTCTGTCCACTGTCCTCCGTTGCCCTCAGTGGGTAATTCAGTTTCTTCAGCATATTAGGACTCCCGGCTAACTGGCATTATTTAGAAGCATTCAGCTCCTCTAGATGTGAAAAGCATTTAAAGCATCCAGCCTGTCTTTTGGCACTAAGCAGCTCTTGACCACACTTTGATATTGTGCAAACACCTACATGAAGAATAACAATGACATCTCAGCCTGAGATTTCATAATTGAAGCCATCACTTTGCCACTGGAGAGTGATGGAGAGAATTATTCATGATTTCTTCATATCGGTTCTCTGATCTCTGTGATGCCTCGTCTTAACCCTGGGTACATTCTGCTCCCCCCCCCCCATGGTGGCACCTGAACATTGCAATGCCTGTTGTGAGAATACAAGAGCTGTGCTAGATAAAGTGGAAATAATTCCTGGCAGTAGCATACCAAGGGCGGGACGGGTGGTCGGTGCCCCGGGTGCACGCCGTTAAGGGGGGGTGCTAGTGTGCTTGTCCCTCCTAATGCTGGGTAGACCTGGCCTCCTCTGTGGGGAACATTGAAGTGGAGGCTTGTTCTCCCCGGCATTCAAATGCTGAGTAGACCTGGCCTCCTCTGGTGGAACTCGTGGCGGATGCCAGGTCTACCTGTTGCTTCAAATACTGAGTAGACTTGGCTTTGCCCAGGGGGGGTCTCAAAACAGAGGCCAGGTCTATCCATGGTATCGAGCAGCCAAGGCGGGGCGATGGAAGCAGTCCACTCTGGGTATCAGTGGCACCAGGTATGCCACTGCTTCCTGGCTGTAGTTTCCATTTAGTTTTAATCTCAGAAGTTCATTGTTTTCTGGTAGGGAGTTGGATTTGGGACTACCAGTGTTAGCTTGTGTGTTCCAATGCTAATCAGTAGATACAGGGCAGAAACTGACACTGGCAACATAAGCTTGAAACTTTTGCCTACCATGGGAAATCACTGCTTCTAGCTTCAGCTCCTCCACTATAAGCTGGGCTGGCCCAATACCTTCTGGTGCCTGAGGTGGTGTGCCGAATGTTGCCCCCCCCCACCTGGTGATATGGCCGCCTCTGCTCCTCCCACTCCCTGGATTGGAAAAGGAAGAGGGGGCAGCGGAAGCGAATGCTCTAGCCTACCTCTCTTCTCTCCTCCACTTTGTAACTAAAAACCAAAGCTGAAAATGAATGACATAATATGTGCTTGAAGCAAACAAATAAGTGTCTATGTCAGGATTAGGACGCCCACAAAATGGGACAACACACATTTCATAGCCGAACCCAGGAACTGTGGCGAAAATGGATAAGTCCTGCCTGTTCTTCTTGTTCCAGGAATTGAGTCCACGAGTTCGCCACCTCTATCTCCTTCATCCTGCTTTCCCTACAATCCTCTTGGACCTGAGTAACACAACAGACACAGTCACAGCTTCCTCGAGTGAGTATGCAGAGGTGTGGGGAAAGGCAAAGCCGAGGGAGTCCAAGGAAATGCTCCGCCTCTTCCCAGTTGGTGCTTCTTCTTCTTCCGAGTCCTTTTTCTGTATTGTTGAAAGGGTATAAGGGTCATTCCGTGTCAAATCAACCAATAAAAAATACATTTTGGAACTTGATGTCACGGATTTTGTTCATTTTTGGTACATTTGTAGCTTACCATGAGATGTTTAAAAATTATTTTTTCCAGATTTTTTTTGTCCATCCGTTTTTGAGATATTGAATGTTCAAAATTGCCAAAAAAGGCCAAAATCCACTTGTCACCATACATTCAAATGCCAGTTACAGGATAACGATGAACGCTACAGACATAGGACAGGTGTCATTTTAAAGCTTATGAATAGGGCTTTCATTTGATATACAACATGACAAAATTGTAAATTTTCAAGAAATTCAAAAATATTCAAATAATATTAATTTTGAAATTTTGAAAAATTGAACTTTTTTTAAATTTTCAAAAAAATCACACTTAAAGGTATATGTCTTGTAGTCAATCAGTCAAAATTTCAAGATGGTATCTCAGTGGTATCATACAAAAACTAAATATTCTTGTTGGCAGTGACCAGGAATTAAACCCCTCAAGTCCATTTTTCTACAGTTTGCGTTGATAAAATTAGGTGGTAAACTGAAATGAATCCAAAAATTTATAACAGGACTTATAGAGATAGATTTATAGAGCATGAATTCACTTTCTATTCTTTTACAGGATCAGCTTTTTGGTAAAACTATCAAAATCATGAGCTTTTTACTTCTGTTCGTAGTTTTAAAATTTTCCTTTAGTTGCTGAATAATTTCTGAATCAGCACAGTGATATTTTTCCTCATCTAAATCATCTTCAGAAGTAAAAAAATCTTTGTAGGTCCTTTTAATCTTCCCCATCTTTTCTTTGCACTTTAGATACTTTCTTCTTGCACACCGGAGACTCACCAAGGGAGGTCAAAGAGGCATTTAAGTGGGTTTGGACAGTGTGTTTTTAGTGAAGCTTTCTAGGACATTTTTGTTGTGAAGCTGCTTTATTAGACTTAAATTTAATTCATTAACTGTTTGATAATTACATGATTTGAAATATGGAGGAGAATAAGTGGTCAAAAAACTGTTGCAGCCCTTTTTAAAAAAGGGGGGCACTGGGTTAGTAAAGACTTGAGGAATGTAACTGATTGGATGGTTTCACTAAATAGTGAAATCAAACCACACATGAATAGAAGCCTTGTCAGATGGAAAACAATATACTTGAAAAGGAAATTCCTCCTGAGAATTATGAGATTCCTGGTCTTAGTCATATAAAGGAGTCTGAGTATTTGGACCCTGATACAGCTTTAAGCCACTTAAATGCCTCTTTGACCTCCCTTGGTGAGTCAAGAAGAAAGTATCTAAAGTGCAAAGAAAAGATGGGGAAGATTAAAAGGACCTACAAAGAATTATTTTTTTTACTTCTGAAGATGATTTAGATGAGGAAAAATGTCACTGTGCTGATTCAGAAATTATTCAGCAACTAAAGGAAAATTTTAAAACTACGAACAGAAGTAAAAAGCTCATGATTTTGATAGTTTTACCAAAAAGCTGATCCTGTAAAAGAATAGAAAGTGAATTCATGCTCTATAAATCTATCTCTATAAGTCCTGTTATAAATTTTTGGATTCATTTCAGTTTACCACATGATTTTATCAATGTAAACTGTAGAAAAATGGACTTGAGGGGTTTAATTCCTGGTCACTGCCAACAGGAAAATTTAATTTTTGTATGATACCATTGAGATACCATCTTGAAATTTTGACTGATTGACTACAAGACATATACCTTTAAGTGTGATTTTTTTGAAAATTTTAAAAAAGTTCAATTTTTCAAAATTTCAAAATTAATATTATTTGAATATTTTTGAATTTCTTGAAAATTTACAATTTTGTCATGTTGTATATCAAATGAAAGCCCTATTCATAAGCTTTAAAATGACACCTGTCCTATGTCTGTAGCATTCATCGTTATCCTGTAACTGGCGTTTGAATGTATGGTGACAAGTGGATTTTGGCCTTTTTTGGCAATTTTGAACATTCAATATCTCAAAAACGGATAGACAAAAAAATCTGAAAAAAAATAATTTTTAAACATCTCATGGTAAGCTACAAATGTACCAAAAATGAACAAAATCCATGACGTCAAGGATTTTTCATTGGTTGATTTGACACGGAATGACCCATAAGTCTTGTGCCTAAATATTGGTCTTGTGGAAAAGGCCTGATTTGATGGCCTTACGAGAGAATCCGAAGAGACAAGTGGGCTGCAGAATTTTTCCCTGCCTCCGAAGGCAGCAGAGCTGTGTAATGAGTGCACAAAAGACTGGACCAGTGTTCCTTGTGCTGGGACCGTGCAGCAGCTTATGATCCTCAGGTGCCTCTTGCATGTGCTGCAGTGTACAGTTCTGTGTAAAGGCACTTGTGCAAAACACTAATGAGAGGAGCAAAAGGAGCTGCTATGGGTCAGGTGCCCTGGGTAAAGGAGGTAGGTATACCGGATCCATACCCGGGACAGAGTGCCTAGACCTTTAGGAGGAGGAGGAGGAATGGGGACAGGTCTAGCTTGTTAAACCCTTAGAGCACAATCCTAGGAATGTCTACTCAGAAGCAAGCCCCACAATGCCTAGGGTTGTGCTCTAAGGGTTTAACAAGCCACACCTGCCCACATTCCTTCTCCTAAAGGTCTAGGCACTCTGTCCCTGGTATGGATCTGGTTTTTTTTTTTTTTCACATTTTTATACCGCCCTTCCTCCAAGGAGCTCAGAGTGGTGTACATATTTCCTCCCCTCCTTTTTGTCCTCACTTCAACCCTGTGAGGTAGGTGGGGCTGAGAGATCGTGACTGGCCCAAGGTCACCCAGGAAGCTTCATGGCTGAGCGGGGATTTGAACCTGGATCTTCCAGGTCTAAGTCCGACTCCCAAACCACTACACCATCCTGGCTAGGTAAAGGCTAGGTAAAGGCCAGCCCACCAGCTGAGGAGGTTTCCCATTTGTTCCATGACTTGCTAAGACTGAGAAACAGTTGGAGGACACGCAGCACCATCCTATGCATGTCTGCTCAGAAGTAAGTTGCATTGTATTTAATGGGATTTATTCCCAGGACTGCGTGTACAGGATTGCAGCCTCAGAAGGATAACCTGGTGAGATAGAAGGTGCAGCAGATTGTGGAGCTCTATAGCAGACAGTGGCCTGGGATTGACTTTTTGTGATCGCCCGATTTCAACAATTGAATCTGTGTGCTTTTGTTTTCACCTACTTGCCTGCCTGCCTGCCTGCCTGCCTACCTTGCGTGCTGGAATGCAAGGTGGCATTATTTGTAGGGTTCCCATCCCAGGTGGTCTCTCATCCAAACCCTGAACAGGCACAGACTTGCTACACTTCATGATGGGACGTTACTGGTGCTCAGCTGGAACGTCTGCAGTCTCCTTTTTCCAATCAACCAGCCATAGTGGTACAGAGAATAAGGAGTTGCTGATCCATAGAGAATAGGGAGTGGCTGACCAGCTGCCCAAACTATGCCACTCCCCTTCCCACCAGCACCCCCTGCGCCAACTAGCACCCACACACACCCACACAAGCAGTTGCCTTGTCGTCATCCTCTCCCCTGCCACTACATCCTCCGTGGCTTCTTATAAAGTGCTGGACCAGGAGGATCCTTTGTCTCCCCACTCAGCCACTTTGCAAGAAGCGGCAAGGGAGGAAAGGCAGCATCCCTTTTCCCAAGCACTCAGGAGAGTGCTTGGGGGGGGGGGGGGGGAGATGGTGTCTGCACCCCCCCCCCCGTGCACTCTTTTAAAGCATGAGAAGAGGACGAAAGGGTGAGTGGGTGATGGGCAAGGGAGGTGGTGAGCAAACACGTGCCACTTTGTCATCTTCTCTAACCTGCCTCTCAGAGTGGTCGTTTCAGTCGGTCTCAGAGCTGAGCTGCCCCTGTGCAGCCCTAGCAGAATTATTATTATTGTTGTTGTTGTTGTTATTATCGTCAGGTGTGTTGAGGCTTCAGACTCACCACTTCCATATTGTGCCACTGCTATTTTCTGCCTGTTTGCAACTGTCGTCACCTGAGTTTGCAGTGCCAGTTGTGATTTGCAGCCTTGGATGTTTGCGTTCCTTGCAGTGTGTCAGTTCACTGAATACGGTGACTAGATTTTATCTGCAACTAGAGGCCAAGCCCTTGCCCAGTTAGAAACAGCCAGTGGAAATGAGCTTGATGGTCAGATTGGATCTGAATGCAGCAAATGGCTTTGTGTTCATGAGCATTTTCTTTCCTTTTTGGCATCTGCCAGTTGGAATCAACGATCTTCAAAAGGATGCCTTTTACATCACCGTGACAACAAGCTCCACTTCCGAAAACCAACCTGGATTTCTGTCGGTCAGCAAACTTCGCCTCCGGTGGGCCCTGATGACTCAGAGTCAAATGGTGCCCTTGAAGGAGACGGATCCCAAAATCAACCCCGGGGAATTGAGGCGGTTTCTTTCCAGGATCAAATTCATTGATTTTACTCCAAAGGTGAGATGATGCTAAAAGTTCTTCAGTAGAGATCTCTGTGCGAGAAGGAGAGCTGGGAGTGCTGCCTTGTTGGGGGGAGAGAGAGCTAAGAGGACGGTCTGGTGCATTGCAGAATGTAGGGGTTAAGAGCTGTGGTGTTACGTGGAACGGCAGAGAGAGGGTGGCTTTGCTTGGGCCCTGGGCGTGTGGCAGTCTTGGGTCTCTAGCTACGGTGTGGCTCATTTGCACCCTGTGCAGACGTCTTCAGTCGCGCGCCAAGCAGGCCGCGGCAGCCTAGCGCTGATGAGGACGTAGCTCTTTTCAGATCTGAGATGACTTCCACAGCTGATTGTTTTGCTGTGATTTTTCAGACCGGATTCCAGACTGTACAACTTGTGCGCTCATTGGGGGAGAAAATGTGTTCCGCACAGGCATCGCAAAATATTTGCATATGTATTGAGGCCCCCAGAAGCACTCAGGAGTCCTCTTGTTTCTCAAACGGGAGCAATGTGCGAATCTGTTCTGCCAGACGAGGATATCTCTCTTTGACCTTGATTATCTGTGACCAGAAATCTTGACTAGATTATCTTGACCAAAAATCACAGACAGATGTGGCTAACGATTGGCGAGATCAGGCAATTGCTGTGGCCCAGACTTTGGTTTAGGGGCCCATTGCTAGCCCCATGATCTTGTGCAGAGGAGCTCTAGGCACTCTCCCACTGGCGAAGGTGCCCAGGCCTGTCGGAGTCAGTCTGCACTGCTTTGGACTGACCTGACCAGGACCTTGTGCAAAGTGCAGATGCTGCTGGGGTCCCCTACTGCAGAGGCCCATTGCATGATCGACCCAAATTGATGAGACCGAGTTTAAAGGGAGAACAGGGCCTCTCCTGCCTTGCATGCTGTTGCTATTCTTGGTTGTGCCTCCTCTGAAGTGAGTGAGTGAGTCTGTCTGTCTGTGTCTGTGTCTGTCTGTCTGTCTGTCTGTCTGTCTGTCTGTCTGTCTGTCTGTCTCTGTCTGTCTGTCTGTCTGTCAGATCAATGGCCTGACTCTCTCTCGCTCTCTCCCCCTCCCTCAGTTCTAGTTATCTGACTCCTCAGGGTTTCTGAACAGTGGGACAAATGTATGGCCCTCCATCTCAGCAGGCCACGCTGGCCAGCCAGACTTTGTGGCCTGTTCGGTCAATGCAGACTGGGGCCTGGAAGCTCAGCTGCCACGCTGGATTGTGGAGACTGTGTCGTGCTGGAGAGGCTGCGGCGGCCATGACCCTCCGGCGTCCTTTTTTGAAGGAACCTGCTTGCCTCCGTCATTGGTTCCCCCTCCCTGCATTTTTCCTTCCCAGTAGATTGTAAATGTATGCAAAGGCACAGGTGTGTATATTATATATGTGTATATATTGTATTTTTAATTTATGGTGTGTCAAAGACATTTTTGAAGATGCTTCAGTTTGTATCTTCGAAGCATTTTGGGTGTATTCTGCTTTTTGGTGATGTGTCCTTGGCTCATCCACAGTTACTTTCACCTTTTTAGATTCCTTCAGGTCTTCTACCTCCTTCATTTCACAGTTACTGCTGTATCCCATTCAGCTCTCCCTCTCCTCACCCTTCCCCAACATCTCCCAATCCTTGACTATGGCTGAAATTGCATTATATATTGTAGCACGGAACAACTGCACGTCCTCTTACACATGTTTACAGCCAGGCTGGATTTGGTGCTGCCGAACGGTGTCCCATTCCTCTATATCCCTCTCTTCTAAGATTGCTGGGATTGGCTGCCTCACATTCTAGATGCTTCCCAGTTTTCCCTGCAGCATGTTGCCTATGTTACGATAAGCAGGCTCCATCTGAAAGACTCTGGTCTTGCCGTGTCCCATGTTTGGTGCAGCTCTGCTGGTGCCTCTTTGGAAGAACTCTGACTTCCCTACAGAAATGTGTAGCCAGCATCTAGCTCTGCCCCTGGCAAATGCAGAGTAGCACTTGCATACCCTTTCCCCAGCATGAGGAGGTGGTCTTGACCTTGTCAACTACCCTGTGCATAGCTCAATCCCCAACTAACTTCTCTTTTGAGAATGTTTCGTCTGTCCAGTCTTCTAATTGCAGTGGAACCTCCCAGCCTAAGGCGGGGGGGGGGGGGGGGGTTAGTCACAGTGTAAGCAAGAAAATTAGTCCTGGTATTGGGGCAATGCACAAAGGCCTGGAATCAGTTCCTCCCCACTCCACTCCTGCACTCAGGTCCTCCCCACACTCCTGCCTGTCCACTTGTAGGGTCTTTGATTTGGACCAAAGTGTGGTTTGACTTTGATACCACCTGGCCACAACTTTTCTAGCTGGAAAAGAAAAGATGCTCACTGAGATTTCTTCTTCCTTTTTGGTTGAGGAAATGTCCCCTTCTTCTACAAAGTCCTACCAGGGCTGTGGAGATAGGAGATGCTCTCTGCTTGGCCCGACTTCTTGCCACAGAGTTGCCATTGCATTAGACCTCCTATTACACAATACACTGTTAACAAGAGTAAGAATGTGAATGCTGTTAACTTTGGTCAGCAACATGTGAATTATGACACACCACTAACTATTGGCAGGAGTTATAACTCCTGGGATCCATGGGAAAGTGGATCTGAGGTCAGTGGTACTATAGGTCCAGCTGAGTGGTTAACTCCTAAAAAGGAGCTTGCCCATTTTAAGTCCTTTGACTATTACTGGTGATGTACCATCTCTGGGAATCCTCCTTCTATGTGACCCAACCTGTGTGTGTCCCCCTCTCTTACTCCCTTTCAGGTGTGCGTGTATAATAAGTAGCATAACTCTCTGGTAAAAGATACGATTGGCGCTCTTGCCTTGTCGCCTCAGGTATTTGGTCATATTTCTGGGGAGTGTTACCTGTTCTGAAGAGGCTGGTGATGGCGCTGTAGCGCAGTCATTGCCCACAATATGTGTGTTCATCCCGCCACGGTCTTTGGTCAAACTAGTCTTGAGGTGTTTTGTAGCATTTCGGGCTGAACCCTAGAAAGGCCGGAAGTGCTGTAGTTCCACAGAGTGTGATCTGCTGCAAAACATTAGGTATATTTTGATGTGAATTTTGTTGGTGCCTATTGGATGCTAGCTATAATTTAAAAAAAAAATGGACTTCCTCCTCCTCCTCTGTGCCCAGGGCAGTTTGACTGGCTTTTTAAAACAATTCACTTTTTTTTAATGTGAAAGGCTGAGTGCTTAGCCAGAGAGCCAATGTTAGTCCTTAAAAAGTAAAGCATTACTGTACAAGATTATCTTACCCTCTCTACAGTGTTCCCCCATTCAGGAACATTATTTCATTTCCCTTAGGGATAGGCTTACCAGATTTCTTCCCGGGACAGAATGTAGCCCTTTAGGAGAAGGAATGTGGGCAGGTGTAGCTTGTGAAACCTTAGAGCACAATCCTAGGCATGTCTACTCAGAAGCAAAAATTCCATGTGTTCAGTGGGGCTTGCTTCTGAGTAGACATGCCTAGGATTGTGCTCTAAGGTTTGACAAGCTACACCTGCCTACATTCCTTCTCCCAAAGGGCTACATTCTGTCCCTGGAAGAAATCTGGTAAGCCTACTTAGGGATGAAGTTGACTAGACCAGATTGCAGAACTCTTTGGGTCTAGTCAATTTTCATCACTCTATTGATTTCTTTTGGACTTGGGGAAGTGTCTAGATTTGGACAACCTTGTGAACCAGCCTCCCCCACTCACTCTGCTGCAACTTTCAAATTTAAGTTCAAGTCATTCAACTATGGAAGCTGGATCAGGGCTAAGTGCCCTGGCAGGGGAGGGGGGAATTGCTCCTGTTTCTCCACTGAAATCACCTGTACACAGCCATATGTTACCCCTTGGAAATGCCTTTCCCTCGTTAGCTCTTTCCTTCAGTCCCTGAAGCAGGGCACACCTCCCTGTTGCTTCCTGAGCCTTTGAAGCGTTTGTATATGTTGGATGGGAATTTGGGGAATTTGGATATAGACAGTTCTGTAAATCTTAGCACAACAGATAGCAAGAGCACTTACTCTCTCCCTGCCATCCCTGGCCTCTGTTTATAAATAAGGTAGCAGCTAAAGGCATGGGAGCTGGGACCAGTGTTTCCTCGAGAGCAAGGGGCTCCTTTCTCCATGCTGTCCAGCCCTAGCAGGCAACATCTGACCTCCCCCAGGCAGCATAATATGCCCCGAGTTTCTTCCTTGAACCCATTAGCTTGATTTGTGTTGTTCAGTGACCCTGGGCCCTCCATAATGTGATTTCTTTCTCCTCATCCTGTCTGCACTTTAAATAAAGAGCTTGTCTGTATATTGTTTGAACTGTGAACCATAATGGAACAAATAAATATCATGTACAGCATCTCCCTGGCGTGTGGCTGGTTTTTCTTCTAGCCTTTCGGAGCAAAGCGAAGGGAATTCGGGAAAGGGAAGGAGGAGTGGATGTGATGCCTGTGGCGCAGTCCCAAAGCTTTTGAATGGAAAGCCTTCCTTGGGTCATGTACAGATGTCCACAATTTCAGCAATGGGCCCTCTGCTGGTCTCCTGCTCAGGACTGGGCTCAGGGACCCCTTTTCTTTCTTTTCCTTTTTGAGGAGAAGCCAAATCTGCAGAAGAGAAGCCTATTTTGCAAAAGCTGATCGACCAGCCCTTATGACAATCGAAGGAACTTCCCTTCTCAGAGCAGGGCTCTGATTGACTGGTCTTTATGTCAATCACAAATCTCCCCCCCCCCCCCGCAGCAGACTCAAAACGTGTCAACACAAGGAAAACCGAAGCAGTGAACACACTTTCAATCAAGCATGGGGGGAAAAACCCATCAGACATCCCAGGCAGCCTGCTTGAAGCAAGGGATGAAACGCGTCTTTCAAGCCAGAGCCAGGTACAATTGTTAATGCCAGACTGAAGGCTGGACAAAACGAAGCTTGCCCCACAGTAAAATAAATCCCTGCACCTTCTCCTATCTCTGTATGCAGCCTAAATGAGGAAGTGTTCTTTTTTTCAGGAAAAGGTGAGAGATCAGGAGGGGCATTATTAGGAATCCCCGAGAGTATGATTCAGAGGAGAGAGATGTGCAGCATGACCCATTACACCGAAGCAAGTCCCACTCAGTTCAAGGGGGCCTCTTCCGCAATAGTACCTGCGTTTAGAATGGCAGCCTAGTTTGGGGGTTCATGGCATGAATAGGAGAGATGCTTTTGCAGTAGGGGGAGGTCTTGGGAAGCTGCCTTTGATTCAGACCGCTGAGCCATCTAGCTCAGGCTTGTCCACCTTGACTAGCAGTGTCTCTCCGGGGCTTCCGCCAGCCTGGGCTCTTTCCCCGCCCTTCCTAGCGGTGCCAGGGATTGAACTTGAGACCACTCTCCTACCACGCTACAGCCTCCTTTCCCCGCGATTGAAATTGAGAGGAAGCACAAAAGTGTTAGAAAACACCCCCATTCCTGTCCATTTGGCAACTGTCGTGACTTCAAGAGAATGTCCCAGTACTGTCTGGTGTGTCTTGAGTTGTCAATTTACAAACTTGTGAATATTTGCTCATAAGTCCCTAGCCCTAAAAGTATAGAGGGCCCCTTGCCGAGTTGGCGCCTGCTACCCACCCCTTGGCGCCACTACGATTTTGGGGGGCGCCAAACCCGCCATTTATTTATTTCCCCCTGGGCGCCGCTTCTCTCCCCCCCCGGGCGCCGCTTCTGCCCCCCAGACTTTTACCGCACTTACCTGGGAATCCCGGCGGGCGGCGGTGGCCTCACGCGACCGTGTTTCAACTTTACCGGGCCGGCGGTTGTTTCTGCGCGTGTGCAGAAACAGCCGGGTTGAAAAGGAGCCTCGGTGCGACTCCTTTTCAACCCGGCTGTTTCTGCACATGGGCAGAAACAGCCGCCAGCCGGGTAAGTGGAAACGCGGTTGCGTGAGGCCAGCAGGGCTGTGACTCGGACTCGGGCCCCAAGGCTAGTCCCGAGTCGGCAGAGTCTGAGTTGGGTGACTCGGACTCCGAGTCCGAGTCCTCGCCCGACTCGGACTCGTTGGCGCCCCCCGAAGCTGGTGCCGGGGGCCCTGAGCCACAGGGCCCCCATAGTAATGACGCCACTGCTCATAAGCAAGCCTCACTCAGTTCACTTGCTCCCATGTAAGTGCCATAGGCTCGCAGCCTTCGATAAGCTTTCTTTATGCCATCGGACCCACCCTTCATCCCATGCCTAGATACAAATCTTGCAAAATGAACTGGGTACAGAAAGTGTAAAGAATCCAGCATTCATTCACTGTATTGGACACACTGATTTAGAAATCCTAGGGTTTTATTAAACAGGAATTTGGTTTATTGTGATCACAACGTTGGCCAGCAGTCTCATGTTTGGATGGATCAGCCTAGTCAGAATCTGCATCTAAGGCAGGAGTCGGGGGGGGGGGGGTTGTCCCAATTCCTTTTTTTATGTAGCTACATTTGGCATCAAGGTTTAATTCCAACCCCCCCTCCCCGATATATTCCTTTTGACGAAAGGCCCCCCCCAAATGATTTGGGACTGCGGTTACTCTGGCACATGTTTCTGTTGCACATTATAGTTCCATTTGCATCCATTTGGGATGGAGTCACCCTCTTTTGTGGCACCACGTTTCCAGGTAACAGTTGCTGCCCACTTATATCAATGTCAGTTATGACATGTTTCCCACCCACCCCAAATTCCTCAATGGAATGAATGAAAACAGCCGGAACACCAGAGGCTGATGGGGGGGGGGGGTGTTAGAGTTCTCTCTTTCGTCGACTGTCCCACTGAACTCCATCCTAACAGGGATCCTCCCCAACAGACATTCCTGGGACTTTGTTCAGCGCCGGATCAGGCTCCCTCTGAAGAACCTTCTGCTGCAACTCGGAGTAAAAGTCCACACCTTCAGAAATGGAGTGAAGAGGTTTTTCTCGGTGCAGGTAAAAGCCACTTATCTGCTCTCGCTGCTGGTATAGTGGCGGCATAAAGCACTGGTGATGTTGAGGCTGGTCTATGGTGAAGCTTCCATCGCAGCCTTTCTCGTGGTTGCGTTTGAACTCCAGCACGGTCTTGGTGTACGTGTTGAGAGTCGTGACGGCAGAGGCCATGCAGCAAGTGAAGGAGGCCCAGGCCATGCTGCAAGGAGGGGGAAGACGGAAGAGGGCAGCAGGGTTATTATTCCTAGCTTTTCACACCCAGGGGTCAAAAAACGGGGTTGGCCTATTTTGATGGTCAAACTAGGTACAGCACTGACTATGATACTTCCACAGGGACTTCCAGTGATCTAACAAAAGCTGGGATGGGAAGAACTTAGGTAAAGGTAAAGGTGACCCCTGACAATTGCAGCTGGAACATGGAGCGCTGTTTACCTTCCCGCAAGCGGTACCTACTCACATTAACATTTATCTACTCACATTAACATGCTTTGGAACTGCTAGGTTGGCAGGAGCTGGCCAAGCAACGAGAGCTCACCCCGTCGCGGATTCGAACTGCCGACCTTTTGGTCGACAGCTCATGGTTCAGCGGTTTAACCCATTGCACCACCCACTGGCGCATTAATTACAGAATTAAATGAAGCTGGTGGGAGCCCCAAGAATCAGGCAGATTGTCCATGGAAATAGACCTGTGACCAAGATGATAGATTACACGACATAATTCCTCTGATGGAAGGTTTCACATATCCCCTGATCTTCGCCAACTCTTTGCCACCAGCCAAGTTTGCAAAAATGTGCAAATTATGTGTCTGACTCTACAAATGAACCAAAGCCTTGAATGCTGCTATGCAAGTTGCTAATTTGGACTTTTAGACTAAGAATAAACAGAATCCAATGCAAAGCCCTCAAAGTTTCAGTCTTAATAGCATCATAGTGGACAAGGTGCATGTCATCAATACGCTGACAATAAAAAGAGAAGTACCACAAGGAGAGACATCTGGGAACTGGGTCTGGATCTGAGCCATACAACAATGACTGTTGATATTGTTCGATTTATATCAAGCCACTGTGAACTAATTTCTTGACCATGGATGGCTAAAGGCTGATTCACAGGAATGAAAATTGGCTCTAGCTGTGAATTCATCAGTGTTCATTATGCTGTGCATCATGTATGTACAGCAATGAGGTGAGGTGATGGTCTGATTAGTCTATCACAGGGCCATGTTGGTTTTGAGGAAGGGACCATAGTTCCATGGTAGAGCACATGTTTTGTATGCTCAAAGTCCAGGTTCAGCCCCTAACATAACGCTATCAGGATCTCGGATACAGGGCTGAGATTATGGACCTTTGCCCAATACCTTGGACAGCTACAGCTGTCTGGAATAGACAATTGGCCAATGGTCCAATATCAGGCATGTTCATAGGTCCAATGTGTGAAGAAAAGTGATAGAACATATTTTAATAAATACAAACTGCACACACTAGAAGGCCCAGCCATAGTCCCATGTGTGTGGTCTCCAGTCCTCTGGCCCCAGGTTAACAGTTGCTTGGAATACCTGTGAGTACATCATGTGTGCCACCATCCCAAGGAGGCCTACATTGAGAACAAAGGAAAGAAGGTTATTCACCCAAAGCCACGATTCAGATGGGACAAGAAATATGGCTCCATCTGTCTCATTACAGGGCTAAGATTTGACTGAAAGGAGCACCAGCACCCATGCCCCATCTGCAGTCCTTCATATTGCCTCTCTGCTGGTTACAGTCAGTGGCGTAGCTAAGGGGGGGGGCTGGGGGTGTGTGCCACAGGGTGTGCCATTTAATGATAATAAATTATTATTTATTATTTATTGAATTATTTATTGAATCCATATCACACATTCCCCCCCCCAGGGACCCATTTTTATTAGGGTGCGTACTGTACTGTAAGGGTCTGGGGGGGGGACGAAATGTTACATTTCTGTGAATGTTTTGGGATTGTTATAATTAATTAATTAATTATAAACTAGGTACAGGACTGACTATGATACTTCCACAGGGACTTCCAGTGATCTAACAAAAGCTGGGATGGGAAGAACTTAGGTAAAGGTAAAGGTGACCCCTGACAATTAAGTCCAGTCGTGTCCGACTCTAGGGTGTGGTGCTCATCTCCATTTCAAAGCCGAAGAGCCAGCGTTGTCCGAAGACGCCTCCGTGGTCATGTGGCCGTGGTCATGTGGCCGTGGTCATATGGCCGGCATTAATTAATTATTATCCTAGTTGATATGATACAGAATGAGTTTGTTGGGACTCGAACGGGGTGCAACAATGTCATGGGCACCGGGTGCACTGGACCCTGGCTCTTCCTCTGGTTACAGTGGCCATCTCTTTGTTTTACTGGTCCCAGGCACAGCCTCCCCTTGGCCTTCTGGCTGCTGCTCTGGAAAGGATGCATCTGTGCCCTGCTTGGCTGTCTTTTACGGGTCCCCCACAATTTCCAGCAAGGAACATTTTCCTGGTTCATAAAGCTCTGTAGTGGGGAAAGCAGCACTCACCGGACAAGACAGAAGAGACCGCAGCAAAGGCATTGAGCTTGAGCCCACAAACTGGGTTTCCTGTGTACAGCATCTCCACCAGCAGGAGGATGAAACTAATGAGCAATAAGCTTATGTAGACCATCTCTGATCCAAGCGACAGCCAGAGGATCCCTAATATACGCAACCGGAAGAAAAGAGATTGGTTCAGGATTGCAACCTAGCAGAGTAGAAGTCTCTTTTCTTCTTCTCTTTTCAGACAGAGAGAAAACTGGACTGTGGACCTATATACTTTGGGATCCACCAAAACTGCTGCTGTCAGGTGCTTGATTACTGCCCCTCTTTCGCATTTCCAAGCAGGCAACAGATTCAAGAGATTTAGCGCGCCACCGAGGGGGGCGATCCACCACAAAAGGATGGTAGGTTGTGCTAGATTTGGTGGGTTACAAGCTGTGCAGGAGCACGCTGAAGAGGGCAAGACCACAAATCAAAACCAGCAATGAGATCTAATGGATGCTGGAGACAGATTTCTTTAGAGGAATCTTCAAATAACAGTCCCAACGCCTTCAAGGCAAGTCCTGCTCATCAGGGGACAGAAAGGAATGACAAATCCTGTGGTCGTTTTCTTCCAGAACCTGGCTCCACGGGGAGCTACAACCGGCCGCAAGCCATGTTTGCTCAAAACACCTTGGGGCTGTTACTTGATTTATCTTAAAATACATCTGTCTCCTGCATCCATTGGATTCCGTTGCTGTTTCCGCAAGTTCTGCACTGAATGACACCCAGCTTGTAAGTCAAAGCTGGGAGAACAGAACCTTGAAGAGAAGTGGACCTTCTCTCTCATCAGCTGTTTGTTGGGACCTGCCAGGCCCATTAAACTACAGAAGCCTGTCTGAGATGTGGAACCCCATGTGAGCTCATTACCCCATGCCTGTACCATCTCCAGCAAATTTAACAAAAGACTGAACGGGCTCCTGATCAGAGATGCTCTTCCAACATCCAGCTACTGCAAAAGAAAAATACTCTGGACGTTCTGCAGGTTCCACCTAGTAGTGAAAAAATAATCTCTTCCTTGGACTTCTGACTTTGTCTTCAGAGTCTATTCAAGCCTTCTCTAATGTTCAAAAGAGTTAGGAAACCATGCTTTCATTGCTATTTTATGCCCTGAATTTGAAATGAGTTTGGTGGTGGTGGTGTTTTTTTTACTGGCAGTTCAGTTGAAATTGAAAAGAGGAGAAGGCAGAAGCCTCCATCTCAAAAATCATAATACAGAAATTTGGCATGAAACAGAAGCGTTAGGGTACTACAGTAGATTTGGAGGGCTTTAGCTAACTACAGAAAATGGCAGAAGTCCAAACGTCTTTGCAGTTGGCTGCAGAATCATGCCTTTTCCTAGTGGGTTGTCCTGAGTCAAACCAGTCGACTAGAAACTCTCATTCCTACCTCTTTCTGCCGGAGGCGAAAGTTCAATGAAGCTGCGACATTTCTCATCTAAAAGAAAAGACAATGGTAAATACCCCCAGAAGGTGCAAGAAGGAAAAGTCAGTTCTCCTTCATCGCTTCTTTAATCTATTGTTCTAGGGCAAGGCCAGCCTGCCTGTGACTACCCCATATAAGCTGTGTAGAAGACTGCCAAGTCTTTCTGATTTTATATCAGACTATAAACAAGTGTCCACCCTGTACATCTTTTATTACAAAGTCTTACCTAAATTGCTTTCCAGCCCGGCTTCTGGCTCTGTAGATTATATTCCCCAGATGTATGCTTTAAAGTTATTTTATCCTCCCCTGCTGAACTCCCTCTTGTTATTTTTTCTCTCTCTGCAAAACTAATCTCTCTAAGTCCCTTTGTATCGTTTTATCCAGTTCTTTGGTGCTCAGAATTCCTCCCCGCGCAGTACTCGCTGCACATTTCATGGAGACTTTGTTGACTACTTTATGAGCAGTTGAATAAAATTGGCTCTACTGACGTGTACCCTGATCCTAAACACAGGAGGTTAGTGCAAATTGTGTCAATTTCAATGGAACTTGCTTGCAGATCATATTTAACAACGTCAGGGGTTTTTGTAGGCTGGTTCTCTTCCTTGTGAGTCACTGAGACTTTGATAATGGTGCTGTAGGCAAGTGCTCTCTAGGCAGATCATAGGATCCTATGTCACACCGGATAACAAAAAATGCAATGGAGTCCCAGATCACATGAAATTATCCACCTTGATTACTGAAAAACATAACTATATCTGTTAAGGATCTTGAGCATAGAGGTTATTAGCAGAGGAAAGCCCAATGAACTGAGGCTGGGAGCGTTGGAAGTTGGGTGCAACATTGCCTGCAGGACTCTGGAGGGCAGCGTGCTGTGTCTGGCCACCGAAGACCATCTACCTGTCCTCTCTGTGGTCCTTGCAGGAGGTGTGGCCCCTGACTCTATGTCCTTCCTGTCCTTCCTCACACTGATCTCCAGTCTTCAAAGGAGCAGGACGTATGGGAGGTGTGCTGTCCACCAGAGCACATCTCCTAGTCCTCCCCCACATTTGCATACAAAGGGAACAACTTTTAGGGTTCTCTGTTCCTAAGTTAGAACCTCTGACCCTAATCAGAAGACATATGTAATCTACTATGGATGGTAAGTAACATATTTGCCTTTTAGAAGCCTTCACTAAGCCTCCGCTCCTTTGTGGGTGTGCTTTTCTGACAGCCGCTCACCTGGGTGCTGGGAGGTGTCCTTTTTCCTTAGGAAGGGGACTTTTGCTGATTGCTACTTCCGCCATCTGTTACATTCCAACAGTGGAAGAGAAGCTGAGATGACAGTGTCAACCAAAGAGCAATCATGTGAGTTACTCGTGAGCCAACCCCGTATCCTCGTAAGTGTCACCAGAAGCTTACCCTCCCAGGGAGGTATCCCTGGAAAGAAGGAGCCATCTGCTCCCGACACTGGAGGAGAGCAGTCGAGGGAGTCTTCGCAGGAGCCCACCTCCTGGCCTCGCGAGTGCCATCAGAAGCCTTCCCAAGGGAAGTACCCTTGGAAGGATCAGCCCCAGTGGGGCGGCTGGGCTAGGAAGATAAAAGGCCAGAGGGCAGAGGTGTAGCTAGGCCTTCCAGCGCCCAGAGGAAGGGGGCGGGGCCTAGGTGACGTGACGCGCCCAGCGCGTCACCGCCCCCGCCCCCCGCCGGTTTCCTACCTATTTCGGAGCCGTACGGGCTCCAGGGAGGGCGGGAGGGCCAAACACCGTGCCAGGACGAACGCCGTACCCCGACGAGACCGGTAGGTCCACCTGGACCAGCTGCTCCACGCCCCGACGAGACCGGTAGGTCCGCCAGCGCCTGGATCAGCTGCTCCACGCGCTCCACTCTCCTCCCACTTCTGCCAGAGGGGGCAGAATTGGCCAACTCTCTGGCCAGGGAGCACTGGGGAGAGAGGCCAGAATTGGCCAACTTTCGGCTCCCAGGGAACCTGGCCGGGTTCCGAACCCGTTCTCTGCTCTCCTTGGCCCCTAGCTCTGCTGGCCTCACTGGTGCCCAGGGTCGCCCTTCCCCCATCGGCAGAGGCTGGAGTCCCTGGGACTGTCTCGACCCTGGGACACCCTGTGGGCGACTAAGCTGCCCCTCTTGGGACACCTGCTGCCCGCTTGGAGCTTCGGCAGCCTTTCGGGAACTACACCTCTGCCCTTGCCTGGCAGCAGCCAGACCCCAGCGGCGCTAAGCGATAGACCCAGCGAACCGAACCCCGAGCATCAGTGCTCTGCCTTGGACGATCCTTCGCCTGCGCCTCAGAGAGAATTGGCTACACCCCCCCTTTCCCTCACATTTCTGCTCCGGAAGGCTCCTCTCGACAGCTCAGTGGAGTGAACTGAGGGGCAGGTTGGCCGAGGGCTGCTTTCTGTTCATTCTTCTGTTCTGCCATAAACAACTCTGCTGCTACCCCCAAGTATGAGCTGTCTCAACCCGTTTGACGTGCCCCTGTCCCCTGTGGGGTCCCGCAGGGCCAACCGCAGATGCCACAGCTTGCAAGTGCTTTTTGAGAACTCTAAGCCACCTGATGTTCTCCAGCAGAAAGGCAGGAGACCAATGAAGTCAAGACAAAGAAAGAAAGAGAGAGTGAGACCGCCGTTGCTGTGTTGCTGTGGGGGGGGGGAGGCAATACCTGGTCCTTCCATGTTCTCTTCGCAGGAAAGCCACATGCCGGTGTGGAAGTACCGGAAGGCGAAGCGATCGTCCCCGGTCTCCCAGCTGTAATGGACCACGTCCTGGGCTGGTGGAGAGGAATTGCCAGGCCCTCCGTCAGCTGGCAGGGGGACACCAATGCACTTGGGGTTCTTGGTCTTCCCACACAATGGCTTAGGGACCTTCTGAGTGCCAACGCACCAGTAGCTGCCCAGCAGAGCTGTGGTGGACAGGCTGAGGGCCAGCAGGTTCAGGAAGACGGCCAGGACAGCTCGACGCCAGGGCAGGAACTTCAGCAGCTCCATCTGCAACAAGAAAGAAAGCATCGTCGGCCCCCGCATTGCCCTCCCTGCCTTGTCTGCTGGGGTTATGATTACGAGAGATGCTCTTGATCCAGGGCTTTGCCACTAATAAGGAAATAATGAAGCATATTCAGGGGAAATTCCTCGGAGGAGTTGTGGAAGCTCAGTTGCTTCAGCTATCTCAAACCGTATTCAGCACAGGAAACAGAGAATGCAATATTATGAGGAATCGTCTTGAAAAGAAATGGCATTATTATGTGAATGGCTTCAGGAGGAGGAGCTGCATTCTCAGCTGTCAGGGAAAACCGGGGTCCCTACAATGCAGTGCTTCTGCCGTGAACTCAAAGTACCATGAAACCCCAAAAAGCCTTTTTTTAAACCACAGATATAAGATCACACCTTCTACTCTCAAGGTCAAACTAGATGTTTGGAAATCCCAGTGTCTTGTTGTTGTTTTTGCCCCCCAACAGTTAGGTGATTGGGGTTGGGCCATGGAATGGGAGGGGGCCTTCCCACCTACACACGACCCTAATCCCAATGACCCCTGAATCTGTTATTGTTGTTGTTCAGTCGTTCAGTCGTGTCCGACCCTTCGTGATCCCATGAACCATATCCTGCCAGGCCTTCCTGTCCTCCACTATCTTCCTGAGTTCGCTCACTGAATCTGTTATTAGCTGCTTGTAAACTGAGTCTCACCTTCCCCCTCATCCTGCAATCCAAATCCCACCACCATCATGGCTGTTTGTGGGCAAAAATAAAAAGAGACCTTGGGGATTCTAGTATCCAGCTTCCATGTCAGAGCTACTCTGACCCTTAGTTTGACAGAGAAAAACGACCACCTCATGTTCTATCTTTGCAACTAATGTACATAAGAATTTGGAAATGTTGTGAGGAAACCCCTGTTAATCCACTAGAGCGGGGGTTCTCAACCTTTGGAGGCCCGGATACCCCCTATCACGGCCCAATTTTCTGAAGTACCCCTGCTAATTAATTGCTAATTAATTGGATTAACCAATCAATTAATTAGCTAATTAATCATTAAATAAAAAGTACTAAAACAATTTTAAATGTTAAAAATGTCTTACATAACTCTGTGTGTGTGTGTGTGTGTGTGTGAGAGAGAGAGAGAGAGAGAGAGAGAGAGAGAGAGTCAGACAGACAAGTAATTAACTACTGATTGATGCTGATAAGGGGCAGGCTCTGGTGTACCATTGGTCCACGTACCCCTAGGGGTACCCGTACCAGAGGTTGAGAACCCCTGCACTAGAGTGTGGGGGAATCTGGGGCTGTAGCTTAGTGGTTGGGCTGGCACCTGCTTTGCATGCAGAAGGTTCCACATTCAATCCCTGGCATTCGAAGTAGGACAAAGACAAAATCCCTGTCTGAAACCTTTGAGAGTCGCTGCCAGTCAGTGTTTGACAATACTAAGCTAGAAGGACCCTTGGTTGGTCTGACAGCCAACCAAGGCAGCTTCCTATGTCTCCATGTTTCATACACACACAGTGCAATCCTGTCTACTTTTAGACCGGCTGGTCTAAGGTATTGCAAATGTGCCGGAAAGCATATTTGCGCCACTCAGAGAGTAAGCGGCGCTGGCAGAGAGGCCTGCGCTGCTCCGCTGGCGCAGCGGGACAGATAGACGCCATGGCGGAGCAATAGGTGCCCATGGTAAGATGGAGGGGGAGGGCAGAACGGGGCATTGCGGGGGGCTGGGATTGGTCGACCAGGCCTGTGAAGGGGGAGGGATCGGAGGTGGCCTCCTCTGCCATATCCTATCCCCCTTCCTGGGCCTGTTGGGCCTTACACGGATCTCTCGAATGTGTGCCAGCAAAATAGCTGGCGCACATTCAAGTAGACCCATTGGGGAGGCTGGGGCTCTATTTGGGAAAAAGGGATGAACGTCCTGAGGAGGCCGCCATCTCCACCGGTACAGGGCCCATCCTGCGCAGGATGCGGCAGGCGCCTTATTTGCGCCACCAGGTCCTGCTAGACATTATTGGGCTGACAATCACTGATGCAGATTGGAAATTCCAATCCTTAAAATATGCATTGAAATGGTGGAACATGTCCTCTATTTTTCCACTTCGACTCCAAGAACAGTGGGTGGTTCAAAGGTGTTATTGGTTCTCCAATCTGCATTATGTGCAGATTGGAATATGCATCATTAGGTGAGGAGTGACAGAGAAAGGATTGCTTACAGCAGGGAGAGCAGAAGGTAGACTAGGCTCCACTGGCCAAGTTGCAGTAGATCAGTCAAGGTTTCTGTCTCCCACATTGAACAACAGCAGCAACAAAAATGCTCTTTCCCCCAGGGCCAACCGCCTCACGCCTGAGGCACCATGCCAACTGCCGCCTCCCTTATCTGGTGCTGTGCCATTCTCTGCTCCTCCCACTCCCTTGATTGGTAAAGGAAGAGGGGGCGGGAGCAGAAGAGGAAGTGTGGAAGAGAGAGCATCGGAGTGAAAGGAGGAGGAGGGGCAGAGGCGGAGAGAGGGTGGATGGACGACCCCCCCAACCAATCTTCTGCCACCTATCACTTCCGTCAGCCTCATGGGTCCTGCTTCCTCCCACCCACAGCTTAGGCAGCTGAAATGAGAAAGAAGTGATTTTTGTGGAACGTCTGTCTGTGAGCTCAGTTGTGGTACTGAGCCCACATTCCTGTGTTCAGCATGTGTTCAGAAGCACCCTGTTCCTCAATTCTGAGGATTTGCCCAAGGGTTGGTGAACCTGGGAGTTCTAGTAGTGAAGAGAAACAAAAAAGTAGATCCTGCAAGCCTGACGTCTGTCCAGCTTAGGTGAACAGCTAGTTTGCATCTCTACAGTATCCTTAGCCTGTGATTTCCCAAAAATCTTCTCTTGTGTTGAAAAGTCAAACAAGAGGGGATGGAAGCAAACACCGGTTCCTGAACATAGGGGGCTAGTGGCTGAACGAAAAGCAAGGTGGGTAATTGTGGAGCCTCTCGCTGGTGCTCAGGTAGGCGGGTGGGGAGAGGAGCTGCCACTCACTGCTGCTGGTTGGGGGGGAGGCAGGGCAGCAGGGCTCCACAACCTGGCACCAGCACTATGGATACCTCACTGAAAAATTATCTGTGGAGGGTGATTTTCAAGTGGGTCCTCCTGACAGACAAATTTCTATGGGTGGCTCCCTCAGGAAAATATTTCAGAAGACTGAAAGCTCTTTCTGCACGTTGCATTTTCCACAAGTTGGTTCCCATTCTGATAGACATCTGTGGGTTTCAGTACTTTAACATGCCTCTGCCTAAGCAGAATGCAAGAGGCATGCCAGTAATGTTTGTACGGAATTTGGCAGGCGAATCTGTGAGCTGTCCCGAGGTTATCTCAGGCTGAGTGTACCCTTCTTCCCTTCCCTTCTCCTTTTTGGTTTCTCCACTTCTCTGACCTACTGCAGATTGGAAGTGGGGAAAGACCTGCCATTTTTCCTCAGGACTCTCTGTGAAGTGCCATATCTATCGTTGGTGCTGTTGAAGTTGATGGTGATGATGATGATGATTATAATGGCCATTTTTTTCTCCAGGTGCATAAAAACAAAATGCTGCACAAATATACAACAGGCAATTTGAAATGTATGTAATTTCACAGACGCACCAAGAGAAAACAATGCTGGCCTCAGTCCCACTCAAGTTGTGGTGCAACCAGTCACACAAGAAGTTATTGGCCTCAAATGATGCACCACCCGACTCGATGGAGCCTGATGAGCAAGTGATGCAAACAGGCATCCATGTGCCTCCAAAGAGAAAATCAAAATACTAAAGGAGAGGGGTGTGTGTGTATTTATGAATGAGCAAAGCAGGAGCTTTGGAACTTTGCAACAATCAACAACATCCAACAATAGGCAGGAGGTAAACTTAATTGTTAGGGGTCACCTTCATCTTTCCCCTAAACTTCCTACAGGGTGTCACATCTTTCCTCAGAGTCTCTCTCTCTCTCTCTCTCTCTCTCTCTCTCTCTCTCTCTCTCACACACACACACACACACACACACACACACACACACACACACACACACACACACCTCTACCGGTATTTCCAATGCAGCAAAAATATGTCTCCAGTAAGAGACAACCGACAAACTTTTTTTGCCCTCAATGACTTGGATGAAGGGATAAAAAGAACCCTTATCAAATGTGCAGATGACACTAAGCTGGGAGGAATAGCTAACACTGCAGATGACAGTAGAAACATTCAGGAGGACCTTGATAGAACGGAATACTGGGCTGAAACTAACAAAATGAAGTTTAACAGGGACAAATGCAAGGCCCTGCTCGGAAAACAACAACAAAGGCACAGGTATAGAAAGGGTGATACCTGCTGGCTTGGCATTACAACCTCTGAAAGGGATCTTGGAGTTGCAGTGGATCACAAGCTGAACATGAGCCAGCAGTGTGATGTAGCTGCAAAGAAGGCGAAGGCGATTGTAGGTTGCATTAATAGAACCATAGCTTCCAAGTCACAAGAAGTAGCTGTTCCACTTTACTCCACATTGGTCAGACCTCATCTGTGTCCACATTGGTCAGACCTGTACTGTGTCCAATTCTGGGTGCCACACTTTAAGAAGGATGCATTTTAGCCAAATTGTAGCAGGTTCAAAGAAGGGCAATGAGGATGATCAGAGGTCTGGAAAGTAAGTCCTATGAGCTGGGGGGGGGGGGGGGAGAGACACGATAGTGTGCTCCAAATACCTGAAGGGCTGTCACATGGAAGAGGGCAAAAAAAATTATCTGCTGACCCAGCGAGTAGGACTAGATTTGATGGGCTTAAGCTGCAAGAATGGGGGTTCCAGTTGGATATCAAGAAGAAAAGAATGTCTTCCTTGGTAATAGGGTCCACTGTTAAGAAGAGCGGTTCGACAGTGGAACTGATTACCAAGGGAAGCGGTGGGTTCTCCCTTGCTGGAGATCTTCAAGCAGGGGTTTGACAGGCACCTTTTGGAGATGCTCTAGAAAGGGTTTTCCTGCTTCAAGCAGGGGGTTGGACTAGATGGCCTTGAGGGACACTTTCAGCTCTGTGATTCTCAGCAAAGAGCAATTAATTCCACCTCACGCCTTCAAGGGATTCCTGATTTTAACATACCCAGACAAAAGATTCATGTCTATCTATCTCATTGGTTGTTTAAGCATCTGAGGAAAGACTCCAAATCATTTCCAAAAAGGGACAGACAGAATGGAAGAGACAGAGATAAAGGATCCCTTCTAGTCTAAACATTTTTTTCTTTTGTTGAAAAGTATCCATATGAAAAACTTAGGTCAGAGTGCAAAACCTACATGGATTCTGCTGGAACGATTTGTGAGCAGGACGTGACCCTCCGTAGCTTACTACTCATGGATTGATCCTGCAAGAGCCGTGTGGTTTCCCCTGTCCTGCCCAATGCTTTCCATGTATTCCTCTTTCTTCTTCAAAGAAGAAGGAAAAATGTCACTTCAGAATGAGCCTGGAGTAAAGAGCAGCAGGATCTGGAGGCAGAGCTGGAACAAGATCCCCTCCTTCCATCCATCTCCTCAGAAAGCCTTTCCCACTACAACGGCCTGATCACATACTACACAGCCACACTCTCAGAGAGACAAACCGTTCAAAATGTAGGCTCAACTCCAATATTGCCAAGTTCAGTATTTTTAACTTTCATTTAATTTTATATTTTACAATATTTTTAACTTTATGGTTCCGTTCCAGTTCAGACACTAAATTTAAAGAGTGGTTTTGTAACCCCACGTTGAACTGGTTAACATCACATGCCGAATAATTTCAGACTCTGTTGCTTGCAATGGAACTTTATACAATGAATGCAATGAGGACCATTTCCCTTCATCAAACAATGCCTACTTTTAATGCCATGCACTTTTTAATTTTTAAACATTCTAACAAACTGTAGGGATAGAAAAACAACAAAATAAAACATTCATCGGCCAGTGGAAAGCAGCGCCTGACTACTGAACCGGTTACCACTCCTTGTTGCATTGAGGGGTTCAGTCATGGTTCATGTAAACAAAATATTTTATGTGTGGAGTCAGTTCACACTGAAAGGACCTTTCCAAACTGGTATTTTGGTTCCAGTCCAGGTTTGGTCCATCTCCCTTCACGCCCTCTCCCAATCAGATTTATTCAGAAATGGTGTCAAGAGTACAATTTACCTTTCTGGATGCTTTTCCAATTTGCTGTTTTGTAACGTGCGAGGTGCCTTGAATGTGGGAATCGGAAAGTGCCCTGAATTTCCTACACCTTCCAGCTAGGATCGAAGGTAACCAACTTGTCCTTCTATCTCCCTTGTACTTTTTTCCTCCTCCTCCCCCCTCAGCCCCCCCCCCACTCTTCTGTGATTATTAAATGTCCATTCAGCCAGCAGCCGTTTTTGTGGGAAATGGGCATTTCGTAATCCATAATGCAATCACAGCACAGCTGTTCTGGAAGATTATAGGAGGAAAGATTGGTGCTGCAGGCTGGGATTAAGTGTAAGAGGTGACCTCCATTCACTGGGGGAAAACACAGGAGGAGACTCTTGTCATTCATGTCCATCAGCAATTAAATGGATGAGTGCTTTGGAATAAGTTGGTGGGCCTTCATTCAGTGGCAAAAAGGGCTTGGTCTAAAAGCAAGGATAGCCACAGTCAGCTCCAATGTCTCCCCTTACCTGTAGCCTCAGCAGAGAGGGGAGTCAGCAAAGAGCAGCTCACTTGCCGTTTCCCTCTGATCAAAGCTGAGTCACATCGCCACACATGTGCACAGCGCACCTATGACAGCCAATGGGAATATCTGAATGACATCATGGGCAAACGTCTTGATAGACTTTGCTTTAATTCAAAATAATTAATATGAGGATCAGGGAGAGTTTCTAAATCAGTGATCAGAGAACACAGAATTGCACTAATTGCCAGGTAGGGGATTTATTTTATGTTAGATTACCCAAGCTCAAAGGGTTCTTAAGGTACACATCATATATTACATAACCGCCTAACTGGAGTAGGGAGGTTTTTGTAATCTGGTTTGTTCAGTGGAGGGTGGATTAATTTACTGTTCTCCTGGGGAATCAGAGAAGCTTATTGGTTTCCCAGCAATACTGCCACCCCCAAAAATATTTAAGCCCACCCACCCCCCAAAGCCCCAAAATCATGCTTGGCAGCAGAATGCCAATCCGTTTCATACATTCTTAAAATAAATGTCTGGTCCTTCTGAAAACTACAGGGCAGGATCCAGCCAAATTTAAAGACTTTTACGTCCCATTAATTCAAACGAGATATTTAAGCACTTCTAACCCTCTCAGTGAAATAAATGGAACATCAAGATGCTTCATTTGAATTGGATGGTGTATGCTGTTTCTCATACATGCTCATGTTTCTGAGCATGATCCATGTTAACAGATGATTAATCATAAGCATGTGCATAAGAGCTCCTGCTCCTAGAACTGTATGATTGCATAAACATGCAAACTTTCAGGATAAAAAAGCATGTGCACCATGAAAGCTATGTGTTAGGTGGTCATGTTCAGCTCCGTGCTAGGTAAAGCTTCACCTGAGACGTTTGTCATCTCAAACCTCTGTTAAAGGCACAGTATCAAGTCAAGTCATTTTTTTCTGGCCAATTGGCAGTGGACTGTGTAATCTTATGATGCTAAGAGCCGTAAATGGTACTGTTAATTTGAAACCAGGAAACCCAATGACAATGCTGTGGACTTGCACCTAGGTAAAGGTAAAGGTATCCCTTGACAATTAAGTCCAGTCGTGTCCGACTCTAGGGAGCGGTGCTCATCTCCATTTCAAAGCCGAAGAGCCAGCACTGTCCGAAGACGTTTCCATGGTCATGTGGCCGGCATGACACAACATCGAGGCGCATGGAACGCTGTTACCGTCTCGCTGACGCGGTACCTATTAATCTACTTGCAATTTCTTGCTTTCAAACTGCTAGGTTGGCAGGAGCCGTCGCACGGATTCGAACTGCCGACCTTTCAATCGACAGCTCATGGTTCAGTGATTTAACCCACTGCGCCACCTGCTGGCTCATGGACTTGCACCTATCCCTGCCCAATTCAGTGTGGCAAGATTTGAGCCAACTGTGCTCAAATCTGGGGTGGTGGGTGTTGGATTATTTCCTCCATCTTTGATTCTTGCATGTCTTTGGAGGGACCTGCAGCTTGCTTGCTTGCACTGCCCTGCCTCAAGGAACAAAAGGTTCCTTATTATTATCCTGCCTGCTTTTGTCAGCAAACAACAGGGACGCCAAGCTTGGCATTTGGCTTGCCTGTAATCTGTTTCCCCAACAGCAGACATGCCAGAGGAAGATCTAAGAGCACTTACTCTTAAAGAATACATATTGCTGGAGGACCACTTCCCACATCACAAGAAGCAAGCACATGTTTTGGACGTATGCAGCAGAAAGTCCAGAGTAGCTCCCTGGTGAGCATATGCGCCTCATGTCCGTGTGTGCGTTTTCCAAAACACCTGTTTGCCTTTGCCGCTCATTATGCTTTTGGCATCCTCCTTGTGCACGCACATTTAAACAGGTGATGTGTGAAGCAGCCCTGAGAGAATCACACATGCTCCAATGATTACGAAAGAAACCCACAAAGCTTGTGCATTGATGTGAAGTCAACTAATGACCCCTCTACCCCAGATGGATTGCTTTTGAAAACAACCTGAAACTCTGCAACCCAAAGATGGAGCTGTGCTTCTGAGCCCATCTTAATCCTAGGAATAAATAATGTGCATACATGTAATTGGGAGACATAAACTAGATAATTGGGCTGATTTTTCTGCTTGCTATTGATGGCTGTTGTTTCTTTTTCCTTTCCCCTTCTTTTCCCAAAAAGCTTCCTTCTGGTTATACTCCTACCTTTTCTCTTACTAAAAAATGTGAGTCACGCCATGATGTTACTCACGTAATCTGCAAATGGGCAGCAGGGCATATCGCTTCCCTGACTGAAGTTCTCCAATTGATTGAATGACTGGACTGTATACCATAGCACCAATGCTTATGGTTCTCCATAGAACAGCCTCAGGTTTTAGGGGAGCCACTCAATACAGGACCTTCAGCTGCACATCACCTCTCTGCACTTCCACATTGCAAGTGTATCCTGAGCTTGGTCACGTATGCATACAATCCAGTACTGTCAGACTGCCACATGTACATTTTCTCTGGATGAAGTGCCACCAAGTCCAATGGAATTTACCACCTAGTAAGTGTGTAGGCACAATATCCCATGATTTGAATTTGAATCCCAACTTGCCTTATAGGGCCCATGGGGGGGGGGGTGAATTATGAATTGAATTGACGCAGTTATATATCCCAACAGTAGGTGGCAACCTTTCCTCATAGTTTCCTTTGAAAAAAATCTTTCCTTAGGAAGGGCAAACACGTTTTCCCTTTAATTTTTGATTTTTTTTTAAATCTGTATCCTCTTCTCACTTCTTGAATAAGTTCTACTCCTCCCTCTGTCTCTATTGCTATAGCTTAGTCATCCTAGAACTTTATAAAACCAAGCAAATGTTCTTGAAAATATCTGTTACACCATCTGATCCGCTATGGATATAGCACTGGTTTCATCTGTATTTCCTGTTTTTGTTTTGTCCAAGCACTGTTTAAAGCTCAAATGAAATTGGGCTTTCTCCATTTTCTTTTGAGACAGAAAAACAAAATCCCTTTGCGGCTTATTGTGTCTACATTTTGCTTCTCCCAATTTCTTCTGGTTTCATTTTCTGTTGTCTTGCAGTTTATGCCACTTATCCTTTCCAAGGTGATCCTTTGAAATATTGAAATGTCGCTTTCAGATGTGAAAACAATATACTGTTTATCCCTTTTCCTACATAAGAATGGACTGTATACACCAGAGATATATTATAACTACCTTTTCATTTGTAAGTGGAGGGGGTGGTGGAGGAAATAATAACGAGCATCCAAGCAATATTTTTTAAAGTTCAATCTTAAATTCACCTATGCATTTACGGCTCCACAACTTTATTTCTACAAATGCTGGTGGGATCTTCCTGTACTTACTCGCTAAAACAATGGATAAATATTTTCACTGGCAAGCCAAACTGTACAGTGTCAGAAATACTAATAGGAAGTAGTCCAACACTAGATAGCTGCACCACTGAATCTACCTGTAACACAGGGTTTATGGTTTGTGATTTTTAACCAATGAAGCAGGCATTCTTATAAGCCATCCAAAGAGCATGCTCAGACCACGGCTGGTTCCTGTACTAATTTGGCCCTGCCTGTAATCCACAGTTGGGAGCAGGTGCCTTTTCTTCTAAGGAGCCAGCATAGCCTCGGTAGTGGTTGGAGCTCAGACTAGGGCCAGGGTGACGCAGGCTGAAATCCCTGATCAGCTATGGGGGTCACTGAGCATCCCCAGGTCAGTCACTCCCTGTTAGCCTGACCCACCTCATGGGATTGTTGAGAAGATGACTTGATGAGGGGAGAACTATACACCAACCCAAGCTCCTTGGATATCGGGTGAGATGTGAATAAAATAAATCCCTGCACTAATGTTCAAAAGCCTGCTCCACACACCGCAGAAGATGTGACCTGGCTGGTCTCACAGTCACCCCAGTTAGCTGTGTGGGCTGGAGCACAGAAGTGCTGAATCAGCAATCCAGCCCACCCACCGACCCCAGATTAATGCTACCTGGAGAGGCCCTAAATGTTGCTTTGCCAGCTCAGCAAATCTGAGGCCAGAAGGTATGAAATACTCAACCAGTGGATCTCAAAGATGACGCAGCTCTTCATAACTCCTCAAGTAGCTCTCCTCTCAGGTGCCTGTAAGTGCCTTGGCAGGGGTTCTGTGAGAGTCCTGGAAAATGGAAACTTTGGCACTTCATCGCACCAGAAACAGCACAGAGACAGAACAGGCAAAGATGCGCATCTACAGAGAGACTCAAGCAGATGGATTGGCATACCCAGCCAGACACCATTATTTCCTCAGCTCTTTGAATGTGATGCTTGTTACCTCCAACCCAGGGCCCATGGGGGGGGGGTAAACTGTACCCAGGCCCAGGGTCAAAAAGGGGGCTCAGGAGCCAAAGGAGGGCCCCCAGAAATTTCCTGGGATCTCAGCTGACTTCATGGACAATGAACGGTGGCTGGGCCAGATCTACTGGGTGGGTCGACTCCAGATACTTTTCTGGCTACTGCTGCCCCCACCCTGTTTTGCTCCCTTCCCCTTTGAGAAGGGGCCCAAAAGAAATGTTGTACCCCTTGATAAAATTCCTCTCAGAGGCCCTGCTCCAACCTACAACTTCTCTTCCTGCCTGGTTGAGTAAAAATATTCCAGAAAAACCGTTCTTTTGCTTACTGTCTTCTAGATGGAAGGATCCTTTCCACAGCCATGATATCCAGAGTGCCAGACTGCTCAAAGCCAGTGACAGACTGCAAATGACAGATTTCTGCTTGAGCCCTAAGTAATTCCACTCAGATTGTAACCTTTATTTAGCTCTTTAACTCTTCCTGGGCAGTAAATGTGGTTATGTGCATTTCTAGCTCGCAACTACCGTATATTTTATGTAGATGGGAAATATTATTTTGATATTATTAAAGACATGGAACCACTTTAGAGATCTTAAAAATAATCGACGACTTAATGCGAATCTGAGCCTGTTATCCAAGGGGACAGCTTACTGCAAAGGCCTTGGCATCAGGACCCAATGATTGATTGCAATGGGTCCTGTGCGAGAGAAGCTTATGTCTGGCAATCAAGTCATCCCGATTGCCTGTAGGTCCCACACAGGGCTGGCCCAAGTCCTCCTAAGGCGGCATGCTAAATGCTGCCCCCCCTTACCCAATAATGTGCCAGCTTCTGCTCCTCCCACTCTCCAATGTTCTAGCTCAGCACTCTCCTCCCCTTCACATTTCCTCTTCCTCTCTGTCCCCCTCTTCATTATCCAATCCAAGGAATGGAAAAAGAAAGAGGAGCAGTGGAGGCAAGTAGGTGGACAGAGATGGGCACCTTCTTCCAATCTGCTACCTGAGGCAATAGCCTCAGTTGGCCTCATGGATGGGCCAGCCCTGGTCCCACAAGCAGACTTAGAACTACAATTTGTAAAGTATCTTCCAGTTTACTCAAATAGCTGACTAACCAAAGGAAGACATAAATATCATTGTCGAGTTTTGTTTAATAAAATCTAAATCTAACACATCGAGAGAAAAGCATTTGAATACTGAAAAAAGTATCAGTGTTAAACAAACAGGCAGATTAGATGGGCTATGATGGCAAACTTTGTTCCTACATCTCCACCAGGGGAAAGTATATAAACTGGTTTGTCCCCTGAAGTCATATCTGAGGGAGTCCGTCCTGCTATGTGTGCCACTTCGTGGCTGAAGCCGGATTGGTGGCAACAAGCTGTAGGGCCTTCTCTATGGTGGCACCTCTATTGTACAAATCCATCCAAGCTGAATTGAGAACTATGCCCCTCCCTGTCAACCTTCTGGCAGAGATTGAAAACTTCCTTCTTCTGCTTAGGTTTTTCCATTTTGGTTGGTTTTGCATTACGGTAGTTTCTTTTTTTATTTATTGGTTTGCTTTCTTGGTTGCTGTTTTTCATGGGGCTTTTAAGTGTTTTTATTGTTAGTAAATGCTGTCTGAACTGTTCTTGTCTTATGTTACTTTGCTGAGTGCTGCTAATTTATTTTTTATTATACTGCTGTTTAATGTAATTTTATCAATTATAGGGCACCCTGATGTTGGAGGGGGGGAGGCAGGGTTTAAATATTTTAAATAAATAAATATACTGTGTGTGTGGAAATGAAATGTGAGATCAGGCATCCGTTTCCCTCCCCCTCTCTTACAAAGCATTTAACAATCATAAAGCTCTGGAGGGACTGACCAGATGTCTCCCATTCTCCAAATGTGTCACTTTGCTCATGGGTTAATTCCTTGCAAAATTTGCTTCTTCATTCTGAATTACGTCCATTGTTGCAAAATATGTGTCTCAATTTAGAAGCATTTCTAAAATAAACTCTGTGACACTTCTCATGAGGACTTAGTGACTTTACAAACATTTATGGCCCAATCCTATGGGCCTTTTATGCCACCAGAGTGAGCATTCCACAGTGTCAACAGCTATATGGCTGTCGCAAACACAACAATGTCAGTGATGGGCTGCCGGTGCAAGCGGCTAGCGGCTGGGTTTGCGCAACGATGGATACCGGATGCCTGCTACCAATGGTAAGACTGGGTCGGGAAGAAGGCAGGGAGGGGTGGAATAGGGTGGGGATGGGCGGAACGGGGAGGTGACGGGGCGGGGAGGAGGGCAAATTGGGCCCGGGAAGGGAACAGGTTTGGCGACAGAGGCGCCTGCCGAATCCTAACCCCCTTCCCAAGCCTGATCTGCCTTCACTGGTCAACACAGACTTGCATCAGCAATAGCGCTGGCACAGGTTCAAGTTGATCTATGGTGGCAGTGCGGGCTTACTCTGGGGCAAGGGAACAAATGTTTCCATCCCCTGAGGAGGCCTCCAGATGCCAAAACTTCCCTGCAGGATACAGCAGATGCCTCGTTGGCACCGCTGCGTCGCCACACAGGGAGTTAGGTAGGATTGGGCTGCCCGCCAGGCATTCTTATCTTTTTACCAATTAAAATATCAGTCACTGCAGCTTGCATATCATGACTTGCAAAGGCCCTCAAACTGGGGGTCAATCAGAAAAAAACTTAAAAAGAGCTGTATCGCTCGGCTCAATGTAGTTTGTGGGAGCGAGACGCGTCGAGTCCACGCAACCTGCTTGCTGGACAAAGGCTCTCTTTCCCCTTTCATTTTGGATGACGCACTTTGATCCGGTTCCCACGTGAGATTGACAAGAGGTGCTGACTGAGAAAACAAGAACATATGGCAAAACGTAGACATCTCTTGTGTGAGTTTCCTGTCAGCATATTGTTCCCTCCATAGAGACTCGCTTTGGACTTTTATGAAAACAACTGACAGGTAATTCAAGCCGTCTTTGCCAAAAACTCACCCATGGATTAACGGAGATAGCAATTTCTGAGAACTGCAGTTTAGGATTGATCCATAGTGCGTTAACGTCATGGTAACCAGGAAAGAGATCTAATCTATTACAAATCTCAGAAATTCTCTTTACAAGTCTCTGACATTCTTTTTATCTACTATTAGATGCTCTGAGAATGTTTATCAAGGGTTCTCAGTCTCAGGTGAAGACTGATGGAGCCTAATCTTGGCTCAGTATTAGCCCAGATTCCAAGGGCATAGTTGCTTGAGGAGGGGCTAGGGATCACTCACAGAGAATTTTTACCACCCTCACTGAACTACAGTTCCCAAGATTCTTTGGGGATGCTATAATAATTACATTATTTGGCTGCTGCTGGAGTACAGTGTTTTACTGGTCTCTGATTAAAATATCGTTTTATTGTGTCTGATTGTGCCTGATAGCAAACAAATACAAATTTGACACATACAAATGCTTAGAGTCCCACTTTTTATGGTCTCTTTTCTCTCTGCCTTTTCAGTATTTGGGGCTGCATGGGGGAACCCACCCCACACGCCCTTCATCGCCACCGATGTTGCTGGCGCGGGGCGGGGGGCGGACCGCCGGAGGGTGACACGCGCAGAAGGGTGACGCGTCGCCCTCCGTTGCGCGCGTCACCCTAAGGAGGCTCCGAGGCCGGGAGAAGGCCTCGGAGCGTCCGCTCGGGCCGGCGCTTGTGGGCCTTCTGACAAGGCCCACTGTGTCACAACGTAATTTATACCTTTTTCGCGCATGCGCAGACCGTTCCTGAGGGAAAAGGGCAGCCCTTTTCTCTCAGGAACGGTCTGCGCATGCGCGAAAAAGGTATAAATTATGTTGTGACGCAGTGGGCCTTGTCAGAAGGCCCACAACAGCCGGCCGTGGAAGACGTCCCCGAGACGGCTGCAACGAACGAATGGATGAAAAGTGCAGGGGGGCAGGTGCGGGGGGGCACCCGGGGCAGCGGTCCGTCGGGTCGCTCCCCCAAAATCGTGACACGGCCTGGCGGCCGCGCTGAACATTAATATAAGGGTGTGGGGGGTCACTAGGGTGACGTGCGCGCCCTGCCCTGGGGCCGCGTGCACCCTAGTGACGCCAGTGTTCATCGCCAAATGGTCACTAGATGCATTAGCATTAGGGCCATGGCTATTGGTGGCCACAATCTGTCTGGTCCCCTCATGAGTTCATTGTCCACAAAAGGGTGTGGGCAGGAAAGGGCAAGAAAAACAGTACCAGGACTATAAGGCAAGTGGTGTGTTGGTTGGCCCTGTTGGTGGGTGTGGGATGGGATGACAGTCCAGCTGGACTCACAATTGCTATTTCAAACTGGATTCACGACATCTATAACACACAAACCTGCTGCACTGCATGAGTGTGCGGGGAGAAAAACAACAGCAACCTTCCTCCCTTTGGGGCAAAGAAAAGGGAAGTTACTAAAGGGGTGTGGCAGTAACTGGAGTGTGGAAGCGTTTGTGAGTGTGTGGACTCCTTCGGCCCTGCTTCAGAGCACCAGTGGGCCACTGGATTAAGAGCAGCAGCTTTCCGTCCCTTCTCCGAACTGTTGGCATGACTCAAAGCCTCCCTCTGCACATCCCGTGCTGGAATGGGAATCCCAGCACATCCCGTATAGGAATGGGAAGGTATGAGCCAGAAGGGAGGGATGGGCGGCACAGGGTATTCTAGGAGGCCCGTGGGAAGGGAGAGCCTCATTCCACAAGGAACGGTTAGATGATGCCGGGAGTCTTCTCCCCTCCCTCATCTCTGTGCATTCAACCACAAGTTGCTTCACAGCCTGTAGCTCTGTTGCTGGGGCAACACTAGTACCGGCAACACCGCTCATATTTTGGAAACTCTCGTAAAGGCAGCACCAAGGAAAGCGAAGACATGCCCTCTGCCCAGTTGCAAAACAGCTTTGTGAAACTGAGGCTGTTTCCCCTGATTCATTTCTCCCAGTCAGCCCGTGAGACGACTGTCTTGTTCCGTACCTGGCGAATGAAGGAGTGCTAGGTGGAAACCATCTTACTGCGCAATCCTGTGCATGTCTACTCAGAAGTCAGTGCCACTGAGTTCAATAGGACTTACTTCCATGTAAGTGTGTATAGGATTGCACCCTTAATTTCATTGAATGAGAAGAACTTGCCTGGAAGCCCAGACTTGGGCTGGGTGGAGTGGACCATAGTTACTCGGTTGTGCGGGAGATGTACTCTGCACATGTTCAGTGTGGCAACTCTTGGGGATAAACATGGGCAGAGGTTACACCCTGGGTGGAAATGTCTTCCAAAAAAAAAAAAAAAAGGCTATAAGACGAGGCAAGGGGGGTTGGGTTGGAGTTTCTGGCAAGCAACCCTGCTGCTCTCATCTGTGAAGCAACCATGAATACTCAGCCTTCCATTTACCAGGCTGTGCCAGTGGGTGGGGCGGACGTTGCTATAGCAATGGTTTGTATTATGTAATTCCTCCTTCTCTTGCTGTGGGCAATGAATGAGGAGTGTCTGTGGGGCTGGCAGTTATTGTTTAGAGCTGCTTCGCACACAGAACGTTTCCTAGCCAGAGACACTGTGCGTAGGGGGAAAAACTCTTCATGTCGCCAGGAATACAGGGGGTGGGGAGATGCTCCTCCTCATCAGTACAATAAGTAGCAAGAGAAACACTTGTGCCAACTTCACAGAGATTCCCTCCCTGGCAGAAAAAGCAAAGTGATGTTGACAAGGTGATCTGCTGTGATGGGCTGAGTTTTTCCATAGTCAACAGCAGCCAAATTCGGATGGGTGGTGGTGGTGATGATGATGAGTGGGATACATAGGCAGGAGGTGTGGCTTGGAGGTTGAGCTATTGCCCTGCCTGAGGAAAGCTAAGCGGGTTCAGCCCTGGTCATCGCTTGGAAGGGGGACCGCTGCCGCTGACGGATCTTGCGAAGGCACTGTGAGTGTGGAATGCGTAGGAGTCAGCTGGCAAGAGAACACACCTTGAGAACCGACTGAGGGAGACCTGCGGCTGCTGCGAAAAGCTTGGAAGGCAGAAGCACAGCCTGGACATGGCTGTGCACATTTGGGAATTGTGGGCTCTATGTTCTCATAGAACAATACTTGTAGAAACCCCATTTGAATAAAAAAATGGGGTTTAGGATGGCCTGCCTATGTAAACCGCCTTGAGTCTATAAAGAAATGGTGGTATATAAATACCACAATAAATAAATTACAGACTGGGACCACCCCGGGGATGGTGTGCGGACTGCCCCAAACTGCTAAAGAAAAACGAAGCCCATCGGGGCTCACCTCCTTTTCAATGTCACGTGTAGCGTGGCCCTTCCTGCCCAGGAATTTGTGCTGCAGGCAAACTCTGGCTGGACTTGAATACAGTTTCTTTTCCTTTTGAACAGGATCTGCAACCCACTGACTAATCTGTGGCCCATTCACAAGGGTAGGATTGCCCCTGACTACGAAACACCATATTAAAGGCTTGGACTGCTTGCTTTGCTAGGGAACGATCCTGGACGGCCTGCAGTCACTCTGGATAACCCCCTTCAGCCGTCTGCTTCAGCCCCTTCTGCTTTGGACAAGCAATCCGGCTAGCCTGTCACACAACACACCCACAAAACCCGAATTTTGATGTTTGTCAGAAATATGGGAGCAAGCAATGGAGCCCATAATAATTTGATTCAGGTAACAAGACTCCCCTCCATACAGATCATCCATTTCACCCCAAGTTGGTTGCAAAACTTACATTTTGATACCTGTGCAGATGGCCTTGGACTATGTTTTCATGCAGATCTATGCAAAAACCCTTTTCCTGCGCATGGATTGCATGCAAACAGGACCCTTGAATGCATGTATGTGTGTGTCCTCAAAAAAGCCCCTTTTATGCATTCATATCTAATGCAGTGAACGCCAGAATGGGGCTCATCATCTGAAATGTTTCAAGACATTGTTGCTTAGGGTACATTTAGGAATATGATTGACTGTATGCGACAGTCTAGTTTAGAATGTGTATAAATACACTTCTTTGAAACAAAAACAATGACAGGCACGCCAATGGGCATATTTGCATAAGCAGACTACCCAACCAGTAGGGTCCACTTGTCCCGCTCTACTTGGGTGTATGCTAAGCTTGATGAAGATGTCGTGCCTCTTGAACTAGAGGGTGGGAGTCTCTAAAGTTGTCTTGAAAGAAAGAAAGAAAGAAAGAAAGAAAGAAAGAAAGAAAGAAAGAAAGAAAGAAAGAAAGAAAGAAAGAGGCTGTTTTAATGATTCAGTGATGAGTGTTTCCTGAGTCATCTGAGGACCAGGTCTCAGCCACAAACCCAAGATCCTGAACAACTGCAGTCATTCAGTGAAAAGCTCTGGGGACAGGGGAGAGGAAGAGGAGGAGGAGGAGAAGAAGGAGGGAGGATGTGGTTGTCCAGAGGAAAATCACCACACTCAATTACCTAAACTGTCTCTTCCATTTCAAATGGATCAGGACCATCTTGACCTTCTGCTCTAAAATGCTGCAGGGTTTTGTATAGGATCGCCCCTCACTTTTTTTGGGGGGGGGCAGGGCTCCTGTGTTTTTAGCACCTCCTGCCAACCTAGCAGTTCGAAAGCAAGAAGTTGCAAGTAGGTAAATAGGTACCGTTGCAGCGGGAAGGCAACAGTGTCCCGTTAGTCATGCTGGCCACATGACCACGGAAGTGTCTTCGGACAGCGCTGGCTCTTCGGCCTTAGAAACAATGAACACCGCACCCTACAGTCGGACACGATTGGCTTTCGAGCAGGAGATATCTTTACCTATGAGAGGGCAAAACGTAACAGGTGAAGCTTTCCCAGGATAGCAATGCAGTTATAGGTTTGACAGGAGCCCGTGTACAGTGGCCAAAGTGAACATTGGAGCCCTTTGCGGACAACATCTCTCCCTTTTGCAGGGACATCTCCACAACCGTACCCCTGCCCTGGCTAGAAGTCTTGAGTTTATTTGGAAGACTGTTGAGATGATGATCAGAATTCAGAAAGCGATACAGGGTTCCCATTCCACGTTCCATGAGAAATGCCATGCGCGTGCGTGCGTGCGTGTGTGTGTGCGCGCGTGTGTGTAAGCTCTGAGCACTAGAGACTTTACCTTGGAGAGCCAAAGGTGGGCAAATGATCATTACATGATCCAGTATAACTTCTGACTAAACTTCGGGTTTTTACTGTAACACATATATTGAACTAAGGATGCCAACTTTCAAACTTGCCCGTCTCTTTAACCGCGCTCTGCAGTGCCATGCAAGTGGCATGTAGAGAAACATGGGCAGCCTCTTGTATAAGGGACAGCTACAGAGCGAGGCTGATTCAAAACTTGGCCACCCTCCAATTTTGCCCTCTCTCCGCTATTCCTGCTGTGCAGCGGTGTGTAGTACAGCCCAGCCCCTTTAGTCTCTTCTTGTGTCTCCTCCCCCCTGTCCCCTCCTCATTCCTAGCGTTTGCTTAATGTTTCCCTTTCAAGCCTACTCAGAATTGCCTATAGCCACAGCTGGGCCAAAGCAGGTTTGGGGTGTTTGTTTTTTACCCTCTCTTGGCTGAGTGTTTGTTTTCAGAAGGATGTGGCAGAGAGGGAGAGAGAGTGCATCTTTCCAAGATGCTTACTTGAAAATGCCCCTTTGAAGTCAGCCATCTCAGGTTCACTCATATAGCCAGGGAACCTCAGACTGCTTTGCTCCTCCACCTTGATCACTATAGTTAGGGTTACCAGATTTTCCGGGGACCCAAGGGGGGGGGGCGGCAGTGGCGTCACGGGGGCGTGTCCAAGAATCGTGACATCAAGTGGGCCAGAAAAATTAACATAAATAAATAATATAAATATAAAAAAGTGCCCAAAAATCATGGGGATTTTGTACTTCCAAATTTACAGGTCTGATCTACACATGCAGGAGACTCTCCGCAGCATGCCCCGCGCGCACACCCTTGCTGACGAGCACAAAGAAGGTACACAGTGGGCCGGTGCAGAAGACACAGTACCTTAATTTAGCACCGCTGCCAGCCCGTCACCCGCTCCTGGGCTCCCACGCGGCTTCCCATTGCTTCAAAGTGCTATAAATAGTTTTTTTAAAAAACCCATTCACAGCAACTTCCGGTTTCACGTTGTAACCAGAAGTCGCTGTGAATCGTGTTTTTTTTTTTACTCTTTAGAGCTTGCGCAACTTCCCAGTGCTTGAAACTGCTCTAAAGAGTAAAAAAATCTGCCTCATGTGCCCTTACGAGATTTGGCAGCCGCCATCTTGAATCTCGTGAGATTTTCGCGATATTCAAGATGGAGGCGGCTGGGATTCAAGGTAAGGGAAGCTACCGCCAGCAATTTCCCCGTTTTTGCGCTCCCCCTTATCAGCTGCTGATCTCAGCAGCTGATAACGGGGACCATCCCGCGTACCCCCAACCTGCGATCTACGTACCCCTGGGGGTACACGTACCACAGGTTGAGAACCGCTGGCGTAGACTATTAACAAGTGCTACAGAAATTCTTTATAGCAGTACCACTGGCACCTTAGTTATGTGTCCAGGCTCTTACTTCACTGAATGATACCGTGGGGGATAATTGCAGCGTATCATTTCCTCTCAGGCACTGGCTCAAATACTTTGTTGCTGAGGAATGACCTAAATTTGTATCTAGAGAAAGTGATTTCATTTTTATTCTTGTTCTAGCCAGTTATTTGGTCGGTGTTTGGGACCAAAACATGGCTTTGAAACTTCAGGAAGCTTTTTGTGCCTTTCATAATGGATTCCATGTCTCTTTACGAGGGCGTGGGCTGTTGCGCTTCGGAGAAGATGGGTCTCTTGGGGCTTTCATCTTCTTCAGCCACTAAGCAGGATTATGAGGGCTTCTGAGAACGGTTGTTTTCAATATTAGTATAGCAGCATACAAGGATGAATGTGGTCACCAATGACTGATGCTGTTTTGCCCAATAATAATAATAATAATAATAATAATAATAATAATAATAATAATAATAATATTCATGATTCTAAGAATTACTGTCGGCCTCTCAAACCATAGAAAACATGCTGAATATGTTCAGAAACTCTCATTTTAAATACAGTGATGGTCCAAATACTGTAGATGTTCATCTAATTGCATGCTTAAGAGATGCCCCCCCTCACACGCACACACGATCTGCAGGGGCCTCTGATCCTCGCTGGGATCACAGCATGCAGGGAGCTGTGTTGGAAAGTTGTCTCTTTCCTTGTACCATTTGCCAGGCAAAAATTGATCCCTGAAGCTGCTACTTGCCTCCAAAGGCAAAAACAAAAGTGGGCGTGTGTCTCCTTCTTCATCATCTGAACAGACGTGGTGTTCAAGATAAGTTTTTATCAGCTGTTGACAGCATTTCTGTCATGAAGCAATACATCCAGCCGGGTTTCCTTTATAGGTACAACTGACTCTCCTATGCTATGAAATAGGAAGGGTGTTGTTTCTAAGAAAGAGAGACATGGTGTTTTTGCTGTACGAACATAAAAATTACCTTGTTGGATCAGACCAAGGCCCATCTAACCCACCCCCTTGGGCTACCTTCTTATATGCAGCCCCTCATATGGTCCATTCAACAACGGACACCCTGCTTTGTGTTATGCTACCAACTAAATTGGCAGGTGTCTACTACGAACAGGGCCTTTCCTGTGGTGGTGCCAACTTTGCAGAACATTCTCCCTCATAAGGCCCTCTAGCCCTTTCTTTGCAACTTCTGAGGCTTGGCCAATACTTGGCTTTTTAAAGAGACCTTTGGACTCACTTGATCCCTTGAGGGCTTGTGCTTTTGCTGATGGTTTTTCTATTGTTGTTTTGCTGGACAGCTGTTCTTCCTCTCTTTTCTGCAGTTAGAATTTGATCCTTCTGTTTCGCTGCTTTGATGATGTATTGATGTTTTTGTGTTCTGACATTATAGTAAAGTGCTCCAAGCTATATGGTAAGAAAGGCGGGATATACATTTTAAAAAATAAATACTCCATCGTTCTGTTTCCAGCACTACAGTAGCTACCTAAGGGAACTCTGAAAGCTCACAAGCTCACATGATTGAAGATCATAGCCATCAGTTTGGTTTCTTTTTCTTCCAGCTTCTGGAAATCCAAAGAATACTGCCATGGAACATGGAGGTTTCATTTATGTGCTATAACTACCAGCAGTGATTTTTGAGGTGCAGCATTCAAATACTTCCTGTCTAGGCTATGAGCAGGAATGAGGCTGGAGGAGAGATCATGCATGTGTCTACAGGTATCCCCTGCTTTTCAACGGTCCACTCTCTCGACACGTTTCTATTCTAACCAGAAGTCATTCCTTCTGCGCATGCTCTGCTCTTTTGGCTTGTCTCGTCGTGTTTGCACAACCGATCAGGTGCTGCTGCTTCTCCCTCAATCGACTTGGGGCCAACTTTTCGTGCAGCCTATTATGCTTTTCATACAGTATTCATACAATGCATATTTGTGCTTATAACATGCATTTATTTATATTTGGTATATATAATGTGTTATTTAGGCTTTTGCATGCATTCACAAGTGATATTGACATTTTTCAGTGGCCGTTTTGCATTTACAAGCTAAAAATAGACTGGGTTCCCACTTTTCGATGGTTTCCGGTTTTCGACAGTGCCCTAACCCATCAAATAAGCGGGGGACCCCTGTACTCCCACTCACTGGGTGGCAGGTGGCAGGCAGTCTCTAGCAGTGTCATGAGCCCGCCCTTCTCCTCGTCCGCCACTCAGGGAAAAAGTAAGGTGCTAGCAGTGCAAACTACCTCTTGGGCAGCCATTGATAACTCGGCTGAAAGCGGTTTTGCCTGTGACTCACCACCACCACAGCAGTCTTTCAAGAAAGCTAAGCCGATTATTTGCAGCAAATTTTGTATTCATCAGATTTCACAGATGCATTTGTCAAAACAAACCAGCCCTCCAATCTGATTTGCAAACTTGAAAAGTGCAATTGATTTCAGCCGGAATCCTTCACAGCTCTCTGCTGTCTCTATGCCACACCATGTGATAATTGCCCACTTCATTTCGAGTGCTCTCTCCCCTTCTTACCTTGAACTAACCTATTCAGTTGAAGAGATCCCACGGTCTCACGCGTCTCTCTCTCTGCACACTAATCAAATTGTTCTTTCCATGTATCTTCCCTCCAGCTCAGGGCTTGCCACATAACATAGCATTCCTGACGATGCCAGAATTCTGTCTGTGCATTTCCTTGCCACAAAGTTTCCAAGGGGAAATTCCTGCCTACTCCACTATTCCAGGCACACGTCCTTTCCAAATTCCCCAGTGCAGGCTCCCACAGGGAAAGGAATGGAGACTTCTGGAAATGGTGGTTTAGACGTCTGGGAATTCTCATCCCAGAATTACAGTACTGTCCACTGTATACATCACCAGTACTCAAGGTACTGGACACTCTACTGAGGGCAGAAATTCTTCCAACTGGAAAGAAATGTTTGCTTCTTTAACTTCTCTGTTGCAAGCTGATGTTGCAGCTCGGACTCCCAGGAGCTCCATATCACAGACACTGCATTTCTGGGTTGGCTTCTTCATAAGTACAGCACAGAACACCCGGATGAGGAGCGCCTGGATAACAGCTAAAAATGGTTGTTTGTGTTTTTTTCTGTAGTGACACACTATAATCACTGTTCCCGCAGCTTGTTACTTGTGAGTCTGTTCTCAGGAAGCGACAAGACTTTGGACTGGTTTCAAGCCTCCGTGTTTAAATTCCTTCTTTGTACGTATAGTACAAACTGGCAGCATGTCGAATTCCTGAAAACGCCGTGCAATTACATGAAGGCAAGAGACAAGGGCAGGCCGTGCAGTGCTACAAATGTGACCAAAGCCAAGTTCAGACACGTCGCGAAGCATCTGAAAGCGAGATTTTGCAGCCATTCCGGCTGTACATTTACCTCCTATGTTACTAGGGACAGCCCTTCCTTAAGCAGAGGGACGTTCCAGAGGTGGCTCGACAGGTTCTGTTTTGGATGTGAGAGCCGTGGTGGAGACTATTTAAGGTGCTTTCTGCTCGTTCATCACAAACATCTGCGACAGACACGGCTGCAAAACCGATCACTCCCTAGTTGCAGGCTACAGTGCATCTCCCTGGCTAGTAGGAGAGACTCAGTGGGTGGCAGCCGCGGGTCTTCATCATGGGGCATGGAAGGAGAAACACCTTCCAGCCTTCTTGTGGTAACATCAAGTGATCATCGCCCGGCCATTAAGAAGCACTTGAATATACTGCTGTGGGCAGCTGGTGCTCTTTGTAATGGAGATTCCTGGTTAATAGCCGGGATGCTGAGTTAATGGCCAATAGAAGTTCTGGAGAAGACTCTGATGCTGGGAAAGATTGAAGGCAAAAGGAGAAGGGGAAGGCAAAGGATGAGATGGTTAGACAGCATCACCGATGCAACGAACATGAAAATGAGCGAACTCAGGAAGATAGTGGAGGACAGGAAGGCCTGGCGGGATATGGTTCATGGGATCATGAAGGGTCGGACACTTAACGACTGAACAACAACAAGATGTTTCTGGTGGGAGCTATACAGATCTGGACTGTCTGGAAAGTTGAAAAGCTAACAGAGCTTGGAAGAGGTGCCATTTCCCCAGGCTCTGGGGAGGGGCTGATGCAAGGTGTGAATATAGAGGAACTGGGGTTATTTTAGGGGGATAGTCTGCAGGGGGGTGGAGAGAGGGAGAGACAAAATGTGGAAGGCATCTTGGGGTGCTGCAGGACCTCTCTCTGGGGATCGGATGTGAGGTAGCAGATCTACTACCTGCTAGGGCTTGTCCCCCCCCCCTGCTCTACTTGCACATTTGTAAATAAATAAACCCAGTATGACACCATGAGCCCCAAGTGCTGCAAAGAAAGCCACGCCTAGGAGATGGTGCCCCTGGAACATCTCACCACTTGGAGAAGTGGGGAGTGCCTGACAATAAAGAAGGTCACTGTTTATCTGGAAACCTGAACACGTATGATGAGATGATGTAAGGCATGGGAGGATTTGTGTTTAACATGTCTGTATAAAAATGGGGTCTTTGTATGCAATTATTATCAAGGCAGTGAGGCAGGTGGCAATTTGGGAGGATCATCATGGACTCATGGAGTGGAAGTCAGATTCTACCCACTGCCCCTGCCTTCCACACATAGATCAGCTCGTCTGTGCACAGACCCTATCTGCATACTGGCTGTAAGTGCTGCAACACATGATCACATGGAGATGCATGTGTGGGCTCTCTGGGTAGACTGCCCATGGAGATCAGGGGGCAGGGCCAGCAGGTGTCCATCTTTCCCCCTCCATGTATGGATGAGCCCCATCATTGCCATCTGCTCCCAGCTATTGATGCATCGGCCGAAGCATCCATTTATGCAAACAGGTGTTCTCCTCTCTCAGGCTGGAAGTCATGAAAGGCCACAAACATGCAGCGAAGGGGGAAGGATTGGCTTTTCCATCTGTTAGAGCTGGTTGGCCACCTCCAGCAAACAGGGGTGTGGGATGGTGGGGGGGAGACCATTTGCCAATTTTGCCCGGTGCCTTGAAGTACATGCATATTCATTGCTTACAGATAGGCACTAATGGAAGTTGCAAAAGCGCAGCTCAGAAGCAAAACATCTCGTCCTTCTGGCTCCGGCACAGTCTGGTGGCAAAAATGGATGTTCGCTTTATGTGGTTTGCACCTCTCAAGGGCTGACACTTGCATGTCAGGGCCTGCTGACACCAGTGTTAATAATGGCACGCAGGACTTCTATAGTCTGATAGCCCTTTTCATAAACTAGGCTCAGAGAGACAGACGTGATCTCAGTCATCCTTACGACAATCCTGTGCAATAGGCCAGGATTATCATCTCAGCAGCATTACAGGTGAGGGTGAGACTTAGAGAATGTTGCTCCTTAGTTAGGGCCACTCATTGAATCAATGGCTGAGCAGCGACTTGATTTTCCCCGCTCATGGCATATGTTCTAAAATGGGCACTGGTTGAACGTGCTCAAAACCATGATGAGCAGCGAGAAATGATCCCCATTTCCCCGGCAAGTAGGCTTACTCCTCTTCCCAGAAGGGGACAAGTGGCTATTTGCATAGATGGATACATTTGTTGGCAGCCATTTCCCCTGATAGGGTCTTCCTTGAGAGTCCTTTGGCAAGGCAATCTTGAATTGTCTTGTGATTGGGAGGGTCAAGCCTTGCATGCAGGGCTGGCCAAGAACTCCTGGCGCCTGAGATGGTGTGCCAAATGCTGTCCCCCCTTACCTGGTGCAGTGCCAACTTCTGCTTCTCCTACATTCTAGCCCACTGCTCTCCTCTCCTCCACACTTCTGTCCCCCTCTTCCCTTTCCGATCCAGGGAGTGGGAGGAGGAGGCAAGTGAGCAGACAGAAGTGGGTGCCCTCCGTCCATCTGCTGCCTGAAGCCTCCACTTCAGTTGGCCTCATGGATGGGCCGTCCCTACTTGCTTATGTTAGAGAGGGGAGAGAGCGACTGAGAGGGAGACTGGTGAGAGAAGAGAAGGATCTGCTTACATTGGTACCGGCGGAGCAGAAATCAATCAGATGAAGAATAGAAGTTATATTGCATGGCATGCCTCTGCTGGTTTAAACAGTGCCGCAGTGGTAAATTTTGAAGTGCAGGAAGTCTTCATGATGCACCTTAGCAAACACCCCTAGCAAAGCCACAGCCACATTGGCACACCAATAATCCATGGAGCCTTCCTAGTGTCGGAATTAGAAACATTCTGGGTGGGGGACGGGGGTGGTTCCGAGGACAGCAAGTTCTGTCTTGTGTAAGAGAACACGGGAGAATAAGGAACAAGCAATTATTGGGGGGGGGGTCACTGATTTGTCACTGGCGCACCACCTGAGAATAGGCTGCAGCCAGAAACTTGAGCCACAGTTGCTTGGCACTGCCTCTCTCCAGCCCCACCACACACAGTCCATGCCGCTTGCAATGAGCTCGGCAGCACACTCTTCTTGTCCACGTCAGATCAGTGAGAGGAGACAACAGCTCCTCCCAGCACCCCAGGCTGAGCTACTAGCCTGCAGAAGTGCAGCAGGTCAGGATAGGATCGCCCTGATCATAGCGGGGGAGCAAAACCTCCGCATGGCTGGCCTGGCGCAAGAGGATATGCTGAGCGATCGTGTGCAAGTGACCACGCTCGGAGAGAGAGAGAGAGAGAGGGAGAGAGAGAGAGAGAGAGAGAGAGAGAGAGAGAGGCACAGACAGAAAGGTGCGATGCGCTTGGAGGAGACAGTGTTGCTGGCTGGGGGCTGCCTTCCTCCCTGACCACTGTTGCAGGGCTAGAGCCCTCCACCACACGCAGAATCCTCCACTCTTACATGGCCCTTCTTCTGCAAGATAGAAAGTGGCATTTCTACACAAAAGGAGGAGCAGCAGCTTGACCCCCCCCAGCTGTCTTGACAGAGAGGGTGAAAGCTGCACCCTAAATAGCTCTGTGTGTGTGTGTGTGTGTGTGTGTGTGTGTGTGTGTGAGAGAGAGAGAGAGAGAGAGAGAGAGAGAGAGAGAGAGAGGACAGAGAGAGGACAGAGAGGGTGGCATCAGGGGCTGCCTGAGAGATGATCTGGTGGGCAGGACATTCAAGGGACTTGTGTGGGCTGCAGATGGGATGACTGCGGAGGAGGGGAAGGTGAAAGGCAGTGAAGCTCCGTGCTGGACGAGAGAAGGCGGGGCCTGAGCGGCCGGAGCAAGGCCAAGAGGAGCTGTGACAGAAAGGAGGCTTGGCTGGGGACAGGGGTCAGAGGAGGCTGATAGTGCGAGAAGGGGGTGCAGGTGTGCGTGGAGAGCGTCTGTACTTCAGACTCCGTGATGATGGGGGGTCTCCCTGCAATTGCTTGCATCAATTGATAGCAGTGTTCTGATCAGCCAGAGGAAGAGTTGAGTGGGGTTTTCTTCCGCAACATGATGCCATGATGTCACTGTCTCTCACCCACCATCCTGATGCATATGCTGTTCATCATGGGCATGGCAAGACTTCACCACCATAAGTGCAATACATTTCAAGATGGTTGCCATGCACCAACCTGGGAACTCCAGTACTGTATGTGCAACACTGACGGCCCAATCCTATTGGGCCGGTTGCAATGCCGTAATGCTAGTTAGGAGGTCACAAAGGCCTTATTGCTGGATCTGCCATCTGAAATGGCTGCAGCGATGGTGGCTGGCTCCGGCTCCTGACTCTGCATGGGTGGGAGCTCAGGTAAGCTGGCAGGGTGGACGTAACAGGGCGGGGTGGTCGGGTGGGTGGAACAGGGCAGAGACATGTTGTGGAGGAGGAGTGTGTTGGGGGTGGGAGAGGGTGTGTCCTGTGCCAGTATGCTGCTATCCCCTTCCTTGCCTCCCAACATGCCCCCCTTCTCTCCTCGGATTTGCGCCAGCCAAAGAGCTGGTGCAGGTCCAAGGAGACCCATTAGTGACTGGGAGGCTTACAGGGAGGTTGAAAAGAAGTTCCCTTATTTCTCCCAAGCCTCGTGATCATCCCCCCCCCCCCCGCCAGCATGCAGTGCAGCCCATTTTGACGTGGCTGCATGCTATGGCAGGGCAATGGATAGGATTGGGCAGTGAATGCATCAATTGTGCTTGCATTTTTTCTTAATGAAAATTGCAGCCACACGGGGGAGAGGGGCACCAATCAGGATCAGGAGGAGCACAGTGTGCAGTGCACAGGAAGGGGGCATTTCACCCTTTCCCCTGGTGCTATAGTCCCAACACTGCTATTCACTCCATGCGAGAAGCTTCCCTCCCAGGCTAACCACAGCTTTTTTTGTCCAGTCTGCATGGCAAGGGGAAAAGGATTAAATACCCCATTCTCATGTATTGTGGTCCCAATTGTAATTTCTCCTCCCCCAAAGTTGTGGTTTTAATTAAGGGAAAAACCACAAGAAGACACACTCTGGTTTGACCCTGCACTTCCTGGGATGCTGAATGTTGGACCCAATAATAGCCAATTTCATACTTGCACAACATGATTGCAGTTTGCAGAAGACACCCTGCTCAGCCCGGGGCCACGTGTGCCCGGAAGCAGCTGCTAAGTGAGGAACCCTCTGCACAAACAGGTGGAGTGCAATGATTTCCGGGCCTGACCAGTCAGGACAGATACATCGTGCCTATCAAAGGCCGTCTACTCTGGATTGGACCCCTTCCCCACCAGATAGTGGAATGGGACAATTCTTGCTGATCTGTCACTCACAGTTAGATTTACACAGCCTTAAAGGCTCAAAAAGATTCAGGGGGAAAGGGGGAGGGAGGAGGAGACAGATGTTTTGCAATGTCTTCTACATATTTTTTTTTTCCAAAGAGGGTATTCTCCGAATTATGTTGAAACTGAACGGCAAGGAGGAACAGAGGGAAGGAAGCTGCTGTTAGACCTTGCTTGGTGCAGAATGATACCCATGAGCTTTTCAGGCCCCCAGTTTGAGCAGGTAGCATGCAGCCAAAAGCACAAGCAGAGCTGCTGGAGATGTCGAGGTTCCTTAGCCTTTTGGTGTCTTCTGCACTGAAAGCAGGAAGCCAAACAATGGACCGCCCAGCCCAGGTCGGTCATGCAATGCTGAAGCAAATAAAAGTGGGCAGAGAACCAAGATGGGCCCACTAAAGGATCATGGTTTTGGCTGTTGTTAGGATCCAACATGGGGTGTGTGCATGAATGGGTTTTAGCCCTTTTAGGGAATACACACTGGCAAAGACCACCTGAAAGGCTATACAGAGCTCTTCAGGCATTTTGTACCTATTTTGCACACCTGGGATGAGAAGTCAGAATCCCACCGCCTCAGTCCTTGCTTTGGCCCGGAGCTCATTTTGGGGGCAGAGGGAGGGAGTGTTCAGATGGACAGATGATGAGCGACAGAAAATGGCAGCCACTCTGGAACCCGTGGTCAGAGGTGACTGACTGCTCCACAGTATAAATATTGCTTCCTGAAAAGGCTGGCCCTGGTTTGTTTTGAACCACAGTATTCCACAGGGCTTTCTGCAAATCCAGTGCCTTTTCCTTGCAATCCTAGATGAAGACGCATTCCATCCCACTGGCAAGCGGCAAGCGTCACCCTGTGCCAATCGTAAGTACTGGAAGTTCAAATCAAGCACAGAAAAGCTGCGATTTGTTGCACCAGCTCTTATCTGTGGGAGCAGCTTTGGCTGTTTGTTCAGCACGATTAAGTAGGCAGGGAGATCCAGAGAGGTTACTGTTGCTGATGAGATATATAATATTCTTCTATTGTGAAAGCCCAGGTATTTTCTCTGCCCCACCCTTGCTTAGCCCTGCCAGAAAACACACCCTGGTGGCTCTCAGAATAAGAGAGAAATACCAGAATGGATTAGCGCAACCTTCCCTCTGTGTGTGTGTGTGTGTGTGTGTGTGTGTGTGTGTGTGTGTGTGTGTGTGTGTGAGAGAGAGAGAGAGAGAGAGAGAGAGAGAGAGAGAGAGAATCTATTCCCATGCAAGGTTATTCATAAGCTCATTCTTCCTTCTTCCACGAGGCTCAGATAGAATTTCCAACAAAAGCACATCAATGTAAACTAGTTTACATTCCTGTTGCACCTGAGTTGACAAGGTGAGCAGCAACCATCCGGTGTGATTTCAGGGAGGGTGGATATTCAATATCAGAGACCCAGTGTTTGCCTAAATGTGAGATGGGACACACCATCGTATGCAACTCTCTAGGAGGGAGGGATGGCAAAGATTGGCAAGGATGTTAAAATAGGGTTTTAACCATTTGGAAGATGTGTATGGACTTTGACAAAACTTGCAAACCCAGGAAACAAACAGTCCAAAAAATATAAAAAAAATTCTCAGATGTTTCAATCTGAGTTATTCAAAAGTAATAGTAATGCAAAAATAAAAATAAAAATGGGAGGCTTCATTTCTATATTTAAACATTTGTTTTCTGTTCTGAAACATTTGTCAAGTTTCGTTTTGTTTCTGAAGGATGAAGCCACCACAGCTTTTAAGGTGTGTCCCCCCCTTGATGTGAGAAATGTCCTGAAATTGCTTCTTTCCTTTGGAAAGTTGGAGAAAAAGAACGAAAGTGCCATTTCCATTAAGATCAGTCCTCTATGCAATCTTTAATATAGCTTTCTTTGAGTCAGTTCATGCCAGCTCTGTAGATTGACTGGAAAATGGGCAAGGCACCAGAGCCAAAAATTACCCCCACATGATGGCTGATCTCCCCCCCCCCTAACTGATTTAACAGCTGAGACATCAAATGCACATTGCACATACAGAAGAGACACCCTGTCAACTGTCAGGTTGCTTTCCTTGATAATGAGTTTAGGGCTCTTTTCCACATCACATTTCCTTGTTTGTCTTCTTGCAATGTGCAGGGAAGCAGCAGCCGCACATTAGACATCCACCACCTACAGTGGTCAGGTGCAAGGGGAGATGTCTGAATGACTGACAACATTTCAGGAGTTTTGCCAGAGGCAGGCTGTAGAGAAAGGGTGGCCAACCTTTCAACATGAATGCTCCTGCACCTTTAATGGTTGTACATTTCAGCAGGTGCAGCTGCTTTAGCAGCAGCACCAGCAATTGCAGCTGCCCAGATTCTGTCTTCTACACAACTCTAAAGAACGCAGAGGCCCTAATGCTGGAAGTTTGGCCACCCCTGCTGTAGAGCTTCTCAAATCGCCATTCATATCAACAGTCGTTTTTCCCCACACTTTCTCAACACAACAACATTTCCTCTAACTTAAAATGCAGGGAACTGTAACTGTCATTGCGTGATGTGAGGTGGGACAGAGAGAGTGAGATTCAGGAGTACATCAAACTGGGTCTTTTTTTTTTTTTTTTTTTTGGTAACTGACAGAAAGTGGAGTCCTGCGTTGACTGTCAGGGGCTTGGCAATGTATTTCACAGAACAGGGCTCCCTCTGGGAAAAAAAGGTTGCCTTCAGAGCGTCAGTTTCAGAAATTCTATCAAACTCTATTGATACTAAAAATAGGCTTTCAGTTTGGTGGAGAACTGAGAGTGCATTTAAGGCTGGTGATCCATTTTTTACTCGCAAAATCTCACCATGAGGTTAATGGTTAAAAAAACCCTCTAACTCTTCAGTGGCTACCTGCTTTAAGGTATCCCAAGTGATGAAACAGAGACACAGCCATGAGTGTTCGTTCAAGTTCCACAGAAAAATAACAGTGCCCCATAGCTGAATCTCTCTCTGTCTCTCTCTGTCTCTCTCTCTCACACACACACACACCACACAAGGGTATTTTTGTAAGAACGAGTAAGCATACAGGAATTGCTCCTTGAGGAATGAACTCGGGTACACCTTGCGATGACGTCTCCCTGTTAATGCTCATCACATGTCAACCAGTGACCTCAGGACACAGCAGCAATTTTAAAGGAGTTCTGAGTAAGTGCAGAAATGCAAGCATCATAAACTTCGTGCAAATTTCTGCAGAACTTTGCCCCTGTCTGTGGAGTGCTCCTTCCTTCCTCAGCAGCAGCACCGTGGCAGGCAATTCGTAGCAGGATCCCTTTAATGGTACGCAGGAGTTCAAAAAGCGCATTTGGGCAGGGATTCTATGGGTTGGATTTCAAAGGGAGGAATGTCAAAAGAAGAGATTCTCCAAATGTAAATGGCCTCCAGATGTGGACTTTCTTCTCCTGATCCAGACTTGGGGGTAGGGAACAGGGAACGCTTTAAGTGTTTCTCTGAAGCAGAATGGAAAAAACGCCTTCACTACTACAATGGGGGGAGGAGGAGGAGCAGACACAGAACCAGAAATTAGCAGCAAGAGGAAAAACTGAAGCATGTTGGAAGCATTTCAGGGCGTGCATTGTGTGTGAAATAATATTCCCCCTGTGTGCATGGCATGGTAGTATTTCAAATTACACGTCAGCCATCAACAATCCTATCCAAGCTCAAGCAGCTTAGCATGGGATGGGCTCTGTCCAGCAGGGGATAGAGAGGAAGGGATTTAACTTTCAGGAAATTCAGCATCCCCCTAATCAGGGCTTCTGATTCAATCTTGCCTTCTGAAACTCCTCCCAAGACGCCTGGCAGAGAGAGACAAAGGCAACAGTCATCATCAAATACTGCTGGAGAGGATGCTCTATAGCACATTGACACTCTCTCTCTCTCTCTCTCTCTCTCTCTCTCTCTCTCACACACACACACACACACACACACACACACACTGGGACTTACTTCTGAGTAGACAGAATTTTTATATATATAAAATTAACTAATACGTAGAGCATGTGGTGGTGGAATGTTATGTGAACATATGAAACTGCTTTTTACTGATGGACAGTGCAAGCCTATGATTATCTACTCAGAAGTAAGTCCCATTGTGTTCAGTGGGACTTCCTCCCAGGAAGGTGTGCATACTATTGCAGCCTCAGGCTCTTAATCCACTGAGCCCAGTCATCTCCTCCAACTGGGCGTGACTGTACAAGCTCTTGACCAAAGGTCTCTCCTATCCCAGTTACCTGTGATCCATTAACGGGAGATACCAGAGATTAAGCCTCGCCGGGTTTTCTGCTTGCAAAGCATGTGCTGTTGTACCACTGAACACAGGATGTTCCCGAATCCCTCCTCCCTGTCGGCTTGCTGTGGTCACCATCAGAAACCAACATTCCTTTTCAGGGTTTACAGCTCAGTTGATTGACAGGCACTAAATATGAAACAATGGCCACAGTCTTTTCCTCGAACTCATGCGCAGAAGCTGCTGCAGCACCCTGTAGTTGATATTCACAATGCATATTTCTCAGAAGGGTGGCTTTTAACCATCAGTCACAGGGTGTAACAATATGATTGGTGGTCATGTCCATTGACCCTATTTCCGGAGTAGTCTGAGTGGATCTGCTACCATAATTGGGACAGATCTGCTACCCCTGCTAGCTGTTGTTGTTGTTGTTCAGTCGTTAAGTTGTGTCCGACCCTTCGTGATCCCCTGCTAGTATGTACCCCTAAAAATCCCCCATTTTAAAAACCTTGCACACGTGTAGTGCACAGGCAATGCTGCCATTCCCTTTCCTGCCTGGATTTAGTTCCACATTATGCTGAATTTATTTTGACAGAAATGGTAATTTGTTGAAGGTGATTTTTGTCTCTGTGGTATAGTTTGGATTTGAACATATACAGCTACACAAACATACAGTATGTACATTTCATATTACAATTTTGCTGCAGGAATTGCACTTCCAGATACAGAGTTTGGAGCAGGAATTTTCATCCAAAGGAATAATAAGAGGCTTTCATTTCTTTTCACCACCAATCTGGATGGTTTCAAGCAAGAGAGTCCTATCACCTTCTCCTCTGTTGGGGCCCAGAGGCAAATGGAAAAGCATCTCAGGTATGCAGTTAATTTAGGTGTTCCTGATCTGCAAATCTCTCCCACACCCACCCCCTCTTAGGCTGTTCCTTCTAACACAAGAATTAGTCATCTAACTGATGGAATAGTTGTCACATTTGCAGGTGGAAACCACAAGGAATGCCTCTTGACTCAGAGAAGGAGTGGACAGGTGTGTTCAAGCAGTATGGGAAACCAGCTTCTATCCCACCGCAACTGCTTCACTTCCCCACGAGGCTTGTGAAGCCATCATTCTGCACTGACAGGAGAAACCACAACCAGCAACGGCCTATTCTCCGCAGAACTTAAAGGAGAAGCAGTCTTGTCAGGGTCTAGAATAGATCCAGCCAGCTTATTAGGATGCCCTGGCCCAGAGCCCCAGCCCTCCCTTGCGTGCCCTGCTGAGTGCACAGCCCCTCTTGTTTCCAGGGCCCAGGCTGGAAGGCCGAAGCCTCAGTCAGTCCTACTTCCTCTGTTGCTGTTCCTCTGTTTCACTCAATCTCTACTCATGAGTTGCCAGCTCGAACTGAAACTACTCCAGTCCTGGAGATATTTCCCCCCAACGTGATCTAATGTTGAAACATTTGATCTCTCTCTCTCCCTCTCTCTCACACACACACACCTCTACCTTCCTCTGGTCTCTGTTTTTCAGCCCTCTGTCTGCTTAGTCATCCCACCTCCTTCGCTGACCTCAAGCATTACAAGTTTCCTTCAGAGCCCCTTCTTGCCCCAGCAGGTCTCCTTGGCAGACATTCGGACACCCTTATTTTCTAGCCGCTTCTTGGGAATGTTCTGGAGTGAGACCGTGTACACCTATGCACTGCAGCCTGTGTCAGTGGTTTCACACCCCGAGCGTCCTTCACAAGAGCTTTTTGAGCTCTCTTCTCTTGGTGTCTTCCTGTGTTTGATCATCCCGTTTGGTCAGAGTCCAGATGGGCAGGCACTTAGGGAAGTCAAGTTAGTCATCCTAAATCTTACATATTTTTGGCTTGGTGTTTGTGGTGGTGTTTTCTGTGGGACAGGTGGAAGATTCCTAGAAACCACTACAAACGCTGCTGTCGCATCACTTAAGGGCAAACAGGCTGCAAGTGGCTCCTTGAGGTGAGGGAGGATTGCTCAGTCATGGAGCACCTGCTCTGCAAGCAGAAGGCTCCAGTCCAGCTTCAGTCTCCTTTGCACCTCCAGGTAGGGTTGGGACAGATTCCTGTTTTGAAACCCTGGAGAGCTGTTGCCATTCAGTGTAGACACTGGAAGGATCAATGGTCAGCCTCGGTGGAAGACAGCTTCATGTGTGTGTATATCTCAGCTGTGACGTCAGCAAAGACTTGCACAATAGAACGTCTCGGTCCCACTGATTAATAGACTTAGGCTGCAATCCTATCCAATTTATACCACTGGTGTAACCAACGGGGGAGGGAAGGGCGAGAGGCTTTGTAGGGGAGGGGAGATTTAAATCCCCTTTGAAGGGGATTTGAATCCCCTTTTTGGGGCTTCCCGTTCTCGCTGCACTGCTGGTTACTCCAGTGGTGTAAGTTGGATAGGATTGCGCTGTTAGACTGCAATCCTATATGTATATACTTTCCTGAATACAATGGAACTTACCTCTGAGTAGACATGCATAAGATTGAGGTATTAAATGGTGTCCGTATCAGGTTGCTGAGGGCCCTGGAACAGAATCCTGCACTGGGCTCCCATGCAACACCCCCCCCCCCGACATTGCCACTGCGGGCCACAATGAGGGCTGGCCAGGCCAGGTGGGCCTGTGATGGGTGTGGGCTGCCAGCCAGCACCTGACCTGGCTGATTCTTGATGCCCCTGTTTGCCAGTGTTTGTTCTGATCAAAGAACAGAGTGAGGATTTTTTCTTTAAATGCATGCACTTTAACAGTGATCGCACCGCTGCCCGGGATGCAGGGAACATCTGCTTTTCCAATAGGTCTCGCCTCTTAAAAGTTCCAGCGTCTCCCTCCCACTGAAATATCTGTTTCACATTATTTCCCCAAGATAAACGGCTTGCATATTTCTATGCTGAATCTCACACGATTGTTTCCTGCCCATATGGTGTCTCAAAAATGAGGGAATAATAAATGGAGCGACAATACATTACAAAAAACTAAACCAAAACAAAACCTGATGCTTAGCCACATAAACTGCATGTCTGTGCATTTGTGCATGAATGAAAGGGTGGGGGAGGTGAGATAAAGACCCTAAATACACTGGTCATTATTCCCAAGCTGTATATATGTGTAACTCCACATATATTTTTAATCGTATAGGGAGAGTGGGTGGGAGCTGCGTCCATATAACATCTGTACAAGTTACAATAGTTATGCAGGCGATTCCAAAGCTAATGCTGAGAGGTAGTGTTATACTAATATAAGCGGTTATGGATAGTTTTGCCAATAGTTTGCTATGAATAGTTTTGCCAAATGCTTGCTGTGTGCCAGTGATGTAGACTTGAGTCTATTGACTCGGACTCGAGTCGGACTCGAGTCGCGTCAATGACTTGACTCGGCGATTGTAAAAGACTCGAAAAACTCAACTCGAGACTTGGAGCCTTTTACGACAAGTCCAATTTTATTCAGGTTTAAACCCATTTTCCCCATTAAATAAATAGGGACTTGCAACTTACAACCAAAGACTCGGGACTTGGGGGCAAAGACTTGGGACTTGACTTGAGAGTTGGACCCAGAGACTTGGGACTTGACTCGAGACTTGGAGTCAGAGACTTGATCCACATCCCTGCTGTGTGCTGACTCGGTGGCCTTAGGAAAGCCACTCTCAGCATCTGTCCCACACTTTAAGGGAATAAAAATAAAAACTGCCCTACCTTACAGGGTTGTTGTAAGGCTTACAAAATCAAGAGTCCAATCACATCCCCACCCCATGCAGTTGTGCCAAAAACGGGCATGCTGTATTTAGTGCGGGGGGGGGGCAGATTGAGAGACTTCAGAATGGAAAGGGATTTGAATCCCCTACCCCTGTGTAAGCCTCTCAACCCGCAATGGTTCTTCTCGGACTTGTGCTAGTGATTTCGCTAGAGCAAGTCAGTGGCAAGAAAGGGGGCAGGGAGGCTGCTGACAGTGGGGATAGGATCCAGCGTGCGGCTTTGGCACTGGATCCACCCCCTCCCACAGCCTACCCACCTCATTACGCCCTTCCCCCGTTTCACCCCTTCCCGCCCCTGTTACGCCTTCTCCCACCTCTCCTGTTGGTTTACCTTCATCAGGGGGCGGCAGGGGATCCTCCGGCTGCTGCAGGAAGGTTCGGGCCTTCCTGCTGTCACCCCGGCAGCACACTACAAGGTGCACTGCTGGGAAGCCCTTTCCGGGCACTTCGCAACAGTCACCGCCAGTGGAACGCACATTCCGCTGGCAGCGAGGGCCCATAGGATTCGGCCACAAGTGTATGAAGTGTTTTATACATGCTAAAGTGCTGTATAAGTGCTGCTTATTATTATTACATTTCCTATGTAAAGCAGCAGAGGTGAAGTGTTAAAAACTATTTTAACTACCTGTTCATGAAAAAGATAAAACAATTTAATTTTTGTGCCATTCATACTGAGACAAAACGCATCTTTGAAATTTAGGTGGGTAACACTAGATATCCGACATTAAAAAAAAAAATCACCTCTTCATTTTTTAAAAAAGATGGTGCCTATATCTCGCAGATAATTTGATGTATCCTTATAGCTGGAACAAGATCCAAAGCTAATCTCTCTCCAGGAAATGCCACAGACATGCCAATGTTTTCTTATTCCCTTTTGTCATCAAACAAGGAGCAGCAGCTGGGAGAGGTGAAGATCTTAACATCTTTGCTCGGTGCAGTTTCGTGCTTCTGCAGTAGTGGCCAAAGGGACGGGAACTGCAGCCTCACCCCAAAGCTCCACCGAGCATGTGATGTGCCGTGAGATGCAGGCTCAATGCAGGAAATCCAAGATGGTGACCAACATCTCATACTCTCCCACTGCGGCTGTAGGCGCACCATGTCACCTTCCCCTGACGTAAGTGACAAGTGGCCAACTTCTCCGAATAGGCCAATACAATCAGGAGAGGCACACCTCAGCTTGCCATAAGGTCTGGCTCCAGGGTTTAGGAGGCCCTTGGTAAACTGCCCTCCAAAGGCTGATGACCTCTGGACAGGTTACATAGGAAGCTGCCTTATACAGTCGGACCTTTTTATCCACAGGTTTTTTATCCACGGATTTGACTCAACACGGATGGCCAAACTGTGGAAGAGGGAGTCCAACCGCACTACATTACCTCTTTTTTCAGCGTTGTCGGGGGTCTGCCAGCCACTTCCAGCCTCCTGCGCGTGTCCAAACCGCTGAAAAATGCAGCCGGGAGTCTCTGGCACCATTTATAGGTTGCTTCCAGTAGTGCCTTTTGTTTTTTCAGTCAGTTTAAACAAATTCAGGAGGAGGGAAGCGGCAAAGATGCTGGAAAAAAAGGTAACGTGGCACGTCTGCTCCAGACCCCTCCTCTCCGGATTTCATACAACACTGATTTTCTTATCCACTGTTGTTCCAGGAACAGAATCCCAGTGGATAAAAAGGTCCGACTGTACTGGATCAGGCCATTGGGCCATCTAGCTAGGTATGTTCAACACTGACTGGCGGTGGTTCTCCAGGGCTTCAGATGGATATTTCCCAGCACTACCTGGGGACGCTAGTGATTGAACCTGGAATCTTCTGCATGCTGCGCCCTGCCATTGCATTATGGCCGCAATGGTAAGCCCTTGCAGGAGTTGCTCCTCCACGTCCACATCAAGTCTCTGGATGGAGAGGTAGTCTCAAGGATTGCTAGTGGGCCCTTATGTCGTGTGTGTATATTACACCTGCTCTGATTTCCCTTTTCGCATTACTGTCGCTTTTGCCTTCCAAGCAGCTATTTTCGGGGATGCAGAGATGGAGGAGTTCCATTAGAATGTATTGGCAATGCAAATGCCTCGCACCTGGAAAAATGGCCTCAGGGGGGGGGGACCCACCTCCCCATAGTTGACTCTGGTGCACTGACAGCACCATCGTTTTATTGAACGCAATGGGAAACAAAAATGAGAATTATGCAAAGGATGGAAGAGAAACAAATGAGTAATGAAATGAATGTGATTTCAAGAGATGAATAAGTAAAGAATGAGATATTTAATCATGAAAATGTATTGGGTAATGAAGTGAATAGTTTTTTCTTGCACATCCCAGAGTGCAAAGTCAGATGACTGTACTTTTTTTGTCTGAATAGCAAGTCTCACAGACTCATGAAATGTATGAATGAACTATGGACTAGTGGACTGAGCATAATTCTAAAACCCATTGCATTGCTTTGCTTAGCATAGATCAAATGTTGTTTTAACATTTTTTCCCAGAAAGAACATCAGATTCCCTTGGTTTTATCAGATTACAAATACCTAAAACCTATGAATTAGGTTCCCAAACTAGAATAATATTTGAGGGTCTCTTTATTTACCTTCTGGTTTCTGAGCCTTAATTCTTTATGATCAGGACACATGTCAGTCATGAGGACTAGATTTTTTGTTTTAGTGAACACAGAAATGTTTTTGCTGCTATTAAAAAAAGAAGTGATCAAGCCTTTCCAATTGCCCCAGCCCAAAAGATAGTCCATAGTGAACTGTGAATTACTGTATGCCCTAAGGCTGCTAGTGCTTCCCCAATTATAAAATCTTAGGACATCGCCTAGCCAGCTAAAATTAAGCAATCTTAGGTTCCACTGGTCGTAGTGAGATACTTCATCACATGGCATAGACCTGAGTACCAATTACTTTTTAATTAGTGTTCAGAGATCCCTGTAAAAGGATTAGCGTGATATTGCTATTAATAAACAGTGTTGTATTGTCCTTGTATCTGTTTTTCTTGTATGGGAGGGATGGGACCTTTGAAAAGCTGCCAAAAAAAATGGGAGGGCAGGAGTGTGACTGGAACTACCCAGTCCTGCACCTACCAGAAGGAGCCTGGCTTGCATTTCCAGGACGCCATCCAGAGCGGCGTCTGCAGAAGCAACAAGAGGAGCAACACGAAACAGAGACTGGTTTCTAGGCAGGTCTCGTCTTGTAGCCTCATCACCCCACTCCTGTGGCATCCCTTGCAAAGGAGAAAGGCAGGTGTCACCTGTCCAGATACCTCCAGGGGTGGAATTCAGCCTTAGCGCTGCCTTTCTTTACAAGTTATAGCCCACAACTATCAAGAGGGCTCCGTGTACACAAGTGGACTGGGCAGGGGTCTCCCATCCATCGTCAGCAATGGTAGGGAAACAAATCTCCAGGTACGCATGGAGTCTGGGGTCGAAAACAGGTGTACCTCCCTGCAGGAGCAGTGGCAGGGTTTTCTGCCCCACTTCTCCCTGCCCTTCTCCTTGTGCCAAAACAGCAGGCACTGCATCCTATGGTGGGGACGGGGGGGGGGAGGGACGGGGATGGGGACAGCCTGCCAGAGGCAAGTAGAAATATTTCCACTTACCTCCTGGTAAGCTGTGCAAGTCGCAATGGGTCTCCTCGGACATATACCACCTCTTTTGGTGGAGGCATCTGGTGGGGCCACTGTGAGATACAGGAAGCTGGACTAGATGGGTCTTTGGCCTGATCCAGCAGGGCTCTTCTTATGTTTTTATATGTCTGAGGAGAGGAAAGGGGAAAGGTGGCTTGAAAAGGAGGGGATAGGATCCAGCATACGCCATTGCCCCCAGATCCACCCCTCCCACCTCCTCCCCATCCCCAATTCTTCCCACCTTTCCACCCAGAAACACCCCAATCCTCCCACTCCCTCCCTGCACCTCCCACGGCTCACCCGCACCACCAACTCACCTCTTGCCAGTGGGTGGAGGCCTCACTGCTGGCCTGCTCACGTGGCTGCCAGTGAATGTGCTGGCGGCCTCAGTGCTCTTGCCAGCAGTTCCGGAGCAGGCAATGTGATTGTGCAGCATCCGCCAGGATCCAGGCACTTCCGCCTGTATCCTAGCAGCTCTGCTAGCAGAATGCACATTCCGCCAACGGAACCCAACTGATAGGACTGGGCTGTCAGTGGTGTTCTGAGTGCATCGTTAAAACCCATTTGTATGAGTATGCAGCGTATTATATACCAGTTACCCCTGTATACAGTATGACCCCTGCAGCATGGCTAACTTCTTCTCAGGCTACTCAACTAACGTTTGATGTCAGCTACTGGAGGAAGCATGTGAGTGGGGCCAATACTGTGGTTTCTTTCCACGCAAATGTTGCTCAGATGATGGAGATGTCACTCAGTCAGGTGACCGTCCAAATGTCTGGTCAACTTGGCCAAATGTCTGGTCATATGAACTGGGCCAGAATAATTTTGCCCTGGGCACAATGCAGGTCAGTGCTTCCACACCATAGGATGCTTCACATCTTCCAGACAGTCACTGCATCAGTGCTGCATCAGAAGCTGCCCCCGAGGCTCCTGTTGGACAGTGAGGTAGGGTTGCTTTAAGCAGCAGCAGCCTCAAGAAGCCTGGAGCGTTGGCAGCACAACCCTGTAGCCGTCACCCCTCAAGAGGAGCCCTCAGGAAGAAGGAAAACAGCTGTGGGGGCGCTCCACATTTTTCCTGGCCCAGGTCTTTCCAGTTTTCTTGGCTTTATGCTGGAACGGCTTCTCTGTTTTGTAATGTGTACCATTGATTGCTTTTATTCTTGTATTATTCTCATATTTTATTGTGTGCCACTCTGAGAGGTTCAGCTGAAGAATGATGAATAAGTGGTGTGTGTGTGTGTGTGTGTGTGTGTGTGTGTGTGTGTGTGTGTGTGTGTGTGTGTGTGTGTGTGTGTGTTTTAATGGCCTCGCCCTATCCTGTGATGCTAAACCTTGTCTTTTCTTTCCTTTTAAATCACAGAACCAGAGAGCCCTGCAGAGAATGCCACACAATCTCACGGTACAGAACCGGAACCCTCTTCTTCTTCCTAGGGCATCAATGAAAGCTCCTCTCTCAGGCCTGGAAGGAAGGCTCATGCGTGACAAACTCCACTCATCACAATGTTCCGAAGTAGCTCACATGTCTCTGCAAAATACTGCATCACATGGAGATCTTCAGACCTTGCACACCCTCCGTGCTTTCTAATAAAACGTTCCAGTGATGTGGCTTCTCCCATGACATCTTCAGCATCTCACTCTTCCTGGCCTCGGGTAAGTCATGGCTTACAGTTCATGAACTTGCGAAAGAGTGACGAGGCTCAGTTATGGGAAGCAACACTTTGCACTCGCGCCGTCGGAATCCAGCCTTCGTTTCCCTTTTGCAAGGCAGGCCTGGAGGGGCATGGTTCTCTGGAAGGAGGAAGTGGTCATTCCTTACACTTGGGTTAGCTCCTCCCACTTGGAAGGCAGAGTCAGCTTCGAACGAAGTCTCCTCCCCGTGGGAGGGCGTTCCGTTCCCCAGTCTGGCTCTGCCTTCGCAAGAGCAAGGTCACGCTTCGGACGACTTTTTACCTCAGCGAAATTTTACTATCTTTTCTCATTTTTCAGTTCCTTCCTTCGTCCCATCTTTTCTTCCCCTCCTTTACATCAGTTAGGGGGTGTGAGGATTGGCAAGAGCCCAGCTAATCGCTCCCTCAGTGTTTGGTCCTCGCCATTCCGGGAGGCCATTCAGGAGCGCTGGTGCTCTGGAGCAGCAATGGGCAAGAAGAGAGTATTCCACCCATTGCCTTTCCACTCCTTTCCTCCTCCAATCCCCCCCCCCCGCTGCATTTCCTCTTGTCCAGGTTTGCAAAGCTGAGTTTGTGTTGGAAACATATGCCTGGGACCCTTGCTGAGGCGAGAGTGACTGTAGGGTAGAAATTGGAGGGGGGGAGGGAAGGGTTAAGAGCCCTCCTCCCACCTGCTCGCCATTTCTCCTCTGGAATTGGCGAAGGCATAGCCCACCATCTGAGATGTCTTCCCTCAGATAGTTGAGAATGCGACAAATTAAAAATCGGTGTGGCTAGGTAATCATAAATTGTCTGTAGAAGGCAAATTGTATTTCCGCCTCATTGACTGACCTTTCTGGGCCTGCCCTGTCAGAATGGTTTCTTGTATTCTTTTCTCCACGAAGGCATTTAGTGCATTGCATCCTGTTTCTCAGAGTCCAACGAGGACAGGCTGCCCTCTCTAACTGAGTAGTCTCATAGCCTGAATGGACTGGGAAGTGTATTTGGAATGTATTTAGGGAGCTTGGGGGAGAAAGAAAAGATAGTTGTAAAGCTGACCTCATTCGGCTGGTTTGAAACAGCCCGATACAATGACATTTGTGTAGCAGCAGGGTTGCATGCAGGTACCAATCCAAGGCTTCGGCCAGTTCAAAAGAGAATGGATGTGTCTGCAGCACAGGATCATCTCGTATTTCTAGCTTAACACTTTGCACTAAATCAGGCTGGTCACCTTTCCCACTTTCAGGGACGCCCAGTTTCCAGGCTGATCTTTTGACTTTGCCGTTCTTTTTCCTAGCCATTTTCATGTTCCCTCCTTTGAAGTGTGGACTGTTCCTTAACAGACTGTCTCATGGACAAGTTCATCCACCCCATTCATCCTCAGTGACCTCTTTACACTCCCGTTCAAAAGCATCCCAATAATAGCAACCCAGAACTGAATAGCTGCAATAATTCTCTTTGATAGCAAAGTAACACTAGAAAAGAATTTATGCATGTGTTCTCAGGAGGGCGACACCTATGTCAATAAATCCTTCACCTCTCCCACCTTGCAAGTGTTCACATGATAAAGAAGGGACTTTGTGCAGCTGAATACCTGGGGATCACAGAAGTATAAGAAAGGCACCCGCAAAATGGTCTGAGAGCTCATCAAGATGCAGCCAGGAGCGGCTGATCCATGAGGCTGGGTGAAGCAGCTGCTCTGAGTGATGGGTTGGGGAGCGGCAAACTGGCAGCCAGGGCACCACCCTGAAGAGGGAGGGAGGGAGGGAGGGAGGGAATTGTGTCGCTTTCCTCCTCCAATACTGCTTCCAAAGATCTGATTGCTCTTCTTCCAGGAAAGCAACTGAGAAAAGACCCTCTTTTCCCCCTCCACCACCTGCTGCTTCTCCTAAACTGGTCGAGCTGGGAGGATGCTGGGAGCAGAAAGGTTTGCACCCAGGATCCTTGCCACCTGGCTAGTTTAGAAGGAGTGGCAGCAGCGGAGGGGGGTGGAGAAAAGGGGCTGGCACCTGGATGCAGCTGCCTTGCTGATGCTAAGTGGGTCTGGTTGGTGCCTAGATGGGGGGCTGCCTGGGAGCTCTATGTAAAGGTAAAGGTATCCCTTGACATTTAAGTCCCGTTGTGTCCAACTCTAGGGTGCGGTGCTCATCCCTGTTACGAAGCCAAAGAGCCAGTGCTGTCCGAAGACGCTTCCATGGTCATGTGGCCGGCAGGACTCTCCTTGCCACAGCGCATAGCGTGCGACTGGACACGAAACGCTGTTACCTTCCCGCAAGCGGGACCTATTTATCTACTCGCATTAACGTGCTTTCGAACTGCTACTCTGCCTTGAATTCCACCATGGAAGAAAGGTGGGTCATCAGTGTAATAAATCAAGGCAGGTCCGTCTCATCTGGCATGACCTGCACTGGCTTCGTGGGTCCTGGCTCCGCTCCTGTCCAAGGTATAGACCGGCAGGAAACCAGCCTGGACCGAAGCCTCCAGCATAGGTAGCACAGGGCAGAAATGCTGCATGTGGGCATCCAACTGAACATGACTGTCTTGCCTGTGAACACGCCTTCGGATGGTGGCCATGTGCGCTGGTTTCAGAGCATGAACATAGGGCTGCATGAAGGCCACGCCCTGAAGCTGGCATCCCAGTGGCGCATTCCCAGTGCTCCTCTCCTCCGTGAATCGTCAGCGTTCCCAGCATTGTGGCAGAAGCTGGTGCTGTTGGCTGGAGAGTGACTCATACGGACATCACCGCCCTGCTCTGTACCCAAGCAGTTGTTCGCCGTTTGTGAACACTGTATCCCTTCTGCATTGTTACCACGTTTGTAACTGTGTTTTCCTCCCCTTAATTGTTGGCAACCAGAAGTCAGTTTTTCTAAACAGACCTAGTCTAGTGTCATCTGTCTCTCGTGATTCATCGGGGCTAGAGGTCACTATTTTTTCTCCCCCCCCCCTTTTTTTTTTGCAGGCTGTGGTCCCTCTTTTCTTGCTGCTGCTGCTGCTGCTGTTACACTGAGTCACGAAAAAGAGCTTTGCAATTATTGGTTCCCGCCCAGCAACTTCTGGCGTGCTGCCAAGAAAGCAGGGCGTATGTTATTAATTTTTTTTTTTAGGCAGACTGATTCATAGAAACTCTTCTCAAACACAGTCAAAAGACACCACCCTGTTGCACATCCCAATACACCAGCAGGGAAAACTTATAACCCCGCCAACCAGGGCACTCCCTTCACTGCAGCTCTAGGTTTCAAGGCAGCAGGAGTACAAGGCAGCCCGCTCCTTCCACAAAAGACCTCTTTCTCTCAAAGGTAAGGCTGCTTTCAGGCATACCGACCGCGCTGTACATTCCTGTGATATTTGCAAGCTCTTCTTCCTCTCCTTCAATCAACTAGCAGCTCTGTCTTTCTTTTTTTCACATCCACACCCCCCGTCTGGAAAGTTTTGGGGTGCTTTGTCCCTGACTTTTGAACGTTCTTAGTTGGTATATTGATTCTTTCAGTAGGACGGAGCCCTGGCAGAAGAGACACTGCAGCAGGCTGCTGCAACAATTGTAGCATGAGTGTGTGTGTGCAGAGAGAGAAGCAATGACGTGTGGCTGTTGCAGAGAGGGAAATTGCCACGTTCCTTGATTAGGACATTTTTGCACTGGAACACTTCGCGGGGCAGACAAGTCAAAATCTAAAGACACTTCAACTGAGGACAGCTTTTTCCAGCTGCCACAACTAAGACCACAGCTCACGTCTTCTGGAGTTGTCCCATTAGTACTTTCACAGACAGACCAACTCTGGAGAAAAGAAGTTCTGGATTGTCACACCAATAGGATGGAGCTCAATATACTGTTCCTGCACCTTTCAATCTTATTTTATTAGTAGGTCTGATCAGAGTCTTTCCTCTAGCTCCCATATTTGACTTAAGCCAGGAAGATTCCCAGTTTCTCACTTAGCAAGACGGAAATTGCTAACATCCTTTAGGTTAATAATAAGAGAGTGGTTTGGAGTGGCTTATCTGTTTGCAAGGTCGCTTTGGGGAGGGAGGGAGGGTGGGGGGGGCACCGTTTGGCATGCCTTCCTTTCTCAGCTGTGTTCCCCAACAGTCTCTCTGTGTGACCTACTGATTGGTGCCATCCGTTGGTAGATGAATACTGCATTCATATGGTTGAAAGTGTGAGTTAGTTAATGGTGGGTACAATAACTAGGAAGTTATTTGAATGTGGATTGTGCAATATACACCAGGGCTGTGTCACAATGCAGATGTCAAAATGTCACTGTAACTCAGTTGTTGTGTGTTCTTCTTGAGGCCCATTCCAAGTATTATCTGCACAGAGTTTATTGTCATTATTGGTGCAATTGATTGGCTCACATCTGGGCAGTTCATTAATCTGAAACCCATAATAAGCCAGTCGCCTTGAGATCCTTCCCTGCAGTCCGCCTCTTCCTCTGCCTGAGCTATCGCAGCCAGTGGCCACTGATTTCCAGCCCAGAGGGGGCCATATTCCAATGGTTGCACAAGAGGCAAGTGCATTTCTAGGATAATCTTACAATCTGAGCATTGGCATGTTTACTCAGAAGTCAGGCTCACTATGTTCAATGGGACTTACTCCCAGGTAAGAGTGCATGGCCTTGTGCATGTTTTGCTCAGGTCAGGTTGCACTCTGTCTGGAGGAATGCTGCATTCCCTAGGTGTGGTCCATTTCAACATGCTTCTGCTGGAGGGAGGAATCTTTCTGTGCAGAAGCAATAGAGGGAACGAAGCTTGATTACCCAGAATTGGCTCCATTTGCCTCTGGTATAGCCCAAATGGCCCTTTTTACGTATTCCCTCCAGTGGTTCCATATCCAATTATATCATCTAGACTGGCCTCTGGATTTCATCCATGTGGCTCTTAGTAAATACGCCCAGGAGGGGAAATGGATAAGCTCTGAGACTAACATGCTTGTGCCTAAATACTGATTCTTCCTGGATAATACAGAGCCTCCTAGCAAAACAGGCCATTATTCTGTAATAATGGGCCGCAATATCCTACCAAAATCATTTGCACTTGTGAATGTTTTACTAAGACTTGGGGGCCCCGCCCTGTTGCACTAGACATATTATGCCTAAGGAAGGGTTCGGACACCTTAAAAACATAGTGGAGCAATCTGGGAGTGTATTGTGAGGCCACATTCCAAATGTCCATGTAAAGAGCACTTTCACACATGAACCTTCTACTCTTCTCTCATGCATGTGTGAATGTGTGCTAAGGTGGTGTAGAAAGCAAAGGCCAGCTGTTCTTAAAGTGCATGTGCATTGTAAATGATGTCGGTTTGATGTTCATATCAGAGGCATGGGAAATGCAAAAGGCACTTCTGGGGTCATGTGAAAGCGCCCTTCTTTTTTACACCCTCCCCTTACAAATTTGAAATGGTCCTCAGAGACAGTCGCCTTGGGAAGCCTCACAGACAAATGCACGAGGCAAAAGTTGAAGAGTGCTCTGCTACCTCCAGCCTCATCCCCGTGTTATCAAGAGCCTGAGGGACTTTGTGAATGGCAAAAATTTGCAGGGGCAGAAACGGCCTTTCCTCAAAGGTGGATCACGTTGCAACTCCTCTCTGGCGAGCATCTTGTGTAGCGTGCTCAGGATGACTGGGTGGTGCACTGCACATGGAGTGCTGCGTGACCAAGCCCGGGTGCTTGGGCTGGCAGCCAGGGATTCAGAATGTTTCAGGTGACGTCTCGGGCAATAGGGTGTCGGAAGATGGAACTTGCTCCATGAAGATGGATCACATGGCTGGGAGTGGGACCCAAGTGTCTTTTGCTTCACGATCAAACTGCAAATGCAGCCATAAGCCCTGCTGGACCAGACCAAGGGTCTAACTAGCCCAGCATCATGTTTCCAATGATGTCAGGCCACAGGTCTCTGGAAAGCCCACAGCAGGGCAGGAAAGCCATGGCCCTCTCCTGTTGCGTGTCCCCAGCACCAGGGGCATACTGCTTTTGAGTGTGGAGAAGGCTCCATCACAGATATAGCCATTGACTTGAGCCATCAGCTGCTAGTGTTGGACTAGAAAGTCCCACAATTTGCTCACAGGGAAGAGCCATAGCACAGTGACAGAGCGCCAGTTTTGCATTCAGAAGCTCCGGAGTTCACTGGCCTTCCTGGGTGGGGCTGAGAAAGACTCCAGCCTGAAAATCTGGCGCACTTTTGCCAGGCAATGTAGACAAAGACAATACTGAGCTAGATGGACCAATGGTCCGACTCAGTAGAAGGCAGCTTCATATGGCCAAGCTTTCCACATGCCAGTCATCATACTGAGCTAAGATTGCCCTATATCTGTTAGGGGTTCTCCTGTTAGGGGAGAAGGACTGCCTTCTCCCGCCACCTGAACCTGCCCTCTTGTTCAGATCATCCTTAGAAGCCTTACTCTGGGTGTCCCCTTAGGTGAGACAGGTGGCGTGGCACCCAAGGATAGGGCCTTCTTGGTGGTGGCCTCTTGCCTCTTGAATTCTCTCCATAGAGCTGCTCACCTGGTGCCAAGGTGTTTGCGCAGAGCAGAGCAGAGCAGAAATAAGATTGTCCCTAAGTATGTGTGTGTAAAGCTTAGATGTTACACCAACACTTAGGAAGCTGAAGTCATTCATTACCAATGTATTCTCTTGACTTGTCCCAGGATATGGATGTAAGGTACCCTGCGGGACAATTAGCTTCAAAGCCTATTTGAAATGACTTTTGGCTGCTGTGCTGAGCAGCTGTTTTTGCCCTACTGGCTTCTATGACAATTAACCTGACAAATTGTAAAGGAGCCAGAGTGCTGTCTGCAAATCCACAGGGTTCAGCCCTTTTCCAGAACTGGCCACTACTGTATTTACATTATTCACGACTCCTAAGAGCCATCTGCCTTTTTATAGCTCCAAAGGAAGAAACAGGAAAACACGAATGTCCATTCCCCCCCACCTTCCTTCTTGAGCCTCCTTTCTTTCGTACCATGTTGGGTTTATGGAAAATTGTTGCTCTTTATTTCTTGAACACATCCCACACTGAGTGTGTGTGTGTGTGTGTGTGTGTGTGTGTGTGTGTGTGTGTGTTTAGATTTAGACAGAGAATCCAGACACAATTGTCTGAAACGGAGTCATGCCTGTGTCCCTCTGCCAAGCATTTGAAGAAAGAGCCCTGCCCTGGTTTCTCCTCTTTTTTCTTTTCCCCCCGAGACGATTCTGGCAAAGCAAAGATTTCATGGGGTGATTCAGAGGGGGGCACTGTGAGTTTGGGAGACGCTGCTTCATCGCTGAGGCTTTGCCTAGCCTGATGTTTCTTAGTTAGGCAAAACTTCTTTGTTTATAACCTTCCCCATCATTTATATAACATACCAACAAGAAAAATACACAAAAATAGAACTTTGTACATAGTCAAATAAATATACTGTCATAAAAAGCCAAATACCTCAGGCGTCAGGAAATATAACAGTCAATTATCCTTAAAACAGTCAAAATAAAGATGTCTTAATGCATATTTGGATTATTTTGAAGCACATACAATCAATGGAGAGATGGGGATCACATGTCCTTTCCCTGCTCCTGATCGCCACGTGTTGATTGCCTCTTCTCTAGTACGCCCACATTTGTACGACATTATGCTCTCTCCTTGTGATTGCAGACCCTGCATTTCGCAAGGGCTCTACATGCGGACAAGTTGTATGTTTGCAAGGTCTATGTAGAGTAGCTGACCAATCTGTGGAGGTCGGGAGCAGGGACTGTGGGTGTGATGCCGCTCAGTCTCCATCATGCATTCATTGTACATGGTTTAAAGCGATCCGAAAAGGGCTTAGGAACTAAGAAACAAACTATGGTTGACAAAAACTTAAAGCACAGGGGATACAGATATACCCAACTGTGGCCGCCTTGTAAATGGAACGATAAAATAAATACTAGTGGGGGAGATCCTTCCCCAGTGGCTCTGCCACATACACAAAGCTTATGTGTATCTGACTTTGACTTGTGCAACAGCTGCGTCCTGAAGAAGGCATAACTGGCCACAGTTATCCACGCTCTAGTTACATTGTGGCTGGACTACTGTAATGTGCTCCACATGGGGCTGCCCTTAAAGACAACCAGAAACTTCAGCTGGTACAGAATGTGGCAACCAGAGACCTTTCAGGGACCTGTTAGTCTGCCCACATTATTCCAGGGCTTTGGCAGCTCTACTATGTACAGCCGCCTTGATTGCCCTTGTTGGGAGAAAGGCGGGATATAAATTATTTAAATAAATAAAATAAATACTGGCTGCCTGTGCTTGTCTGAGTCCAATTCAAGGTGCTGCTTATGGCCTACACAGCTTGGGGCCTGAAGATTCGAAGGACCGTCTTTTCTTGCATGGATCTGCATGTGCACTGCATTCAGCTTTGGAGGCTCTGCTCCACATCCCATCACTCAGTGGCAGCAGAACCAAGGTGGTGGAATTTCCTCCCCAGGGAGGCCCAGAGGCTCGGTCACTGTCTGTGCATACACGGCAGTAGAAACCCATTGGTTTCATGGAGCGTGCCACTGATTTTTGTACTTGGGGTCTCTGTTCTGGGTTGTTTTCCACTCATGTATTGGTTTGTGCCTCCTTTCTTATGATTTTTTAAAAACATTATTTTGTTTTAACTATTTGAGTTAAATAAACTTCTTTTCAATTGTGCTATTAGCCGTTCTGTTGTTGCCTTTGGGGACAGAAGGAGCAGGATAGAAATTTGAAATGAAATGAATTTAAAAAATAATAATTCCACAACTGGCCATCCAATATAACAGAAGGCATTTCTTCAAATCCTAAATGGGTGAAGGCTCCTCTCTCTGAATTGCTGGGGTAAGAAGACCACCAGTGACACCTCTTTGCCCGTCATGCTTTGCAGCAACTGTGCTTTCCCTTTTGAAAAGCAGTTCAGCAGGGCTGATGTTTCCGAAAGCATTTGCACCAACCTTGGCAGACTCTTCAAATGACATGAGGAAGAAGAATCTTCTGACAGCGGAATGTTGGGATAAACTCAAGCTAGCCAGTGGCATTTTCAGGTGCGAGGCTTCAATTGCCTTGGGTTTCAATGACATGTGAAAAGATAGGGGGCATCCTGCGCTGATCACAGGTTTGGTTTCTGTCTAAGTGGTTTCTGTAAATGCCCCTGCTTTGGGAATCTGATATTCTCAACAGAAGCCCCCTCCCCCTCCTTCAAGACCTCATTATTACTCATGTCAGAAATGATGATTGCGTGGGCTGGGTGGACACACCTCTTGATAAAGGAGAGCGGAGTACAAGGACATAGTTTCCATCTGACAGCCAGGTCAGAGTCTGTTTGAGAACTGTTAAACAAATGCCCAGTCCAGCTTCCTCGTATAGGATGTCTGTGTGCTGTGGCTCTCCAGGAGGAGTGACTGGGGAAGATGACTGCCAGGGAGTTGGAATTACAGCAAATAGAAATAAGGAGACTATAGAAGGCAAGGCCCAGGGCTGGACAAATACAAATCATTCCAGGATTTGCAGTAGCATCCTTTTGCACGTACCCATGTTACAGATGTAGCTGTTGCTACTGAGGAAACATAGTGAAGATGCCTTTCTGTGTGTTAGCCAGCCGTTCACATTCTTTAACCAAGCTTGTGTACTCTCACAATCCGCTTCTTGGACTCACAATTCCCAACCACCCCGACCCCCGCCACCTTATCAGTGTATGTTTTGTAGTTAAAACTGGTGCTGAAAAGGACTCCAGGAACTGGTTGTTAAAGACCTGATGAATTAAGACAAAGTACAAGGCTGTGATCTTGTGTACGTGACACTGAACCAAGCACCCAAGAGTAGGCTTACCATATCCAAAGGGGGACAGGGTGCCTACACCTTTAACCATTGTAAAAAGAGGGAATTTGGGCAGGTGCAGCTTGTTGCACCCTTCCATTATGAGCGGCACCTGCCCAAATTCCCTCTTTTTACAATGGTTAAAGGTGTAGGCACCCTGTCCCCCTTTGGATATGGTAAGCCTACCCAAGAGGGAAGAAAAGAAATGGCTAGAACATCTCTCACGCCATTTTTGAGCTTTTCAGGCAGCAGTTGTAGGGTTGCCAGCTTTTCCAAAGACTTCTGCAGCTGTGTCTTTAACAGCTGCTCAATTTCCAGAGCACAGTCATGGACAGAAATGCCATCACCAGGAGAAGTTTTTCATCATAGCATGGACAAGAACGTTGTCATCTGCCAATGGCTGCAGAGCCAGTCAGTCTTGAAGCAGCTGGGGGTTTCTTTCTTCTGGGTGTATGACTTGTCTCAAGAAAACTCAACCAGCAGGAAAGGGGATTTTTTTGTAAGTGTGAAGAGAGTTGGCCAGCTGTCAATGTTAGTGCTTTAAATGGCAAACAGAGGTATATATGGGAAGGCAGGCTAGCAAACATTTTTGTGGCCCAGTATGGCGCAGTGGGTTAAACCACTGAACCATGAGCTGTCGATCGAAAGGTTGGCAGTTCGAATCCGTGCGACGGCTCCTGCCAACCTAGCAGTTTGAAAGCAAGAAATTGCAAGTAGATTCATAGGTAACAGCATTCCATGCACCTCAGTGTTGAGTCATGTCGGCCACATGACCATGGAAACGTCTTCGGACAGCGCTGGCTCTTCGGCTTTGAAACGGAGATGAGCACACCGCTCCCTAGAGTCGGACACGACTGGACTTAATTGTCAAGGGATACCTTTACCTTTACTTTAATGTTTGCAGGAGACAGGGCTCAGCGACTGGCTTGCATTCAATCCCTGGTAGGATCAGGAATAAGAGCCTGGTGAACCCTGGTGAGCCATTGCCAGACAATACAAAGATGCCCCGATGGTTGGGATCAACATAAGGCAACTTCATAGGTAGACTTACTTACAAGGTTGCCTTAAAGGCACAGTTTCAGGGGTCATGTAAAAAGTTGGCAACTCGAAGCAACAGCTGTTGATTAATTAGGAGAGCATTTCCTTGCCCCTTTTATACTTTATGGCAGGAAATATATTTTTCCTGCATAAATAATTCTGTGAACCTGCTTGAGAAAAAAAACTAACTAACCAAACTTCAGTTATGAAAGCTTGTATGTTTTTTATGGTCCCATTCAGCTCAGACGTGCAACATGGACATGTAAATGCTTGTAAGAGGAGGGCAGTAGCGTAGCCAAAAGCCACAAGGGCTGATTTGAGTACCAAGCCAGAGATCGGTTGCAGCTCTCAGTTCTGAACGGCATCAACCATGTTGTTTCCCTTCTGTCCTATTGTGAAAATGACACCTGGAGAGTTCTAAACAGGGGGAAACCCTTTTATCTGGAGAAGTGTTTAAAGATATGGTACTTTCGTCTGGGATGTGTCCAGAGGGCAACTCCCTGTGCTTCACTTAATAGTCTTTCAATGATTGTTACAACAAACCCTGAAAAGGTAGAATTATAGTACATATGAGAATCAGGAGTTGAGTCATTTGCCTATGGACGGTCACCTAAGGGAGTTGATGGCTAAGGTAAGTTTTTGAACTGGGAACATTCACACAAATGTGCTACTCAATTCTTTGAATTAACTCCATCATCCTCATGTTCTCTCTCTTCATGGTTTCCTTGAAGGCACACAAGGTTGTATCACTTTTTATAGCAGCAGGTGGCCGCACTTAACACTTCCTTTGGTGACATGCCACACAGGCACATGGAGGTTGTCGTGTTGTGTTGTGTTGCATTCCAGCATGGCTTGCGGGCTGATCCTTTGTCAGCCAAGTTCCGAATGAAGACACTGATGTTCCAAGCTTCTCTTGTAACGGCCCTGCCCCAGTTCCTATGTTACTGAGGTTGTTGTGGAAGCTGCTGAAAAAACAGCTCCCTTGTGTCCTAGTAGTTCCTAATCATTGGTGAGAAATCCTGATCAAACTGTCCCATTTGCATTCCTGGTCAGCTAGGCAGTACAGTTCTGGATGCAATGATAGGATCAAGGCCTCTCACATGATAGGGCCTCCCAAAAGTTGCTAATGTGATGTGGAACCAGACCACTGGTTTCATCTGGATTTTCAGTGTCACTTCAGTGATGTAGGGACCGAACCCTCTGTGCTGGACCTCCAAGCTCCCTTTTGAAAGCTAGGTGTATATGTCCCCATACTTGTGTGTGTGTGTGTGTGTGTGTGTGTGTGTGTGTGTGTGTGTGTGTGTGTGTGTGTGTGCGCGCGCACACACACACACACACTGCAAGCCGCAACAGAGACATATGAAAAGAGATATATGCACAGGGCAGAGATATCTGTCTTTGTTGGAGCCCCAAACTGATGAAGTCCAACCATCAGGGATGGAATTCATTCTCTCGAATGGAATTTGTCAGCCCTTTTCTGACAGACATAAAGGGACATGATGATGATGATGTCAAACTGAGAGCCTTGGCTTGGCTGCCTGATGGTTCTGCTACACTGCAAGTCAACGTGCTGGAGGGGTTTGAGTGCCAGACTGACTCACCAGGTCTGCATTCAAATTCCTACTCAGCCATGAAGCTTACTGGGTGACTTGGGCCAGTGAGTCTCTCAGCTTCACTTCCCTCACAGGGCTGTTGTGAGGAAAACAAGGGGGGATTCAAACCCTGGGCTCCTTCGAGAAAGGCTGGGGGGGGGGGGGAATGTAATGAAGAAATAAAATGAAGAAAGGCCTGTAGTACGACTTTACAAAATATGGGATCATGCTAAAATACTGCACATCTCTGAGATATATGACACAGTCCTGAAAATTTGGCCTGGGTGCAGCATTCACTGGGCTGTGTGACCTTAAACTTTCCTGCTATTGTTTTCTTTTTCTGTGGTATTTTATTGAGAGCGTTTCAAGAGTGCTTAAAAGCAGCTAAGTGTTCAGTTAGTCACTTCTCCCGAAGACTCTGCTAGCAAAGGGAAGCTGCACACAAAACCCCAACTCCTTCCTGAAGCATAATAAAGGTGTTGCAGCAGGGAGACATCCGAGGTTTTTCAAGCCTGCGGCTAGTCTGCGGAAAGAGCTCTGTGGCTCCCAGGCCTTGGCGGGCGCTCCTCCCCGCTCCCCCCCCCCTGAATCTGTTCCCTGCTTCTGCCCTGCCCCTCTTCCTGCACGTCTGGCTTCCATGCATGCGGTGGTGCAAGCAAGGAGGAGTCGATACAGGATTTTCCTCCCTCTCGTGGTTGCGAGCCTCGCCTTCCCTTGGCTGCCTTCCAGGCCTCAGGCAGCTGCCTCGACTCCTCCCTCCTGCCCAGAGAGCGTCGGAGTTTCGTTGGGCCTACTGTCACGTGGGCGGCTTAATGTTGCCCCCCGGGGCGGGGGGCTGCCTCTGCCTGAACAGAGGCCAGTAATTGCTCTTCCCGCCACTTGCCTCCCGCTCTAGTCTGAATGAATCATAGGAATCAGAGCTGGGAAACCAAGTTGTAGCTCATGTTTTCCATTACTTCCCTCGCCACAAGCGAGAGCAGCAAAGTTATTCCCTCCAGCCCTCTTTTCAGACGTCTGCCCCAGTCGTGTCCAACGTGGCTTGCGCAAAGGGGGGTTCCCTCCCACCACTTCCCTTGGGAGACTCTTCTTCCACTGTAGCTCTTGGGCTTCCGTTCTCACTTAGAAAGCTCTCCTCCCAAAGCCAGCCACAGACAACCGACTGGCTTCGTTGCTTCCCCAGGATGTCCATTCAGTCCCTCTCTCTTTGGCTTGTATATTTACATTCTTCTCAGCATTTAGCATGCCCTTCATATGGACAGGGAGAGTAGTACATATATTTGAATCCCTTTTGATCACTACTCATATAAATAAGCCTTCGCAGACAAGCACACACCCTGCCTGGAGACCTCCCTGCTGAAAGACCCAACCTGCCAAGTCATGTTGAAGTGTGGAGGGCAGAGCAGTGTACAGATTTGGAGTTACAGTTGCCTGGCTGTCATGGCACATCTGCTGTGGATTGGTGGGTGGGGAACGGAACAATGGGCAGCTCCGAAGTCGATGACAACCTGCTGCTGTACGGCTTTGGTTTTCTTATAGCCTGTCTTTCGGATCAACGCCTCCCTGCAAAGTACTCCATGCGGGAAAGTCCTTCTACTCATTGCATCTGAAGAAATGAGCCAGTGGCTAGTTAGACCCTTATAGCGGAACAGGGACACAGAGAGCAGCAGAACCCTTCTAGTACAAAAGACAGGGACACTGGCTTTCCCCATCATCATATCCTAGACTAGAATCGCAATAAAACACACTTCTTTCCTGTGCAAGGAAGGAAGAGCAATATGTGACTTGTTTGCCTTCCTGTTTTCCCTCACACTGAGAGAGTATAAAACATGTTCATACTTTCCCTTGGAACAAGAGTAAAAGCAGGTAGCACTCCCTCCGTTTGGTGCGGAACCATTTTAAGCAGCTCTGGTGCCCAAGCCGCCCACGCCTGCTTCCCTGGGACACGGAGAGAGGGAGAGCTATGGTCCGTCGCATCTGGACTTCCTCCTTTCCCCAAACAGTTTGCAACGGGAGTGTGCAGGATCCCAGACTGCCAAATGCAATTGTACTGATTCTGAGCGAGGCACTCAGCGCTCGGTGTGTCCCCAATCTGACCATGTAGTTCTGCTAGCTTTTGATTTCCAAATATCCTAGCCTGTGATTTCAGCAGTGTTGGTTCTTTGAATAGGAGCGAGCTTTTGACTGGCAGTTGCCAAATGTGTAAGGGAGGCTCTTCCCCAATACTTCCCCATGTGTGTGCCTGTTCGCTTCCTCTCCGTCCAGTCTATGCGGTACAAAAAACAAAGAAGCCTGTGTAGCTAACAGGTTGGTTGGTCAACACACAACCATGGCCTGACTAGTTGTTCAACCATTAGATCAGGGGTTCTCAACCGGTGGTACGTGTACCAAAGTGGTATACAGACTGCCGGCTGGTGGTACGCGGGTCCATGGCTGCCAAGATGGCAGCTGCCAGGGAGCCCGTGCAGCGGAGTCCTGGAACCGGTGCCTTGAGCTCTGCAGAGCTGCGAGGGGCAGCCCCAGAGCAACAACATTGCGGCAGGCGACAGCTGGGGGGAGAGCGCTGTGAGGACACACTGCCTTTGTCACTTGCTCGGGAGTCTCCTATTCTCTTGGCCTTCTTTCTCTCCTTCCTCCTCCCAGATGCTACCACTCATGGCAAGGCTACACAGCCACACAAGCAATACAATAGAAGATTACACACACACACACACACACACACACACACACACACACACACACACACACACACACACACACACACGCCTCCACTTGCCTGGGCTTCAAGTGTGGTGGGCCAGTGTGTGGCAACCTTCTCTTTTAGCACGTTTTTGTCTTCCCTGCCCCAGGCTCTTGAAAGCATGTTTGGGGCCCATGTGGCTTTGCTCACTTTCCCTTCATGTCATCACAGCCTGGAAAAAGAGAAGAAAAGAAGAGTGAGACCTTTCCAGATGAGCTTTCTAGGAACTGTTGAGAAGGTCCTCACAGCTCTTTTCTTCCGCTTCAGCAGTCCATGAGGATCATATATGTTTGAGCCTCCTGCTTAAGAGAAATACATGACTACAAGCAACCTCAGAGCTGGAGTCTGTTTGGAATGGCCAAATGTTCATAGCTCTGCAAATGCGCTCGTCCCTTCCCCACCCTGCTTACAGATGATGCCTTACATACTGCATCATCTGCTATTGGGAGCCTTTTCAACATTTCAAACAAACGTGCATAGCGCTCCCCTCCCTCCCCCGCCCCTGCACCTGTCAGGACTAACCGAGGATACAACTAGTGAGGAAGGGCCCCCCCCACACACACACACACTCTCCCGACTGATCTGGTAGACAGAGCAACAGCATCTTCCCCCTTGAATGAGCTTGAATGGATGAGGGTTTCCTCCACTACTTTTTGAGACCTACATTTCCCTTCTGCACTCTTCCTCCTGATACAAACGTAAGCGTTCATTTACATTTGTCTGAAGGAGGTACCATGGTACCATTGTGATCCTTCAGCCTGGCACCGGCCATAGCTAAGCTCATGAATGATGTCGTTGTCATAGGTGATACTGTGACAGAATGTCAGCATTTGTGTCAGCATTCCTGTGGTCAAGACTCCGACCTGTTCGCTTCACAGAACAGAAGGATCCAAACTAGAGATAGTTTTGGTTGTTCTGTGTGCTCAGAGGTGTGACAGATGTTCATGCCTTGGAGTAGGGTGAGGTTGCAAGAAAATAGTAAGGACATGTCTTGCACGTTGCATGCATAGTTTAAATCCCACTTTCTCACTGCAAGCTAGAGTTGAACTTTATTGAGAACATTATTGAGGTTTTTTTTTCCCCCTTCCACAAACTGTCTAGCCTGCACTGCCGATCTTTTTCTCATTTACGAGGTATGCTAAGGAAAAGCTCCACAGTTCTCAGAGTGATTTCACAAAGCTTTATGAGATGAGCTATTTATTTATTGGCCATAGAACACCTAGATAGAAAGAATGGAACTCTGCCCCCCATAGTATAATGACAACTTACAACGTGTTTATTTCATACTGACACCATGTGTTGTAGAAGAGCAGTTCTGATCCAAATGAAGGAGCTCCTCCACACTTAGATGTAGAATTGGACATGTAGACCCACCATGAAGGAATAAAGTATCCTCACCTCAGTCCGACCTAGCCAGTTTCACAAGCCCATCTACTTGCTGTTTAATTAAGTGAACTGCCTGCCAAGTCAAGTCGGTGTCTCTAGAAAAGGCTAGGCTTCCCTTGTCTGGATTAGAGAAGAATCCTGACCCTTTCCCTCATACCTGAGTATGGTAAACCAGTCATCAGCTGAGACTGATGTGCTAAACAATGTGAGAAACCTGAAATTTCCAAGAAGCATCAGAAGCACTTTGTCAAAAGCACTTTATTGGGAAATAGCTATTGGTAAGCACAGAGAAATCAATGGGAACAGTATACTTATTTATATAACATACTTCTGTGAGCTACTTTGTTGAAAACTTTGAAGACCATAAATAATACTGAATAAAACTTGAACAATCTGGTTCAAGCAATTATTTCCGTTTCATCCTGGTGAGCCAGAACAGCCCCAACATAGTTTCACATGGTCAGGGATCAGTTGTTTTTAGACAAAAGACAAAGGCTTCGAAACGCCTTGGTGCTTCTTTTTAGAAGGAAACATACCACATGGGGCACATAACCCATCCTGGCTGCTTTCCACAGCTGGTTTGGGCTAGCCATCTAATTTCCTATAAGAATGAGCATAATTAAACCAGGTGACCCCATAATCTAGATCTAATAGGCTTACACTGCAAGAGAGGAGAGTTGGGTTGGATACCAGGAAGAAATTCTTCACAGAAAGGGTAGTTCGACAGTGGAACCCATTACCAAAGGAAGTGGTGGGTTCTCCCTCACTGGAGATTTTCAAGCGGAGGTTTGACAGCACCTTTTGGAGATGCTCTAGAGTCTAGAGAGAATTTTTCTGCTTCAAGCAGGGTGTTGGACTAGATGGTTTGAAGGCCCCTTCCAACTCTATGATTCTATCAGCGCAATCCTGTGTAACTCTTGCACCGGTATAACAGTAGATCCACCTGTGTAAGTGCACTTATGTCAGTGTAACTTACCGTACGGTGACGTACACAGGACGGACACCAACATAACCCCCCTCGGATGCTGCGCATGTGCAGTTTGGGTGCAGGACAGATGCCAGCACAACTCCGCCGGTGTAGGGGGCATTCCGGGGGCATTCAGACACCCCCAGAATGACCCCTGCACAGGCGGAGTTGCACTGGCGTCTGTCCTGCGTCCGAACTGCGCATGTGCAGGGTCTGAGGGGGGTTACGCTGGGGTCCGTTCTGTGTATGTCGATGTATGGCAAGTTACACTGGCATAAATGTACTTATATCAGTGGATCTACTGTTACACCGGTGCAAGAGTTACACAGGATTGCACTGTCAGATAATGAAACATGCATCTCCTAGCAAGGCATGACTGACAGAAGGATGCCCAGATGAGAGGGATGGGCGTAAGCCATTACTGTTGAGAACCAGCTCAGAAGTAAACCAAAGGCAAATTGCCAAGAAGAATCAGTTAGATGAGGAGTATCCCAGTTTACACTTTCTAGGAAAAAAAACTGGTGTAATTTTTTTTTGGCAGCAGAATATGAAAGTTGCGTGAGAAAGTGCTCAGTCATCAATTTAGGGAGACTGTCTTGACCATGGACAATGGTCTGTCTTGTGTTTGGACAATTAAAATGTAGAAACATTTTTACAGGGCGGGCGGGTGCTAGGTCAACTAGACAGCCGCATAGGGTGCAAACATCAGAGAGGCACAGTACTAAGGAGCAGGGCTTTGTACCGATCAGTTTTTTTAACCCATGTAAAAAGTTAGCCTTGCAAAATAGCCTGGCACCGGCCCTGCTTACAGGATAGTTCAATGGTCACATGCATTCATATTACTGTATGTATATAGGTTAAGTGATAGTGATAGTATCACATACTGTACATTATTACATGATATAATAATGACGCACGCTATATTATAGTAGAATAATAGACTATCACTTGCTACAGTGTATAGGCCGGGTGTTGGGCAGAAATCAGAGGTTTTGCGTGGCTTGCTTCACAATCAAAGTAAGATGGAGGGACTGAAAGGGAAGAAGGATAATAAGACCAGACAATGTAGCAATAAAGAGGGGGCCCGGGGGGGGTCACCACTGGCAACAGGCAGTGCAGGGACGGCAAATACGAGACACTTCATGGAAGAATGGCTTCTTTGAGGAGTCACTTTGAGCACAATTGAGGCACCTCTACTCAGAAGTATTATTATTATTATTATTATCATCATCATTATTATTATTATTATTATTATTATTATTATTATTATTATTATTATTATTATTAACAACGGTATCGATATACCACTTTTCAACAATAGGTTCACAAAGCGGTTTACAGACACAATCAAATGATTAAATGGCTCTTTGTCCCCAAAGGGCTCACAATCTAAAAAAGATGCAGAAGAACACCAGCAACAGCCACCAGAAAAGACACTGTGCTGGGGTGAAAGGGGGGCAGTTACTCTCCCCCTGCTAAATATAAGAGGAGCACCAATTGAAACAGTGTATCTTGCCCAGTTAGCAGGGGAAAGAAGGAAGCCCCACTGAGTTCAATGGGACTTACTCCCACATATGTTTGTATAGGATTGTAGTGTAGAGTAGCAGATAAGAAATCCTTTCTGGGCCAGTGTGTAACTTAGCAAGTCTCCATCTCTTAACTCTTGCAATTTTCTGGGCATTTGTGTTGCTTATCTGCAAATTCTGGCGTTGGGTAAGTGGCGACACAGCAGTCAGGCTTGGCAGTCCCAGTAAAAATGGGGAAAACTGTATCATCTCGTTCCAAAAAAGACCTAATAATGTTTAAAAGCTGCTCTCTCATGCACACAAGACTGCAATTAGATGTAGAGGAGGGAGTGGAGAAGGTAGAATAAATGAGTAACATGTGTGCAAAGCCCTGTGGTTAAGATTTCCACGGAAAATGCATCATTAAAGGAAAGCTGTGCCATTATATTGCATTGTCACCACTCCCCGGCTATTGCTAATCTTCTGCGATGTTTCTTCCTGATAACCATCTCACTTACCTTTCCCGAAATAACTGAGAGCAAACTGTTTCTTGACAAATCTGTGAACCTTCAGCGTGTTGGCCAGGTTGATGGATCAGACAACTCAGGAGGTCTTTTGTATTGTTATCACACCACCCAAGGGCCAAATGTAAACAAGCAAAAGAATAGTCACCCGGGAACTTAAAATGGGATGCTGAAGGCAAGCGTCAGGCAAGTGTGAATTGGAAACATTTTGTCCAACCCTGATCTGTTCATAATTAGGAACAATGCATCAAAGTATCACTGGCAGCTGAGATGAACGGTTAATGCTGCTTCTTCTTTTTTTGTGATCAGGTTTATGGAATGGGTCTTAATGTTCAGCCTTTGCCCAAATAGTGGGTACAGAATCACTAATGGCTTATGAGACCCTTCTTGGGCAGTTAGCATGAGACGTTCAGGGATTTTCAAGCTGGAGCTGTCAGGTGGGTCCAGATAAACGCAAGAAGAAGTATTGGTAAAAATGTCCTAAGTTGTGTGCATATGGGGCATTTTGTTGGCCTCGTGTGTGTGTGTGTGTGTGTGTGTGTGTGTGTGTGTGTGTGTGTGAGAGAGAGAGAGAGAGAGAGAGAGAGAGAGAGAGAGAGTTCTCAGTGGCTGTCACTGAGTTCTATGAGACAGGCTGCAACCTGGGACATGATTGGGATCATCAGGAACTGAGGACGGACTTATTATTACCCAACTGGCAGCCCAATCCTGCCTAAAGGGCCAGCTGCTGCATCCTAGTCAGGAAGAGGGCCATGCTAGTTCACTTCAGGGGAAGGGGATGTTCATCCCCTTCCCCCGGTGTAAGTGCCGGAGGCCCCAATGGGCCTCCTCAGATGTGTTCCAGTTCTTTAACTGGCGCGCGTCTGGGGAGGCCATGTAAGACCAGCCCGGCCTGGGAAGGGGTGTTGGATATTGCTGATATCCCTGCGCTGATATCCCTGCCCCCTCCCAGACCAGGGTGGCCAATGCCCTCCTCCCTCGCCACCCTTGCCCACCCTCTCGCTGCCCAGTGCAGCACTCACTCCGGCAGTGTGGAGTCTGTCCGGTGGTGGTGTGAGTGGTGCTGGCCTCTGCGCCGGCACCGCTTACACTAGAGGAGCTGCAAAAGTGCTTTATAGCATTTTTACGACTCCTTAAGCTGATGGAACAAGCGCTCTGCCGGCCTATGTTTGCTCAGGATTGTGCTCTCAGAGTTGTCCCCTTTACTTCTCTTAAGTGAATTGCTGCCCAGCCTATCTACAAAAGTAAAACACTGCCGTTGGGACACTGTTGCAACGGGGAGGACAACTGCCTCTGACCAAGACATGTACAAAGTGGTCTATAAAGACCTCTACATGTTCTGCGGATTGCAGCCAGTTGTTTGAAATTATATGGCACCCGTGCTGATTCTCCACCTCTGGTGTGATCTAGATGGTGCAGTCTACCACAACATCCAGTGTGTGATATACAGATGAGTCATTCAGGAAACAGCATGACATGGTGTCTTCAGGAGTGGAAGTAGGGAAGGAAGTCTTCTGCGCTTCCAATTTAGTAAAGTGCTCAAGCATTATCTTGGAAGCAGGGGAAGCTCACATACAGAAAATCTGAGGACAACTGAGGACAACGGCTCGGGTCCAGGGTATTTGAGGGACCGCCTCCTTCCTTATAATCCGACCTGTACTCTGAGGTCATCAGGGGGCCCCCTGTTAACCGGGCCGCCACTGACGGAGGTGAGGGGGATGGCGGCGCGGAACAGGGCCTTCTCGGCGGTGACGCCCCAATTGTGGAATTCCCTCCCCCTGGAATTGAGAACGGCTCCCTCCTTAGAGACTTTTCGGCGGGGCCTTAAGACATTTTTATTTAGATCAGCTTTTGATGTCTGACATGGCGGGCTGGCTTTTTAACAGATGGCTTTTAACAAATGTAAATGTGGATGACCCACTGGGGTTGTTTGTTTTAATTGTTTCAACTGTTTTAATTCTTGATTTTAAATGTATATATGTATTTTAATGTTTTTTATTGTAAGCCGCCTTGGTTGCCCTTGTGGGAGAAATGCGGGGTACAAATTCTATAAATAAATAAATAAATAAATAAACTGAGGACAACAATTCTGGGGGTCAAAATATGTATTACCTTAATCCAAGGAGTAAATTGGAAGGGTCTCTTTATTGTAAAGAAGTAGCTGTGGGGAGGTAGCAATGTGGATCAGGACTGCTGCAACGTGTAGGGAAGGGGGTTTAATACTTTCCCCCACTGCCGTTTTCCCACTGAAAATCACCTCCCCAAGCTGTTAGTTACCCCGAAGCAGAGATTTGCGGGTTTTCAATGGGAACTCAGCACTGGGGAAGTGTGTTACCCCCCCCAAGCGCTGCAGTCCTGATCCGCAGTGGGGCTCCCACAGCTCCTTCTTTACAACAAAGAGACATTTCTAGCTTACTTCCTGGGTTAAGCCTGTCTCTTAATGACAGGTTTATCCTAACGTGCAGCTTGGTCCTCTGAAATTTCCACACTGTAGCAAAGAATCCAGCAGCTGCTTCGATTTAATTGCAGCAACAAGAGTGACTAAGATGAGAAACTTTTTCCATTTCCAAACAGACGGTTTATGCACCAGTGAGAAACCCCCACCGTTCATCAGAGCTCGTTGCACAGGCAGGCGAGATATGGGAAAAGAAATCAGCTTAATTGGAAATAATGGCATTTTTCTTTTGAAATGTACTGAGGCAAGTTCATTGTGTTCAAAAAGATTGGGAGGGCCACATTTCAGAGTCTGGCTTGTTCTTGTGCAGGAAGTGCGACAGTAACATCATTGATTCATCTCTCCCAGCAATAGACCGTCTAAAATGTCATCGCGTGCAGCTTGAAAATAATCTTGCATCCTGTAGTCATGGGGACGTGGACACCAGTCCTCATTCTGGGTCACTAAGAGCAAGTTTACACAACGCTAGAGTGTCATGTTTAGAGTTCCCGCCATACATCCCTGCACATAGAAAACTAGCATGTCCAGGAGAAGAGTTTGTCCTAGTCTTCTGTCTGGCATGCTATTTGTTATATTTGCAAGGGGGCTTTATCCAGGGTGGGATTTTCAAACATGTACCCCCATGTACCCCCCCCCCCCCGCTACATATAATGCAAAGTGCTATAATCCAGAATCCCCTACCTTTCAGCAGTGGCCCAAAAATACACTTTACTAGTTTTGTTACATAAAATAAGAGTATGCGGTCAAAAGGGTGAAGTCACTAGAAGATGATGATGGGCTTGCCAGGTCAGCCAGATCATTAACCACAAAACAAAACTTGCCCATCTCTGGCCCACCGCTTACCAATATCTTGTGCGGTACCTGGTGGGGCCACTGTGAGATACAGGAAGCTGGATTAGATGGGCCTTTGGCCTGATCCAGCAGGGCTCTTCTGATGTTCTTATCAGGACACCAGCAGCAGACAGTTCTCAGTCTGCCTGCTACAGTCCAATGGTGCTGATATTCGGGTAGTCCATTTCAACATAATTCACTGAAAGCAGTTGGCCAAAATCCATTCAAAAGGACCAGCATACTGCTGTGCTTCTGCACGGCTCCCAGTCAGGGACAGCTTTAAGCCAATTGGACCAATTGCTCTCGAGTCCCAACTGAGCCCCACGCCTAAGGGCTCCCACGCTAGGGTGGGTTTTACTTTTATAATTATTATTTCAAAGGTAATCTACACATTTTGTTTGTTTACATGTAGGCTTAAGGTAAAGGTAAAGGTAAAGGGGACCCCTGACAATTAAATCCAGTCGTGTCCGACTCTAGGGTGTGGTGTTCATCCCCATTTCAAAGCCGAAGAGCCAGCGTTGTCCGAAGACGCCTCCGTGGTCATGTGGCCGGCATGACTCTCCTTGCCGCAGCGCGTAGCATGCGGCTGGAACACGGAGCGCTGTTTACCTTCCCGCAAGCGGTACCTATTTATCTACTCACATTAACATGCTTTGGATTGCTTTCTATTTGACCATAGAGATATAAAGTAAATACCGTAAATGTTATTTATATCTCTAAGATTCTATAGCCCTTGGCTGTGAACCTGGGGCCCCGCCAAAAAAAAAAAAAGTTTCCAATTGGGCCCTGCAGCTCCTAAGGCCGTCTCTGCTCCTAGGCCCTGGGATTTATACAGAAGAATTTCCCGGTGGATTCTGGCCTTACTGTACTTTGCCATGGTTTCTGATGGCCCAATACTGCTTTTATTCACAACAAAGCTGGGAAATAGGACAATCTTCTTGTTCCCATTTTACAGACAGAGGACTGAGGCACCAGAACAGGAAATCATTGCCAAGGAAATATTTAGTAGACCCAGAATGAAGGCTCCATCTCTTATCCCTTATATGAACAACCTTCCTTTTCAGTCTTGTGTAACCCAACATTCCACTACCAGTCACATGTACACCATAATCTACAAATCTGCACATCTCTGTTGGCAAGTTCCAGTATCTGCTGCAGGGAACAGGACTTTTAGGACTGACACTAAGCCCAGCAGTTACAGCAGCAATGTAATTATGAAGCTACTATGCTTGCCAGGAGTATACCAGTCATGTAGTCTCTTCTCTTCCTCTGAGCGTTATGATATTACGGTGCTTGCTTGCCATGGGTGGAGGCTACATAAACGAGCGGAAGACCACAAGGAATGCACTGCTGGGTCAGATCAAGGGCTCGGAGATCCAGCGTTCAGTTTCCAAAAGTGGCCAGGCAGACCTTTGGGGAAAGTTCAAGAATGGTTTTGAGGGCATGCTTCTCCCCCAGCAAATGGTATTCAAAGGTATTCAGCAGAAAAGGTCTTTTCCAGTCCCAGCTAAAGGATGTTTTGAGTGTGGGATGAGGAAAGCAGAATTTCTTTTTAACTTTGACATACTGTATATTGCTGGGAGGAAGCCCCTATAGTGTAAATGTTGGATTAGGAAGACCTTGGTTCAAATCTCTACTCAGCCATGAAGCTGAGCAAGTGACATTTGGTCAGCTACCACACACCTGAAGCTACCTTGCAGGGCTGTTGTGAGGTTATAACTGTACAGTCACCCTAAGCTTCTTAAAACAACAGTGGGATAAATGTAATAATAAAATGTCATTAAAAAACAAACAAACACACGTTGCATTCCTCTACCCTTTGTGAAAGATGATACATTTCCTGAAAAACTAGTTGTAGTACCTCAGTACTGAGGATTTACTAGTACCGGTAATTGCAGATCCACTTTGTAGCACTGTTTCCTTTGTGTGTCTCTATGATGAGTAAGAGGTGACTTTAGTCATATACACATCCCTGATTATTTCTTAGAGTCAGCACCTATTCTTATGCTCTCCTATGTATTTTTCTCCCCCATAGATTTCTCTGCATTTGAGACCCCTCTGCAGTGAGGAGCCAAGATGTTGGTGCTACTGGCTGGTATTTTTGTGGTCCACATTGCCACTGTGATCATGCTGTTTGTCTCCACCATTGCCAATGTAAGTAGCAAGACTGTTATTGTTGGGGGGCGGGGGGCGGAGGAGAGATCTTGATATGAGACCAAGGAAATAGAGCATCCCTTTTCTGCCTGCATCTCTAAAGCATCCCTCATGAGGGTCAATTGAAGGCTGCTTTCATGCTGATATAGCTCCAGAAGGCAGACGGCCTCCAGAAAAACACCAGGAAATTGTTTCAGTCCATCTCTGTGTGACTCCAGGTGCCTCTTCTTGTGTACCTGCTGTTGCAATCTATGACACAAGTCACACCCCGAGAAAGGAAACGTTCCCTATTTCTTGACTGAAACAAACCAGCAATTCAAGCCAGTCGAAAGGCACGTAAGGCGGGTGACGTTTCCACTTTCTCATCCTGAAATAGAAAGCACCTGGAGGACACTCCTCATCCCCAAACCAGTTGAGTGAGTGGAAGGAATGAGTACATCATAGGTTTGAGAGCTTTATCATCCCACCTGCCAGACAGTCTCCTATATAATTATAAGGTCTTTCCCTTCTTGACTGTTTCTGGAATTATATAAAAAAAAGACTTATGAAATGTTTAGGCAAAGTACAGTGGGACGTTGGGGTATTATTTGGCATCTGTATTGATTTGCAACATGCACCGTCCTAGACTCGCCTCTTCCTGCCCAAACCAGAGAACTATATTCCTTCCTATCTCAAGCTGACGGATCTCTGTGATTTTACTGTTGCATATGAGGAGAGTAGCAGCACTTGGGACTGCAAGATGTACTTTATGTATGTTGTGTGTTTTTGCTTTGTAAATCAAGTACATAGGAAAAAAAAGCAAAACTAGTGGAAATGACTTATTGCAGGAGATAAACTGGAACAGAATGAACAGATTTCTCCATTAACAGTTATACCGCTTTACAGCACAATCCTATGCATGCTTACTTAGAAGTAAGTCATATTGTGTTGCAGCCTTAAATAAGCATAGCTGCAATCCTATACACACTTACATGGGAGTAAGTGTCACTGAACTCAGAATAACTTACTTCTGAGTAAACATACATAGGAGGACTAGGCTGCAAGTACCATTTATGTACAGTATTTGATTTTCTCTGTAAATCGTGTTGTGAATTTATACTTGTAAAGTGATGTATAAATATTTTTGTTATTAATATAAAAATAATATCCCAGCTGCACTTGCTCGCCGAAAGGGGTGGGAACCAACCCCCCCCTACGGTTTGCCCTTCTGAGGGCAGTGAACGTCCTGCTCTTGCTAGTGACACAGCAGGAGTTGCGTGCTGTTTCTTTTCTGTGCAACTGTGCACGGGAGTGCCACAGTGCGCCACAGTGCATGGGAGACTCGCTTGCACGGGAGCAAGTTGCCGGACACTCCTTGGGGTTTGTGAGAAGCAGGCAGAAGATAGTGTCATTCAGATAGCCACCCTTCACACCTGCACTCAGAAAAGAAGTCAAAGAGGTCTCCATTTCAAACATAATTATTATGTGTGTATACACGCCTATACACACTTCCCTAGGAATAAGTCCCATTGAACACAACAGGACTTACTTCTGAATACACATGCATAGAGTCATAAAAATGGTAGCACCGAGGACACCTTCCCCCCTTCTTCCTCCAGCAGGAGGGGGATCAAAGGAGGATCAAAACGGGAGCTTTCCCCTCCCTTTCTCCCCCCTCCCAGATTCCAACCAGATTCACAGAGCAAAAGATCAATCAAAAGCCACTTGTGCTGCTGTCTGTCTCTCCTATGCCACAAACAAGGGGGAGAAGATGTGAGGATGCACTCTGGCAGACGAGGGCTCGCCAGGAGCCAGTTGGAGCCCCGTTTCACTTCCTCCGAGGTCGCAAAACTCACAGATATCAAAAACCACGTGAGTTTTCCTATTATACGTTCAAAACCCAAGTGGAAGAGAGAGAGAGAGAGTGGCTTGCCTAGGGCCACCTTGTGGGTTCACAGCAGAGGCACGTTTCGTGACTTGCAGCTCAGTCTTTGCCACTACATTATGTCTAAAAATAGATGCAGATTTCCCCACTTTTCAGCCTCTTCACCAGTGAATGCTGATAATCACGTCTGGTTGACACTCACCAGATTTCAGACATTCCCTGTAACTTACATGTACTGTATGTTCACTTCTTAAATCTATTTTTAGGCTAAATCCCCAAAGAGTCCTGTGGCACCTGAAAGACGATGCTCATCATTAACCAAATCAATCAAGTTCCTTTTTTGCCCCTTCATTACTGTCCCACTTGTCTCCTAGCAGCTGCCTTAATTGACTTGAGCCACCTCCTCTCCTCAACCATTAATTAATTTCAGAGCCAAAATATTCCAGATCCTTCCTCTCAGGCTTCTGCCTTTTCCACATTGCATGGTGATAGCACCTTCTAGTGGATGCTCATTGTCCGCACCAACCTAGAGAACCATTGCGAAAACACTTCAGTGCCAAGCACACCACCAAGCATGGAGAAATGGAACAGTCCGGTCCATTTTAAGTTTTATTACAGAACAAGACATTTAAACAAAGCCATGCCCAGCTAATTGATTGGACTGATTACCTGAACTGTTTTGAGATGCTTCATGATTTGAGATGCTTCCTGCTGCCTACATCCAAGGGACATAATATAGTAGCGTAATGCATGATTAAAGTAATATATCTTTTTTACCTGATTCTGTTATGCACCAGATTCTGTTGTTGTGTATGTTGACTGTAACAAATGCTGAACTATGTCAGCAGCCAAAAGGGAAATGTTATGTGCCAATGTACCTGCAGCTATATCAAGCCACTGGTATTTTAAGACTTTCTGTCATGAAGGAGGATTGCCTGTAAATTCTGTAGCCAGGATGGTGTAGTGGTTTGGGAGTCGGACTTAGACCTGGAAGATCCAGGTTCAAATCCCCGCTCAGCCACGAAGCTTTCTGGGTGACCTTGGGCCAGTCCCTATCTCTCAGCCCCACCTACCTCACAGGGTTGTTGTGAGGACAAAAAGGAGGGGAGGAAATATGTACACCACTCTGAGCTCCTTGCAGGAAGGGCGGTATAAAAATGTGAAAAATAAATAAATAAATAAATAGATTGGAAAAGACCTTGCATGCCATCAGGTACTTAATACTTTAAAAGGAGTTAGCAGGCAAAGCTTTGTTGATTCAGATTTTCTCAGACGCCCTGCAGCATGTGTGCAACCACCTGCAACACCAAAGGTCCGATGAAAAGCTGAGCATTGCAGGAAAGGTCACAACAGCGCAGAATCGGAGCATCAGGCCTGAATGAGGGGGTACAGTGGACTGAACCACCATCAATGTGGAGGCAAATAGTCACCTTTTTAATCCTCCCCACTTCCTGTTAATGAGAGAACTGGGAGGGACAGTAGGCAGAGAGTGGGCTGAACTAGAACCTTTTTTGCTGACGTACTAGGGAGGTGTCTTGTTTTTATTTACATGTTTTAAATGTGATAATAAAATAAAATTTAATAAAAATGGCACGCTCCCTATAAACTTTAAGTGGTACAGAGCACTATATCACCTCAGCATTCTACAGCTTCATTCTGCTGAATGTGTAAACCAGGCCTCAGGAAGCAGCACTTAAGGCCCAATAGCACGCACACACACACACACACACACACACACACACACACACACACCACAACATTCACAGCACCATCTATCTTGCCACCCTCCACAGATTATTAACCTAAATTTGTCATAGGCCAAGAACAGGTGCATAGCAAAAGGTGCCTGTAGTCAGAGCACCGGTAGCTGCAAATGTCTCGTTCAAGCCGGGAGCTGCAGGCGACGATGTCGTCCTCCTGAAACCACAGTGTCTGACCAGAATTCCTCCCTAACGTGAAATATATGCCCATTAGCAAGACTCCAGGCCTGAGAACTTCCCATGCCTCCAAGTTTTAGAAAGGGGGAAGAGGCAATTCCATACCGCAACATCCTGCCTCTCACTGCGGCAGTTTCTGTTCTTCAGGAGAAAGTGTGGGAAACCCCAAAATTACATGGGATTTTTTTTTAACATTTCTGACTAGTTTTTGTTGCTTAGTTAATTAGTCCCAGTTGTTATTTTTACTGAATGGATAAAAGAAAGGAAAGAAAGCCTGCTTGCCACAAGTTGAGTTGCAAGGCTGCATATGCATGGCACAAAAGAATGATGGCAACAATATACTGCTTCCAATAATAAGGGCCTGTTCACATGATAAGCCAAAATCTCACTGAGTACTCATGCCAAGTTAGTGGGGGCCAACCCCTCCCACTGGGCCCCCACAGCACCCCAGCCGATTATGCATTAGGTGTGACCACTGCCATAGTACGGAGGGGCCATGGGTCAGCCAGCCATGTGGACCTGGCTCTAATGGGTACAGTGCCCTCTGCCAGTGCCCGACCTGGCCTACCCCCCCCCGACCCTTCTTCTTACCTTCAAACTGCATTGCACAGAACATGCAGCAGAATTGTAGCTGCTGGTCCCACCCCTGACCCTCACACACAGAGACCCTTCTTTGGAATTATGTTCATACTTTTTGCTATACGCATCTCCCAACAGGGTGGAGCTTGTGAGGCCGGCGAAAGCAATCGCATTCCCCTCTCCACACTGTCAGCGAACGCAGTTTGAATGTGGAAATAGCCGGGCTCTGGTCTTTAGGCAAGACTGCTTATGATGGCTGAATTGCCCTGACTAAGGGAGTCATGGGCCTTAATCCAGGCACCTTTCAGACTTTCTCTTCTCTTCTTTTCCTGCACTGACTGATGCCTCCCCTCTCTCCTTTCCATTCTTTTCTGTCACCTGCTGAGTTTGGCTTTCAACAGGCCACTACAAGCGAAGTGGTGGTAGCTCAACATCTGAATCATGTGTGTGTGGCTGCAGATGTATCCCACTGCTTTCTTTGCCACAGGCCAGAAGGCGACATGTGCAGGTTTTCCCATTCCTACAACTACTACAACCTGATGGTTGTGTGTGAATAGGCCCCTACCTAAAACACCTTTAGGTCTTTCACCTAAAAGACCAAGCGATGCCTCTTTTGGACTGGTTTCAGTAGGAAAAACCCTACTATTGTACATAAGTCAAATAGCTGGCTTGATGCCTCAAAAGAGGTGAGCTAAGAAAATGAAGCGAAAGGCAAAGAAACCCGATCAGTAGGGTGACTCCCCCCCCCGCACCAGCAGCCATAAATAGCAGCTAAAATCCATCGAGAAGGTATTTCCTCTACAGACAAGAAATGAAAACTTCCAATATTTTGTTGTTGCTATGAGCATTATTTCAATCAGGTTACTGTAAGTGTTGGTTCGAGAGTGTCAGAACATTCGCTCAGTATGTACAGTAATAGCAGTTTAGGTTAGCCTCCCGCTACGCCACACATTTCACACGCCTATCTGAAAATGACCCAAGCAGCTTGCGGTCTAAGAGGCAGCTCATAATCTTAATTAGACAAATGTCAGTAAGCACATGATGATAAGTGCCGTCTTCATGAGATAAGCAAATAAAGGGTGTAAGTTCTGTCCTCCAATTTGCAGTGAAATGGTTTAATGACATGGATAAGCAACTCGGGGAGAGAGAGAGAGAGAGAGAGAGAGAGAGAGAGAGAGAGAGAGAGAGAGAGAGAGAGAAGGCTTGTGGCTTTGCAGGGATTTCTGGTGAAAGATGTAAAAAGCTGGAATTTCCAAATCACTTTGTCTGGAATAAAAAGACACATAAAACTGACTCGTTCATGTCTCCAGAACCACACTACTACTGTAAATGGGCTGAGGACAGGTGTTTAAATGACTTGCAGCCCATGCCACATTATTCATTAAGCATACTTACTCTAGGAAACATGTCTCTTTGAATTTACTGGGACTGATTTCAGAATTAACCTGCTTTGAATTGGACTTTTTGGGTGCTAACCTTCACTGAGCAGTAAGAGAGCTTCAAGGCAGGAAGATACCTGGACATTTTACTCATGATTACTCAAGCGGTGGCCTGTACATTTAACCCCAGAACTGCTCCTTTGCTTTAGTTTATGATGACCCCTGCTGGATGCTCCTGTCTGAAAACAGCCCGGCGGGATAATTTAAAGCAAGCCAGACTGACACTGAACAACAACAGAGAAAGCCATTCTGCAGCCAAGTAGCTCAGGAAACCACAGCGAGTTCTTTATTTTCTCAGCACTCTGCTGGCTCCAGTATTTGGCTCAGTTCCTGCCTCAGCAGAGCTCAGCAGGGGAACAGACTTCTGTGGTCTGCATACTGCCCAAATAAAGAAGCTTGGGAAGAACATTGTCACTCCCTGAAAATAATGTCCTGTCCAAACAGAAGCTTCCCATGCTCTCAATTGGGTAATGAACACAGGAGGCAAAGGTCCCTTATGGATACCGCCCCCCCCCATACATCACAAGTAAACAAATATATGGATTGTGTATAGACCACAGCAATCTCTCTGGATAGACCAATTAGGATTCTCATTAATTGAAGCACCAAAAATGTCTAGAGTGTGCACATGACTCCAGAATTATGGCCACCTAGACGAGTTGGCGCACCAGCGGGTGGCGCAGTGGGTTAAACCGCTGAACCATGAGCTGTCGATCGAAAGGTCGGCAGTTCAAATCCGTGACGGGGTGAGCTCTCGTTGCTTGGCCAGCTCCTGCCAACCTAGCAGTTCCAAAGTATGTTAATGTGAGTAGATAAATAGGTACCGCTTGCGGGAAGGTAAACAGTGCTCCGTGTTCCAGCCGCATGCTACGCGCTGCGGCAAGGAGAGTCATGCCGGCCACATGACCACGGAGGCATCTTCGGACAACGCTGGCTCTTTGGCTTTGAAATGGGGAAGAGCACCACACCCTAGAGTCGGACACGACTGGACTTAATTGTCAGGGGTCACCTTTACCTTAGACGAGATCTAGACGAGTTCTAGACGAGTTCTAAGAGGCCCAGTGCATAAGATTGGAGGGCGCATGATGACACAGAGCCACCTTGGTGAAGGTCAACAACTCTCGGTCTGATCAATGCTGGAATGGATGGACAACCACCTCAGAATGCCATGTATGATCCCTTGGATTCTGTGATGGAAGAACGGTGGGATATAAAAAACGATAAAAACTGTTTTTGTTAAAGAAACCAACCAAGAGGACCGGTTTTCAAGTTGTAGGAATTCCCCTTTTGTTCTTTATACAAAACAATTCTCAAGGAGCCTGCTTGAAGCACAGGCTGTGAGGAAAGGACATTCAAACCATCATCCCAAAAACATACATGTGGCAATAGGCTATAGAAAGGCATATCGCATGGATCAGAGAATAATACTCATGCTATGTCGTGATTTCAGAGACGTGATTTCTTTAAAATATTTACATTCTTCCTTTTTATAAAAGTATCCAGAGTGGTTTACAGTTTATACTGTATAACAATAACTACTCATCAAAAACACAAACAACATATAGCCTGTATCACAGGATCTGCACAGAGGCCTAATTGCCCCAAATGAGAAAAACGGTCCTCTTTCCAGTCCTCCGAGGGCAACAGAGTAATACAGTAGCAACTTATTTGCTCTTAGCGTATTATAAGGTGGCAAACTAGCAAACGTTACACCTACATGCTTGTTGACCTTTGGAACTCTATTGATTTCTTTCTTTAGTTTCTATGCTATGAATAGATCAACAATTTTTGCTCTGTTCATATTATTAACTATACTTAGCATCATTATATACCGGTATACAGGTGGGCCCCCATATCCACGGATTCGCTATCCACGGTTTCAGTTATCCACGGATCGCGGGGACCCCTCCAGGCTTTTACTTTTTTCCCCAGTAAGCTTCGTTTCTTCCTTAAACAAACAGGAGAAGCAGCCTCTGGCTGCTTATTGCAGGCAAGAAGAACGAGACTAAGTCCTAGAGAGGCTCTGCAAGGTTAACAGAAACCTTGCAGAGCCTCTCTAGGACTTAGTCTCGTTCTACTTGCCTGCAATGGAGGCTGCTTCTCTGCTTGTTTTAAGGAAGAAACAAAGCCTGCTGAAAGAAAAATAAGAGCTGGGGGGGGGCGAGCATGCCTGCCTGCAGGAGTGGCAGGGCAGGGGGCCCTCAGGAAACCATGGAGGGGTTGTTCGCTCTTATCCACGGTTTCAAGTATCCATGGAGTATCAAGTATCCATATATATGCTCCCCCGTGCATGCCTGACAGCTCCCCCGTCAACGCACTCATTAACACTTGGACCGACTTACTGATGATGCACTCTCAATGCAGTGGCCAACAGCTTTTCCCATGAATATGTTGCGGTCAGGCTCTTTGGAATTTAGCTCTTAGAACCACTGTCCTGCCCCCTTTTGACAGCTCCTTTGGCAACGCGCCCACAGGGATTACCTGCAGTCACGATCTCACAGACTTCCGGTTGCTAATTGCCTATCTGACTTTCGCGTACTTTCTGTTTGGTGCATTTTCTCCTTTTATAACAACCGACTTGGCCGTTCCTGTCCTTTAACATCCTAGCAGCTTGCTGCTGTGACACTTGAGAAGGTCCACAGTTTGATGGACGAAACGTTGTGTTTTAATTGCTTTTATTGTTTTTTAACTTGTGTTTTTCGTGTTTTTAACGTATTTTATTGGTTTTTAAAAATAAGAAATACATTAATTTTTTTACATGGCTTTTAAACCTGTAAGCCCTACCTCTGTGTAAACTGTAACTGCTTTAAACATGCACTGGGTAGGTGGTATAGGTTGTACAGTGTCAGCAGATGAAGAATGATGCAAAATCAAATGGCTTTATTTTATTTTATTATTTTTTCGCAGATTTTTTTTTTTTGCAGAAAGCACTGTTACGTATTTTTATTTCGTTATCACTATTCTCTCCTGCCCCTACACATTAGTGATTGCCTTGGCTATTTGTATTTAAAGCATAACGTATGGGGGGTTATGCCATTCCAAACACCTGAAGCTTTGCAAACAAAAGTTAAATACATTTATGCGCATTTCCTCCATTGTAGTTATGGGCAGCCCAATCCTAGTATCCAGCACTGGGATTGAGTATGTATGGGGTAAGAGGACATTTGTCCGCTTACCCCACGTTGAACCCCAGCCTGCTCACTGGGGCTACTCAGATCTGTGCCAGCTAAATTGCCTTCCCAGGCCCGAGAAGCCGCGTGTAGGGTTTCCAAGCCTGGAAGGGAGGATAGGATATGGCGGAGGCCTTCTCTGCTGGTCCCTCCCCTTCCCAGTCCGATATGTCCACTCCCAACCTGTTACTCCACTCTCCGCCCTCCCCCAGCCCCATTCCCCTCCCCCCCGCACAACTTGATGCAGGGCTTACCTGTCCACCAGTGCAGACCTCTGTGCTGGGAGCTGGGGTGGCAGTGCAGCCTACTCCCAGGGTGCCGCAAACATGCTTAACGGCACATTTGCAACACCCAGCGCCGGCAGAGCGTGCGCTCTGCCAGGCCTGTGGAAGAATAGGATTGTGCTCTCAGTCAGTTATCTGGCTGTATAATTTGGAAATCCTTGTGGCACAGAAAGGGAAATAACAATATACTGTAAAGCACAATAATGGATGGTACCTCTAAGTGCATAGCTAAATCAGCCTATTTCCCTTTTGGCATTTTGCATGGCAAATCAGGTATTTGGGGGGGGGAGGCAATAAAAATATTCACTGCTCTTCTTTTTCATTTCAGGTCTGGATGGTACAGTCATTTGGGAACATTACAAGGTCAATTGGACTCTGGGAACAATGTCTAGCTGGGAAATGCACAGAGCTTGTTTATGAAGAAGATGACCTCTGTAAGAGCCTGTTTACATTCAGTGGAATACTTTGCACTCTGAAATGTTGTGATGCATTTTAGCATTGATAGTGCCTTCACACTCACAACCTTTTCTCTCTCTTCTCTGTGTGGTTAGCTGCAATCAAGGCAGTCCAGGCCTTCATGATCCTGGCCATCATATTTTCCTTTATCTCCCTGGTCATGTTTGTGGTGCAACTCTTCACTATGGAGAAAGGAAAACGCTTCTACATCACTGGAGCCATCATGCTGGTTTGCTGTAAGTAAGACACACACATGCAATAATTTGCTACTTCATTATACTACTCATGGGCATCACAATGGGTGGTGGTGGCCAGTGTGGCACACAACCTCAGGGGGGGGGTGACACCAAAATGCCCCAGCCGCCGCCACTTGGCAGCAGCCCCCATCCCACTCCAGACCTCATCTCGCTTTGCACTCTTGCTGCGTGCGTGTTTTCGCAACATGCCGGCAAGAGCACGAGGTGACTGGGCCTGGGGGGGGGGGACGGGGACGCACCAAGCGGAGGCTTAAAAGTACTTTTTCGTATTAAAAGTAATGCAAAAGCCCAGAAGGTCAAGGGAGACGTGATGGCATCATCATGTCACCCCCGAACTTCCGGGTCGTAGGCTCAGCTCTGCATTGGGTTCCACCTGCCCCAGTGATGCCCTTGCTACTATACTACTTCACTACTGATATGCTCAATATCCAGAGGAAGCTAGCTGTTTAGGGTTGCAATCCTATACACACTCAGTGGGAGTTACTTCTGATTAGACATGCAAAAGATTGCAGTGTAAGGCTTCTTTTAACGTCTTTGACTTCTGTTTAAGACTTACAGCACAATCCTGTCTACAATTAGACTGACAGAGCGATCACTCTGCCGATCTAAGGTGTCACACAGTGGCATAGCTAGCCTCTGCGGGGGTGGGGGTGGCACCCATGTGACACCCCCGTGAAGTCACAAGCCCTGCCTCTCGCTCATGATGTCACAAGCCCCGCCCCTCCGGCAGCTTTTCTGGCAGCTTTTCCCCAGGTGTAAGCCGACGGGGCCCTACGGTCCTCCTCAGATGTAACGCCAGTTATGAAGCTAACCGATGTACATCTGAGGTGGCGGTATAAGGCCAAACCGGGTTCGGAATGGGCAGAGGATATTGGTGGAGCATGCCGCCAATATCCCCGCCCTCTCCCAGCCTGGTCCGGCCAATGGCCACCCCCCTGGCTCCCCTGTTCTGCCCTCACCCCGCACCTGCACCAACCGGTGCAGGACTTGCCTGTATCAGTGGGCACAGGGTCTGGAGGTTGGCGGAGTGAGGGCTACCGGCCCTTACTCCAGAGTCATTGCAAACGTGCTTTACGGCACGTTTGCGACAGCTTAGTGCAGTGGAGCGCACACTGTTAATGTAAGAGCCACATATGATAAACTTCAGATGTTTGAGAGCCACAAGAGAGATGTTTGAGAGCCTCAATATTAAAGAAGCATTTAAATTCTTAAATATATTTACTCACCATGAACATTAAAATTATGTTTTAATCCAGTGAACTCTCTGTTTAGACCTGGTAAATAATGATCAAGTTTGAAAATTTCTTATTTACCCTTTTATATTAATTGTAATGCAAAAAGGAGCTCAGTCAACCTATTTCCGAGAGCCGCACATTATAGGTCAAGGAGCCGCGTGTGGCTCAGGATCCGTAATTTGGCCACCCCTGACATGTCAGAAATAAGCCCCATTGAATTCAGTGGGACTTATTCCCAGGCTTATTTATGTCATTGTATTTATATATCCTGCCTTTCTATCATCATGCAGCTTGAAGGCAGCATACTGAGGCATCTGGTGGGGCCACTGTGTGATACAGGAAGCTGGACTAGATGGGCCTTTGGCCTGATCCAGCAGGGCTCTTCTTATGTTCTTATACATGGAATTCTGAAGCAGTCACCCATCTAGGCACTGATTTAGACCGATTTGTAATCTTAATAACAACAACAACAACAACAACAACAACAACCAGCCTAGCATACTTGCTTAGGCTGTTTTGAAGTATAATAATGATAATATTTTTCTTTTGCAACTTTCTAGAAATAACCTTTCTGGTTATCCAGGTTTTCTCTCAAAAGAAGGGAGATCTATTGATGGCTATTATCTGCAAAAGCCAAAGTTGGAACCTCTCTATCAAGAGACACTAAACCTCTGATTACCAGAGGCTGGAGACAAATTTTGGCTGTGGCTCAAGTAACAGAGTACATACAAGCCGAACGTCCCCGGTTTAATCCCTGGCATCTCCAGATAGGACAGAGAAAAATTCCTCTATGAAACACCTGGAGAATCACTGCCAGTCTGTGTCGACTCTACTGACTGAGGTGGACCAAGAGTCTGATTCAATATAAGTGCTTCCTACGATCAGGGGGATCATAGCTTCCTATGATCAGGCTGGGGATAGAGAATGGACCTTTGGTCTGACGCAGGACCTTTGGTCTGATGCAGCAGCAGCAGCAGCATTTCAGAAGCACCTCCTCATGCTTTGAGATAACCCCAAGGTTGTGTTTTTTAAAAAATCCCTGTTTTGATCAGGGTATCTTACCCCATGACAGCGTCAGCAGACATGTCAGCACAGGTGGGGTCCGTGAGCTAGTTCAGCAAAGAAATGTAATTTATTTCCATTTCCAAAGTATCCAGGTAAATTGTGCCCCTGTGTAAGGGCGTTCCTATGTAGCGTTCCTATGATCCCCTCCCCCATGCTGGAAGTGACGTAACGGCAGCAGCCGTTATCAAGCACTCAGAGACACAGGGCGGGCGGGAAGGCCGAACACGCCAACGGCGCTCCTTGTTTGCCCCAGCGAGTGGGACGATCCGCCCTGCCACCGTCCATCGTTGCACCCCCCCGCCGCCTGGGGCCTAATCCTGCCGCCTGGGGGCCAGCCACCCCAAGGTCCCCACCGCTGATGATGCCACTGAGGGGTCAGAATAACTCTGTGGCTCTTGAGCTATTCAGTTACTAGAAGCTAGAGCATGGCATTTGAAGTTTCATAACAAGCCGACATATACCGAGAAAATATTCAGTGAGCTCTACACCAAGTGTTTACATCTTCAAATTATGTCAGGGAGTCCCTCCATTTCCGTCTGTCTGTACATCTCAATCTCTCTCTTTGCTCTTTCACGTTAGCCATTATTGTGGTATCTGCAGACATCTAGGTGAGTGAAAGGCTTATAGTATCTCCCCAATTCTTTCCTTCACAGGGCTGTTCATTTTGATCTCCGTCTCTGTCTACACGGCCCGGATCCCCAAATACTACACACAACATCACGACCATCATGGTTACTCCTTCATCCTTGCCTGGATCTGCTTTTGCTTCACCTTCATCATTGGGGTTCTGTACCTTGTGCTCAGAAAGAAATGAGGGCCATGAGGATGAAATTGGGAGGGAGGATTGGGTGCCTAGGGGGGCTCGCGGGAGGGATGTGAAGTCACTTTGCTATGATGAGAACTGTTTGCCAAAAGAAATGAATCATATACTGCTCACCTAACATGCCCAATTACAGAATGAATCCACCAGAAAGACCAAACAGCTGCACTAGACTCTCCACATGTCATGGATACTGGGACTATGAAGATGCTTGAAGAACCTCCAAACGTAGCCGGATGGTTGTCTCCTTTTTCACCCAATGTCATGTGCATTCCATCCTAAAGAACCTTAATGTTCTGCCTTACTGACTGCAGAAAAGCTAGAAAAGATATGAGCTCTTCAACTTTCTTCCTAAACCTTCAGCAGCTGTGACACATCTCCCTATATGCTCACGAGAAGCCATTTCCAGTTGTTGTGGAAGGTGTAGCGATGCCTAAGAATTTCTGGCCCACTAAAATGATGATCCCTAGTTACATTTTCTTAGCTTTAAGAAGCTAAAGCATGAAAATATGGAAGCAACCTGACTGAGCTTAGGCCAAATTCCAGTGTTATAACAAAACCAAGTTTATATATTCCCATCACCATCTTGTTTCCTTCTTCAGAAGTGAAATGGTGCTACTTTTGCTGAAGAGATCAGATGCAAAGCAACCAGCAGAAAATGAAAGAGATGGTGAATGTGGCTGTCAGAGGCTGGGGTAGGGAGAGGAAGGAAGGCCAGCAGCCCACTTGATTCCATAGAATGGAATTCTTCATGCTCCGAAGATTGTCATTAGGGAGTGACTTTCCTTCTGTTATTGGTCATGCTAACACAGCTGCTCTACAAAAACCTCATGGAAAGCCACTGAACGGTTAGGTCTGAAAGGTGTGTATTCTACAAGCGGTAGGACTGAAAGGACTGTTTCTGGTCAGATCATGGAGGCATTCAACTGTGGCTCATGGGATCTCACCTCTCACTACCGAATTGGATTCTGTTTTTAAACAACTAGTTATAGAACATTTTATCTTACTATTGCATAGGATAAGGGTGGGGGTTGTTTTTTAGAATAGGGTTTTTCATAATAGATCTTGCATTAACAACACTATACTATGTCCCTTAAATACAAAGACCTTACTATTCCAGATGAAATGTTGCCTATGAATTAGAGCTGGGCACCTGGTTCAAGATTTTGCTGACTGGATGACCCTAAGCAAGGATCTTTCCCTTGTGGTGTCTGCCTTTATTATTTCCCCCCATGCCTTCATCTCAGAGCACACATCTCCCAGGGGTGAGAAAAAAAAAACTCTGTTAATTACAATTTGCAAACGGAGATTCAAGCAGGAAATGTCTGCATGGAAATGGAAAAATATATATATGTCATCGTTACTGCTGACATCAGGATTTTCAATCCATCAGAATAATGAGTGAAAATTATGAATGGCAAGAGGTTGGTGTTCTCTCAGCTTTACTCCACTCACTCGCATGAAAGGGAGAGACAAAATCAGGGCTGCAAGAATAGTATAAACAGTATTTTCTTTCTTTCGCTCTTTGTTACATTCATTTTACATGTACGTTTTTGTAATTGGGTGGATATGTCCTACTATTGTACTTGCCATTTCTCAAAGTTTATTTCATGTGCAGTCATTGTAAATATTTTGATACAAGTGTTCCTAACTGTAGGGAGATATTATATAGATAAAAATACAACCCAGTTCCCTATATCACACAAACGAGTCTTGTCTGGATTGATTTCCTTCAGCAGGTCTGTATGTTGCTCCTTTCCCACCCATCAAGTCAAGATCCGTTTCACAGAAGAGGTGACTGAGGATCTGCAGCACTAGCACATGGCTGGGTTAATGGAGAAAACCAATGTCCAGAGCAGACAGAGTCTGAGGGTCAAACTACATGTAATGCAGGAGATCAGATCGGCCAGGTTTTTTTTAACACCTTTAAAACACACGTGGGGTCCAATTTTGATTGAAGGGGCTGCACTGGGGGGGGGAGTTGACTCTTTATCCTATGCTGTTATTCAGATCTATGGTAAATTCTTTTCCCAGAACCTGCATCATGTCTGGGCACTGGCGTCACTACAGGGGGAGGGGAGCTCTAAGTGCTGCTGAAATCAGAGCCTCCTTTACACAGACGAACAAAGCGGCCCCGTCCCCTCCCCCTCGGAGCGTTTCAAGGAAGCGAAAGTGTTGCTTTCGCTTCCCTGAAAGGCTCCGAGGGTTAGGAGGCGGGGCTGCTTTGTTCGTCTGTGTAAAGGAGGCTCTGATTTCAGCAAAACTTAGAGCTCCGCCCCCCTGTAGTGACGCCAGTGTGTCTGGGTTGTACTGAAAGAAAGATAGCCGGGTGCCACACCAGGGCCCACATCTGTACCTATGCCACACCAGGGCCCACATCAGGGCCTATGCCACACCAGGGCCCACATCTGTACCTAGCCAATGCCTGAGGCAGCTACTGCTCCCCACCACCGCTTGGCAAGCCAGGGCCATACTGATGCTCACTGGGGGGGTTACGGGGCAGCAGTAGTAGCAGCAGCAGCAGCAGACCATCTTCTTCCCTCAATGCCATGTTGCAAATCCTGGATGCTGCATCAGGAGCTAGACTCAGCATCTGCAAACTATGAAACGAGCAGTGGCGTACCTAGCCCCAGAACAGGGTGGGGCCCACCCCTCGACGCCCCCAAAGTAATTAGCATAATTACTAATTAACATAATTATGCTAATTACTTTCTTTTTTTGTTTGTTTTTTTCCGTTTTTTTTCGGGTTTTTTTGGCTTTTTTAAAAGGTTTTTTAGGGTAACGGGGCCTCCAGCGGGTTTTTTAGGGGTAACGGGGCTTCTAGGTCTATGTGTTTGCTTTGCTGCACTTATCTTTTGTATCTAGGGCCTCCCGACGATCTCTCCAGCGACGATCTCGCTCCTCTGCTGCCGCTCTGCGCAAAGCAAACAGCCATCACAGAGTTCACGCATGCGTGATGGCTGTTTGCTATGCGCATGCGTGAACTCTGTAACGCTTAGGCTTACAGAGTTCGCGCATGCGCATAGCAAACAGCCATCACGCATGCGTGAACTCTGTGATGGCTGTTTGCTTTGCGCAGAGCGGCAGCAGAGGAGCGAGATCGTCGCTGGAGAGATCGTCGGGAGGCCCTAGATACAAAAGATAAGTGCAGCAAAGCAAACACATAGACCTAGAAGCCCCGTTAACCCTAAAAAACCTTTTAGAAAAGCCATAAAAAAACGGAAAAAAGCAAAAAACGAAAACGAAACCTAAGATGTCTCCCGCCCCCCCACACCACCTCCCGCCCTTGCGCCCTGGGGCCCACCGCCCCAGGGCACCACATCAGGGGACGCCCCTGGAAACGAGGGCATGAAAGAAGACAGACAGGCCACTCCTGGCACCTGCTCCCCACTGCCTCCAAGCAGTGATGTAGATTTGAGTGTATTGACTCGAACTTGAGTCGGACTCAAGTCGCGTCAATGACTCGACTCAGACTTGACTCGGCGATTGTAAAAGACTCGAATGACCCAACTCGAAACTTGGGACCCTTTTACAACAAGTCCAATTTTATTCAGGTTTAATCCCATTTTCCCAATTAAATAGATAGGGACTCGCAACTCGCAACCAAAGACTCGGGACTTGGGGGCAAAGACTTGGGACTTGACTTGAGGTTTGGACCCAGAGACTTGGGACTTGACTCGAGACTTGGAGTCAGAGACTTGATCCACATATCTGCCTCCAAGAAAGCCTCCCGATTGACCTTATGGGAAGGCAGCGGGGAGCAACAGAGAACCTTCTTCTTCTAGTTCTTCTTCTTTACCAGCACCATTTGACAAATCCTGGTGATGTTGCTCCCCACCATTGTCTGGTAAGCCAGCCATGGCCTTCCAAAGTACGGGGGAGCATCCCATTGGGGGGCCCTTGCAGGGTGTTTACCCCAACTTAGACTCCCCCCCAAAGCTAGAGCTGACACTGAAGTTAGTCATGCCTATAGGAAAAATGCTACACACATCTACCCAGAAGTACGCCCCATTGAGTTAATTGGGACTTACTTACTCCTAGGTGCGTGTGTACAGGGTTGCAGCCTTATATTCAGTGAAATGAATGAGACTTAAGTTAACTATATCAAACTTGTCTCATTGATTTCAATACTGATTAATCATGACTAATGTTCCTTGGATAAACTCCCTGTGGTACTTGTTTGTTTGCTGCGGGGCTACTGGGGACATTTCAGTCTGGAAAACAGTGTGAAGATAAAGGGATAAACAACTCCTCCCTCAGCATGAATGCTCTGCTCCAGAGAGGAGCCCCAAGTCTGCTTTCAGGAAATCCCATTCCCCCCCCCCTGGACATGTGTGGCTTGGCCCTAAGTTAGTCAAGACAGGAAACATTATAGCAGAGTCTATTATTATTTTTAAGTTCGGAAATTATTACTACAGCAACTAAAACACATTGTGACTGCATCCTCGAGGCAACAAGTCAAATGGATGCTTTTAAAATCAACTATTTTAAAGCCCACCCCCTGATTTGAAGGAACTGACACCTTTTGGAGATATTTAGGATTAGCAGTACAACACTGTGGGACACGCCAGATGCCTGAAAAATGCACTTTGAGGGCTGCGTTCAATTCATTCTAGTCTGGGGTCTATGATCCACCACAGCTGTGTTCAAGACCATTATGGTCCAGTCACTATGGAAACTGCACCATGAGGTGGGCATCCTGACGTTTCAATCATTTCGGATCTCTACTTGTGCCATGTCAGCATCCTTCCCTCTAACCTGGTATGGGCAGGATCTGTGTTTTTTTACAATGCCACTAGAGGTCAGGGAAAGACCAGCAATGGTATTGCCACTGATCAGTCATGCTTTGGTTTAGGCTAGTTTTGGCTGGTGGAAGTCAAAGAGCTCTCTCTTGACTGCCAATTATTGGAGACGTTGGCAATCTGTTCTCCCAACTGCAATCGTGTCCAATATTACACATGCTGTTTCAGTGACCTTGAAACTGGATTAATTATGGAACCTGGCAGCGTGACTGGTGCATCAGTGATGCTGCTGCATTATGGGAGGCAAAACATACTTGGAAGTTGTCCCCGACTACTGCGTACTCCCCGCAGAGCACTCCATGCACATCAGAAATCTTCGGAGCATCCTCCCAGCTCTTCCAGACAAATGCTGAAGCACAACATCTTTCGATGGAAGGCAAGCAGATCAGGGAGCGACAAAGCCGCCACATAAGCGAGATGGAAAAGCATTCACAGAGATGGCCCTCTTATACCTAATCAGTCGGAATTAAACCTGTTAGGGGCTGCCAAGATCTAAGGGGCTATTTTAGCTGTCGTAGTGCACATGCTGTTTGGGAGCTGCATGTTGTTGCGATCAGCAGTCAGATACCACCTTTAGATGGAGACAGAACTTCTTTCCTACCCTTAACAGAGACAGAGTCGTAGCTTGTGGGGCCCTAGGCCGCCTCTCACTCAGATCAACCAAGAAAAAAATCTTTATATTCTAAAAACTGTAACATTGATCCTTCCTATTACTCTATGAAAAGGCAGCATATGCATCTCATAAGATGACATTTGTTACACTGAAAATTGAGGAGTCTATGATTCCTAAATCCCTTGAGAGAAACCAGTCCAGGGGCCCACCGTCAATCTGCCCCTGGGCTTCAGGGAAAGGTGTAACAGGAAGTGCCCCCAAACAGCTATTTTCTCTCGTCGATCGGCTCTGCTCTGCTTCTTCTTAGCCTTGGAAAAGAGAGGGGGAGCCACACGGCATTGCTTCAAGTGCTTCTCCATCTTCAGATGAGACAAATGTAACGACTCACCCAGTCTCTAGCCTGTTATTATTTACCGTTGACCCCCTACTACCAACTCTTTTATCCCTTCACCACAAACCCCTACAATATTCAGGTGCCAACTACCAAAGCTAGCAGCCAATATGAGACTATCCAAACAAGCCACTTTGGCTGTAGTCTGTTCAGCTCCCAGCTGCAGGCGCTCAAATCCCACTTGGTCCAGTGGGAGTCAGAATATGAATAGCCAGGAGTTGGTTTATATGGAGCCAGGATGGTGTAGTGGTTTGGGAGTCGGACTTAGACCTGGAAGATCCAGGTTCAAATCCCTGCTCAGCCACCAAGCTTCCTGGGTGACCTTGGGCCAGTCACTATCTCTCAGCCCCACCTACCTCACAGGGTTGTTGTGAGGACAAAAAGGAGGGGAGGAAAAATAAAAATGACTTTTTGTTTTTAAAAGTGATGATGAGCCATCTTTGACGCCCCTGGCAGTTACGGACACTCAGCAAAAGGAAACACAAAGCTTTCAGATGCTGCAAGTGAGGTCACCCAATTCGACAAATATAAGAAATTCCAGCACCCCCTTTCAAAAGATGCTGTTGAATTTTTTTTTTTTTAAAAAGACTTACCGGTACTTCTTGCCCACTTTGCGTACATGGAAAAATGTGCAATGATTGTGCAGTAATACAAGTAGAATATTTATTGTGAGATGGAGGCACTGTAGAAAAACAGCACTAAACCCTCTGAAGAAAATCAGTCTCATTTTGAAATATTCATTACTTCTTTGTGACCCATTTGCTATGAACGAAACAAAGCAAAAAAAGACTTTATTTTTAGTACTCCTTAAGGGTCTAAATGAGTGTTCTACAGAGAGGCATTTCATGTGAGCAGCTGAACTGGTAGCATGATGCGAGTCTCTGGCAGTTGCCCATGGAAACCTTTGATACATTTGCAGTACGTATAACCCCTTCCTAAGATTAAGAAAGTGGATGTTTTTTTTATAAACATGTAGATTGCATTTTTGCAATTTCCATGCAAAAGCTTGTAAACAGCAGAAAGGATGAAAATTACAAGCAGAGTTTCGAGAGGGCCTACAAAGTGTTCATTCATGACCTTCTCACAACTATTTCCACTTCTGGAAAAAAAAAAAAAAACCCTTCACTGCCCCTGGTGAGTAGCCACTGCCAACCAAGCGGGTCGAAGGGAGGTGGGTCCCCTTCATTTCTCAGTGAAATTTCTGCTCAGTTATCGCTGCTGCCTCTAAAGTCATCTCAGTGGGCAGGATTTATCCTCACATCTTCACATCAATGGATTTATCTTCATCACTGGGAAGCTGGGATATCGTCATTGCAGTTTGACAGATTAAGAACTGAGGCGCAGAGAGATTAAAGATTCGCAAGCCTTTATACTGATTCTGCCTCCATCCGTCATTGTGCAGAACTAAGAAGCACAAGGTTAGTGACGACCTCTGGGGAACAAAGCGTTCGGCGGCTTGGTTGGAAATGCCACTTTGCCCCACGGCAGCCACAGCACCATCCTAGGTTTGGTGAGAAGAGGGAGCAGGTGAGAAGGGGGAGCGCCCTCCAGGCAGTCCTCTTCTGGGGCTGCATACCCCTTGAGACTCCCTCGCAGGAAGAAAGCGTATCCCTGCAGGCCATCCAGGGTCGGGGAGCCCTCAGGAACTCGTTGAAAAGCCACCATCTACTCGAAGGACAAAATGTGAATGGGCCTTCCTAGATGATCTCTTTATAGGGCAACTAACATGCACTCATTTTATTGCTCATTTTATTGCATCAGATCTTAGGTCCCAAAAGTGCTTCTCTTTAAGGGATACCACATTTCCCCAGCAATGTATTGTGCAATTATCAGGGGTACCCAGTGGATATTGGCACCTGTGACAGTGCTGAGGATGCTGAGTGACGCCGCTGCTTCCCCCATGGTCTGGGCCATGTTGTGACCCTTCCTTAACACTCATGTTCAGTACGTAACAAGGGGAGAGCAAAGTGGCGAAGTCCTTGGTTAGTCCCAATCCCTGGCAACCAGTTTTCCAGACCCTGAGTAGTTGACTAGCTGCCCAAGCGAAAGGGGCTTCTTCCCACTTGGCCTTCAGACTAGTCGGTTTCCACTCCCCCTCACTATTCCTGTTGCTGGCTAATCATTCTCCCTCTCTGTTGGGGAGAGGCTGTGCCTCAGTGGGGAAGCACCACTGGCGTCACTACAGGGGGGGCGGAGCTGTAAATTCTTCCGTGATCGGAGCCTCCGTTACACGGAAGAACGAAGCGCCCCGCCCCCGCACCTTCCAACCCAGTCAAAGCGCTGAATGCGCGATGTTTTCACCGCTTTGAATGGGTCGGAAGGCGCGGGGGCGGGGCGCTTCGTTCTTCTGTGTAACGGAGGCTCCGATCACGGAAGAATTTACAGCTCCGCCCCCCCCTGTAGTGACGCCAGTGGGAAGCACATGCTCTGGCTGCAAATGGGAGGGTGCATGACTGGGGTTGAAGCCACAGCAGGGGCACGGTTCGAAAGCCCCTCCTGCCTCTGCTGCCCTTTCCCTGCTTATGCGCCTGCCAACACACTTTTTAAAAAATTAAAAGAAAACCACTTGGGTCGAATGACATGTTCCCCATAATGTGTAGTTTGGACCCGAGCTAGATGGACCAATGGTCTGACTCTACTACTGTATATAAGGCAACGTCCTATGTTCCTCTCCAGTGCTAGAACACATGTCAATTTAAAACCCAGCCGGCGGCATGTGCAGTGCGCAGCCGGGGGCCATTTGAGAACCACCACCACAAACAGCGGAAGTGACCCAGTGCTGCAGCCAGCTACACATGGGACCGCAGGTAAGCTGGTGCAGGGGGCGGATGGTGGGAGGGATGGGGCAGGGAGGGGGAGGAACGGGGAAGTGTCTGGGCTGGGAGGGGCAAGCAGGGAACAGAAAAGGGAGGGAGGCGATGGATACTGGCAGCAGTGACTTGTGGCTGGTATCCTAGCTCATTCCTTTCCCACATTCCTTCTCCCTTACTCTCCTCGGACCTACAACAGCAGTAGATATGACGAGACGAGACGCATTGGGGCAGTGGAGGCTTGCCCCAGGGTAAGGCATTGGAACAAACGTTCCCATACCTTGAAGAGACCTCTGAGACTGCCTCCTTGCAGGGTGCAGCGTGCACTCGCTCTGCATCAGAGGGGGTTGTTTTAGTTAGGATTGGGCTGCTAGATTGTTTTGAAAGGGGAAGTGGGGCCCAGTCTCCTGAATTTCATATGATCACCTTTGAACAGGGGCTTGGAAGACATTTTTGCTAAATAGGCAGTCAGGACATACTGAGAGCAGATCCGCTGAATAAACTATCTGGAAGGGTGCAAGTTTTTATGCACAAGCAACAGCTACAGTATGTGTGTATAAGTAGGAAGCTGCAGTTGGAATTCACCGGCCTGTTAAACTGGGTGTCTCTTCTCTGCATGCCTTATATAGTAATGGGGGGGGGGGGGGGAGGCACAAGGAAGGAATGAGGAGTGGAGGGGAAGGCTATGAATGTTACAGAGGTGCCACTGAACACACACACACACACACACACACACACACACACACACACTCTTTTAAAAAGCATAAATTAATTATTTCTAACCCCAAGCGTCCTAAATCACAATTTGTTCTGCAAATGATAGGCTAATTTCTAATTAAGATATGCTAATGAGACTGACCATATACCACCACAAACCACAGAGTCTGATAAGAAGCTTCCTTGCTGTTTGCAGGTTATCTTGCTTCTCCACTCCTAAGGTTTGCATTGGAATTCTTCCCCCCCTCCCCCCCTCCATGCACAATAGCGCTGGCATGTACTGTACTCACTAATAATGCATGTAAGCTAATGGCCTTTCATCTCTGCAGATATCAGGACTGAGCAGCTCACTCTAGATATCCCTCCAACTACAGCTGCTGCTGTTCTCTGTTACCTAAAGAGATATCTTATATGGCTTCTCTTCCCCCCCCCCCCCACACCCTCAGGCAGTTTTTCATCCAGGCACTGGCCAGTCCCACGAGTGATTCACTTCCGTGCTTTCAGATCAGGTCCAAATATTTATCTATTTATTAGATTTGTATCCCACTTTCTGAGCAGAGTCCCCTCTGCAGCTCTCATTGTTGATGGAATGTAACACACCCATTCAACATCACACACTTAAAACCAGCCTGGCTTAATTTCAACTTGACTCACTGCCTGATGTTACAGCAGAGAATAAGGCTATTCTTTGCAGCCGCCAGGGTTACAACACGCTCTTTTGAAACGGCTGTATGCAATTTCACTCACTGGTGGAAGAGAATGTCCAGATGCAACTATATCAATGGCTGAAGTCATCCTATTGCACAAGTTGAAGAGGTTATCAGCAGAATAGCCTTCAAAATCTGTGGAAACCGTTCCTGGAGACTTCTAGAATCCCAAGGGCTGCATAATGTCTTTAAGGTAACCTACCTGGCCCAGTAGGCTCCCAGCATGATCCCAGCAATGTCATTTGGACACCACCAATAATGACATCTCCTGATTCAAGGTGCGTTCTGCCTGTGATGCAGTCCTTAAAGGCGCAGAACCTTTTTCCATAAAAGGGGGTGGGAGAAATAAATCATACATCTAGAGAGGAGAAACATTTACTGTATTTCTATGAGGCCCTGACTCTGTAACAGCATTCTAAATCCTGAAGATGGAAGAAGATACCCAAACTTTCAAAGGAAAAACTTCTCTCTCAAACCGTGTGCCTAGGCAGGCTCTGCATTTGTGTGATAAGAAAGCTCTATCTATCAACTGGCCTCTGACAACCAGTTCTTGCATCATGCGCTCGTTGCAATTATCAGCTGATAAACTGAACCATGAGTGAGGTCTCATCGTTTCCCTAAAGGGCTGGGGGAGTTACAGACAGCCTTCTGAATCTGACAACACATTTTGCCACACAGCTGCACCTGATGTGTGGCAAAATTCTCCTTATCTATTGGTAGAAGAAGAAGAGTGCTCAGCCCAGAGTGGCCTGGTGGTCGTCTGTAAGGGTTCCAGGATAACGGGGATCCTCCAGGCAAGCTGAGTGGGAAGGAAAGAAGGAGGAGCTGTAGTCTGCCTAAGCCACACCCTTTCCCAGGCCTCTCCCCGTTCGAGACTAGGACTCATCGATGCACCAGTCTTGAAACTTGACATTCCCATCCCCGCTATACACACTTAGGGCCAGTCTGGAAAACATTTGCTGAATCTGCCTCTCTTTACGTAATTGGCAGCCCAATCCACCGCCACTCCCTGCATGGCAATGCAGCGGCGCCAACGTGGCGCCCGCTGCATCCTGCATGGGAATTTAAGCCTCTGGAGGCCTCCTTGGGTAAGGGAATATTTTCTGGCCCACCAGGTCTACTCAAACCTGCACCAGTGATATAGCTGGCGCAAGTCTGCATGGACCTGGGTGGATCAGGGGATCAAGGCCAGGAAGGGGGTTAGGCTTCAGGGTGCGCTGCTGCTACCAAAACTGTCCCCTTCCTGGTTCAGACCCACCCTCTCCCCTGCCCCCATCGCCGCCCTGTTCAGCCTCTCTTCCTCCACCTCCTGCGTGAACATACCAGTGCTGGCAGGCGTCTGTTGTTTGCTGGTGCACCAAGCTGGCTGCTTGCCGCTTGTGGAGGCAGCCAGGGCCCGTGCTCTAGAAATGCATAGGATTGCTCTGTAAGAATAGGGTTGCATATGGAGGAAGGCAGTTCATCAGAACTACTGTACTTTGGATGTGAACTTAACCCTTTGAAATTACCGTAATATCTGGATTACGCATGAGGGGTTGGGTCAATCCTCCACATACAATTAGAAAAAGGGGGATGATGCAATGGAAAGAGGAGCCACTCCACTCCTAATCGCATGAAGAGAAGCCAGTTTAAGGATCACGTGAACCAGCCCCAAGAGAGAGAGAGAGAGAGAATTCTGATGCTCTTGGGTTCAGCAGCTTCACCCTCCTTGGCTACATCTAACTAGCTGGCCTTGACTTTAGCTGGCTGAAAGGGAGTCACCACCATTTTCAGCACTGTGTTCCCACAGACCACCGTCATGTCCCATCCTGTGTTTCCAGTCTTTGTCCATATTGCTCTCTGTGCATGTAGAGAACCCTTTAGTCATCATGGCGGCTGCCCCTGCCTGGAAACCCGCCCTGTGCTGACCGCGATCAGGCAGGAAGTCAGTTCTATCTAACCTTCGGCCAGGCAGAGAGGTCACTTCTTCGACCCTGCCCTTTCAACCTCACGTGTCTGATTGCTTGTGGAAGGAAGCATGGTCAAAAGTATTTTCCTCGCCATGCGCATGATAGCACGCCTTATTAGATCACCACATGGCTGCAGCCACCCTGAAGCAAGTTTACAAGGAGCCAACACAGTTTGTCTGGATTAAATGCCAAACTGATTACATACTGAGAAGACTCCCCAGGGCCAAACTAGATCTGATAGCAGCAAATCCCAGTGTTTAAACCCAGTGCTGTCCCACCATCTCGAAAGCAGGGTAGGGGAGGTGCACAGAGCCAGGTTTTAAGAGCAAAAGGGTGGTCTGGCTGATGGGAGCTGACCCCCCCCCCCCACACACACACACACAGTTTACCTGTGTGTCGTCCGTTGCTCCAGGAACGTGTCTCCTAACTGGGTGGAATTAGAATTTGGCTGGGGGAAAGGGGAGTTTGGGTACAGGTCATGGAATCAGGAGTGCGGGGGGGGGGGGAGAAGCAGACCTCCAGACCTCCTTCCCTAAAATCCATAATCTAGTAGCCTGGCTATTCCCGGGAATTATGAAATCAGGTGTGCTACTACCTCAGAGTGAAAGGCTACCTGAACATGCTAAGACAAAGGTTTCTGAAAACATAGCAAGATGCCCGTCTGCTTCCTGTTTTTTTTTGGCTTAATCCTTATTCATGAAATTCCAGTCAGTAATGCTAGATAGATTTCATTCTCAAAAATCAAAACTGAAATGGATGGTGTCGTAATTGCTTAAACAGATCCGTCTCATGCCAAGCAAGGAGCAAGCCCAGCTGGCACCGGGCAAGGTTCTCAATATGCAAATGCCTTCTGGGCTCTTCTAAAGAGAATGCTAAATTTGAGGAGGAGGATTTCATTTAAGAACACTAACAAAGAAAGAAACCATAAACGCAAATCTAGAACCCAACGAGAGTTAGATGATAGGGCTTAGCAGGGGAGTGACTTAGGCAGCTTGTGGGAATGTGCGTAAGAAGGTTCTTGAAGCAAGTTAAATGGCATGGCGTGTAGAGAATGGGATAGAAAATAATATTGGTGGCATGCAAATCATGGATATGTGCTCATCCAATAAACTGTACCCAGAAAACTGTCACGCCATCCCAAAGATGACACAAAGTGTGCAAAAGTCAGCTGGAAAAAAATCAATAAAGGAAACATGGAGAGATTTCATTAATGCCAAAATCAGAGAAGGTGGGGACACTTTAGAACAAAAGCAAACAAGTGAGCAAATACAGGCACACGGGGGAAATCAGGAAGCCTGAGAAAAGTAGATTAACAGGCTGACCTCATAAGAGAGTCTCAAGTTGCGAGCTCAGTATATTTCAGTCCCAAATCAGAAGCGTGTCTCTCTATTGCAAGACATCCAGTTGCCTAGAATTTTGTACAGTATTCTTGCACAAGGCTATGCTAAACCTGTGACTCCTCCAGTTCAAAATAGGGAGTACCAAGCAGTTTGTGGCTCTCTCTCTCTCTCTCTCTCTCTCTCTCTCTCTCTCTCTCTCTCTCTCTCTCTCTCTCTCTCTCTCTCACCCACCCACTGAGATCTGCTGGAAGGTGCCAACCTTGCTAAGAGTTCTATCACTTCAGGTCATAAGTTACCATGATGACCCTGGACATGGGCACCCATGGTCCTTGCAATCAGCTTGTGTTGGTCCTTGCAATCAGCAAAGTAGGAAGCAAAGCAGTGTAGAACGTCTTTATTTAATTGGGCCTCATCAAGAAGATTTGCTTTCAATTTTGCTGAACTGGCCTCAGGTGGGATGCCAACTGTGACTGAAGCTATTCCTGGAGATTTTTTTTTTCCCCCCAGCACAATGGGGAAATTTCGTGGAAGGTCTGTTAAAATCTCCAGGTGTGCTTTCAGTAGTCACTTGCCAATTTCTGGAGACGCCAGGCCGATCCTGGAGCCTAGGAGGAAAGTAAATTGTTTTATATCTTGTGATGCAACTTCTGTTTTGTAAAGAGGATGTGGTGATGGCACCTGGACTAGATGCCTTTAAAAGGGGACTGGACGATTTATGGAGGAAAAGCCCTTCACAGGTTACAGTCATGATGACTATAAGAAACCTCTTGGTTTTAGAGGTGCTAGGTGCACCTCTAAATGCGAGGTGGAAGGGAGTACTGGTGTCGCTGCAGGGGGCTCCCTTGCACTGGCATCGCTGCAGGGGGCGGAGCTCTAAGTTCCGCCACGGTCTGACCCTCCGTTACATGGGTGCATGAAGCGGCCCCGCCCTCTCGCCTTCGGAACCATTCAAGGCGATGAAAGCAACACGCAGAGAGTCTCCTGCGTGTTGCTTTCATCGCCTTGAATGGTTCCGAAGGCGAGGGGGCGGGGCCGCTTCATGCACCCATGTAACAGAAGGTCAGACCGCGGCGGAACTTAGAGCTCCGCCCCCTGCAGCGATGCCAGTGCAAGGGAGTGGCAACAAGATACAGGTATCTTGTTTTCTTGTGTGCTCCCGGAGGCATCTGGTGGGGCCACTGTGAGATACAGGAAGCTGAATTAGAGATGGGCCCTTGGCCTGATCCAGTAGGGCTCTTCTGATGTTCTCATGCTCTTATCCAAAAGCTTTTAGATGAGATACAGTATTAAGTGTAGGAAGTAATATAAAAAATAAGCCAAGGTTCCAGGAGAAATTCTTTGCGGATATTCCTCACCCTACTTTAGGTGGAGGTACTTAAATGTAATTTTAATAGATAGTGAGAAAGGTCTTAAAGTTACGCAAAGCAGGATGTACATTTACTCCCCTGCTGTGGACCTGACAGCAAATGGAAACAGAATTGCAATAGGAAAGTTCATTCATGATCATTTAGAGTACGCTTCTTCTGCAATGTTCTTCAGCAACGGCCGTCACCCAAATGCCTCAGAGGCAGAATTCTGGTCCAGACAATTTGTGTGAACTGTTGCTTTGTTAAGCATTGTTTTGTTTAGGAGGAAAACCAACGTTGCTCATCACAACTGAGCTGTGCACTGTGCATTGACAATAGCTTTCAGAGATTTAAAAGCAGTATGATAAAGCTGTCATTGCTCATGACATAGTCATTTTTTTCTATTTTGGCAATCGCTTTAGGAAGAGCTCAATAGTGGAGCACATACCTGCATGCAGAAGGCCCCAAGGTGCTGGGTTTTCAGCTTATTTGAGGGTCTGCAGCCAGCCCTTGCTGATTTTCCACCATGTCCAACCAGTGGCGTAGCTACACCTCCGGGGGGGGCGCGTCAGAGTGACACCCCCTGTGACGTCACAAGCCCCGCCCCAGGGTGTGACATCACAAGCTCCGCCCCTTTCAACGGCAATTCGGCAGTGGTGCGCCGATTATTATTATATATTAGTAGTAGTAGTAGTAGTAGTAGTAGTATTAACAGTATGTACCGTATATACCGCTTTTCAACAAAAAGTTCACAAAGCAGTTTACAGACAAAATCAAATGATTAAATGACTCCCTGTCCCAAAAGGGCTCACAATCTAAAAAAAGATGTAGAACACTACCAGCAAACAGCCACCAGAAAAGACACTGTGCTGGGGTGAAAGGGGGGCAGTTACTCTCCCCTTGCTAAATATAAGAGGAACACCAATTGAAAAAGTGTCTCTTGCCCAGTTAGCAGGGGAATATGCACACACACACACCCGGCATCCAACCATGCTCATAATAGGTGTTGGGTGCTAGAACAGACCTGTGCCAAATACTGCCCCATGCCAGCATATGCTCAGGACTGATACCGCTCAAAATCAGCACACGGTGAGTGAACTGTGGCTACCACTGGTTGAAATTTTCTGGGGCTTTTCAGCCTAGAAAAAAGGCGCCTGAGGGGGGACATGATTGAGACTTATAAAATTATGCATGGGATGGAGACAGTGGATAGAGGGAAATTCTTCTCCCTCTCGCACAACCCCAGAACCAGGGGACATGCACTAAAATTGAGTGGAGGGAGAGTTAGAACAGACAAAAGAAAATATTTCTTCACCCAGCGTGTAATTCATCTGTGGAACTCCTTGCCACAGGATGTGGTGATGGCACCGGGCCTAGATGCCTTTAAAAGGGGTTTGGACAGATTCCTGGAGGAAAAGACCATCACAGGTTACAAGCCATAAGCAACCTCCTGGTTTTAGAAGTGGGTTTTCTCTGGGCCAGGTGCAAGGGAGTGACAACGGGAAACAGGTTATCTTGTTGTCTTGTGCTCCCTGAGGCATCTGGTGGGGCCACTGTGTGATACAGGAAGTTGGATTAGATGGGCCTTTGGCCTGATCCAGCAGGGCTCTTCTTATGTTCTTATGTTCTTAAATGGTCTTGGGATTCAGCTGTGAAAGGCCACGCCCTTTTTAATTTGAGCCACAGAAAAATCCTTAACTGCACCTAAGGCTGGGTTGTCCCGAGTTAAATACATTTTACAGATCAACAACTCTGACACTGTAAAATAAAAATGGCAAAAAAGTCATTTCCTTAAAAGGGAAAAGAAGAATGGGGAGACTGAAGAAAACAATTCAGAAAGCTCAACTCCAGGATTTTTCCCAAGTTAATCCAAAGTTTAAAAGATGAGCATATTAAAAGGAATAGTAAAAGAAAAAAAAATATGAAGCACATGGAGAGAAAAATGATATTCTGGAAGGCTTCCTCAGACATATTCTACAGCCTCCACCCTTGAGAGCCTATTTTCTCAGGGTCAACTGGAAGGCTACCCTTTGGAAGGTTGGGTAAGCAAGTTAAAATGAAAACCTCTCCCTTGTCTGCTTCATTTTGTTCCCTGAGTCTCTGGGGAACTCTGGCTCTCTTGTTCTTAAGCAACATTATTTTTGCTCTCTTGGAAACATAAATGATTGTTGTCTTAACAATGATGGATTACAGAGGTTCAAGCCTTGAGGCCATTTGGTAAAACATAAAGTGGATGGATTCAGATGAATAGCCGCAGTGGTGGTGACTGATCCGGTGAAACTGCCACCACCATTGGTTTGCTGAGGGTTTTTTTCCTGCATGGTGGTTGTCAATCATGAGGAGGCTTCTATGCATCAGAAAGGAAGAAGATGGACACATCATTAACTGATGGAGTTTGCTGTCATAAAATGTAGTGATGGTCACTATTAGAGCTGGCTTTAAAAAATGATTAGACAAATTCATGAGGATAGGTCGATCCATGGCTCTTCGCCAAAATAGCTAAGTGGAACCTCCAGATTTAGAGCAGTAACGGGAAAGGGCTACTGCCCTCAAACACTACCTGTGAAGTTCATGAAGGTATCTGCTTGGCCACCGGGGAAAGCAGGATGGTGGCCTAGATGGCTGTAGCCGGACTCTTCTTATGTTTTCTCTCTATCCACAAGAACTGATAAGGAGTTTCCCTAGACAATGAAGGTAAGTAAGGTCTGAGTTCAATCTAAGATCTTGGAACAGGCAAAAGGATAAAAGCCTGATGTCCTATCCTACTTCAGATTCATGAAACACCTGGATGCTCCCTGGGACTCAGAGCCATAGAAACGTCACATTATTCGTACAGGTAACAACGCAACTGGGCAGAGGCACTTTGTAGAGTGGTGGCCCTCTTACGTCCAGCAGGGGGAGAGCAACTGTCCCAATGGCTGTTTGCTATGTTTCTTTTGTATCTTTTTAGATTGTGAGCTCTTCTGCGACAATACTTTAGCTACGTAAACTGCTTTGTGAACTTTTTTTGGTCCAAAAGTAATATTAGCACTCTTAATAATAACTGCTCTGACAGAACAATCCTCTTACAGAACAAGCTGTAGTGATGCCTCTGCCTCCCCATAGCCACCTGGCCTACTACAAATTGGGTCTCCTTGAACCTACGGCAGCTCCTGGCTGGCATAAGTCTGAGGAGGCTACTGGGAGTGGGTCCTCCGGGGCCAAAAAGGGAGAGACAGGATCTTGGCATGCACAGCTGCGGCTGAAATCCACCCCTCCTGCCCCACTCCCTGTCTGAAACCATCCACAGTCCTCCCTGTTCCCTCCCCCCCCCAACTTACAGATGGAGGAGGTTCAGTAGGCTGCGGTCGCCCATGCGTGGCCTCTGGCCGTTTGCCCTGGCGGCCACAGCCTGCAAAAGGAGCGACTTCTGTGCTGTCATTCCAGGACTTATGCTGAAAGATCTCGTGATATTCAGCGTAAGTCCCGGATAGGATGGGGCTGTTAAAGGGGAATTACTGCTGCGAGGAATAATGAAAGACCGGGAGACAGCGAGTGGGAGTCAATGGGCAATTTTGACAATGGTGAGAGGTGAAAAGCAGTGTGCCCCAAGGATCGGTCTTGGGACCAGTGCTTTTCAATTTGTTCATAAATGACCTGGAGTTGGGGATAAGCAGCGAGGTGGCCAAGTTTGCGGATGACAAATTTTTCCGGGTTGTGAAGACCAGCAGGGATTGTGAAGAGCTCCAGAAGGATCTCTCCAAACTGGGAGAATGGGCAGCAAAATGGCAGATGCGCTTCAATGTAAGTAAGTGTAAATTGATGCACACTGGGGCAAGAAATCAAAATTTCACATACACGCTAATGGGTTCTGAGCTGTCTGTGACAGATCAGGAGCGAGATCTTGGGGTACTGGTGGACAGATCGATGAAAGTGTCGACCCAGTGTGCGGCGGCTGTGAATAAGGCCAATTCCATACTCAGGATCATTAAAAATGGGATTGAGAATAAAACAGCCAATATCATTATGCCTTTGTACAAATCGATGGTAAGGCCACATCTGAAGTATTGTGTCCAGTTCTGGTCACCACACCTCAGAAAGGATATAGTAGAATTGAAAAGGTGCAGAAAAGAGCAACCAAAATGATTTGTGGGCTGGAGCACCTTCCTTATGAGGAAAGGCTACAGCATTCGGGGCTTTTCAGTCTAGAAAAAAGGCACCTGAGGGGGGACATGATTGAGACGTATAAAATTATGCATGGGATGGAGAGAGTGGATAGATAGAGGGAAATTCTTCTCCCTCTCGCACAACACCAGAACCAGGGGACATGCACTAAAATTAAGTGGAGGGAGAGTTAGAACGGACAAAATAAAATATTTATTTACCCAGCGTGTAATTCATCTGTGGAACTCCTTGCCACAGGATGTGGTGATGGCATCTGGCCTAGATGCCTTTAAAAGGGGTTTGGAACAGATTCATGGAGGAAAAGACCATCACAGGTTACAAGCCATAAGCAACCTTCTGGTTTTAGAAGTGGGTTTTCTCTGTGCCAGCTGCAAGGGAGTGACAACAGGAAACAGGTTATCTTGTTGGCTGTGTGCTCCCTGAGGCATCTGGTGGGGCCACTGTGTGATACAGGAAGCTGGACTAGATGGACCTTTGGCCTGACCCAGCAAGGCTCTTCTTATGTTCTTATGAGTTAGTCAAGGTTGGACTGTGGGCAGCTGTCTGGGTGGAGCCAGAGGCTGGGAAGCGGGAGTCAAAAGGGACAAAGCCAAACCTCACCAGCCCAAACAGGAACCCTTATGCAGCACTTCCTGCCTAGGAGGGCCCAGTGGCCAGCTGAGGTAGGCGGGGCCAGTCCAGAGCCTGGGAGCCCTTCGCTGCCTAGGAGATGCTTCAAACCACACTCTCTGGTGGTGGTGCACACCCTCGGGCAGCTCCACGCAGAACCACGCGGCTCCATGCAGTTCCTGCTTCTAGCCCCAGCAGCTCATGGCAAAGCCCAGTTGCTACTAATGGCTTTTAATAAGTCCTTTCTGAGTCATTAAGATATTAAGAAAAGTTAGACAATGGTCAATTCAAGTTATGTAATTTTTTTAATCTAGATGTTTTTTGGTTTTTTTTTTTTTTTTAAAGAAAGCTTCCCTTGGTTTCTGAATAAGTAAAGGAACTTTCTGGCCAATATCTTTGCCCGCAGCCTTGATGCCACATATAAGGCTTTGTAATGGCTGTAATTTGCTGTAATCTTAGAAAAGCGCTTTTAAGATAATCATATTATTTCATTTTTAAAAAATTAATCCCCCCAATGTTGTAATTTAATTTTAGGTTCAAAAGCTGGGAATTTGTATTATCCTGGGAACCTGTGGGCCACATCTATATTGTTTGCATAATGCCCAAATGGCATGTTTACTTGAATTCACAGCCAGATCCCCAAGCCTTTTAGTCATGATGTAAATCAGGCCTCCTTAACCGTGCTTTCCTTCTTGCCATAAAGAACATTTTCTTCAGATGCCTGAAATAAATGGGACACCCGCTAATGTGACTATTTTGTACATTGTTATTACTTCATTTAGATGGCAGTACCGAAATGCCTGGTACTTGGAAAGAAATCATATGATGAGACATGACAGACAAAGTAGCAAATGGGAAGGGCAGAGAGGGAGAGCAGAACAGGAGAAAATAAGAGTGCAGATCAGTCCTCTCGGTGATTGTAGAGAGAATCATTTGCAGGGTTCCAGTCTAGAGCCAGTCACAACAAAACATGCTGAATCTAACTACACAATCTCGTGTCCTGAAATAGGTGATGGTGATGATGGGTATATATGCTCAACCAAAGCATTACAGTGATCAGAAATTTGGGTAAATGAGAGTACTACAGAAGAAGCTCTGTAACCAAAACATGGATTTATCCAGTTCCATTTCAGATATTCTGAATGCCTGAAACATCTCCAAGGCTATTCAATAAAGACAGCTATCCTAAATTCCTGCAGGGATGTATGCTGAGCACAGACATCGGTCCAGAAAGGAGTTTCTGATACTTGTGCTTTAGATAGGGTTCTGTCCATTTAATTTGCAAATGGCCTTAATAATAATATTACAAATATTTAGATTTCGCTTTCTAACAACAACAAAAAAAAAGCTCACAAAGCATACACACAACAAAATGACAATTTTTTTTTTACCTAAAGGGATCATAATCTAAAACCAGTAAACAGCCACCGGAAAAGATTCTATGCTGGAGGGACAATTGCACTTCCCTTGCTAATTATAACAAATTCTATTCCCCTCCCCCACTGGTGCATCTTGGCCAAAAATGGGCATGCTGTATCCAGCGGGAGGGGGGGTGTCAGGAAACTGTGGAGGCAAAAGGGGAATAAAGTCTCCTGCTTCGGAATGGGTCTCCTTGGACTTGCACTAGCAAGTTCGCTAATGCAAGTCCGAGGAGAGAAAGGGGGCAGGGAGTCTGCAGAAAAGGGGATAGGATCTGGCGCGCACCTTCGCTGCTGGATCCACTCCCTCCCCCAGCCTGCCCGCCCCTGTTATGCCCTCCTCCCCACCCAGTTTCGCCCCCTGCCCCCTCCCAACTTCCCTGCCAGCTTACCTTGATTGGCAGGTGGCTGGGTATCCACTGGTGTGGGCGGGAAAGCTCTGGCCGCCCCAGCAACATGCTACTCGGTGCACTGCCAGAGAGCGCTTTACGGGCATTCCGTGACAGTCTCTAGTAGCAGAATGCACGTTCTGCTGCCGGGCCGTAAGACAGCCACCACTTAAAAGGAGCCTAAAATTAGTGAATACTAGACATTTTCCCCACATATTTTTTGTTTCCCTGTTTTTGTTTGGGGCTTTCCAGCAATTCCATGTTAATGTGTTCATGCAGATCAAGAGAATAGTGGTTTTGGAAAAGGCTAGATTTGTGATAAAATTCTTGACAGTTGGTAGCATAATTACAGTGCTTGCACTTCCTCAGTCAATATTGAATGCTATCGTCTCCCGTAAGTATCTAGGGGCCTCCTTTCAAGGTCAGTAAAGGGATCTAATAATGCATCCACTGCAAGTTCTTTTCAATAAGCCTCAAACAAAGTTTGTGATAACTCTTCCCAGCACAGTTCTCATTATTAGTGAATGATGAGTCAGCTGGAAACCAAGTCGAGTCACTGCAAAAGACCCAACGCCATCATGGTGATTCAGACCTAGCCAACTGTTGGTGATGGAGCTAGGAACCCAAGGCATGGCTAGGCTCAGGCTACACGGAGCAAGAAGAAACTGAATTGGGTCTGGAGCTTTCAGCACACGACCCACAGCATTCTGAAAGCCTGGTCTCACTGTTACGCCTAACAATACCTATTGCAGAAGTTTGATCAAATAAGGGCAGGCAAAGCTATTTATTTCTTGTCCTTATTTGATTTCCTTTTTATTGCAAAGGTTGCCAAAGATTCCAGCAGCAGCTGAAAAGAACAGAAAATCATTCGTTTTTAGAAAAGTGTAATGTTCACCATATACCTGCTCCTAATGTATATATTTCCAAGAACACAACCTCAATGTCCCTTTGTGCTGCGGGTCTAGAATGAACCAATTAGGTTTTGAAAATGAAAGTTAATTGCTCCAGATACTTTATAATCACAGTAAGCTCCAGATGCTGACAAAGAGTTAGTCATCCAGATATTTTAACCTGCAGATTATGATTGCCCGTTGATACTGGCAGGAGACTGTAGAGGTGGAAATGTCAGCCCACAAACAGCTTCCACCTGTACTTTTGTAAAACATAAGAATTCGTTCAGACTCAAAGCGAGTTTGACATTAGCAGAATAAACTGTTACAGCAGCTTAATGACATTTTAAAATGTAAAGCTTCCCCTCCCCCCAACGTTCGGAGAAGGGAGCACCGAATAGGAGGGTCACAACCAAATGACACACAGGTTGTTGTCACACACAGTGCCAGCTGAACAGAAGCAGATACAGAGAGAGAGAGAGAGAGAGAGAGAGAGAGAGAGAGAGAGAGAGAGAGAGATGTCCAAAGTAGCCTGGAACAGCCAGGTAGACTCCTCCTCCACAGAGTACCCAGCAATTGTAAGACTAAGTTGGAAATATTGTCGTCCTGCTTCCTCGACTCATGAAAGGTGAAGAGGGGCCTGCAGAAGTGAGCCTGGATGAGTGGATGAAAGAGAAACCACATTGTCAGAGAGCATCATATACACAGGGCCTCTGAGAGGTATTTTATCAGGGGGTACAACGTTTCTTTTGGGCGCCTTCTCAAAGGGGGAGCGGGCAACGGCAACGGCCAGACAAGTCTTTGGAGCCCAGGTCTACCAGGCTTCCCACTACAGCACCCAGGTCTACCTGCATGGTAGACCTGGCTTCCCAGTTGGCCTGGCCTCTGTCTTTCACTCACCTTGAGCACTGGCGTCGCTGCAGGGGGGGCGGAACTCTAAATTCCGCCGCGGTCCGACCCTCTGTTACACCGGTGCATGAAGCGGCCCCGCCCCCTCGCCTTCGGAACCATTCAAGGCGGTGAAAGCAACGCGCAGGGAGTCTCCTGTGTGTTGCTTTCACCGCCTTGAATGGTTCCGAAGGCAACGGGGCGGGGCCGCTTCATGCACCGGTGTAACAGAGGGTCAGACCGCGGCGGAACTTAGAGTTCCGCCCCCCTGCAGTGACGCTAGTGACCTTGAGGCCAGCTGAGATTCTAGAACATTTCTGGGGGCCCTCCTTTGTCTCCTGGGCCCCCTTTCTGACCCTGGGCCCGGGTACAATTTACCCCCTTTACCCCCCCCCCCCCCGCTCTCATGGGCCCTGATCAGACATTTTCACTTGAGCAGGAAAAGTATGCTTTTCATTTTAGAAAGGTATGCTTTACAACTCCTTCATGGATCATTGCCTTGTCGTGGCGAAGGGGCTTGCGTAACTCAATGAAGCCATGAGCTATGCCGTGCAGGGACACCCAAGACGGACAGGTCGTAGCAGAGAGTTCTGACTAAAAGTGATCCACTGGAGAAGGAAATGGCAACCCACTCCAGTAACCTTGCCAAGAAAATCCCATGAACAGTACCAAAAGGCTAAAAGATATGACGCCGGAAGATGAGCCCCTCAGGTCGGAAGGTGTCCAATATGCTACTGAGGAAGAGCGGAGGACTATTCCAAGTAGACCCAGAAAGAGTGAAGCGGCTGGGCCAAAGCCAATAGGACATCCAGCTGTGGATGTGTCTGAGGTTGAAAGGAAAATCCAATGCTGCAAGGAACAATACTGCTTAGGAACATGGAATGTGAGGTCTATGAATCAAGGCAAGCTGGATGTGGTCAAAAATGAGATGATAAGATTGAACATTGACATCTTGGGAATCAGCGAACTAAAATGGACGGGCATGGGCGAATTTAAGTCAGGTAACCATCATATCTACTACTGTGGGCATGAATCCCTTAGAAGAAATGGAGTAGCCCTCATAGTCAATAAAAGAGTGGGAAAGGCAGTACTGGGGTGCAACCTCAAAAACGACAGAATGATTTCAGTTCGAATCCAAGGCAAACCATTCAACATTACAGTAATCCAAGTGTATGCCCCAACCACTGATGCCGAAGAAGATGAAGTTGACCAGTTCTATGAAGACCTACAACACCTTCTAGAACTAGCACCCAAAAAAGATGTCCTTTACATCATAGGAGACTGGAATGCTAAAGTAGGAAATCAAGAAATAAACGGAACAACAGGCAAGTTTGGCCTTGGAGCGCAAAATGAAGCAGGGCAAAGGCTAACGGAGTTCTGTCAAGAGAACACGCTGGTCATAGCAAACACTCTTTTCCAACAACACAAGCGGCGACTCTACACATGGACATCACCAGATGGTCAATACCGAAACCAGATAGATTATGTGCTTTGCAACCAAAGATGGAGAAGCTCTATACAATCAGTAAAAACAAGACCTGGAGCTGACTGTGGCTCAGATCATGAGCTTCTTATTGCAAAATTCAGACTTAAACTGAAGAATGTAGGGAACACCACTAGACCAGTCAGATATGACCTAAACCATATCCCTTATGAGTATACAGTGGAGGTGAAGAATAGATTTAGGGCATTAGACCTGGTAGACAGAGTGCCTGAAGAACTATGGACGGACGTTTGTAACATTGTACAGGAGGCAGCAACTAAAACCATCCCAAAGAAAAAGAAATGCAAGAAAGCAAAGTGGCTGTCAGATGAGGCTTTACAAATAGCTGTGGAAAGAAGGAATGCAAAAAGCAAGGGTGAAAGGGAAAGATATAAACAACTGAATGCAGAGTTCCAGAGAATAGCAAGGAGAGATAAGAAGGCCTTCTTAAATGAACAATGCAAGGAAATCGAGGAAAACAACAGAATGGGGAGGACTAGAGATCTCTTCAAGAAAATTGGAGATATCAAGGGAACGTTTTATGCAAAGATGGGCATGATAAAGGACAAAAAAGGCAGGGACCTAACAGAAGCAGAAGAGATGGCAAGAATACACAGAAGAACTATACAAGAAAGATCTTAATGTTCCTGATGACCACGCTGGTGTGGTCACTGACCCAGAGCCGGACATCCTAGAGAGTGAAGTCAAGTGGGCCTTAGGTAGCATTACTAACAACAAAGCTAGTGGAGATGATAATATCCCAGCTGAGCTACTTAAAATCCTAAATGATGATGCTGTGAAAGTGCTGCACTCAATATGCCAACAAATTTGGAAAACTCAGCAGTGGCCAAAGGATTGGAAAAGGTCAGTTTACGTTCCAATTCCAAAGAAGGGCAGTGCCAAAGAGTGTTCAAACTATCGCACAATTGCACTCATTTCACACGCTAGTAAGGTTATGCTCAAAATCCTACAAGCTAGGCTTCAGCAGTACGTGGACCGAGAACTACCGGACGTACAAGCTGGGTTTCGAAGAGGCAGAGGAACTAGAGATCAAATTGCCAACATGCGGTGGATCACGGAGAAAGCACAAGAGTTCCAAAAAAACACCTACTTCTGCTTCATTGACTACGCAAAAGCCTTTGATTGTGTGGACCACAACAAACTGTGGCAAATTCTTAAAGAGATGGGGGTACCAGACCACCTTACCTGTCTCCTGAGAAACCTGTATGCGGGTCAAGAAGCAACAGTTCGGACCGGCCATGGAACAACCGACTGGTTCAAAATTGGGAAGGGAGTACGGCAAGGCTGTATATTATCACCCTGCTTATTTAACTTATATGCAGAGTACATTATGAGAAATGCAGGGCTGAATGAATCACAAGCCGGAATCAAGATTGCCGGGAGAAATATCAACAACCTCAGATATGCAGACGATACCACCCTAATGGCAGATAGTGAAGAAGAACTAAAGAGCCTCTTGATGAGAGTGAAAGAGGAGAGTGCAAAAGTTGGCTTGAAACTCAACATTAATAAAACTAAGATCATGGCATCTGGGCCCATCAATTCCTGGCAAATAGAAGGGGCAGAAATGGAAGCAGTAACAGATTTTACTTTTCTGGGTTCCAAGATCACTGCAGACGGAGACAGCAGCCATGAAATTAAAAGACGCTTACTCCTTGGAAGGAAAGCTATGGCAAACTTAGACAGCATAATAAAAAGCAGAGATATCACCATGCCAACAAAAGTTCGTATAGTCAGGGCGATGGTGTTCCCAGTAGCAATGTATGGTTGCGAGAGTTGGACCATAAGGAAGGCTGAGCGCCGAAGAATAGATGCTTTTGAACTGTGGTGCTGGAGAAGACTCCTGAGAGTCCCTTGGACTGCTAGGAGATCAAATCAGTCAATTCTAAATGAAATCAAGCCTGACTGTTCCCTGGAAGGACAGGTACTAAGGCTGAAACTCAAATATTTTGGCCACCTAATGCGAAGAGAGGACTCTCTGGAGAAGACTCTGATGCTGGGAAAGATTGAAGGCAAAAGGAGAAGGGGAAGGCCAAGGATGAGATGGTTAGACAGCATCACCGATGCAACAAACATGAAAATGAGCGAACTCAGGAAGATAGTGGAGGACAGGAAGGCCTGGCGGGATATGGTTCATGGGATCACGAAGGGTCGGACACGACTTAACGACTGAACAACAACAATGCTTTACAAAGGGGGGGCATGATCTAGCCCCCTCTGGGTCCACCTCCCCCCCCCTGATCAATGCCCTCCCATGTCCATGGAACTGTGCCCACAGAGAGGATCCCCATATATACCTCTAGTCCCCTTCCTGTGCAGGCAATGTTGTGCATAGTTAGAGAGGAAGAGCTGGGTGGGTCTCATCCTTCAAGAATTGGATCCCTGCTTTGACCTTTCCTCGTTCCCCAAATGGAAACGAATGCAAAATAGAAATAAAGGAAAGGAAATAATGGGGAGAAAGAAGAAGAGAGGGAAAATGAAAAGGGGGGGGGTAGTACTGTTTTAAAATCAGTTTCAAAAGGGGGTGGTGGTGTTTTGCCTTTCAAAAGAAACAAAATTGCGGGGGGGGGGGGGGGAATGTTCCTTTCAGGAAACATATTGGAAACCAGCTCAGATTCAAAGCAGAATGAAGCTAACTTACATGATGATGAACAATATCCAGCAAGAAAAATCAATTGTCACAGGAAGTCCCAAACGATTTCCCATACAGCTTAGTTTATGCTTCTTGAACTACAGTCCTGCGCTTCATGCTAAACGAGTAACACCAGTTTAAGTGGGGGTGGGGGGTGGGTGGGAACACACACACAAAGTTCACTTGAGCCCAGCATTGAGTGTCTGATTTTCCTCCACAAGTGGCAGAATTTCAGTATTGTTCTCTTCTGTTAAATTAGGTTTCCGTTACACCAAAGAGAATTCCTGCAGGAAAAGAAGATCCCCGCTTATGAGGCCGATGAGTCGCACCTCAGCGAGAGACAGAAAATCAAACACAATGTCTTATAAAAGAGAAGGGGATTATACTTCACTAAACAAATTTAACAAACAATAGAGAAGCCAAGCAATTGCCATGGAGAGGGCTAAGAGGCATACAAAACTACCACCTGTAGAGTCAGGGGCACAAATATGAGCTCCCTTACAGTCAATCTTGACATGGCGCAAGACAAGAATGAGCCTCTAGTGAATCCAATCACACAGGCCACAGGGGAAGAGGGGAGAAATGGTATGGGGGGGGGGGAAATCCCTGAAATTAATAAATGGGAAGGAAATTCTCCAGAGGAAACAGCACTGGGCATTATCGGGGGAATTTGAATGTCAGCATCTAGCAACCGCTGTAATGTACAGTATTCTAATCAAATGTGCGGAAGGATCCCAACAATAAGCCAATATGGAATCAATGAGGCTGATCAGGATACATTTATTGATGAAACCACCAGCCATTGTAGGGAGAAGTCTGCTGACAACAACTCAGAGCACACGCACGCATACACACACGCACACGCACACACGCACGCGCACGCACACACACACACACACACACACACACACACACAAACCCAGCATTCAAAGCACTGTGTGTTAAAAGAGGAAGTACACCGATAGGAAAAAGATGCATTTCTCCACTTTCATTTCGGCGGTTAGCATGTTTTTACTTGGGAGGAAGTAGGGCACAGATGTTCAACCAACCCTCCCTTCTATTCCCCCCTTGCACAATTCTTGTAACAAACTATAGCAGGCCTAACCAACCCAAATTGACTATCCTGAGCCAAAGGCTTGAGAGACAACAACAAGAAGTATTTATATACCGCCTTTTCGTTGGTCATCGGATTTCTCCTTTGACTTTAATTCAAAGGCGGTTTACACACGCAGGCTTTCTAAACCCCAAGTTTTTTTTTTTTTTTTTACAAAACAATTATTTGTTCCAGTCTTTCATAGCATCCTTCATTCTAGAAGGTTTCTTTCACAATCCAGCTTCTCACTGGCATCCGTCTCATCCTGCTTCAAATGACAGGCAACCTTGACTCCCACTCAAAGTGCAGCTGCAGCTTCTCTCCCTCACAGAGGCTCTGCAGTTTATCAGTGGCATGCCGGCAGCTCCCCAACAGACTTCCAGCTATCCCGAACTGCCATCCTTGAGATCTTCAGGCATATGAGACGGTCACTTTACCAACTGAGCCAGACCTCCCGACCATTACCTAGTGGGGTAAGGCAGGCATCCTCTCTCGCTGTCCATTGGAACACCCAGCCATTCTACCTAGCAGGACTGACATATGATATGAAGTCAGACGATTGATTCCTATAGGCCAATACTGGCAATAGAGGCCACCCAGGGGTCTTTCCCAAATATTTGCTGCCCAAAATAGTTTTTGGGGCTGGGTTTGAACTTGGAACCTTCCACATGCAAAGCAAGCACACTGCTACTGAGCCACAGTCGCTGCCTGCCCCTAAAGAGAGCAGAATTCTTCTTTAGAGAGGCCAGGATCTGGTGTGAACTTGCTGACTTCCTATCAGTTCTGTTTTCTTTACTTGCTTTTGCTTTTGTCCCTTCATGATGTTTTGTTTCATTTCTCCCGACTCCTGGAATTCTTTTTCTCCTGTTGTCTGCCGCACTTCTCTTCTTCTAAAAGACTTTCAAAGACTTGCTTTTTTCCCTTTTCCCTTTTGGGCTTCGTTCCCAAATGCTTCTTGGCTTTGCTTTCAGTGTGGAACAGGAAACTTCGATTTGTCACAATGGTGCTTCACTTTTATGGCGCGTGCTTCACAAATTCTGCATTACCTTTGCATATTCTAATCACCCCGTTTCCCTCTTGACTCACTGATACTTAGATTGTGAGCCTAAGCAGCAGCTTTTTAGGGTACTGTGTGGATATTTGCCATTTGAATGTGTTCACACTACAATGTTGTGACATTAAGCAGTATAAACTGTAAGTGCCCTACCACTGTACAGTTCACACTTCCCCAGAAGAGGAATTTTCCAATGGAAAGAAAACTACATGTGTTATTGATGCTCTGTGCAACTTTGAGAGATGGGAATTTGTTCTGAGAGGGCTCAAGGCCAAATCCTTCCAGCCACTAGGTCGGGGTGGCCAAACCACAGCACGCCAAGCCACGTGCCACATTTTATATAGAGAATCTCCAACGCGCCACTCCAACATAATGTAACACCCTCTCCCACGGTTGCCAGAAATGATATAAAAACTATGTGGTTCTGAATTATTTCTGTATACTTCAAACACAATATTTTGAAAGAAGAGAAAAATATTGTTATAATGGAAGCAAACCAATACTATATGCCCAACACTAACATTTTAAACAACACATGAATTTATTGAAAATATACCTATGTTTGATGAATAATTATTCAAAATATAATATATTTAAAAAATGCTGAGGCAAGACGATGCCTCAGTCCTTGCTGGACCAACGGGTGGGCTTGGCACACCCGTCAGTGGTGTCGCTGGAGGGGGTGCGGAGCTGTAAGTGGCGCATGATGCTGCAACGCACTGTGTAAGCGGCCCCTCCCACCCACGGAGCCATTCAGGGCAGAGACAGCAATGCACAGGAGACTCCTAGAGCTCCTGCACATTGCCATCATCTGCCCCGAATGGCTCTGATGGTGGGTGGGTGGGGCTGTTTACATAGTGCATTGCAGCATCGTGCGCCACTTACAGTTCCGCACCCCCTCTAGTGACGGCACTGGCTCCTATCTCGCACAGGTAAGTATGGTCTGGGGTTCCTGAGCTGTGGCTCGTGGGTGTCATGGCAAAACCTCTGGGCTGGTTTGGGCAGGGATGAGCTGGCTTGGGTCCGGAGTGCAGCTGCTGCTACTGAGACTGGCCCCAGCGCCACCAATCCCGCAGTCTCCTGGCTGCTGTTCCAGAGTAGCGTACAGCCTCACACCTTCCCTCCGGCAGCACCTGTCCCTCCCGCGACATGGCTTCACAGGGGTTTTTGAAGGGCTGCCCTGCCTCCCTGGCAGCCAATCCAGGCTCTCCGAGCATTGGCTTGATCTGAGACTTGTTGGGCCGCTCCGCACTTCTGCGTTGCCACTAGTGGTATGCAAGCCACAGGTTGGCCACCCCTGCACTAGGCGATGATGACTTCAAAATGGAACTGAATTGACTTTTTTTTAATGTGATGTGCTTTCTAAACAGTGCTCTCTCTAGCTTTCCTTGTCTAAGAAATACTTTGATTGCCCAAATCTGTTCTCAAGGGTCCTCTGAGGTGAGACCCAAATAGTAATGAAAATGAAGAGATATTGTATAGTCTGTTTTTTAAAGTATTTTCTTGAGAATGTTTTTCCCCTGCAGCTTTGCTTCTGGGAATTTGTGTTACTCCAGTCTTCTGAGCAAGGGCAAACTGTGGTCTAATTAACATAAGTTGATTTCACAAATGACCTTTAAATTGGTTTTTGCATTTCCCGCACCTGCAATTCAAAAGGAAAAACTACAGTGGCTGGAACATACATTTGATCTAAAAAATTGCTCTTTTCTCCTTTTTGTGTTCCACATTAACAGCATCCACATTCAAGACTAAAAGGCACGCTGGGTACCAACACATAAATTATAAGGAACTGAGGAAAGTATTTTTTTTTAATGTGTAAAGTGGGATAGTGGCTCTCACATGAGTAAGAGATCCATGAGTCCTAAATGACTTCTGGAGTTCAGACAACTTGCCTTGAATTGGATTCATGGATCTCCTAACTTTCAATGTTGCACTGGAAGCAGGACAAGCAGGAATTGCATTACAAACTGTTTTGCAGCATGATGAGGCGGAGAACCAAACCCCAGAAATACCGCGTGCTACAGCCCTTCCTTCCAGGACTGTGCCACGTCATATGGCATATGGTGAATATTCCTCCATAACAATTCTCTGAGTGTCAGAAGAAGAGTTCCAGCCTAGTTTTTCCATTAACACACTAGTTTTCTCAAAAATAAAACTGTCAATATATGACAGTGAGATGGAACACTGCTTTTGTGAAATATTATATTAGAGGAATCTCCAAAAGGGCTTGCCAAAATATCTGAAGAACGAATCTTGCTCATAAACTTGCAGTCACTAAGAACAAACCTGATACGATCAGGAAAGGGACAGCTATTAACACTGTTCCTAAAAACAAAAAAGAAATCCTATCAGAGTGTCTTTCAGAACCCTCCATTTTACAAGTTAGCTATGCTGAATGCATATTCATAAACTCCAACTACCTTAATATGTTTTCATCCAATGGACTTTGCATTTTATCAGATTTAAGACATGTCAGGTCTTCAACTGAGGCCTTGCTTTGGGTCCAATTGGCAGGAATATGGGAACAGGGCCTTTTTGGTATTGGTACTCAAGCTGTGGAACTCCCTCCCTCAGGAGGCCTGAATGACTCAGACATTTGACACTTTTAAATTTTTGGTGAATACCCATTTATTTTGTCTGACCTTTGGGGGTTATAACATCTTTGCTGACCTGTAATGTCCTTGTATTTCTAGCTTGTTTGCTATTGTTTTATTTCTTAAGGTTATGTTCTTCTAGTTCTATATCTGATATTAAATCATTTTAATGTTTATGGTAATTGTTTTATAATTGTAAGCTGCCCTCCCCCTTGAAGGACAAAAGTGTGGAGTACCATATCTTTCAAACAAACCTATGAAACTAGCTTTCTTAAAGGTTGAATTTCTCCCATGAAACTAACGTACTGAAATGAATGTTAAGATCATGATGCAAATCACCCTGCACGTACAGTATTTTCTACTTTTAAAAAGGTCAAGCTTTCTATAGTGTATATATATACAGTAGATGAACATATTTCTGCTAACAGACCGAGTACCAGTAGATGGAGCTCAAGAACATCAACTACTCCTGTATTCTGTAGAATGGTCCAAACCTGTTGGCTCCTGGTAACAGCTGCTTTTGCACTGCTATTCACATATCTGTAGTCAAAAATGTACCAGTGTAAGGTCAGATTCCCCCCCCCCCCGCCGTCGCCACCGCCCAGGGCTGATCCTTGCTCTTTTCCCAGGCGTTTTCCCCATAGAGTCCTCAATCCTATGACGGAAGCAGATCATACAGGTTCTTGTCACAGAAGCAGAAGCAGATTCGATACAGGTTCGACAACATTAGGGCTGTATCCCAACGACTGATGACTGAGCGCCCTCTGGCAAGATTCCATTCAGAGAAGCTCAAATAAGCCGAAGGGTAAATGGTGGCAGGGGTCTGCAAGAAAATGCTTTGGCCAGCTCAGGTAGTGGCATCACAATGTCTTGGATATGGATTGTTTTCTGCTCATCTGTCTCTCCCGTCCACTAAAATCCCCACCTTGAGCCAGCTCCTCTACTTTCCTATTCACTCTTCTTTGTGGTTTGAGTAAATCCTGTAACAAAAAAGAGATACAAGCACCTGCAGAAATGTGGTAAGTGTGCACATGATCACCAAAAGACCGCTGGGTTCCGCTGGAGGATTTCCTTTCTAGATCTCCCACTCGTTGCTGACCATGCTGCTGCGTTGTCCTCATTGCCTCTTTTGGCTCACATACAGGAAATCATTTTGATTGCTGTACCTCCCCTCCAGCCCCCTGAAAACAGACCTGGAACATCCTAAGGGAAACCCCATCTGCTCCCAGTTCTGGACGGTGTCATGTCATAATTATTCCTAAGCATGCCTCATTTAGTTTGATGTGTAGCAGATTGAGAAAGATCCCTTGGTGATAGCGAACATCTTGGGCTGCTGGTTCGGAGAGGCGAGGCGAGTGGAAGTGCGAGGCAGACATTAATAGGGGCAACATACTGTGCTGCCAGACAGGTGTGCCCTGGGATTGGCATGGCTGAAGCAGAAGCACAAGGTTACTCTCACGGCTAGAACCAAGACCGTCTGTCTGGTGCAGACAGCATGATGTGGCGGCCTAGATGCCTGCCACTCTGTGGAAAAACCTTGACGTGAACAGTGCTGCTTGGGTTTCTGAAAGCTGCCTGCTCGCTCAGCAATGCTCCAGAGGTCTGCTGCACTGTCAGAAGCAGGGCTGTGAAGTGGCCAGGACAGTTGCTTTGCCTGGCATCGTAATTGCTGACACGGTGGCGCTGAGCAGCGACTCTTTCTCTCTTGCTACAGGCCACAGGCAAAGCAGGTGTCCTGCAAACTAGGAACAGCCCCAGCTCCCGACAGAGGAACTGACAACGGAACTTGGTCTGAAAACTAATAATTAAGAACTGGTTGCAGAAGTGGAAGGAGGCAGGCAGGCAAGCAAAGCAGGAGGCTCAGCGAGAGAAGAGCGGGGTAAGAAAGCAGCTGAAGGAGAACATGAATATCATTGCTTCACATATTGGGAAGGTGAAAATGTCTTCTTAGCGAGCAATCGGGGAAAGGAGCAATGGCAGAATAAAGCACAGAACTGGGATTGTTGTTTTGGAGGTACGGAAGGGGGGGGGTTGCTAAGGAATAAGTACAGAACATCCGAGAAGGACAAAGAGTCCAAATGTGAAGCAGAGAGAAGGACACTGAAGGAGGAGGAGGAAGACAGGGTGATGAGTTTGGAATGATTGTCTTGATGGTAATATTTGGATTCCGAAATACTTTACAGCCCAGGGGAGCAGGAAGGCTATAGAGGAAGGGGGAAATGTAGTCAAAGGCAACAGAGAATTAAGGCCTGATGCAGGGATTCAACTATCAAAACAGCCGTGGGCCAACATTTCAGCCCAGTCTCCAGCAACAGGGACAGACCAAATGGTACCATCGCTTGTGGCAACGAGGAGGCTGCTGACATAAAACAAGCAGTGAGTCCCAGGGAAGAAGCCTTTCCTAGGTTTCTGCAACTCGTCAGGCCAAGCCAATGCCCCATCGCTAGGATGGTCTTACATACCTCTCACCTGAGGAGCGCTGATTTTCTGAGGAAAAGCGATCCCATTCTAACCTTTCTTTAAAGTGTGCACCAAATATGGCTGCCTGCCAGAAGTGTTTGCAATGGAATGAAGCTCTCGTTCCTCAGTGGTGGTGCTGAGAGTGTTCAGGTCGACCAGTGCAAGGAGGACAACAGTGGGGATTCGTAGTGAGGCAACTGCCCCCCCTCACTGCAGTCATCTGCTTCCCCCCTCAGCACATCTCAAGCTGAAACAGAGCACCTGAGAGGCAGAGAGGTCTGCGATGATGACGGTTATTTTTTTTTTGGCGGGGGACAAGAAAAGGGAGACACAATGTAGGCAGCTGCTGCCCCCATGAACGGTGTCCTGCCATTTGAGGGACATGCAGGAGTAGAGGGATCGGCCCAGTGGCGCTGTGAGCGCTAGAGCACTGCATTTTCTCACTCAGGCTCAATGCGGCTGGCCCAGCAATTTCCAGCTCAGCTCACTCTCTGGCATCACTTACTAATCTGTGACAAGTTCAGTCTGTGCCCAGTGCGATGGAGTGAAGGAAGTGACATTGACTCACCCAGGGCAGCGCATTCCCCCTAACTGCAGTTCTACTCATGGACAGTAGATGGCTCTCCAGACAACTCAATGAAACCAGGCCATACACATACCTTACAACATGTACATTTTCTTCTCAACTGCAGCCTCCATGCCTTGCATTTCCCATCCCCCTGCTCTCTCCCACTCTCTCTCTTTCACCTCCTTCACCCTTGGATCTGCAATTTTTTCTCCCTCTTTTCCATTCCCGTCTTTCTCTTTTTCATTACTTTGACCTCTTTTTTCCTTCTGTCCCACAAATACTCTTTACTACTTACCATTTTTCCCTTGGTTATCTCTCTCCTAGGCTCGCACAACTCCTGCGTCTCTATCATCTCTCCTTCCATCTTCCCCGTCCTCTCTCCTTGTGCTTTGGATGAGGTATGACAAGAATGCATTCTTATTGGTGGGTTCATATTCTTGACAGTAAAAAAGCCTTAAAGTCTGACTCTGCTTTATTCCTTTCTTGAACTCACACATTCTTTCACACCACTGGTGTACCAGATCATCTGTGCCTTGTCCTGCTTTTAAATCTATTCGATTCTCTTTAGCCTCCTGCTGAAAGCCTGTCAGTGATCATCACCCTGAATATGCTCTCTCTCTCTCTCTCTCTCTCTCTCTCTCTCTCTCTCTCTCACACACACACACACACACACACACACACACACACACACACACACACACACGGTGGGGAATTGTTTTTTATGTTCCGTTTGAAAACCATTTGTGCCTGGGTCACATCAAAACTCATTTGGATTTTCAGCTCTGTCAGACAGAAGCAGTGTTTTCTCAAGGGTTTGTAAAGGAATCCAGGCATTTAATTCTCCAGTAATGTGGGTCCAGGCATTTATATATTCACAAGAATTGGCTCAGAATTCCTCCTATGTTTGTCGAAATGGCTCGTTCTTGATGATAAAACAAGAGTCTACATGGGGGTAGATCAGGGGTCCCCACAAATAAACACCCCCCCCACTCTTTTTACACCCTGTGGATTTTCAGCCATGTGGGGGGGGGGTGCTATTGATTTGCTTATCAAAGTGTCCAAGCGGGAACTGGCCACGTATTGATTAGTAGCCATCATCCAAATTGAACTATGTCTTTCAGGGTCTGGTTGGGGGCCCTGTAGTGCCAAAGTCATTTAGATAAAGCATTAAGGAACTTTGAGCCGTTCCTTCTCTCTGAATCAACCGCCATTAGAGGACAGATAATTTCTGCACACATTCTGGATTCAATACGGGGAAACAGCATCCTCTTCCAAAGTACTGTATATCCAAGAGTTCACTCACTCTTCCAGTCTATAACTCATTCCCCCCCCCCCCGTGGAGTTCTCCCAAAAAAGCAAAAACTAATTTTCTAGGGGAGGCAGTCTTATGCAAATTCTCCTGATTTGCATTTGCTTGCATTATTTTTCCATTTTGTTATCTGCATCACTCCTCCAATACTCCCAATTATAAATAATGTTAGGTTTGAGTTGAAAAAAAATATGTAAAAATATTAAATTAGGCAAGTAGATACTTAGCATTACTGCCGCTATGAACAAGACATAAGATAAGCAAAAGCTGAACATCTTTGGTTGTTCAAAATGAAATCTTTTGGTATTTATCAACCAGAATACACCAAACTGAGAATCTGGAGGGCATCAAAGAGGCTGAGCTCAAGAAGAGGAAAACTAGGAACATTCTAAATCACAAAGCAGTGTCTTTTCTGGTGGCTGTTTGCTGGTGGTGGTCTGCATCTTTTTTAGATTGTGAGCCCTTTTGGGACAGAGAGCCATCTAATCATTTGATTTTGTCTGTAAACCGCTTTGTGAACTTTTTGTTGAAAAGCGGTATATAAATACTGTTAATAATAATAATAAATCACAAAGCAGGACTACTGTAATGCAAACTGTTGGACAGAGGCTTGCAGTATTGCTTGTTTGAGAACAGATGACTTGTTAATAAGTTGTAATGAAGAACCATGACCTCTGAAACAGCTATCAGCTCAGCTGCCGTGCCCCACTCCCATCTACCTTTGCTGTCCTGCTTGTATCACAGAAGTGGGAGAGAGAATGAAATGCACCATTTTACACATTTTGCAGTTTAATAGCAGACTTTGATGTACAATAAATTAACAGATTGATCCTATGATCTAATGTGCGAAAGCAAAAAGAACAGAACAACATGCAAAGACAGTTGTAACAGTGCAGGGACGCAGATCACTATTGTCCCAACATAGCAAACAACCAGAACGCCACACTACTCGGTAGCATAGCCAGGGAGGGGGCGGCGTGGTAAGTGCTGCACGGCATTACACGGAGGTGCAAAGTGGCCCCTCCCACTCGCCAGTCTGGCAGCAAAGGCAGGTCAGCCTGCCTTCTCTTGGGGGAGTCCCCTTCCCTGATGTGGGTCAAAGTGCTATTCAGGGCCCCCACTGGCAGCCCTGCCCCTGTCTACTCTCTGATGGTGCATTGGGTGCTACTCAATTACTCGACGTATCTTGAGCGCACTCTACCACAGTGGCAAACAAGGCTGCCCTGTACGGTTGGGCACTGCACAAGGGCGCCACATCTAAGGGGGCACCATTCCGACATCTGACTGAAGGGGAGGAGGAGGAGGAGGATGTCGGCAGAACATCACTTTTGGCAGGGAGGAAAGGGGCATCTTTTTCTAATGCGCACAAAGGTGCCATATGGGCTAGGAGCTGCCCAGGAGGTGAACTAAGATGAACTTGAAACAATTTCTAATCACTTTACAAAAATTATATCAAAAAGCATAACAAATAAAAACACATCATACCATCTCTAAAAATCAAGTCACATTAAATTACCTACCCAGATGTTAGCTGCATGTCCCGTTTCAATATTTCTTTTCAACGAGAATTGTTGAAAATCCAGGCTACTTAATGACTCAATATTCTTATACCCCGTTTGGGGTGGAAGTTGCAACCACGTCATTAGAGAGTACAGAAATGCACCTATATAAATGCCATACTGTTGTACAATTTTTTAAAAATTGAGCCCACAGCAATTCTGACAGGAGGAAGCAAACACGTGCAGAACGTGTCTAGCTCAGTCAGGAGAGCTGCTGTCTTGTAAGCCCAAAAACTGGTGAACTTGACAAGTTCAAGACATGCCGCCAACAAAAAGCTGTAAAAGCCTCCGGGAGGAGAGATAAGAGCTCCCAGCTGAGTTGGTCGAGTGTGGGAGGTGCCAGCCAGCAGAAAAAAGCCAGGCTGCAAAAGGATATCACCTGGAATGTAGCCGTTCATGAAAGATTGGACATTTATATATTGTAAAACCCCTCAAGGGGGGTTAGGACAGCCTGCCCATGTACACCGCCTTGGATTAAAGTCGGAGGAGAAATCCAATGACCAGAAAGGCGGTATATAAATACTGTATATTATTATTATTATTATTATTATTATTATTATTATTATTATTATAATGTGTGCAAGTGTTAGTACTAGGCAATGAAGGTCAAACAGGAAACGCAGCTAAATGCCACAAGGAGGTCTAGTACAAGGAAACCCCCATAGACCTGTGCTCTGAAGTCCTCAAAGAATAACTTAGCAGGGTTCACCAAAGTGAGATGAACGACTAAAGTTAAAATCAGTTCACAAATGGTACGGCATGTGTGTGTGGCGGATGCCATCAATTATGCAACCCAAGCACGCATCTACAACCACGTTCTTCACTGTGGACACAACGTAGGCATGTATTTTTTCCATAGGAAGAATACTGCAAGTTGAGTGCCAAGAAAGTAATGTTCAGCTCAGTAATTGTCTGAACAACCTTCTCCACCCCTTTCCTAAAACCAGCTACTGCAGATATCCTCCCTGACCGTAGGCCTGCATGGCATTCTTGCCCCAAACAAAACCTGTGGTTAGAACTGATGTTCTCCACACCCTCGCTTCTTTCTTTGTGCCCAATGGGACAGAGGTGTCAGCTTCTTTATTTCTTTTCACAATGGAAGAAGTTGAGATCGTGAGCCAACAACATTGTGCGTTTGACAACCTCCACATTCTGTCCTAAAGGCAACGCTGTGCCAGATGAATGGGACTAGGCGGCTTGAATTCATGTCTTTCTTGTGTACTTTTTGAATTGATTGAAGCAGTCAGACACCACACAGAAACATTCCTAGAAATAAGAAGTCAAGAGACAAAACTGTCAAACTGTGATTTCGTTTTGCTTCAGCTTATCCTTTTGAGGTTACACAATATGGATAGTAGGATGTCGAGGTGATCCAAAATATCTATACAGTCTCCACTACTGAGCTGGTATCTGGGCATCCTACTATTCTTCAAAATTTGTACTCGCAATATTTCCATGCAAGAGAAATAGTATTATTCCCCGTTTGTAGATGGCAAAATGATGGTACATAGTGATAAAATGACCTAACTAAAGTCACCAAGTCTGTGACACACACAACAATTAATTGCTGGTTTTTCTCTAAGTAACAGGATAGCACCCTAAGGCTGAAGTCCTATACACACATACCTGGGAGGGGCAGCCCAATACTGCCTACGTATCCGACAGGCAGCCCAGGCCGCCTGCCGGCTCCTATCCCAGTTCCCCTGGATCTCCTCGGTCTACTCGGGGAAGGCCCCCTCCCTCACCGCCTGGACCGCCTGCCAGGGGATCGCTTACCTCCTCCGGCGGCCACATAGGTAATCCGGCAGCGGAGTGAGGGTGGCCAGCCTCCACACCAGTCGCCACTCTCCAGTCATCATGAACGTACTTTATGGCACATTCACGACTGCTTGGAAAAGCGGAGGGCTCACTCCACCATTCCAATCTTAGACAGGATTGCGCCTTAAGTCCTATTGAGCTCAGTGGCACTTTCTTCTGAGCAGACAGGCTTGTGCTGTAAGTGTGAACCAGTTACCTAAGGCCAATTTTCTGCCTTTCACCAGTGCAGAAGCAAAATTTCCACTAAAAACACTGAAAGGATCAGATCTCTTTAAACCAGGTCATATTCTGCTGTCACCCATCTCTTTCTTCTTACCAAAAGATCAATTTCACTTGAACTGAACTGCAGAGGTATGGCAATTACATAGTCACCTTCCTCACACCCCAAGGGAGCATGCATCTTAAGCATGAAATCCCCTATCTAAAGGAGGCTTATCACATACTCCCTAATACTTGGCTGAATAATGAAAGCGAAGGTTGTTTCAAATGCAAAAAGAGAGAAAATCTTCCCACGGTTCAAAAGGCAGTCACGCTGCGATGGCAGCTTCTCCAACCTGTGGGACAAAGGACACGCTCCAGCAAGTGCCACAGCATTAGCAAGTGTTGCTGACAGTGACACACAGGAAGCCAGCAGTAATACAGCACCCCAGCGTAACAAGCCTTGCTTGGGAATAAAGGATAGTGTCTGAGCAGAGCCTTGCTCAAATGGGCAAGACACAGCGTAATAGGAAGCTGTTGCAACAGTGCGGAAGATGCAGCCTGCTGGGTTTTATGAGTCTTCACTGCAAGATGTGCAGTGTGTGCGCGCACATGCACACACACACATACACACACACAGGGCTGAGGTTCACAGGCTCTTGGAGTGTATGGGAAGGCGGCAAAGATTTGAGGCCCTGGAAGAGCCTATAAGCTGTGCATCGATAGCCCGTAGATCCTCTTCCCGTCCACCTCATCACGATTGGGGACGAGAAGCAAACCACTTTCCTCTTTCAAATGCCTGAGAGTGGAATTCTGAACAGAAGGAATCTCAGCATGTCCTCTTAACCAGATGGAAATAAGGACACACTCGTAAATCTACCCAGTTCTGGTAGAACCTGAAACCCCATCTTACCTTTACCCATTACTCCATGCCCCCTATTGCCCTATTCAGACCTTGCCTTTCAGGCTGAGAAAGAATGCATGGTATTATTGGGGGAGTGAAAGCCCACCAGCAAGTCCTGTCCCTGTGCCAACATGCTCCAGAAGTCTCCCCCCCCCAAAAAAAATACAGCATTTGTCTCACAGAGAAACGAAGTGATCCTCCCCCCATCTAGAACCCTGGATGCCCAGGGTTCCAGATCATAGGAAGCCTCTTTCTCTGGGTTCCCTTGCATCATCATGCACTGTAACTGATTGGGTGCACTGAGTAAGGGATGATTCCATATGGGTCCTAGAGATTTCTTATCAGTCTGAACAACTACTTTACTCCCATAAGCATAATGATGCAACGTCTCCACTCCAAATACTATAGCAAGTGACTCTTGTTCAAGAACTGCCTTGCTCCCCAACAGTGGTACGTCTGTAGGATCATCTACAGCCACAAACTCAAGCCTGTATTTCTTATTGGTCTTGGGGTTGCCAATTTATTATGTACTGTATTGTGTGTGTTGTGAACTGCCCTGGGCAACAGTTTTTGTTCCCTGGGGAAAGACGATATATACATTTGCAAATAAATAAATAAATACATCTTTGAGTTTGCATTTCCCCACTGGTTTCATTGTAGTGTGATTATACATAGACAACACCTGGGTTGTGTCCTCCAATGTTACGCCATAATTCGTAAGATGTATAGGGATAACGTTGCAAGCAGCCCCACAATGTAATTTGAATGGTACAGTTTTCTCCCCCAGTAGTATGACTGCATACAGTTATATTGCCCAGGACTTTCCTGCACTGCATTTATTGTTGGCTCTCCTATACACAAAGCATCTTCCAACTCACTATCAGTCTACATATTCACAGTATGCAATTTAGCTGTAAACCTATTCTGTTTAGAGAGACATTTTGTTGCAAAATTATTCAATTCGCCACAGTTGTGTGGCATTCCCCCCCCCCACACACACACACAATAGGCTGGACACTTTTCTTTTTGCCTTCCATGTTTTTCTCCACAATACTTTCTCTACCGCTCTAACAAGTTCCATGTTCTTCCATCTAAATTTCTCCTCCTGTTTCTTGTGAACTGTACAAACAGGACTCCACTATCTTTTTTGTAGAGTTCTAATCCTGGCCTTAAGCATCTCTGCCACCCTGTAAATACCAAAGTTTTCTCTAGACTCAAATCAACTACCCTCTACAATCTCTCCTACACTCTAGTTAGTATCTCGGATTCCACATACAACCCAATCCCTTATCAGTGAGTCTTTAACAGTTCCAAAATTACAGCTTGCTGTAAGTGAAAGTAAATTTAGGTATTCTTACAGCCCAATCCTATTGAAATCCCCCCCACACACACACACACCAATGCAGCTGTGCCAATGGAGCATCCATGGGAGGGGGGCAGTTGGAAAGGTCTTCTCGGGGTAAGTGAACACAAGTTTCACTTCCTCTATATCTCTCATTACATGTCTGCACTCCGCATACAATGCATTCTTCTTTCCAAGTCTGCCATGTGCCTGGTCTGGGTGCTGGGTGCTGGGTGCTGGTTTGCAAGTTCAATATCCCTGGTGACTTCAGGCTATTTTCTACTCTCATTATTCTGTTATAAGGCTTTTAAAACAATAATAACAACAACAACAACAGCAACAACAGCAACAACAAACTGTTTGTAGTTCTTCATCTATTTAGGATTCAATCACTTCTGACACAATGTTTCATGTAGCAATGCTTGTTTTCAGTCACCAAGCATCTAAAAGTGTACTGTAATACCTTTTTGAAGATCAGCTTCTACATAGCATCTAGAATTCAGACCTCTGGCTCTGCAACAACTGAACAAATTATTAAGGTGTGACCTAAAATGATCTCCAGGGAATCTGGTATAAACCAGCTCCTTCTATTATTCCATATTGCCACAGTGAGCAATAGTTCCAAACTGATTATTATATTATTAAAGCAATTCTCACCAGTATGTTAAATGGAGAGAACTGTACACTACATGGCTCCAAGTGTGTGCATTTTATGTGCATATGCATTTCAGACAAGCCACATGATCTGCCTCACGCTCAGAAATTTTACTTCTAGGGACTCTGAGGAAGGAGTGGAGCCCCGAAAAACGACAACACTAGCAATCCACACTAAAAACGTTCACCAAGGCATCCTCACAAGACAAAAATAGGAAGAAAACAGGGTTGGTGATTTACCAAGAACAAGTTTCAGAAATAGGTATAGTTGGAGCATATTAGACCAAGCACGGGCAAGTCTCAGGGGTACGGTTGAAGTGCTACTGCCCCTGGGGAACAGACCTAGAGCTCCTTTGCCACTTACCATTTACTTGAAGAGGTGGTAGACAGGCTTTCAATATATTCCAAGGCTCTTTTGGTGCACGAAAAAGGTCATTTCATGTTTCGACTGATGCAGGTATGAGAAAGTTCCAGGCCAATCTTTACCTTTCAAACCGATATTACTGATTGCTAAGATGGAGAAGGCTGGTCTTTCGTTCAGTACCAAAATGAAGGGTTTGGAGTGAAGTAGCGTTGATGATTAATGATTTACAGCAATATGGAACAACAGCGTAGGGTAGGGATGGAACAAAACCGGCTGCTATATAGCCCTTGCCTAAGAACACAATCCACTCATTTCAAGCTGTGCCAAGAGACCTGCCCTGCTCCCAGTTTAGCAATGAGAGAGGACTTCGGCTGTTTTGATCTTGCTTGCCACTGACACTACAAGTTAGAGGGAAATTAGTGGTGACAATGGAGACTTGCTCCCATTTTTCTTGTAATATGACTGCCAATTCCTCTAGGGATAAATCAAGATTTTAAAGAATTTAAACAATTTTTTTTAAAAAATCCTTCTGGCACTGTATTTTGATTGATGCTAAAATTATCCTACCTTTTTCTGTCTGGACATTATATTACTCGGAGGTGTAGACTTCTTTAGCATACATTTTGTACCTGAATAGGCAGCTTATGTATCTTCTGGAAAATTCACTGGGTTACAATACCCCAGAGAGAATAGCAGCAAGATCACAGAATGAAGACCTTGGCATTTTCTTTAAGAAAGCTTATCAGATAAAATCTCCCGAAGAAAAGGCAAGGAGGGCTACAAAACTATTCCGTCACTGGATATTCTGAGAATATGAAGTAGTGCTTGCAAAATACAGTGAGGGCCCAGTTTCAGAGGATCATTTGGACGAGCTTCAGGACTTTTGATAATTGATCTTAATAATAATCCATTTTTGAAAGAAAAAAAATGACAATTGCAGCAATCCAAAAACAACCGGACATAAAGATCCTGAAATAAATCCCCTTGTTGCAGAACAAGAGATCTTGGGGTGCTGGTGGACAGGTCGATGAAAGTGTCGACCCAGTGTGCGGCGGCTGTGAAGAAGGCCAATTCCATGCTCGGGATCATTAAAAAAGGGATTGAGAATAAAACGGCCAATATCATTCTGCCTTTGTACAAATCGATGGTAAGGCCACATCTGGAGTATTGCGTCCAATTCTGGTCACCACACCTCAAAAAGGATATAGTTGAATTGGAAAAGGTGCAGAAAAGAGCGACCAGAATGATTCGGGGGCTAGAGCACCTCCCTTATGAGGAAAGGCTACAGCGTCTGGGGCTTTTCACCCTAGAAAAAAGGCGCCTGAGGGGGGACATGATTGAGACGTATAAAATTATGCATGGGATGGAGAGAGTGGATAGAGGGAAATTCTTCTCCCTCTCGCACAACACCAGAACCAGGGGACATGCACTAAAATTGAGTGAGGGAGAGTTAGAACGGACAAAAGAAAATATTTCTTTACCCAGTGTGTAATTCATCTGTGGAACTCCTTGCCACAGGATGTGGTGATGGCACCTGGCCTAGATGCCTTTAAAAGGGGTTTGGACAGATTCATGGAGGAAAAGATAAGCAACCTCCTGGTTTTAGAAGTGGGTTTTCTCTGTGCCAGGTGCAAGGGAGTGTCAAAGGGAAACAGGTTATCTTGTTGTCTTGTGCTCCCTGAGGCATCTGGTGGGGCCACTGTGTGATACAGGAAGCTGGACTAGATGGGCTTTTGGCCTGATCCAGCAGGGCTCTTCTTATGTTCTTATGTTCTTAACATCAGAGTGCTACAGAATATAGTGAATCTCTGGTTTCCAAAACCACAACTCAGGAATAGCTTACAGCAATGTAACTGAAGATGCTGCGTTCACTGTCCAGCTCATAAAAAACCTCACCGTATTGAGTAAAAGAAGGTTCATTCAAAGTAATGGGATACACCAACACAAGCCCCCTAACCATTGACATTATCTGAATAACTATTTACGTTAAAATACATCTACTGTTCAATAAGCATTTTTAAACCAATGAAGATGGACATGGGTGACCGTGACCGTCATAATCAGCTCAGTCACACCACCTCCAGCAATCATTTTGAAGCCAAAAAAGTTGCGGACAGCCAAGTATTTTTCCCAAATGTGTTTTGTGGTGACTGAGGCTCCCCAAAATTGGGGACGGGATCAAAGATAAATACACTGGTCTACAAAAAAACATTTTTTTCTGGCCTGGACTTTTGCAGCTGTTTTAGACTAATTTCAGGGTGCTGATTCCAAATCTGATCTCAGATTTGCTCTATCACATCTCGCTATCGGCATACCCCATTTTCATTGATTTTACCAGAAATTAACTCTTTGTCACTTATGATTGCAAGATCCTTGCATATCTCTCTCTCTCTCTCTCTCTCTCTCTCTCTCTCTCTCTCTCTCTCTCTCTCTCTCTCTCACACACACACACACACACACACACACACACACACACACACACAGAGTTAAATAAGTCATTTTTTCACATTTAAAATTGTGTTAGTACTTTTTTACTTAACGATTAATTACCTAATTAATTAATTGATTAATCCAATTAATTAGCAATTAGCAGGGGATACTTCAGAAAGTTGGACCGTGATAAGGGGGTACCCGGTCAACACACTTTTTCTGGCATAAGGTATTCCAATGGTTTTAAGGTAATTTTGGGGCGCTGATTCCAAATCTGGCATCAGGTTTGCCAGCATGAAAATGGGGTATGCCGATAGCATAAAAACGAGATGTGATAGAGCAAATCTGAGATCAGATTTGGAATCAGCACCCTGAAATTAGTCTAAAACAGCTGCAAAAGTCCAGGTCAGAAAAAACAATTGTAGACCAGTGTAAATTTGCTGTTTTTCATTGATTTTATCAAATGCAATATTTGATATCTCAAAAACCTGATGTGATAGACAAAAACTGATGCCAGATTTGGAATCAGCGCCCCAAAATTACCTTAAAACCATTGGAATACCTTATGCCAGAAAACGTGTGTTGACCAGTGAATCCTGCCTCCTCCTACACACACAGACACAGACACACACACCTAACCAATAATGATACACATCTCATTTTTAAAAATCTAGCAACTCTAAGGAAATGGAAGCACTCCAATGTATACATTTATTGCAAGCACTAAATGTGTACATGTATTATAATTGGCCAAATCACATTCCTCAGTAAGAAGGAGAACATGGTTATACACAAATTGCAAATTCAGAATTTAGTCCTGTGGCACATAGAAAAGCATAACAGTTGCAACACTACTAAGAAATTAATTCATTGTATTGACATATAATTCAATATTTAACTGTCATAATGAGCACAAAAAGAGTCCTGCTGGATCAGACCACTGTACAGCACCCTGTTTCCCACAGTGTCCTACATTCATATATGCTGTGTGAAGAAATTATTTTTGTCTGTCTTGCCAATTTCATGAAATAACCCCAGCACGTTCTAGAGTTGTGAGAAAGGGAGAAAACAAAATTATCTGTCCACTATCTCCAGATCATGCATAGTTTTACACATATCTATCCAGTGTGTATCTGTGTGTCTGTGTGTGTCTGTCTGTCCCTAAACTACAAAGCCATACTGTAGCTTCCTTGTAGGGAAGGTGCAGCTCCTCCAACCCCCTGATCATTTTACGGGCCATTTTCTGAACGCTTTCCAGCTCACATCTTTTTTGATACGTGATCCCCGGAAATTTGTACACATGTGGCCACACTATAGACTTGTAAGAGGGCATTACAATACTGGCAGTTTTCTTTTCAATCTCTCTTTCTAATTATTTTTTTGCATGGATTTGCCTTTTTCACAACTGCTGCACATTGAATTTATGTTTTCATCAAGCCATTCACCCCAAGAACTCTCTCCTGGTTAGCCACCACCAGCTCAAACCACAGTGAAGTTAGGGTGTGTCCCCCCCCTCCGGCCCCACCCCATGCGGTGTCATGCCTTTTAAGTATTCAGGCCCTCTTTCTTTTTAATGCTCTATATTCCTTGGGACTGATTAAAAAAGGATTAAGACAATGTGGTGCCAATGTAAAGCCAAGCGTATCAGATTTAGACGGGGGGGGGGGGAGACACTGGCTCAACTTCCTGTTCAGTCAGAGATGATGAGGTGATACTGGACCAATTACTTTCTGTCAACCTATCCAACTTACAGGGGTGCTGTGTGAGGCAAAATGCCCTGAGCTCTTTAAACAAAAGGCGACACCAATAATTGTGATTTTTTTTTCCCCTTCCAAAAAGTCGTTTGAATTAAAATGCCATACCTGGACAAGGCCTTGTTCAGAAGAATGATTTCCATGACACCCAGGAAATAAATATATATTTTTGTTGTGTTGGTGTGGGGAGGGAGATTAGTGCCATGCAAATCAATTGGCAGCATAGCAATCTGAGCCACCAGATGATAGGGGCAGGTGATGAGGGGGTGGCGGCAGGGACGAAGGCAAGGCGACGGGGGAGAGCACTTTCTTTCCCTCTTTCCCCCGAGCACAGAACGCCGCATTTCAAGCATGACTTTGGGTGAATGCTGAAAGAGTCCAGCAGAGGCAAAAGGGTGGGATAAAGCCTCAAAAACCTTCAGCATACCATTAGAGAAAGAAAGGGTTTGGTTTCCGTGGTAACCAGGCCTATGGCGCCTCTGCTTGAGAAATCTACAAGAGAAAGTGAGGCCCTTTTCCCGCTAGGAAAGCCAATGAATTGGAAAATAATTATACAGCCTTCTGCCCTTCCTCCCCTCAGTTGGGTGCATTCATAAATACACTCCAGAGTTTGCTTTTCAAAGTGCTCAGACTTGCTAAAAGCCACAGAGAGCAGGGCTCCAGGCAGAAGGCAGGATTGGAGGTTCTGCTGCCCCGCGCCACCAACCCCACCTGGCTCCTTGGCAGCGTCCGCAAAGCGCACCAGAGGGGAGGTGTCAATCCGCCTGAAGTTTCTGGAGGAATGGGGGAGCAATAAGGCCGCCCACCTGCCGGCTTCACAAGCTAAATAAGCAGCCGGGAAATACAGAAGTCTCCCACCTGAATGTCAGGCTCAGGAGATTTGCATGCAGCTCTTTCCAGGGGAGGCAAGGGTGCGTGGGGAGGAAAGAGACAGGAATACAGTATACAGGGAGTACTAGAAAGAAAAAGCATCTGCAAGTTCTAGCTGCCATATGTAGACCCACTTGTTTGCCTTTCTCTGGGTGTAACTGTCAAGCTATCAGTCTGTTAATAAATCATCATCAGATTAGCCAACCCATCATAGCAGAATCTATACATTGTCTTTTTATCTTCATAAGCCCGCCAGTCTCATCTTCTTCAGACTTTCCACCCAGCCTTCTCCTAAGCCTGAATCCATCGCTTTCACCTTGTTCTTCATAGGGTCACGTGTACACTCAGCAATGGCCCTAAGGGCTCTTTTTTTTTTTTTTTTTGCACATGACTGTGCATGGTGGTGGCAAACCCACCAAATGTACATTCCAAGGAGTTGCAGCCCAACCTGGCTCACCAAAAGCATGACATACAGTTCACAAACACAACTTTCAAACCTTACGTGGCTGCCTACACCTGGTAACATCCGAAAAAGCAGCCTTGGCCTGCCCCATCTCGAATGTATTACCCATCAGGACTGACGCTCATCTGGGATACACTGCCCACTGTTTCTGTGGTTGATTCTCTGAGAACTTAACTGCGAGCACTTACACGCAGCAAACTCTGCAGCAATGCATTTGACTGGATTATATTAGCTACTCCCTAATGCAGAAAGCAGCAGCAGTACCAAGAATTCTGACAGAATACGTCCAGCATTTGAAGGAAGACAGCAGAGCGCTCAGAGCAAAGGTGAAAGATGAGTTTGCTTGATCACAACACAAAAAGGGATCGTGTCTCTTTTTAACAGCCCTCCCGCTGCAAAAAGGGATGCAGCTGTGGCCCCCCCTGCCATCCCCCCGCCCCCCTGCGGTGAGGAACACAAGAATCCTGTTTGCTCCTGCAGACTGGAAGAGAAAGTGACTGATGGGACCAAGGAAGGTGAGGTGAGCAATAATCCTGCCTGTATCTTCCTCTGTAGCTCAGGGCTGGCAAAGACCCAGGATGGTTCTTCAGGATGCAACCATAACAGCCAGAGAGCTGGAACTATTGTCCTAAGGACAATGACTGGCCGAAGGAAGGGACGTTTCAAAGTACTGGTATTTTAAGAATATATCCAGGTACAGTACTGTGGCCAGCACCACTCTTCTGAATTAATTTACATTGTCATGTTCTGTCCCCTGAAATGAGATAAGGGCACTGTTAAATGAGGAATCTGTTAACGAGAGATTATGAACCACCACCTATATCCTGATGTCTAGATCTGTGTTCATTACTCAAAAACCTCCTTGTTCCTATACTATACTGTAACTAAGCTTAAAACATGTACAGGTGGGCCCCCATATCTGCTGGGGATATGTTCCAGGCCCCTCCGTGGATACTTGAAACCGTGGATAAGAGCAAACACCTCCTCCATGGTTTCCTGAGGGCCCCCCACCCTGCCTCCCCTGCAGGCAGGCATGCTTGCCCCCCCCCCGCTCTTATTTTTCTTTCAGCAAGCTTTGTTTCTTCCTTAAAACAAACAGAGAAGCAGCCTCCATTGCAGGCAAGTAGAACGAGACTAAGTCCTAGAGAGGCTCTGCAAAGTTTCTATTAACCTTGCAGAGCCTCTCTAGTACTTAGTCTCGTTCTACTTGCCTGTAATAAGCAGCCTGGCTGCTTCTCCTGTTAAAGAAACGAAGAAACGAAAGAAACGAAGCTTGCTGCGAAAAAAGTAAAAGCCTGGGGGGGGGGGGTCCCCACGATCTGTGGATAACTGAAACCATGGATAGCGAATCAATGGATATGGGGGCCGACCTGTACTTGAAAGAACTGCATATTCTTTCAGTTTATCCATACTCTCTCTCTCTCGTGTGTGTGTGTGTGTGTGTGTGTGTGTGTGTGTGTGTGTGTGTGTGTGTGTGTGTGTGTGTGTGTGTGTGTGTGTGTGTGTGTTAGAGATCGTAGGGACCTTGTAGGTCATCTAGTTTAACCTCCTGCTCAGGCAGACTTACAATTGTGAAATGACCATGTGTGTTTTCCCATATACAAGCATTGCTAACTTTGTCCTCAGACATAAAGTTCCACTTGTGCATGTTGTCACTCTGTAGGGCGCCTTGCGTACATGGCTGCCACTGTCCCCAGGGTTGCTCCCATTCTGCCTTCCTCACTAGTGGCAGGCCAAGCAATGCATGGGCGTCACTTCTGCAGCATGCCGCTTATATCGTCAGAGAGCCACAGAGGAGGAAATCGCCCCCATGCTAGTCAGACTCAGATTGCACATATAAAGGGCGCTTAAGGCTGCAAATATAGTTTCCTGGGAGTAAGCCACACTGAACACAATTCCTGAGTAGACATGCATAAGCTGTAAGGCAGAGGTTCTCAACCTGTGGTACGGGTACCCCTAGGAGTACGCGGACCTCTTGCTAGGGGTACTCCAAGCCCTGCCCCTTATCTGCCCCATCAGCAGCTAATTAAGTGTTAATTAACATGGATTTTAAATTTTAATTATTTTCGGAGGTACCACCCCCTTCTCTCTGATTTTGGTTTTGGGCTTATTTTTGTACTTTGGAAAATGTACTTTGGTGGGGTGGGGGAGGGAAGAGCCTCTCTCTCTCTCTCTCTCTCTCTCTCTCTCTCTCTCTCTCTCTCTCTCTCTCTCTCTCTCTCACACACACACACACACACACACACACACACACACACAAATACAGTTAAGACATTTTTTCACATTTAAAATTGTTTTAGTACTTTTTATTTAGCAATTAATTACCTAATTACTTAATTGATTAATCCAATTAATTAGCAGTTAATTAGCAGGGGGTACTTCAGAAAATTGGACCATGATAGGGGGTACCCGGGCCTCCAAAGGTTGAGAACCCTTGCTGTAAGGCATCAATTTTAAAATGTAATGAACATTCTAATCTAGTGAGTGTAAAACATTCCTTCACTTTACAGGCACAGAAAGGACCAAAATATCTCGACGTGTCACTCGTGAAGCCTAGGTTTGCTCTGTAGTATCCAGTTTCTCCAACAACAGTACAGTACCTTGAACTCCAGCTGGGCACCACTGAAACCCATCTCTGCCCTTCCCAGCATTTGACCCTCTACCCTGGGAGCTGTGGAGGAGGAGCAGCAGCAGCGCCCTCCACAGGCGGCTGCTGTTGTTACTGCCAGGCAGAGGTGAAAGAAGGGTGGAGCGAAGGCAAGTAGTTCTGCAAGACTCTGTTACACTGGAGTCAGCGGCCCCTCCCCCTTGCTGTTGGAGCCATTCCAGCAGCAACAGGGGAGTGTCCTGCGTGTTGCCTTTGCTGCCAGAATGGCTCCAACAGCAAGGGGGAGGGGCCGCTGACTCCAGTGTAACAGAGTCTTGCAGAACTACTTGCCTTCGCTCCACCCTTGTTACGCCTCTGCTGCCAGGACACAGAAGCAGAAACGAGAGATAAACCTGGTGTTGAATCATGATTTGATGGGAGAGTGCCCTGCCCCTTCCTTCATGAAAGGAGAGGCCCACCCCCCACTCAGCGTGCCAAGATAAAGAGCCAACAAATTATTGAGGTGATGCATGGAATTGTTCCCACAGTTCCTTTTGCAGTATATAATTTACAACAGCTGCTTCTTTGCTCTAACAAAAGCAAAGCTTTCAAGCATTCATCTCACTGCCGTAGCTGCAGAGAAATGTAACTAGTCTCTCATTTTAGAGGCTGGTTAGCTGAGAGGGGAGGCGAGTGTGGGAGAGAGAGGATGCAGAACTTGATACCTTCTTCAGTATCTTGGCTCTTAAATATCTGCCCTCCTCACAAATGCCTGCACTGCTGCATAGCTTGAGGTCAGGTGCACACCAATGTTCATTCAATTTCCATCCTATTGTGCTATCTGCCCCATACCAGACTAGCCTTCACCTGCATTCACAGGGCCATAAGCATGAAAACGTTGCCAAATGACCAGAAAATGTCCTGGCCACTTCTTGTGCCTTTAACAGAGCAAACCCTGCTGTACAGAAACCAGAAGGTCATTTTTTTCATCGCATATAGATAAATTTTGTGTGCTACTGTCTGCACATCAAGCTGCTATTAAAGGCAAAGCTGCAGTGGTAAGCTGAAGAGTTGGCAACCTTAGAGGATGGGTATAGTCTGCATGGCAGCACATGTAACAATGGGGCAGGGCTGTACTGTGCCAAACTATTCCTGCTTAGTACTTAAAAAGACAGCGCTTCTTCACATGTGAATTGGGGCTGGGTCAAACATGACCTTCCCATGCTAGACAGGGCCCATGAGAGGGGGTAAAAGGGGTAAACTGTAAAGGGGGTAAATTGTACCCAGGCCCAGGGTCAAAAAGGGGGGCCCAAGAGCCAAAGGAGGGGCCCCAGAAATTTCCTGGGATCTCAGCTGGCCTCATGAAGAATGAAAGACAGTAGCCGGACCAGGTCTACCAGGTGGGTAGACCTGGGCACTGCATTGGGAAGTCTGGTAGACCTGGGCTCCGGAGACTTTTCCGGCTATTGTTGCCCTCCCCCCACTCTGTTTTGCCCCCTCCCCCTTTGAGAAGGGGTCAAAAAGAAACTTTGTACCCCCTGATAAAAATCTTCTCAGAGGCCCTGATGAAGCTTCAGTAACTTCAGTAACCCCTCACTGTTCAGAGTTTCAAGTCTGATTGAATGACATGTCCATCTGTATTATTCCATGCCTGAGAAGAAGCTACCGTTTGGGCACTTTTCGAGATCATGTAAGAAGACTGCTGATGTGTTACACAATCTAGCATGCTTTCTGTGCACTGTGGGGGCACACACATAACACTGCATCTGGGGCCGTGGTCCATGCATGTCTGACTGACACAGCCGTCAGTTAAAGCCGAACAGAGGAGGACAACCATCAAATATGTACTGACATGCCCACAGAGCCAAAAACCCAAATATGCCCCATCATGATTTCTCAGATCTGCTCAGAAAAAGTCTACATTATTCTAGTTATGCAATGTCCGTATGATGATCATGACAGTATGTTGAAATGAATTCCTGATTGCAGCCCTGTCAGCACAGAATATATATTTAGAGGATTATTTATATTGATTTGCTTTTTTCCCACTCAGTGTCCTTGCCGAGCCTGAAAACTTGGGATGGGACAAGCTAGAGTTACAGTGCTCCAATTGAGCTGAATGGACACAAGGTTCCTCTTTTCATTTTCATTGTTGCCTCCCCCCCCAAAAAAAAAGATGCCTTCTTTCAGCCCCCACAAAATTTTGTTTTGGTTTTGTAATTCATATAATTACATGCTCACACATGTTTATTCCCATCTATGCACGACCCACTAATGTAAGCATGTTATGTGCCAACATGACCTGTCTCACACACAATGCTCTACTACGGATTGTTCTTCCATTTACAGAAGTAATTCATTGCCAAATGATGGAGGCAGCAGAGGCTTCAGCTCCCTGGCTCAAACCGACTGTGCCTGCCTGCCTGCCTGCAAAGTTTACAAGTTGCCAAATGACCACCAGCACGTAAGGGATAAGAACAAAAAGGCTCACCTTTGCATAACATCAGGTGTGTGTTCCTGTTCGCCTGAGCATGGCGTCTGTCATAGCAGCCACAAGGATAATTTGCTGACGTTTCTTCTGCATCTTTTTAGCTTGTGATGCCTTTTGGGACAGGGAAACAATGAATTTAGTTATTTTGCTATGTAAACCACTTTGTGAACTTTTTTGTTGAAAGGCAAATATTCCTTCATAATATACTGTAATGAGATTTTAATGCAAAACACACTTATGAGATGCCAAAGAAGAACTGGAGCTGTACGAGAACTGTAGTGCCAAAACAGAACCTCAAGCATGTACATGAAAAGACAATCATTTCATAGCACCTGGTGACTGGTCTTTCAGCAAACATTTCAGCGTCTCCGAAATGGCACCTTTCACACTGAAGAATGAACCTCATGAAAATTCAGCACACCCCCTAGTACGCAGTCACTCTCCAGTAGCCATGAAATATGTTAGTAGATCCTGGTCTGCTATTAGCAGGAAGTTGCCCTTGTCACGTGGAAAGCTATCATGATTAAACTGATCCTACTGCTGGCAATCTCAGCAAGAAGAACCAAAGGCTGTATATATGGGATGCGGATAATAAACTTGCCCTTACGGTAGAGTAATACTTTCAAAATGGCTTGGAAGTGCAAGGAGAAAATGAAAGGTCTGCGGTAAAGTGGAGAGCAAATCAATGAGGATTCAGGTCTGTGATAGGATCCTCAACTTATTCGAAAGGGGGGGGGGAGTCACCGCTTTCCTTTTCCTAACATTCAGCCATTTAAATTGCAGCAAATTATAATAGCATGTCACATAGCACTGCGCATTGAGCTGTTCTTAAAAAGGGAATGGGTGAGTGGGGATAACGTCATGCGTGCCTTATCTCTGACTAAAATAACAGGTCAGTGTTCTGGGAATGCCTGAAAAAATGTTGGTAGACTGTACTATGGAGCTGGATGTTTTTGATATATTTGACACATTGTGAGGATTTAGGGGAGGGAAGGCTTGCTGTGCAGTAAAGAAAAACTGATTGATAGATGCCTGCAAAAAAAGTTAATTGTGTGTGTGTGTGTATCTCAGATAGAGATGTTTCAAAGTGACACTCGCAAGTCACATGGGAACTGTGTTTGTGTCCCGTTTCCCCCCCCCCCCCCGGTGTATCAACTCTTAAGTAGGCACTACAATTTCTGGAGGAGCTGATGTCTCTAGAAGCACCCCAGAGACACTAATTAACTTCCTCCACTCCTAAAATCTGTTGTTGTTTCTGGTGTGTGTGTGTGTGTGTGTGTGTGTGTGTGTGTGTGTGTGTGTGTGTGAGAGAGAGAGAGAGAGAGAGAGAGAGAGAGAGAGAGAGAGAGAGAGAGTTTCTGCACCTTTTAAACCATAGCAGCAGATTTCTGACTCACTCTCTTGCCTGCATCTCCAGGTACCCAAATAATACTAAATAGTCATGGTTGGAGAACAGCAAGCAGATCTGGAGCCAAAATGCTGTAAGGGGAGATCCAGAGGTCGTATTAGGGTTGTTGTCTAGGTAGGGCGCTGGCCACGGGCCCTCCTGGCTACACTGACCCTTGAGCCCTCTGTACCTGTAGCAATGATAGAGCCCACTGTAGCATCATCAGAGGGTGAGCAGGGAGTGCTAGTGCTACGGAGGTCCCGTGTGGTGCTCCTTTGCCCCTTGATCCCACCAGCACTGGCAGGTCAACGTTTTGCATGCTTGTGTGCTGCAAAACACGGAGGCAGGCAGAGTGCTGCCATACGGGCGGCGTCCAGTCGGTGCCCGAACATGATTTCTCAAGGCCTCACTTCTTTAGGTCCCGGCTTTAATCCTCTTACGTTCCTGGCTGTCGAATTTGTATTTATAGCTAGACACAGCTGCAAGGCAGGCCTATAGATACGAATGACACACAAGTGATAACAGATATCCTTTGGATTCTGTTTCTATCCCTGGCATCTACCGTAGTGTCAATTCTTCTTCCATGCACTCTGGAGACCAGGGACCTGCCTCTCATATCTACTGATGTACTGGACCTGTAAGCCCTGTCAGCACCACTGGCTCCCACTGTCCCCGATTCATCTGATGCTCAGCCCTTCTTCCTCTGCCACACCCTGTTGACTCTCCTGCATGTGCAAGCACATGCACAGTCAGCTCGGACGAAATAGGCACCTAACTGCCAGGTGCAAGGGAGTGGCAAGGATACAGGTAGCATGTTGTCTGGGGTGCTGGCATCTGAAGCATCTGGTGGGCCACTGTGAGAGGGAAGAAGCTGGACTAGATGGGCCCTTGGCCTGATCTATCAGGGCTCTTCTTATGTTCTCTGGGACTGGTAAGAGCATGTCACAGGGCGGCGAAGGCACCCTTCTCCCTTCCTGTATAAGAGTCATATACTGCTCCCTTCCTTACACAAGCAGTGCCTAGAGTACACCTGAAGCCTAAATGCCACAATTACAGCCTCTTTCACAGCTGGAAGCTCCTTATGAAAACCAAACAAGGAAGAGCAGAGAGGCACAGGTGGGGGGGCAGGTGGGGTGGGGGGAAGCAGTGTGCAACATTTGCTAGGAAGAAAGGCCCAACTTCCCGGTGGCAGAAGAACGAACCCATCTCAGTTTCCCAGTCCCATCTCAAGGAGTTATTCCTTTGTGCTGCCCTGGTAGTTGTCAGAGTGATAAAAGCTCCTTTTCCCTCTCACTCGTCAATGTGCTCATGGAGTGCTGGAGATTGCAACTTTCTCCAGAGAGTGTATAGATCGAGAGGGTGTTTGTTTGCATGATTCCAGTTTGGTTAATCGTCCAGCACTGAAGGATATGATCTTGTATATGGGGCTGGGGATTTTATAGGTGAGGGATATCCCAGCCCAACTTGTGCCACGAGCCTTCTTGGAGTTGCCTGCCTGCCTGCCTGCTTGCCTCCCCCTCCCCTCCCCTCTAGTCTGCTGCTTCTCTTCCCAGAATCTCTTCACATCCCAGCCACGTTTATGCAAAGCAGCAGCTCAGTCGTCCCATTACTGTGGTGCTGCTGCCTCTGATTGTTCATCAATGATTCTCTTTGCCACCTTCCATCAGACACTGGTGAGCCTCATTAGGGGCCATGGAGGATGCCTGGCTGGCAAGCAGAGTCTCTTACTTACAGTATATATTTATAAGGTGGTGGGATGTCCTTTATCCGTCGCACTTTCCCATCCAATGCACATGTCTCGCCTCTGCTGTGCCTCCTGCAAAAGCACATGTCTCACACATGTTAATTTCAGAAAGGTTACTCTGGAAGCTAAAAATGGAGAGGCAGGGGAGAGAAACAAGAAGAAGACCCATATAATAAAAGAAGTTAAAGCTGCACCAAAGCCCTGGAGAGAAGAAATCAGTTTCTGTCTTTGAGAGCCTGGCTGAGTCCAGGAGTGTGCAGCTGCAGGGAGATCTCCCAGTGCTGCATCCATGGTGCATCATAAAAACATTTTATTAAAGAAGTGTGTCAAGGTGAGGCTTTCTCAAACACCACTGCATCTCTTCTTATTATCTAGGGTCCACATCGGGGACTGCCTCTGTGCATTTCAGAAAGGACACAGAAGAACTGACTGCACATACCTAGCTTTGCATGTGACCATGGAGCTGCATCCGCTTCAGGCAATGTGTGCCAGTGTGACGCATCGGTGGAGCAGAACAGTGGCATGAGTGTAGCTCTGCTTACTGGTTCAGACAGCAAGGGATGGTTTGGGAGCATGCCTGTAGCACTACGGCACCAGCTCTGCATGTATTGTGCAGGTATCGTTGCGCGCATTTTTTCTCATTTCACCCGAACTCAGGGAAGGAAAACTGGTTTAGGAAAATCAAAATCAGACCTGATCTTTCTAGCGGCCTTTTCTTTGGCTGTGTGTGGAAGATATACCACTAGGCTGGCAGGCCGTGTCTCAGCAGCACCTCCAGCCAGCCTCAGAGAGAGGTACATTGGAGGTTATGTACAAGAACATGATTTCAGGCACTGTTTCACTATTGAAAGCACTAAATGGACGTTAATCACCAGTTGCAATCATAATGCTATATCTTCTGTGAAAACAGAAAATATCTTGCCACTTTTCCTGGATAGGAATTTCTGTTGCTGGGTAGTGGGAAGGGGTGGGGGGTGGGGATGCAGGGAAACATCAAGGTTATTGGAGGGAGGATTACACAGGGACAACAACATCCTACATCTATTTCCTGCTAGGCATTTTTATGACTTAATAAATCAAAACTCTTTCCAATCTGCAATTTCTGCATAACAGCCCCACAAGTATATAATCTGTCTCGTACCCTAATTCTGGTAATGTTCACAAAGAGGAATGTCCATATACTTGTAAGTGCTTTTTCTAGGGCACTGGAAAAAGCTATAACATATTGCACTAAAATTTTGCACTAAATTGCACTAAATTCAAGTTACAACTTGAAGTGGTATGGTGTGAGTGTGATTACAGGCATAAGGGGAGACAGGAATGTATGTATGCCTCAGTAACACAGTGGGAGCGAAGGAGTGAAGGCCAGGGAAAATCTAGGCAGGAGGGACTCTGTATATCAAGAGATGCTAGAGATGTGGCCAACAGAAGGGTTTCCACCTGCTGCATGCTGCACTAACATGCAATGATCATAGGCTTCAGGTGTACAACACAGGTTCAGGCCTCCCTTGGAGGAGGAATCACTGGAGGCTTAGGATGTCTTTGTAACATTGGCTTTCTTGGAGCACTGGATGGAGTGGGTCACTTGCCCCTGCTGCAAGCAACATCAGCTCCATGAGTGTTCCAACCAGCAGCATCACTGCAGGGGGGGGCGGAGCTCCAAGTTCCGTCGGGCTCTGACCCTCCGTTACACGATGGGAGAAAGCGGCCCCGCCCCCTTGCCTTTGGAACCATTCCAGCCGACGAAAGTTGCTGGTTCCAACAGCGCAATCCTATCCAACTTACACCACCGGTGTAACCAGCGGTGCAGCGAGAACGGGAGACGACCCCAGAATGGAAAGGGGATTCAAATCCCCTTTGAAGGAGATTTGAATCCCCTTTCTGTTCTGGGGCCTCCTGTTCTCGCTGCACTGCTGGTTACACCGGTGGTGTAAGTAAGTTGGATAAGATTGTGCTGTAAGTCTGCTCACTGCCAGCTCTTCTGCTTGGCTTCCATTCCAGTCCCTGCCAGGTTAACTCCCCCCCCCCCCAACTCTCAAGCTGCCATTGTCTTGGTCACTGACTCAGAGAGGAAGGAGGGGAGGAATCACGCTGCACCTCAGCCTCTCCTCTTGTGCAAATGTGCTTGAGGGCCACTGAGGGAGACTCCCATTCAAGGAGCTTCTTCTTCTTGGACCATTAACATTTTTGTCCATCCAGGCAAACTGGCTAAGCATTTGTTCCCCCCAGTGCCATCATGATTCACAACATCAAGTCCCAATCTCACAACAATATGTTTGTGTTCTGCATCTCCCCCCTGTTGGCCTGTGCCATCCCAGCCCTTTCCTACCCCCTGCCTATCCCCCACCCCTCCAGCACTCTAGCCAATGGGACAGAGAGAGGAGTGATAGGAAAGGCTGCAGTCCTCTGCCTTTCAGTGAAGAGGCCAGTTGGCTGCTGCAAATATGGAGGCTGGGTTCCCAAGGAGTCCATTGAATGGGGAAATGGGCTGGGATGGAGTTCTAAGGAGATGGCTGAAGCCCTGATCCTGTGACACCCAATCCAATCCAATAGTTTATTAACAGTCAAAGACCAGCACAACATAACACAACAAAAACAACCATTGGACACATGCTGATGATGAACATTTGGCCCCACGATGTGCTGTTGTGAATCTGGTGCAGTTTGTAGTTACACCTTACTGTGAGTACAGGACAAAAACAGGGAACAGCTCCTATGGCCAAATTAGAGGACCTAACAAGTGACCTCGGACTCTTACCATGCAATGCTTATATGTTACAAAGGTCTGTTGATTCTCTCCAATGAATGGATGTTTACACTGTGATTAAGTCCACAAGGCCACATGCAGCTTAACACACATATTTCACTACAAACTGTCATCAGTGTAATAGCACATAAACTTTGCAGAGACAAGAAACCTGCAGAGATAATCCTAATTATGTCTTCAATTCAAGTCATATGTAACAAAGCTGAAGAGGTTGTCCAAAAGCACCGCAGGGATTTGAAACCAGTACAAGGTGATCTCACTCGTTCCCTCCTCCCTATCCTAAATATGTTTACTCGATTGCATTATTATCCCATGGATTTTTTCCGTTCTACTTACTAGCCTGTCGGTGTGCCCAGGACCACGGATTCAGTCTCTTTCTCCTTGCTTCGCCTTCTGCAGGGCCAAAACAATGTTCAGTGAAATGTCAGAAAAATACGTATTGACTTCTTTTAGCATCTTCCTTCCGAAGACGAAACCGCTGAAGTCACTTGTGGCATATGGTGATAGCTGCTAACTGACAGGACACGTCACTCTGTCTGAGCTGAAGTTCTCATTTAAACAAAGTGAAGTCATCGTTGCTGCCATTTTATGTTATGCTTCAGGTGTAATATCTTACAGAATGAATCATGACAGTGTCCTCCCAGTCACAGAAAAAAAAAGATCTGTTTTTTTCCCTCAGTTATTTTTCCTTAATTTGAACAGGGTGCGCTCTCTCTCTCTCTCTCTCTCTCTCTCTCTCTCTCTCTCTCTCTCTCTCTCTCTCTCTCTCTCTCTCTCTCTCCCTCTCTCTCTCTCTCTCTCTCTCTCTCACACACACACACACACACACACACACACACACACGTCCATGGAGTTATTAGCCTACATCTGCAGGGCAGGCTTATTAAAGAACTGTTACATTAGATATCTTGAAGAGAAGCTTCCCAATTGAAGGACAAAAGGTAAGCCCTCCAGGATCAGAACAAAGATCCATCTCCAGTACCTTGTTTCAAACAATGGTCAGCTAAATCCTTTCTGGAAAACTCACAACCAGGACATAAAGATAACACCCCTCTTTTTGTTGTCTAATCCCCCTGGTATCCAGAGTACTGTATATAACAACTGGAGTGAGTCCCATTCATCTGGCTGCATCGGGTTCCAGGCCGAATGTATCTTGGCAGCGTTCAACCAGCGCCAACGTGGTCACTGGGTGGTGTCATTGCACTCAGTCCACATTTGCCACAGTGCTGTAAAGCTGCTAATGGTGAGGGAAGTGGTGGTGTGCTCAATGTGGGCCAAATGTGCACATGTGGCAACGCGATCACAGAGTGGCTGTACTCTGCACCCACGTTCCCTACCCAGCCACTCAAACTGTCTTTTCCACGTTCCGGTTGGGTCATGTGACTTGGCATTCTTTATCCCCCTAGCAAGGTGCCGGAGCCTGAATATTATGGGTGCAAAACGTTCCCTCAAAAATGGACCGTAGGGAGGATGATCTTGAATCAGGAGGCAAGGCTGTGTCTGCCAGCGTTCTTGTTCCACTGAGCCTCTTTCTTTCTTTCTTTCTTTCTTTCTTTCTTTCTTTCTTTCTTTCTTTCTTTCTTTCTTTCTTTCTTTCTTTCTTTCTTTCTCATATTTATATCCCAGCAAGGATGTCAGGGTGGTTCTTGCTCCTTTTTTTCTTCATGGTAACCCTGTGAGGTAGGGTCCATCCAGGAGTGGGCGGCATGCAGTGAGCTATAAGGTTGAGTGAGAATTCGAACCCATGTCTTCTCAGCCCTACTCTGACACTCTAACCACTGTACCACACTGGCCTGCTATGCTCCTGCTTTGAGGTCAGTGGATTCTAACCTTCATTCAGCTTCCAGCATTTTTAGATAGGGCTACACCTGATCTGTCTAATTTCTCTTGCTTTCCTGTGAGCTCAGAGATGGAGGCGCACAATCCACGCTGTGAAAGGCGCCTTGTCCAATGTCATGTTGACAAGAAGAGAAGAGGTTGTGAAAATGTCATGACTGAGTGGTTGTAAGGGAGACGGCTTTGTCAAACACCAAGCATGAGAGGATTGAGAGAGACAGAGAAACAGTTTGCCTGAATATCAGCCTCCTGCTTGCAACCAATTTGCTCGGTAATGATTTGCCCCGTTTCTTGAGCATCTGCTTCCAAGATGATCATCCTCCACCTTCCTGGGCTGTATTTTCTTCTCCTGCTATGTTCTGCATTCGTAGCAATCCATAGGAGGGCCAGGTTGCGGCAATGGATACTGGTGTGCCTGTAGCACGCAGTGAGGCTTTGATCAAGCATTGCACAGTGTGCATAAATCGCTTTCTAGCCTGCGACAGGCAAGCACAGCACGCAGCTCCCCTGGAGAAGCACAGAGAGGCCATCTCACTTCTGTTGCCCCGCCCCCCCCCCGGAGCCTACCTCTGCTCAAACCCAGACCAGCTGTTTTGAACATGTGTGTCTCAAGGATCAAGGGTTTAGAAGTATATACGGTAATCTGCATTTAGAAAAATATATATATATAGAAAAAAGTTCTCTCTTTTATTTGTCAAATGGGAAAAGTCAGGAGCCAAGCCTATTATCTGCTGAAAACCTCTTATTCCAGATAGATCAGTGCTAGATGAAATTATTTAACTGGGGAAAGACGATAACTCTGCACATGGTCAAATGCACTGTCTCCGCTGCATGTTTCAAAGCTGAGCCAAGGAATTGAAAACAGGTAAAGGGTATAAAACTGGTATCCGCAATGCAGATGCCCTGCATATAAAATGTTTGTTCCACACAAAAATGATGCCTTCTCTGTCTAAGAGAGTCTGGTCCACCAACCTGGGTGATTCAGTGTTTGAAGCTGCTTTTAGAGTTACTCACTCAGAGCTCATCAAACATAAGATCCTACAGTTGGAAGTGGCAAAATGGTTGTGTAGTCTAATTCTCTGCCTACTCCCTCTGATCTGTGGAACAATTTTGACTCTAATCCTGGAAAGTGAGCCCTGCCCTCCTCCTTTCCACTCCGGATTCTCTTTGTTTGCCCCTGAGCACACTTTCACTCTGGGATTCCTATCCTATCCTCATAACACGTCCACAGGAGACTCTTGCATTTGGAGAGATTTCTTGGGAACAAACTAGACCAGGGGTTCTCGATCCCTTCCTGGACGAGTACCATCTCCAGGGCCACTCTCCTGCTGCGTACCACCGGATGTGACTGGTGATGACATCATACGCAGGTGGGACGCTCTGGGCAGGTAGCAGGGCCCTTCTCAGCATTCCTGAGAGGCTCGGCCAAAGGCAGGAGCCTCTCAAGAGTGAAAACATGCCAGTGAAAGCACCGCGTTGGAGCAGGGTTCTGGTGGTTCGGTCCAAGTACCACCAGCAGTCGGCCCAAGTACCACTGGTGGTACTAGTACCACTGGTTGAGAACCCCTGAACTAGACCACAATCCCACCCTCAGTCATAACTAGGGGACAGTAAAACTAACATTGTAGCTCATTGTTATGTGTACCCAGTCGAATCGGAACATAGCTCGTCAGCCGAATCAGGTATAGATTCAAGAGGTTAGGGTTGCATGGTTTTGCATGAGACGTGCAAGCACGCACTCCCTGTTGGAATTTGGATGCAACGCCGCCTGTAGGACTCTGGAGGGCAGTGTACTGTCCAGACACTTGAGACCTGTTACAGGTTGATTATCCCTTATCTGGACATCCAGAATCCAGACTATTCTGAAATCCAGACATCTGGGGGGCTATGACTAAAAAAACCCCAAAAACTTTTTTCCAGCACCTGACTGGCATAGTGCAAGGCATGCTGGGACACAAAATTATTAAAACTATTCTATAAAATTATCTCCAGGCTATTTGTATAAGGTGTATATGAGACATAAATGCATTTTGTGATTAGACTTGGGTCCCATCCCCAAGATCTCATTATATGTATGTAAATATTCCAAAATCCAGACAAATCCAAAATCCAGACATCTTCCCGTCCCAAGCAGTCCAGATAAGGGATACTCAACCTGTACCTGCCCTCTATGATCCTTGCAGGTGTGGTCCTTCATGCTATTTCCTTCCTGCCCTTTCTCCCTCCCTCTCTCTCTTCCACACCATCAAAGCAGGAGGGTAGCTCACCACCTCCTCCCCCACACATCCATAGGAGGAGAACAGCGCTAGGGTTTTCTGTTCGGAACCTCTGACCAGAGGCGAAACAAGGGTGGAGCGAAGGAAAGTAGTTCTGCAAGACTCCGTTACACTGGAGTCAGCGGCCCCTCCCCCTTGCTATAGGAGCCATTCCAGCAGCGACAGGGGAGTGTCCTGCGTGTTGCCTTTGCTGCCAGAATGGCTCCAACAGCAAGGGGGAGGGGCCGCTGACTTCAGTGTAACGGAGTCTTGCAGAACTACTTTCCTTCGCTCCACCCTTGTTTCGCCTCTGCGACCACTCAGAAGATACATGATCTTGAAAACTGTGACTAAAGTATTTCTTTTGAAACTTTAACCAGCCTCTGCTCCTGCATATGTTAATTGATAGCAGCCGAGCTGGGTGAGGGATTTTAGCATAGGAAAAGGGTCTTCCGCTGGTTGCTCTGCTCCCCCCCCCAATATATCTTTTCCAATATATCCTACTAGCATACTATTCACTATTTTCTACATACAATATCCAAAGAAGCCAAAATATCACCCACATTCTATTCTTTAAATCTGCATATCATCACATCATTCTTCTCTCTCTCTTAAAAAAAATCAATAAATGGTTTCCAATTATTCACAAAAAGGTTAATAATTTAATGTTCCGTAAAGTGCCTAAATTACATTCAGCACCGCCAGGTATCTGTGGCTCTCCTGCCTAACATACAGAATTCCTACACATGGAAACTCTTCACTTGATGCTGCTGAAAAACCATGTGCTGCTCTGTGCTTGCAGAACAACTTTCCTTCGCTCCAACCTTGTTTCGCCTCTGGTCACAGTAGCATGTAGAACCGCACGCTGTTTCGAGCAGCCTCTATATGATAAAAGTAACGTGCGGTCTCTTGACAGCAGATGAATGTGGCTGCTGAGAGTAAAAGGGGCTTTCTTGAGCCAGGAAGTTTTTCCTTGTGACAGTTCATGTCGAAGGAGGGAGACTGGAAGGGAGAGAGGGAGGAAATATATGAATCCGTCCCTGCCTTTACCCATCTTAAATATGAAAGCGTCGGGTCCACCGGCCTATTAGTCAGGGGCCCTCTCCATTTTCCATGTCTGTTGGGAGCAGCGACTAGTAAAGAGGTCAAGGATTTTGCTTCTTCTCACCCCAATAATCAAATCCTCAAGTCCCGCCTTGTGTGTCCTTACTGAGCAGAAGTCGTTCTGCTTCTGACGCTTCACAGGCAGGGTCACACATGACTGAGACAGAATATTTCTTTCTGTAAAGAAGAGGAAGGAGCTTCGACAGCAAACCAGTGCAAGAGCAGCAACGCTTCATCCTCCGCTTAGTTGTGATTCCTAGCACATTAGCACAAAAGATTAAGAATCCATCTGGTCACCAAAGTGCTGGACAGCATATAACTGGTTCCATATATTCCATAAGCTTTTATTTTCTTAACCCTTTTCCGATTCTATGAAAGAAACAGGCATTTGATAGCAAAATGAAAGAGTGATCAAAGTCAGCACTGGATGAATTTGAACACAGCACTTGAACACATTTCTCATGTGCTATAACGCAATAACTACCACTGTATACGTGGCCGTCAATATGATAAGCATGCTAGGCTTAAAAATATCTCAAGTATTTAGGGCCTCTTGATTCTCACTGAATCAAAATGGCAGCTACATTGACTCAGTATATCACAAAATGGTTAAATGCAGTGGCCTTTAAGGGGATATTGCTTTTTAATCCCCTCCCCAATTCAACAATTGTTTCAGTGTTGAAATGAGATGCTCTGCATATAGGTGGAAGGAGAAAGAACAGTTATAAAAAGATATATCTTGAATATCCTCTGGAAGACTTGGAGAATTTCACCACTTCTAACAGGGGAAGAGCCATAGCTCAGTGGAGAGCTATTCAGAAGGTCCCAGGTTTATCCCAATCCTATCCCCCCCCCCGCGTAGGCTCTTCATGCGTTGCTGTTGTTGTTCAGTCGTTAAGTCATGTCCGATCCTTCGTGATCCCATGAACCATATCCCATCAGGCCTTCCTGTCCTCCACTATCTTCCTGAGTTCGCTCATTTTCATGTTCGTTGCATCGGTGATGCTGTCTAACCATCTCATCCTTTGCCTTCCCCTTCTCCTTTTGCCTTCAATCTTTCCCAGCATCAGAGTCTTCTCCAGAGACTCCTCTCTTCGCATTAGGTGGCCAAAATATTTGAGCTTCAGCCTCAGTACCTGTCCTTCCAGGGAACAGTCAGGGTTGATTTCATTTAGGATTGACTGATTTGATCTCCTAGCAGTCCAAGGGACTCTCAGGAGTCTTCTCCAGCACCACAGCTCGAAAGCATCTATTCTTCGGCGCTCAGCCTTCCTTATGGTCCAACTCTCGCAACCATACATTGCTACTGGGAACACCATCACCCTGACTATGCGAACTTTTGCTTTTTATTATGCTGTCTAAGTTTGCCATAGCTTTCCTTCCAAGGAGTGAGCGTCTTTTAATTTCATGGCTGCTGTCTCCGTCTGCAGTGATCTTGGAGCCCAGAAAAGTAAAATCTGTTACTGCTTCCATTTCTGCCCCTTCTATTTGCCAGGAATTGATGGGCCCAGATGCCATGATCTTAGTTTTATTAATGTTGAGTTTCAAGCCAACTTTTGCACTCTCCTCTTTCACTCTCATCAAGAGGCTCTTTAGTTCTTCTTCACTTTCTGCCATTAGGGTGGTATCGTCTGCATATCTGAGGTTGTTGATATTTCTCCCGGCAATCTTGATTCCGGCTTGCGATTCATTCAGCCCTGCATTTCTCATAATGTACTCTGCATATAAGTTAAATAGGCAGGGTGACAATATACAGCCTTGCCGTACTCCCTTCCCAATTTTGAACCAGTCGGTCGTTCCATGGCCGGTCCGAACTGTTGCTTCTTGACCCGCATACAGGTTTCTCTGGAGACAGGTAAGGTGGTCTGGTACCCGCATCTCTTTAAGAATTTGCCACAGTTTGTTGTGATCCACACAATCAAAGGCTTTTGCGTAGTCAATGAAGCAGAAGTAGGTGGGTTTTTTTGGAACTCTCGTGCTTTCTCCATGATCCAGCGCATGTTGGCAATTTGATCTCTAGTTCCTCTGCCTCTTCGAAACCCAGCTTGTACGTCCGGTAGTTCTCGGTCCACGTACTGCTGAAGCCTAGCTTGTAGGATTTTGAGCATAACCTTGCTAGCATGTGAAATGAGTGCAATTGTACGGTAGTTTGAACACTCTTTGGCACTGCCCTTCTTTGGAATTGGAATGTAAACTGATCTTTTCCAATCCTTTGGCCACTGCTGAGTTTTCCAAATTTGTTGGCATATTGAGTGCAGCACTTTCACAGCATCACCATATAGGATTTTAAGTAGCTCAGCTGGGATATTATCATCTCCACTAGCTTTGTTGTTAGTAATGCTACCTAAGGCCCACTTGACTTCACTCTCTAGGATGTCTGGCTCTGGGTCAGTGACCACACCAGCGTGGTCATCAGGAACATTAAGATCTTTCTTGTATAGTTCTTCTGTGTATTCTTGCCATCTCTTCTTAATCTCTTCTGCTTCTGTTAGGTCCCTGCCTTTTTTATCCTTTATCATGCCCATCTTTGCACAAAACGTTCCCTTGATATCTCCAATTTTCTTGAAGAGATCTCTAGTCCTCCCCATTCTGTTGTTTTCCTCGATTTTCTTGCATTGTTCATTTAAGAAGGCCTTCTTATCTCTCCTTGCTGTTCTCTGGAAATCTGCATTCAGTTGTTTATATCTTTCCTTTTCACCCTTGCTTTTCGCATTCCTTCTTTCCACAGCTATTTGTAAAGCCTCATCTGACAGCCACTTTGCTTTCTTACATTTCTTTTTCTTTGGGATGGTTTTCGTTGCTGCCTCCTGTACAATGTTACGAACTTCCGTCCATAGTTCTTCAGGCACTCTGTCTACCAGGTCTAATGCCCTAAATCTATTCTTCACCTCCACTGTATACTCATAAGGGATATGATTTAGGTCATATCTGACTGGTCTAGTGGTGTTCCCTACATTCTTCAATTTAAGCCTGAATTTTGCAATAAGAAGCTCATGATCTGAGCCACAGTCAGCTCCAGGTCTTGTTTTTACTGACTGTATAGAGCTTCTCCATCTTTGGCTGCAAAGCACATAATCTATCTGGTTTCGGTATTGACCATCTGGTGATGTCCATGTGAAGAGTCGCCGCTTGTGTTGTTGGAAAAGAGTGTTTGCTATGACCAGTGTGTTCTCTTGACAAGAACTCCGTTAGCCTTTGCCCTGCTTCATTTTGCGCTCCAAGGCCAAACTTGCCTGTTGTTCCGTTTATTTCTTGATTTCCTACTTTAGCATTCCAGTCTCCTATGATGTAAAGGACATCTTTTTTGGGTGCTAGTTCTAGTTCTTCATGCGTGGCCCACACTAAATCCTATCTGGGGAAGGAACTGGCTGGAGGTCTAGTCGGGGTAAGCAGGCAAAATGCCCACATACCCCGGGTAAATACCCAGCCACCGCAATGGAGCCACTCAGTTCTACGCCAGCTCTATAGCTGGCAGAGAATCAAGCAGCCCCGTGTCAGCTGCAAGGGCCTGGGAGGATAGGATACAACATCCGACACGGACACCAGTCCCTCCCCCCTCCCAGGCCTCTTCCGTCCACCCCGCCCTTCCCCCTTCGTCCAGCAATGGTGGTGCAATTTTGCAAAACTACTGAGCCGAGTATGGAAGCTGCAGAGAGGCAATGAACATGTGGGAGCTTCTTCCCACAACAGATCTCCCCCTTCCTACTTTTTTCTGTAGTGGTTTGGTTTCAGGAGGGATTAGACATTAGGACTGGATCAGAGAGCTCTGTGTTCCAGTCCTAATGCCAGTGCTAGATTAGCACTAGTTCACAGATCTTTACATACATAGACATAGCAGCATATTGAGGTGCACACACATACATGTGTGTGTGTGTGTGTGTGTGTGTGTGTGTGTGTGTGTGTGTGTGTGTGTGTGCGCGTGCACTGGCGTCACTGTAGCGTGGCGGGTGGGGCGGGCCGCCGGGGGGTGACGCGCGCCAAGGGGTGACGCGCGTCACCCTCCGGAGGCCGGATGCTCCGAGGCCGGGGAGCGTCCGGCCCGGCCGGCGCTCCAGGGCCTTCTGAAAAGACGAGGCCCTGGAGCGCTTGCGTTAAAATGCGAACTTTGAAGGTTTTCGCGCATGCGCAAACCCTTTTCTGAGGGCAAGGGCCTGCCCTCTTGCCCTCAGAAGGGTCTGCGCATGCGCGAAAATCTTCAAAGATCGTGTTTTAACGCAAGCGCATTGGGCCTCTTCTTTTCAGAAGGCCCTGGAGCGCTTCCCGGCTGGTGACGAGCGCCGGAAAAGGTAAGTTTCTGTAGGGGGGGTGATTCGGGGGGGGGGTGTCGGGGGGGTGAGTCGGGGTGGTGACGCGCGTCCCCCGCTCTGGGGTGACGCGCGTCACAGTGACGCCACTGTGCGCGTGCCAGGATTCTGGTGTGTCCTGCTGAGAGATGGCTGCTGGTGGACAGGGTCTCAGAAGATATAGTAACTTTAGAAGGGGGGGAGGTAAGTTTAAATAGTCGGACACGTGTAACTCCAGCTGACAACCCTTTTGCTTGAAAAGCTGCATCGGAAGAGAGGAAAACAGAGCTGAAAAGCAACAAGGAGAGGGAACACTTAGCGCTTCCCCCTCCCCACATAAGCAAACATAGATTTGAAATCCCAGAGGGGGAAAAGGTCTTAGACTTTGGAGTAAGAAAACAATGGGGTGGGGGAAAGCTGCTTAAGTGCTCCATTTTTCCCTCCTCCCACCACTTCTCAGCTCTTAGTCACGTCCTCCCAAGGCAGCTTTTCAAGTTATGCAACTCTTTTTTCACATAAAGATTTTATGGTCAGAAGATGCCTGCCCAAGAGTCTGGGCAATATAAATAAGTTGGCAGCAGAATGTGTGGTGCCACAGACATGCTGGAAAAGAAATAAACAAGATTTGAAAACGTTTGAAATGTTGCACAAATGTTAACCTAATCACCATTTATATGCAATAAATTTTTATGCAAAATCAACCTACTGTATCCTATAGGCAAGTCTTTTAGATATATCAATAACTTTTAAAATAATATTTTTAACATAGAGACGGCTTTATTTTTTATTTTTTTAAAGATTTGGATATACCGTATTGGTCTGAGTATAAGACTCACTTTTTTCTCCTAATTTAAGTTTTTAAACTAGGGGTGCGTCTTATAATCAGACTGTTGCAATTTAATGCCAGTGATTTAATTAAATTTTTTTTAATAGCACCAAACTTTAAGGGTGCGTCTTATAATCAGGTGCGTCTTATACTCGGGACAATACGGTACATTTGGAAAAAGACTGACAACAAAGCAAAGGGAAAATTCTTCTTTTTTTCTCCCTCCCTCTCTTAAAACTCTATTGCCTTTTGGGAAAGACATGACTAGCTGACATATTGTAAAACTGCTGAAGCAACGTTTTAGTCTCGAGAACGATGGCAGTCAGTTTATAGCCTTCCAAGTTACAAAAGTACCAATTTTCACTTACACTAAAAAAGTATAAAAATAAAAGGATCAAAGTTGTAAATAAAACTATGCATCATTAATCTACCATTTAAAACCCACTATCCAAAATTATGTTTACATTTTAAAGGTCATCGTTACATTTTAAATTAGATAGCTAACCTGGAAAATGTATGGACATGCAGAACTAATATACAGGTACTCAATAGCACTTTATACATGCATAACAGGTAAATACTGGATGTGTCATTTGTACGTAGGACATGTATTCTGACTTCTGAAATGTTAAACTGTAGATATTTTGCCAAGGGCCCAGGCAGCAAGGGACATTTTAAACACTTTATACTTTGGCATTTTGCCTGCAGCTGCAGGCATCTTAAATCATATCTACGAAGTTTTACAAAGCAGAGAATATGCAGCCGTATTCTCAGATATACCACCCTGAAGACGGTGGCTGTTGCCAGAAGCACAGCCAGTTTTTATCCTAAAGTGCATTACAAATTATGCATATGGCGTAAGGAAGCTGCATCCACAGTCTCCAAGGGGAGGCTACGAGCCAACAAGCACAAGCTAACCGGACCACATGCAAAACTGAGAGCAGCCACAGGGAAAGAGCCTTGCGAGAGCAAAGCAACCTCATGTCACAGTGGCTTTACTTGTGTGCAAAAATGTCCCATCCCCCCAATTCAAAAAAGTCAACAGTGGCTGAATCAAATCTTAATCAAGAAATTTGCTGTGGTTACAAGCTAATACAGTATGTGCCAAATGTGTGTGCCACAACGTATCCTGTGCCCCATTCTTGGACAGCAAACCAACACCGGTTAGCTAGGAAAGAGTAGCTCACAGGAGCCCATGAAGGGAGAGGGCTTTGCTGTGATCTAGCAAGCTCAGCTTGTCTTCCCCACTTTGCACCACCATTTGTCATTGATAGAAAACAGTGGGAGCTGCAACGACACCTCGCATCTCCCCAATCACCTCCTATAGGATACTGTAAGTTGTTAAAGTCTCAAGGAGGCCAATCCCCCCCCCCCATTCTGCTGTTGTAGTTTTCTTTCCAACGGACATCTTCAACACTCTGTGGCTTGGGAGGGGGGAGGAATGGCCCAATCCTATCCAACTCCCAGTGTGGCGATGCAGTGGCACTGACATGACTTCCACTGCATCCCACAGGGGAGTTTTGGCTGCTGAAGGTCACCTTGGAATAAGGGGACATTTTCCCCCTTGCCTTGGGGTAAGCCCCAGCAGCTGCTATGGGTCAACTCAGACCTGCACAAGTTCAATCGCTGGCACAAATCCGAGTTGATCCATGCAGGCAGATCATGCTCAGGAAGGGGGTTGGGATTTGGCGTCCATCACCATCACCAATCCCACCCCCCTCAAGGGCCTAATCTGCCCTCCTCCCCTCCCTGCCACTGCCCCAGTCCACCCACACTCTCCTCCGTTCCATCCACTCCCTGCCCCATTCAACCTCCCTCTCCACCTCCCTCCAACTCCCTGCACAGTCTTACCTACTCTGGCAGAACACTGTAGATCCGCCAGTGCACCCAGGAAGGCTCCGGCCTTCCCGCTGGTGCTCTAACAGCGTGTGCTGCCAGAGCATGCTTTACGGCTGCTTTACAGCAGTTGGCACCAGCGGCATGCACATTTCGCTGACACAGCAGCCCAGCAGGGGCAGTCTGGCCTGGAGTATGTTGCCTGATGCAGTCTCTGGTCCACCACCTCTGCACTACAAACAAAACAAAACCCTTACCATGCTCCTCACATGTTGCTATGAAACCTAGAAGCGTGGGACTTCCGCTTTCATTTACAGGGACGGCGCATGAAACTGGAAGACCCACACTGTTTCCAGGTTTCATGGTAGCATGCGAGGAGCACTGTAAGAACATAAGAACATAAGAAGAGCCCTGCTGGATCAGGCCAAAGGCCCATCTAGTCCAGGTTCCTGTATCACACAGTGGCCCCACCAGATGCCTCCAAGAGCACACGAGATGACAAGATACCTGTTTCCCGTTGACACTCCCCTGCACCTGGCACAGAGAAAACCCACTTCCAAAACCAGGAGGTTGCTTATGGCTTGTAACCTGTGATGGTCTTTTCCTCCATGAATCTGTCCAAACCCCTTTTAAAGGCATCTAGGCCAGGTGCCATCACCACATCCTGTGGCAAGGAGTTCCACAGATGAATTACACGCTGGGTAAATAAATGTTTTCTTTTGTCCATTCTAACTCTCCCTCCACTCAATTTTAGTGCATGTCCCCTGGTTCTGTTGCTGTGCGAGAGGGAGAAGAATGATGAGAGGGGGAATGATCTCTTCGTTCAAGTGAGCGGGAAGCAGATCAGTACAGCTTGCACTGCAGCACGTTGTAGGGAGGCAGCGGTGGCAGACCTGGGGTGGAAGGCACCCCGGATCCGCCACCCCCAGACCCCTCACAATCTGACACTGATGCAACCCACATCAAGGGGGCTGCATGGATGGGCCGGAACTGCTTGAAAACTATGTTTTTCTTTGTTTTTTCTTTTAATGTTCACATTTATGTGCTTTTGTACCTAGGAAGTCCCCCAAGTTAAGTACGTAAAAATAAATGATTTCCTTTTCTGCGGGTGGCCGCATTTTGTGCACAAACGTATAAGCAGTCAACCACCTGAGTTTGCATGTAGGATTGATAGAGATTCCTCTCATCATAGAGGCAACGTTTGAACACTTCTTTCTTTCTTATATGGAGATTTAAGATGGTAATGAAATCAGAAATGCCTCCTTCAGTCTCCTCTGTAAAGAAAATGATTGACAAGCTGACAGCACACTGTTTGATTTAAAAACATCTACAGACCATGTAATGGTTTTGAGATTCATGTGGAAGGCACATTGCGGAAGCTGAACTCCATGTATCGCACACTTATAGATAAGAACGACGATACTGAAAATTATGGACACAAGAACAACCAGAGATTTGGAGGATTTAAAGGGGGCTTGGATTCCATTTAACATGGAATCATTTATTAAATTATTACGGAGTAGCTGAAAGTGGCTTTTGCGGGTGGAACGAGCCCGGGAAGTGGATGCTACTGCCGCCGAACCCACCCTCTTCCCAGTCCTGATCTGCCCTCCTCCCCACTCATGTCACCCTCCCGTTTCATCCCCCCTGTTCCACCACCCCCCATGCATCTGGAATTTGCTGGCACGTGGAGCTAGTCACTTGCTGCTTGCAGCAGCGACCAGCCCGCACACTCCGTTGTGTTGCTTTTTGTGACAGCCGGAAAGTGCCTAGTGCCACCAGTGGCACCAATAGGATTGGGGGTCTGTGTTGATCATGATTTGGTGTATTATTAATTGGGATGAGAAGGTTCCTAGGTTTTTAATATGCATTTTAAGGGTTTCCTCTGTATCCAATAACATACATACAAGTGGCAAAAGTTATTACATTTTATATGAGCTTCCAAAAGAAAATGGTTTAAAGCCTGAACTATAATGAAAAAACGAAAAGACAAAAGAAGAGCAGTTACGTTGTAGCCAAGTTGTCCAGTCTTCGGCACTAGGTGTTGGATGATACACTGTTTTTATTTGTGTTACACTATAGATGAGGGTTGTTGTTGAAAACAATTATTTAACAAGAAGCGGGTGAGACAATTACTATTAAATTTTTTTAACCCTAATGGTGATTTTTGTTATTTTTAGAAGTGCCTAAAAATGTAGGCACTACACAAAATACAAGGCAATACCTTTACAATCTGGTAATTCAAACAAAGTGTCGAAAACAAAACTAACAGCGCAATCCTATACAAGTCCACTGAATCCATGTACTTACTCCCAGGTAAGTATGTATAGGATTGCACTGCAAGCTAAAAACTGGAGTAGGCATGGCTGAAAGTGATAAGGCATGGGCTAGCAAAAATTCAAGGAGTCTTGGTGGCTTAGTGATTAAAGATGCTGAACTGCCAATTGGGAGGTAGGCAGGACAGCAGTTCAAGACCTGAGTGCTGCGTGACAGCGTGAGCTACCGTCTTCGGCCCCGGCTCCTGCCAACCTAGCAGTTCGAAAGCAAGAAATTGCAAGTAAATTAATAGGTATCGCCTTGGTGGGAAGGTAACTGTTCCGTGTGCCTTGGCGTTGAATCATGCCGGCCACATGACCAAAGAAGCATCTTTGATCATCGCTGGCTCTTCGGCTTTGAAACGGAAATGAGTACCGCCCCCTAGAGTCGGACACAACTGGCTTTTGAGCAAGGGGAGCCTTTACCTTTACCTAGCAAAATTAATTAGTCTATTATTTAGCTAACCATCAACAGAAATCAGACCAGGAGAAACACAATTTTCTGCATGCAGAAAAATGAGATGGGTAGCAGAGTGCAGAACAGAAACAAGAAATTGTGGCTGCAATCCTATATACACTTACCTGGGAGTAAGTTTCACTGAACTCAATGGGACTTGAGTAGATATACATAGGATTGCACTGCTAAGGTAGAGACAGGGAAGACCAACTAAAATGGAATGAGAACCAATCAGGAAAAAATATGAGAATGAACCAAATCATGGGCAGAAATGAACAGAAAGAGAAACGAGGCTTTCTACAACATCTGGTAATTGAAAATGAGAGCACACAGCTAACGAAATCACAGAAGAAAAACAAAAGAGGAGGATCAAAACTTACACCAAAATCTCTAGCTTCAGATGGAGATATGCTAACCTAAGCAATAGTCAAAGATACAGTACAGGGAAAACAACAACAACAACAACAACAACAACAACAACAACAACAACAACAACAACAACAACAACACACACACACACACACACACACACACATCATGTGGACCATATATCCTCTCAGTTGATTAGGGACAAAACACAGACTACATGCATGTGTTGGCCTCACATTTTTTCTTGATTTTTTGAGAAATATGCAGGGGTTGTGTGAAGCACAGCAAAACCATTGTGGGGGGGGGGGGGTTGGGGGGGTAGGAGAGGGCTTTAACATTTTGCCACTGTGATCTACATTAGGAAAAAATGCTTCAACTGAAAGCAGATGGATAAAAATATTAGTGGATAAAAGCAGATGTAAAATGACAGAAATCTCAGGGTGTGATGATATTTTTGGTGAAACTGCTGCCTCCTTTGTAAGGCTGACGAGATCCAATTCCTTATCAATCATGTGGATTCATAGAATTATTCAGGGCAAAGCCAATGTTCTTGACATCCCACACTGTTCTGTCCATCATGCGCACACACTCCCTCGAAGGTTGCCAGGTCTGTGCTTGGAGAGTGTGCATATGCCCTTAAATGCTCAGAGGGAAGTCACTGCATTTCTGGCCCTCGCCCTCTCTCAACTGTCCTCCAACCTGCTATGATCTTGCAGGCAATAGTTTGGGAGGGGGAAGAGGGACGAGGGGTGAAGGAGAGGAGCAGGAGGTGCCCTGGCTGCAGGATCATTCCATGCATTTGAAAAGCACAGTCACTATTGGGGGACGATGCTCTAGTAGTGCAATCCGACATTTCACACAGGACCACACACCCTTGGTGTCCGTGCCATCTGTCCCATCATCAATACTGCGCCCTTTGTCATGGGACAAGCGAAAATCCTACAACAACCCTCCAAGGAAGCAGCTAGAAAGAGGGAGATGGAACTTGATGGCTCTTCTGTCAGCTCCGTTGGTGGAGCAAAAACAAAACATGTTGCCATGTGCAGCACATTATTAGTCTTTGGTCCATTCTCTCTCCCCCCCTCCCAAGAAAAAGGGGGAGCTGGGGAACGAGCCAAATCAAGAACTGGAAATTAGTTGGGGATGGAATGTGACCAACTCTGATGAAAACTGTCGCTTTGTAAGCATTGTGATGAAATGACAACACAAGCATTTGACATGGCATACTGGGATTTTGGACATCGTATTGTCAGTTTGCAGAAGAAGACCTGTGCATTTTGAGGAGCTCGTGGTCTGCCCGAGTTCTTCCCGAGGGTTAGTCTGTTCTGTCACGATTGGTTTAACCTTCCTAAAAGTGCTGAGTCACTCTTCCTTCGCACTTGTTAGTAAGGACGCCTCCCTTGCCATGATCACATGATCTGGAGATGTTCTGGGCACCAAGCCAAGGTCACGTGCCTGGATGAGGCCACACCTCAAGGGGATTTGTTTCATCCATTTTTTACCCATGAAGCTTGGAAATGCCATTAGTCATGTATTATTAGTCATGTCGGTGTAGGCAGCTGCAGACATGCTACACAGCTTGCCCACGAGAGGAACACATCCACAGGAGAAGGCACCACTTCTATGCTGAGGGACCTAAGAACACTGTCTTTCATTCTCTTTGTCTGGGGGACTGTTGCTTGTGCAAAGCTAATACATTATCCAATAAATCTTTCTCCCACTAGTCTGTTCTGTTGCTTCCGGATCCAAAAAGGATCTTGCCCTTCTGGCAAAACAGACACCTACACACTGCTTTGGGGCAGAACGTTTAGCCCATAAGCTGTTACTGTCGCCAACAGTGTTACACTGCCTTGCTTAATTCACCAGTCGTCAGAAACCGCTAACTTGTATCCTCAGAGGATGTCGGGCGGGGGGGGGGGGGGTAAGCTCAATTGGGGTAGTACCACTAAATGATGGCAAGCTTAAATATTGTCTTAGTGATTCACAGTCCATATTTACTAAGTTAAAATTTAAAATAGGGGTTTAATGACTGTGTCAGCCAGATTTCAAAGCACTTAATGTTTCATTCCGGACTTGCACGGAGCGTCGTCAGAAGTATGGAGCAAGGAAGGCAATCACTGCACTTTCGTGGCTTCTGGCTGGAGAGGTCTTGTTTTATGCCCCAGCCAGGGCAAGCTTGTTCCTAGCCTCACTTCTGTCCCACCACACAAATGGGAGGTTCACAATGTTGTATGCACATACACATTTTCCTTTGAATGATGGCACATGCATTCATTTTAAAAGCAAACGTGGGGACTGGTCCTCTCACAAATGTAGAGTACAGATTTTTTTTTTACAGTATTTATATACCACCTTTCTTGGTCATTGGATTTCTCCTCCGACTTTAATCCAAGGCGGTGTACATGGGCAGGCTGTCCTAACCCCCCTTGGTTTTTTTTTACAATATATATAAATGTCCAATCTTTCATGAACCTGAACGGCTACTTTCCAGATGGTATCCTTTTTACAGTCTGACAAATTCTGCTGGCTGGCGCCTCCCACACTCGACCGACGCAGCTGAAAGCTCTTATCTCTCCTCCTGGAGACTTTCACAGCTTTTTGCTGGCAGCGTGTCTCGAACTTATCAAGTTCACCGGTCTTCAGGCTTTGAAGGCAGCTGCTCTCCCAACTAAGCCAGACTCTTCTGCCCACTAAGCCAGACACTTCTGCCTGTGTAGGTACTGCTGTACATGTATGAAGCATAGACTGAGGATCGCTGCAAGCACATGCAGATCACAAATCGTGTCTACGCTAGCAGAGCTGGCCCAAGAGCTTCGGGTGCCTGAGGCAGCATGTTAAACGCTGGCTCCTTTACCTGCTGATGCGCCAGGCTCTGCTCTTCCTGAACATGAAAAAGGCAGCTGAAAAGAGATGGAAGCTGCACAGAGGGTGGGGTGAGGTCAGGCGGGAGAAGGTGGGGGAGGCTAGAAGCCATGGGGGAAGCTGTGGCAGGCCCCGTGGATGTACATATGTGAGGCACACATATACACCCAGTCCCAATGGTGCTGAGTTTGTGCAATGGTTTCTGTTCCTCTGTGCTGAGTCTGCTGGTACAAATGTGGTAGCAGTAGCAGCAGTCTGCACAACTGAGGCCTGGCTTTGGGGTGTCTGGCTTGCCGAATCTGTGTGTCAATCACCTGCAGAAACGTCACAATCCCTATAGAAACCACCGACATGGGGAAGCGCCCTAATCTGGTGGTTTCACAGCCTACTGGCTTGGGAAATGAAATGAGAGATGCTGGCAGCCACACTTATCTCTTCTCCTGCCCCTACACGCACTGCCTCATGTTAGAAGAGATCTCATCATCATGACTAGAAGCTACCTTTCCTGTTTTGGACATGCGAAGAATATCTTGTCAGAGAGAAAGAAGTTGCAATGGAAATTAAAACCGAGTCACAAGTGGGGCACCGTTTAGGGAGGGCAGGATGGGGGCAATGGCCACTCCTTGTATTTCAGAGAACATGTTGTTATTCCTCAGGGGCACCTATAACTTACTCTGGTCCTTATCATGAGGCATGAAAAAAATAACCAGAGCACAATCCACTGTTTTTGCTATGACTCTTAAATATATCCAGAGCCTGTTTTTCTACCTTGCAGGGAGTTATGACTTGACTGAAACAATTACACCCCTGAACAACAACAGGCCTATAGTTCCTGTATTGTTAGACCCCTTTTCTGAAAAATAAAAAATTACATTACAATAATTTACAATTCAATGCACATAAAACACCATAAAGCAATATCTAAAAGCATCAGCCATAAAAGAAGCACCAGCAGCTATAATTTTCATGGGAAGGCCTTATAAAACAGAAATGTTTTATATGTCTGTTTAAAATCCACAAGTGAAAGACCGTTTGAAGCTCTTGAGAACAGAGAGGTTCTCCACAGCCCTGTCCCCGCCAAATATCTCCCTGCCAGCCAATGGCAGTTCAGGGATCAGGGCCTCAGTAACAGGTCTCAAAGGTCAGGGAGGGGCTTGGTATGGGAGCAGGCAGTCCTTTGGGTCAAGTGGTTCCAGATTGTGAAGGGTTTTAAAGGCCAAGACCAGCACAGTCTGGAAATGAATTGGGAACCAGTGTAGTGCTGTAAAATTGATGTTACATGCTCCAAACTATGCGGCCTGACTAATCATCTAGTGCAGGGGTTCTCAACCTGTGGTACGAGTACCCCTAGGGGTACGCAGACCAATGGCAGGGGGTACGCCAGAGCCTGCCCCTTATCAGCATCAATCACACACAGAGTTAAGTAAGACTTTTTCACATTTAAAATTGTTTTAGTACTTTTTATTTAATGATTAATTAGCAAATTAATTAATTAATCCAATTAATTAGCAATTAATTAGCAGGGGGTACTTCAGAATATTGGACCATAATAGGGGGTACCTGGGCCTCCAAAGGTTGAGAACCCCTGATCTAGTGGCATCTAGTCTGGACTAATTGAAGTTACCAGATCATCTTCAAAGACAGCTCCACATAGATGTCTAACCCGGCCATAATCAGTGCATGAACAGGTAGACAGATGCTCTCAGTTACAGACAGATGACAGACAACCTTTGGCTATCCACAAAAGGTTGATATGGTACCCTGGGTTGACATCACAAGGTAGCACCCTTGGGTGGTTGAAGGGGGACTCTCCACTGGAGATGATTGGACCTGAGTAGTGGCTGGGTGCCCCCTCCTCTTATCTTGGTAGGACAGCAGCATGGGCTTTTTTTTTAATTTGCAGCTTCAGCCCCACAAGTTGAAAGTTAAACAAAGTTGTTTTTAGTAGGTGTGTACTTGCACACACCATTTCCTACCAAAAACGCCTCCACCAACATCGCACAATGCCTTGCAGACATAATCTACTCACTAGCGAAAATAACTTTTTTTCTATTACTGCCACCACTGCAGCAAATGAAATAAAAAACATGTCATGCTGCCACGGTAAGAGACAGGGGCTCCACCAAGGTAAGAGGGGACCACTGGAGGGGTGCTGAGCACCCTCCCAATTTGGAGCTGGCCCTGATGAAACCTTCTCTTACCACTGGTGCTAGACAATGCTAGTCGGCACCCAGTGGAATGTTTTAGTTATGGTAGGGGTGTTTGTTTTTATTGAAAACCGCATAAAACCATAAAACACCACATTTTCAACCCAAATAAAAACACAAAGCACCACATTTTGAAACAGAATTGGAACCAAGTTACCAACTCTCTACTGGTTGTGGTAATCTGGTGAAAACAGATTACTTTTCCAGTTAGAAATAATTGAATAATTTGTTGTTTTTGCATTGAAGACTGCAATATAATGATATTAAACTTGATATTGATGCTTAAGAATTCGCACCTGTGAATAAAAACAAAAAACATCACATTTTGCATTTTAATTCAATAAATTTTCAAAAAAAAAAAACAAACACCGCTTTCAAACACCTCTTGTTATGGGCCTTGGAACCAAGCTGCCACTCAGATTTGGATGTCTATCATTTGTTTTTCAATGTCTATCAATGATCTCCTTCATGGATCATTGCCTTGTCGTGGCGAAGGGGCTTGCGTAACTCAATGAAGCCATGAGCTATGCCGTGCAGGGACACCCAAGACGGACAGGTCGTAGCAGAGAGTTCTGACTAAAAGTGATCCACTGGAGAAGGAAATGGCAACCCACTCCAGTAACCTTGCCAAGAAAATCCCATGAACAGTACCAAAAGGCTAAAAGATATGACGCCGGAAGATGAGCCCCTCAGGTCGGAAGGTGTCCAATATGCTACTGAGGAAGAGCGGAGGACTATTCCAAGTAGACCCAGAAAGAGTGAAGCGGTTGGGCCAAAGCCAATAGGACGTCCAACTGTGGATGTGTCTGAGGTTGAAAGGAAAATCCAATGCTGCAAGGAGCAATACTGCTTAGGAACATGGAATGTGAGGTCTATGAATCAAGGCAAGCTGGATGTGGTCAAAAATGAGATGATAAGGTTGAACATTGACATCTTGGGAATCAGCGAACTAAAATGGACGGGCATGGGCGAATTTAAGTCAGGTGACCATCATATCTACTACTGTGGGCATGAATCCCTTAGAAGAAATGGAGTAGCCCTCATAGTCAATAAAAGAGTGGGAAAGGCAGTACTGGGGTGCAACCTCAAAAACGACAGAATGATTTCAGTTCGAATCCAAGGCAATCCATTCAACATTACAGTAATCCAAGTGTATGCCCCAACCACTGATGCCGAAGAAGATGAAGTTGACCGGTTCTATGAAGACCTACAACACCTTCTAGAACTAGCACCCAAAAAAGATGTCCTTTACATCATAGGAGACTGGAATGCTAAAGTAGGAAATCAAGAAATAAACGGAACAACAGGCAAGTTTGGCCTTGGAGCGCAAAATGAAGCAGGGCAAAGGCTAACGGAGTTCTGTCAAGAGAACACGCTGGTCATAGCAAACACTCTTTTCCAACAACACAAGAGGCGACTCTACACATGGACATCACCAGATGGTCAATACCGAAACCAGATAGATTATGTGCTTTGCAGCCAAAGATGGAGAAGCTCTATACAATCAGTAAAAACAAGACCTGGAGCTGACTGTGGCTCAGATCATGAGCTTCTTATTGCAAAATTCAGACTTAAACTGAAGAATGCAGGGAACACCACTAGACCAGTCAGATATGACCTAAACCATATCCCTTATGAGTATACAGTGGAGGTGAAGAATAGATTTCGGGCATTAGACCTGGTAGACAGAGTGCCTGAAGAACTATGGACGGAAGTTCGTAACATTGTACAGGAGGCAGCAACGAAAACCATCCCAAAGAAAAAGAAATGCAAGAAAGCAAAGTGGCTGTCAGATGAGGCTTTACAAATAGCTGTGGAAAGAAGGAATGCAAAAAGCAAAGGTGAAAGGGAAAGATATAAACAACTGAATGCAGAGTTCCAGAGAATAGCAAGGAGAGATAAGAAGGCCTTCTTAAATGAACAATGCAAGGAAATCGAGGAAAACAACAGCATGGGGAGGACTAGAGATCTCTTCAAGAACATTGGAGATATCAAGGGAACGTTTTGTGCAAAGATGGGCATGATAAAGGACAAAAAAGGCAGAGACCTAACAGAAGCAGAAGAGATTAAGAAGAGATGGCAAGAATACACAGAAGAACTATACAAGAAAGATCTGAATGTTCCTGATGACCACGCTGGTGTGGTCACTGACCCAGAGCCGGACATCCTAGAGAGTGAAGTCAAGTGGGCCTTAGGTAGCATCACTAACAACAAAGCTAGTGGAGATGATAATATCCCAGCTGAGCTACTTAAAATCCTAAATGATGATGCTGTGAAAGTGCTGCACTCAATATGCCAACAAATTTGGAAAACTCAGCAGTGGCCAAAGGATTGGAAAAGGTCAGTTTACGTTCCAATTCCAAAGAAGGGCAGTGCCAAAGAGTGCTCAAACTATCGCACAATTGCACTCATTTCACATGCTAGCAAGGTTATGCTCAAAATCCTACAAGCTAGGCTTCAGCAGTACGTGGACCGAGAACTACCGGACGTACAAGCTGGGTTTCGAAGAGGCAGAGGAACTAGAGATCAAATTGCCAACATGCGCTGGATCATGGAGAAAGCACGAGAGTTCCAAAAAAACACCTACTTCTGCTTTATTGACTACGCAAAAGCCTTTGATTGTGTGGATCACAACAAACTGTGGCAAATTCTTAAAGAGATGGGGGTACCAGACCACCTTACCTGTCTCCTGAGAAACCTGTATGCGGGTCAAGAAGCAACAGTTCGGACCGGCCATGGAACAACTGATTGGTTCAAAATTGGGAAGGGAGTACGGCAAGGCTGTATATTGTCACCCTGCCTATTTAACTTATATGCAGAGTACATTATGAGAAATGCAGGGCTGAATGAATCGCAAGCCGGAATCAAGATTGCCGGGAGAAATATCAACAACCTCAGATATGCAGACGATACCACCCTAATGGCAGAAAGTGAAGAAGAACTAAAGAGCCTCTTGATGAGGGTGAAAGAGGAGAGTGCAAAAGTTGGCTTGAAACTCAACATTAATAAAACTAAGATCATGGCATCTGGGCCCATCAATTCCTGGCAAATAGAAGGGGCAGAAATGGAAGCAGTAACAGATTTTACTTTTCTGGGCTCCAAGATCACTGCAGACGGAGACAGCAGCCATGAAATTAAAAGACGCTTACTCCTTGGAAGGAAAGCTATGGCAAACTTAGACAGCGTAATAAAAAGCAGAGATATCACCATGCCAACAAAAGTTCGCATAGTCAGGGCGATGGTGTTCCCAGTAGCAATGTATGGTTGCGAGAGTTGGACCATAAGGAAGGCTGAGCGCCGAAGAATAGATGCTTTTGAACTGTGGTGCTGGAGAAGACTCCTGAGAGTCCCTTGGACTGCTAGGAGATCAAATCAGTCAATCCTAAATGAAATCAACCCTGACTGTTCCCTGGAAGGACAGATACTAAGGCTGAAACTCAAATATTTTGGCCACCTAATGCGAAGAGAGGACTCTCTGGAGAAGACTCTGATGCTGGGAAAGATTGAAGGCAAAAGGAGAAGGGGAAGGCCAAGGATGAGATGGTTAGACAGCATCACCGATGCAACGAACATGAAAATGAGCGAACTCAGGAAAATAGTGGAGGACAGGAAGGCCTGGCGGGATATGGTTCATGGGATCACGAAGGGTCGGACACGACTTAACGACTGAACAACAACATTTGTTTTTATTGCTGCAACTACTCATCTGCATAGACAGTGCCACTAATTTGTAAAGTGCTTTGCAAGCATTTCGATGTTTTGCCCTGACAACAGTACTCTGCAGAGAGCCAATATTTTTTCCCATTTTACAGATGAGAATGGCTTGTTCAAGGTCATGTAGACTCCAAGCCGAGAGAAGTTTCACTCAGAGTTCTCACCCATATATTTTCTCAGTTCTCATTATTCACTGAACCACATTCAGGGCCGGCCCATCCATTAAAACAATTGAGGTGGTCACCGCAGGCAGTAGAGAGACAGAGGGCACCCACTTCCACCCACCCACTTGTCTTCACTGCCCCTCTTCCTGCAGATACTTTCTGCATTTGAAACTGAGGACGGAGTGGAAGAGTAGAGTAGAGTGGTGGGCTAGAACACACTCTAGTCCATCACCCCCATACTTCCTCTTTGGTTTCATCCTCCTTTTCCTTTTCCAGTCCAGGGAGTGGGAGGAGCAGGGGCTGGCAGATCACCAGGAGATGGGGGAGCAGCATTGTGCATACCAATGCAGGCACCAGGAGGTCTTGGGCCAGCCCTGATCACATTGGCTCTTTTCTTTGAGCCATTGACTTTGCAAATCTCCACCTGCTCATTCTCTCAACATTTGAGACATCGGCAGTCTCTTATAGATGGTCCCTTTGCATGGAAAGATCACTGAATAATAACAACAACAACAACAACAACAACAACAACAACAACAACAACTATTATTATTATTATTATTATTATTTATAGAGCACCTCAGACTTGATACTGTACAATTGTACAATGAATATGCTTCAATCTTGGTACAACTGTACAATGGTTAGGTGAAAAGGAACAAGCCCTTCTTGCAGGCCTGCAATCTAAAACACAGGTTCTCTATTGGGGCCGATTTCTTCCTTGGCACTGAGCACCTCGAATCTGGAGTCCATAGAAAGGCCTTGAAAATGTTTCTCCTAATAGTTCTTTTCCCCAGTTGTTGTGTGATCAGACAAGCCCCATCAAGGTGCACTGATCACTGCTTAATTAATTAGTACTCAAGGCAGAGTTTTATGTAAATGTTATTTAAATCCCAATCAGCACTTTCATTTCCGTGTGTAGTTATTTTTATCCTGGGTCTCAGGTGAGCAAGGGTCAGAGCTATCTAGGGAACTGAAGATTGATATGTGCAGCTCAGGAAGACAGACAAGTGGCACTAAGCATGTCAACAATCCTCCAGGAGGAATAGCAGGAGCAGTGTCAATCAGACAGTTCGAGAAGAAAAAAGAAAAGGAGAAACTTGTACATGGGTCAGTTAATGGATCTGTGGTTTTGAGAGATCTCAGTGGTGTACCAGAGTATTAATTTAGGCTGCCTTGATTCTGGAGTAGGAAGGAGATCTCATCGACTCATATGGTAGATTGACAAATTAATGGCCTTATCCTGAGTCAGATCATTGGTGCATTTAACCGAATATTGTCCACTCTGCATAACAGTGGCTCTCCAAGGTCTCAGGTCCAGGTAGCCCTGCTACTTCATGAAAGGTCCCTCATGAAAGGCTCCTGAGAAAACTCCACAGTCAGGGAATAAGAGGGCAGGTCCTCTTGTGGATTAGGAACTGGTTGAAGACCAGGAAGCAGCTAGTGGGAGTCAATGGGCAATTTTCACAATGGCGAGAGGTGAAAAGCGGTGTGCCCCAAGGATCGGTCTTGGGACCGGTGCTTTTCAACTTGTTCATAAATGACCTGGAGTTGGGGATAAGCAGCGAGGTGGCCAAGTTTGCAGATGACAATAAACTTTTCCAAGTGGTGAAGACCAGCAGGGATTGTGAAGAGCTCCAGAAAGATCTCTCCAAACTGGGAGAATGGGCAGCAAAATGGCAGATGCACTTCAATGTAAGTAAGTGCAAAGTGATGCACATTGGGGCAAGAAACCAAAATTTCACATATACGCTAATGGGTTCTGAGTTGTCTGTGACGGATCAAGAGAGAGATCTTGGGGTGCTGGTGGACAGGTCGATGAAAGTGTCGACCCAGTGTGCGGCGGCTGTGAAGAAGGCCAATTCCATGCTCGGGATCATTAAAAAAGGGATTGAGAATAAAACGGCCAATATCATTATGCCTTTGTACAAATCGATGGTAAGGCCACATCTGGAATATTGTGTCCAGTTCTGGTCACCACACCTCAAAAAGGATATAGTTGAATTGGAAAAGGTGCAGAAAAGAGCGACCAGAATGATTCGTGGGCTGGAGCACCTCTTTTATGAGGAAAGGCTACAGCGTTCGGGGCTTTTCAGTCTAGAAAAAAGGCGCCTGAGGGGGGACATGATTGAGACATATAAAAATATGCATGGGATGGAGAGAGTGGATAGAGGGAAATTCTTCTCCCTCTCGCACAACACCAGAACCAGGGGACATGCACTAAAATTGAATGGAGGGAAAGTTAGAACAGACAAAAGAAAATATTTCTTTACCCAGCGTGTAATTCATCTGTGGAACTCCTTGCCACAGGATGTGGTGATGGCACCTGGCCTAGATGCCTTTAAAAGGGGTTTGGACAGATTCATGGAGGAAAAGACCATCACAGGTTACAAGCCATAAGCAACCTCCTGGTTTTAGAAGTAGGTTTTCTCTGTGCCAGGTGCAGGGGAGTGGCAGCAGGAAACAAGTTATCTTCTTGGCTGTGTGCTCCCTGAGGCATCTGGTGGGGCCACTGTGTGATGCAGGAACCTGGACTAGATGGGCCTTTGGCCTGATCCAGCAGGGCTCTTCTTATGTTCTTATGTTATGTTATGTACTTGAGATCCTGTTTCATTGGAGAAGCCAAGGACTGAGAGCCTAGGACCTTTGAGACCTGCCCCAATATGTCTGTGATCCGGCATGATCTCAGTCATTAGCTGATGAACTGGTCATAAGCCAATGAACTGGGTAACAAAGAGATGGCATGTCTACCTAAATCCAGTTTCAATGGTCCAAAAGTAGGTGACATGGTTCCTTCTCTGAAGCTAAACAGATCTGAGTTGGGACAAATCTCACATGTGCCTGTATATGTGTATTATCCCCCATGCAGTGGAAAGTGCAATACAATATTAGTCCTAATCAATAACATGTTCCAAGCACAGCAATGGAAGCTCTGTTGCCAGAGCAGGAGGAGAGCTGCTTTACGGGTTCAAACACATGTTCCGAGATGATTAAACCCACAAGAAATGGACTACATTAGACAGCTTCCTCTAGAACACTGTTATTATATCTTGCATTAGTCCTGAAATGTGTTTCAGCCCTGAAATGTTCAAGGTTCTATAACTGGGAAATGGTGAACTTCAGCAGACAGTTATGGCACAAAACCAAATTGGACATCAAGAGTAGGGATGGGGGATCAGTTAAAGTAACAATGCAGATCTAGTGAGGATGCTAGCTATGCAACCTTCCAGATCCCCTAGCAACTGCCTCTTAGGAACGACTGCTGCATATGGCCTCACTTCCTATTGTAAAGTTTCCAGAGGCTGCGGGTGGGTTGCCTAGCTACTGAGCAAAACCTTTTCCACCCAGTGTTTTTTCTGGGATTTTTCTTAGTCCACCAACTACACAGCAAAAGAGTTTACCTTTCTCCATGTGATGCTTGAGAGAAAGACAGGTCTCTGACATCCAAACACGAACCAAGTAGGGAGACAAGGAGCATAACCTCCTAGGGCCAAAATACACAAGTTAGTATTTAGTACATCAGCAAGTTAACAGGAATCAAAGCTCCTTTTATCAAAAAATGTTCCCTCAACTGCAGCACATTATGGGATCCAAGCTCATACAATGTCATGGCTACGGGTGCAAGCTCTGTGCAATGAAGTCCCCAGTTCAGTTATGAGCTCAGTAGATGGCCTTGACAAGCCATGCCCTCTACCCACACCCAGCACCTGCAATACTGATACTGACCTACCTTGCAGGGTTGTTGCAAGAAGAATTGCTGAGATAATATCTGTGAAGCATGTGGGACAAACAGTGCTAGAGAGAGAGAGAGAGAGAGAGAGAGAGAGAGAGAGAGAGAGAGAGAGAGAGAGAGAGAGAGAGAGAGAGAGAGTATTATGATCTTTGTTTCCCTCCTTTAGCATTAAGGCAGTTCTAGGAGACTCCAGGCATGTAGTCCCCCCCCCCCCCCCCCGTTTTCTGAAAGATTTTGCTTCATTGCTTCAGCTTGACAGTAGGGATTGTACAGAAAAAAGGAACAAGATAGTACCTCTGCCCAATATGGAACAGGTTGATATGGTTTAAGCCACTGGGAAGGTAGTTCTGCTTTCTTTGGAGAAGGTGCTGCTATGAAAAATGGATAATCTCCCAAGAATTGGTATCATTACTCCATAGCTCTCTCCAATGTCCCCTGCAGTTCTGAGGAAAAGCCCTTCAAGGACACAAACATCCCCAAGATCATGGAGAAATTCTAAGCAGCAGCCTGCAAGATTTTGGAAGGCTTCCCGAACAGTATTGTTGGAGGTCTAATAAAGCTTAATAACTAATTACCATCTTGAAGGCTTCCCTGCCACCCCCAGCTCCCACCACCCCTGGCCTTTTATGTGACAGCAGACAGATGTTGCCCTGATGTAGCCTGGGCCAACTCAGCTAATAATGGCAAATTTGCACAACAGAAGTGTTGAGAGATTCTGACACGATGCCATTAATCCTGAAACAAATGGTATGGAAAGAGGGGGAGGAGGGAGGAGGGAGAAGGAGAGTGAATAAGTGTTTCTAAAAGAAAGGCACAAAAAAAAAAACCACCCTCCAAAGGAAGAAATCTGTGCTGCCTTTTTCCTCTGGAACATGCAGTCCAGACCCAACCAGACGGAGCTCCCCATCTGTTCGAATCTATGGACAGGAGGGTGGTTCCTGTTTCTGTAAGCAGAGAAATCCTGCCAACGAATCTGCCTCCCTCCCACCTCGTCCCGAAGAGTTATGGACATTCAGTCTGGAATATGTTCCATCTGGCAAGCAAAGCCTGTGAAGAATTTCAGGCACATGTGGAAGTTCACACGCACCAAAGTTCAGGGGAGGGAGCAATACGTGCCAAAGCTTGGGTGTCGGAAAAAGCCACTTCTAGCACTATGACGTGACCTATACAGCTCCCCCATCCCCGGTCAAGTCGGACTGGCTCAGAGAATAAGTCAAGCTGATGCTTCCTAAAAAACGGAAATAGCTTGGCTTATTTTCTGAGCCGAGCCAACATTCAGGAGAAGCCACTCTCCCATCCAGCCCTCCCAAACCCCTCCCTCTGCCTTTTCACCAAAATTTACCCATCTGGGGCAGCAGTGATGATGGTGCTACAACTACGGTAATAGTGGGGGAGAGGATCTGAAATCTCCCTGCCTCCTTTCTACAGTACAGTCATTACAAATGTCAGGGAGAAACGTCCTAGTGGCCCTTTATCCAAGGACTACATTTCCCAAAGGGCAAGCAGACTTTTCTTGATGGTGCTCGCAAATGAGCATGCCCGAGAGGGAAGGGTGGGAATGTGATGTCAGAAGCCTCAGATGGGTTAAATTTTGGTGAATGGGAAGGGGAGATGGGGGGGGAGTGAGAGGGAGCAGTTCAGGGGCTAGGGGAGGGTACATTGGGAATTTTTCTCTCACTCAGATTTTAATTTGAACCAGAGAAGAATCCAGGGGCTTGCAGCACTCACCTTTTCTCTGAGGTGAGCATTAAGAGTATTATGAGTCCATGAAGCTCATGAGCCTTGCAAAGTTTGCCAGCATCTCAAATTACCAGAGATAATAGGATTTGGAATGTGTAAATGATGGTAAGATATTTGCTGGAAATCTTATAGGCAGCCCAAGAACGAAAGGACACACACACACACACACACACGGACACACACACACACACACACACACACACACACACACACACACACACACACACACAGAGAGAGGCTGGGTTCATAATTTGGCATTCTATTGAGTAACAAACATAGTGTGCAAAATTAATAGGTACAATAGAAAAGCAGATTCAACATAACCAGATACTAAGAGAAACAAACTGAAGAGTCACTTACAGCCCAATCCCGTGTACATTTAGAGCGGCGGAGCGCGCTCTCTGCCACTCTAAGCCATCGCAAACGTGCCGTAAAGCATCCGGAGGGCTTGGCCCAGCCCTGAGTACATAAGTGCACAAATGGGAACTGTGGAAGAAGAACACAAATACTTTGCACAAACAAGAAACAGGCCAAGCCAACCATCAGGGTTCCCCCATTCATTCCTCTTGGTTGGTGGCCAAAGGTGAAGAAGACCCTTCTCCCCATCCTGCTCCCTGCCCTGCACAGGGCAAAATGGTGCTGAGGGTGGGACCCTTTGGAGCAAAGGCCTCCTGCTTTGCTTTGCAAACAGTGTTGCCAATTGTGTTTCTTTCATGCCTAATCAAGAGTTGGCATTTAGCAGTGACTCATCCACATCAGCTTAGTATTTCTCTCTGTTAGTTAAGTACTGAAGTCTGCAAAGTTTTGTGTGATCAGTAGCTGATTTCTGAGTACATCTGAAAAAGCATCTGCAATTGACGAATAGCTTTGATATACAGTTTAGTGCAGAACCTTTTACTGCAAACTGCTCAGTGAGTAGGAAAGGCACTTGGCACGTGGTGCACTCAATCCTGTGTAAAGATACAGGGCCGGCCGCTGTATCCTATGGCCATCCTGGGCTGCCCTGGGGCTGCCCGGGAGCACCTCAGGAAAAGGAGAGATCTTCCCCGGGTGTCAGCAAACCTAGGGCCTATGGGCCTCCTCGGATGTATGCCAGCTCTGAAGCTCTAGATATATCTAGGGAGGCCATGTAAGGCCGACCCTGGCCTGGGAAGGGGCTTAGGATATTGGTGGAGTGCGCCACCTATATCCCCGCCCCCTCCCAGCCCAGGCTGGCCAATGCCCCCCTCCCTCGCCGGCCTGGCTCGCCCATCCCTGCTCCTGTGCCAAGCAACCTAGGCCTTACCTGGGTCATCTGGTGCAGGTCCGGGCCACTGGGGGTGTGAGCAGTGCTGGCCTCTGCCCCAGCACCGCTTACACCCAAGTTGTCGCAAACGTGCTTTATGCCACATTTGTGATGCTTTAGGCCGGCGGAACGAGAGCTCCGTCAGTCTAAAGTTAGGGAGGATTGCGCTGTTATACACTCTCAATTACAGTCAGTTCCTGCTTTTTGAGAATTCGCTACCCGTGGATTCACTTATCCGCAGGTAGCATCATTGCCACCTACCTCTCTCCGTTCACACTGTGTTCTCGGCTATGGCTATTATCTGCAGTTTGATGAGCTCCCCAGCACTCACGGGCACCATTTTAAAGGGCTCCACGCCATTTTGAAGGTCTCTGCTGCATTCAGCAGAGACCTTCCGAATGCGGCAAAAACCTTCAAAATTGCGTCCGTGAGTAGCACGGAGTCCTTTAAATGACCGTGGGAAGCTTCAAAATGGAACAGATAGCTTCTCTGCTGGCATTTTGAAGCTTCCAATGGCCATTTTAAAGGGCTTCTTCACACTATGTTTGGGCGCCATTTTGCAGGTTTTCGCTGCATTCGGAAAGTCTCTGCTGGCATTTTGAATGCAGCAGAGACCTTCAAAATGGCACCCACGAGTGCTGGGGAGCTCATCAACCTGTGGATTTTGAAGATCTCCGATGGAATCTTGCTGGCAGGTAGGCTGCCCCCTCCCCTAACCCCATTGATCCCATTGGATCAATGGTTTCCTATTCGTGGATTCGGTATCCGCTGGTGTTTGCAAGAACCTAACCCCCGTGGGTGTACTAATATTCTTGAGCTGAGGAATGGCAGAGAAAAGAGGTCCTGGTGCCGCCTGTGTCGGCCAATTAGAAGGTGTGATGCAGTGTCAGCAATGCCAGATCCCTATGCAAACGTGGCTGTGATTTTCCTTAATGTACCCCCCCATTTCTTTTGTGGGGGATAGGAGAAGAATTGTTCCTTTGAAGTGACATCAAGGTCAAAAAATAAAATGCCAGATATTTCCCCCCTCATTTTTTTTAAAAAAATCCTGTAATCCCAGAATGCTGGGTGTTTTATTTTTTAGCCTATGATTTCAAAAGTCTGAGCTATTTATGTCTTCCTTCCAACACAAAGAGAATAGGAGAAACAAACACCCCTGCCTTCCCTTGAACTCTCCACATATGTTGCAGGACTCTGGGGCAGTGAAAGGCCAGAAGCAGCCACAAACAATGCAGACCCCCCCAGATACGCAAAGAGAGGTCCCACTTGGGGAAGGAGAGCCCATAATAACAGTCCCTTATTCAACCGATTTTAGCCATGTCGTGTGTGTGTGTGTGTGTGTGTGTGTGTGTGTGTGTGTGTGTGTGTGTGTTGGCCACAAGACACCAACTCAGGTAAACTCCCAGCATGCACTGGGCAAGGACAGCCATCATTATTGAACACCAAGCACTCCTACTACTCCACTTTTATACTGCTGGCCAAACAAGCGTGACACGTTCTTCCTTGCAGTATCAGAGGAGCCAGAAGACATGGAGCAGAACAAACAGTATTTGGAAACTGAGTTCCAGTACAACTCCCTGCACAGACAAAAAACTGCACCCCGCATGTTTCTGCGATGCTGTGTCAGAACTCCACCATTGATATTGATCAAGAAAAGCTGTGTCTGTGTGTCTGCTCTGTCTCTGGTCTATGATGGGTGGCATCATCAGGGTCAGGCACTGAGGGGCCCTGGGGGGGACCCCCTAAAGCTTCCTACAGCTGGCAGGTAGCAGTGGCTCAAGATGCTCAACCAGAGGACTTGTGCTGCTGTAGCTTTTTCCCACCCTCCCCGTCTATAACTGAAGGCCTCCTGTGATGATGCAGGGCCTCTAAGGAAGCCTATTTGCCAGAGGGCAGGGAAGGAAAAAAGATTCATTCTAGTGTTATCTCTCTGGTTGATTAATGCCCCTGAAATCTCCTTCCTCAGCCACCTCGGGATGCTAAGGGATACAGAGAGACTACTCTGAGGCACCCGGTTAGTCACTCCTCTCTCAACAGCACTCCGGCTGTAGGAGACTCTGAACTGCATCCTTTAACAATCTCAGATAAAAAGGGGCAATTCAGGCTGCCCCTCTCTCACTGGCACTGAGAAAGGAGTATCCAAATTGCTCCTGTCCTGGCCGAGGGGAGTGCATGCACACACATGCCCGAGTGCCATGGGGAGCCCCTGCACAGGGCTTTGCACGAGAGCTGGTGCCACTACCACCTCTCTGATCTTCTTCTCTATCGTTCACAAATAAGAAGCCTCTTCCCTTATTGTTACTCCCCTCCGATTACTTCACAATGAACAGAAGGTTGATTGTGGGAGAGTCAGGAGGTTCTTCACGACTCTTCTGTTGGAGCATCAAATGGTGAAAGAGAAGGTTCTCCCAAAAGCTCAATCTATTTATTATTTTATTTGAGAGACCTCAAAGCTACTTTTTCTTGTTTGAAAAACACACAGAAAGTGGCGTACAAGCAGAACAAGAAAAGTAATTAAAACAAAATAAGAAATGTAACATACTTAGTCATGGCAGATCATGACAGCATGAAACATCATAGTTTCTGAAAAGCTAGAGAGAATAAAAGGGTCTTTGTCCAGAGCCTAAAGGACAAAAATGCAAGGCTGCTTCCTATGTACCCAGTTCTGTCCCCTGGAATACAACTCTGAAAAGGACAGCGCATTGCATGGTGCAGTGTGACTTTAATGTGCAGGTGCGCAAATGCCATTTTCAACTACCGGAATTAACGACGATGAAAAGAAGCTAAATACATGCGTGTTTGGATGCAGGGCCTTTTCATCATGTGTCCCACTATTTGGTTATGATCTGCAATGATGATGCTTCTACAGGTGGATTTGCACGTACAGTTTGGGGTTTATGTTCACCTGGGTGCTCCCAACGCAGGCAGGTGCAAATCCAAATGAGTTGAATGCACCTATTTTTAGTAACATATCTCTGGATACCACTGCATCATAGCAAGCAGAAAGCCGAGTGGGTGTAAAGAAAAGAGAACTACTCATCCATCTTTCCAGAAATTTTTTGCTCCTGTCATGCTTTTGAGAGGAGGATGGCAGACAAGAGATCTGCAGTTCTAAAGGGATGGTTTTGTTCCACGGTATTGTAACAATATACAATATGTAACACAGAGGACATACTTCATGTTTTACAGATTGAACTTGTGAGAACTATTGACTCATGGTAGCTCATGAATACAGACTTATATAGAGATTTACAGTACCGTGCAGCCTGTTACACACAATGATCACTGGTGTCAGTTCCTCTGAAGCACCTATAACACTGTCCTTCTTAAATCATGTCTGTAGTGAATGGGGACCCTAGAAAAAACCCGTCTGTGGTGTGTGTATCTCAGTGCTGTGTGGGATGCATCTGCGGGGGCAGCCTTTTGACCTCAGTATTACTGAGTCAGTAACCAGCAGAGTCACCAAAACACTTAAGCTCAGATGTGTTTTGGACACACCAGAAAGTCTGGTTCAGATGTGTTTTGGACACTGGCAGCACAATCCCAAGCATGTCTACTCAGAAGTAAGTCCCATTGTATTCAATGGGACTTACTTCCCAGGAAAATGTGTATAGGATTGCAGCCTTAAGCTCAGACGGCAGAACGTCTGGCCTTAGCTGAGGTAGGTGAAGCAATGAACCAGGCAGGAAGTGGCCAGCACCCTGCTGGGTTTTGCTTACACCTGGGTAAGGTTCACCTGGGTAAGGTTTTGCTTACACCAAGGGCAGGTTCAAGAGGCTGACTTGGGGGTTCCTGCCTTTGGATTAACCAATTGAAGGGTAACACCTCAAGCCTTCACAATCCTTTCTCTTCCTGGAGGCAAAAAATACCCCTTGATGAGACTCCCCTGGGCGCATGGGAAGATCAGGCACATAGACTGTGTGCCTTGCTTTTATTCTGCATGGTGGGCTGCGGCAGCACAACAGGATCAATCCAACTCCCTAAGTAGCTCTAGCACCATGGAGCTTCGCTAAGTGAAGTTCATTTAGGTTAGAAGGCTTGGTTCTATTAGAAGTTTTATTAATCCCGCTCCCCAAGTCTCAGGAATGTGCAAAAGGGTCGAAGCCTGAGCAACCCCTGCCCCCCCCCCTCGCCATTGACTGAGCTGCTGCATCATTCAAAACCTTCTCAATAGCCATTGGCTGAACGCCGCTGCTGTTATAGAATATGCGTGAACATTCCAACTGCTAAATTGCCGGCAGAAAGAATTTAGTCACAGAAGATGCTGTGAGTGCTGGTAAGAAGAGTGTAGAAAAATGTGGAGACAGCACCAGATCAGCAATGGCTGCTCAACAGGCCACCTGTGTCAATGAGGTGCTTGCTGTTGTTTGAATAGGGTGTATTTAAAAAGGGGTGTGTATTTGATATGAATATGAGAGAAATAGGTAATGGGTACAGAAGCTACTGCAAACAAATACACTTTCTTTAATGTTCACAAGTACTTATGTATATATGTCTCTCCATGAGTCAGACATGATTCTACTTACTAAGCCTCTGTCAGTCTACTGTGCTGGATTATGCATTGGCTCAGTTTGCTTGTGTTAGTGGGAGCCCTACAGGCAGGGTGAGAAGTAATAGTATTTCAGACAAATTTATTTCCTAGCAGAGGTGCAAATAAACAAGAGAAACCTGGCTAGAGAAAGGCTGTCTTCCTACAGGGCATGAATCCAGAGCCTCGGTCTGCCTTTGCTGTCCCAGCACTATTTATCTCAAAGCATTAGCATAGAACAGAAGAGATAATTTAGTGGAATAGCGAGCTGGTTATACAGGAATGGATGAATGGAAAATTTAAACCATGAAATCTAGTCCTTCATTCAGAACAGAGTGAAAGCAAGCCTCCTTCCCCTTGTTCATTGAAGGCCGAACATTTCACATCGTTATTGGATTTTCCTTCTTCATAATGCACATGATTGGAATGCCGCGTTTGCAGTGCACAACAGTGGGCTGGTTGGAAGATGTGGGAAAGCTGTACAAACCATTCTGGACAGTGGGTAGTAGCATGACAATACGTGGCGGCGGCTGTCTGCAGGCAGCCCATGATTTATGGCACGACTGTGGCTTGTCTGTCCCAATTTGGAAAGCCTCTTTGTTCCCTTACACAGTATGGCTTGGGTCCAAAGATGCCGCTGCATGACTGGGAAGCGCCTCCACTTGCAGGGGGGGGGGGGAGGGATTACTGATTTCCCCCATCTGCAGGTCTCTATGACACCCCCCACCCCCACAACACTATTCTGCAGTCCAATTCCAAAGAGTTGTGGGAGTCGGGAAAGGCCTGTCACTCAATGGTACAGTACTGTAAATGCTTTGCAAACAAAAAGTCCCGGGTTCAATTCCTGGTACAGCTGGGTAAGACCCCTGTCCAAAACCCTGGACAATTGTTGCCAATACTGACTTAGAAGGTCCAGTGGTCTGAGTCAGTATAAGCTTCTCATGAAGTTGTTTTTGGGAGGGGGGATTAGCAAAATGCCGCCTGTGTAAGTGGAAGTGCTTTCCACGCATGCAGCAGGATCTTAATCGGATCCAACCCCTTCACTCCCCTTCCCACCATATTATGTGCAATTTTGGCCTTTATAATCCCAAGAAGAGCCCTTCTGGATCAGGCCAAGGGCCCACCCAGTCCAACTTCCTGTATTTCACAGTGGCCCACCAGATGCCTCAGGGAGCACACAAGGCAACAAGATACCTGTATTCTGTTGCCGCTGCCTTGCATTTGGCATTCAGAACCCAGAGGTTGCATACAGTCATCATGACTTGCAACCTGTGATGGACTTTTCCTCCATAAATTGGTCTAATAATACTCTTTTAAAGGTATCTAGGTCAGGTGCCATCACCACATCTTGTGGCATGGAGTTCCACAGATTAATTACATGCTGTATAAAGAAATATTATCTTTTGTCTGGACTAACTCTCCTGGCAGTCAATTTTAGTGTATGTCCCCTGGTTCTGGTGTTGTGCAAGAGGGAAAAGAACTTCCCTCTCTCTACTCTAGCCATCCCATACACATTTCGTATATCTCACAGTCCAGTCCTAAACCACCAGGCCACCACCAGAACTTGCATTCCAATGGTGGAACACGCTTTACAGCCATCACAAACGGCCTGCCAGCAGCGCTCAGAGCTGTGTGCTACCAGCCCGCTGGTGGCAAGGCCGGAGCAGCCCCACACGCAGCAGTGGAAGACAGAGCACCCACTGAACCAGGTAGGTTGGCGGGTGGAATGAGGTGGAATGGAGGGAGGGCAGGGGGCATGACAGAGGCGGAAGGAGGTGGCATTCGGCACAAGTAACTTGCACCAGATGCTATCTTTTCCAACAGCAGCCAGCATGCATCCTTTCTCTCATTGGACTTGTGCCAGCTAAGGAGCTGGCACAGGTCTGAGGAGACCCATCGCCAGTCAAGGGACTTACAGGGAGGTAAGGGATATTTTTCCTTACCTCTCCCAAGCCTCCCAATCTGCCCCCAGGATGCAGCAGCATAAGCCTTTTTGGAGCAGCTGCATATCCCCCCCCCAGCACCTTCTTTCTAGACTGAAGAGCCCCAAACGCTGAAGCCTTTCCTTATCACAAGGGAGGTGCCCCAGCCCACTTCTGCCCCTTCTCTTCTGCAGCTTCTGCAATCACAGCACAGGAAGGATTTATTTTGACTGGATGTGTGAATGGCCCTGGGAAATGAACAAGTGAATACCCGAAAAACAGTGATGTAGACTTGAGTCTATTGACTCGGACTTGAGTCTGACTCAAGTCGCATCAGTGACTTGACTTGGACTTGACTCGGCATTTATAAAAGACTCAAAAGACTCGACTCAAGACTTGGAGCCTTTTACGACACATCGAATTTTATTCAGGTTTAAACCCATTTTCCCCATTAAATAGATAGGGACTCGCAACTTGCAACCAAAGACTCGGGACTTGGGGGCAAAGACCCGACTCGAGACTTGGAGTCAGAGACTTGATCCACATCCTTGCGGAAAAATGATTATCCCATATGAAAGCTAAGAGTACAACCCATTTCAACAAAGGAAGCTTCTAACTCTCATTATACCAGAGTCAATGGTGAAAATGGAAACGCGTTAGTGGTTGGACATCATCGTCAAATAGTTTTGAGGCAACTAGCAAGAGATCTGTAGCAACCTTTCCCTTAGGATCAAACTGGACATCCGTGATCAAGATCTCCCACCATGATGCTTTTTTTAATGTCAGGTTTGGCTCTCACACTCTGCTTTGCCTCAGCTTAGAATACAGAAAACACCCCCCAAAAAAGGGGCTTGCAGAGCAGAAGTTGTGGAAGAGAAGAAACTGGCTAGAATGACAGAATGGGAAGAAGCAAAGTCTAGACTCCAGAGGGCTTCAGGCATTTTGGTTTGGGAGTCGGACGTAGACCTGGAAGATCCAGGTTCAAATCCCTGCTCAGCCATGAAGCTTCCTGGGTGACCTTGGGCCAGTCACTATCTCTCAGCCCCACCTACCTCACAAGGTTGTTGTGAGGACAAAAAGGAGGGGAGGAAATATGTACACCACTCTGAGCTCCTTGGAGGAAGGGCGGTATAAAAATGTGAAAAATTAAATACAATAAATAAATAAAATAAATAAAGGAAACACATCCCCATCGGAATCCCCTCCCCATGTGATATGCTGTTAGAGGACCAGTTAGGGTCAGTAGTAGGTAAGGCCAGTTTCCTCTCCCTTCTTCCCCTTCCCCTCTCTCTTCAACTGGTGCTTAGCTGCCACCTGGAGGCCAATGGGTATTGCTCAGTCCATTATCAGGCCGTTTTTAGGCTTTCTTTTTCTTTTAGGTCATTAATTTTTGGGCACACCTGGGGATTTGCTACGTTTCATGATAAGCACAGAAATACGCCATTCTACCCTTCTGAGAAGCAGGCTCTTCTTCTTAATGCCGCACACTCATACACTAAGCTATAAAACGGCATTTCACAATCATCCATAGTAGCTCTTAATAATTCTGATATAATCGCTCACCAATTATACAGGCACAATTCATATCACCGTGGAAGGTACGGTACTTTCTTTGCTTCGGTTCCCAGTTCGGTTTCCTTTCTGTTTATGGGCCTGGTATTTTTGAGGTGAGAACTCATCATTGGGCTTTAAGGAGGAGGCGGCAGCAGAAAGTGTCTGGGGTCCTTTAAGAATTCAGCTGCAGTTGAGCACTGACCCGGGATGCTGATTAGTTATTTATTGCAGAGAAAAACAAGTCACAACAGAACTTGAAGAGTTATTGACTTTTCTGTATGCAAATGGCATAGTTGGTATAATCAAAGCAAGGGAAGCAGCTGCAATCCGTCTTGCCCAGAACACTGTATCAGTTCAGGCTGCTCTGCTTTATCTATGCGCGCGCGTGGAGGGGGGGGGGAGTGTATCCTGCTTAAGGATGCAGCCAACAGTGCGCATGCCATGCCATGTCACGCTTCCACCCGAGAACTTCCCTCTGAGAACTTTGCAGCCTCGGGCTGCATCATAGAAGGAGAGGCAGCCCGAAGGAGGGTCACATTGGCCTTTATTCCTTTCCCAAAAGAAATATACAGGAGATGGTGGGAGCTTTCTAAGAATCCAAGAATTAGACTCATCCTGGCTCCGTAGGGTACATTATAGCCTACTTAACATGTGTTTAACACACATCACACTTGCAGCAACTGGGGGGGGGGTTTGCATAGCTAGAAATGTTACACCACCAGAAGCTGTTCCAGACCTGCGCTCTCCCCCGCTCCGCTCTGCCGCTTGTCAGAAATCTCTTAATAATCCAGATCATGGCAAAACAAAGAATTCAAAAATTAAATAGAAGTGGCAAATGCTTCCCAATCCCTTTCCCGCTAGCTCCCCTTCTCGCCCTGCTCGCCGTCGGATATTTTCCATCGTATTTGCCAAAGAGCTGATGCTTTTTCCGAGTTGATGTACTGTAGTGACTAAGGCTGCAATCCTAGACACACTTACCTGGCAGTAAAGCTCACTGAACTCAAGGAGGCTTACTTCTGAGTAGACACACATAGGCTTGCTCTGTAAGAGACTAACGGTGCAATCCACTCTACCTGCAGCAGGTCCCATGGAGCGTCATAAGGAGGAAAGGCATAACAGGACGTTCTGGGAGGGGGGATTGGTTGACTGGACCAGGGAAGGGGAGGGAACAGCGACTCCACCAAAATCCTATTCCCCCTTCCCGGGCTTTGCCGCCGTTACACAGCCCTCTCAAATCAAATGTGCACCAGCAAAATAACTGGCACGCAACATTCAAGTAGACCCATCGAGGTGGCTGGGGCTCCACTCGGGGTAAGGAAATGAACGTCCCCCCCCCAAGGAGTGCTTCAGCCACACTGGTGCTGGGTTCTATCTAGATAGGATGCAGCGTGGGCAATACGCAGAGGCGTAGCTAGAGTGGAGCAGAGGCAAGTAGTTCTGCAAGACTCCGTTACACCGGAGTCAGCGGCCCCTCCCCCTTTCTGTTGGAGCCATTCTGGCAGCAACAGCAACACCCAGGACACTCCCCTGTTGCTGCTGGAATGGCTCCAACAGCAAGGGGGAGGGGCCACTGACTCCAGTGTAACGGAGTCTTGCAGAACTACTTGCCTCCACTCCACTCTAGTTACAGCATTGGCTCTACGCCCGGGCTGCAGCCTAGCTAGACAAGATTGGGCTGTAAGCAACAAATCAGAAAGTCCCAGGTTTAAATGTTACCTCTACTGTAACTTACTATATGTGGCGGCCTTAGTCAAACTACTATCTCTCAGCCTCAGATCAGTCCCTGACTTGCAACAGGGATATCATACTCCCCCTCGTCTTACAGGGCTGTTTCAAGGATTCCAACATGATGCAGCAATTCGAGCACTCAAAATGCTACACATGACTCAGCAGTTTCAAGCTCTTAGTAACCATCTTTCTGTAGCCTGGGGAGGAACACACTTTGCCTCTCTGCCCCACTTCTCCATGGGTCAGCATTGCCATTTGCCTATAAAGTCTGAGAGCTGCCTATAGAGAAGGTGACAAAATACAACTCACCAGGTGAAGACGAAGATCAAGGACAGCTGTAAACTCACAACACAAATGCACGGGCAGGACAGATGCTAGGATGGGTGTTCCTGATGATGTGTATCAATACAAATTGTTCTCAAGGGAATATTTGATTCCTTCAAAGTCCAACTCAATAAAATTACATGGGAGTGAGTTTGTTAGAGGCCACTGCAATGCAGTTTTATTGAGCTGGTTTTTGAAGGAATTGAATATGCTCTTGATAAAGATTCAAATCATAGTGAAATGTGTAGGGAACAGCAATCCTAGCAGCTGTCCTGACAAAATACAACTCCTTTACCAATGCTATGCAAGTGGAGCACAGAGAGCTTAAACAAAAAAGAAAGACACTGGAGGTAGCAAGTCGTGACCTCAACTTCTCCTCTCACAAGCTGGCCAGCCCAACCTGTTATCTTGAAATGTTTTCTTGAAGGAAGGTCAAGTCTCCCACTGACTGACCACACTGGTCAAAATCCTTTGGGCCACCCTAGAGGCAAAGAATGAGAAGCCAAGGGCATCCCTCCCTCGTACTTATAAGGACGTGGCCTCTTCAGTCCTGTGGGCCAGCTGAAAACCAAGCCTGTTCATAGATCCGGGGGGGGGGGGGGATGTTCAGTCCAGAACAAAGTCCAATTAATTATGTCATCCAACTTGTGAACACAGATGCTCTTTAAAGTTGGAAGCACAGGAAAAAGCAACAGACAAACACCAACTGTGCTGTAAGCAAAATCAGCCCAGACTGAACCCTCTGTACAGACACAGGAAGGACAATGCGACAGATGAGCTTCTGATTCTAGACTAGATGGTGTAGTCGTCATCTGCTGAATGCTATTGGGTTGCCACCCCATTTGTAAAGCAAAGCCACTGGAGATGATAGGACCAGTCTTCTAATCTTAGGGGGCTAGCTAAGAGGGGAAAGTGGAAGACCTTTTCTTCCATGGTGTTACATTCCATTCCATAATTCAGGTGACCACCAGAACTGCTTACAACAACCTTCTTAAAACCATCCATATCAAAACAAACAAACAAGCAATAATCAGGAGACATTGAAACAACTAAATAACATCTATGTAATCACAGATTGACAGCCCAATCCTGCCTAAGTATATGTGGCCGGCCTAAAGGGCCGGCCTCTGTATCTTATGGCCATCCCGGGATGCCCCAGGAGCACCTTGGGAGAAGGGGACATTCGTCCAGACCTGGAGTACATTCCAGGAGGTTGTGTAAGGCTGACCCAGTCTGGGAATGGGCATAGGATATCGGTGGAGCAGATGAAAATATCATGTGAATGCAAATGGTTTTGTTTGGTGCAAAGTTAAATTAGTGCAAGAAATGAGCATTCATAATGAGTATCATAATGATATTGTGAGCATAATGTGTTTGAAAATGTGGTGGATGGCAATAAAAGATGGCAGATTTTGGATTAATAAACCAGCGTTCAGCACTGATTGAGCTACAATGTCCCACCAAAATTCTGGAGTAGGTTTTTCACCTCTGAATTCTGTACTTAAATCTACTAGTCTAATTAAATCTAATTAAAATGTAAGTAGGAGGCTCTAGGCGGGTGGGAGGGCCCTTCTCAGCATTCCTGAGTGGCTTGGCCAAAGGCAGGAGCCTGTCGGGAGTGAAAATGTGCTGCCAAAAGCGCCGTGTCGGAGTGGGTTTCGGGTGGTCTGGCGGTCCAAGTACTACCAGCAGTTGGCCAAAGTACCACTGGTGGTACTAGTACCACTGGTTGAGTACCCCTGCTCTAGAGCAAGGATTCTTAACAAGGGGTATCCATACCCCTTGGGGGTATGGGAACCAAATGGTGGGGGTATGGGACTCGATCTCCAAACAATTAAAAAAAATGTTAGATTAGGTTAGTAACTATCACCTATTACAGTGGTTCTCAAACTGGTGGAAAACCGGTTTTCTGGGACTCACCAGAAAAACTGGATGCAATCCCTACCCCCTTAAGGGGGGTAGTGACATGCGGTGACATCCCGCTACCGCCAGGGGAAAGAGCTTATTTACTTACTGGGGGTCATGCCGGCCCTCCAGAGGGTGTGGGGGCATGGCCACCTCCCATGCTTCAGATCAGCTCCCTGAAGTGATTGAGACCACTTCTGGTTTCGACACCACCACTGTTGGCCCACCCCACAAGGACTTACAACTTCCCCTACTCTTGGGGAGAACTTTGAGAACTGCTGACCTATCAGATGATAGATTAGTAAGTAGATGTAGTAACTATATCAATACGGATTGAGGTGTTCTGTTCCTAGCTCTCCATATGTAAAGTAAAACCAAGCTATTGACATATTTTGAAGTCATACTGGTACCTAACAGGACTGGTGATGATGATGATTTCGATAGTCTGGCTAAGGGGGTACGGAGACATATTGGGCAATGTTGGGGGTCTGTAATCATGACAAGGTTAAGAAGCCCTGCTCTAGTGTGTTATCTCAACAATCTCACCGTGGTGATATTTTTAACGCTCAATGTTGAGTTAAGTCTGAAATGGGTTTGCAGGGCTTGGGGTGGTCATGTTTGACCCAGCAATGTTTGATGAGTGGGCCACTGAATGAAAGCAGGAGAACAAAATCAGAAACAGACTGTTTGCTGAGTGCACGGCAAACGGCTCTCTGGTACTGTATTTATGAACATCTACATTGACTGAACAGCAGGTCATGGCTGGGGCACCGATGCCAAGCTGCGATTTCTGCCATGGCACAGCCCAGGGATGTGAAAAGTACTGCAAGTTCAGTTCAAGCAGAATGTCGTAGTCAGCTGTTCTCTCCCCCCCCCCCCCCCCGGTCTCCTTCTTGCCTCATCATCACTGACTTCATTCAGTTTGCCATTTGGCCACAGCGTTGGGATATTCGGAAACCTGAGCAAGTGTTGATGAATACCTTGTCAGTGGGATACACAACTCCTTTCTTCAAGGTATCAGACTCACAGATTATGGTGTGTCCTACTGTAGGTTTATCTGGCAGATGAAATACCAACTCAAGTTTAATTATCATTTTAAGGTCTTCAGATACAATCAAACGCAAGTCTCTCGGAACGCATTGAGTTCCCAAAATGGTATTTGTGTCCTTGCATAAACATAGCAGGCTTGTTGACAGAATTGGTTGCCTGGGTCTGGATAGCAACCCCTGAAAGCCACGCTACACATTCAGTATTTTCTCATGGCACAGCGCCCTGGTAAGACTGTAATACTTCAGACTGTGAGGAGGGAATTGCAGATGTACATGTTTCCCATATAAAAAACAAAACACCCCTCTCTGAACACAGAAAGTTACTACATGAAGGGGAGGAGGATTACTCCCTGTTGTGCTAGTTTTCTAACTGCAGGGCTTTTATGAGAGGAACACTTGAACATGAAATTCTTTATTTGCAGTCTGAAGTGGTCCAGTCCCAATAGGGCTGTACCATGTGGTTAGCATGAATATGTAGATTGGTTCTGACAAATCACAGGTGAATTATGGGTTGCCAGCATTTACAGTTCCAGAGACCAAACACAGTGACTTATGAATGAGCCATGATAGTCATTGTGTCTGTATGGCTGAAACACACCAGAATTGATGGATTGTGGAGACAAGGTTTATTATCTCAGAATAACGACACTTTAAACAGGATTTTGTGAACAAACGCTTCATTGACAAGTGTTTTTGATGAATTGCTCACTAGCCGCTTGCTAATTTTACGCTGAGTATCTATAACTGCCTATGACTCTGTTTGCTGCCTGACTGATTTTAAACCTGCCCACTTGCTTATTTCATCTCCGAGTCAATGGAGATTTAAAAATCTGCTAATATTTAAATGAATTGTCATATGCAAATGAGTCACATCTGGGAGTTTAATTTTGGGAAAGATGGCGACGGTAGCTGTGAATCAAATGATTTCTCTACTTTAATAAGCTCTGAGGTTTAGAGAAGTCAAAGACAGAAAGGGAGAGTTCGTGTCCATTAAGAAAAGGCAGTAAATTATATCGCCAGCCATAAACCCTTTGGTTTCTGGGCCACAGGACCTTGGCCAATGTATCATTCCCTAAGAAAAAAAATATCGGTCTACTGTATCACTTAGTAGCGGATAGCTGCATACTTAACATTTGTTCCTCGTAACCCGCCAGGTAATCACATATACTTGCAGAACTGCTGTTGCAAAGGATCCGCACAGATGTTGCCTGCCTTGCTTAACTGCCGCTGTTTCGGGGGCTTTGTGAGGGGTCTTATGAGCCGTGCACCCTGCTGCATGAAGCAGCCTTTCTGTCTCCCAGGAAGGATGCTGCTTATGTGAGCAAAAGCCAGAGTGTGCCGCCACATGCTTTCATTGAGGCTTAGTGCACAGAGAGCTGAAGGTACTCAGTTGTCCACAGTGAACTGAAAGGAACGGCAACGGCAGCAGTGTGGCTTTCAAGTGATATCAAATCTGAGCAGAGCCTCATCTGGCTCTGTTCCAAGCTCCAGATGCACATCTGGCTGCTGCAAGGATCGGGGAAGCTTTTTCCTGTGCTTCCAACTGAGCACACAGTAGGACTTACTTATGAGTAAACATGCATAGACTTGTTCTACATATGTGTAACAGGGACCTCCGTTATATAAATATTGGTGTTTAATAATAATAATAATAATAATAATAATAATAATAATAATAATAATAATAATAATAATAATATAGATAGGCAGAGATATTGGAAGGCCCTGGGCAAATCTCTATTTGTTTCGGGCAAAGCTGGGATTCATATTGAGATCTTTCAGAGGCAAGTCCAACAGGGGGATAGTTCTACCCTATGCCCTACTAGTTTTCTACATGCTTGGTAGGGTGTGCATGTTTTCAAACATTGGGAATCATTCAAAAATTTGATTTCTCACCTGTAGTTGTACAGCTCCAGGACTTGCCGATGTGGTTTTGTTGAACATGTTGATCCGCCTTCAGTCAGTTCAGAATCCATTTATACCTTGCACCAAAAGTCAATTGGCACTTGTCTTAAATAATTAAAATTCCCCTCCTCTTATCCGGCCTGCAGACCAGAAACAAATCAATCCCATTTGCCAAGCTTCCAAAGCACGGAGCCTGAAAAGAGGAGAGACAACAAGGATTTGTCTCACCTGTAAATCAGACTTGTCACTGGTGACTTAAGAAGTTTTAAGCAATCACATGGTTGTTGTGGCACCTTGAGCTGGGAGGAGAAATATCAGCCATGGCTGCTGTTGTGGTGCCGAGAGATCCCGGAAGGGTTTTTGTACTTTTCTATTGGTTGCATAGTCTGTGTTGAAACGTTAACAGCATTAAATGTGATGGATAATTTGAGTATGAAATGTTCTTAGTCATAGTGAGGAAGGAAGCTGCCAAACTAGACAGTTAAGGATGTGTAAGGAAGTGGTAGAATGCACAGAATATATCAGAATGTCCCTGTACAAATTTACAGGATGTCCAGAATATGGAAGACGCACCACAGGAAGGGATCTTGGGGAAAACAATGTAGGTAAGACAGATACTATTAGGAAAAAAAACAACCATGAAAAACTGGATGGGAAACTACCTATTTCTTGTGACTTAAAAAAGATTAAAATCAGCAAGCACCTGAGGAGGATCAGCTAAACACACACACACAATTTCCTTTGCCAAAGAGTAATTGGTTCGATACAACCCATATTTCAACACAGGATGAAAAGAGAAATAACATGCTGATTTCCAAAAACTAAGCAACTCCCCCCCCAAAAAAAAATCAAAAATGTATAAAGTAAAATTAATATGAACCTTCTAAAGATACATCAAATTGCAATGAAATTATTGCTACGCATTAAGACGAACTTTTCAACAATTAACAAATTCCAACTTTCCACAAACTTCCTATGGTATTTGCCCATTCTTCTTCTCTGAATCCTATTAGGTGTATAAGCATAACTATCAGCCCAATCCTAACTGGCCGTTGCACTGCAACAATGTTGGAGAGCATGGCCTGGCCATCGCCGGAAGCAGCGAGCAGCTGGATCTAAGCAGCAACGGACCATGAACGCCCACAGGTAAGGCCATGTAGGGACCGGGAGGGAGGCAGGGAAGAGATGGGGTGAGGAGGTGGGCGGATGGCATCCACGGAGGGGGTGAGTCTGGTGGTAGCAGTGCCCGCCAAATCCTAACCTCCTTCTTGGATCTGCCTTCATGGGTCAACGTGCGCCAATGATATTGCTGGTGCAGGTCTGAGTTGATCCACTGGACTGGTGGGGGCTTACCCTGAGATAACCTATCTAAGATTCATAATAATTTTCATTAAGGTTCATATTAACAAAAGTTCATATTAACCAATGATCCCAAGGCCAAAACTCCCCCATGGGATTCAGTGGACTCTGCGTTAGCGCCGCTATATCACAGCATGGGGAGTTAGGTAGGATTGGGCTGCATGTGCATACATAACACGACACATATGCTTCTCTTTTTTGGTTCGGATAACACATGTAAAACAACAAAGCAGCAGGCAAATATATCAAAAACGGGAGTCATGGCAACTGTTCGCTAGTTTCCCTAGGACTCCCATGCAATTGCCTGTCAACTTTTCATATTTGACAGCTCAGAGAGAAGGGCAGCTCTGCCCAGAGGTCCATGTCTATTGGCTGCACAAGTGGCATGAGGGGCAACTTCTTTCTTCATAACTGGCTTGAACCAAGGCCAAATGCTAGAGCAAGAAGCGTCTTTGCTACTGCCATGCTACTATGCATCTCCTTCTTCCCCGCAGCTCAGCTTGATGTAGCCCAGAACAGCAACATTTTTGTCCTGTCAACCATTGATCAGCCCTGGAGCTGAGAACAATGGGGCTGGCCTTCACTGCTATTCCCGCTTGATTTGGCGGGTTGGTCAAATGGGATGTGGACCAACTTATCACAGAAACTTGTTGCTGCAGTTGTTGAAGTCCAACAACTCTCTTGGGTCGTCTGATGCCTCTCCTGTTTCGTGAGCCTTGGTGATATCATTTTAGGGAGAAGAACGCTGCACTTGAGAGTACGCAAGATCCCTTGAGCAGAGACAGGCCGCCTGTAAGGATGCTATCCTATACACACTTACCTGGGAGTAGCTCCACAGAACTCAAGGGGATGTACTTCTGAGCAGACATGCATAGGATTGTATTGTTAGTCCATGTATATGTTGCTTGGAGTCTTGGTTGGGGACCCTTGGGGGCTAGTCATTAAAATGTTAGTTATGTGACATCTCCTATCAAACCAGAAAAGCAAATACAATTGTAGGTCATAGAATGCCAGGATATGTTCTGAGGAGGATATATGATGCAGCCCCCTTTCTGCAGCGAAGCAGGTTTGGGTCTGATCAGTGCATGGATGGGTGACTGAAAAGATGGCTGCAAAGAGCTCTTGGCTCCCTGTCTGAGGCATGATCCCTATTGTGCAGCACACACACACGCACACTCCTTGCTGGAAAGTCATGCAGTCTCCTCAGGTCTGCATATATTTGTCCTCCTGAATGATGTACGAACAGAAAGAAGCCGATGACATGAGAACCACAATGGCAAAGTGTAGTGACAAAGTAGCAGAAGCGTTAGATAGATTGAGAAGAGAGGCCAAGTGTCACAACAGAATTTGAACCAACAGCACACATTCCACCCTTTCACTATATTAAACTGAGCCTTTAAATTGAAACCTAAAGCACAAAATCAAGAAATAAGGTAGACATCCAGCAGGCGGACAAGGGCTATCATGTTTTGCTCAGATGTTGCAAAAAGACAAACATATGTGCTTGGTGAAAAGAGCTCCCCTTCTAACTCTCAGAGAAAAACTGTTTCCTCCAAGGCAAGAATAACTGGCCAAAAGGAGGTAAGGAGACAGAGAGCCACTGGAAGAGACCTTCAGGGTCATCATATACATGGGACACACTTCCAGGGCAGTGTGCATAGGATTGCAGCCAGAAACAATGACAGTACAGTATATGGTTGCATTATAGTGCCCAGAGTGTCTAGCTCTCAGAAGTTTCCTTCTGGTCCCTGAAATCTTTGACTCTGATCAGCATCCTTTCTTCCACACCTGGCATTCATATTTTATCAGGGCCTCTGGTTACAACACTTTGCCTCTCAAACAAACATGTGCTACTTAAACCTTCCTACAATCAAATCCCCATGGGATGCGGAGCTGCTTCATTGACCTCCTTTTAATGGCAAAAAGCTGGGCGTTCACTGAACCGCTTCTTTTGCAAGGTCCATACAAGGCAATGGTGAAGCCGAGCCAGGTGTCAACCTCCCTTGAATGGGAGCACCTGTGCTTTAATCAGGCAGCTGTTTTCCTCACTTGAATGGAGTCCTGGCAATCTTCTGAAGGACGCTATGCAAACGCAAGATGTATTCAGTGTCAATCAGCCTTCATCAACAGCTCACATGTAAAACACACGCTTTGTCTCGAATGGACAGGAGGAGCCCTGGATATACTGGCAATTCTGGGCTCTTGGTTTGTCACTGTATCCATTCCTACCCATCTCTTTCAGTTCCATTCAAAGGCAAGAATCTTTCCAGTTTTTCTCCTGCGACATAAATCCATCGAATGCAGCTGATCAGGCCCCTTGCAGGGCAGGGTGGAAACCCCACCGGTTCATTAACCTGTTTCACCTTCACTGCAACACAAAGAGGTTTTAAACAGCCGCTCCTCTTCAGAACTGGCCTCACCATCAGGTGAACTGCAGCCGTCGTCGTCTCAGGCAGCAGATTACTGGGGGGTGGGGGCAGGGCAACCCACCTGCCCCCCCCATCCCCCAGTTCCACTGCTGCTGCTGAGAAGAGGAGTGGAGACTCTCTAGCCCAACACTCTCTTCTCCTCTACTTCCTTTTCCACTCCCTCTCCTATTGAAATTCAGCACAGATAGCAGAAGGAGAGTGGTGGCTGTTTGCCCACCTGTGAGGTGGATGTTGTAACACATTGGTACCCTACTACCACCAGCATGCCGCCATCATGCAAGAGTACAGGAATCAAGGAATGGGGGCTGAGGAGGTCACATTTTTCACTTCACTTCTTCAGGCAGCAAGATACCTCCTCTTCATTCTCATTCCCCCATCCTGTGTAGCTGTTTTCAGCCCCTTCTCTTCTGGATGGTCTTGTTCCATTTTTCTCCTGTTCACCCATCCATATCAGTTGTTCCTCGACTGTCTGTGAGACAGCTGGAAATCCTGCCTTGATGCTCCTCTTTTCTACCCAGACTTAAATATTTCCATCCTCCAGGGACTCGTGTCAGGACTATGATCTGTTCAGTGGAGGTTATTCCATTTTCAGATAATCAGATTTCAGATATTCAAATAAGAGCATCAGAAAAGCCCTGCTGGATCAGACCAAAAGCCCATCTAGCCCAGCATTCTGCCACCCATCAGCTGCCTCCTCTGGTAAGCCCATAAGTAGACGAAAAAGACCTACTTCTCTCCTGTCATTGCCCCCCTGCAACTGGCATTCAGAGGTATAGCTGCTGCTGCTGAAGCTGGAAGTCGCGCAGAGCCAGCGCTAGACCTGTCCTCCATGATTTTGCCCAATGCCTTTTAAAGCTATCCAAGCTGGTGGCCATCACCACGACGTCACATGTCTCCCCATTCGTCACCTTTTCTCCAAGCTAAAAAGCCCCAAACACTGCAGCCTTCCCTTGTAAGGAAAGTGTTCACATATCTGAATGGGAGGAAGTCAGGAACACGCCCTCCTGTGACTGAATCCGAGACCTCATCATCCGGGCATGCAGACGATTCACACCACTTGCAGGCCCAAGGGCCTGGGACAAGGCTCCTTATAGCACTATAACTTCAGGCCACTCTGCATTCAATGGAAATGAAAGGCCGAGTCTCCCAGCAGGGATCAATGATGTGGTGTTATTAAAAACAGCAGCCTGTGAGATGAGATATCATCATGGGTTATAGCCGTTGCTATCTTTTGTAGAACCAAACGGCCATTGTGTTAGTAAGGGTGGAAAGCTGTGTCAAAAAGGGCCCCAGTATCAGCGAGGCAGCCCTCGGCCCCCCTCTGCTGGTACAGTCATTCTTAAGCACCTCCAGGGGGCTTCACCAGCACATTATATGCTCTTTCTTTATGAACATTTTGTTGCTTTCTCCCTCCCCATCTTACCACACATATTCAAGCAGTTTTCAAAGCTAAAGCACACAGGAGCGGTACTAATAATGTAACATAATTAAAAAGCACAACCAAAATGACATGATACTGAGTGCAGCAAAGGCTACAGAGGCCCTTACACGGATGTCTTCCTGGTGATCTTCTTTCAGGTGCCAGTCCAAAGGGGTGTGTGTGTGTGTGTGTGTGTGAATTTTGGTATGTTGATCGCTAGCCCACCAATGAGATGCAACGAGGAAGCTGCCTCAGTCAGATAGCAGACTGGCATAGGTCTTCCTCCTCCCCCCCCCCCCGGCTAGCACACCATTTCAACCTGCCCTGCTCAGCACTGTCAATGCTGTGTGTCCTCCTCGCTTTCCTGCTTTGCCTTTTCAAAAGGCAGGGGCCTGGGAAGGAAACTGGAGGAGTAGAGTAGTGGTGGGCTAGACGGGAGGAGGAAAGGAGAAGATCATGGGGGGGAGGGAACATGGGGGGGAGGGAAATTGGCACAGGGGATACAGAGAAGAGACATTTTAGACCGGCGGAGCGCTACTCCGCTGGCCTCAGGTGTCGCAAACATGCCATAAGGCACATTTGCATCACCTGGCAAGGAGGCTGCGCCAGTGAAGAAGCTGGTGCTGGCCTCCCTACCCCAGATCCTTTGGAGTGCCTTCCGGGGAAGGTAGGTTCCCTGCCGGGTGGCGGGAAAGTGGAACGGGACTTTCCAGGGAGGTGGGATTGGTTGGCCAGTCCCAGGAAGGGGGAAGGATTGTTGGCATAGGCTACACTGAAATCCTATCTCCCTTCCCGGGCTTGGCCGCCATTACATGGGGCTCTCGGACTTGCGCCAGTAAAATAGCCAGCGCATATCCGAGTAGCCCCATTAGCGTAGCTGGGGCTTTACTTGGGGGAAGGGAACAAACGTTCCCTTCCCCCAAGGTGACCTCCCAGCAGCCTTTTTGTGCCCTGGATGCAGCACAAGCTGCACCGGCCTCGCTGCATGGCAGGGCGCAAAGTTAGACAGGATTGCGCCGTTCGTCTCCTTTAGCTCCTCTCTCTTTTCCCTTCTGTACAGTTGACTCAGAGGCATTAAGAGCCGGATGCACTCTCAAATACTCCAGTAATAAATGGATAAATAAACAGGAAATGGTCAGATGTGATATAATCAAGCACTTTTTGAAGCCATAGCAGAATTTGACATTCTCTTCAGATTCTCAAAGGTGAATCTCAGATTAATAGGTTTGATATTTCTGTTCAGACAAGAGCAGCCTCTTCACAGTACTACGTAAAAGGTTACACATGTGCAGCAACATTTCTCCTGACACTGTGCAATATGTAGAACCCATTATTTGAAAAGGCTATGGACAGGGAGAGGTAGGTAATAGATAGTGAAGCAAGTCTGCTAGAAAATTCAGCACAAGGTCCCTTTAGAATCCAGCTGTAAGAAAGCTATGAACAACGGTGTTGTTTATTTGCTACATATTTATGAACTATGCATACTAAAACAGTTCTTTGGACTTCCTTGTTGAAATCCAAGCCACACATTAAATTTTCTTTCTTTGACACATTAACAGCACAATCCTGCCTAACTTTAGATCGGCACAGCTCTCGCTCCGCCAGCCTAAAGCGTCGCAAACGTGCCATATTGTGGCCTAAACTGGACCTGAGCCGGCCGACGCAGGTAAGGGCAGCGCCAGTCAGCAGGAGGGCAGGCTGGGGTGGTAGGACAGGGGGGCCATTGGCCGGCCTGGGCTGGGAGGGGATTTGGATATCAGCGCCAATATTCTATGCCCTGTCATAGCCCGCGCCAGCCTTACATGGCCGCCCTGGATGTACTCCAGCTCTGGAGCCGGCGGCACATAGGGTTCGGACTCGTCTATACCCGGGGAAGGGGAGAACGGCCTCTTCTTCGGAGGTGCGCTCCAGCAGCGCCAGCATAGCCCCGAAAGGACTTAGGATACAGAGGCCGGCCGTTTAGGTCGGCTGCGTATCGTTACACAGGATTGCTCTATAAATCTGTTTTCCAGTTTGCTTGAAGATCCTTTTCTTTCACAGGGTTGCACCATTTCTCTTTCCATTTCAACTTGTGGGTCAAAATTAATGCTTCCAAGAGGCAGAATATTTCCTGAAAATTCCTTTAAACATGGAAATATTCATCCTTTCCTGTGTGTTGCCATTGTTTCCCTTCTCTTCAGATTCCCCCCCCCCGCAATGTTTTCTGGCGTTCTTCTTTCTCTTTTCCACAATGATCCCAGCCAATCAGGAAACACATAATAACACAATAATAGTGACATCGCAATTCTATATAGACAATCATATTTGGCTATGTGCTGACATCACTGAGGGCAAACAGCACATTTAGAATTAGGGTGATGCTTTCTGCACTGGCTACATCCTAACCAATTAGTGATCACAGATGAGAAACAAACTTTTTAGCATCACAGAATTGTGTGCATGGCTAGTTGCAGACTGCTGGAATAGCAGAATAAAATGTGTGGTAGCCAATGCATTAATCTAATAATGATCACATCTAAAGGTATCCTGCCATGTTATAAGCAAGTCCTCACTTAAAGTTTTGTTATAAGTCATTTCATTTTAGAGTTGTTGAGGGGGGGGAAATCGATCCCCAGCTGGGGCCACTGTCTGTGTGGAGTTCGAACATTCTCCCCATGTCTGAGTGGGTTTTCTCTGGCCCAGAAAGCTCACATTTATTTCAATGTTTTAAATTAGAAGTGTTTTGGTGATGTTTCTGTGACCAGAAATGTTCGTTGCATCGGTGATGCTGTCTAACCATCTCATCCTTGGCCTTCCCCTTCTTCTTTTGCCTTCAATCTTTCCCAGCATCAGAGTCTTCTCCAGAGAGTCCTCTCTTCACATTAGGTGGCCAAAATATTTGAGTTTCAGCCTCAGTACCTGTCCTTCCCGGTAACAGTCAGGGTTTATTTCATTGTATATCAATTAGCCTACGGTAAAACTGGTTTCATTATAAGTCGTTTCACTTAACGTTGCCGTTTCCAAGAACCTACTGACAACTTTAAGTGAGGACTCGCTGTACATCATTCTGTACATGAAAGTCAATATTCATGTATGGGCATGTGTCTGCTTCTATACATACACTATATATTTAATGAGAATCTTCATGCTAAAGTATTTTCTTTGTCTTTAGATATATGTTCAAATGCTCCCCCTGGCATCTACTTGCTTCCATGTGTATCAGGAAGAGAAAACAATGCATTGACCCAGCCATTCCTAGACTGCAAAACAGGCACATGCTTTGCTTTCAAAGGATCCCAGCCAGGTAGGAAGCCTGGGAAAGACCGCTAGAGAGAAAGCAAACAATGCCAGACTAGATGGGCCAATATAAAGCAGTTTCATATGTTCATGTCTCCATATACGCAGGTATAAACCTGCATGCTAACCTGGGAATTGGCTCTGAATTAATGCAAATAGCTACGTTCTAATTGAAAGTAACTAATGAAAGTGTTTAAGAACAATAGAAAGTCATTGCATTGTTACAACTGACACTTTGACGTCCACCTGTTTTTATTTAATTAGCGTAAAGGAGATGAAATTGGAGTGAGAGCAGGATACAGCCAAAAGCTTTTGCAGGCTTCAGCATTGACTAGATGCTGCTGGTGTGTTGTCTTGTCTATCATGCTTTAAACAACTTTTGTGCTGGTGGTGTAACCATCGGCCCAGCGAGAACGGGAGGCTCCAGAACGGAAAGGGGATTCAAATCCCCTCCAAAAGAAGAATTCAAAGTGGATTTGAATCCCTCTTCTGTTCTGGGGCCTCCTGTTCTCGCTGGGCCGATGGTTACACCAGCAAAAAAGTTAAGTCGGATTGCGCTGTAAGCTAAGCATGTTTATTTGGAAGTAAGTTGCACTGAGTTCAATAGTAACGTCTCCCAAATAAGTTAAGGTTGCAGCCCCAGTTCCTTTTTACATAAATAGAAGCAGAGGTTTTTCCAATACGGAGAAAAGGAGATTCTTGATGAAGCTCTCTGAACAGGGCTGGCGTCAGTGGCCAAACCTACAGCCAGAAGCCCATGACCACAAAAGGGCTTGCTGCTAGCCAGCCCCATCCCGGAGGAGGAGGATGTACACATGTACAAAATTCATGCAGGCTCTTTCTACTTCCTCGTCTCCCTGCTGACTTAGGGGGACATTCTCAGCTGCCTGCCCCCCACCCACCCACCCACTCAGATCAGTAAATTGGCAGGCAGTAGGCAAGTTTGATGGGAGAAAGGGAAGGAATGCATATGGGTCTCATGGTGTGCATGTGCTTGGCATGCACTGGGGGGGGGGCTTTGGGGGGTTGTGCTGTAGGGCCTGGCATTGACCTTCTCTGTGGGTGTTCTTTTGCAGAAATCCAAAAGAGCTATACACTTGCCAGAAAAAAAATTGGAATATTTACTTGAGGAGCTGGGATTTGTGGACACATCATAGAAAACCCCAATCATTTCGTGTCTCCCCACCCCTTCTGTAGGTAGTTATTGTGGCTCGTTCATGTCCAGGCATGTCATTGTTTGCCAAGCCATGCTGGTTGCCAGGAGGAGGGTGGGAAGAGCAGTAAGTACTCATTACAATCCACGGCCGAGCAAACGGCTGCAATCAGTCCTTCTGTCTAAGAATACAAAGCAGCAGCTGTTGTTCTGGGATGGCCTGTCCCTGAACATGCTGCCACCAACGGCTGGTACAGTGCGCCACCACTCCGGTTCTCTCTCTGTCCTAGTCTAGATTTTGTCTAGGATTCGGGCTCCCCTTACAGTTTTCTTGGCAGGAAAGTTCCTTTTAGGATCCTCAATTTTCTGCCTTGAATCGTGCAAGTGATGCACCTTATTCACGGGGGGTTGTTCCAGCTGCACTCGACCATTCCTCCAGTGAGCACAGAGTCCTGTTCTGGCCTCCTAACGATCCTGTGAGGATCAACAGGCTGAGCAGCCATGAGCAAAGATGCCTGATCATGCGGAGAGGATCAGGAAACTGCAGCACTTCAGGCACTGACACGAATGCGCAGAACTTGGGACAGAGCTCGCCGCCACCATGCCAACCTCTCCCTACATGCATCCATTCTACATTCATTTAACATTGGACAAGGGCTGTAGAACTTATTTCTGCCATTGGAGAAAGCTTTCTTTCCAGTTTTCCTGACTCTTGTTTTGCCAGCCTCTGAGTATTCACTGAGTATGAGTGCCAATTTTGGTGATTTTGAACCCATTTGGTCCCACGGTATGATTTTCCCATAATTCCCAAATGTCAGTGTGATCCACATGTCTAAGGGACCCCCATGTAGAGAAAACCACCTGCAGAAAAATTCCCAGGTGTACCATACACCTGGAGCAGAGGCGGTGCTTTCAGGACTCAACAGGACTTAAGGTTAAGCCAAATTAGTCCATTCATTCCTATGTAAAGCATGGACATGACAACACAAGATTTCAAACAAACACATAGTTGTGTTTAACACACAGCTCCAGGGCTTTAGGGGTGTTTAGGGGTATGTCTCACCTAAGTGTACCCCAAGTTACAAGTCCCTTCCTTCAAGGTTTTTTTTTATGGCCCTTTAAATTCTTGAAATACGCAGCTTTAGTTGTGAGTTCAGCACGAAAATGCTCAAACAAACATAGTTGTGTTTTACACACAGCTCCAGTGCTTTAGGGGTGTTTAGGGGTATGTCTCACCTACGTGTACCTCAAGTTTCAAGTCCATACCTTCAAGGGATTTTTTTATGGCCCTTCAAATCCTTGAAATCCTGCAGCTTTAGTTGTCAGTGCAGATCTATATAGGCCAATTCTGCCACCCATTAAGTCCCATTGAGTCCTTTGAGGTACGCCTAATGTTGTGCATGTGTACAGCTGTGTACAGCTGCTCCCCTGCACCTGAGGTGCTCCAAACAAGGTGGATTCAAAAGCCAGGGCCCTGGCCATGGAAAAAAAAGCCAGAGTTTCATTTTTAATTTCAGTGAGGAGGGGGTGCCCTGCAACCGATTCCTGCGCCTCATTTTCCCTAAAAACAGTGATCTTTGCTCCTCTGGGGGGGGTCAGTGGGGTGACCCTAGAACTCTGAAAATTGTTTTAGAAAGTAGGTTCACCTGTCTAATTTCCACAAAAAAAAATTCCCAAAAATTGGGGGGAAGCCCTTTTTTTAACTATTTACTTTCGGGCGTACCTCTAAGGACTCAACGGGACTAATTAACATGAACATTTCCCAATAACCTCCCAACCACCACCACAAAAACAAACACACAAAAAAGGTGTCTTTGCCCTCTAAAACAATGCCTTCTCTGTCCGGCCTGGCCCAAGCTGAAGAGATACCCAAACCAGTTTCCACCCCCCCTTTTTTTGCATGCACATCAGCACAGTTTGACTTCACCTCTGCTGCCACCTCTGTTTTGGCCACTTTTTCAAAACAGTTTGGGTGGAGCAGACTCAGGTTTTCTTCCACTCCCAGTATGCTCTGCTCTGCCCAGCCTGTTTTGAAGAAGTGGCCAGCCGAAGGAGGCAGCAAGTGCAGAGTGATCTTGTTTTAACTACTCACCTGTGACCAGAACAGGATCACAACAGTTTGCTGGCTCCCTCAGTCCACTGCTCATAAGCAGCCATGTAACCCAGTCTCATGGGTAGGCCTGCCCTATGCTCGCTCGCTCTCTCATGCTCTCTCTCGCTCTCTGCAGAAGCTGATTTTAGAGCAGACTCTGGAAAGGGAAGAGAAGGGTGGCACATATTCCCCTTCAAGAATTCCCCTGCTCCCTCCACTGCTCTGTTATTTGCATTTGAATGCCCTTGTGTTCTTTATTATAAGCAAGAATTAAAGGAACAAAGGAGACAGGAAGTGGGGAGAAGCAAAAAGAGACAGAAACTGGAGGTGGTGACTGACACCCAGGAGGAGAACGGGGGCTGGGCTCCGAGTACCTCCTTGTCTGGATTCCAACTGACAGGCTCCAGAGGTGTAATTTAGTAGAAACACTTGCTTGAGCTTCTTCTTCTCTCTCTCTTGCCATTTCCTTTAAAGAAAATTTAACACAAACCAAGACCAAGAACAATCATTTCCATACCATTGCAATTGGAATTAGTATAAAAGTCTCTCTCTCTCTCTCACACACACACACTCACACACACGCGCGCGCACTGTATATGTGTGTTTGAGGAATATGCTTGGCAACAGTCCCTGCATTGCAAGGCGCACCTGACAAAGCCTTGAAGCACATCATCAATTGAGAACTTCTGGAAAACAAAAAGACTGTATTTTTCTACAGCTTGCTTGATAGCTGTTTTCACAAGCAGCAAGATACATATATCTTGTATCTTGGAGGAGGAGGAGGGAGAGCGAGAGCAATTGTGTATGGTCTGAGCCTTTGAATATTTTCAGGGCTAACATATGTAACGCTTTCAAAAGTCCTGAAAAAGTCACTCCGTTTTTCACACCCTATTTGCTAATTTGGTGCTCTCTGGTCAGCTGCTGTTTGGGTGCCAATTTTTGCTTCACTTGGGCCTTCTTCCTGACTAGGCTACATGATGACATCACTGAGTTAATGAAGGCAGTTCAAAGTGAGGATAAAGTTACAGTACTTGCATGGCAGTCCCCTCCCTCCATCCCCTCCCTCCTCTGAATGCACAAAATAGCTTTTTACCCTTTGCACCCCCAAATTCACCTAAAGTTTTCCACTGGGGGCAAAAATGTCAACACACACTTTGAGTCAGCTCTCATTTTATGTCAGCTTTTCCTGTAGTTCTGCTTTTCCTCAAGTCCATCGTTGTTAGGTTCTGATTTTCTCTGCTTTCCTGACTCCTCCCTTCTCACTCCACTACAATAATACCGAAGTTGATGTGGGCGATCCAGTCCTTCAAAGTTGAGCACTGCATGATTACAGCACTAAAGGAGATGCCTTTGAATGCCCTGGGACCTGATTGGCCCTGCCCTACCCAGAATGCACTTCTCCTATTATTGGCTATCTCCCATTGGCTGCAATGGCTATCAATCCAGGATGAAGCGCACTATATTGAGTCAGTGTTATGAGAGGTATTACTGTGTACTAGGCTTACCAGATCTCCAACCGGGACAGAGTGCTAGACCTTTAGGAGAAGGAATGTGGGCAGGTGTAGCTTGTTAAACCCTTAGAGCACAATCCTAGGCATCTCTACTCAGAAGCAAGCTGAATTGAACACAATGGGGCTTGCTTCTGAGTAGACATGCCTAGGATTGTGCTCTAAGGGTTTAACAAGCTACACCTGCCCACATTCCTTCTCCTAAAGGTCTAGCACTCTGTCCCGGTTGGAGATCTGGTAAGCCTACTGTGTACGGATATGTGAGAACAGGAGCTCACAGCAAACCTCCTTGAAAAACTCAGCTACTAACAACTCACTGGAAATGCCCAGTGCATAAACACTGCAATCCTATGCATGACTACTCAACAACAAGTCCCACTGTACTCAATGGGGCTTACTCCCAGGAAAATGTGTATAGGATTGCAGCCTTAGGTTGTTAGAAAGGGGGAAAAAAACACTTCTCTGAGTGACTGTCAAATATCTAGTCCATTTGGGCCCAAAATTGTTCATGCTCCACAGGCTTCTGCTGCAAAACAGAAACTGCAATCAACTGGCCTTCTCATCCTCACTAGCGTTGCTAGAGGTGGGGCGGAACGAACGGTAAGTCTTGCACAGTGGTAACCGCTCCATTCCATGGTGGCCCCGCCCACTCGCCTTCGGAACCAGTTGAGCGGCGAAGGCAACACGCAGGAAACTCCTTGTGTGTTGCCTTTGCTGCTCGGACTGCTTCCGACGGCGAGTGAGCGGGGCCACCTTGGAACGGAGTAGTTACCATTGTGCAAGACTTACCGTTCCGCCCCACCTCTAGCAACGCCAGTGCTCATCCTAAACCTTTTTGGATTTGCGCCGTAGTACACTCTGCCCGCAGCCTACTCTGCCTCCTTCCTTTAGTCACCCTGCCCCTTGGTTTACTGCCCCTTGGTTTCTCTACTAACAGAAACCTCTTTCTCTTGAGCTGTCCTGCCCACAACTTGCCCCACATAGTTCTCCTTATGCTTAGGGCCTCTGTGGTGTTTCAGTTTGTTCCCTGAAAAGTTGGAGTGTCCATGAACATTCCGTAACAATGCAATTGCTGTTAGGGTGCTTCAGTGCAGAAAAAGCAACAACCACAACCCCCGCCAACATAGCAAATTATAGCAGTAATGAAGTTTCTATGCAAGAATCCCAACTTCATCAGCCTCTCTTGACACAGAAGCCAAGCAAATTACTTTACCAGACAACCAGTGACAGGATTTCCAGGCAAGTCATTCAGCCCCATAGCACTCAATTACCAGGAAAAAGAGGGATGGTTCTGCTGCTGTCACAAACCATTGCGAACAGTTTCCGTAATCCCCACTTTGAACTCCATCATTACTGTAGTTTACAATGGCTTTATTAGAGGCTTAATTGAATTGGTCCTGCTCCGGGTGTTCCTTGCTAACACACCAGCCATTAGCTGCTGCTAATGAGGGAATCCAGAGGATTACTGCATCAATTATCGGGTTTGGTTTGGACTGTAGGGGCAGCCAGCAGCAGGTTCTTGTGAATTCAACTGAGAAGTGTGACACAGAGAGAGCTCAGTGGTAGAAAGATGTACATGCCACATTCCTGCGCAGCATCTCAGAAATGCACAGATCACAACATGGGCATAGACGCCTGGGCCTAACATCATCCAGCCACCAGAGGGCAGCGAACTAAAAAAGTAAAGATTCTTGGTTCTTCCCTACTCATGATGAGAAGATGGTTGGCAGTTTGTGTCTGTGTGTTTCTTGGCCAGTCAGGAAATCCACAAGCTAGTGAGGGCTACTGCCAAAATCTGCTGGCCCCAGACTCAGTGGAGGCCAAGTCTGAGAAAGAGTCCCAACCAGTCCTTGCTGATGACCTGTTCTGCTGTTCAACAAACATAATCTACTGTGGGAATGGCCCTTGAGGGACCACTAGAGGTTCACTCCTCCAAGTTGGTCTTCCTGAGGAGCTTGAGATCCCAGGAGACCCCTGAACCTGCTGCAGACCCCCTCCACCACACCCAGGATCCATGCCACCTCAGGGCTGAGGTCCTAAACTGGCAGAGAAGTGTTTGCCTGGCTGTTCAAGGTTTCATTTTCCTTGGTCCTACTCAGGAGAAAACATACAGAGGCCCTCTATTAGAACCTAGCTACATCCAGGAAAGGGGGATGGGCTTCCTGGCCTCCTTATAAACCCTTCCATTTATCTGAAGACCTCCTCTAGAACCAGCTCTCCAGCCTCTGCCTTTTGTCCCGCCTCCTGTTTCTGCCCTCTGCTGCAGCTCTTCTGCTCTCGTTGCCCCATCCTAAGTCTCCACTTGATGTCAGTCAGACCCACATCCTGAACCATGAGCAGCCCACTTCCCCTTTCACGGGCAGCCAGGAGCAGACAGGCTACCAGGTTGCAGACCCTGCTTATGTCTGCAGGTCTCATGCATACCTCATGCTCAGAAGCCATTTGTACAGCACATCGCTACCAGCATAATAAACACACACACACACACACACACACACACACACACACACACACACACACACACACACACAGAGTCAGGGCTAGATTACTAATTGAGTAAACAAGGCTTCATGCATCTCTTGTATCCCAACTTGTGACACTGATGCCACCTTTCAAATTCCTATGTGCTCTCTTTTTTTCCCCCAACTCTCTTCAATTATACGGTATTTATTTTCAGGGCAAACTTTGAACTGAAGGAGGCTGGTTCACACACGCATGTGCATGACTTGGTTTCTCATCGTCACTTAATGACTGGCAGGCAGCTGAATGTGTCAGCAGCCTCCATTGAAAAGTCATGCCTTTGAGGTGACATTGGTTGAGATGAATGTTCTGGTTGGGGTGTCAGATCTGTGATGGCTTATTCACACATGCTCGTCATCACTTAATGTTGCACTCCTAAGACTGGGAGGATATGTCTGCATTTCCTCTGTGCCCCACTCCAAACTTCTAAGAACATGAGAAGTAGTTTGGTTTTCAGGCTTTCGAATGCAGTGTTAAACCGGAACTGAGGCCTCATATTGCTCCGAAAGTGGATATATTAGAACATATATGAACTCACTTCAGTAACTCCATGACAACTATTTGTGGGTGTGTTTCCATTTCATTTGACATAACATTGGAATGAGGATTCAGAAATTAGAGCAAGAGAACAATCTGGAAAAGACAAAGAGAACAAAGAAAAATGAGACATGAACTAGATTGGAAAATGTTTTCTTTTTCTTTGTTTTTACCAAAAAATATATGATTTTCAAAAACATATCATACAGTACAGGGAATCAAATTCATCCATGGAGTTTACATGGATATCTTTGATATAACCAACAAAAAGTCTCATCAACTGTCATACATTGATATATTACCTTTAGCAAAGCACATGGTTGAACACTGTTGTGTACTTTATCATTTCAAAACAAAATTTAAAAAACCTCCATTTTGAACAAAACAATAGTGTGCTTTCCTTCCTTCTCTACATCTGACCAAATTAATCAGTTTCACGACATAGGCCATATCCCAGACTCTTAATAACTATTTTGAAATACCGTATTTCTTCGAGTCTAAGGCGCCATCGATTCTAAGGCGCACCTTTACTTTCAGTACCACCAGCAGGGGAAAAAAAATCCATCGATTGTAAGACTCACCTCCCTTCATTGAATCTACCTGCTCAGCACCAACTCTCCCCAGCATGTCCAGCGCTGCAGCTGACGATGACTGAGTGCCTTTGCTTAGAATTTCTGGCCCCACCAGAAAGTGCCATTTCCTTTGTTACCTGGGCTTGGGGGAGCTTCAGGGAGACCTGCGCGACCCTCTGCGAATCTTCAGTTCGGCGAAAAACTGTGATTTTTGGCCATTTCCGGTTTTCGCGAAAACCGGAAATGGCTGAAAATCACCGTTTTTTGCCGAACTGAAGATCAGGGAGGCCTGCAGAGGGTCGCGCAGGCCTCGCTGAAGCTCCCCCAAGCCCCGGCAAGTAAGAAGATAGCATTTTGGGGTGCTTTTTGGAGACCTTCGATTCTAAGACGCACCCCATTTTTTGAAATGCTTAATTGGGGAAAAACATGCGTCTTAGAATTGAAGAAATACAGTAGATGGTGATCTGTATTTTTCCATCTGTAGGTAACTGCCCTTCTGTCTGCAGTAAGTAGGTGCATGACCCAGATCTTCCTACCATACTATAATTTTAAAATAACAAACACATAACCAAGGACTCTATAGATCATAGCCCATCATATCTGTAATATGATCAAGGATCAGTTTCTAATGGCATAAGATATACAAAAGATGCCCTTAGGAGGGCCATGCAACCAGATTTGATGGCCTAGATGCCTTTAAAAGGGGTTTGGATAGATTCATGGAGGAAAAGACCATCACAGGTTACAAGCCATAAGCAACCTCCTGGTTTTAGAAGTGGGTTTTCTCTGTGCCAGGTGCAAGGGAGTGACAACAGGAAACAGGTTATCTTGTTGACTGTGTGCTCTCGGAAGCATCTGGTGGGGCCACTGTGAGATACAGGAAGCTGGACTAGATGGGCCTTTGGCCTGATCCAGCAAGGCTCTTCTTATGTTCTTATGTTCTTAGATTTAATTTCCATTTCCCCTTTGATGTACACCACCTCAGATCCTTTTCCCATGTCAGATGTAAGGGGGTTTCCATGTCTTTTTCTGGCTACTTTACATTAACATTAGCATGTCTCACACAGCTAATAATATTTATCATAATTGAGAGCTGGGTAATGGAAACACAGGCTGCAACCACAAGCATCCTTAGAAGGTAACGTTTGCACCACTTGCCATGCTGCCCTCTGACTGGAGGGGAACACAAAAGAGGGGCATCTCTAGAAGAATGAAGTTCACGGGCAGGTTTGTATAGGAAGATGCTTTCCTGGAGACTAAACACACGTCCCCAGGGGATCTGACATCACAACGGGGGCTAAGCAGGCGGACTCATCACATGACAGTGATGACGACGACTGACCTCTAAGTAAACAGAACAAAACACCTCCAATGGCTGGACTGCTCATTTGCCACCTTTCACCAGTGCTTCAGAATTCACTTTTTTAAAAAGAGATTCGTTTTTCCTTTCATCTCTCCCTTCTTGGGACTCATTTTTCTTCTGTGTCCGAGATAAGAATGGACAGGCAGCTTTAATTATAGTTGTGGTGTGAGATGAATATATACCGAGAGCTTCTGCATTCCTGGCTAGAGTGCCTTCCTCAGCCTTTTCATGTTCTGTTTTTCCCTCTACAGTTGTCCTCAGGGTCTGGGTGGAGAGAAGAAGCCCCCTAGAGCCAAGTGCTTAGCATAGCACTGCCCCCAGCAAGTATCCCACAACTCAGGCTGAGATTTGGATGCATGGTCATCTCTTCATGCGGCAGAAAACGTTCAAATACTGAAATGATGGGGAAATGCCTTTGCCGATAATGACAATGGGGCTTGAATTGACAACCCTGAAGGGATGAGAAAATGCCATTTTTAGACATCATTGGGAATAGAACTGGGAATTTTGTAAGTGTGTATGTGAAATGAAAAATGAACCCGTTTCTTACAGTGCAATCCTAGGCATGTCTTACTCAGAGAAGTCCTACTGAGTTCAGTGGAGCTCACTCCCAGGCAAGTGTGCCCAGGACTAATGCCTTAATGGTCATGGCCACAAATGAAACGGGGTGGGGAGCGCAGGGGTGCAAACAGAGCAAAAGGACCCTCTTCTTCTCAACTAGCCTTCATGGTGTTACCTCAAACCACACAGGATTCTTCTGAAACAGATCTTTCTTCCTTTCTGTCTTGTACGCTACAATGCAAGAAAAATGTTTAAACTGAATAGCCTTAAGATGAGTCATATTCACACTGATTTTTGTTTTATTTTTTAAAATTGTGTCTTGCTTTTCTTCCTCTAAGGAGGCTCAAGGTGGCTTACAAAACGTAATTAAAATAACAATAGCCATAAAATAACTGATATCACTTGCCCTAAAATAACAATAACTTGCCTGCTCCCACTGAAGGTTCACCGCTTGGGGGTTCTCCTGGAGGTGCAGCTGCTCCTGGATTCCCAGGTGGTGGCTGTGGCGGGGGGGGGGGACTTTGCCCAGCTTTGACTGGTGTGCCAGCTGGGACCATGCTTGGATCATGCAGACCTGACCACAGTGACCCATGCCCTAGTGACATCTGGATTAGATTACTGCAACGCTGTGGGGCTGCCTTTGAAGACTGTCCGGAAACTGCACAACTAGTGCAGAATGCGGCCACCCGTGTGGTCTCCGGGTCTCATCGGTTTGACTCAGTCGGGCCATTGCTTCAGTGGCTATGCTGGCTGCTGGTTTGCTTCCAGGCACAATTCAAAGTGCTAGTTTTGACTTTTAAAGCCCTTTACGGCTCGGGACCAGGATATTTTAGGGACCGCCTCCTTCCTTCTAATCTGACCCATCTTCTGAGGTCATCGGGGAGTCCTTTAACCATGCCACCACTGATGGAGGTGGCAAGAAAGAGGGCCTTGTTGGTGGTGGTACCCTGATTGTGGAATTCCCTCCCCTTGGAATTAAGAATGGCTCCATCCTTGGAGACCTTTCGGCGGGGCAAGGGGGGTTAGGATACAGCATGCACCAGCCTCCTGGGCTGTATTTGTCAGGTCATATATCAAATGAGTGGTTGCTCTCTGACCCAGTGAGGTTGTTTCTGTGTTCTTTTGGGGAATACTTTGGCAGGGCTGCCAAAGGGAATACTTTGGCAGCCCAAACAGGGCTGTGAAACTTTAGAGCAAGGATTTGGAGGATTTACCCTAGCTCCTTTATCTTGATATTGAAAGTACTTTTACACCTCCAGCGTACTGATTACCACTCTTATGGCCCAATCCTACTCTATATTTAAGCTGGAGGAGCGTGCGCTCTGCCGGTGCTAGCTGTTGCAAAAGTGCTAGAAAGTGCCTTGCGATAGCTTTAGAGTTGGAACGCTGGCGGGAAGGTCAGAGCCTTCCTGCACACACCGACACAGCAGACGTCTAGCACTGTGGGGTGGGGTGGAATGGGACAGGGGAAAGGTGGCGACAGGGCAGGGGTGAGCAGATCAGGCCCAAGAGGAGGGCGGGATCGGCAGCTCCAGCATGCGCCATATCCTATCCCCCTTACTGAGCCTGATTCACCGACATGGATCAACTTGGACTTACGCCAGCGATATAGCTGGTGCAGGGCCGAGTTGACCCATAGCGATGGCTGGGGTTTTCACTGGGACTTCCCACCTGCTAAATTGCCCTGTGGGATACAGTATAGTCCACGCTGGCACCGCTTAGCAGCGACTTTATTGTGCCACAAGATAAAGAAGCTGGGCAGTACTACCTGCTTCAGCTTGTAATAGTTGCTTTATTTACAGACATGCAAAGCATGGAGGCAAAAAGGCTCCTACAAGGCAGGTGATCCAGTAGCCTGCATCAGGTCCCGAGAGAGAGAGAGAGAGAGAGAGAGAGAGAGAGAGAGAGAGAGAGAGAGAGAGAGAGAGAGACCTTGCAATTCACCTTCAACCAGCATACATCTCTCCCTCCCTCCCTCCCTCTCTCTCTCTCTCTCTCTCTCTCTCTCTCTCTCTGTGTGTGTGTGTGTGTGTGTGTGTGTGTGTGTGTGTGTGTGTGTGTGTGTGTGTGTGTGTGACATTCTCCATGCTCCAATGAGTATCTCATTCAAAATACTGAGAGATTCTCAACGTCCACTGACAGTCCTGGACGATAAACCAGCAACTTGCCTAACAAAGGTACAGTTGGCCAGCAGCCCAAGTGGTATTCTGTGCTGCTGCCCAGGATGACAGCTTTGTGTGCTCTGATGCATTCGCTTGCTCTCGTAGCCTCTAAAGCTGTGACTGGCTCCAGAGACCCTCTCCTGGAGCCCACAAGGTACTGGACAGAGTGAGATGCTTCTAAAGGACTAGGCAAGGTCAGGAATGAACAGGTAGCCAATAAAGAGAGAGTAAGAAGAAAGGAGGTTATTATGGGTGTGCCTAGCAGCTGGGAAGAGTGATACCGAGGAAATCAGCAGACAGTCGAAATCAGCAGGCTGAATGAGGAGAGTAGATAAAGTCAAGGTCCTTTTCACATGAAACATTTTCAATTTTTACTGTAATTAAAGTATTTTTAAAATGTTAATGGAATAAATTGAACTCTCCTTCCCCATTCTCTCCTGATGGTGCAATTATGGTGTAGGACGTCTTGAAAGGATGCCAGATGAACTCCAAACTGAATCAAATTCTCACTGTTACAGAGGTGGAGAAATACAATCACTGGCGCATCCTGTCATCACCAATAATTGCAGGGTGGTGGTTTGTGCTCAAAGTCAGCCGTCAAGTGGTCAGTCAGGGCTGTGCAACAAGCAGCACTAAGGTGGACAACCCCCTGAAGCCAATTTCGATACTAATCAGGATGATTTTGATTTCAGAGGGAAAGGAATAATAATAATAATAATAATAATAATAATAATAATAATAATAATAATAATAATAATAATGATAATAATAATGATAATAATAATAACAACAACAACAACAACAACAACAACAACAACCACTTACAGGGAGCAAACTGTGAAAAATCAATTACATGTATGGCATAATAAACTGCTGCATGGCCAATACATCAAGAAAACAGAAGACAAGGGAGTCACGCTGATATACCGAGCCCCTTCCCAGGCTGGACTGGCCTTACACGGTCTTCCCTGCTGCACACCAACTCTGGAGCTGGCGTGCATCCGAGGAGGCCTATTGTGCCCCGCCCCCAAGGTGCTCCCAGGCCGCACCGGAACTGCACAGGCAGGATGCAGCCGCTCGCCCTTTAGGATGGCCATGCATACTTGCACAGGAATGCACCATTATATTGGTGGAAAAGAAAATAAGCACTGCTTATCTGAGGACCATCTCCCATTTCTGGGCCTAGACTGGGTCCCTCGGTGATCATACCAGCTCAACCTCTCACACAGGTGTCTTCTGCAAAAAGGAGACTGTTTTCTCCAGTTCACACACATGGTCTCTCTCATCCTGAAACGTTTTGCGTTTTCCTCTTAACAGGGCAATACGCAACAGTAGTTGTCCTCGACATAGCTATAGATCAGCCTTTCTCAACCTTTTTTGTACCACGTACCCCCTGTCCTTGCTGTACCCCCTGCCAGGCTATAGCCTCTCCCTCCAGCTTGCGGCGCGAGCTGGAGGACCCGCTCGGCCGCGCTGCATGGCCGAAATCGCCCCCAGTAGGTCTCCCTTACCTTGGAAACCGCGATCTTGGATCTCACGAGACTTCGGGAGATCCAACATGGTGGCGGCTGAAAACGAAGGTAAGGGAGATCTACCGGGGGCGATTTCGAGTTGAGGCACGGTCGAGCGGGTCCTCCGGCTCACGCCGCAAGTCGGCAGGGCTGTAGCCTCTCTCTTCGGCTTGCAGCGCGAGCCGGAGGACCCATTTGTCGCTGCATGGCTGAAAAAGCACTTTTTCTCTGGTACGTGCACTCTTAGGGGGTACTCGGGGGTACGCAAAAGAGCATCTCGCGTACCCCCAACCTGTGGCCGTACCACAGGTTGAGAACCTCTGCTATAGATAGTCCTTGTCATAGTCGTGCACAAGGAGGTCACAAGTTGGATCTAACATACCACAAGGAACGGCTTCTCTTTTCTGTTCCTGTGGTGAGGCAGTCTTTCTCTTGTTCCCTCTGTTTAATGAGGCGAAATTAAAGGGGAGCATAGTGAGGCTTTTCCTGCAGCATAATCCACCTTATGGAATGCCCTGTGCAGAGAGACTCCCCAAGTCTCCCCAAGAGAGACTCCCCAAGTCATTGCTGGGCTTCCTTCTTTCAGCTTTAATGCCTTTTGTGACTTTAATTTTTGTGTGGCTTTTACTTCGATAGAGATCAAATTGTTTTTGTGGCCTTTTCTGTGGCTTTGTGAGTCATTTGGTCTATGTACCTAATTGCCTATGATAATGATGATGATAATGCCAATAATAAAGACGAAGAGGAGGCGGCATAGGGTATACCTAGATGTTAAGGATTACAAAGCATTAGTATCCCATGGAAGAACTTAAGTCTCTACCTACTTCTTGATACCCCCTGCCCTAATTTGCATCAATGGGTGGAATCTCCCTTATAAAAAAGTGACCCCTGACAATTAAGTCCAGTCGTGTCCGACTCTAGGGTGTGGTGCTCATCCCCATTTCAAAGCCGAAGAGCCAGCGTTGTCCAAAGACGCCTCCGTGGTCATGTGGCCGGCATGACTCTCCTTGCGGCAGCACGTACCATGCAGCTGGAACACGGAGCGCTGTTTACCTTTCCGCAAGCGGTACCTATTTATCTACTCACATTAACATGCTTTGGAACTGCTAGGTTGGCAGGAGCTGGCCAAGCAACGAGCGCTCACCCCGTCGCAGATTCGAACTGCCGACCTTTCAATCGACAGCTCATGGTTCAGCGGTTTAACCCACTGCGCCAAACCTGCCCTAATTTGCATCAATGGGTGGAATCTCCCTTATACATATCAGCTAATTTCGTGTCCCTTTTGGCTTACCAAAGGCTGTCTTTGCTCTACTACTACTACAGCCCCTCAGCTTACAGACAAACGCACTGCCGTCGACAGAACGTGGCAGGGGGGCGGGCCGCCGGGGGTGACGCGCGCAGACACGCGCAGAAGGGGTGATGCGCGCACCCACGTGCGTCACCGCCGCCGTGCGTGTCACCCTCCGAAGGCTCTTCGAGGCCGGGAGAAGGCCTCGGAGCGTCTGGCCCGTCCAGCGGTCCGGGGCCTTCTCAGAAGGCCCAATGCGTCGACGCGTAATTTATTAGGTTTTTCGCGCCTGCGCAGAACGTTTCTGAGGGCAAACGGGCAGCCCTTGCCCTCAGAAATGTTCTGCGCAGACGCAAAAAACTAAATAAATTACGCGTCAACGCATTGGGCCTTCTCAGAAGGCCCCGGACCGCCGGATGGGCCGGACGCTCCGAGGCCTTCTCCTCAGAAGGCCTCGGACTGCCGCGGCGCGGCAAATTTTGGAGGGGGTGCCCGGGGGGGTCACTAGGGTGACGCGCGCTGTCACCCTAGGGTGGGCATGGGTGACGCGCGTGCCCAGCCCCAGGGTGACACGCCCCCTAGTGACGCTATTTTGGAGAGTACCAGAGAGGTTAAATGCTGCAGGGAATCCGGGGGGGGGGGAGGTATCAAGAAAGATCAAAAGTTGGATCTTTTGAAAATAAGGAAGTAATTGCTGTCAAGCTGAATGGGAAACTATAATCTCTGGAGCCAAATTACACAAGGGGAAGAGAAATGTCTAGCTGGGATGGAGGGAACGTGGAGTGGGCTGGGTATTAGCTTTCTAGAGCAGAGCCAGAGGAGGAAGGAAGGATGCCTGTTGGATAATTCTGGTGGGATGATTACTTGGGGACCTGACAAACTGACAAATGCAGCTATTTCCATTTCAAATGGAAAGCTGAGATGAGATCAAACGCATTTCACAGTAATGAATCGGAGCCTCTTGCTGCACGCTGAGTCTCACAAACACTCAGCATAATTGAAGTTGCACAGAGCCAAAAGCAGAAAACATGAAATCTGCTCAAGGGGGTTGAGAAAAAGCCAAACAAATAAACAACCATGGCGAAAAGATCAAATCATTAATGCACCCTGAAAGAATACGTACCATCGTCAGTCTCCAGGCCTGCTCATCTGAAGAACTCCTGCCTGTCCGGTTTGATGATGGGCTATATACAACAGCGGACGTGTCTGCCCCTTCCCACCTCAGAACAGGCCAAACGTCATTGCTATAATGAGATCCACTTGGCATTGGGTCCTTCCTGTCAATGAGCCAGTTTACATTTGTTTCCCTGTCAGAAGTACATTAGATTGTGAGCTTGCAGGCAGGAACCTGTGTCCTTTTATCTATGCACCATTCCTGGTATATTAATTAATACAAATAACCATTGATTATATTTTTTTGTACTTGCAAAGCCTCAAAAACTTAGATTTCTATTTGTGTGCTGACGCAGAAGAATGAGATCCAGTCCTACCAGAAACCGATTGGAAAACAACAACAACAAACTACCTTGTGGTAGGAGGAAAAGCCCAATTCTGTGGATCTGTCCTTAATCTTCCTTGGATCACTAGTCCGCTGTGATGGAAATTGATTTCTTCATTCATTCATTTCTGACCTAGGAAGTAAATATAAACCAGACATCTCTGAATGTGAAGGATTCGTATTCCCACCCTAAGTATCTTTTTTCCTTGCCGCCTATTCCACACTAGGGGCCCAATCCTATACTTACAATCCTATACTTACCCTGGAACAAGAGAAGCAGGCGGCGAGGCGTCACTGGCTGGAGCTTCCCCCCAAGTGCTGCTTGGATTTCAAGCCCACAGGGTCCAAATGGAGGGGCACCCTGAGTTCCAGGGGCCTGGGGTGAGACACTGAATGCCATCTGCCCTCTGCCTGACCTCCTGTTATCATCCTGTCACTTGAGACGTCATTATAAGACTGGCCTATCAGACTTCTCTCTACACCTGTGCACAGCCATTTGTTAACAACTTTGGCCTATAAGAGACATGGAGGTGGGCACAAGTCGAATCTAATAGATTTTATTGAATTGGGATAATGGTGGTGAGACTAGTGTTGAACCAAATCCAGAGGACTTGCTTGAGATCTCTCAGTTGGCCCATTTTCACTGAAGGCACTGGCCACATTCTAGCTACATCAGCAAAAGTCAATGTAATAATAAGTGTCTTCAAGATATGCATTTACCAGAGAAGGTGGTATGCTTGGTGCTCAGCACCATGCATAGAAATAATCATCTGCTGGAAGAAGTAAATCTGGATACACTGTAAGAGATTAACTGCATTTTAAATCCCCCAAATTCTAGAGTTCCCACTGCTACTTATTTTGGCTCAGAGGTGAAACTTAGTATCAAGAAGGATTAATTGAGTTGTCCTGTATTTCATTAAGACTACCCATACTGTGTATCTTCACACTGCATATGAATGTGCAATTCATATTCATTCAAACATCAGTGCTCCATCAGATGAACACAAGACAGCATAAGATGATAACCTTAACAGTAAAAGGAAGGATTGTCCCTTCATTCAGTAAAAGGATTGTCTCTTTATTCAGCTGACAAGATTAGGTTGTTGTATATTGGGAATAAATGCTGATTTATATACAACTTACATGTCATAAGTTGTGTGTCATGGATGTCATTGGTTAGTGAACGTTGCTGTCACTCATTGGTGTACACACAAGTAATTGTACACTCCTTGTATGATTGTCTATATAAGTTGAATTTTACTTCAATTTAGTGTTGGTTGAATTGGTGATAAGTAGTAGTAGAGCTAGAGGGGGCTGCGCGTTAAGTGGCGCAAGATGCTGCAACTCACCATGCAAATGGCCCCTCCCACTCGCCATGGGAACCGTTCCAGGCAGCAATGGCAACGCACAGGTGCTCACCGAACCAAACGGAGTCTCCTGCGCGTTGCCGTCACTGCCCGGAATGGCTCCAACGGCGAGTGGGAGGGGCCACTTACACAGTGAGTTGCAGCATCTTGCATCACTTAGCGCATGGCCCCCTTCTAGCTACGCTACTGTAAATAAGAGGAAGTTGTTGATCTATAAACGCCCTGCTGCTGATTATAAATTACACTGAGCAAGATTGTTGCCATCTGTTTTCCTGTTTGGAAGGCAAGATGGCCAATGCAGCTTCTGATGTGATAAAGGTGTTTGCTCACAATCATCTCTGTGATGCTGTGCAAAAGAAAGCAAAGATCCACTGCAGCATTGAGCACTGAGAGTTTCCCCTTTCACTCTTATCAGCAGCATGCAAAAATCATATTTATGGCAACATCTGGAAACACACTAACAGCACAATCCTATGCATATCTACTCAGAACTAAGTTCTACCGTATCTAATGGAGCTTACTCCCAGGAAAGTGTGTAGTAGATGAAAGGATTATAGCCTAAAATGCCATGTGTCTCTAAAAGAGGGACCTATAGGCTCCCTTTTGTCATAGCTTCTGAAGTCTGAAGTCTTTTTCAGTGTGCTCAAATCCTTATGTCTTTGTATAAAGTCATCCTGAGCTGGTCCAGAGGTCCACTTGCCCAGCTGTGCCCCAATAACAAGTGCACTGAAAAAAAAAAGCAATACCCCCCCCCCCAATTAAATACGTTTTGGTGTAAGAGAGGAGAGCGAAAGCCCCATTTCAGAGCACGCAACTGAGATGTCAACTTTGGTTTCTCTATTGTTCCATTTTGTTTACAGTGCCCACCTCAGGCCTTATGTCTTGGTACAGTGGAGTGACCATAATGCAAAAGCATAATGCATTCTGAACATTCTTCTGCACAAAACACTTATTTCGCTTGTCACCAAGATCCATCTCCCTTAATGACCAGCAAATGCAGATTCCAGCACCAGGGGGAGAACTAAGTGCCAGAGTTGGGAAGCATCTTCTCTCTGAGCAAATGCCCTGCTGGCAACCCTTTAAATGTCTAAACCAGGGTGGGTAGGTGTTAGCTTGAACGCCTCCACTGAATTCCATTGCTGTAGAATCACAGAAAGAAAGAGGTGGTTTCTAAGGAAACCAGAACCCAAACCATTTTGGGCTTCAGAGGACAAAACCAATATCATGAACAACTCAGAAGGCAGCAGCACATCTCGCAGAACACAAATGCAACGTGCTGCCTTCGCACGAAGCTCCTCTCAATGTGAAGGGAACCACATTCCATTTAATATCACTGCACTGCAGTTGCCTAGCTCCCCAAATGGGAGTGGGCTGGGGAATGGCTCCTTAAGGCATGGTAGACAATGTGACACATAATCACAGCCTTCTCTCCATGGCATGATCACAGGCATTATTCCTCCAGTGGTCCTAGCAGCAACTGTGCTTTCCTATTGAACGTTGAGGTTGTTTTCAGTTCTGAACCTAGATGGCATGTAGGGTGGATAAGAGGCATTGAGCCTCGTAATGAGAGAGGCAGTGCTCTTCTTGCTCGGAAAGGGGGCACTAAGCACCGCAGTGACAGTATCATGATGACTCTTATTTCGTATCTACTGACTGCCTTCAATGAGGCACTTTACAGTTCACAGCTAATGAGACTTGAACCGAAAAGGCCTCTAGCCCTGCCAGAAAGCTCTCGGTTGAAAATCAAGGGTGGGTCTTTCACTAACTCGGGATAATACCTTCAAGCATGTTTTGCTGGGATTACCATCAGTGGAAGAATGGCAAGGATTACAAAAGAAATCCCCACGGAGGTTCCTTTATCACTGGAGATATCTGGTGATGAGACTATAACAAAGTCAGACTGCAAGCCTTTCCTTACCCTGGTCTTCTGCCAGAACATTTTGACTAGTGGCTGCAGATGTTGCAGGCAGCTGGAGACTGGGCTGCTCACTCAGAAGCTCAGCCCCAATCCTAAGATCTGGCAACCTGGCAGGGACTATATTAGTGAACTACCTAACAAATGTGTGGTAAGGCGCACTGAGAATTTACCTGGATTATGATATGAAGCACCTTGAGCAGTTGCAATGCACCACCTCCATTCTAAATGCGGCTGGGGCTTCTGCAGTCCTTTTCAGCAAAACGCCTGCTGACGAAGAGCGGCGGCTTTTATGCATACCAAAGCTTCAAGGTCTGTGTGCATGTCAGCCGCATGACAGTACTTTGCACCCTGACTAATTCACAGCTGCTGGAAGGCAACATTAAACTGCCAGGCTGGTGTACAAAAGACCCTCCTTATCAAACAGAATCGGAGTTGTCATTTTGCAAAATGCCAGACCCGGCTGTGTCTTTCTGCTGGTGCTGAATTGCACAGGCACCTCAGGAACTAAATTCTAGCTTGAGTGTTAGGCCCTGGAGGATGAAGCATTGGCAGACTCTGAGCTTTACATCTAATCGAGGAGGAGGTTATATCTCTCTCGGCTTACCGTTTCCCAAGGACGTGGAAGAAGTCAATGGAAACTATTGGTTTTGCAGTCTTCGTTCTCCCATCAGCGCTTCTGAGAGATCCGTATTGGTTTGCTTCCAGTCGCTTGGTGGAATGGAATGTCTGTGGCTGTTAGCCAAGATGGGCAGGAAAAGAATCTTCATACGGGCACCCCTAAATATTATGCCACTGGGTAAAAGAAAGGGAACGATGGACACTGTTATTGTCATGTGCCACTGTTTGTTTTTGATGAAGCACCTGGAGCTGGTCACTCTTTGGGGAATGAAACTTGGGGGAGCTCATTAAGGATGTGCAGAAACCCCTTGAAAAAGATCTCTAGGCTGTTTCGACCACCCCTCCCCCTTTTAGCTACCTTTGTTACCAGGTGTGCGCATGGGGGGAAGCTCATTTGTGTGCCAGGATCCTGTGTAGTGACCAATGGCACAGCTCAGTGGTTTGGTGGGGAAGGAAGAGGGAGGTGAGAGTGAACGGTGCAACAAACAAATGTTACTGTGGGGATAATTTAACAATAATAGGGAAGGAAGGGGAATTCAAACAAAGCAATGCAAATAATCTTAGCCATTCATTTCCAGCTTGGTTCTAATTGTAAACCGTTGCTATAGAACAGAGGAAGCAAACGAGAGAAGAGGGGAGGAGAAAGGAAGTAAAAACAGGGGGTTTACAATTAATGGTGCAAACATGTAATGGTGCAAGCATGGGGGGGGAGGAGAAGAAGCACAGGAAAATGATGTGGGTTTCCCAGAGAGACCTGGTGCTAGGAGATTGGGGGTTTGGGGAAAGAAGGAAAGTTGGGGAATTGGGAAGAAAAGAAGGAAAAGAGGTTCCCGTCGCACAGACCATAGCAAACGGCCATGGCTGGAGAGTTGTAGTCTGAACTGAAGATTCAAGGGCTACAGGCAAGGGGTGAGCCCCTCGGCAGGCCATGGCATCACGTATTCACTTGCAGTGGGGGAGCTAGCCCCTCCCACCATATACCTCCTCTTAACGTAGGACCTCGCTGCAATTAGGGAAGCAGAGCAAGAGAGTTGGAGCTGTTTTCCAGGCAAGAAAGGGTACATTGTGAGGAAACCCACAAAGGTTAGCTGTCCAGCACTTGCTAGCACAGCAGCCTCAGTTGTGCTCAGGTGGAGAAAGGCTGGAAAGGAGTGGGGTTGGGTACCAATCCTGGATGCTGGCTTGGCATGGTGGTGGTTCTTGGATTGCAGCTGGAACGAGGGAGGCTTCACGCAGCACCAAATGGGTCAATGAACAACAGACTGAAGCAAGGCAGGATGAAGGCAAGGAATGGAGACATGAGGCTCTAGTGACCCAAGTTGTTATGTGTTTTTCACCCATAGGATCGTATGAGATATTTGTAAGGTGAACTCATCAAGGGGCCTTTCTTTGTTGTGTGATGGCCTTTGATGGGTGCTGCTTTTGTCTTTGCACCTGACTAAGGGTGCGGTTGCTAGCAGGAGGTCCATTGGCTCATTAACATGCCTCCTTGATTGCCTTTTGGGCAGCTGGGGTTGGAGATCCTCCTTTTGTTTTGTTCACAGCTTATTTTTCCTCCGTCAAGAAGCTCCTAGGAAGTGGCTTTAGTCACAGGATCAAATTTGCTGCGCCAGCAAGATGCAGTGACTTCATTACCATTTTGGAGCAGGCAGCGCTCCCTCTGAGCCAGCCTGGGAGTGATTGCTCTGATTAAAAGTGTGTGTGGCCTGCCTCTTGGCTTCTGGATCTGTACAGCTACCATCACATTATGGGCCTGGGCCATGCTCCCCTAGCAGTCACCCAGCACACCACATCCATGTTCCCTGCATACACTGGAATAATAATAATAAAAAGCTATTAGGCAACACCTTCGGCATTGCTCAGTGTTTTCTCTGAAAAAAGAAGCCGCAACCTTGCCTCAAAAATTCACTTTAAAAAACCTGCTGGCAATTTGGGGACATGTGGATCCCTCCCCCTTAGAGAGAAATGTCACTGATCAAAGCTTTTGTTTTTCCTTTCTTTGCTTATCCTTGAGACGCTTTCCTTGAGCAGGAACTCCCAACCTCATTCAGCTGTATGGTGTAGACCAGGGGTGGCCAACCTTCCACCATGAGGGCCGCTGTGTTCTTAAGAGTTGTGCAGAAGACAGAATCTTGGCAGCTGCCAGTGCTGATGGTGCTGCTAAAGCAGCTGCACCTGCTGAAATGCCCTCACCTATACAGCCATTAAAGGGCCAGGAGCATTTATGTCGAAATGTTGGCCACCCCTGCTGTAGACCACAGCACAATGGAAGCACACATGCCTTGCATCCAGAATTCCCCAGGTTCAGTCCTTGGTATTTCCACATAGGGCTTAGAAAGACATCCCCCCCCCCCCCGGAGAGCCCTACCTGCAAAAGTTATTGAGCAATGCAGACAATACTGATCTAGATGGACCAATGGACTGACTTCAGTCAAAGGCAGATTCATATAGGTCAGGCCCTCACTGCCCTGTATGGGACAGGTAGTCAGCTACCCCTTTTCTGACTTCTGTTTGGAATCAGGGTAACGTCCAGATCTTTGCAGGGCAAGTTCTTCCTGTTTCCAGAAGAGACCAGATGGTGCTGATTAGAAAGCCCTTATTGCAGTCATAAAGCTACTGCCCTGCCTACCTGGAGCAATGTTTCAGGTTAAAAAAAAAAAGGATTGGCTAATTGGCTTCGTCAAAATACAGTGCCAAATACAGTAATCACCCAGACAAACATGCCAGGTGCTTCATATTGTTCTTTTGAAAGCTGAAAGTCAGTCCGAATCATGAGAAGAGGGGTGAAAATCGGCACTGGATTCAGTGCCAGGTATGTCTGTTGTTAGAGGAGCAAAGGCAGGGGAAGTGGTCCCTTTCCGCCAACCTGAGTGGTGTGAGATTTACAGCGCAATCCGACTTAACTTTTGTGCCGGTTTAACCAGTGGCGCAGCAAGAACGGGAGGCCCCAGAACGGAAAAGGGATTCAAATCCCCTTTGAATTCCTCTTTTGGAGGGGATTTGAATCCCTTTTCCGTTCTGGGGCCTTCCTTTCTCGCTGCGCCGCTGGTTAAACCGGCACAAAAGTTAAGTCGGATTGCGCTGTCAGTAGGAGCAAAGACTGCTGGAGAGGCCTGACCCAGCTGGGGAACTGTCCAGGAGTTCATCGAGGGGCCATCACAGGCAGCCTTGCTGGTGCTCAGTGGCTGGTTCTGGGCTTCGATATGGGCCTGTTGTCACTGCTGCTGCTGCTGCTCTTGAGATCCCAGGTTGCTGAAGGGATATCTAGAGAGAGGGAGGGAATCTGGACCCCTCAGGAGTGCAGTATCCTTGGGGCCTCTAGTGGCCTCTCAAGCCTATGCTGAGGACTAAAGGAGGGTCTTGTTCCTCCTTTAAGGTGAGGTCAGGTGCAGGAGCCATAAGCAGGCTAATCCCCACAGCAGAGGGGCCTCCCTCCCTCTGCAGAGAATGGCCTCCTAGTCCTAGGTACTAGGGAAAAGATGGCCTGACTGAAAGGCCTGATAGTATGGTGACCCTGTACTTACTGTCTCCCAGAACAGCAAACAAGCTGTTATGGGTCAGCAGTTGGACAGGAGGCAAAAACAACGGGGGGGGGGCACCTGTGACAGAGGATATTTTGGCTCCCCCCTCAACAAGCTTCCTAATTGCAGCCCCATAAAAAGGTGAGGGTGAAGCATTCTGATACACCACCGCAGGATAGGAGAAGAGGAAATGCGCCCCCTTACTTTGTGCTGCATCCCTAGGGGGTGCAGCCCATGCTTGTCACGTCTTCTCTTCTCCAGGGACAATACGCCCCCCTGCTGGCTTTGTTTTTCCTCATCCCATTTCCCTTCCACAGCACACTTCCAAGCACATATGTGTAACATCTAAGCTAAGTTAACGGGATCTCATCATGTACAGTATCCGTCTGTTCGCCTAGATGGAGACGCATTGTAGCTGCTCTCTGCTGACATGCTGGAGGAAGCCCAAAGAAACCTGGGGTGTTGAACAGGAAGAGTTGGAGCTCAGGAGAGGAGGGGGGGGCAGGAAAGGAAGGGAGTGAGATGCTCTTGCATTGAGATTCAGTTCCCAGATGATTCTTATTAGCAGCCCAACTAAGTAATGCCTTAAGTTTGCTGCATGGTTTATTTTATTGATCTGCTCCTTGAGTGCTTTATAAAAAATGATTAGAGAAGGTCTCAAGGGGACACGATGAACATTAATAATCAACATGGCCAAATAAAGTCATTGTGTTTTGGGAACTGTGATGAAATGTGAAAAGAGACGGAAGGAGGACCCCACCCCCTCCCCACAAGAACTGGGCATGTACTGCTATGGTTGCTTTTCCCCTTCAGGGTACAGTGCCCGAGAACTGCCCTGCCACAAACTGTCTCCCACCTATTCGCCCCCATGCCCAACAGATCCAGGGCCAAAAGTGGAGCTGCAGACAATATCCTGGTCCAGCCGCCAACTTTTGTTGACTGACCCTTCAGGCCACATGGCGTCTGTCAGCTCCAACACCCTGGGATAAGTTGCTGCCCCTCTCCTCCCCCTTTGGCCATAGAGAGCTGCTCCCTCTGACATCTAGCTGCAAAGAACAGCCTCAGGAGAGGGGAGCTTGGAGCCTGACTAATGAATGGCCTAGAAGGGGCCTCTGCAGGTCAGGGAGGGCGATGCAGCAAAGGTCTGAAGACGCAGCGATGTTACTGTAGCTAAGCAGATCAGAGCCTGGCCGATGCCTGCGTGCAGTGGTGTAACTAGACTGGAGCGGAGGCAAGTAGTTCTGCAAGACTCCGTTACACCGGAGTCAGCGGCCCCTCCTCCTTGCTGTTGGTGCCATTCTGGCAGCAACAGCAACATGCAGGACACTCCCCTGTCGCTGCCAGAATGGCTCCAACAGCAAAGGGGAGGGGCCGCTGACTCCGGTGTAACAGAGTCTTGCAGAACTACTTGCCTCCGCTCCACTCTAGTTACACCACTGCCTGCAAAGGGGAGGGGCCGCTGACTCCGGTGTAACGGAGTCTTGCAGAACTACTTGTCTCCGCTCCACTCTAGTTACACCACTGCCTGCAAAGGGGAGGGGCCGCTGACTCCGGTGTAACGGAGTCTTGCAGAACTACTTGTCTCCGCTCCACTCTAGTTACACCACTGCCTGCAAAGGGGAGGGGCCGCTGACTCCGGTGTAACGGAGTCTTGCAGAACTACTTGCCTCCGCTCCACTCTAGTTACAACACTGCCTGCATGCAAGAAGTCCACCCCAGGACCTGGTAGACGCTGCTGCCTGGAGTTCCATCATGCAAGTACAGCAGGAGGTAGATGTCATAAATAGTGACGATGATCATGATGATCATGAGGCTCTTGGTGATGACACTCGAAAACACTGAACTGGAACTTTCCCCTTGATGGTTGTCCCTGTGTTGCCAGGTTCTCACACCTTCGTAATCTCTTCATTAGTCTCCCATCTTGTGTACTATACAATCCATTCCTATTGATGCTTCTATAAAATGGTGAGCCAATTAAAGAATATCAGCCCAAGCCTAATGGGCTGCCCTGCCAGTGGAACGCATCTTCTGCTGGTGCCAGCTGCTACAAAGCCGCTGTAAAGCATGCTCCAGCAGGATGCACTGCTGGAGTGCCTGCAGGAAGGGTATTGGAGCCTTCCTGTGTGTGCCAGCAGATTGACAGAGACTCGCCAGAGCAGGTAAGCCTGCACAGGCTGTGGAAAATGGGGCGGGATGTAGCAGAAGCCATGCTAGTGGCACTGCATAGCCGCGTGAGGAGTTAGGATCGGGCTGTTTATAACTCATCTCACATTTACTAGATGACTGATTTGGCAGTTTCAGAGGAGGCCTGTTAGCCAAAGAGTATGGCCAGTAGTTGTCTCAACTAACCCTTCTGGCCCAAATACTGCCTGGGTTCATCTCTCTCATATTGTGTACACAATTGCATTGTGTACAGATTATTTTGTTCATTGACAAAGAGCTGAAGATATTTCCTACCACTTTCCTCCCAGAATAGACCCTGCAGTTGCCCAGGGAGTAGAGAAGCAAATGGAGGCATCCTCTGGCCTCTGCCATCAGCTAAAGGGCCCCTGGGAGGTTGCACATCCCCTGCCTCCCAGGATGAACACCATGGCAAGGGGAGATCACCCTGGCCCCCACCACTGGCCAGAGCATGCAGCTGCTGCAGGGACCTGAGCTAGCCCCCCCCCCTCCTTGCCTGAAAATAACTTCCTCCCGCTGCCACATTGCCCCAGGGACTGAGTGGAGGCACTGGCCAGAGAGGAAAGTTGGCTCCTGGGTTGTTTTATATTGTAAGCCCCCGCCCCCATTTTTTTTTTAACAAAAAATTTTTTAAGTGATCATTTTTTTTAACAAAAAGCAGGATATAAATCTATACATAAATAACTTTGTTGCAAGTTGCCTTGAGCCCCTTCCTTATGGGAAAGAAAAGGTGGGGTGCAAATGTTGTAAATAGATATATGCTGAAGGACAGAGTCAGTCTGTGCTCACATACTCCCCTCCTGCCTGCCATTTCATATTTGGCTCCTGGGGGGTGAGGGGAGGCAGGCTGTGAAATGGAGAATCTGCCAATCCCCCCCCCCTCATATTGTACGCTTTTGAACAGTAAAGCATCATAATCATTCCCTGGTACAGAAGCCAACATTGCACTCCCTGCTGTGCGGCTTATCTTCTGCAATTAGCACTTCCTACCATATCTGATAGAAGAGACGGGCTCAGGCGCTCCTGATTAATTGCAGAGTATTTGCTTTCTTTTCCACTTCTGTGGCCTGGAATTAATTAGTTTATCCCGCTTATTCCTTTCATGGACCAAAGAGTTTTTTGTGTGCACCTTTTTTTAATTTTACACACACACACACACACACACACACACACACACACACACACACACACACTCATATTTCCCCACCTTTAATATTAGATATGTTCCAAAGCATGTTAATGTGAGTAGATAAATAGGTACCGCTTGCGGGAAGGTAAACAGCGCTCCATGTTCCAGCCGCATGCTATGCGCTGCGGCGAGAGTCATGCCGGCCACATGACCACGGAGGCGTCTTCAGACAACGCTGGCTCTTCAGCTTTGAAATGGGGATGAGCACCACACCCTAGAGTCAGACATGACTGGACTTAATTGTCAGGGGTCACCATTACCTATGTCCACCTAGCCTAGAAGGTAAATTGTGTGGATTTGAAGCTGAGCCCAAAGACAACCTTATGAAAATCCACAGACTGGGTAGCTGTCATTCCTCCTTGGTTGCATTAGAACGGGGCTGGGCTGAAGGTAGGCTGGGGGGGGGGGAGCAGTCAGTGTCTAGTGACTTGTCCATACCCAGCCTGCTTGTCTGCCTGCTGGAGATTTGTGCAGAGAGTGCTGGACCAAGTAAATGCAGCACGGCACATCTTATCTTTTTCCTCTGAGCCCACAGGTGTACGCATTTAACTCCAGATGTGTATATACACCCATAGGTAAAAATGGTTTAAGCAAGAGAGTGTACTTAGGATCAGTTGACACGTATGAGTTGAGTGTTAATAGATTCCGAGTGGGCACTCTTCTGCGTCACAGATCAGGAGACTACTGGAGTTCTAATTTTTGTGAAGAAGTACAGAACTAAAGTCAACCCATCCCTGCATTAAAGCCAGTAAAGCCCCCATTTGCAGCAATATCTGTGCAAAAATGGAGTCATGCAAATAAGACAATCATGAATACTTTTAGCTCTACGGGGTCACTCCATCCTGCCCCAAAACATGAATGTCCACCAAACATTAAATTTGCATTTGTATCACCTCTTGTCTCAAACATTTATCGTGGGAAAAGGAGAGGGAAAGGAACAAATCAATTTGCTCTGCATAGGAAAGAGAAAAAACCACAGTGTCGACATACAGTATTTCATTATTTATGATACCCTGGAGGGCACTAAGATATTGTGGGAAAAGGTCCAACATTAAGATCGCACTCCAGTGAACCCTTTATTGTGAAGATGCCCCACCAAACTCAGTGGCTCCTTCTTTCAGATAAACCAGCAGAGGCTGACCAAGTCATACAGGGCACACAGAGCCAGGGTGCATGTACGACTCCCACTACAATCAATCACACTGCTGACCGTCGAAAAGAGGTACAACATGTAGCCCACCGAGGGCCACAGAAGAAAAACACTGTAATGACAATAATGTTCAAGCAGAAATCCCAGATATGAAGACTTCTGCCAAAAGGAAATCTGTCGTGGGCATAAATTCGGGATGCCTCCTTTGGTTTCAGTAACGTCATTCCCAAATTATGCTAGTGGGAAGGAAAGTGGTCTTATCATGATTAACAGTGACTAGTCCTATCTTTGGGGATTGTGCCATAGGTTATTTGTTTGTTTTGTTTTGTTTTTGATGGCCGAGTCTCTTTAGCTCTGTCTTGGGCTCTTGGCTGAGTCAAAAATCATATGTGATTTGGCAGCAACAACGAAAGCTACATACTGTCAGATCTCCTAGGATTCCAGAAAATTTGCATTCTGTCTGCTCTGAAGAGGAACTGTGGCAGCCTACCCCCCCACACACACACACACACACACGCACACAGCAATTGTCATTGCTGCTTTTTGCCATACACAGTTCATCAATATTTTAGAATAACAAATTAAAACAGGATAGAAGAAAGCAAGAAAGGGCTTTCAGTGTGGTCCTCTTGGCAAAGAAAAGATTGGCCTGTAAGATGTAGACTTGAGTCTATTGACTCGGACTCGAGTCGGACTCAAGTTGCGTTAATGACTTGACTCGGCAATTGTAAGACTCGAAAGACTCGACTTGAGACTTGGAGCCTTTCACAACAAGTCGAATTTTATTCAGATATTTTCCCCATTAAATAGATAGGGACTCGCAACCAAAGACTCGGGACTAGGGGGCAAAGACGTGGGACTTGTCTTGAGACTTGGAGTCAGAGACTTGATCCACATCCCTGTAACAAGAAAAGAGTATGGAAAAGAGGAAGGGGAGAGGCATGGCAAGGAGGGAATTCTTTCTCAATCTATTTATCCCCTTGTTTGCTATAAATATTCTTATGGAAACGGAAATCCATACTGGGTGAATCATCAATTAATTTATATACATCTGCTCTGGCAATATTATTTATGTTCCAGCAACACGTGTGGGAAAAGGAAAGAGAAAAGTGGAAGTGGGGAGGGAAAGAGAGAACAATACAGGAAGAAGCGAGAGCAGGAAGCGAGAGCCTCATCCACATGGATTGGGAGGGAGAATTTATACAAGCAATAGGGCTTGGCTTTTTCTGCTAAAGCCCTTGAGGCCCTTGCTCAGCATAATATAGCTAGTCAAGTGAATGCAACGCTTTTAAAAGGCTCTGGCAGCTCTTTCATTAAAAGCCTGACCGCAAGGCTGGGTTATAAATAATTTGATATTAAAACACACATTTAAAAAAAGGAGGGTGAGGGGGGAGATCGTTTTCAAGTCATGGAATAATTATTTGGGTGTATGAGTCTAGCTCCAGGCTTTTCCGAGAGAACCAAAATGTCACAGGGCAGGGAACAGTGAAAACTGGAGGAACTGCTGCTATTCCTGGCCGGGGGGGGGGGGGGGGGCGCTGCACAGCATGAAGCCCACAAGCCACCTGTGGCCTCACTCTTGGCCATGTGTTGCCTCGGGGCCATGCCAGGTGCTCTGGCTCCAAACCATGCTCCAAACCAGGCCTTGGTTTCCAGGGAGAGCAATGCTGCGGGGTGAAGGGCCTCTGTGCACCATCATTCAAGTTCTGCCCTCTGCTGTTTATTTCAAATAAACCACTCCTGATGCAGCATCCTGTACCGTGAAGCCTAACTGGCCGCCTCACCGCTAGCCTTTAAGGCAGTTCAGACTATTTGTTCTGCCTAGCGTTTCATTAAGGGGTGCTTTTGTTGCCAGCACTGGATATTTTTAAATAGATCTCTCTCTCTCTCTCTCTCTCTCTCTCTCTCTCTCTCTCTCTCTCTCTCTCTCTCTCTCTCTCTCTCTGTTTTATTGGGGATGATTATATATAATAATTGGGGGTGATCTGGTGTAAGTTGCCTTGGAGTGGAGGGAAGAAGGTCCCTTAAGTGAGGTGGTGAGACAGGATAGAAATATTTCAAATAGAGGTTTCCATTAAATACCAGAAGTCTTTCTTTATCCTGGCCACAGTTACCCACATCCTGGCAACGTCTCATCGATGCTACTGTAATGTGTTGCTCGAGGAGCTGCCTTTGAAGACCGCCTGGACTCTTTAATGGATACAAAATAAATAGAGTGGCAAGGTGAGTGTCTGGGACTGGCATGGTGGACACATCCTGCCTGCCAGCCTGAAAGCAACTGTGCTGGCTGGCAGTTCATTCCCAAGCACAAGTCCAAGTGCTGATTCGGTGTCTTACATGGAAAGCCCTGGATGGCTCTGGTACCTGAAGGACCACCTTCTTCTACATCAGTGGTGCCCAACCTTTTTAGCATTGGAACCCCCTTTCGTTGATGACACCCAGGGCGAGATCTCATAGTGTCACCCCCATGGACCTCCTCCCATACCAGACCATATGATGTGGAGGCTTCCTGGGAAATGCGATCCCCGCGTGAGTCGTGGCGGGGACTGGGGAAAAAAACATTTTCTACCAGTTGTAAATACCAGTAACAAATAGAATAGAAAGTCATTTTAGTGTGACATCCAGTGACACCCAGGGCAGTCTGCCCCCCGCCTCGCCCCCTAGTGATTCCCCTGGTGCTGGGTGCTGATGTAAATCTGTATGGAATACATTTAAAATGAAACCAACTACGTGTAAACAAAAGTTGCGTGGTCTCTGCTGTCTTCATGTTTGCTGTCCACTACTTTGCAAACCTAGGGTAGAAAGCATGTCTGCTCCACAGGGTTCTGAAAACATTTCTTCATGCGTGGAAGTGGATGGCTATTAATCACAGCGGTTCTCTTTCATTTGGTTCTCTTCAAGCCGCACAAGGGCAAAGGCCTCAGACCTGTTTCGCCATGCTGATAGGAGGAAGAACCCATTCAGACAAGTCCATCTCTTCAATAATGACTTTCCATCTTTGTTTCTTAATCTCTTCTAATACACCATCCTTGATGAATGAGAATGGCAAGTGTCATAACTTCTGCCACATGGGCATCCTATTATTTATGTCACATTTTACCTTTGTGAAGAAACCCATCTGCAAAGTCAAGTTTCTCCTCAGTGGTTCTCAGTCCCAGCTGAGGGAGATCTCTGCAGTACTGGAGCCCAGTTTGACTGAAGAGGAGCATTGTGTCCAGCGACTACCATGAGGTTTAATGCAGCAAATCAATCTCTGCCAAGGACAGGAACATCATTATGGGCCATGTTGAACTCTGCAGGTGCGCACCATGCACCAAACATGCGACATGCACCAGTCTTTTTACAGCAATTGCACAGAGCTGCCGCTGTCGCCATTGCAGAACACCCTGTGCAGCTTGTGTGGAGCTGCAATGAAATCGTCGTTTTGCAGCTAGACTTTGAATTTGTTGTGTGTGTGTCTCTCTCTCTGTGACTTTACACTCACTTCCCCCCTGTAAACATTTGTCTGCATTTTTGTGAAAGCTTTCTGCAGATGTACATTTGACTGAGTCTCCTGAATCCAAGCTCATTATTTTGACTTCTACAAGAGTTTTCTCAATTTGGTTGGCAATAGTTCAGGCTTTTTCCAGGATGAGATGTGATTTTAGAAGCAAGCGTCTCTTTCAGACGCGGCATATTTGTTTTCTCAATAAACTGATCTCCAGTAATCACATCTGCCATATTTCCAGAGTCACACAGAATAATCAGGTCTCTCAGAGCAGCAATATACAGTAATGGTGAGTCGCTTCTCCTGGTTTCTGTTCACACTGGCAAAATTTGTAGCGATTAATTACCACTTTCCTTTTGGACATTAAAACAATCTTCAGTGTCGCCTCATACTTATCCTCTGTAAGGAGAAAGGTGCAGAAACTACATCGCCCTTCTGTTCCAAGGCAGGGATAAGCAGTTCAGCCACTCTTTTCTTACTTGGAGACCTTTTTATCATCAACTGTAAGCAGATAATTCTCAGACACTGGAGTCCAAGCAGTGAAAACAATTGGAAGCTCACCTGGCCTTTGAAGAAAGGATGTTGGTGAGCTGTTGAATTGGTAATCAAGTCACTCCTTCATTAATCCAGGCCAGTGCTCAGAATGCCCGGGGTTCACCACAGCCTGATAGTCCATACAAGGACTTGAACTAGGCCCAAAGGGCAAGGTGGACATCCACATTACGGAACGGATAGTGATCTGACACCAAGAATGAACGTCAGCATTAAACCCTGCCTTTTGTGAAGACCCTTCCTTCTGTGTTCCTTCTCCTATGAAGAGTTCCAGGCACGCTGCTACAAGTTCAGAGGTAGAAGCCTCATCCCCGTTGTCATAATGTTGTGTCAGGCGACTGAGCCAGAAGTTGTCTAAACAAGATGGAGGGGGGGGGGGGTTATAACCAAAATATACACAAGAATGGCTGCATCACTGCTGTTCCATTCCTATGCTGCTGTCAGGTTACATCCCTGTCTTAATTCTTCAGAGGCTGAATTAAATCCAGACTCCGCTTTACCTAGGTTTGGAGGGTAGCCAAGGAGAGACAAACCACAACAGATGTTAAAAAGAATAAGATTTATTGGAATACGGTGGATGCATTAGGCAAAAGAACGCTGAAGGAATCCCTTCAGCTGACCAGGGATTCCTGACAGCCTGCGTCATTTCTGCGGATCCCATAAGAACTTGCAAGCCAGGCCTCTTCTCACATACGTAGCATAGCCTATGAAACCACAAATGATCTCCCTGTCTGGGAGTAGCATTGCCACTGCCCTCCTTGCACCCACCACCGAGTCGCGTGACACCTGGCGATCTATTTCTTCCTCTTCATGACATTGACATCTTCACATATCCAATTAGGGGCTGGTTAAATGCTGCCACATTTTGTTAAGGGGCTCTTCTTGCATTATGCTCTTAATAAACCTGTCATGTTAGCAACACCACGAAGCCTGAAATCAGTAGTGCTGTTTAAGGGGAAAACCCTGCATGGCCTCCAGGGTCTCACATCAGTCAATCCTACAAGAACAAATATCTGCGAAGTTTGAACTCTTTGTCTCCTGCAGAAGATGACTGCCAGTTCATGGACCACATAAAGAACAAAAAGTGGGATGCTAATTTACAAGACAGGTACTGTATATCTAAAACCGTGTCAATTAAAGCACAAAGGCTTTGCCTCCTCCAACCTCAACAAACAATTCAGTTCTTCCTTTCACGATATTGCTGATACTGTCGGTAAGGTCCTACCTACATTCGCATTCAAGATCCAAAAAGAATCTCAGGCCTAGATTTTAAAAGCAGGGCCATTTAATAACACACGTGTTCAAAACCATCAGGGGGATGGTGGGGCACAAGACTCTCACACACCTACTGTGAAAAACCGACAGCCTCCCGGAAATGATTTGTTTAACAGGAACACACCATCCAACTCTCAGCAATAGGATGCTCCTGCTTGGGAATGGCCTTTTCAAGGTTACCTCCCTGCTGCTGCATACAATGTAGCAGCTGCTGCTGCCGACACAGCTCTGAAGAACACGCCGTGAAGGCACGCAGGGCTGCAACAAAGCGCGAGGCGCTTCGACAGCCTTTCCTGCTGTCTGGAGCCCATTTGACAAGGCGGTGTTACCCAGGACCATCCGACTGGGTAGTAAGCTGGAACCTCCAGTGAGGAGGATGCTGGGAAGGGGAGGAGGGGTTTGCTGCAAGAGAATCCTGGGCAGGGATCCTGTGCAGGCAGGTCTTCAATAGCCAGGACAGTCAGTGTTAATATTGATGGAGAGAGACACTCCTGGCTCCTGGCAGCAGTAGGCTGGCGGGGTGCAGAGACGAGGAGTTGGAGGTAATGTGTGTGTGGGGGGGGGGGGGGAATGCAGGGCTTTCAAAGAAAACAGTGGGGCTGGAAATGTGGCAGCGATTCAGCTGGGCCCAGGCCTGCGCTCAGAAAGTGCTGTACAAATGCTAAGGATGATGGGAATGGTGGAAGCCAGCCAGCAACCTGCTCCGGCTGATGATGCTCCCAGTTTGTGACTGCAGGCGCAGCATGACCCCGCCTCTACACCTGACTCCCGTGCCGGAAACCCATTTACATCCTGATCGTTGGCTAGGACGAAGCAAGTCTTGCGGGAAGGTAAACAGCGCTCCATGTTCCAGCCGCATGCTACGCGCTGCGGCAAGGAGAGTCATGCCAGCCACATGACCACGGAGGCGTCTTCGGACAACGCTGGCTCTTCGGCTTTGAAATGGGGATGAGCACCACACCCTAGTGTCGGACACGACTGGACTTAATTGTCAGGGGTCACCTTTACCTTTACCTTAAGGATGCTCTCTGCATATAGAAAGGACAGTCCTGCATTTTGCCCACTTTTCCCATAAAGCAGGTAAGGATCTCCTTGCTGTTCTCCTGTTCTTTTTCTCCATGACGACGAAGGCGACAGAGGAAGAGTGAAATGATCTTTACTTCACCTGAAAAACAGCCCAGGTGTATGGGTGCATATTTTTCGCTAGTATTACTCCATTACTTTAACTCCTCCCTGATCCCTCTGGAACAGCTGCAATTATGGGCTCAAGAGGAGAGATGTCAGCATTCAGAGAGAGGTATGCAGATAGATGCAGCCTGCTGTTGCCAGCTGTGATCCTCGTGATTGCAGCAAATGGGAGCAATGCGGCCACAATTGCAGAAATGTGATGCTACATCCACTCTCATTCCCAGTTCTGCAATTGGAAAGTTCTGCAATTGAAATTTTCTTCACTTGCACACATGTGATAGATTATAGTCCTTTTCAGACACACACCCCTCTGGCATTAAGTGACCATGTGGAAGTGGGATCGTGTCCTCTGGCCATGCCTCGATAGCACACATTCATTGGTACTTTCCTACAAAGCCCGCAGGACCGCAGGGCATTCACACTTGCAAGGTGTAATGTGATGCCATCAGGGGTCCTCTACAGCAGGTTTAGTAGAATTCCCTATTCTGAGAGGTGATGTTGGTGATCTTATATTGTCCACTGTACCAAGATCTGCGCCTACAATATCTTGATTCTCTGTTGACAAAGATGGCCGGTTAGGCTGACCATGACAAAATAGGGCGCATTCTATCACTGAAGGACATTAAGTTATTAGGGAGAGAGTTGTCATTTTCCTGAAACTGATGATTAGATGCAAAGGAATGAGCCTGCCTCACCGTTTTGGCTGATGTAATAAGTTCTTATTGTGTTGTTATGTGTTTTTGTATGTTTGTTTGGCTTGTGCCAACAAAGGTTTCTGATCTGATCTGGTACTTGCATAGGAGTCTCTTTCACGTGTTCAGCTGAGTCATGCATTTGATGAAGTGGGCTCTTATTCCCAAATTTATTCCAAAGTGGACTCTTATTCCAAAATAAATGTGTTAGTTTTGAAGGTGCCACAAGAATCTTTGTCGTGGTTGCCAGTGGGTAGACCAGCAGTTATCTAAGAAAATGCTCAGCACCTAAACGAACAGCATGTCCCAAGGTCCTTTGGGGGAAGCCATGATAGCTAAAGTGGTATAATAAAACCAAGATGATGTGTAGATATATGCCCTCAGAGAGAAAGAAAGAACTGTTTTGAGCTAGAGTTGCCATTGAATTTCACCTTGTGCCATTTGACATTAGTTTAGAAGACTGTAAGAGGTTTGCAGGGATTTGAGGGAAAGCTGAAATAATCAGGATATGGTTTGGTGAAATTTACAATCTCTATGTATAACTATGCAGCAATATCAATTTGTTGAAGCATTTTTATGACAGATGTTATTAGACATTACTCTTTGGTGTTTCGTGACGTACACAACATTCCCGTAGTGAGAAGGGACAGCAATTCTGTCAGTGAATTAACCTATTCCCTTTTTTTAAAACCCAGGATCCAGATGTTTGAGTTCCACTTCTCAGTGCTTGCAGTTAATGGCAGAAAGCTTCTAGAGGCAAGAAAATGTATCTTGCTTATCCATAGCACTGGAGCAGAAGGGAAATGTATAGTTTACACCCTTCCCCTTGGTGATGATAAATACAATACTGCACTAACTGCATGAAGGAATTTTCTGTGCCAAAAGCAGACATCATAGCCAATTGCTATAAATAAATGCTATCAGTATGAACAGAAAGCAAAGGACCACTGTTTTTGGTGACGACTTTCTGTGATCCAGCCATATGCTTGAGAACTGTTTCTCCCCACCCCTTCCATAATGTTGCCTCCAATGTCTGGTGTAGGTGCATAGGCTGTAGAACTTACGTTGCCCCAATGGGCCACACACTCTCCCCTTGTATACACATATGTACAGTACACGTATGTACAGTACACGTATGTACAGTACACGTATACAAACACACAGAATTCCTGTTACATATACTGATGTCTGGCCACAATGGTGGAAATCTCAGCACCATCTCTAGCTCATTCTCCCTTTGCTGAAATGCTGAAAGATACAGAATTTGTCCCTGATAGGAACTGATAGCACAAAAAGGGACTACTGTCACTCACTAGACACAGCTTGTACAACCACACCTGGTGGGGAATCCTCTTACAATGCAGCTACTGTGGGAGAGGAAGCTTGCGCCTTTAAGAGTTGTAGCAAATGGAGCATTCGATGTTGTTGAGCACTGAATTGCACAGGGTGTTCTTCCCCATAACTTTTGTATAGGGTAGCATTTTGAGACATCATTCTTTGATCTATTTTTTTTTAAAGAAGCTGGTTCCTTTTGCAAGAGGAAAATGCTCTGTTCATGCTCAGAGGCACTCTGCACAGGCTACCAGAATTCTTGAAATAAAAATTCACATGGTATCCACCACGTAGCTGGGGCCTAGCGCAGCAACATCCTTTTGCAGGCTGCAGCCTTTCCAGAGATGAGTAGGCTTCAGTCCTGCCCCTTCTTCCAGCTAGCCAGCCTCCTCTCATTATCTATTCCATTCCGATCCCCAGCTTTGTTGATCATACATTCTGGTCCAGTGACTGTTCTCAGTTCTCGCCTCACCTCGGAAGGTCCCCGGGGGCCACTGCAGGGCTCATTGAACATTCCGAAGGCCTCACCGCTGCCCACAACCTTGAGCTGTTCGCTTCTCATCTCACTAACTCCTCTCTGCTTGTTCACTTACTCACATACACAATTTCCCTCTGCAGTACACTTGATTGCATGGGACAATTGCCTTCCCAGTGCTAGAAAATACAATCAGGCTTCCTGAGAACGAGGGGAGGAGTGCAAAGATGGGGGGGGGGGAGAGAAAACAGGCCTGCTCAGGAAAGGTGTAGAACGGAATGGAAACAGGCTTCTTGAATGGGTCCAGACAGACTCCAGAATCTTCCATCTCCGCCACCCTCTCGACAGCACATCTTAAGAAACAACAACAACAACAACAAAAGCGGCATTTGCATTTCAGATGCAAAAGGGACATTTCCCCTCCCCAAAAGGGAGCATAATAAGGCCTCTTTTCCCTGTTCGCAGTGCTTGTGAACCATCTGCGGGGTCATATTTGTGTCTTGCTCACCATTTAAAAAGTGCTTATTTCACCCCAAGCGATGCTCAAGAAAGAAAGGGAACATTCCCTTAGTGTAGAAAAATAGCTGCGTAAGATTTTTGTCATATTAAATACACATTTTTCTTGATTTGATGAGTCTTCTCAAACACAGACAATTCTACATTCCAGAAAACGTTACAGGATGTCAATTGGCAGGTAGCTTGTCTCAGTTGTAGGATGACAGCAACTATATTAAGAAAACATGTTCTGTCTCTTTGAGTGCTAAAAATGAATGCTGATGCCCCCCCCCTCTCTCTTCGCATAAGTGAAGATTTTCATCACAAGCTGATGTATTTGCGTGAGTGTATGACATTAGAAATTGTGAAAGCTGCAATGACCAAGGAGGGGGTGGGAATCCTACTCTCCGCTTCTCGTATGGCGCATGAATAAATATTGCTGGGAACTGCTATTCAGGCTGGTGGTCTTCTTGAAGGTGGTTTCCCCTCCCTCCAACTTCCCTTTCGTGGCAAAGTCAAGATCCTACCCCCTTTCAAACACTGACTCTTCTGCTAGTGCATTTGACAAAGAAAGGTGGCAAAGCATTATCCTCCTTGCAACTGTAAAAATCACCACTGCAGTAGAGGTTGGGAGAACGAAGTTTCCCCAATGCTATTGTTGAGGCATTTCTTCCGAGTGCACTGCCAGCATGTCACAGAGGGGATGGAAGGGAGATCAGACCTCCCTCCTTCCTTCTTCCCATGGCCAGAGCACTGCAGATACTCTGCCGTGGCCAAGTCAACATTGTTTAAAGGGAGGGAGGGAGAGGAAATGTGGGGATCAGTGAAGTGGGTGAAAGTGGGTGGGTTGGTTGGGATGGTGACAAAAACAGAATTTGTTTTGGGCTTGGCTTTGAATCAGGGCAGGGCCTTGTCTTTGAGGTGAGCTTTACAAGTGAGCTTTGGGGGCATATCTACCTGCAATTAAGAGGGGAAGATAATAGAGAAACTGGCTGAGAACAGTCGCTGGGTAGGAAGGGGATATGTGCAGGGAATGTTAAGAGGGTACTCATGTCTGATTGACAGGACCCGAATCTTTGTGTCGTCAGAGCCTGCTCCAAACCTCCCGGCACCGGAGGTTGTGTGCTAAGCGCTGCTCCCCTCATCTGGTGATGTGCCAACCTCTGCTGCTCCCGCTCCATGGATTTGGAAAGGAAGAGGGGAATGGAGTGGAAGAGGAAGTGCAGAGGAGAAGAGTGTGGAAGGCTAGAGTGTCTCCTCTAACCCACGACTCTCCTCCACAATTCCTCTTCCATCCCCCTCTTCCTTTTCCAATTCAGGGAGAAGGAGCACTGGAGACGAGTGGGCAGACAGAGGTGGATGCCCCCCCCAACTGCTGCCTGAGGTGTCCACCTCCACTGGCCTCATGGCTTGTGTGTCACAGTTCAGTGGAAAAGAAACCATAAGTTGGCTAGTTGTGTAGAAGAAATAATTTTGGCAGATGCAGCTTATCGTTCAGCAGTGAGCAACTGCACCTGCTGAAACTCTCTCGTCTGCACAACCACAAAAGGCACAAGCACTCTGCCGGCCCTCCTTGGCATCTTCTCTGAAGGCCAGGAAGGAGGGCTGCTTCCCTGGTCTGCTCTTCATGACTTCCAAGACTTTTTGTAGGCTGTCAGTGACACCCTACAAAAAGTCTTGGAAGTCATGAAGAGCAGACCAGGGAAGCAGCCCTCCTTGTCAGACACTGTGATTTTCCTGCCTGCCATCAAACACAAGTCTCTGGTGCGCGCGCGCGCGTGTGTGTGTGTGTATGTGTGTGTGTGTGTGCATTTCATGTCCTTATTTTATCAAGTGGGAGCTTCACATGTGACTGGTGAAGATGTCAAAGAACAGAAAGCTGTGGTAGAGAAGCTAGCAGGAAGCACAAGGGAGGAGGCCGGTGGGAGATTCGGATGGCGAGGAGAAGACAGAAAGACCATGCCAGGCAGGGCAAAAAAAGGCACAGATTGAGAGCAGGGACACAGAACCCCAGGAAAGAAAGGGGCACAGTCCCCAGGCAGTGTGTGTGTGTGTGTGTGTGTGTGTGTGTGTGTGTGTGTGTGTGTGTGTTGTATTTCAAGCATTTCCCCCTCCTGAATGGTTCTGTAAATGCTTGGAAAGGCCAGAGGAGAGGAGGGCCTGAGTGAATATGTGTGCGACTTCTTTTTTTCTTAATAACATCCATCTATTTATAGCTGCTAAATTATACACTACCAACGTTGCTCAGAGACAAGATGTGTTATTTGGCTGCCAGCAGGAAAAAAGTGAGGGGGGCCCGCTCAAGCATCACCCTGCCCATCCCTTCTTTTACAGCAAAGTGCACAATTTGTGCAATAGGGACAAAAACTTTGCTGAGAGAAGTGGGGAGGCAAAATATCAGGGTCAAGGAAGGCAACCCAAGCCTCGTTTGTCTGTTTCTTTTTGCTTGCTTGCTTTCTGTGGAGCCGGAAGCTCAGTGTGGGTGGCTCGAAGTCGCTCACAGGATTTGTCAGGAACGTTTCTCGAGGTGGCAGAGCTGGTGAATGGAGAAGGGGCAACTCCAGAGCCGCGCAAGAGTCCATCTAGTCCAGCACACACACACCCTCGTCTGCTGCAATGATATACATAAATGGTCCATCTGGCTGACTTCCCTGTCTGAAGTAGCAGACACTGCATCCCGCTTCGAGAAAACCTCCCTCCTCTGCATATGCGGCCCCGCCTGCAGAAGCCACACGTGGAGAGGGGATGATACGTGGCGGGACAGCCACTGTTGTTTGTTGAGAAAGACAGAAGGGGTGTGTGTGTGTGTGTGTGTGTGTGTGTGTGTGTGTGTGTGTGTGTGTGTGTGTGTGTGACATCTGCACTGGGGACAGAACCCTGCTTGGTATCTACTGCATGCAGAAGGTGCTGCTAATCAGAAGGCAGAAAGTCAGTCCAGGGCATTATGGGACAAGACCCAGCATTCTCCTCCCAGCTCTGTGCTCAGGAAGGGCACCTGTCTGTGTCCGCTTGCCTGGTGTTCCTGAGCAGCGCTTTGGAGCATGCAGTTTGCTTTTCTGTGCTTCCGTTCTGCAGGCCTGTCCGTGCAGTGGACCTGCGTTCTGCTTGCAATGCACTGTGGCCAGGATTATAGACTCATGACGCTATAATCTGTTGATTCAACTGTTGATCCTCCGTATCCATTGGGGTTCTATTCCCGGAACCCCAGTGGATACAAAAAACAGTGTTATAGGAAAACTGGGGTGGGGGTGGGCAAGAAATCAAAACTTCACATACACGCTCATGGGTTCTGAGTTGTCTGTGACGGATCAGGAGAGAGATCTTGGGGTACTGGTGGACAGGTTGATGAAAGTGTCGATCCAGTGTGCGACAGCTGTGAAGAAGGCCAATTCCATGCTGGGGATCATTAAAAAAGGGATTGAGAATAAAACGGCCAATATTATTATGCCGTTGTACAAATCGATGATACGGCCACATCTGGAGTATTGCGTCCAGTTCTGGTCTGCGCATCTCAAAAAGGATATGGTGGAACTGCAAAAGGTGCAGAAGAGAGCGACCAAAATGATTAGTGGGCTGGGGCATCTCCCTTATGAGGAAAGGCTACAGCGTTTGGGGCTCTTCAGTCTAGAAAAAAGGCGGTTGAGGGGGGGATGCCAAGGAAGAGTGAACTGGGGCTTTCGCCTGGCCTGAAAACTGCTGCACAAATCTGGGTGATATATAAATATGATTTATGTCCATTGGCCACCATTTATGATATGAAACAAACATGATCCAGTGATACTTGGAGAAGACCAGACTACATTTTATAAAATGCTGCTGTGCTCTCTGCTTCAGAGAATACCCTCACGATACTGTGGGTGCAAGTCAGACCAAGTCAATCACTTACAGTAAGTCCCACAAAGTCAAGAGCAGAGAAAGAAACAAAAGGTCATCCAATGGGGGTACGTACGACTGTGAATAGACCACAGAGAGTTGTTTCCAAGGGAGATCTTGCTCTAACAGCCCTGTCATCTAATGGGCTCCAACTAATGTACGACCTCGCATAGTACTGCAGCCACCCACTTGCCTACACACCCAGAGCAAGTAAGATTTCCTTGTGGGCAAGTAGCTTGTCACATTCACTGCTTATTATGCCATCCTATGATGTACAAGTACATGTGAGGAACCAGGTTCTTAAATTGCTTTGTAAGCATGAACATCTTTTGCACTTGTTTGCAATCCTGATTGCCTCACCCAGTAGGAAGAACTAGAGCACCTGGAGGCCTCAGAAAGAGGTGGGAGAGAAGAGCTTAGCAGCAGAATCGACACGTTTCCTTTGGAAGTTTCTCAAATATGTAGGGGAGGATGTCGTTCACTCCCCTCCTGCATAGCTCTGGTTCATATGAACAGTATGTATTGAATTAAATGAATGGTTCTGAAATGGTTGTGTGTGTTTTTTCTTCCCACTCATCTTGAAACCTGGCAAATGGAAAACGATGAGAAATTCCATAATTAGACTTAGAAAGAACGACTCCCCTTTCATGTGATCGAATGCTGGGACAATATTACACTGGAGGTCAAACTGTGATGGCAGTTCAAAGTTTGACATCAGCTTTTCAAAACAGAAGAACAAGAAAAAAAACCAAATCGACCAAGCAACATTTTGATTCTCCGTGAAATTTAGTAGGATCTACACAAAAAGGTTGGTATGGGAACGTTTGCCTGGCAAGGAAAAAGAATTTGGGATGGCATAAGAGTTCAAGTGGAGAGTTTGCAATGTGAACTCCCCGTGCTCAAAATGTCTGGTTCCAATTTGACTCAGGGTCATCTCCCACTGAAGCGTCAGTTCAAAATGAAGTTTGCTCTGCCAGTCCTCCCACCCTCCTCCAAGTCAAAAACAAAGAACCTCTTCCCTTGGGGAAAGGAAAGAAGGTAGCACATGATGGAGGGCTCCCTTCAGACAGGAAAGGCCTTAGTGTACCTGATGGGCTGGGCATCATGTCCTTCTGGGAGATCATAGGATGTGTTGAAGGAAAACTATTAATCCCATGATCCCCTGGAGAACAGTGCTGGTGTCACCAGAGGCAGCACAGCTCCAGTGCCGCTTTGTGAGCGGATCAGTAAATTGTTCACAAAGCCTTGGGGAGTCACGCACATTCCCCAGAAAGATGCAAACTCCTTTAGCTGAGCTGGGCTGAGCCATGTGGGGGCTCAGGCCTTCCTGTTCCTATCTTGTCACATCCACATTGCCAGGGTCACTTGTTGAACTGTGCAGCCGGATGGTGAACCCCTCTTGAATGGATTGAACTTTTCAGGATTATGCAAATGCTGTTGTAGCCTGGTCAATGTCAATCCAATGTATCTTCCAAGATATATGTTTCTTTCCTTTTCCATTGAATGCTGAAAAGTTATCATACCCATGAAGGCATGACACCGTTTCAGACAAGCCGGTACAGCTTTGGTAATATAACGCATGCAGGTACTGTATAATTCTCTGTTGTCTACCCATTCAAAACATCATTCACAATTAACGCAGACCCTTTTCTGACATCAAAAATAGGCTACTGATAGGACAAATACATTGGCATCCACTGTACACATTGCCATATTTTTGACACTATTTTCTATCATGTTGCTTGGGTAAAGAATTTGTCTGTTATCTGCATCTTCAAGCTATTGCTATTGAGTTTGCCTGCATCTTCAAGCTATTCTGTTATCTGCATCTTCAAGCTATTGCTGAGTGCTCAAGTAAAGTAGGGTCCTTGGATTTTAGCAACGCTGACCTGACAACAGTAAATGTATCAGGAAGTTCAGGCTCACTGCATTGTTGGGGGGCAATTTGGTCAAATGGCACAACCAATGTTTTCTCAGTTCCCCCAAATGTAGGTGTCACTTGCTGGATTATGGGTAATGCCACAGAATGACCCTCCTGCGACTGTCCTGCTAGGGGTGTGGCTGGCCAGTGTTGTCATATGTTGCCATTGCCAACATTCCTTTACCCTGGAGAAACAACGGTTTCCTCTCAAGCTGAAGGTTTGCACATTGAAAGAGAGAACGTGAGGCTTCAAGCCTGCATAAAGACCAGATTGACACACCAAGGTTATGCAACATCTTTGTAATTTTCTTCTTTTTCCATAGAAAGTCCCAGGTAAGGAGGTCCTCTATCAGTCTGTGCTCTCCTTGTGCTTCCAGTTTGGCTTATGAGTTTGCCTGCAAAAAAACAAGACACTCTAATCTTGTGAGAGCTGGTTGAGTAGTAATGCCATCATTTTGATGCATGATCAATAAAGAATCATATTCACATCAACAAGCAGTGCTTGGGGTACAGATTTAATTTGACAACTTTTCAATTGCCCATTAAAAGTACTGGTGTGCTCAGCCATTTTGATCTAATCGTTTTTGCAACACAATCGTTGTAATCTTCCCTGCAAGCTTGCCACACCATGTCACCAACATTTTTGTCACAAGCAACAGGGACCCTCTTCTTGACAAATTTGCCATCATCTCTGGAAAGTGTGCTTGAATCCTGTCACAAAGCTTTGTGTGTTTACATTAGGGGGCTCTACACAGTTGTGCCTCTGCAGTTGTGTGTCCCATGCTTTGAACATGTTAGTCAGCCCCCCTCCTCCATCATATGGAATAGTTGGTGTATTTCAGGTATTCCTGTCATAATAGCATCCACATCATTTATTGACTACCCCTTCGCCCATCTGAACTGTGTTGAACTTTCTCATTGGGTCACTTACCCTGGACATGTTGTAAACCCAGCCAAACATTTCATATGATATAGTTCACTTTCAGTGCTAAAGGTCAGCAGACTTTACCTCTTAGAAATAAGTTTACCATTTTGTCATTCAGTTGTCTCCAATGGATTGCACAAGGGGAGGTTAACAGTCAATCAGTCCAATCCTATGTCCTGCCACATTATAACATGCAGCCGCATCAACAGAGCATGAGGTTTGTGCTGGATGGGGGGGGGGGGCAGCGATCGGACAGTCTCCAAGAAGAGGTAAGTAAAACTAACTTACTTACTTCCTGGTATGTTGACCTATCATTTGTTGGTCTCCTTGGACCTGCACCAGCCATTTGAGGAGAGCCAGGGGGTGTGTAGGGCTGCAAAATGGGGAATAGGATCTGGTGGAAGTCGCTACCACTGGATACACCCCCTCCTACACTTGATATGCCCCCAGTTACTCCCCTTCCCTGCCCAGTTACTCCCCCTGCCGTCCTCCTCCCCACCCATGAACCGCCCCCCATGCCTCCCTACCTGCCCTGGCCCCGTCTAGGGTCTGCAGCGGAGTGGATCTGCTGCTGCAGTTGCCTTGCGACAGCAGCCTCAAATGGCCCAGCATGGCATGATCTTTGCACCATCGCAGGGCCTTGTAAGCCAGCAGGAGGACACTAGTCCTGCTGTTGTAACAGGCCCATAGGATTGTGCCTCTGAACTCCCTGATGGGAAAACCGCCATCGTCTGCACAATCACTAGTCTAAAGATGCAGGTTCTCTCTGTCACCCCCCTGAGTTTACCAGTTCCCTGTGAGTGTTTTGGTGTCTTTGGCAATATTTCCCCCCATCTCAGAGGGTTGTGACATCTCTGCTAGCATATCTGAAAAAGAAAAAAATGGAGAAATTAGACATGTGTAATTTTTGTGTTAAATATTTATTTAGAATTAAACACTGTTAAAATGTTAATGCTCACAAATAGTTTCCTTGACTATTTGCCCCCATATGCCCCCAGTTACTCCCCTTCCCTGCCCAGTTACTCCCCCAATTCCACTGTCCACATTCTCATATATGATATGGGAAGGTTTAGAAAGAAAAACAAAACAAAACGGGCTACCATTAATTACCACATGGACCACATGGGCACACAACATTGTGCACTTTCCAAGATGGCTACAACTGACTCCAAAACTGATATCTGCAATCCTGCAGCAGTAGACGGCTCTGCTGCTATCACAATTTGCTATTTTTTATATATATAATCTAGAGCCCAAATAAAATGTAAGATGTTGATTGTTGATTAATCACAAGAGAGAGGGCTAAGAAGGCCCAGCCAGGTGACTGAAAAACGTGGAAACTCAACTACTATGACCTCAGCACTTAAATCTCACAGATTTGAAGATCGTTTTGACAGATACTTTCTCAATTTGATGGTTGAAATCTGTTTCTTGATCACTGATATTGCTGCTGTTTCCTTTTTTCCCCCTCCTTAATGCAGCTGGAGCTTTCTCAAAATGAGAGACCCATAGGAAGCTTATTTGCAGGAGGCAAGCTGGTTTCTACGTGGGTGAGACTGTTGTTGTGAGGACTCAAGAGAAAGAGAAGAAAATCTCTTGTTACTAAGCGTGGATCTGAGGGCCGTCGTCATGGGAGAAGCCAAAAAATTCCATAGAAGGAAGAATTATTCATCCTGCAGCCATGGCACCTCTGCTGTGATCTTGTCAGATCTTGTGAGAGAAAAATGAGCGAGTCTGGCCAGAATTTAAATAAAACTCACCCCAAGGTGAAATTATGCATAATGTCAGTGGAAGTAGGGTTGCCAACCCAGGCTCACTTTACAGCTTGACTTCTGTTTACGATACAGGGATGATTTCCCAGATAGGGATCACAAAAGATGCTGAAACTCCTCAGCTGCACAGTGTACTCTGGAACAATGCCAAGCAGCTGAATTACAGTTTGTCGGTATGTGTTGTGGGGGAACTCTTATTTTTTCATGAACCTGAAGATTCTCAATTCTGACTTCCTGCATCGCACATTGCAACGTGGGAAAGGTACGGTCTTAGGGTTTGTTTGTTTTTACTAGCAGCCCAATCCTGCCTAAGATCCACTGCCTAAGATTTCCCCCTAGGAGAGCCCCAGCGGCCCCATGGGCCTCCTCAGATGGGTGCCAGCAAAATGGCTGGCACAAATTTGGGGAGGCTGTTTAAGGTTGGCCAGGCACAGGATGAGGGATAGGATATTGGTGGAGCACACCGCCAATATCCCCACCCTCGTCCCTGCCTGGCCAGCCAATGGCCCCTCCCCTGCCATCCCAGCCCACCCTCCCCACGCCCTCCCACCACTCGGCACAAGACTTACCTGTGTCTGGTGGTGCGGCCTCCACCTGCAGGCAGAATGAGCGGTGCTGGCCTTGGCGCCGGCGCCGCTTACTTGCGCAGTGCTGCAAATGTGCATTTGTGACACCTTACTCTGGCGAAACTATAGTTCCGCCATGGTAAAGTTGTGCTGGATTATGCCATAGATCAATAGCTCTTGGACACAAGTTTCACCTTAGGGTTAATTCTATTTCCCCCTTTGCAATCTGAAGGCTGCTTTGACATGGCTTTCTTTTGTGCTGCTCCTGTAACATGTATAAATATTTTTTGCATTTTGATTTTGTTGTTGATATTATCATGTTGAGACCATTGTGGCTATTGTGAACTGCCTTGAGTGCCCCATATTAGAGCAGAAAGGTAGGATACAAGCCCTTTCGATCAACCAAAATGGTACAAGCATCAGGTGACCAAGCAGGAAGGCTAGGGTGTGGCAACGGTGGCATGGAAAGTAACCATATTATTAACCCATTCATCTATATGGAGCCTGTTTTGCACATGCTACCAGAACTGTGTGGGACTGGAGCATGCTGAAGTGACACCTATATCACCAAGGGCAGCCTTTGAGTCGGGTCCTACTATTACACCAAATAAGCCATCCCACTCTAAATGTAGATCTGATCCAACAGGAGTTGGAGACTGCACATGGTGCTGCCCACATTACTCCCTCGCATCAACCCAGTGCGCAGTCTCAGCCATGCCAGCCCAGATTGTCATTCAGCTTGGGAATGGAACACTGACTCATGCTCTGTGCTGCAATCAAAGTCATCTCTACATCCAAGTCTCCTGTGCAAGTCGATGAATTTCTCCATGTAGAATTTCTCCCATCATCACTTTCAGATTGTGAAATATTCTGAAATACTAAATAACAGAGGGAAGTTCTTAGCATGATTGCTTTCTGTATTCTAAGAGGAAAAATAACTTCATGTTTTGAGCCAAACTAGAAGACACTGTACGTTAAATGCATCATGCTTTAATTGGACTTAACGTTTCCTTTAGGTGATTAGTTTTCGACCAACATTGTGGTGCAAGAGTAGATGTTAAACCCTTTAATTCCATGTCATTTTTCCATCAAACACCCCCCCCCCAAGAACTGCTATGGGCCTCTGAAGATGCCATTTTCTGCAATGACCCATCAAGGGTCCATGGTAGCTTTGGGGCAGGAGGATTTTAAGTTGGAAAATAGCGTGCAAGTAAAAGGGTTACACACCCTCTATCTACACGCCAAGATGGTGTAGTGGTTTGGGAGTCGGACTTAGATCTGGAAGATCCAGGTTCAAATCCCCACTCAGCCACGAAGCTTCCTGGGTGACCTTGGGCCAGTCACTATCTCTCAGCCCCACCTACCTCACAGGGTTGTTGTGAGGACAAAAAGGAGGGGAGGAAATACGTACACCACTCTGAGCTCCTTGGAGGAAGGGCGGTATAAAAATGTGAAAAATAATAAATAAATATCTCTGCACTGTGTTTCCTGTGGCTGCAGTTTTAAAGTAAAAGTGTTACATTTCATGTACCATCAAGTTTGGCCCTTAGGTTAGGATCTTATGCTGAGGTAAAGCAACATTTTTCCAGAGCAATGATCCTTGACAGAAAGACCCACATGTGCAGTTTTATTGGAATCGGTTGATCTGCCACTGTGAAGATATAAAACAGATCTCGCATTATATTAGGTCAAAGCTGGACAATACCTTTCTCACATGATAGACTGCTCCTGTGCTTGTTTTTAATTTAGAAATAGTAGCCAAGGGGTGATGCTGATCCGGATCATGGCCAGGAAGAGGGGTGGTTTATGGCCCAATCCTATCTGGCGGTTTGCGGCAGCGGCACGGTAGTTCTGCCAGCGTGCACTGTCACAAAAGTGCCGTAAAGCGTTTTGCGACATCGCAGGGCCTTGCTGCACCAGTGGGGAGGCCAGAGCCTTCCCACTGGTGCCGACAGCCAGCTAGACGCCTGCTGGAGCAGGTACGTCCGCATGGGTGGAAGGTGGCGACGGGAGTGGACAGATCAGGCCTGGGAGGGGGAGGGATCGGCAGCGCCGGCACGGACCATATCCTATCCCCCTTCCCGTGCCCATATTCCACTGTGCTTGACTTCTGAGACCTGCAAGAGCACAAGGTGACAGCTCAGAGCACTCTGCTTAACAGGGGTGCAGAAAAAGGGAAGTCAGCCGTACTTCCGAAACAGCATTTCTGGAACCTGCAGAGCAATTCAGCTCGGGTTTGTCACCCCCGCTGCCCTTCTCTTGGCCTTGATGACAGCATTGCACTGTCCCTCCTCAGGCGATAGGAAATGGGTGGAAAACGAGGGACCAGGGAGGAAGGGAAGCCACACGAATCCCTGCACACTCTTCAGCTAGCAAAGCGACAGCAAGCACAAGGAAAGGGAAACGTTTCTGCAGAAATAAGCCAGGAATGGGAGAGTCAATGGAGAGTACATTTAAAGATAGCACAAAGCCTTGATAAGGGCTTTCAAAAACGTGATGCAGCGAACGGAACGGTAAAGCGGATTGGGAAGTGAACGCTGGGAACTATTTACAAAATGAAGCCATGAAACAGGCCAGACTTAGAGGGGGGATCGTGAAGAGGTCGCAGCAGGTGCTCTCCTAGCCAGCCAGATCCCAGATGTTGCAAGAACAGAAGCTGGTGACTGACAGCTCAGCCTCCTACTCGAATTGCTTTTCCGATTTCCTAAGAGTTGTGACGTGTGTGCTGATGCAATTACACTTGCCAAGTACACTTTCCCCTGTGGAGCAGCACTAGGGTGCTGTTCCCTGCTCTTGGGCTGATCAAATTGGGTTGATCAATAAAATGGGACCATCAGCTCTTCGGCTGATCAATAAAATAGGACCATAGGATTCGCCGTACGGGGCTTTCCTTGGTCCGGATCCCAGCAGAGCCATTTCAGCCACTTGGCAGTACAGGTTTACCACGCAGGGACCGCAGCACCCTGACAGCAGCACCAATGGCAGCTATTACTGGGGCTGGGGTGATGCCAACACTGGGAACCCAGCACCTGATCCTGTGATCCAAGTTATGATCAATGGATCAACCCAACTCAACTCCGACCCATGCTCTTCTAGACGCCCCTGCTTCAAAAGCAGACCACTCTTTGCTAGGACAGAGACCTGCAATTGAGGGCCCAGCCTGACTCCAGAAGGAATGGTCAGTCCTTACGTTGCACACCTTCCTCAACAGGTGTATACTACACATTTTTGGGTGAACCGCTCCTCCCTTCCGTTCATTCCCTTGAAACAGATTCATAATTAAGTCTGTAATTGTTCTGGAGATGTTATCATCTTGACAAATATAGAAACATGCTGTCCAGAGAGAGAAACTCTTACAATAAAAATTAATTACGTGCTACTCCTGTCCCACTCCCTGAGGAAGGGTAGGAAAGGCATTTTGATGAGGGGAGAGAAGCGGGAGTTTGACACGTAAACAGGGGGGGCCCTCTTGTCCCTGCAGGATGACAGCCAAGCTCCCCTTCACTCACACCACCACAGTATGCTCCCTTCCCCAAGCTTTTTATTCTATTTTTTCCTACCTACATATTGCATGGAGATACGATTTAAAAGGCCTACAGAATGGAACAGGAACAATAGGAGAGAACAAAGCCTGGTGCCGGGGTGTGTGTGTGTGTGTGTGTGTGTGTGTGTGTGTGTGTGTGTGTGTGTGTGTGTGTGTGTGTGTGTGTGTGTGTGTGTGTGTGTGTGTGTGTGTGTGTGTGTTTGCGTTTAGTCTCCGCATAACACAAGTTTTTCTTTTTTTTTAAGGACAAAAAGAGCAAGGCTTGACACTTGCTATGGCTGCTGCTGGACTCTTGTCCTGCAGAAGAATGAACTCCTCCTCCTGCCAACTGGGCAAAGAAAGAGGCAGCATTGTTCATGGTACTTTTTTTCGTACCAAAGAAAGAGGCAGCAGTTACAGTGGCAGATGCCTTACGATTAGCATTGGCAGAGTAACGGGATCTATTCGTGATGTGCCGATAAAGCTCCCCCATGCCTGAAATTCTCTCTTCCACAGTTCCACAGGTGGGGCCTGATGGGGGATGTGCTGAGGGCCCAACTCCACACAAGGGCGCACACCTGTGCCCGGCCAACCCTGGGGCAGCAATGGCAGGAGACCAAGCGACTGTGGGGGAGCAGCAGTAGCAGCAGACCCTCTTCTTTCGCCAGCAGACCCTCTTCTTTCGCCAGTGCCGTTTTACCATTCCCAGATCTTCTGGCCCTTGAAGCTGCGTCAATTGTTGATCCATTTCTCCTGTGTGTTCCCCATGGCCTCCCAGGATGCCTCTCCTCAGTGGGCTCTGGGCCCCCGATTGAGTTACTGGAAGGCAGTGGGAAGCAGTGGCAGCAGTCAACTGACCTCTTCTTTCCCCAGCACCATTTTACAAATTGTAACATTTTTACAAATTACACGCTGAGTAGCGTGCTGTCGGAGTGCCTTTTACGACTGGTGCTTTATGGCCAGCGGGAGAGGAGCAGCAACGTCGCAGGGTAAGTATGGGGTTGGGCCCTTCGTTTTAATAAAGACAATAAGAACATATACCGCTTTTTAACACAGTGGTTCACAAAGCAGTTTCCATAGTTTAATAAATAAATAAATAGTTCCCTTTCCCCAAAGAGAGAAAAAAAGAGACACCAGCAACAGCCACTGGGGTGAAAAGAGGCTCTCTCTCTCTCTCTCTCTCTCTCTCGCTCGCTCTCTCTCTCTCTGCTAAATACAGGAGGACATCACTTTAAAAGTACTCTTTTATGAGATGTGATATTATCTTGTTTTACAGTGGCAATGGATGGCAGGCCCTGAGCTTACTGGCAAAACTGAAGGGGCAATGCTGCCCATTTGATGTGACCCCACCCACTTTCCATGGTATGTCACACACACACACACACACACACACACACACACACCATGTTTCGGTCCTGGTGTACACTGAAAACTTCCCAAAGTGTCTTGCTTTATGAGTATTTTACGGCACTAGTTATGGAAGGGTAATTCTGACAAATCCACGTCCTCCATATCTTTTAATTAAATGTGACTTCACTTGTGCAATGGTTTTTTTTTAACTTCACTCAGGAATCAGACTACATCTGGTTTCCTGTTTGCTTCTGATCTTGTTGTTCTTTCAACGTTACTATAGAGATGTGCATGTGTTCATTATTATTATGACTAGCAATTTGTCTTTTATTGGAACATTCTGTCTTCTGTAGTTAGCAATTGCCTTTTTCAACATTCACCCAAATAACTGCATAAATCTGGGTACAAGCATTTGTCATCAGCCAAACCTGTATTTTTGCAGGGAACAGAGCAGTGCTTACTTTGACCTTCCAATGCACTCTGGGTTATTTGAATGTACCCACTGAATTCAGAGTTATTTATTTGCTCTAAGACAGGGGTTCTCGACTCCTTCCCAGCCAAGTACCACCTCTGGCATCACTCTCTTGCTGTGTACCACCAGAAATGACTGGCAATGACATCATCACCGGTTACTTCTGGGTTTTCAGGTTTTCGGAGGTCAGAAAACACAGGTAGGAGGCTCTGGGCGAGTGGGAGGGCCCTTCTCAGTGTTCCCGAGAGGTTTGGCCAAAGGCAGGAGCCTCTAGGGGTGAAAATGCACTGCCGAAAGTGCCGTGTCAGAGTGGGGTTCTGACGGTCCGGTGGTTCGAGTACCACCAGCAGTCGGCTGAAGTACCACTGGTGGTGCTAGTACCACTGGTTGAGAACCCCTGCTCTAAGGAAAAGATTGGTATTCTCTAAATCAGTGGTGGCCAACCTTTCAACATGAATGCTGGCCCTTTAATGGTTGTCTAGGTGAGGGCATTTCAGCAGGTGTAGCTGCTTTAGCAGCACCATCAGCAATTGCAGCTGCCCAGATTCTGTCTTCTACACAACTCTTAAGAACACAGTAGCCCTAATGGTGGAAGGTTGGCCACCCCTGCTCTAAATGGTCAGGCAGTGGAGAAGCACTAGGGAAAAGGCTGAACCCCCAGTGCGTAATGGTCCCAATCCAAGATTGACTGAAGCAGCAGCACTGGGGAGAGATTTAAACCCTCCTCCCCCATATTCTTTTCCCACTTGTATCATGCCTGTATTTTGTCCACTATGGGGCTAATAGCAGTCGGAGGGGGGCTTATACCTTCTCCCCAAGTACCACTGCTCTGATCAGACTTGGGCAACTCCCCCGTCCCGATGCTGCTGCTTTTACGTGAAACAAAAACGATTCAGGAGATCCAATCACAGCTCTTTCACTCTCATGTGAGACAAGAGAGGCTGATGCCAAGCAAGCCTATTCCTATCTGGAACAGAGGAGGCTGAAGTGCTGGCAAGGTTTCTGCTGAATGCAGGAGAATAAAATTGCGAGAAGATGAAGAAAGCCTCTGCCGCTCAATTTTGTGGGAGGCGGAATCTGAATTATGAGAGCTCTAACTAGTGTTATCAAGAACTAGCGAGACTGCCAAGTCCTTCCAAACAGCTGTGGCTGGTCTTTTAGAGTGATGCCAATTCGCTCCTGCAAAGGAATAATTTATGTTCGAATGAGGCTCATTAGGGGGTGGGGTGGGGAAGCCGACGAAAAGCGGGTTGGTTTGCCTCCAGCCTGACTCCAAACTGACATGGTGTCAACAACTGGCTTCCTCTTCCTTGCTGGGCACATGTCAAAGTGCTGATTTATCCTTTACCATTTGGGATCTGAATATCTGAAGAACCACCCAATTACGGTATTACCCCATGCATATGCCTTGAGAGGGGAGGTGCGTAGAGGGCTTTTGGGTGGTGGCACCACCTCGCTTCTGGAATCCTCTCCCCAGAGATGCCCACCTGGCATTTTCTTTGCTCAAAGCCAGGACCGTTTTCATTTTCCCAAGCTTTAAATGAACAATGATATTGATTTTATCTGTGGAGAACATATGCATGGGCTGTTTTATTTGCTGCTTCACTATTCTTCACTTCTTAATTCCATCTTTCTGACCTGCTGCCATGTGAGTGATTTTATACTTGATGATGTATTTCCACCATGTTTTTGTTTTTAACTAATCTTTCTTGTGCTGCCTAGGACATTCGTTTTTCATTGAGAAAGCAGGACACGTATCTTTGAAATTCGCCGCAAAAATGCATATAAAGCCGGAGCAAAGCTGTATCGGAAGTCGCTTGGGTAATAATCCCAGCAGTAGCAGTCTTCAAACGATGAAGGAGGGGGGAGGCACCTGGTGATGCTCCTCAAGAGTGTCAAGAAGAGGGCAGTGATGTAGACTGGTTAAGCAGGGACCATTTCTTTGTGCACAATATGGATGTTGGATACTGAAAAGAGATGGGGGGGTCAAACAAAGGGGAGTCTATCTATGGACTTAACTGAAGATCTGACAGAAGAAAAGCCTCCACTGCATGGAGGAATTGCTGAATCGTGGCTGACACCAATACCCAGCGAGGGATGCCAACGAGAACCCACACGGCGTCGTCATAGAGCAGCATGTCAGTCTGCAGGAACCCTAAGCACAGGAAGACGCACTGACATTCTGATAAGAGCTGGCATTTAATGCTCTTTTCAGAAGACATGCACTGCAATTGCCAAGTATTAATTAATCTCCACAATGCCCTTGAGAGCTCAGATGGGAAGGTAGATATTGTTATACGCACTTTAAAGATGGTGAAAGAGAAGGAGAAAGAGTTCACTTGACTTGCCCAAAGCCATTCAATATGTCAAGAGCAGAATTACAGCAGGACTTCAAGGCTCCCCAATGCCAAATCTTGTACTAATTTGTATAAAGGACAATAATGTTTGCTCTTATTTAACTTTACCATACCATCGCTCTTGACAGGCATTTACATTTCTCAGCACTCCTTACGATAAGGAAAGATCTTTAGCTCTACTGATAGAGTAGAGTTGCAAGAGAATTAGAAGGCATTTATGAAGAATATTGGGGAGGGGGTCTGGACACAATCTGTCCCTGCATGAGTGGGGTTGTCCCACTCAAAAACATTATTGTAGAATGAGAAAAGGGGCAAAAAAAAAATACAAAGGGGCTGGCAGACTTTCCCTATAATGAAAGGCTAGAGCATGGGGTGGGGTGGGTCTAGTTTAGAAACGAAAGAGGTGAGCATTGGTCTGTTCCCTGCAAATGTTCAGGTTTGGGTGGTGACAAATGCTTGTACCCAGATTTATGCATTTATTTGGGTGGACTGGTCAATGGCCTTACATCCAGATTGGGGGTGAGCTCGACTCTAAGGAGACAACGACAGTACCTTTCTGATTCTTCTTATGCGTCTCTAAGGGTTGCAGAGTCGTAGGAGGCAAAACTGAAGCTCCCAGGAAACAAAGACCAGATTAGTAGAGGTTTGAGAAAGACTGTCCTACATCTTGCAACAAATGAGCTTACAGTATTCATAAGAACATAAGAAGAGCATTGCTGGATCAGGCCAAGGGTCCATCTAGTTCATTCTGGTCACTCCCTTCTGCACATTTTCCAAGTCCATTATATCCTTTTTGAAGTATGGCAAACAGAACTGGACACAATATTCCAGAAGTGGCCGTATCATCGATTTGTACAAGGGCATAATAATATTGGCCGTTTTATTCTCAATCCCTTTTTTAATGACCCCGAGCATGGAATTGGCCTTCTTCACAGCCGTCGCACACTGGGTCGACACTTTTATCGACCTGTCCACCAGCACCCCAAGATCTCTCTCCTGATCCGTCACAGACAGCTCAGAACCCATTAGCGTGTATGTGAAGTTTTGGTTTCTTGTCCTAATGTGCATCACTTTACACTTACTTACATTGAAACGCATCTGCCATTTTGCTGCCCATTCTCCAGTTTGGAGAGATCCTTCTAGAGTTCTTCACAATCCCTTCTGATCTTCACCACCTGGGAAAGTTTAGTGTCATCCACAAACTCAGCCACCTCACTGCTTAACCCCAACTCCAGGTCATTTATGAACAAGTTGAAAAGCACCGGTCCCAAGTTTGGGGCACACCGCTTTTCACCTCTCGCCATTGTGAAAATTGCCCATTGACTCCCACTCGCTGTTTCCTGGTCTTCAACCAGTTCCTAATCCATAAGAGGACCTGCCCTCTTATTCCCTGACTGTGGCATTTTCTCAGGAGTCACACATAGGATATGGAGTAGGCGCTTGCTTGTATGAAAGTGGGAGTAGGTGGGGCTGACTTGGGACACTAGAAGGCCACACATCAGCATATCTGCAGAAATGGCCAGAAACAATCCTCTTACACAAGTACATATATGCACTGGAAGTAAACACACACACACACCCGCCCCAAACATTACGTTTTACATGGTAGGTTTTTGTGCCCTACAATGTTGTGCCCTTCAGGCTAGACTGTCCCCAAGTTAAATTATCATTCCCTTTGAAGGACTGGAATAAATTCTGGGGGGGGGGGGAATCTGTGACATTTCCCCAGTTGACACCCCTGCTAGGAAAAAGGGGGTGGCATGTGATAGGAGAAAAGACTAGCAGCCCAGAGCTGTGAGAAAAGGAAAAAAAACCCAGCAGAAATGAAGCAGTCAGAAAGTCATTTTGAAAATGTCTGCAAGTAACTTCGGCTCAATGCCAGGATGATGGGAAAGTATTTAAAGGCCCCAGAAGCACCATGTGATGAAGGAAATCCTCGGTTTGGGATACCAGTAACAGACACTTGGGCAAATGGAAGGTGGCAAAGAGCTGTGAGTCTTTCTGACACCCAATATTTGAAGGCAAAGAGGGCAGACTGGCACTCTCCATCTGCTTTGGTATTTGCTGTATTCAGAAGAGTCCCTCCGCCAAGCCACAGCTGCCTTCCTTCGCCTGCCAAGCCTGAAGTCTTCTGTTTTCCATATTTCTTGGGGCTCGCTGGACTTGGCCCAAGAAAGCCTCAGCAGAATCTGTCTCTGGGGAAAGAGCAGCCCTGCGAAAGGGCAATTAACGGCAGCATTTGTTTCCTCTGCTTAATTGGCGATACAGTCAGCAAAGAGAGGGTTACAGTGCAATGCAGAGGCTGGAAATGACTTCCCAGCACTGTCAGAAGATTCTCTCGCCATCACAGGCCCCACAATTCAGTCATTCATTCTGAAGAGCCAGGCTGTGTCCCACTCACATCAACAGACACCTCTATCCACTACTGGGCCCTGCTGGCAGTCTGCTGCATGTCATTATTAATTATTATTAACAGTATTTATATACCGCTTTTCAACAAAAAAAAAAGTTCACAAAGCGATTGACAGACAAAAATCAAATGATTAAATGGCTCCCTGTCCCAAAAGGGCTCACAATCTAAAAATAAAAATAAAAATGCAGAACGCCACCAGCAAACAGCCACCAGAAAGACACTGTGCTGGGATGAAGGGGGGGGGGGGGAGAGAGAGAAGTTACTCTCCCCCTGCTAAATATAAGAGGAGCACCACTTGAAAAAGTGCCTCTTGCACAGTCATCTGTCAGAAACTGCATGTCAGGCGCTGCCTGCCACCTATGCTAGGAGTGCTTTCTGGCCGGCTAAAAATGAATGAAATGAGTAGAGGCATCGCTGTTACTCTCCAACATTGACTGCTGCTGAACAGTCATTGGATGTCAAATGCTGGTATTGATTATCAAGCATGTGCTGAGTATTTGTGTGCCTGGAGAACTGTGAGGATGGCATTAGGTGCCACCAGTTTACTAACATCCCGCTAGGGACCTTGGAAGGAAGGTAGAAGCTGAAACACAGAGAAAGAGCACCTGTCATTGCTGTACTTTCAGACGCTCTTATGCCATACAGCGCAGAAGAGTTCCTTCTGCTTTCTGCTCCAGTGGCCCCACAACATCTCATAGGTCTCAGAAGATGCGGGGGGGGGGGGGGAGAGGCCTGTGCTGAAGACAATTCATGAAAAAGCTGACTGACGGATGCTAAGTATGTTGCCCTTGTCCACGCTTGAATGCAATGCTGCTACTGCAGCCACAGAGGAAAACTGACCTTTCTGTCTTTCTCCATATCTCATTAAAACACACACACACACACACACACACACACGCACGCACGCTACAGTACTGAACAGTTGGGGCACTATTGACAAACTTTGGCTTCCTTCTACTTTCTGATATCTGATCACAGGAGCAGGAAGCCCTGTGGCAGAAGGAGTTTGTTGGACATGAAATGAGGAGTTATGGAGGAGAGTTATGGAGAGGGGGAGCTAGGAGACAGGCAGGAGTCAGACAGTTCATTCATCTCTAAGTGCTACACACATGTATTATCTTGCAGGAGTCCTGACAACAAGCCTGTAAGGCCAATATTATCCCCATATTGCTGCTGGGGGAGACAGAGGCGGAGAGGGAGTGGCTGGCCTAAGGCCACCTAGTGAGACTTCATAGCGAAGAAGGTGAGATTCCCTAGAGAAGCCCTGATTGGTAGCTCAATCTCTTAATCGCTCACGGCCCAATACTAACAGTAGCACCGGCGGGAAGGCTGGGAAGTAGTGCAGGTGGCGGCGGCGGCCTTCCTACCAGCAAAGCAAGCAGGCAGTGTGTTGGCAGGAAGGCCAGCGGACTTCAGGAGGCCCACTAGAGCAGGTCAGTCTGGCACATGGGGTAGGGCAGGGCAGGGGAGGGGTGGAAAGGGGCAGGGGAGGGCAGAACGGGGAGAAGACGAGACGGGGAACAGGCGGATTTGGCCTAGGAGGGGGGCAGGACTTGTACCAGCAATATCACTTTGACCCATAGCAGCTGCTGGGGCTTACTCCGGGGAGACCTCCAGCAACCAAAACTCCCCCGGGGGGATGCAGCGGAGGCCACACCAGTGCCACTGCATCGCCATGCAGGGGCTTAGGTAGGATTGGGCGGCTAGTCTCTTGTTCACACCAACTCTTGCGTAATTTATTAACTCATTAACACACACAGCCTCTGTGAGGGTGAATGGAGCCGAGTAAAGTTGGGGAGAGGAGAGGGCCAAGAGTGGGGGGTGGGCGGAAGCAGACTTTGCAGCAGATTCAAAGCCTAAGCTGCCGGAAAAGTGAAAAACGGGGAAGCTTGTGGAGTTGGAAACGTACAAGCGCAGCGTGAGCGGACCCCTGGGGGCAGCAGGGGGAGCCAACTTGCCTTCCATCTCACCACGTCCCCTCGGAGCGCCCTCCACAGGTCACACTGCTTCTCCTTCAGAGTGAAAACAGTAGGCCTCAGTGGTACAGGGACGAGTGAAGCAGGAAGGGCGGAAGCAAGAGATCAAGGCGGCATCGCGTTGGTATGAGTGCCAACATTCCTGGGCAGAAGAGATCGTCTCCCACGAGCTGCTCAGTGCCAACAAGTGGACGGCTACTGAGACCCCACTGAAGGAGAAGGGAGAAGGGTCAGTGTGTGTCTGTGCACGTTTGCGCATGAGAGAGAGCATGGCTCATATGTTGTGACTTTTCCGACTGGGTCTCAGTTTCCCAGTGCTTCCCTCAGTCACACAGCACAGGGAAGTGCTGCTATTTAAACAAGCCAGTTGTTAATAAATGCAGCCTTTTAGCCCTAATTGGAGACGAACCACTAGCCTGCAAACCTCCCAGAGCTCTTCAATTATAGATAGAGCTCCAGTCAGAACTGCTGGGGATGGCTGAGTGATTTCCTGAGTAACGGCAGAGCTCCCTTTTCTGAGTGCTGCATTAATTGCTCCATCAGGCCGGCATCACAGAGCACTCAGACAAGATGAGGAGCAGCTACTCGTAAGAAGCAAGTGCGACTCAAGGCTGGGCACTGGGGGTCAGTTGGTGACCACCTCCATGGATGAACTTCAGCGGCCCAGTTCACAGGGGCAAACACTAGCAGGAGGAGGTGAATGCATTGGGAATCCACTGCAGTCTTTTTCAGGCCAAAGTCGGTGAATGCTCTGGAAGTGCCAGCCCTTAACTCCTCAACTGGCAAGGTGAAAAATAATTGCTAGGAGGGGGAGTTGCGGTGTGTGTATTTTCTCATCCTTGCACCAGTGGCAGCTGCCTACTTCTAGTGAACAAATGGAAAGTAAAATGCTGTACACCCATGTACTGCAGAGACCTTCAGTCAGGGTCGGCCCATCCATGAGACCAACTGAAGCGGTCGCTTAAGGCAGCAGATGGGGGCGGGGTCCCATCTCTGTCTCCCTGCCTGCCTCCATTGCCTTCACCTTCCACTGCCTGGATTGGAAAAGGAAGAGGGGGGGCAGAGAGGAAGAGGAAATGTGGAGGGCAGGAGAGTGCTGAGCTACATTGGAGAGTAGAGGGAGCAGAGATGGCATGTCATTAGGTAAGGGAGGAGTCACTGGCGTCGCTCGAGGTGGGGTGGAAAGCTAAGTTCTGCAGCTTTCCACCCCACTGTTACTCTCCGCCCCCTCGTCATAGGAGCCCGTCAGCGGAGAGAAAGCAACGCGCAGGGAATCTTTAGCTGGTTTAAGCCAGGAGGTGGGTTGGGCTGGGAAGAGGGATAGGATCTCAGCATGCGATAGTACTACCATGATCATCCCCCAGACTGCCTCTGGCCAACCCGTTCCTATTCTCCCAACCCCCCCTGCCACCAATGTACCTGCTCCAGGGGGCACTGCTGCCGGCACAGGGTTACCTCCTCCAGTGCTGTCAGTAGCGAGCCGCAGAATGACGGACTGGCTGCGGGGCCAGCGGTCCCAGCTTCACGCTGGTGGGTTGCAAGATCCACCAGCATAGGATTGGGCTGTAAGAGTATGAAATGCTAAACATACACCATCCTTGTAAAAATGATGAAAGGGTGTAATTTGCTCCGTTACACCAGAAGATAGTTTCTAGTTGGGCCCACTGATCATTCCATATTCCACCCTCTGAAAGAAAGAAAGAAAGAAAGAAAGAAAGAAAGAAAGAAAGAAAGAAAGAAAGAAAGAAAGAAAGAAAGAAAGAAAGAAAGAAAGAAAGAAAAGTCAAGTCATGTGAATTTGAACAGTTAAATAGACAAGCTTGAAAAAGCAAATTTGTGGTATAAGTGATAACCAGGTCAAAGCAATCTTGTTGTAAACAAAGAGACTTGGCCTCCAAAGAATAGTGAATATTTGCAGAGTTGGTGCAAAGTGTGTTTCCCAAATGAAGGCAATGAAAGAACTGAGGCGCATCTAATTAAAAATGCATATCAAGGCATAAAAAGACAATATAAGGTAAACAAACCACAGAGATTGGAGTTGTTTGCAATCAATGTGGAGACCATTTCCATGTAATGCAACTGTCCAGTGCGAGGATTGCTGTGCGACGTACAATTAAAGCAAACATTTTACAGAATGATTGCTTTTGGTGAAACTGCAAAGACACATATTTGTGTGCATTCAGAGAGAAGGCAGAAGTGATGAAGTTGATGATGATGAAGGTGATGGTGGCAATGACAAAGTGATGTTCCAAACGTACATTTCCACAAACTTAGTTTAGCATAATCTGCACAAACATATTCAAAAAGCTAATTTGAGCTTGGACTTTTTAATCGGTACAAAGTGGTCCCATGTGGCGAAGCCAGACTGCATATTTGCGTAAGAGCAGGTGCCATGCAGAGATGTTTGCAACACTAGAACAGGAAGTTCTTGATGTAGCTTGATGTAAGAAAAATTGACAACTGAAAAACTTAGCTCCTGAGCAGGTTATGGAAGAGGATTGCAAAACCAATTTGTTAAGGACTTGAGGAACATGTCTAGCAGTCACAGATGATCCAGTAACATACAACCTGGCATGCCCAAGCTCATGCAAGTATCATTACCATCACCACCAAGTATCCCATCATTACCAAGAAAGCAAACACTGTACATGGCTGGGATGGTGCAATTAATTATTATCAGGTCAGCCAATTAATCATTATCAGGTCTGCAGTAATTGCGCAGGCGCAGCCTCTCTAGGGACATCTCTGGCCAGCAAACAGAAGGCTGCCTCCGGCCTCGGCAGCACGAAAAAGGTTGGGTAAGTGGTGCTGCCGCGCTGCCGGCTCGTGCATCCCCCTGGCGCATGTCGCCATGCGTTCTGGGGTGCCCACAAGCTGGGGAGGGTTGCACAAATTGTGCAACCCCCCCCCAGGCTCGTAGACGCCCTGGAACACATGGCGACATGAGCGGAAGCGCCGGAATGCACGGAAGCGCCAACTCATACACCCCCCCAGCTCGTGTACCCCTAATGATGCCACTGCCATCAAGAACCTTGTTAACTCCTACTTGTGTGGCCCTGGCAGGAGTATGGAAGGGCTATAACATGACATAGCCCCTGAAACATCTTTATTGCTGGACAATAGTCTCCTGCTTGGTGACTTCCCCTCCCTTTAGCCATTCTCTTCACCACGCAGTCCTGATTATACCAGCACAAAACACTTCTGGAGAGAATCTCATTGACTCCTTTTCTGTTCAGCTCCTCCTCCCTCTCCCCATTACAGCTGACCTTCTGCTTCGTAGCTTCCTTGGTTTGTGTTCTATGAAACTCCAGTAGTGGAGATGTCGTCATCAGGGACTGCTTGTGAGCTCTGGCTTAAGGCTTCATTCTTAATTGTCCTATCCCTCCTTAAATCTATGGGTCTGGGTTCTCAAAATACTGGAGCATATTATTTACACCTTAGGACCCAGCTCCTGATGAGCCTCAGGGATGATGGATGTAGTATGGCGGCACCTTTAAATGTCTCCATGTCCGGCTCATGTGAACTCGCTCCCCCAAGCAGATGGTGGTGTTTTCTCTACACCTTCTTTATTTTGGCTTTGACAAATCACCTGCCCTGCATGGTGAACTGCTGCGCATGAATGGGTCATGATGCGCTGATAGCGACCATGTGGAGCTCTTTTAAGCAGCTCCCATGTAGCACTGAAACATGTGCACCTGTCCTTGGTGAGCCTCTGACTCATGTGAAGCTACCAACAATAACTGGAAACGAGAAAATGAAGGGGGCATTGTAAGACCCAGCCATGTCCCCTTTCAAAATGGGCCTCCACTTGTTCAGGGCACAGTACATCTCCAAGGCATTCACATGTCCCATGTGCTTGTCCCATGTGCTTGCAAAGACATTTGGTTAACTTCAAGAGAGCCCTGGGCACTTCTGTGAAAGAGAGTGCATTGTCATGGTCACACAAAAAGGAATATATGCCTAGCAGCCCAGTATCCTTGTGGTAGAGAAACCCGGCTTGTCCCCAACTGGCTGTCAGCAGCAGTCATGAGCTGCCCTATTTCCGGCCACGCCAAGGCACACTGCTGGCCTTTGACCTATAGAACTGTTTATACAACTAACACATCCTGTAACATTCGCCAACATCTGCATTTTCTTCACAGGGATTTGCAGAGACAAGAGTCCCAGGGATTTGGAGAGCACCTGAGTCACTTTGAAGTTAGAGAAACATTATCCAGCTTTTGCAAAGATGCAGAGGAATAAATGCCTTTATCTGACATAATTTACACTGTGGTTGTTAGGGCACAATCCGGTCTAAAAGACATGCCGACGGAATGCCTGCCATAAAGTGCTTTACAACAGTGTGAGTTCTAGATGTGCCAGTGGCTACAGGGATATCTGGCAGAGCAGGTGAGTCCAGTGCAGAGGTTGAACGGGGCGGGGGGATGGTGGCGATGGGGCGGACTGTGGGCAGATTGGGCCCGGGAGAGAGCAGGATTGGCAGCACCAAAGCATGCTGTATCCAAACCCCCTTCCCCGGCCTGATCGGCCTGCATGGATCAACGCGGACTATAGAGCTGGTGCCAGGGATGTATCTAAGTAACTAGGTCACAGGTGCGAGTACAAGTACGAGTAATTTTTGCACAAGTACGAGTCCAAGTACGAGTCAGTGCCAAAAATTTTGGGCGAGTACGAGTCAAGTACAGGTCCTTTTGTGCACGAGTATGAGTCGAGTACGAGTCATTTTTGCACGAGTGCGAGTCGAGTGCGAGTAAGGCCAAAACTGCAAGTCACGAGTCGCGAGTCAAGTCACTTTGGGGAAAATGGCTTTCCCCCCTAAAAATGGGGTGTGTGAACCTCTGAGGCTTCTAAAGCACCCACTTGGCTTCCTTATGCCCTTCCCCTCACCTCTTAGTCTTGTCACCACCCATCCGACTTGGGAAAAAACAAGCATACTCGTGTCTACATTCAATCCATTTATTATTCACACAAACCTCTGTGCTGTTCCCTCTCGAGGAAGAAGCCTCCTGACCACCCCACAGCATCAGTGCAAGTGGCAAGGGTTAGGACTGGGGCAGTAGAGAAGCTGTGGTAGGGAGCTTCCTGCTGGGTCTTTCTGATCTACCCAGCATTTATTCCTGATTTTCACTCAATCACCCCAACTCTCTCTCTCTCTCTCTCTCTCTCTCTCTCTCTCTCTCTCTCTCTCTCTCTCTCAGACACAGACACAGGTAGATGTGCTCTGCAAAATTAATCCTTGCCACCATGGTGTTTATTCTGCCGAGTGCCACAAAGCTGGGAAACCTGCCTAAAAAAAACACATTCCTCAAATTCTAGATCAGCCATTGCATCCTGAAGCAAGAGATGTTCCCCTCACAAAAAGAAGTACTGCTTAGAAAAAGGAAAAACAACAACAAGCTCTCTGGCAACTCAGATCACACACATGCACATACACACACGCAAGTCTACAGTAAAAGAATGAGTTCCCAACAAACTCCACTATCTTTACAGCTCTTATTAAAAGTGCTGTAGATTTTGAAGGAACACACCTCTGTCTTTTCTCCTCTCGGGTTCTTAAGAAGGATGAGGACTTGTCTGAAGGCACTGCCAAGACTCCCAGGCCACCAAGGGTGGCAGAATAAAAACAGCAAATCCACCACACCATATATAGCTGGTGGGACCCCCAGAAATTCTCTAACATTGTGCCTGCCCTTTTCTTCAACACATTTTGGGGTTAACTGTGTTGCCTCCAGTGTTCTATTCTGCTCTGTAGACTTAATTAATCACACAATTCAATCTGAAGGGGGGGGACACATTTTGTCAGATAAGTCAGAAGGAAAGCAATGCATCATTCAAGTAGATGCTGCAGAAAAGCAGCAGCTATTTTAAAACCTTGAGTAGTTTGGCTAAATAATATCACCAGAATTATTCATCATCTCCCACCCCACTTTCTCACAGCAGTTTCTTCTCCCTCTCGCACAACACCAGAACCAGGGGACATGCACTAAAATTGAGTGGAGGGAGAGTTAGAACAGACAAAAGAAAATATTTCTTTACCCAGCGTGTGATTCATCTGTGGAACTCCTTGCCACAGGATGTGGTGATGGCATCTGGCCTAGATGCCTTTAAAGGGGGTTTGGACGGATTCATGGAGGAAAAGACCATCACAGGTTACAAGCCATAAGCAACCTCCTGGTTTTAGTGGTGGGTTTTCTCTGTGCCAGGTGCAAGGGAGTGTCAACGGGAAACAGGTTATCTTGTTGTCTTGTGTGCTCCCTGAGGCATCTGGTGGGGCCACTGTGTGATACAGGAAGCTGGACTAGATGGGCTTTTGGCCTGATCCAGCAGGGCTCTTCTTATGTTCTTATGTTCAGTTTGTGAAGAGAAAATTCTTCCTTGGTTGCCTTATAGATCGGACATAAAACTCAAGTTAACTCATCCATGAACAATTCTGATGTGCATGTGGATATTTCAAAGATCACTGGAGCTGTTTGGACCCTTTTTCTTCCAAGACCCCACCTCAGCTCAACATGTTAGAAAGGGGGGGGGGGAGGAGAGAAAGCAGAACATACAGGAGCCAGGATGGTGTAGTGCAGGGGTGGGGAACCTTTTCCCTGGCGAGGGCCGTTTTAAATATTAGAAATTTGCTTGAGGGCCGGCCATAAGGCTGGGCGCCATGTTTATTTATCTAATTAATTTTTGCCCCCGCCCCCCATCGGCCTCCGGAGGCTCCGCACTCACCGTCCGAAGCCGCCGCCGGGTCCGCGCGTCACCTCTGGCATACCATGCCGATGAGGGCAAGAGCTTGCCCTCATCGGCGTGGTATGCATGTGCGAAATGGCCATCGGCCTGGTGAGAAGGGGTCGAGGCGGCGGCTGGGGAGGACATGCAAAGGCCCTCTCCTGGCCTCCGGAGGTGACGCGCGGACCCGGCGAAGCCTCCATGGGCCGGTTGGGCGGCCTCCCGGCAATCTCTCCGGGGGCCGGACCGGATGGCCTTGGGGGCCTGATCCGGCCCTGGGGCCGGAGGTTCCCCACCGCTGGTGTAGTGGTTTGGGAGTTGGACTTAGACCTGGAAGATCCAGGTTCAAATCCCTGCTCAGCCACGAAGCTTCCTGGGTGACCTTGGGCCAGCCACTGTCTCTCAGCCCCACCTACCTCACAGGGTTATTGTAAGGACAAAAGGAGGGGAGAAAATATGTACATCACTCTGAGCTCCTTGGAGGAAGGGCGGTATAAAAATGTGAAAAATAATAAAATAATAAATTACATTCCTTGTTCAAACTTCAGCTCATTCAACTGGATTCTCTCTTTCCTGCCTGCAGTTCAATCAATGGGGGGGGGGGGGTTTGCAGAGGAATAGTAAATATCTGAGGGTGGTAAACTTTACCTTCCAATCAATCAGAACTATATGATTTTTGATATAAAGCTTTCATTTCACCCTTTTGCCCCTAGTACTAGTAAGAAAAGAGAAAATCAAGTTATTACACATTCCACATGCTCTCACACTGAAGTGGGTTGTTGTGTTTGTGTAAAGCGCAGGGATGGATTTTAAAAGCCAAAGTTGCATAGGTCACTTTTTGTGAAACATCTGAAGCATCATTAAATCACTGGGTGATACTGTTAAATGCATGGGTGCTAAAATTCCCTTGTTTCATATAAGGTCAGATCAGATCATTCTTCCCTGCATTCTTTGTGAGGCTCACAGGGGGGCTGGGCGCTGAAGAAATTACAACCACACATACCTCAACTCTTTCACTCACGCACACATGCTCACAGTGAGAGATCACACACTCACTCATCAGCTGCTGCTGCAACAGTCTAATAATAAATATAGATAGGAGTATGTTATTGATCATCACCAGATCAGATGATATTGTTGAAGAATTTCTCCTCTGGAACAAACAAGGCAAGCTGCAATAGATGATGCATGTAATGTAACTCACTTCACGGAGCAACCGAGCAACCGGAGAGGGAAAAGGCAGGAAGCTGGCCGCTTTTTTAAAAACCAGACCCGACTCCCTCCACCTCCAACAGCCAAATATATATATATATATATATATATATATATATATATATATATTATATATATATATATATATAAGTAACTAACTAACCAATTAAGCAGCCACACTGAAATGCGGGGCAGGGTGGGGGATGCTGATCATTCGCACACAATAGGCAGCAGCTTCCTTCACTGATTACTCTCCCCATGAGCAAACAAATGCAAATTTGGGCAGACGGAGCAGGAACAGACAAGGGGGCTGGGAAAAAAAGCAAAGCACGCAGCTTTTGTTGACTCCGCTCCGGCCATTTGGCTGTTAAAGAAACATGACTCAAAAAGGCAAGTCATTACACCCAAGAGTACCGAGTTAAGCGAGTAAGTGCTTTCCACAAGTAAGAGTAAATGCGAGTCCCTGGGGGTGCAAGTCAAAGTCAAGTCAAGTAAATTTACATGCTACTCGAGAGCAAGTAACGAGTGACGGAAAAACCGACTCGAGTTCCGAGTACTTCACTCGAGTTCTCCATCACTGGCTGGTGCAGGTCTGAGTTGACCCATTGCAACTTCTGGGGCTTACCGCGGGGCAAGGGAACAAATGTCCCCTTACCACGAGGAGACCTCCAGCATGCAAAACTTCCCCACGGAATGCAGCGCATCCCGCACCGACACCACTGCATCGCCGCGCGGGAGTTTAGTTAGGATTGGGCTGCCCAATTAAACAACAACAGCCAATGCTGTGATTATACATTGCCTTAGCGAAAGTCATTATTTTAGTGTGTCTGAAGAAAGGATAGTCCCTGTAGGTTTCTTCAGTGTTCTTGCCCATTTATTAGGAAAAAGGACAAACACATTATAATAAAGAATGATCCCTGCAAGTTTTCTTTGGAAGCACCTAGGGCTGCTGTGAAATTTTAAGGTCATAATTTCAAGTAACATATGGAGTTTCAGAAGCTTTTCTGACATTCTGGGGCTAATACAATTGCTTTGACCTCATTTTCTTCACTATCTTCCAACACTGGTTGCAATCTGTAATTTCCACCATGCCTTCTCCTCCGCTTTTGTCACAGGATTTCCCTGGGATACCTTGGGGCTACAGTTGGTTGGTTTGCACTAGTGCTCACCCCCCAAAACTCTAATTCCCATCATGCTGTGCCCTTTCACACTGAGGTCGCAGACCTATCGAGGTTGAAACACCAGAACAAAACCATCAATACTGAACCTCTTAGGAACTGCAGCCATTTGACAAGACCAAAAATAGAAAAAAGCCATTTCCAGAGTCTTTGGATGGTCCCTGCTGGCTCAAGAAGCAGAGCAAGATGGACTGTTAGTCCAATGCATTATTATTCCTCTTCTCGGTTGGTAAATGTAGATCTCCTTCTCTGTGACATTCACAGTTTTCCTGCTTCAACGTTTCCAGCCTTCTTCCCCTGTATTGCATATCAAGACCACTTCCTTTGACCTTGGTGGGTTTGGCTACTTTTATTAATTAGAGGCGAATCTTCTCCTGCCCTCTGCTTAGCCTTCTGTTTGTATCCATTTACCTCTGCTTGTTTTACAACCACCTGAAAACACATGATGACAGGGTGTAGAAACAGCTTAGCTGGTAAGGGCTAGATGGCCATCAAAATGCCATGTTAGTAACGCAGGTGCTGCTGAGTGAGGAATTGGCTCAGACACCCCGGCTCCTGGAACAGAACATGTTCCACTTGCAGTACTGCCTCTGCCAACTGGGCTGGAAGAAGTGCACCAATCCGATTGGCTGGTGGCCCACCAGTGGCATCGGGGTCTGTTCCCCCATTCTTTGGACTGGGAGCCGTTAGAAAGGTAGGGTCAGAACTCTGAGTATTTAGATTACCTGGTGCCCTCCTGCTTGGAATTCTGTACTGTATGGGGGAAGGCGAGAGAATAATATGAGAAAAACCATTTAGAAAAGTTGATTAAAGAGCACTTTGTTATCCCCTTTGATTTTGGAATGTATTGGTTTTTTCAAGGTAAATGCTTTTTCAGTAACTGAGAGTCCTGGGGGGACCACATTAAGCACTCATGGTTTTATGATGGCTTGTGGGAAGATTGTGCAATGGAAAACAAATGCAGTTGGAGTGGCCTTTGCAGGATTGTGTGAATAAGCCCAAAGACCTTGTGACTCACAGTCTGATTCTAAAGGGGTTTATTCCAAAGTAAGTTCCACCACTGAATTCATTGGAGCTTATGTCTCAAGTAAGCATGCGCAGGACTGCAGCCTCAGGATCCCACCTAGAGCATCCCACCCTCAACCCCTTGCAAGAACTTATTGTGTTGTAGTAGAAAGAACTGGAGATCATACAAACTGGGTGAGTAGGTGGGGCAAACTGCTGCTTTTAGAAGATCTGGCACACCGGTGAGTTCCATCTAAAAAGGACTGAGAGATCAGTGCTATAGGACAAAGCCAGGAAAGGACGACTAAATCTTATCAAAGAAACACATTTTTCAGTGCAATCTTATACATGTCTACTCAAAAGTAAGTCCCATTGTGTTCAATGGGGCTTACTCCCAGGAAAGTGTTATAGGATTGCAGCCTTATAGACCTGTGCAGTAGACCTGTGCTATTCAACAAGAGAAATGATGCACTCTTCCTTCCTCCTGGATAGTCAATCATGTGCCTCCCTGTCCCCACTGCCAAACTCAGCCATAGTACTCTCTCGATGCAATGAGATGCATCCCCATCTGGGGACACCAGCTGTGACAAGCAACTAGTGGTTCATGGCAAGGGTTGGCCTGGGACCCAGCTTTGTAAAAGAGAATACATCGGATGCATAACATTTGTGGAAAATAAATTGTTCTGTTTCTAGAAAACCCAGTGTGGTGGGGGGGGGTGTTGAGAAAATGTAAAGATAGTTTTCGTAAGGTCATTTTCCTTTTTGATGGAAAAAAAAGTACCCTGTGATGTTTGCTGTGTATTGAATATGCACAGTGCTACATTTCAAAGCACTTTTGTTGCCATATTGTACAAGGTGCAGTATTAATCACACCGTACAATGGAAAAGGTATAATTTCATCCTGCCTTCACTATGCAAGAAAAAATTATTCACTAATAGCTCTTTTGAATGTGAAATTATTATATTTATATGCCCTGAATGCTAATGTCTATATTTCCTGTATATCCACTATAATAGATGAACACATTGATTAACATGTGTTATATAGTGTTAAACCCTGGACCAGTCACAAATCGGATTTGTCAGTCGGAAGTCAGAGTTGGAAAAAGGTTAAACAAAACCAGCCCCATACATCTCAACATGCAGATAGCCTTTGGAGATAACATGATTTTAATTACATGTGCTGGAACTTGGCCAAGGAAATGGCCTTGAAAGCAAGTGAGAAAGTGAGCAGACTGTTTGCAGGATGGCCTGTCACTGAAAACACCAGGAGGAACAGCACCTTTTCATATATCCTCTCATTGATTGTCCCCAGTCAGCCTGTCACTTTCTGGGTGGTTCCCCCCCCCCCATCAACGTTTGTACCCTGCTAAAATCACTTCCATACTGATCTATGTTTGTGTTTGGACAACTGTTTTACGATACCCCTCATCCTGGGCATTTACCCATCTTTCCTCCATCACTATTGAATTTGCACCTGATTCCCTGTTCACCACAGACAGTTTTTTGGCCTGTTAACTCATGTCACATGGAAAGCAAGAGGTGGGAAAGCACACGGCTGAGGGTTGCCCCCAACCACCAGGAGGAATGGGCAACGGAAGGCTTCCTCACAGCCCCACTCGGTAGTCAATCCCTCTCTAACTCTCACCAGCAATTCTAAGAAAACGGAACAGGCGGCTGCTACCTGACTTGAGCTGGGCAAGCCGCAAATCTTGGCTTCTATGTTTTCAGAATCAACCAGTTAATAAGGGAGTATTAGGTATCCTCAACCTGGAATTGTTTTCTGCTGCAGCCCAATTCTGTGTTCTGGTTTGGTGGCTTCAACCTTCTTCGGAGCATCCATGGACTGAGCACATTGTGAGGAGCTGCCCACTTGGAGCTTTGATCAGGCATCATGTTCCTGTGAAACAGTTCAGGATTGCTGTGAGTTAGCTCAAGGCCCCGAAAGGAATTACAAAACATAGTCTTAAGAGAGAAGAGAGATCTACATAGAATCTTTATTCCATTTTGAAAATTTTAGCATGGCCATGGGTCCCAGCAATAAGCGGATTGGAATCTGATTAGCTGGAACACCGGGCAAAGGACTGAGCATAGTCTTATACCTATACATTTTACATATTCATGAAGGGTGGTACAATCCAAAATTACAATAGGACAAACAGTTTACGTGCCATTAGAGACAAAACCCAAGCAAAATCCCTCCTCCCCTTGGAATACGTCCTTTGTCTTTAGCTAACCCTAACAAACAGGATGAGGGTCTGTGTGATGTTCCTGTAACAGGATTTCTCAGGCAAAGCCAAAGCATGCCCCCTTATGACATGAGTTATGGATGTTTTCACATAGGGGCCTGTTATCTGGGTACACACTCTTCCTGCATCCATCTCCTTTGTCCTTTTCACAAACAGGAAAAGGGGAGTCAAGAATGCACTTTCAGTAAACTTGTAATTCCAAATGGAAAGGGTTCACCCATAAGTCAAAAAAATGGAGTGAGGCCTAGCTTGACTAGAAGCCTGTTAATAGAAGAAAAGGGGGGAAAGTTTCCACTTTAAAACTGGATGGGAACAACTTCCCTCCTTTGGAAACTTTTTCCAACTTTTCTTTCCAACATGGATGTCTACCTAAGCTAGCCAGACTACTTTTAGCAAGGAAGCTCACTTCCAATACTTACATAAAACAATACGATTAAACCTGCAGTAAATACAACCTTGACCTGAATTACAACACAACTTGTCCAATACAACTTTCATAGACAATTTCCCATTCCATTTCCTATTTCTACATTCTGAAACCACTTTGACACATACATACTAAGCCAAAAGAATTTGAATATTGTAACCAATCAAATTCATTGATCCCAATAACTGGAATTAGACTTATTCCTTCTTAACTGTGCACTAGACCAGTGTCCATATTAAAAGTGCAACTTTTCTTGTATCCTATGTACTTCCTATAAAGAAACTCAGTGTAACACCTTTCAAGGGATTAGAAACAGAACCTAACAAGCCCTTACAGAAAAACTGGAGAATCAGCTGAAGGAGTTAGCTTTCAGACAGGAAGGGACAGGATCCCCTTACTTTAACTCAGGGTATAAGGCATCTAGCAAAAAGTCAGTGTTAGCTCAAAACTCTCACTCAACCATTCACTCTTAGCCAAACTAACTCAAACCATAAGGAAAGCAGCCTGTACTGTTCTGCATTCTTACACTCAGAGACATTTCTACAGCTAGCACAGGTACCACTTCAAAACAGAATTAGAACCCATTGTCCAATTCATATTAAAGCAAACAAAGCAGGTTCCAGACAGCACGTGTTCTTGGGCTGCACTTGAACTTGAATCTTGAACACAAGACACTATCCTTTCAGCTAAACAGATTCATACAAGGAAGTCATGAATCACATGACTTGGTGAGGCTCATACAAAGACAGTGTATGAATCACAGAATAACTGTCTCTTTAATAACAACTTCAAATTGTCCCTCCTTTTGTATATTAGGAACAAGCCATTGTTCTCCAAAATATATTAAGAAAGGTGCTTTGAGATTAAACACAATATATTAGAACCCTCCTTATCGAGAGAGCTAGAATTGTCCTTCCCTTGGATATCCTGTATGTTGGGAGGAAATGTTTCTTCCTTACTCACCACCTAGAATTAAACATCTGAAAAACACTATCTCTAGTTTACAAAAACCGTTTTTCCTAAAACAATATAACATTGCAGATATATAACTATAAACCTCCCAAGGTAAACCATTTATAAACTGTTCACAACTTTTTTCCAAGATCAACTCCCAAAGCTTCTTAACCATCACTACTACCGTTTTGCTCAGACTGTCTCTGTAATAAAAGGTCTGTAATACAGGCACTCAGTGGGCTTGCTCAGAACCCAATCTCTTAGGTGTTCATGCAAGAAGTCTCTATGTCCTGAAAGAAAAGAAATGTCTGAACAATAGTTCAGGCTTTGATCCAACTTGGACCAATGTTGTGCTGGTCTTAGTTGAACTGATTTGGGACTGTCAGAGTTTAGCTGTGACAATCTCTTAAAACAACACAAAGTGTACAACTCCAAAAGACATGAGTCAGACTCTAAAAGACACATGTCCACTTGGCATGAGAGCCTAGAATCCAGACAGGCTTAGCAACCTCTGGGGTGCATGGGTACAAAACATCAATCTGTGCTGCTCTTCCATTGTTTAATATGCATTGCCATTCTGACACCAAGGCAATATCATTGAATCCTGGGCTGGCTTAATCTCTTATCCATATTGGTTCTCCAACAACAAACAACATTCTGGGACACACGATCCTCTTTCACAAATCTGGGGGTTCCTTCCCTAGTGACCCCATGGGATCCATCCCTGGTGGTGCTTACAATGAAAAATTCCTAGAAACACAACTAATTAGTTTAATTTCAGCCATTACGTGTTTTGGCTTTTCAGGCTTTTGAAAGATAACCATATACTTCTCGCTTCCAGTTGCAGGGCTGGAATAGACCTGTCAAAATGATCAAAAAGTTAAATCTATGTTGCCAGTAATACCTTAGCTCTTCTGTCCTCTCATTTCTTTAACAGACCACTTAAAATGTGATGGCAAACACAAGCCTATAAAGATTTAACTGAACATAAAAGGAAAACACATGATAACATTTTGTTGTTGTTGTTTTTTACACAAAACTAGTCAATTTAGGCAAGCCACTGGTCCAGAGCTGAACGATGGGGCGTTGTCTTTTTAGGCCTTGTGAATACAGGAACCAAACCTATAAAACAATAAAATAACAGAACATCCAAAACAACAACAACAAGCAACAATTTTTCTGTGTTCAGGAGTTGAACCTCTGAAAACCCTGTAGTCACTGGATCTCTGTTATCTAGACCATTATTTCTTCTCCCATTTGCCAAATGGTCCATTCCAGTCTCTTATGCATTCAGGCCTCTGGATTCCAGAGTCTATAAACAAAAGTCTATTCAGTTTTGTTCAGGAGTGTGTGGTGTGTTTTGTGTACTGTACTTTACCACTTTTCCTGACAAACAGTTTAAGTCAATAGGTTGATGTCTTCTGATGCAAGATGCACAGTTCGTTGCATGCAGATGCACAGGAACTATTCTTTGGAGCTCTTCTTTTAGCCAGGTGTAGCCTTGATTTCTTCCAAATTATGGGCAGCCATGTGGGTATTTACTTCTCAGAAGGATGAGATGCAGACTTTCCTCTTTCCTCTGGGCATGGTCTCCAGGGGTGTCTGTGAATTAGAAAACCAAAACAGCAGAAACACCAACCAAAAACAACAACATATCCAATATTTTTCTAATCCTTGCCCTTTTTTTTTCCTGGGAGACCCTGCTGGTCAATAATATGCAAATTTCGTACAAGCTTAGGGTAGGTTCCTGTGTTCCTTTCCCTCTGTAGTTTCTCAAAACAGAAAAACAATTTCCAAATTCCAAAAAAAAAAACCCAACATGACAAAAAATAGTCTTCATCTGTACAACCTTGTCAGGCTGGCGTTAGAGGACTGAACTTTGTGCCTATGCTAGCAGTCCAGCTGCTTGCACTCTCTCTCTTAAAACATTGTCCATTATGAGCAAGAAAAACAACACTGCATAAAAATTAGCCCTTTCTTCAAAGTCCAGTGAAGCATTATTCCTGCAAGAAAGTAGAGCCAAAACACAAAACAATAGCCCAATGGGAGGGAGGAAATTCTTCTCCCTCGCGCACAACACCAAAACCAGAGGGCATGCACTAAAATTGAGTGAAGGGAGAGTTAGAACCAACAAAAAACACAAACAAAAAACATTTCTTCATCCTGGGTATAATTCATTGGTGGAACTCCTTGCCACAAGATGTGGTGTTGTCACCTTGCCTGGATGACTTTAAAAGAAGTCTGGATGGAGAAAAAGTCCATCACACATTACAAGCCATAAGCAATCTCCTGGCTTTAAAAGCAGGTTTTCTCTGTTCCAGGTACAAGGGAATAGCAACAGGAAACAGGTTATCTTGTTGGCTGTGTGCTCTCGGAGGCATCTGGTGAAGGCCACTGTATGATACTGAAGGCTGAACTAAATGACCTGATCCAGCAATACTCTTGTTATGTTCTTATGTTGTCCAGAAATACAGCTAGTTCAGCTGGCTGGGCTGAGGTTCTAGTGAGGGTGGGGCACTCTCTCTTTTCCTTTTTCTCATACAGACTTCCCCACTAGAGACTCAGAGAGGTCTGAGGTGGCAATTCACTACAAATCTGCTTGCTGAGGGAACTATCTCAGTTGGGCACATGGGGAGGGGCTCTCTTTTTCTTCCATGCTGGCTCCCACACTAGGGTTTTGCTACCCTCCTTTCCTTCAGGTCTGGGCGGCATGCATGTAATCTTAATGATTCTTCGTCCCCTCCCCCAACGCTTGACTGTTGTAGAGGTGGCAGAATTTGACAGTGGTGCAAGTCTGTGGTGTCACCTCTGGCCCTGGGTTTTACTTGAAGCTAATTTTGTAAGGCAGGTTGGCAGCAGACTGTGAGCCTGTCCTTTTTTTTCTCCAACATAGTCTACCTTGCAATGCTGGTAGTGCCTCTTTAGAGTGACTTCCTCCAACACACATCAGTCTTAAAGACCAACACACATCATAAAGACTTCCTCTTTAGAGTGACTTGCCTCTTTAAAGTGCCTCTTTAGAGTGACTTCCTCCAACACACATCAGTCCCAAAAGACAGCAGGAAAAAAACATCTCTAGCCAGGGCTTGTTTACAGAAGAGGGGAGGGGCAAGTTCCCAGAGCTTAGAAGCCAACAAAGTCAATTCAACATTGCCGTTTTGTGCTCCTCCCTTTTCTGCTCTTCCCAGAGCTATTCAAATGCACATAAGAACAGAACCTGAATGGCTTCTGCAACTTCCTGTCTTTATTCTCACTGCTACAGCAATCTTCTTATCTCTAGCTGGCCACCTCCAACAATGCTAGGCTAGTGACAACTTTTGCTAGTGACTTTTCTTCCTTCAATGTGAGCATAAGGTAATCTGACTCCAATCTCAAACTGGAGAGAGAAAAAAATTCAAGCACTTCTTCACTTCCCTCTCTGTGGGGTTTCCTCTCCCCCTCCTCCGGCAGACAGAGAAAAAAAACTGTTCTCTACTTCGCAAACAGCAGTTCTTCCACAAACACTCAAACAACCTACAAGTGGGAAATATTATAAACACAGCCAAATTAAAAAACCACATTTGTATTCGTTTGGGCAGGGGGTCTCAAAAAACTGGGCTTACACAACTACACAAGAATCAAAAACACACCCACCAAAATCTATTCCTATCAGTCATAAAAACACTGAACATACATTCATGCCTACAACATATTGGCAAAACAAAAAGCAGCTGCAATTTTAAATTGATGGTATTTTCTAGAGTACTTTATGCAAGGGAGGGGCTGGCCCTCCTTTTCTAGCTGGTACTTTTGGCCATTCAAAACTACAAACACATACCTAAGCGCTTCATTGAATTTCCTTTTAAAAAGGATCCCTTCTTTGGATGTTTTTACCTCACACCTTATTGAAATCCTGTGGAGCAGACTCACTTAGCCACTGCATCTCCACCTCCTAGATTTCTCCCTTTTTGGTTAACCCTTTCCTCCCAACCAACCAAGTCCTGGCTTTTCCTTCCCCAGCCAAAACGTCTTTTGGACCTCAAAATAATTTAAGGTGACTCACCGGTGCAGATTCTCAGTCTTCCATCCTTGGAGGCCTCCATCCTTATTCTCTCTCTCTCTCCTCCTCCTCCTCCTCCTCTTTGTTAGTTCTTCTTGGCGTTCACCATCGCTATTCGAAGCAGCGTGTAAACAAGCATGTTCCTCTCAAACAGAAGAGTGCCGGCTGAACCTACTATATTCACATGCTGCATCGCTCCAGCCGGTTAGTTCCAGTAAAGAGGAGTTCAGACAAAAAAAGGGCAGAAACAAGCCACTCAAGGCCCACCCTGACAGGGACACCAAAAACTGTTCCTGTGAAACAGTTCAGGATTGCTGTGAGTTAGCTCAAGGCCCCGAAAGGAATTACAAAACATAGTCTTAAGAGAGAAGAGAGATCTACATAGAATCTTTATTCCATTTTGAAAATTTTAGCATGGCCATGGGTCCCAGCAATAAGCGGATTGGAATCAGATTAGCTGGAACACCGGGCAAAGGACTGAGCATAGTCTTATACCTATACATTTTACATATTCATGAAGGGTGGTACAATCCAAAATTACAATAGGACAAACAGTTTACGTGCCATTAGAGACAAAACCCAAGCAAAATCCCTCCTCCCCTTGGAATGCGTCCTTTGTCTTTAGCTAACCCTAACAAACAGGACGAGGGTCTGTGTGATGTTCCTGTAACAGGATTTCTCAGGCAAAGCCAAAGCGTGCCCCCTTATGACATGAGTTATGGATGTTTTCACATAGGGGCCTGTTATCTGGGTACACACTCTTCCTGCATCCATCTCCTTTGTCCTTTTCACAAACAGGAAAAGGGGAGTCAAGAATGCACTTTCAGCAAACTTGTAATTCCAAATGGAAAGGGTTCACCCATAAGTCAAAAAAATGGAGGCCTAGCTTGACTAGAAGCCTGTTAATAGAAGAAAAAGGGGAAAAGTTTCCACTTTAAAACTGACTGTTCTAGACTGTTCCAGTGCCAAGCACTTCTTACTATCAGGAAGTTCTTCCTAACACTGAATCTACCTTACCGAGAACAAATCTGGGCCATCTTCCACAGGACAGCCCATCAGATATTTGTAGATAGTTATCATGTAACTGTTCAACCATCTCTTCTACAAACCAAGTCTGCTCAGCTCCTTCAACGTGCCCTCATAGGACATAGTCTCCAGCCTCTTCATATCCTAGTCACCCACCTCTGGGCCCCTCCAGTTTGTCAATATCCCTCTTAAACTGCAGCACCCAGAACCAGACACACTATTCCAGGTGGGGTCTGACTAAAGCAGCATAAAGCAATACCATTATTTCTTGTGATCTGGATACTATACTTCTGTTGATGCAGCCTAGAATTGCAGTCTATTTGTTGTTGCAGCTTATGTGTAGTTTGTTGTCACTAAAAAGCCTACATTTTTTTCCACATGCCCAGACAAGTACAGTCCGGATCTTACACAAGGGTCAGTATGTAAATTCAAAATCACATATAGTCGAAACTCCCTTAAAGCCAGCAAATACATACTGTTTCTTTAAGAACTAAAAGCACAGCGCAGGAGACACGCGGGAACTGAGGGAACAGCAGCTTCATTCTTCCATTTCAGGTTCGCTCTAGGGCATTAACAGATTATGTAGAATGGCAGCTGGAGTTGCAGTATTTAAATTGTTGTTTTTCTCTGTCTTTATTTATTTATTTATAGAATTTATACCCCGCCTTTCTCCCACAAGGGCAACCAAGGCGGCTTACAATAAAAACATTAAAATACATATATACATTTAAAATCAAGAATTAAAACAGTTAAAACAATTAAAACAAACAACCCCAGTGGGTCATCCACATTTACATGTTAAAAGCCATCTGTTAAAAAGCCATCTTTGGGGGGTGGGGGGTGGCTGAGTATATATACAGTTGGACCTCGCTATCCGCGGGGTCCATTCCAGACCCCCGTGCGGATAGCAAAGATCCGTGGATAGCGGGGTCTGCAAAAAAAGCCCCGTTTTACCTTTAAAACATCAAAGCGCTGCGTTTCCAAGGCTGCACGGGGCTTCTGCAGCCTTCCCAACCCACTTCTGGGTTGTGTGGAGACTCTTCCCCCTCCCAGCCTTGTCCCTTTTCCCTTTTTTTAGAATTTACATTTGCAGGTCCGGGACCCGCAAATGAAAAGGGCCCACCGTACTTGAATTCGTGCTAGTCTATCGTGTGTAAGATGTGAGCTGACTGTATCGCCAGTCTTAAATACATGCTTCTGATGTTTCCTACCCAAATGCAGAGGCTTCCGCTGCCATAAAATGGCTGCCAACAGAGTGCTCCGTTGTTGGATCCCACCGTAGCTGCAAGAGCAGGTAAGGCAGCGGTGGGGAGGGGGGGAACGGGGGCAGGGAGGCTGCGGGAGGGGGTGGATCTGGCGGTGATGCCGGATCCTATCCTCTCCATCAGCAGCGTCCCCGCCCCCTAAAGAACTGGCACAGGTCCGAGGAGACCCATGGTGGAGTGAGAGATTTATGGAGTGGTAAGGATTTAAATCTCTGGTAGGATTGGGCTCTTATTCTCTTGCTCATGTTCTTGCAATCATGACTCTTTGTTTTCTTTTAGGAAGGCTACACACCATTTTGTTTCTGAGAGATGCTTCATTGTTGTTCACTGAACTTCAATTCTTGAAGAGGTTCTCCTGTTTACTCCTGGTAGTGGGAAGTTTTTTCTTTCATCCTGAATGATGCTCTAGAGGGAACTGGGCAACTATGCTGCTTGGGCACAACCTTTGCACCTCCTCCTCCCGTTGTATACTTGGGGCATTTTCAGATGGCTTCCCCTCCCAAACCAGGGCACCAAAATACTAGCTTAATCCCCAAATCCTGGGCGCCAGGCAATTGCTGCACTGAATCAGCACCTCATGTGCTGATCTCCTGGCATGTGGCGGATCAGACGGCACATGTTGCAGAGTAGGGGATCCACAATACCATTGGAAATGGCACCGTGCACACAGTAAATGGATACACAAAAACCCATTTAACATGGCACCTTAAGGGGGGAGTAGTGCTTCCCCCCACTTCCCTTTAGTGCTCAAATGACAAATGTGGTTGCCCCTTCATGGACATTCAGAGAACCTTCGCTTCTTCCTACATTTTAGAACAAGTTTCTTACCCTTAAAGCTGCACAGGTAGGCTTGGCACCGTGTGGGCAATGATGCCTAGTGAAGTCTCAGAAGCCGGGCAGGCTGGGCAGGATTTTCCGTGATCACCAGACTGGACTAGGCGTTGCTCCTTGGCTAACTCATTGCCCTTTCCCATGACTTGCAAGAGCACCAGGAATTAGGGGAAGGGAGCAAAAGTACAACATTGCTTTGTAAAAGCAATGAATACAGATTTATTGTGGCGCCACAACTGTGGAACTCCCTGCCAGGGGATCTGGAACCACCCCCTCCCTCATGACGTTTCGGCGAGGGCTCAAAACGTTTTTGTTTCATCTAGCATTTGGGTGATGGGTTGTGGTCTGCCTCCTGTGTCTCAAGATGCTCTGCCATGCTGCTTCTCTGCTCCATACTGTCCCCCCAGTGGATTTTATTGTTTTTAAATTTAGTTATGTATTCTTTAAACTTATTTTATGTATTATTTTAAATTATGTATTTTAATTTCTGTTGTAAGCCACCTTGGGCATTTGCCTTCGGCATAGGAAAAGGTGGGGTATAATTTTTTTAAATAAATAAAATAAATTCTAGCTTTTGGGGGTGCAGAACTGTCCTTTTAAAAATACTGTATATACACCGTACATAGCACAATAGTCACTCCTACTTTTCATGTGCAACTTCTGTAGCTGTGTGTGTGTGGTGAGGGTGATGATTCTGTTAGGTCCAGGCTTGCAATGTACTGCTGCTGCCTAGTTGCCTGAAGAGTTTTCCTATGAGGATGTCCTAATCATGACATTTCAGTGTACTGTATATAAGCAGCACCAGGAGGTAAACAATGAACAATGAAGCAGCTACAAGCCAAGAAACAGTCCCAGAAGAGGCTGAGGAGGCATCTAAGGACAGCCTATGACATCAGTGGATGACAACTGCTGGGCAAGTAGCTCAGCTGTAGGAATGTAGTTGACCTTCTCATGCAAAAGGTAGAGACTTACCATTTGGCTCCTGCAGGGATGGCCCATCCATCAGGCCTACTGAAGTAGTCGCCTCAGGCAGCAGATTGGTGGGGGGGGCACCCATCTCGGTCCACCTGCCTGCCTCTACTGCTCCTCCTTCCACTCTCTGGCTTGAGAAGGAAGAGGGGGACAGAGAGGAAGAAAACTGTGGCAGGGAGGGGGTGCTGAGCTAGAACACTGGCGAGTGGGGGGAGCAGCGGTTGGCACATCACCATTTGGCAGGTCGCCAGACAGGAGGTCTCGGGCTGGTCCTGGGCCCCTGTGATGAGATGGGGTTCTCTGCTACCACCACCAACTATTTTAGAACAAAGTTGTGATTATTGAAAGCTCCCTTAGAGGCATTCGTTGCCACTGTCACCCTGAGAAACCCATAGCAATTTGGCCATTTTGCATGCAGACTACCTCCTTGAATGCAGGGCCCATGAGAGGGGGAGGGTAAAGGGGGTAAATTGTACCCAGGACCATGGTAAAAAGGGGGCCCAGGAGACAAAGGAGGGCCCCCAGAAAGTTACTGGGATCTCAGCTGGCCTCATGGAGAGTGAAAGACAGTGGCCGGGCCAACTGGAAGAGGGCTTGGGCGCCACATTGAGAAACCTGGTAGACCTGGGCTCCAGAGACTTTTCCGGCAGTTGCTCCCCCCTGCCCCATTTGCCCCCTTTGGGAAGGGGCCTAAGAGAAACTTTGTGCCCCCTGCTAAAATTCCTCTCAGAGGCCCTGCTTGAAAGCGTACATTCCTTAGGGGATGTGAACCGTCAGGGTCCTTCGGCCATTTTGTGCATTCACCTGTTCCCTTGTTTCTGTGTCCTTCCTGGTAGTATCTCAGCCATGTTGACACTGACACACACACACACACACACACACACACACACACACACACACACACACACACACAAATACCAGACACTGTAAGATCTCTTCCATTTCCATGACTCGGAGAACAATAGCAAAATGTCATATCCTGAATAAAGTACAGTACTATTTATTTGACTTATTTGCGTGCTGCTTTCCAGACCAAGGCCTCTCCAAGACAATTAAGACAATCCCGTCTTGTGGTGGTTGCAGCTGCTAGTTTTTTTTAAAGCTGAAGCAGTCCCAATGTCAACAACCCCCCCCCCCAAAAAAAACAGCCACCAGAAAGAACCTGACTGCAGATGACAGTTATGAGGGGTAGGGCTGCTCCTTCATCAGACCAGAGGTGTAAGAGTGCCCCTCCCCCACTTCTGTCTCTTCTTCAGTGATTCCAGGCATTGGGAAGGGCTGACAGAATGAGATGCTCTGCTAGCACTGAAGTCCAGGTGTTGGAGGGGGGGGCTGCAACTTCTGATTCTTCCCCGTTTGGACCAGGAGGATTTACATGAGCAGGGTTGATGGTTGCCTGTGTGTGAATACAGACAGCGACTCGGCCAGTGGAAACTCACCACAGTGTACAGAAAGCACAGCCTGGCAGGTGCAAACTCCTGTTTAGTGGTAGGACGAATGTTACCATATGTCTAAACTGGATTAGAAACCCAGGGAAACAGCAGGAGAGATTTAAAAAAATGACCCTTCAATTTATGGCTGGTTGCCACTTATTTTCTGTATATATATTCAGCAGTTGCACTGAAATGGAATGTGAGCTCCCAGGGCCTGGTCAGACTGAGGGGGCACAATTCAGACACATGCTGAAGCGAAACAGGTCTCAGACTGGGCAGAAACTCATGGCAGAAATAAATAAACAAACAAACAAACAAGGCTTGCTTTGGGAAAACAAAAAAAAACAACCCAACTTCTCTTATACTTCACAGGCCTAAGAAAAGATTGGTGCGGTGGGGGCAAATGGAAGCTCTTCCCAACTCTCTTTTTAAAAACCTACAAATACAGAAACTTTCTTGGCTTTAAAATGGCTGCTGAGGTGGGATGAATGACAGTGAAGTCCCTGCCTCACCCCCCCCCCCACGACTTAAAAATTATACTCTTGCTTCTAGAATAAACCTTTGCAAGCGGAAAACAACCAAAATGTGTGGGCAGGGTGGGGTTTGTTGAAATGCCCTCTTTAGCGCCTACTCTCGCAACCCAGATGCGCTGACCTGCAGGACAACCCCCCCTTTGATCTCCATCCCTCAGATCACTGACCCCCTCCCCTCATTCCAGCACACGCACCCCAGCTCCTGTGCCAGCCCCCTTTCACCCATTCACACACAGAACGAGCAATGCCGCCGCGTCCGAATGGCATTTTCACAAGTGAAGCATTCTTCCTTCCCATGAAGATGCCCCTCAGGAAGAACTTGTGGATTACAGTCAATGTGGCAAACGATTTTGAAGCTGAATGGTAGTACAGCAACAGCTGGTCATTTCACTCCAAGGATCAGATGAGGGAGGATACGCATTTCCCGCTCGGCTGAACAGACCCGGTCTTATACCGTCTGTATAATCAGATTTGCCACTGAGAAACGTAGTTTTGCGGAGAGGGGCTTCTGGAGGGGAGGTTCAGCCTTTTCTGAGGGAGTGCTATTTTCATTTTCAAATCTACGTCAGACCAATCAGGCACACAGCCCCCAACTCTGCACAGTAGTGACGTGGAGCCCCTCACTAGGCCCAACGGTCCGGCACACACACCCCTCATGCACCCAGTGCAACCAATGCCAGGCTCTTCCCTCCCTCAGCCCCCACCCAAACAATTCACTTTTGCACTCTTCAGCGTGTATTAGAAAAGGACAGATAACCCAGAAAAGACTCTGATTCTGGAAGGGTTTTGGTTTTTTTTTACCCTGATATTTTGTGGTAGGTTTCTTTATTTTTGAATATAAAGTGACAGAAATAATTTGCTGTTAGAAAAGAGAAAGAATCTTTTACTATTTACAGATTCTGTACATCACAAAGTTTTCTCATTTTGTTTTATTTTTTGTTGTTCCTTCCCCCCCCCCTTTCTTTTTAAGTTTTTCCTGCATTGTTTAGAACAATGCTGTACTGGAAATCTATACATTTCACCCACCCACCCCCCAAAAAAACCATCTGCCCCCAAAACAACTCCCAGTGAGAAAGATAAATCAAAAGGGTAAAATCAACTGCTTTCTTTTTCTTTTTTTCCCAGGATCCATGTGTGTGTGTGTGTGTGTGTGTGTGTGTGTGTGTGTGTGTGTGTGTTGATGTTGCCTGTGTATGTATATATATATATAAATATATATATACATATATACGCATTTATATATACTATTTTCAAGTTCAAACACCAAAATCATTAAGAGAAAGGGAAAAGTAAAACAATTGTCCTCCCCCCCTCCAGAATCTATCGATCCCTGCTTGTCCAAAATCAGAAATAGCTATTTACAGAAAAAAGAACTGGAGAGGGGGGGTTGGGGAAAGGAGGACTGGGAGAAAGAAGGGTAGTGACTGGTGAGGGTACTGGGATTCGGGCCTCAGAGAGACGAGGCAAGCCTGAGTTCGACTGCGCTTTCCCTTGGGAAGACGCTACACTGGGAAAGTAACAATGGTGTCTCCTTCCCCCATTTTAGTTGTGTGAGAAATTGCATTTCCAAGTCTCTGCCTCAACCCCACACTGGATACTGTTTTGTCATCAAGCTTGCATTCAGAATGCATAGTTCTTCTGTCCCGCCCCTACCGGAATCCATAGCAGTGTTCCCTTGATATGCTGAAATAGCACCGGTGGCCATTTTGAAAATAATCAGGGCCAAGATGGCCATTGATTTGGTGATAAAGCTGTGACTGGACACACCATGCTTGTAAACCCTTTTCCCTGATTCTCCCTGCCATACTCTCACCCCTCCCTGCCCCAGCCCCTGCTCTCAAATAATTGCACACCCCTGGACTAGCTGTTCAGAGCAACAACCAAGAGATAAAGAATTAAATTAAAATCACCCCAGGCCCTAGCTACCTCATCTCATTTGGCTCAGGCATTGAAAGCAGGGTTGTCACCTATCAACCCAGGGACTGCCATCCCCACTCCTTTAAAAGCTCCAAGGCGCAGGGGAGTGTCTGCTCCACACTTTCACCAGTTCCTTTGCCCATCCTTCACCTCTGCCTCCTCTCGCAAACAGGACTTTAATATTGTCCTACATCAACCCAGAGACTGAGGGGTGGACGGAGGAAGGGACAGACACCCTGGCTGCATCCGTTCTTGGTGCCGCAGAGTTTCAAAGGGAATGGTGTGATCGTTGGCAACCCTAACTGAATTTCAAAAACTCAGCAAACAGAGGAGATGTAGAAAGAAAATGCTATGTGCTATTCTCCATTAAAGACACCAGTATCCTATGCCAGGGATTCCCAAGCAGTTTACTAATGGGAGACAGCAATGAAATGTTGCCTTCATTTGGGACACACCAGCCAGACCAGTCCCTTGACAGGAAGTTACTCCCTTATATCCCACAAGTAGCAACCTGCCAGTCCAGCCACACCTGTTTAGTCCAAAGGCAGCTCTGAATCTAGTGCTTGGGAATCGCTGCCTGGAACTGTGTGCTTCTCCTTTCCCCACCCATCTCCTCTATTTGAAACATTCTCTTCGTCATATTAGACATTTCACATCATGAAATGGAAGATTAAACTGTGCAGTGATGCGCATGTGTGCATTTCACCTCGTTAAGCTGGGCACACCATGTCAATGGAACCAAAGGCAAACCAAGATTTTTTTTTGTTTTAAAAAAAATTTCTACAGAGCACTTGTACACTATATTTTCCATGCGCTTGAAAATGTTCAGTGTAAGTTGTAACTTTCACATTAACCACTACAACTGTGAGAACTGATGACTGTAAATGGCTTGCTTTCTGGCATGAGTTACACACATCCTTGAAAATGAATGTGGAAACACCCAATATGTGCATTTTCCATTGAACAATTACATCACTTCTTACCTCTACTGCAATATAAACTGAGAGGGTTTTTTTTAATATATATATATATATATATATATATATATATATATATATATATATATATATATATATATATATATATATATATATATTATTCAATGAGTTCTTTTAAAGATGTTCTACACTATTAATGCTTCGGGATGTAAATATCAGTCCCACGGATGCTCGGGCCAATTGTGATTTTTCAGGACAGATATCATGTAAGATACATATATAAACTAAAAGGGATGCCCTAAGTCATTCAGGTCTAAAAACACATTTGGAAGGCTGAGAAAACTCTAAATAACTGGCTAAAATAATGTTGTGGATTCTTAATATTTTAACACCATCCTGATTTCAAGCACAGGACTATGGCATTAGATTGTACAATTTAAAAACAGGAGAGAAAAACCCAGAATATTTATACTTTTTATGAGTTTGGGTATCTGAAATATGAATATGTTGGCTTTGAAACCAGAATGCCCTCCCCACACACACACTGGTGGATTCAAACAACAAAATGAATTATGTTCCCCAAATTCACCAGCCTGAATCCAGAAACAGGATATTGACCAGATTTCTAACCAATATCCTTCAGATCCCTAGTTGAAACTGATCAGTCTACACATCATATTAAACAAGAACCATGCTAAACCAAGAGTATAAAACTAAGAATGGCAGCTTACTTGCTGAATTTTTGAAATAATCTAATGGAATCCAACCAAGACAAGGAAAATGAATATATTCTGTTGACAGCTTTCCTTTAAAACAAAATAGCCGCACCATCCTATGATGCACACAGAAGAAAACAGGAACAAAAGTGCTCTTAGCGGCATGTTTGGCTGTCAAAATCCCTGTCCCAGAGGCCAATTCAGCCCTCACCAAAATAAACCAGGTGCCTCCCACTGATTGTGATAAGAGCTGAAACAGGATCCATTCCACCACACTAATAGAAACAGGCCTTCAGAAGACAGCCTTGCTTGTCACAAAGTGCACCAGATAGCCAGTTAAATGATCCCACCTAGTTTCTCTGGGCTAGGAGGGATTTTTTTTTCCTGTTCTCCAAGGCCTGAATTTTAAAGCCCCACATGGGGACGTTACTAAGCATGTTCCTATGATACTACAATTGAATGAAGGCTGCCATTCTAGGCATACTTATCTAGAAGGAGAAAACCCTGTTGAACACGGTGAGATCTACTCCCCCCCCCAAAAAAAATACATATAGGGTTGCATGGAAGTCTCACAATCATAAGCACCTCTTTTGTAAGCGGAATCGTTTGGATGGTGGGGTATTGCAGTGAGTAGCTGAGAATCAACAGGCTTTGAGTCTGTTCGCAGTGATGGGAGTGAAAAGCTAAAGTGACCCAGCCAAGAACTGAAAGTGGCCAAAAGCAGATCAACTGACACCTGCAGCCAAGGCAGAGAAAAAGTTCTACATACACTTGAGTGGCTTGGATGCAACTTGTAGAGAGAGCTGGTGTAGCACAGAGACAAAAAGGCTGATCTGCAAATCAAGACATCCCTGGTTTAAATCTCTTCTCAGCCCCAAGCTCATTTGGTGGCCAAGGCAAGCCATTCCCTCTCAGCCTCAGTCTTCCCCAGCTGCAATATGGGAATAATAATACTCACCCTAGAGGGTTGTTGTAAGGACAACGCCTAGATAAAGACATGTGAAGTGCTTTAGACACTCAGAAAGTGTTATATAAATGTTGAGTATGATGATTAGCAATGGGCAAGGAAAAGCCCTTTATAGGCTCTCTTAATGCCAAGGGCAATCCGTGAAGAATCAGGCCCTCAATGTTCTCAGGTGAGGACCTACAGTGGGAACAATAAAAAAAAAACCCACAAGTTATAGAGGGGCAAATCAAAGCCTATCCATCTCATTTTGAGATCATGTCCAGTATAAGCGATAGGGACAAAGTGAAGAAAGAGTAATTCCAAGCAGTTGGCCTGAGTGGCCCAGCAGAATATACTTTAGCTAAATACTTGCTGAAAGTCTTGAAGTGTAGTTTGGATCCAAGTGTGAATGTATCATTGCAGTCAGGAAACCAGTTCAGGAGTAGCAAGAAGAAGGAGGGACACTTTGAAGAAGTGGTAGCAAATATGGATCACTGGCAATGGACCACGGAGAGGGAGAGGGAGAGAGAGAGAGAAAAAAAAAACTCTCCAGCAGCCCCCCTTTTTAGATTCCACAGGCTCTGTGAATGTAGACACAAGTTCTACTAATCAAACATGTTCCACCTGGAAGGCCAATAAAACTCACCCAAGCCACAATTCACTGGGAAGTTCTCCTGCACAAACTCCACTGAAATGAATACTAGTGGGTCTTGCATTGCTACCATTCCGCTCAATGGGGCTTACACAGGAGAACTTCCTGGTGGATTGTGCTCCAATCGATAGTACGATCCAGGCACACTTAAACGTTGGATTTCAATAGTTAAGTTTTAAAGATGCACTTCTGTTTTCCACGGAAATCAATGGGGCATGAAAGCGATTAACGTTGGCGGGATTGTACAGCTACTTTGCTTTCTGTGATTGCTGCTTTCTATATTATTGTACACACCCAATTTATTCATCGGCAAATACTATGTAATTGTGTATGAGGCGAGATTATGCAAGACAATTTGCATAATGTATATAAATGATAGCATCTGTCAATTTAGTTGTTAATATAAATTCTAACATAAACATATTTAAGGTTAACATCTAGATTGTGAGGGATTTGAAGGAGAAAGTCTGCATCTTCACACCTGCCTGGGAACCATTTAGCTGCTGTGCAAAACAATATTTGGATATTGTTTTAAGGCTTATTGATATCTACTGTCAGTAGCGTTGCCAGGCCAGGGACGGGGTATGTGGGGGGTTGCTGTGCCCTAGGTGCCAACCGTGGTCTCCTCGTGGTGAGCGGCCATGGTGGCAGCTTTCATGGCCCCAGTGGCTTCTTTTGCAGCCACGGTGACAGTGGAGACCATTCGGGCTGATTTCAGGGTGGGAAAATGACCCTCCTGCCCCCCCCCTGTAAGTGGAGCCTTTCCGGGAGCAACAACATGATGCAGGGGCAGGGCAATGACACATTTTGCATCATCACCCCGCCCAGAGCCCCCCTTCAGCAATGCCACTGTCTCCTATACCTGGATTGCAGCCTGGTATCTTATCCCAAAGCTTCATCAACCTGGTATCAACCCAAAGCTTCATGCTGCTTTAATATGCACTTGGAGTTTCATGAATGCAGAGGTGATCCCATCTCCTGCAAAGTCATGACAGCAGCAGGCCCCAATGTTGGCAGACCTGGGAAGGCTGCTGGAGCAAAGCTGCGTGTCTGCAGTGGAGCACATGCCAGACCCGCCGTGAGGCTGATTGAATCTATCACCACATCAAGTGGTGGACTAGGGCGGGACACAGCAACCTGGCAGGGGTTGCTCTACCCACCTGCTACCACCACCCCCAGCCCATTATCTGCCCTGGGGCTCCAACCAGCTGCCCCATGTTCGTCTCATGGCTCAGAGAGTGTGGGAGAGAAGGATGGGGCAGCTCTGCCACTGCTTCGTGTAAACTGTCAGGCCGAAAAAATGCTGAGAGTGAAGAGGTAAGCCCTGACCGCCTTGGCTGACTCACCCTTCTCCCGCCGAGCCAGCAGTTCCGCTGCTTCCCGTTTGAAAGGATTTGTGGTGAAGCTGCACGCTCCGCCTGAGAATGTGAGCCCTCCTGTCCCTCTCGCCATCTGCACCGGACTCGACCTGGCACAGAACCTCAGCTCCACCACCTCTGCTTGTAAGCTGGCAGGTGGAGGGAATGTTGGGAGTAGAGATTCCACTCCTAGGTGAGGAGACCCAGCATTCCCTCAGCCCACCATTTTACAAGAAGTGGAGGCGGCAGCAGAGCTCCGCATGGGGAGGGTGAGTCTTGTGAAAATGGTGAGGTGCATGCATGCTGCAGGGGGGGCTCATGTGTGAGGGGGGCAGAATTCGGAGGTGGGTTTGTCAACAGGGTGCCTTGGACTGCCCATGCCTCAGATGTCCTCTTGACCATGGGAACAATGATTATTGTATGGGATAAGTTGGAGCTATATCTCCAAATCCTCATCTTTTCATCTGTGGAATGTTTGTGGAATTAGAAAGTACGGACTTGATCCATACCTAACCACAGAACTTAAATTGGTGCAGATCACTTGAGCCATGGGCGAACTTAATGAACTATGGCAATACTCTTCTCTGCATTCTGTACCCTTCTCTGTATGTTCAAAGCTCCCTTGCATTTTCCCACTTATACTGTACTTAATTTGGGTTTGCCACAATAGAAACCTGGAAGAGCCTGGCAGCTTTCACAGCCCCTGGCAGCCCCTCCAGTCTCCTGTTCTTGGGACAGTCTCCAAACCACAGCTTTGCATGTTCAAATAACTTAGATTGCCTACGTATGTGTTGTCACTGGCATGTTCACACTACACACTTACATTAGCTTAAGAGTGAAAGGTGGGGCAGGGAGTCTGCAGCTAGGGCCTCTGAGCACCTCCAACACTGGGGTAGCTTAAAAGGAGAGGGGCTGGCTGACCTGAGTCTTGCTTCTCCACAGCACCTCCTGATAATGACAGGAACAGAAACGACACCCAGTCAGCTCAGCGGAACCAGGGGAATCAATGGGAGCCCTCCTAGCCCTACAGTTTGGTTGCCCTGTCTGAGCAACGCGTTGTAGCCACACAGACCATCTGGCTTTGCCTTGCCTGCTCCAGGTCTGAACCAAGAGCCCATCTTGGACCACGTCTTCTGCCCCGGCCCCTTTGCTCCTCATCTGCCTGAGCCAGGATAGGTTCCCCAGTTGTGGCCTGTTTGGAGTTTGGCCAAGACTTGACAAACAATCATTCTCTCGTCCCAGGGAAACCCTGGGAAATGTAGTTCTGCTGAGAGGGTTATGAATCTCTAACAAAAAATGTTATGGATTCTTTGAGGAAAGCCCTGACAGTAAAAGTCCTATAAACCACTGTGCAATATTGATTTGTCCTCCTGATGTTTGACGTCTTCTACGCAACATATTTCCATTGCCTCTTGTCTGCCTCGCAATGGCTCTGATGAAGAGTTGTTCTCTTCAGTTAGATATTTGCAAAACCGCTATCATGACCCCCCCATTAACTGACTTTTCTCTGCACTAGGACAACCATGACACACATCAGCTTTCACTCTCCTGGGCCACCCGGACAGGCAGCGGTGACTGACATTGTGGAAGAAAAGATAGAACATCCCAAAGCAGCATGGGGCTGGGGAAGAGAAGAAAACAACAACAACAAGATGAATGACTGCATCCAAAAAGACAACCGTGCCGTTTGCACAGCATTGGGAATGTTTTGCCTTGAGTTTCTAGGGAGGGAAGGGAAATTTCTCCTTGAAAAAAGTCTTGAAAGTAGCTGTGGTTCCTCAGCATGCAGGCACACGTACACAATCTCCTCCGTTACTTATCATCAGAGAGTTCCACTCACACACAGAAACTTACTTAACATTCTACAGAGTCCCCCACGGCTAATAGAAAGAGAGCGAGCTGCTGAAGGACAATTGCAGAGCCCGCACTTAACCTTGAGCGAGAGGATTTGCTGTCCAGCTCGGTTTTCACACCTCCTCAGCAAGGACTGGCTAATCGGACAGCGGCAGACAACTAACTCTTCATGCGATTTAACTCAACAGCTCAGAGAAGAAAGCAGCCAATGAAGGCAGCTCTTCCCTGGAGAGAGGTGGAGCATCTCTGCTGTGAAGACAGAGCAGAAAAAGCCGCTGATGCCTGGACTGGGTTGCTGCAGACCTTGAAAGGTGATTCTCCACACATGGTGGCTGAGGACGGAGTGACCATTCACATATCTGTTCCTCTTTGGGCTAGGATGGGAATTGATGCCATCCAAGGACTACCTTAGAGCAAGGAAAGAACTGCACTGGGGAGGTAACGCCCTGCTGCATTCAGCTTCCTTCTGCGCTGGCGCTTCTAAAAAAAAAAAGGGAATCAGACTAACCCCAACAGAACTAAGCATGGCAGACACTCCAAGAGATGACCAGTGTCATTCAAGAAAGGACTGAAGAATGCATGCAAGGGTCCCAGAAAAAGGCAGATTTTTTCCCCTTCTCATCAGCACCTGTTTAGCATGGAGATGCTAAATTGAAAATCCAGTCTTTAGTGGATAAATCCCCCATTTCACACAGGTCACTGGGAAAAAAAATCTACACTGGTCACTGGGGGGGGGGGGAATCAACCCAGTACAACTATAACTTTACAAGAAGTCAGAGACTATCCTTGAAGGCAAATGCATCTGCTAGTGTGGCTAGACCAAAGCAGCAGGGAAATGACAAAGGTCAAAAGTGTTGGGGTACAGGAAATGTACTTGGAAAAAATACACACGCACACACACTTCTTCCTCTTGAGATGCATTTACCTAGTGGGTTTAAAATGCTATGACAATGCTTGTAGGCTCTCTCTCACATTGGCTTTTGCTCTCCCTTGCAGAAAAGTGAAGCTAAGAGCTAACATCTGTGCAGAATGGGCAAGCAGTTGATGAGGAGCCAGACTTCGAAGTAAATGTTGAAGATTGCTGAAGTTCCTCCTTCCTTCTGGATACTAAAATGTCAACCTAGTTAAGTGACATTTGCAGGATAATGCCCAAGGGTCTATTCCAAAACTAGTCATCTCTTCCAGAGTCTGCATGCAACAAAACTAGTCAAGATTTTCTGATCCTGAAGCTGATCCTGGGGGAGGCACCTAATTAACTCTCTCACACACAAGCACACAGCAAACCATGCACAGTCAATTGCACGGTACAGAGCACGACTCCCAGTTTGAGTAGGTACCATTCTGCTGGAAGAATAAGAACTCTTGAATATGTAGTACAGTGCATTATAGACACTGATGATCATTCTTCATCCTTGCCTTCCTATTTGCTTTTCAGACTGGATGCGCTCATGCAGTAGATCCAGTTACTGAATGCAAAGGACAGTTAATCTAAGCCAGGGTTGGCAACCTTCCACCATCCGGGCCTCTGCGTTCTTAAGAGTTGTATAGAAGACAGAATCTGGGCAGCTGCAAGTGCTGATGGTGCTGCTAAAGCAGCTGCACCTGCTGAAATGTCCTCGCCTATACAACCCTTAAAGGGCAAGGAGGAGCATTCATGTTGAAAGGTTGGCCACCCCTGATCTAAGCCCACGCTGGCCACCCCCATCTGCACTCCACACTTCCTCTGGGAAGTCCTCCTGCAATGGTCCCATTGAAATGAACAGAAGATGTGAAAGTGCATGATTATTGGTAGATTGCTTCCTAAGGGTTTGTGCATTTTTTTCTTTTAAGGCAAAATGGAATTTGTTTTTGGAATTTGAATTATAATGTTATCATGACCCAAAACCATTTCACTTCTATTGAGTCTGCATTATATAGTATGTCACAGGCTGTAGTCATGTTAAGAATTCTCTTGTAGCTTGTAGTCAAGAAGAAGAGATGAGATGGTCACCAATAGGGAGAGATGACATCTCAGAGGAGAACAAGGAACTCTTTTACTCTGTATAGTCAAAGAAGACAGACCCCTTGTCAAGAACCCTAAAATTCCCAGTCTAGAAACCACAAGGTTTTCCTATGCTAGCTTTCAACACAGCTTGGATTACTGGTGGCACTGAAAGAAAGAAAGAAAGAAAGAAAGAAAGAAAGAAAGAAAGAAAGAAAGAAAGAAAGAAAGAAAGAAAGAAAGAAAGAAAGAAAAAGCGTTGTGTGGGGCTGCACCCTGCACTATATTTCTTCAAGATGGTTGGGAACCAGCTCCATCTCTTTGCATGGAGGTTGAGGTCTAGCCTCTTCTTTTCTAAAACATTTTGAGTATGGAGGCTTCATGTTTTAAGCAGAGAGGGGAGGGGCCAAGAGAATGTATGGGAAACTACCACATTCATCAGAACTGTTCTTGTGCAGGTGAGAGTCACCAAAATGTGAAGATGCTGCAAACCCACCCGCTCCACCAAGCTATTCCAACAAGAGGAGCCTAGCAGGGCAAGGGTCAAGAGGCAGAGCCTAGTGGCTCAAGGGGCATGTCCCTAAAGATCAAGGGTCATGAAGAAGCTGCAGACTCTGGGTGATCAAGGCAGAGCCTTGTGGGTTAAGACAAGAGGCAGAGCCCACAGAACATGCTCAGTTCGTCTAAGGTGTACAGTAATTCCATGGGTTTGCAACCAAGCAGTACAATCTACCCAGGATATCTAAATCCAGACTACACCATAATCAGAAAGCAGAAAATAACCTACAAGCAGAGCACATACTTCAAAGAAGTGAGCCAAGCTGCAGACTTCATTTCATGATAATATACACTACTGTATGATCAAGGTGCTGAGAGTGAAAAAGACTTTCTAGAAAATATGGAATCATTTCTGAGATGGGGAACATGACACATGTTTAGAGTGGGTCTATACTTCAGAGGCGTTTGGCTGTCCACTGTTGTAAACCGAGTGCTAGAGCAGGTGGAGACATGCGATTGGCTCAAGCAAACAAACTTAATACAGAACAGAGGTAGGGTCTAACCCCACAAAACAGCAAACCACTCCTTGGAAACTCACATATGTTGCTGCAACACAATATGCATTTCACAAAAGGCAAACCAGTGAAGGTGAAGAGGTCAGGTCACTCGCCCAAGAAACTGAATACAAGGTAGAGATGGGGTCCGAGCCCCACACAAGACCACTCCTTTCTCCCCAACATATGCCGCTGCAACCCAACAAACATCAATACAGAAGACAAACCAGTTAACTTCCCCTGCAGATGCATCTGAAATCAATTTCCATCCAAGTGATTTACTGTCCCTGAAATTAATTTTCCACCCACATTACCCTCAATTAATTTTCTTGCTTCCTCTTCCCCTCCCCCCCCCAAAAGAAAGAAGAAAATCCCATTTTTCTTACCCATGTTGATGATGCAGCCAGGCCAGCTCTCTCTCTCTCTCTCTCCCCTTTCAGTCTCCCACCCCACCTCTCCCTGTCTAGATATAAGTGGGGGAAGAGACTGGAGGCAAACTCTCAGAGCTGATACTGTAATTAGGAAAAGGATAGCTGGCCAATCAGCCGCCCACCACCCGACAGTGCCACCAAATCAGAGCCTCCTCCACTCGCACCTTCTCCATGATCTGGTAACCCCCAAGTGCAGGCACCTATGCAACACTCCAAAGCAATTTGCAGAAACAGACAGGGAGCAAACCCTGTGAATGATACCTGCACTCCTGCGGGGAGTTTGCCGTCTAGATAGCAGCATGATGGAAGCACTGTGCAAACTTAATGAGGGACCAACTCACCAACTCCATTTTTCAGTCAGAACAGGAAGCACTACAACAACTCAGGAACCAGCAAAAGGTGCATCCACACATTCACACACTGAAAGGGGGGACATACATGAGGCCTCTCGTCCATGTTAGTTCTTTTAAAAATGCAGACTGTATCCCATCCCTCCTCTCAAAGTGCACAAAGCGGTGGTGGCCTACACTCATCCAGTTGGGATGAGAAGGGGGCACAACTGCATGTATAGCAGGCTCCCAGGCATCTCTGAGTAGAGTGCACAAGACAAGGGAGGGCGTTTACCTTGCAGGTCCCGTGCATGCTGTACGACAGGATACGTTATTATGTGAGTCTGTGGGAATAGCACCCAGCTACCGGAAGGTTTTTCACTTCCAGCATTTTGGTACTCAAGGGTCCAATGGAGAGTCTAAAAACCTGCCAGCCATCTGGATGTCATCATGATTCATGACCACCTTCACTAACCGTACTGTGCCAAGAGGAGAGATGTTGTCCTTTACCTCTGGGAAGCCTCATGTGTCACGCAACACATGAGTAGGCAGAAATGGGCCAGTTGTACCCGCCATGCATTGTGACTCTGCTCTGTCCCCCGCACAGCACATTCATCCTGCAACCTTTCTCTCCTCATCCCCCCCCCCCCCCAGAAAAGTTCTCTTCACACTTTCTTGTCTTGATCATTTTATTTTTTGGTGACTTTCATGCTACATAAAAATTAGTTTTTCTATCAAAAAGTATTCACAATATTTCTTCAAAATATTTCAAGGGATCTCCTGCTTTCTTTTGCTTTTTGAGACTGTTTGTGAGTTTATCATTTGTTCTCACTGCAGCTAGGATTACAAGGCATCCCATTTTCTCCTGCTACCACCATCATTTTGCTGCCAGTTCCGCAAACAAATCTGCGGACATGTATCTCCAATTTCTTTCAGGAAATGAAAAGTCACCTGGCAGTCATCACGTTACTTTGGTTCCAAACTGAATGTGTGACGGGCCCCAAGGGATGGTGTGAACCTGATAGAAGAAGAGGTGACAGGATTCAACACAAGAGGCATTTATTGATATTAAGCAAAAGACTGGGAGGATCCAATATTTCCCCCAGGGATAGGGGATGGATGCCCATGAGAAGAGCCTAGCATAGAATCCCTGGCAAGGAATTTACACTGTAGAGGAATCCTTCTGTCTCTATGGAGTCCAAACAAAGGTCTCTCTGCAAATTACATTACTGTATTTAAAAACAAAATACACACAAAGCTTTATAGTATCAACTCCAAACGCTGTTTTCCACCCTTCAAATTAGAATGATGAATAAATTATCCCTCTTGTAAAGTCTGAAAAAAGAAATCCATATTGTCACCTGCAAATCAATGGACAAAGACTGCGAAGCAGAAAAAGTAACAGCTATTCTAAAAAAAAATAAAACCACCCCACCCAAGGGTTATATTTCAGAATTGTGATATGCTCTGGAGTTGACGGTGCTTTGGAGGTTGTTAATCCAGGTCAATGAGGAAGGCACTATTTGATCTAAAGATTACAGCTTCTTTTAAGTATCACAACATAAACTGAGACCAAATTGGAGCTGATTTGTTTCCAGTTTTAGTCTTTTTCAACAAAACACCAATTGCATCCAGCTGTGTGCACACGCACTGGAAAACTAACTCTTGAGAGATCATTTTAATCTATCCCATCACCTTGTCCCTCATAAATGTCATGCTCTCTTTGAATGAATACAGGTGATAATTTATCAGGTGACAACTTACCAAGGTGTACCTTAATGGCTTGATCATCTGCCCTGCCCTGTCTTGCCAAGGGATGGAGTTTTACCAGGCCCCTACACCCACACTGTTTTCTGATGATAACATGCATGATATCAATGCATGATAACATTCTCATCACGTGGCAAGAGGCTACAGATGACCAGCTTACCAAGCAGTGAGATGCACTCTTCAAATACCTCATCCAGTTAACAGAATACCTAGAAAGATATGGGCATTAACTAGCATAGAATCCAGAGCACAGTCCTCTCTTTCTTCTTCAGCATGGGCAACACAAGAAACACTTGTGGAAAGCCCACTGGCGATGAAGAGGAGGATAGGTCTGATCTGTGATGTACATTACAGGATTTTCAATGGAAAACCAATACGCATGCACTTTACTCAACTGCACTGAGTTCATATTAATTTCCTCCACTCATTTCTGTGGTCTTTATATTGTCCCTTACGAGATCACACTCTGCCAAATAAAAGTATTCAGCATCAATCTATATCTAATTAATACTTTATCAAATCAATCATGAGGATTCTAAGTAGTAGCTCCACACTTCCTCCTCTGTTTCGCATGTACTCATTTCATGTACAGAAATTAGATTTTGCATTAGACAAGCTGGTGGGATTTAGCAATTCCTTATAGACGAGGATAGGAAAACTGTGGTGAAAACCTACAGAACAGAGACAATAAGAGGATGGGGCCTTCAAACCATACAATAGTATGGTTCATGCTGCATCTCCTACATATTTTGGGAAGAGCAGCTTGAAAATGATGTTTCTCTGTTAATTGAAGGAAAAAACCACCTTTTTTGTTCTAATTCAGACAAAATAAATTAACTCTAACAATTTTTAGTTACATTCTTTTCTGTTTCAGACAAACTATTTTAACTTGGTCTCACTATCCACTTCACATGTACAAAACAATCATTGTAATTAGTTTAAATTATCTATGAAGTTCCACTTCGGTTTGAATCCCCCCCCCCTTTTACAAGTAGCCAAATGGTGGCAAAGTGCTTTTTTCTGCAAAGAATGTTTTGTTAGACATTTCCCAGCTATATTTTTAAAGGGATGGTGGTGGGGGGAGAGGAGAGGGAATCTTTCCAGATGATCAGTTTTCAAAGCACATTCTCAGCCCAGACCTGTGCAGTTAGACATGCTTCAGCCCATTGAATGTTTTCAGTGAAATGAAACATTTCAGAGATGCAGAAATCTCAGAGAAGTTTTAGAGAGAGAGGAGCCCTCTTTACACATCCCCTCTCTGTGGAGGGGGGACACATGGTGGGGGGGGGAGCCGGAGCACACCAGCAACCCCCGCTACATTCCGTAGCTCAGTCCCCCTTCCTCACTCTCCTCTCGGACTGCCTGTGACTGTGCAGATAAATGCTGTTTACAGGGAAAGTGGGGGGCGGACGGACTGGCTGCTTCAAAGAAACATTCAGTGGGCTTAGACTCACCTACCTCTGCTTGGGGCATCAGTGCAGAGATCCTAGAAATCTCCTTCCAGCAGTGCGTCTCTTACATGAATACACACATTTTCTGTGCATTCAACCCACAATATTTGCCAGTGGAAGTGCTGTGCAAACAGTAGTTGCATAAACATCACAGATGTGGATTGGATAATACCTGCAATGACACAACTGATGCGATGCCCCACCATCATACCCAGTACTATTTTGTGAACTTTTTTGCAAGGGGAGGTTGTTAAGTGCCTTGATTGCTCCGCTCCTCTCTCCTTGGGCTTCTGCACCGATAGAGCAGGCAGGCAGTCAGTCTGTCAGGCCATCACATGCTGCCATTTCAAAACGTTTTCCTTGATATTATTATGTTATTACATCTCATCTGGCTATGCCAATCTGGAGTAATCATGTAGCCTGCTTCTCCAGCTTTGAAAAGGAGCATAGCAATCTGCCTGCCCCATCACTGACTTTAGAATGGGATGTCATGCTGTTGGAATGGGGGCTGGCACAAATATGGTAATAGGATGTGATGGGTTTTGATCACCTGTAAAGACTTTAATAAAATGGAAAGAGGGAAAACAATGGGAATATTGCACCCAAAATGAGCAGCTTTCTTACATATACGAGACCAAAGGGTATATTCTGCAAAATTAGCTTCCAGTTAGAGATGGCGCTCAAAGGCATAGCAAAATAGTTCTACTATCAGACACATACACTTTTCTGTTTAAACTATACAGTCTAGAATAGAGATATTAAAATCATATTGCAAATACACCTCCTCGTTCCCCAGTCAAAGGAGTTCCCATGAAACATTTGCAAAAAGGGTGTTTATAAAAGAGAGTTTACAATTCGGATGAAGGGATGAAAGGAGACTTGTTCCAAGTTTAATAACACTATAAATAAATGTATGAAGTCGGCCCCCAAAGATAAGAACTGTGTGTTATGGAAAGGCTTTCACATTTTACCCTGGCAACGGTCCTGATAGGAAGCTGGGAGCTTTTCTCCCTTGTTAAATAGTAGCCACAGTTTGGGACTACAGTGGGGTCAAAGGGTTAAATGCCCCTTTCCCCCATGTCATGGTCCTGATCTAGCTTTTTTTTTAAAAAGGAATACAGACATGTCAGCATTATTAAGCATATGTTTAACAATCTGTAGTTGGACTTTCAGAGCAGACCACTTTCAGGTGACAGTGCTAAGGTTAATTTGAAGAAATGATGCATGAGCAAGAAAAGGAAGAATACTAATAGGTTTGCCAAAGCATTAAGTCATCCAAAGTCCATTCAGATGCATCATTTCCTCCAAGATGGACAGAAGAAGCTGCCCGATGACATGGGTATCATCATGTTTAGCAATGAGGCAAGAGGAATGCTTGGCACCAGGCAGAACAAGCGAGGCATCAGGTGGTGAATACAGAGGACATGAGCGCAAAGCAGCGAGCTGCGCTGGAGGCAGCGGGGCTCTTAGCTGCCAAGGAAGAGTGCATGGTGCAACACAAGAAGAGAAGGATGCAGCCATGGTCTGCAGCGGTTGTCTAGCTGCACACATCCATGGTGATCTGAGGCATTCATGACATGTTATGCTGTCTACAGGCTGACAAACATCTTGCCCTATATTTGACAGCATCATTCACTCTATGAACATAAGGCAGATTTAGTGGGAATGACGTAGCCAAGACTACAGAGGTGAACATTCTTCCACCTCTACAAAATGGTTGTGTTTGGCTAGAAGGAGGGAGTCAAACACTAACCATTACCACAATCTCTTCTGGACAACATGAATTGCACAGGAAAATGAGTCACCTCCCTATATAGCCTTTGCCTTCACAAATTAAAGCCCAGCTAACTGCACACCACAAAGGGTACTCTCACAGTCAGCTCTCCCCCACTTTGTTCAGGGAGCAAGTACACACCAATCACACACAGAGCAGTAAAAATCAACCTGACAGGGGTGACCAGGCTGCTACTCCCACTGCACTCAGCTGGGAGTTTTTCAAGTAACAATTTACACCGGGCGCAAGAATACATCTCTCCCTGCGTGTCTGCTCTGCAACAAATCTCAACGATTAGATGAACCAGATGGATTCTCTCTTCACGGCTTTTCAGCTTTCCTCTGGCAAACTGTAGCACAGCCTTGGACTTGGAGGAACACTGACACCTGGTCTACCTGTAGTCATGTTTCCCCATCTTATTCACATTTCACTGAGGACAGGTCAAAAACCTATTTATTCAGAATGCGATTCTCTAACATCTAGCACAGACTTGCGACATGAAACTTCTTGGCTGCATCAAGAGATTCCAAGCCAAGGATTGACAGTGCGTGTTCCATGAACTACATGAAAACGTTCTACTCAAACACGGCAACCTGCGCTAGATAAGTGGGGAGTTACCATGTGAAAGCAACTTCCTACACCGATATGGTTTAGGTCCCAAACTACGCTAAAGACTTCAAAGTTGCCCATTTACAAAATAGTTCTCTTCACGTTGGCTGGATCACTGTGTTCCTCCTAGGTGAAACCCCCGCCCCCCGATGAAATGTCTTGCCTGGAAGAAATACACTCCAGTGCATACTGTCTCTGTGATGACATCATGTACTTCTGCCTCAGACATAAATACCGGTAGTAGGTGGAACTAACTCCCATCTGACCTCAGTGGACCTTAATTTCCATTTAATATATTTGGGACTGAAATACTCTGACCTGTGAAGTTATGTGGTCTTCAGACAGTGCTGGACTTACACTTTGGAGATTTGGATTCAAATCCCCTCTCAGTCATGGATTCACATTCAGCCCAATTCTATCCTCTGCCACGATATAGTATGCAGCCGCACCAACTGAGCGCACGCTGCATGCTATGGGGGCAACCAGAAGGCCAATGAGAGGTAAGTAAAAAAACTGTTTTACTGACCCCTAAGTAGGCCTTCTTGTTGCCTATGAGTCTCCTTAGACCCATGCCAGCTACGTAGCTGGTGTAAGTCCAAAGGGAGACAGGGGGAGGGGCAGGTTGGAAAATAGGGGGTTGGATCCAGCTTGCACCTCTGCTGCTGAGGTTCACCCCCTCCAGCCCGCTCCCTGCTCTCCTCCCTCCCTGCCACAAGCCACCCCCTCCACCACCTTCACCAGGGCCAGTGGCATGTCCATTGCGCATGACAGTGGTGTGGCTTTTGTCCTGACGTAACAGGGCCTACAGCAGCGGATCATGAGATCTGCTGCCACAGGCCCTTAATAAGATTGGACTGTAAAGCAAACTGCAAATTCCTCAGCCTCAGTTTCTCCTCTGTCAAATGTGAATGATGACCGACCTCACACAATTATTTCAGGTAAAAACAAGAAAAAAAAAGGCTGTCAAGTAACATCCCATCACCAGCTCAAATTCGGTGCTCCTTTGCACTGACACTGTAGCTGATGGGGCTGAATGGGAGAGTCCAGAGCCAACAATATTGGGGCATAATTTGTCCCCTGCCCCTCAATGCGTGCCTGGGGCCTGATAGTAGATCCACCACTGGGCAGCAACAACCATGATTGCTGCTTGCTGGCAGCTGCCTCCTGCCTTGACTGTAGAACAACTGGACCACGCAAAGCCAATTCTGTGGTTCAGACAGAGGGAGGAGGGCAAGACTGCTGCACCCCAGGACAGCATACGATGTGTTTTTGTTTGCATCCTACTCTAGAGGTAGGAAATGCAAGCTATGGTTTGTGCTGCTGCTAAAATGAACAGAAAGGTTTGGCTCGTCAATTGCTACATAAAACAAAAGGCACTAACACTCCTCTTTTAATAAGCATCACATAACTGTTGAGTTAAAAAAAAACAGGATGAGTAAAGCATGTTAAACTGAATGCAGAACTGGTCAACCGATGGTTTCGAATTAGCCATTTTCCATGGGGAATGAGAAAGAAAGACCTTTTCAAAGCGAGAATAAAAACCTGGATGTGTTTGCATTTAATTAACTGAAGAGGCAAAACTGTCAGAGTGGAGGAAGGGGCTGTGGGCTGGTTGCTTTGCATACAGCAGGTCCAAAGTTCAATCCCTGGTGTCTCCAGACAGGAGTGGGAAAGACCTATCTCTGTCTGAGACCCAGGACAGCTGCCTGCTGCTAGTCAGGGAAGACTGTACTTAGCTAGATGGACCAATGGTCGGACTCCATATACAGCAGCTTCAGAAGTCTACAATGAGCCCCACTTAACGTTAGAAGGTGTTGAACTTAAGAAGCCAGATACTCATTTTGCTTAAACAGAAGTGAAACAAGGTGCTAGTATCTTTCTTCTGGATGCGACAGGCAGGCAGATCTACTGTAAATACAGCCATAGTGGCTTGCAGTTGCTAAAGAAAAGGACAGTAATAGGAGCTCTTTCTTGCCCAATTGTTTTCTGAAGGACGACATTCTAAGGCTATTGCTTTTCTATACTGCTACCTACAGTCTGCGATACACGAACTCATTGCTGAGCACATTTGTAGATGACGGGGGGGGGGGGGGGAGTGGTGAAGTAACAGGTAAGGGTTAGGCTAGTCTGCTACATACAGAAAAAAAATCTCCTACTGCATTCAGAAAAAGCCATGCAGCTATGCACAATAATAGGGACAACTCACCAAAAGAGTGCACTGTTATCATTGATTTCAATGGGATTAGTGCAGAGAGTTTCCTGGTGAGCTGTTTCCAGTGTATGCACTTAAGGCTTTGAATATGATCCTGGAATCAGAGAAGAGACTGAATTTTCAGTAGGATGGTGTCAAAGGGGTTAGTGAGGTCAGCAGATGTATAAACAGGGCAGGAGCACATAGTGGTGAACCAAAGTAGGGCATTTACTTTTGATTTTATTTTGCACTTTTATAGAAGGATCTTGATAAAATTGGAAAGGTCATAGAGATGAGCAACCCACCATTATGGTTTTACAAAAAGACATACCTAGTAGGAGAGTTAAGATAATAAAATGTTAGGTTGTTTTAAAAAGGCTTACAATGCACTCTTGATAGGTGAGCACCATCACAAGAGAAAATGCTGCGTTCTAGAGGGCCCTTGAGTATCGAAGACAGAGAATGTAAGAATAAGAGGTGGCAGCAAAAAGGGAAACAGGGAAGCAATGTTAAGGCGTGATGTTGATCCACCAAAGGAGGCAGTGAACTTTCCATCAATTGCACTTTCGCCAAAAAGAACCAGTGCCTTTGTAAAACATCCGTTAGCCACGTTAAATGTCTCAACATATTGATACATTGGGAGAGAATGATATATTGTTAGAATTCCGCACTCGAGCCGTAAATTATCTATCCATCTGTGAAAATATTTCATTTTCAATGGATCAGATTATAGAAGGAAGAAAAGGTACATCTCAAGAATTGGCAAGTTCTGGCTCTCTGTCCATGCCTCTCAATTCTTAGTCATACCAACTGTTTCTTAGTCACAAGATCTTTCCTGACTATAGATCAAGGGAGACATACATGTTGTTGCTCAATTATGTCACTGCCTGGTGAGTGCAAAGCTAGCTGACATTACAGGTGGTTCTCACAGGTGAGATATGTACCAGGAATCTAGGAAATGGGGTTGTGTGTGAGGAAGAAAGGATGATAGGATTATTCCAGCCTTTCCTTCAAAGGGTAAAGGATGGCATACACAGGGTGTATGTTATCCTTTGTGAAATCTGTACAATAAACTAGGCTGAGAGATCATGATTTCCCAAGACCAGGCCAACCCAAAAACTTCATGGCTAAGCAGGGATTTGAAGTCCTGGCTCAAGTCTAACACTCTTTCCATTATACTACACCAGCTCTCCACTGCCTGTATCATGAAAGAGCACAGCTCAGGAAAAGTGATAACCATCTTCATAACACACACACACACACACACACACACACACACACACACACACACACACACACACACACAGGTGTCACTGAAGAAGGAATGGAGGTGGGACAGAATAGACCTGAATAGACCTCTGAATAGACCTGAGCACTTCAAGGAAAAGATATGCTTGGATGTGAAGATGGACAGTGAGGTCCTAACGGGGGTGTTAAGTAGAAGACCCAGAATGAGAAAGGACTGCTGTACATCTCAGCAGGATATAGGAGGGCTCTAAGAAGAAGAGTCTTCCTTGTAGAAGAAGGGAGTAAAGAAGAAATGACGGCCCTGAAACAATTGCGGGAAAAGAGAGTCTTGAAATGGTGAGTGCCGCTAACAACCCAGGATGAAGGAGAAACAGTATGTGTAACCAAAGAGGAAAGAACATAAGAGTAGACCACTTAAAGACGGGGATCGTCCGGTGTTTCAAACATATAATCTCAAACATATAATCTCTAGCAATCAGTACATGTTTTAATTAAGGAAACTATTAACACCCTTTCGTCCCCACCCGCCACCAGCCCCAAACCTCCCTCAACACGAGTCCCTTTCTTAGCACACACATAGAACATCCAGATAAACTTCCCAAACCAGCAAAAGCAACCACTGAAACAACTTCAAACACCACAGACCAAGGAAAACCACAACTCATAAGTCAACTCCCTGCCCCTACCCCATGCCTTTGCCTAATATGGAAATACTGTACATATAGAAAAATCACCCTCTCCCCCAACCTGAATATAGCTGTTGTAATTAGCTCCTATACATATGTACACTTATATTTACATATAACCGCGATCAAATAAGCGGATGATATAAATGGCACAACATGAATACATAACATTAACAATAACGTTAGGAAATGTTGCATTGTTTCTGCTTCGAGAAAATGCATTTTTGAGACTAAAAAGTCAAAACATTAGCAGTAATGTAATGATTTCTGTGTTAGGGACGTGTCCATACATAATCAGACTTTTTGCTGAAGTTATGTGAGACATACATGTATTATTTCGCTTTGCAGTGTGTGTGTGTGTGTGTGTGTGTGTGTGTGTGTGTGTGTGCGTGCGTGCGTGCGCGCACACAAACACCAATGCCAATGAAGGAAATGCAGCCAATTCTGTATGAAATAGGTGGGGCTTCCAAAAAAATGTAATGGCTGTATTTATGACAACCTCTTGTAGTAAGAGGTTTAATAAATTACGTAAATGTTTAACAAATGACTAATAATACAAATTTTATTGATCTTGGGCCCAATTCAAATGATCAAATTGGCATGTTGCGTTTGCTGACTTAATGGATCCAAGCTAAGTTTGATGCATGGTGAAACTGTTACATCATCCCACAACCCACATCTTACAGCTTTATGACAGCATGGCAAATGAGGGTTGATATGCGAATTGGACGTGTTTAAGCTTCATCATATGCAAACTTCAGCCTCGGTCCACTCAGTCTACTAACTTCTCATGGAGAAAAGCAGTAGAACTTACTTTGAAGTTCATCAACTTGGTTAAAATGTTGGTCACCTAAGGTCTCAGACATCTTTGCCTTCAGGCAAAGGTATTAGGTAACAAGGTCTTAGGTAACAAAATCTGAAATAAATTTTTATTTGGGGAGAGGCTTCCCCCTCTCCATGCCCCTCCTTTACTATAGGTGTATTGGCATGCCAATTTGGTTGTGTGAACTGATTCTGTCTTCATGACATTTTTTCCCCACTGCACTTTGCTAATACATTGTATTCTAGCATTGTCAAGTTGTAACCTACACTACCTTTAGAGTGATATGACAACTCACATTATTGTCAACAATAAAGGGAATCTGCAAACATTCAGAAGCTGGAGAAGGGGCTTCAAACCATTTAAGATTAACCTTTTCAAAATGAGGTGGTTGAGTTTTGTCTGAGGTTTATGTTGATGGGTTTCAGAAATGGAGACCCACCCATAATGGAAATGAAGCTAGATGTCTGAAATATAACTGGCGGTTATAACCCCTACCAACTTTTCTCGTGGTGAGGGTGTAGAGAATAGTAAGAAGGGAATTATGGCTTGGAAGCCTATTTGGCTACAAACTGGAAATAAGCCCTTGGGGGACAAAGCTGGTGTCCCACTAATTACTTTCGTTATGTTCAAGCAATATCCGGCAATAGAGTGGTTGCATTCCACTTGGACAGACCTATGATATTCAATTGCAGGGAAGCACTTATGGGAGAGGATGTAAAAGCAAGTTAGATAGGTTTAGGTCCCTCTTCTGTTGTTGAAAGGTTCTCAAGGGCCTGATCTTCCAGATAATTTCATGCATTTATCTGTGATGGATGTCAATGGCATGAAAGCAACACAAGTCCCATTTTGGAACAGGCGGGCAATACCAAGTACAATCAGCATGCCAACTCTTTCTGGCAAGAAGAGTTGCCCACATTAAACTAATATAAAGAAACTCAAGAGGCAGACAAATCCTCTCTGGCTATTATGGCAGCAACTTCTTGGAGAACAGTGAAACAAAATGGCTCCTTTGTGCAACAAGGGCTTCACCATCATATTGATACATGTGTTTAAAAATCATGGGGGGGGGGGGGAATCCAGCACATTTGTATGAAAGGACTTTGGAAAAAAGCAACTCCCAGGAAGGTTGCAAGAAAACTGCCCAAACACCTGAACCCAAATTGGGATTGTGTTGGATTAGAATATACAGGTATTTATACGTTTAAGGGGCTGGAGGGAAAGGGTTGTACATTTTTTCTAAAAAAAACCTGTAGATTAGTGCTGATGCAGGTGCAACCCACTGTCTTTGATGTTTTCCGTGACATGCATAATATCCCCATTCACCATATTCATGGAACATTATGCATTATGGCAGGATATAACATAATATCTTGAATTGCTATTTTGGTAGACATTGTATCACATCCATTACTGGATGTGCCAAAATAAGTGGTCCAGGGGCATGCCTTACTAAGATGAACAGCTTGGAAAGCCTGCCATTTTTTTTTTTTAAATTGTTTGCTCCTTTATCCCTTTGCACTTACTACAGGCGTATTGTCATGGCTCCAGAAGAACTAGTATTATAAACATATTTCAAAAATGTCCTCCTAAACAAAAAATGGCAAGAGTTGCCAGACTGAAAAACGGATCAGGTGTGTTATGTACATTTAGTACAGAACTACTCACCCACACATGAGACAATAAACCTTAACTCTTGGGGAAAATCAAGAAATGTTAGGAAGAGATTCTGTCTTTTTAAGAGGGAAGAAGAAACAGAATTTTTACAATGATAAACATTCAATTTGATTGCCCTATCATGCAGAAACCCATGTATTTTTGGCAAGTGAAACAAAAACATTTCTATGCCTCCATTCTAGTATAAACAACACCTGCTACTAAAATGCACCATCATGTTCACTTGATCCTTTTTAGTGACATAACTTGGAATTTTAAATTACAAAATCATAATCAGCATTCAAAGGTGTCACCTATGTGTGAGAAAGTGATCTAAGCAACTCTTTTTCTCTTGGTCAAACTTCAAGGAAAAGAAAGGAAAGAATCGATGGAAGAGACTCGGAGGCCGACGTCATGGGTCAAAAGAAAATACACAAGACTCCTGCAGATAGACTGTTGCTCAAAGTTCTCCAACATTTCAAGTTGTCCTTAAAAGACACTTTTCATGCTCTGTGCAAGCAAATTAACATTTGTAAAGCACTTAAACATTATCAGTCCTAAACACTATATATGTAAACATGTCATTCAATGTTGAAATAGAGCTCAGATCAAAGAAAAAAGATGGTAAGAAAACGAGAACCATAGTGAACCTTTGAGCAAAACACATTTCTGGAATCATTCTGAGAGTTCAGTTAGCATCTTTTTGGTTTGTTTTTCAGTTTAATTTTCTCCAAAGTCCCATTCTTTCATTTTTATTTTTATTTTTTGGTTTCAGCTGAGGGATGGGAATACTGAAATCGCTGCCAGTGGCAGGCTGGCCTCCCAGTAGGATCAAACCCAGCTGCTAATAAACCTTTGGGAGAACCAGAACATGGAGGCCATTTTCCAATCCCAAGGTTTCCAAGCCAACATAACTTTGGAGAAGGTCCCTGTAGTGTCGGATGATGGCCTGAACTGAACATTCAAAATGATGGTTCACTCTGTCGCCAAACAGCACAATGTCTCAGGACTCAGATTCCAGAGAGGGGGATTATGGGATGATGGAGTTGATAATGAAGAAAGGGAGATGGTGTGCTTCCATTAGAACATGAAAGCCCTGCTAGCAAGGCTGGAGGTGATATACCACCATTTTCTAATCATGAAGAATAAAGGTGACAGGTGCTGATTAGAAAGAGGTATTCAATGCATGCAGTTTTATCTCATTCTCCCCCATTGTTAATGGCCTGGGCTCACATAAAACTACTTCCAGATACACAGCCTGAAAGTTGTAGGAAAAAGTAACCGAAAACCCCTCTCTTCCCCAAACCTGAATATTCACAAGAAGAGAAGCACTAGTTTGTACAAAATGCAATAGAAAAAAAAAAACCTATATTTACAAATGAAATGAATGCCTTTTCAATTCCCTTGTTGGAGAGAGAATTCTGCCTTGTTGCTCTACATTTTGCAGGTTTCTAGGCAAGTATAGTTTTCCTTTACAGGCGAAAGAGGAGAGGAACCTAAAGTCACTGGACTCCTCCAACAATAGAGATGGCACTACGTCTTCCATTACTTGCTCAGTAAATCCAGAGGGAAAAACTTTCCCATCTCACCAAATGTTCGGGCCCATCCCTACCCCATTTCAGAAAAAAAACACAAGGCCTTCTATTGGCTTAAATGCAAGAAAGGCGTGGTGGCAAGAATGCACGAGAGAGGAGAGTCGACGACGACAGGAAACGTGACTTGAAAAGGAATGGCTGCTTCCAAAGTTCAGGGCCTGCGTGTGCCTCTACATGTGTTCAGTTCTCCCACCATGTGCCGGATCGATCAGAAGAGCACTTTTCACCGAGCTTTCGTTTGCGGAAAGTTGAACAGACCCATTAAAAAAAAAGTGAGACGCTTTGCCACTTATTTGGGAAGCAACAGTGGATCTGTTGCCCTTACCTGAGGGTTCCTGCTGTAAAAGCAACAATCTTACTTCAGCTATCGCTTCCATGGATGTCGTTTAACTTGTGTTTACACATATTCCTTGGCAGGAAAACTGGTGTGACCAATATTGTATGCACTGAGACCAGGGACAGGACACCTCTACAGCGGCTAAACAATGACCACTTTCCCAGCTTAGTGCCTGCTGATTTCCTCCATAACTCTCTCTTCCCTGCTATATTTCCACCTCCAGTCCCCACCACTGCATCTGTGAAATCTGATCTTTCATCTCCTCATGCCCTGTGGAAGACAAGCCATGTATTTCCACAACACTATAATTATCAAATATAAGTATATATTCAATAAATACACATATACACATGTCTGACTTGTGCAGCCAGGTCCTTCTTCTGGCCCCGTCCCCATGACCAGCAGCACCACTTTCGAGAGGAAGTCCCTCAACACCTTCACCACCAACAGCAGAGAAAGACTTTTCTCTCTATTCTTCTTGCAGAGTCATTTTGTATGACAGGCAAGAGGAAGAAAGGATAGTGGAGATCTCTCCCTTCCAGCTGAAATCCGCCAGAGAACAATGTGCCTGGAATAGTCAAGGCTGAAGAGCCAAGCCCCCATTTTCGTGTCTTTCGTAGCCTTTTGCATTCCCCTACAGTTCAAAGGCTTGCTCTGCTGGGTTGGACCACTCAATGTCCGATAGAGCATAAATTCACTTTGTTTTCATAATAGATGTTTCATAGAAATTATTATTCACGTACGCTTGTGCATGTATGCTCAGCACATCTGAGAATCATGAGTTCAAAATTAACAATGAGTTGTTCATGAATGGGGTAAAACTTGCCACTCTCCCCTCCCCAGGACCCCACATATTAATTCTCCCACAGCTTTTGCTGGGGGTTTCCTGATCTCCCTGGTACTCAGTTCTTTCATTCCAACTCACCTTTCAGAAGTGATCTCATTCGGTTACTTTGACTGGACTACTGGCCAGAGCTGCATACATAGCAAACTTCCCCTCCCCTTAGTAAATATACCAAAATTTCAATACATTTTTTCTTCAGTATATCTGCAACTACATATTTCAGCCTTTCACCCACAAAGTCTTCACAAGAGAACTGAATGAATCTTTGCATGTAATCAACATATACTGTATTGAGTTGATCCCACACTATTCATGTCCTATTAATTTTGCTTAAAAATACAAATATTAGGAAGAGCGACATCTTCTTTGTGCCCATTCCGTCTCTTCTACTCTCCGCCTCACGCCACATCCTCTTATCTGTATTAACCATCACTTCTTGGGTGCTAAGAAAACCCCAAACTCTGTGGCCATGACCCCCCCTCTCTTACGTTGACCCCACCTCAACCATGCCCTGCCTTTCCAACTGTGAAAACACAAGCTAAGCTCCTAAGCTCCGACATGTGATGGCCAGGAATGCGACTGTGAGTGGGGAAATGAAAAGAGATCAAGAGGGGTGGGGGGTGGGGAAAGAAAGAGGTGGCACTTCTCCTCATCAGTGCTGCCGAAGCAGAACTCCAGTATTCCACAAAGAAAAAAAAAGTAGCAGAAGAGTAGCAAATGGGAATTAGGTCTGAACCTGCCACCTGCCCCTCCCACCCTTCACATTTCCTGCACCATCCCCACCCATGCTTTTCCCCATCACTCAGACATCAGATTCAATACTGGAAAGTTTCTCATAAACATGCCCGTTGCTGGAGCCATTGAAAGCCCTGGGGTTTTTGTTGTTAGGCACACAGGGGTTGGACTGGTTCCCTATACAGATGTCCTTCTGGAAACGGGCTGGCACAGCCCCGTGAAGGGCCGAGACCACCGGCTTGTTGGTGGTGACAATGGCTCGGAAGTCTGGCCTGGCCTTGGGCCCTCCTGCCGCCACAGGCTGCCTGAAGAAATAGGATTTGCTGCCGTGGAGCAAGCACTGATCGTCCCCAAAAGTGGGGATGAAAGGGTTTTGAGTGACCCGGTCGGGGTAGAGCGACTTGCTGAGCATATAACCACCACCAATGCCAGGGTTGTTGTGGTGGTGGTGGCTGGTGGCGGGCACTGAGGACTTGTTGTTGGCAAAAGTAGACTCGCTGGCTGGCATCTCAAACATATGGGCATAGGGGCTTCCCTCCAAAAAGCGGCCCTTGTCCTTCAGGCTCACACTACGGGGGGCCAGGGCCGCGTCTTCCTTCTGCAGATCTACAAAGGTGTCGTAGGAGTGCTGCCGGCGGAGCTTGTTGCGATTCTTCTTCTGCACCTTGGAGGCAGAGTTGGAAGGGCTCTGGGGGTACTTGGTAGTGGAGGTGCTGGTTGCCACGGGCACAGGAGCAGATGGCTGGTCCAGCTCTTGGAGGGAGTTGTCCTCACTGATGTCATAGAGATTGCCTGCCTTCTTGCAGGCTTCACACCGGATGCATGGCTGGCGGGTGGAGTTCTGTCCTACCACAGTTGGGGTGTAATTATGCAGCTTAGATGGGCAACTGCGACAATAATTAGCCCCTGGACGCTCCTCCCAGTCAAGATTGGTGAGGTTTTTCTCCCATGGCGCTGGTACCCCACTCACAACACTGTGCTTGTGCTCATTGTTTGCTCCAAAGTCCCCAGACCCGTGTTTGTGGTGGGTCCTGTTAGTACACGTCCCAGCTCCCCCTATAGTCTCGCGCTTGAAGTCATCTCCCCGCTCTTTATAGATATCTGTCAGGTCCACATGTTCCCAGTGAGGCGAGTTCTCCTTAGCCCGGAACTGGTCTAAATAGAAATCCCTTAGCCCTTCCTTGTCCCTGAAGTAGCGCTTGTGGTCAGGGGAACGGGGACGCCGACGATAAGCCAACTCTATCTCATCAAACTCTCTCCGCGACTTCGCTGAGGCTGGGCGTTTCTTTAAACTATCTTTGTACTGCTGTTTCCTCCGCTTTGCAGCATTGCCCTCAATGTTGCCATAAGTCACCGTGTGGGTGGATATGTCTGACACATCTGAACGGATCAAATCATCATGTGCCCCTCCACCACTGTATCGGTCGCCCTTGAAAGATAATTTGCCATAAAGGTCTCCTAGCTGGCCATGTTTGGCTGGTGGCAAGCCAATATCCAATGGCTTCTTACTGAGAGACCGAGGCTGTGCTGAGAAGGGGGGGTTATCACAGTCATACAGTCCATCAATGGAGCTGGCACTACCTATGCTATGGGGGCGGTGGTGGTGGTGGTAATGGTCTTGATACACATTACTTTCTTTCAACTGAAGGTTACCAAAGGTCCTTTCTACCTCACTAATGTAATCACTGAAAAGGTTCTCCTCACAGGGGGGGTTGTTATAAGACTTGCAGTCAGAGTGAGTAAAGCTGCGGCGGTGCTCAGAGATGTCATAGACAGATGATTCGCGGCGGATGAAATCCAGGGCACTTTGTGGTGAGCCGTTGACACCTGAAAGGTTGGCCATGTTCTTGGCTGTACGGAGCAGGCGTAGAATGTTAGAATGGGTATTGTTCATGGTAGCCGTGGGGGAGTTCATCGAAGACTGGCGGTCTTCAATAGCCACTCCATGGATGCAGCTGTAAATACCCTGCCATGAAAAAAGCAAGGAGAGGTTAGCAGAGAACTCCAGCAGAGGAGCGGCAAGGCTTGCACAACTGAGATACTGAAACGTCTTGGATTTTGCTAGCGCAACCTATAGTCCGTATTTTGATACCATTAGGAAATGAGAGTCCTGTTGCTACCAATGTTGTTCTTTCACATTTTATCCCACCCTTTTGCTGTCTGTCCACTCTCCTCTCTCTCCCTCTCTCTCCCTCTCCCCCCCCTCCATCATGATATGATATCGCATTAAATCCAGAAATCTGTTCAGCTCTTTACTGAATGTACTTGTGCTATGTCCCTGAAGGGTCACAGGCGTGCAGCTTAGGGGTGCTTCTGAATCACTCATGACTGTGCGATGTCTCGGTGGCAACTCAGGCCAGGAGCACTGTTTCTCGGTTCCATTTTTCATACCAGCTACAACCCTCTCTTGGCTTTAAGGATGTGAATACTGTCTTCCTTGCCTGGTAACCTTTCCATTAGATTACTGTAATGGTCTCATCATGGGGCTGCTCTTGAACATGATTCTGAGGACCCAGCTACTGCAGATTTCAGTTGCCCATATGCTGGCAGGTAGTTGGGTCCAGGAAGGATATTATGCTACTACTGCTCCATAGCATTGCCTTTCAGTGAGCGTCTGGGCCTGATTCAAGCTGCTGGTTGTAACCTACAATGCCCTGGAGGAGTCCTACTCACTCTCTTTGCAAATATTTTTAGGCTCTTGGGAACAAGCCAAAGGAAACATATGACCACTTGGAAATTAGAGAGCTCAGAGAAGTGCTTGGTATTCGTTCTCTTGGCACAGCCTCCTGTCCCTCTGCTTCGCTTCCAGACCTTGTTATTCATCTTGATCATAGCTATCGACCCACAGCTTTATGTTAATTCCAAAGCTGCTTCTCCAGTCTGCGACAAAGAAATCTGAACAAAATTTAAAATTCTACAGAACAGACTTTTTCAACCAAAACAACTGCCTTACTTTCCCCAATATCTAAATTCGACTTTTCTGGCCAAGGAATTTGGCATTTTAAAGGCATCCTCTGTTTAAATTAGCATTTTGGGACTACCCACCTAAGCTATTAAATGAATAACCTAAAGATGAAAAAAAATCCACATTCTTATAATAACTTGTAATGTTCCATTACTATCCCCAAACCATCTATGAAAGGGTCAAAGTGGTGAATTTATGGATGTGAGAGACAGCTTTCACATGAGCAACTAATTCACAAAAGCATCACCATACAATGTAATCATATTGGCCCAGCAGTGCAGCCTTCCGTAGCTAAGGTTCTTCCACTACTGGCAGGGACAGAGGAATGGGTCTTCATGCACAGTTACCATAGCTGACAATAGGAGCCCCTTGTGTGTGCAAGGGTCTGGATCAAAGCTATATTTAGTAACAAACTAAATGCCATGAGAGCTTACGGTATTAAGATGTAAAACTATAAACTATCTGCAGGACAGAGAAGGGGTAGAATTCAGAAATGTGAGATGATGAAAGAGAAAGACAGACCATTTTGGGATTCAAGTTTATTTATAACCAAGGCAAAGGGAATTCACAGAAATTACTTGCTGGGGGAGGGGAGTGTTAGGTAGAAATGCCCTTTTTATCCTTCAGCACAATATTTCCAGAAACTTTGGGAAAAGTCACATAAAAGTCACAGACCTTACAGAGTTGTCCAACAAATCTGAAAGCTTCTTTTGAACCTTTCAGTTATATGACCAGGGATGGAATAACACCTTTTCCTTCTTAAATTGACCCAAGTTCTGGTCTCAAAATGTAGCATTCTCTTAAAAAAAGGAACATAGTTTTCTGTAGATTCCCTTTCATGGTTATATTCCATTCCAAATGAGGCCAGAAATGACAGCATAGAGGGAAATGATGAAAGCCCAATGGATGCTTGAAAGCATAATGGACAAAAATGATAAATAATATTGGCTGGAAAGGAGGGAATGGCCATAACGAGGGTTGGCAGACCAGTCAACCAGAGCAAGACAATCACCTTTAATGCTCTTGTTGGAGCAGGAGGAAAGGTAGCTGCTGCTGCTGCTCCCGCCTATTTCCTCCCCAGCTCGAGCATCCAACCCTCAATGGTGGAGGGAGCTGCAATCAGGATCATGCAAACTCACCTCACTTTCTGAAGTGGGCTGGTGCCTCTGGGCAGGTGTAGGCCACTGACATCAGTAGTGGCACCTGTCCATTCAACGACGGTGTGTTTGTACAATGCTGACTGCAGTACCCTCCACCACCTGAATATCAAAGCAGAGATTCCCTGCTCACCTGCACTGGTGTCACTGGAGGTGGGGCGGAAAGCTAAGTTCTGCAGCTTTCCGCCCCACCGTTACACTCCGGTACGAGGCGCCCCGCCCCCTCATCATAGGAGCCCATCAGCGGAGAGAAAGCAACGTGCAGAGACTCTCCTGCGCGTTGCTTTCTCTCTGCTGACGGGCTCCTATGACGAGGGGGCGGGGTGCCTCGTACCGGAGAGTAACGGTGGGGTGAAAAGCTGCAGAACTTAGCTTTCTGCCCCACCTCCAGCGACGCCAGTGATCACCTGGGTTGCCCCCCAGCAGCAGGCAGCAATTTAGATGCTCTGGGGAAAGTTAGAGAGGGAGTGGTGGGCACCACAGCCAGGGAGGAGGAAATGCTGCCCTTTATCCTGCTGCCCGTGGGAGCCTTAAAGGTAACTGCCTTTCTCTGGCTGACTGATCTGGCAACACAAGTCATGATGCTGAAGTGGAATCTGCCTGCCCTTTATTTTATTGATGTCTTCATTTATAGCATTTCTACTCTGCCCTTCAAGCAAAAAAAAAAAAAAAAACGACAACAATAAACAAACCTGTATCAAACATAAAAACCATGTCAATAAAAACAAGTCACACTAGAAGCAGATTCAGCAGCACTGAGCAGAAGCCAATGAGTCAATGTACATTTAAAGCCCTGGGCAAATGAAAAGCGATCCATCTGGTGCTGAACTGAACACAGGCTCAGTGCCAGGCGGGCCTCTCTGGGGAGGGGATGTGGCTGGCCGTACTCACCCTGCTGATGGAGAAGACAACACCAGGCTTGCCAGAGCAGACCCCCATGAAGCAGTGGCGGAACTGCCAATAGAAGAGATGCTCACAGATGAAGGTGATGAGGCTGAGGGCCATGGCTGCTCCCAACATGTAGAAGACCCCTGCCATGTTATCGATGTCCAGCTGGCTGCTCATGACCTCGTTCTTCTCGTTGTGGCAAATGCCAGTGAGCCACAGAGCTTCTAGCTCCTCCATCTCTCCTATAAAAAGAGGTGGGAAGGATTAAAGGTGAACATTAGAGAAGAGTCAGGTGCCGTCATTAGAGAGTTTCTTTGATTCGTTCTTATTTTAAACTGCTAAGGATGTGGTTTGCAGGGCTCATCCTGTGGGCCCTCACAACAACCATTTGTGATCGGCTAATCTTGTTCCCAGTTTAAGATGACAAAAAGAGGCTGGTAGTGACTTTGCAGGTCACTGGGTAACGGAGGACTCAGACTCAAGTTGGTGAGGTCACAGGTCGGTCTTCTCCTCCACAAGATGATATAAGCTATCTAGTAGCTGTGTTTTAAAAAACAGGAAATATATCATAAAGTCAGGATCGCGGGTTCTACATCAGTCAAAGTCAAGCGTTTGCATGGAAAGGTTGAACAAGCTGATTTTAACCATTTTGTCATATGACTTCTACAATAGACAATAAACCACAGAAGTGTGATGCTACTCCAAGGATTTATAAGTTCCAAGCACATACACACACGAGGCAGGGTGAGCCTAGAGTTGTTTTATCAAACAATAATTATTCTGGGACTTGACAGCTCCACCAAACTCTATAAAACAGAGACTACAGCTCTAAAGATTATACTATTTTATTTATGACATGCGGATAAGACAGCTCAAAGTGTGTGCCAAGCAATTTGGGGATTCATCTTAACAGACGACTCACTTGCTTGAATCACCTAGAACTGTTTGATCTGCAGACACCGTGGTGTGGTCCACCTTGGTATATCACACAAGAGTCTGAATGAACTGCATGAAATGATCTCTGAGGAGTCTTGTGCATAGTCCTGCACTATGGTCTTGCTTTGCTATCTTGTTATTACTACTCCTGTTGTTGTTGTTATTACTGCTGCTGTTGTGTGCTGTTAGTTTTATGCCACCCAAAATTAGGTGCCTTACAATCAGAAAAAAAACAAAACTCCACTAGGGCCCTGCTTTAAGACTCACAGTCTATTCTAACAGTGCAATCCTATTCAACTTCACCACTGGTGTAACCCAGCAGTGCAGTGAGAACAGGAGGCCCCAGAACGGAAAGGGGATTCAAATCCCCTCCAAAGGGAGAATCAAAGGGGATTTAAATCCCCTCCAAAGCCTCCCGTCCAGCCCTCCCCTGCTGGTTACACCGGTGGTGTAAGTAGGATAGGATTGCGCTGTAAAATACTTTGTGCAATTTAAAGGAATGAATGAATTACTTCCAAAATTCTTGAGTTTATAAATAGCTGTCTTATTTATTTTAGAATAGCAGGATACAGACATCAAGCAATCAATAAATAGCAACGCATGTGAATATAAACAGGTTTGTGTGAGCAATGTTTGCTGAATGTTTCATGCATGGTTGTTTTCCTCAATTCTAGGAATTTAAACCTTTCGCAATATCCAAAATCACATCAATTGTTGTTTGGAATAATAGTTATTATATATGGTTATAATGAAAAATGAAAAAACTGAAATAATAAATTATCTTAATATTTTGAAAAGGCTTAATATGTTTGCAAAAATACAGAATTCTGTATTTCTTTCTCATGAACCAATCACAACACAGAATTCTCAGTAACAAAAGGGCTTTAACAAAGGGGGACCAGGCATCAAATCTTCCACCTTACATTTTAATTAATAAAGAATCTTTAACATGGCACAATCCTGCGCAAAGTTAGGCCGGCAGAGTGCATATTCTGCAGGCCTATGGAGCTGCAAATGTGCCATAAAGCATGTTTGCAGCTCCTTCGGAGTAAGTGGCACTGGCACAAAGGCCGACGTCATTCACTCCGCCACCGACCCAGACCTGTGCCGACTGATGCAGGTAATGCCCATGCCAGTCAGTGCAGGGGCATGGGGAGGGCGGGCAGGCGTGACGAGGGAGAGGGCCATTGGCCAGCCCAGCCTGGGAGGGGGCGGGGATATCAGCGCTGGGTTGTGCCGATATCCAATGCCCCGTTCCAGGCCGGGTTGGTTTTACATGGCCTCCCCAAATGCACGCCAGCTCCAGAGCTGGCATGCATCCAAGGAGGCCCATCAGGGCTTGCGGTGCTTACACCGTGGGAGGGTGACAAATGTCCCCTTCCCCCAAGGTGAGCCCAGGCCGCATTCTGCCTAGGATGCGGCTGGCCCTTTAGGCCAACCTACCTTAGGCAAGATCGGACTGACATCCACGATGCAGTCCAGAGATCTTAATATGTATTTAGTATACCATATATAAATTTGTCATAATAATCAATATACTTGTTTTCGGAGACATCTTATAATCTCCCACATCCTAAATATTACCTTGCAGATCCTTCTTTATGAAGTGCTACCAAAACCTCATGTTGCAGTGGTGTGAATAGCTTGTAACCTTTCGGGGGGAAATCACTAGCTATGTTTGAAAAAAAAAAATGACTGACCACACACAGCTACTATTCTATGAGAGTGTTTCAATTTCTTCCTTTTTGCTGCAACACTTTTTTTAGTGTTTGATTAACTGACTATATAAAATTCACGTTTAATTTCTCAAGGCAAAGTTAGTATACAGACAAGGAAGGGCAAACCTGAAGAAAGCTTTTCCAATAAGGAAGCTATCTTCCCATTCTCATTTAGTAAAAAGCATTGTTTCCGGTAACATTACTCTTTCACAGATAAAAGCAAATAGGTTCAGCTTTAGTGAAAGGATTGTCAGATATTTCACTCTGTGATTTACCTCTGAATTCCCAGATCTCCTTTTAGAAGTGAATGAACCTCCTTGACCCTCCATTCCCCCAGCTTCATTGCAATTATACTACATTTTCATTTGCTTTGAGACTGGAAACTATACAGGGGAGAATAACAAAAATGTTTCTCTCTCAAGATTCTCACATTTGTTAATGCCACATTTAAAAGTATACTGACATGCAAGCTTAGATACAGTCACCTTTGCCACGTAATGCTCTTTGCATTCTTTGAGATTTTTTTATTTTCCCTTTAATACTATTACTAATATACAAAAAAGCAAAACTTCCACTGTTCCTCGGAGCCTCAGTTCCTTTGAAATCAGCAATGAAAACTGATGGAATCATGCCAGTTTCAAAAGAAGAGGGAAATACCGTATTGTCCCGAGTATAAGATGCACCTGATTATAAGACGCACCCTTAAAGTTTGGTGCTATTAAAAATTTTTAATTAAATCACTGGCATTAAATTGCAACAGCCTGATTATAAGACGCACCCCTAGTTTAAAAACTTAAATTAGGAGAAAAAAGTGAGTCTTATACTCAGACCAATACGGTATTAGTTCCACTCAGTGAAGATCTGGTGACGCAGAAACTCTCTCCTCATCTGGATCACTTACCATCACCAAAAAGCTGCAGGATTGCAAGATCCACTTGCCGTTTCCAGCCGGAATTCTTCTGGATAGCGATGCCATAGCCCGTGGAAGCAAAGACCTTCCCGCTGCCAATGGTCACCAGCTTGCAACCTTCATCCCTGCCAGCCATGTAGTTCAGGACCGCTGCATCATAAATGAAGGCATCCAGCTTCCTGTTCAGCAAAGACCCAAGAGAGAAGACAGTCAAGAGGAGGGTCTGTGCCAACCTCAATCATCATATACTACGGACAGAAGTGTAGAGCTGCAGGGTGGCCTTGGCAAACCCAACATGTGGGAGCCATGTGACAGGAAGTACTGCCTGTGTAGAGTCAAGCAGGAAGACTCCTCACTGCATCCACTTAAATTTCCTTTGCAGTTCATGATGTAAACAGTTTTATTCACTCCTGCACTACCGTTCCGTCTCTGGCTACAGATGCAGCAGCAATTCAATAACATGTCGCCACAACTACACGGTGAATTAAGGCAGTAAAGCAGACCGTCTCCAAGCAAAACAGCTGGAGAGTGCGCGCTAAGCAGAATGTAATCACTCAAATTAGGTTTGGCCGGGACCCCTGCTCTTCTGAAGAGTCCCCTGGGCATCTTTAAAGATGACAAGTGGTTAGGAGATCAAGTTATGTCTCCCTAGGAGGGCAGTAACTTCAGCTTTATAGTGCCCCACTAACCTCACACTGAGGAATGGAATCAGCACTGAATCAAAAAAATTGCTACTACCAACACTAAGGGTGCGTTCACCCAGCTGCAGGTCACACAAACTGCTGCTAGTGTGATATGTTTTTCTGTTCACCCCACATCTTGGTTTCTCTTATTCATCCATGTTGTTGCACACCACGTGTAGTCCTCCTCCCACCCCACCCCACCCCACACCCCGCTTTAAATAGGTACAAAGGGTATTTACCCAAAGCAAAGACCGTGGTTAGGTATGCAAAAGCTTTCCTTCTCCCTCAAAATAGGAATGAATTGAAGGAACAGAAAGCTGCAGCTAACTATGCATGCTCAGTACTCCGTACAAAATTCAGAAGTTAAAAAACGGAACGATGGAGAATTCCTAGAGCATCAGGAAACAAGACCAGTTAATTTGAATCCACAATCTGGGAGGGGGGGGGGAATCCAGATAAGGAAAATTATGGAAACATCCCAACCTGTGTTTTCTAAAGAACAGATTGTCTATAAGGAATCCTCTCCTTCCCAACAAAATAATTAGATTACTGGGTACTGGTGAGTAGTGATGGAGAGAACGTCCCCAGTCAGGTTTGGAATTGGGCTCAGTGAAACAGAAATATTTTCCAAAATCTAAGAAAATTAGTATATTCTGAGCCCAAAGTCTAACCCTACTTTGCCACCAATCATGTCACGAGGAGCAGGACAGGGTACGATCTCTCCCCAAATTCCTTGGTGAGCCTCTAAGCCGTCCCCCATGTCAGTATTGCAAGGAAAACTACATTTCCCAGTACATTTCTGGGCACTTGTTGGCACAGAGCCGCAGCAGCATGCCAGACATTAGAGAGGGAAGAGAGAAAAGAGAACTTCCTCCCTTCTACTGCTGCTAGAAAGGCAAGTGAGGGTGGGTAGGAAGGGCTTACAGGCAGGCAGGTGGGAGGAACTGATGTATTGATTGGGCTGAAAGGACAGTTTGCATCTGAACCCAAGCCTGCGGATGACTCCTGTTGAGGCAAGCATGACAAGCCCACCCAGATTTGTATTTCCAAGCTAAGAAATAAAAATACTGGTGAGGAGAGGGAGAGATAGGATGACTTATCTCGGAACAGTTGTGATGATGCACATGAATGGTTTATCATGTGGATTGGCTGTTTGATGTGGAAAGCCTCTAGGCAGCCCTGCTGCCCCAAAGGAGGTATGGGCAGCACTCACTCTTCTCATGGAGACATTCCAGGGAAGACGACTGCAGATTCTCAGGGGGAGCTGCTTGCATATGTTCCAACAGCTGTGTGAGGCTTTTGCAAGAGGGAAACTTGGGGGGAGGTTGCTTCCCTAAAGAAAAAACAATTCCTACATATGGAAAGGGGTATTCCTATGCTCATGGAACAGACTAGTCTCGAAACCTCCGCCTGACTTCGAGTTTTCTATGTGCAGTGAGATTTTTTTTAAATCTCACTGCAACCCCTCACCCATGCAACCCCTCACCTACAACCTGAAATGACCCTGTGTATGAAGAGTTTTACAATGTGCTCTGCTATTTATGTAGATTTGGCCACACAGGTTATGGCAGCTCTGCACATTACGATTGTTGGGGGAAACGCCAGTATCTGCACAGCAGTCACAAAGCATGGCCACTCTCTCTCTCTCTCTCTCTCTCTCTCTCTCTCTCTCTCTCTCTCTCTCACACACACACACACACACACACACACACACACACTCACTCACTCACTCACACAGAGCTTTAAACAGTCAAGCACTTTTGTCTGGGAACCCTGGCACAATCACAACTTTCCGATATGTTTACACAGATTTTTCAAAATGTGTGTATTTGCAAGTATGGTATTGATTTTATGTGTGTACTGTGGTGGGAAACTCCAGTGCGTCTCTTGAAGCAATCATAATGTGTGGTGTTAAGGTGTTAACCTAATATAATCCTGGCTGAGATCCCAACAGCCTGATCTTTTGATATAAAACAGAGCACATATCACGGTTATTTCAAGATGATCAGGCAAAACAGAATTTTAGGTGAATTCTGGTCTTGACTCTTTTAGATACAGTATTGCACTGTATCCTAAGGCAAGGTTTCTTAAAGTTTCCCCGCAAGGCGGGGAGAACTTTGAGTACTTGCAGGGGCAGAGACAGCGGCCGCGGGAAAAATGTGGGAAGGGTTTTTTTTGTACTTACCAGGGCCTCCGAGGGGTGTGGGGAGGCCTATGGACCCCTCCACAGGCCTCCCGAAGCTTCAGATAGCCACGGAGCAGCGATATACGACCACTTCCAGTTTTTGCGAAAACCAGAAGTGGTCATAAATCACCACAGAGCAGTGATCTGAAGCTCGGGGCGGCCTGTGGAGGGGTCCGTAGGCCTCCCCGCACCCCCTGGTAAGTACAAAAAAATCCCCTTTTCCCACATTTTTCCCATGGTGGCGATCCTCAGGATCGCCACCGCCATACTTTCCCCGCCCTTTAAGGGGGCAGGAAAAGCATCCAGTTCGTGATGGATCGTGACCCAACCGTTTGAGAACCACTGCCCTGAGGCATTGTTTCCAAAGACTATTTTTTTCAGAAAATAAGTTTTGTAACACTTTTATTGCTAAACAAAGAGAACTAAGGACTACATGAAGATTAACCGATTCCAGACAATGCTGTGGTATGCATAGCACAGTGTTTCTCAAACTGTGGGTCGGGACCCACTTAGTGGGTCGCAACCTGATTTCTGGTGGATCCCAGGTGATGGAAAGATCAGATGCCACAAGCCCTGAGGCTATTCAAAAATCAGACAGCTGCTAATTACCCTGCAAACAGCTGAGTTCCTGCAGTTTGCAAGCTTGTTTAAATATAGGGAGATAAATGTTGGAGCGTCTTATAAAGCTAGGTGAGTCCTGATAGAGTGTCATTTTAAAAAGTGGGTCCCGGTGCTAAAATGTTTGAGAACCACTGGTATAGGATATGCAACATTTTAGTAAGAGGTGTATTCTGGAGAAGGTTCCTTAAAGTCCTCAGAGAAATCGCCACACATTCAGGTGTATATAATCAACTTCACAGTTGCTCCTGTGGAACATGAACATAAATGTGGAAGGAGGCAGACTCACCCTGTCTTCAGTGAGGATAGTGCGTCTTGCACCGATCTTTGGTTGAACTTCACCATGTAGGCGTGCATCAGTTCATAATTGTTGCGAATGTTCCTCTCTGTGCTGCCATTGGGAACTGTCCCAAAACGGAAAGGTGGTGAAAACGCATTTGGATTTTGGAACTGGAAAAAGAGAGAAAGAAAAGTTATCAGGTTCTTTCAATGGTTGTATGACAGAGAATTGGATTCCCCAGGAGCTCAAGTAGGAAGGGAATCCAGAGCTTTCGTGGCATGTTGGCATCTAGAAAGAACTAGTGAGGAACTTCAAAAAGATGAACTGAAGATCTACTTAATTGAGTCCCACATGTTCCAAGTCAGTAACTCTTTTCTTCTTCAGGGACACTGGTTAAACAAACTCATCTTCTCAATTGTCTCAGAGCTACATTGAATATTAATTGAGTTGTGGACTCAACAAAATGCATCTTCAGTGTGCCTTTGAGGTTCCCTCTCTTGATGTTTCTGCCTTGGTGCTCTCTCTCTCCTTCCCCAAAGAGGCCTCCAGGCCACAGTGTGCCAAGCATAGCACCATGATCCAAAGAAGGTACTGTAAGGTATATGTGTAACACGCATGCAGCAGTAGCTTTCTTTGTGCTTTTTTTTCACCACAGCAGTCTGAGCTGCAGAAGAGGCAAGCTGCTGAATTTTAAAAGCCATCTCAGCATCCACCCATCAAATTGAGTGGCACAGGTAGATGGAGTAGCAATGGGCAATCCTCTGAGCCCCGTCCTAGCTAATCTGTATATGCAACACTTCGAGATTAAAGCCATAGATTCCCCCAAATACAAACCTAAAAAATGGCTTAGATATGTAGATAATGTTTTTGCAGTTTGGGACTATGATGATCAAAAACTGGACAGCTTCCTGGAACATCTAAATCAGGGGAGGGGAACCTATTTGCAGTGGGGGGCCATTTTCCCATAGGGAAAATTTGTTGCGGGCCGGCCGGTAGGCCATCTGATTTTTTTGGGGGCCCCCCACAAATTTGACACCCCCCCGTGAGCTTACCACCCACCCACCCACTGCTCGCTCTCCCTCCCTCCCTCCCTCCCACCCACCGCTCTCGCTCTCCCTCCCTCCCACCCACCCACCGCTCTCTCTCTATCTCTCCCTCCCACCCACCCACCCAGCGACCGACCGCTCGTGCTCGCGCTCGCGCTCCCTCCCTCCCACCGACCGCTTGTGCTCCCTCCCTCCCACCCACCCACCCGCTCTCCTTACCTTGGCTCTGGGCCGGGGCCGGGGCCGCCGCTTTCGCGCACCTCCTTCATTTAAAAACGGCCTTTGCACAGTGCCGCTGAAGTGCAAAGGCCGCTTTTAAACAAAGGAGGCACGCGAAAGCGGCGGCGGCGGAGCCTCCGGAGCCTCCGGTCCGGTCCCCCGCGGGCCGGATTGGTCCGGTCCCCCGCGGGCCGGGCCGGATCGTCCCGCGGGCCGGATCAGACCCGCTGGCCGGAGGTTCCCCACGCCTGATCTAAATCAACAACACCCTTCGATAAAGTTTACACTGGAAAAAAAAAAGATGGGAAACTACCTTTCCTGGACGTGCTGGTTAAAAGAAAAGATGATGGTAAATTAGGGTACGAAGTCTACAGAAAACCAACCCACACCAACAGATACTTGCATAGGGAATCAAATCACCATCCAGCCCAAAAGAACAGCCTAATTAATACCTTACTTTATAGAGCTAAGAAAATAAGTGAACCTGAGCATGTGCAGAGTGAGAAACAATATGTGGAAAGAGTCTTACAAGCTAATGGTTACAAACGAAAAGAAATTAGAAGGATAGAATTAAAAAAGGAAAACAACCAAGAAAGAGAGAGATTTACAATTGGAATTAGGCAATGTTACTTTGCCTTACATTAAAGGAACAACAGACAAAATTGGGAGACTGCTGAATAAGTTTAACATCAGGACTTGTTATGTTCCAACCAGCAAAATTGGCAATTTTTTAAGGAACCCTAAAGACAGACTACATCCATGGACATATGCAGGAGTTTATAGAATCCCATGCAGTTGTGGAAAATGTTACGTCGGGACCACAAAAAGAAGTGTGAACACACGTATAAAGGAACACCAGCGATATTTAAGGTTGGAACAAGCTAATAAATCAGCTATTGTAGACCATGCATTAAAAACTGGACACCAGATTAATTTTGAGAACACCCAAGTTATAGTCAGAACCAAACAATATCGTTCCCGTCTGAACAGGGAAGCAATCGAAATAATAAAACATCCCACTGCAGTACAGAAAGGGGGAATCTGTAGAGATTAGCGATAGTTGGCTTCCAGTCATCAAAAGGTCTCGCACTCTGACAGATCACAGAGCATCAAGAAACCAAGAGAGAGACTGCTTTGATATCGCAGATGATTTGGCACCAAAGTAGTTTTCACATCGCGTGGCTGTTTGAGCTCTCAACGATCAACTGCATGGGGGAGGGCTGTTGCACTTTGCTGCCCCATTTTATATAGGGACAATCTTGGCAGCTATGGAACTTCGTTATAAAATAGTGATGTGCCTTTAAGGAACTTGGCAAAGGCAGCAGTTAACTTCCCAACTGTTAACATCTTGCACCAAGAAGAACTAGAGCAGACAGCAAGTTGCTGTTCCTTTGATAATGCTCCTCATAGATTAGGAGCGAAACGTTAGGACAATCTCTTCTTAAATAAATAAAATGACCAGAACAACCTGGAAAATGCTTCCTTTTGTTAATTCAAATGAGTGGCACTTTGCTAGCTGACTGACAGCCCAAGCCTATGCCAGCCTCCGCCGGCAGTACTAGGCTCTGCAGTCTGCACTGTAGCAAACGTGCCATAAAGCACGTTGCACCGGCATGGAGGCCAGTTCCGTCAGCATGGAGGCCAGCAGGCCTCTGCCGATACAGGAGCAGCACCCGCCAGGGCAGCCGGGAGAGGGCAGAACGGGGGTGGGGGAACATCCCAGCACGGGGCTTTGGATAGGATTGGGCTCTTAAATTACCAATGAGGCCCAAAGGTAATATTGGGATGAATACATTAAAATACAAGCAATACAGAAGTTAACAGCATAAGGATGAACCCTAGTTAATGATGAAAGCTTAAAAACCACAGAGTAACTAAAACTAGAATTAACGTATCAAGTCATACTTGGTCTCACTGACTTTCCAAAAGTGCAGAAGGCAAGGTCAGAAGGGGGAGCCAGGATGGTGTAGTGGTTTGGGAGTCGGACTTAGACCTGGAAGATCCAGGTTCAAATCCCCGCTCAGCCACAAAGCTTCCTGGGTGACCTTGGGCCAGTCACTATCTCTCAGCCCCACCTACCTCACAGGGTTGTTGTGAGGACAAAAAGGAGGGGAGAAAATATGTACACCACTCTGAGCTCCTTGGAGGAAGGGTGGTATAAAAAAAAAAGGTCTGGAATATGAATGTGCTGAGATTTATGTATATAGTTCATTTTTAATTCATACACATTTTGGATTGCCTGGCATTGAGCTGAGAAAATACTGGGCATATTGTTTCCCAACTAACAACACAATCCAATCCAATTTACACCAGCGGTGTAACCAGCGAGGGAGGGCAGGGCGGGAGGCTTTGGAGGGGAGGGGAGATTTAAATCCCCTTTGAAGGGGATTTGAATCCCCTTTTCGTTCTGGGGCCTCCCGTTCTCGCTGTGCCGCTGGTAGCAAGTTGGATAGGACTGTGCTGTTAATGTTATGTACTTAATAGAAACAATTTTCAAAAAAAAAAAAAAAGAATATGATCTATCATCATAAGAGTTCCAAATTATGAACCAGAAACATCATTTTGCAAGTTTAGAAGAAAGGTTTTAAAATCACAATTTTTTTTAAAAAAAAAACTAGAATATTTTGAACATTATCCTAAAGGCAAATAGAAATATTGCTGAGAATCAGCTTCTCACAGTCTCAGGATGAGTGCAGAAAAAGCCCTGCTCCATCCATTCCTGCGACTGCTCTCTCTTTTTTTTTTTTCATGCGGTGAATTTCTGAGAAAGGGAGATTTTAGTTCAAAAAGTCACCACTAAGTAGTTGAATGCTAACCTTCCCAATTCAGTGAGAGCTTTGCCCTCTGCAATGTATACAGTAAGCAGGCCTGTTAGTATGACCCTTTCTTTTGCAGTCATTATCTTCTCCTTATTCCAGAACAACACCAACAAATACTAGTTCATACTTATGAACAGCAAAGCTCCAGTGATGCCCATAGAACAGGCAACAAAGTGCCTATTTTAACATTTGTATCTGTCTGTCTGGCAACTCTGATAGTTGGTTTAATTAAGGCAGAAATGGAAAAGCAGGAAGAAAATGGGGTGGAAGCCACGCTGCAAAGCCTTTGCTGCTTCTGCCTGGTAAATCTCTGGAGTGGAGTCATAAAACTCTTTTCAGGCTGAACTGCTGTAAGGTTTTATATGCTACTACTACTTGGTTTACTCAAGTCACAATCAATGCTTTCTGGGGTTTTATGAGCAGTAAACTTTAGCACTAACAATTACTAAGACTCCTTAAAATCCATACACAGGAAGGTGGTGCGTGGAAGGAACACAAACTGCAGTGCAAGCCAGGGACTCAAAATCAGCATTGGGTGGGTGGGGGCTGGGGGGGGCTATTATTAGAGTTACCATATTACACAGATTGGCATATTTTTCGGTCTTTAGGAATCCCACTTGGTATCCATTTTCCCTGTTAGCTGGCCTGGATTGCCAGTTTTCATTATTTATTTATTTATTTATTTAAGGCAAGTTTCCGACTGCTGAGGAGGTCAAGATCTGAGCCAAGGCATGCCGACAATATATTCAGTGTGATCACACATTCAGAAGAGACTGCTGCTCCTACCTTCCATTCTTCAAGGGAATGAGGGAAGGCAGAGCTGAGATTGATATGCAAGGGAAACAGCGATCATGTGCTTTCTTCCCCTCTCAGAATGTGGCTCATAGAGCTAGGAAAAGACTACACAGTTCAGTTGTTTTAGGATGGACTTACTGGTTCTTCTTTACTGGGTGTCTTTTTTCCTTCTCCTGGGCCTCGGAAGCAAGAGCGCCCATACAATACAATGGAGGAATCCAGGATTTTAGAATACAGTAGTTGTAATCGAGCAGCAGTGTCTCCCCCCCCCCCCCAAGGTTGAGGCAAGTACAGTAGATTATACTCTTTCCAATTTCTTATTTTATGCATTCAAATGCTATTTAACTAATTAGCTATTTTCAATCAGTTAAAAGTATGGTATATCTGCATGCAAGTAAGTGGAACACAGGGTTTCTGCATGCAACGGAGTGCTAGATTTGGCTGGGGAAGGAGTGCGACGAGGGGGTAATTTAGGAGAATGACTTTTGCGGCAACCTGAAGAGTGTCCCCAGGCCTGGAAGGTGGTTTTCGACTGAAAATTTAAGCCAGTCTCTGTTCTACCTCTCACTTGCAATATCTCATCTCTCATTTCCACCCCGGAGTGAAAAAAAGGAGCTTCAAGAGCTTCAAGTCTAGTCATTACAAATGACTAGACAAGGGCATATCTATGGTATATGATTGATAAAAACTTGCCTTCTTAAGCCGAAGCTACACCGCGCGCGGCACGGCACGGCAGACGTCTCAGCACGTGCCTCTTATTAAGGATGCACTATTAAGAGCGCAATCCTGTTCTAAATTCTGCCGGTGAAACGAGTGTTCCGCCGGCCAAAGATGTTGCAAACAAATGTGCTGTAAGGCACATTTGCATCTACTTCTGAGCAGGGAAAGCCGGCGCAAGGCCGGCCTCCTTGAGGAGACTTTCCTCTGTGGGGGAGGCTGCCCGCAGCAGAGCACCGGATCCGGTGGGCAGCCTTGGCTGCCCGGTGGATCCTATTGTAGGATTGGGCTGTAAATGTTGTTTCTGTGCTGCTGGCAGTGGTGATGTGTTGTGCATGTTTATAGACAATCCTGTGCATATTTACTGAGACACAGGTGGACAATGGGATTTACTCCCACTAAAGCATGCACAGAATGGCAGCCCGAGTGAGGAATGAATGCATCCTATGCAGGTAAATGCAGGCATGGAAATAGCCAGGTACCATGCAGGACACACATCCTGCTATTTCACACCCTGCAGCTGTTGCTGCAAGGTATGTTGAAGTGTTGATAACATTATTTATAGGACAGGGATGTTTTTTCTACTACTGTATTTCTCTAAGCAAAAAAATAATAATTGCCCTTGGGTTTTAAATCAGAGGAGGACAGACTGTTGCAGGGTAAATTAACAGCCAGGAAAGCTTTCAACAGGGCACTGGAGGAGTGGGGCTCACAAAATAGTCTTTGGTTTAAGATCAGGGGTGTTACAAGCATGTCTGTGAAATGGTGAAGGGTATGGCGGAGTCAGAGATAAAAATGCCACCTAAAAGTGTCTGCACCGAGATACATATGGTGAAGAATGTAAGGAATTGCCATGCATAAAAAGGGGAAGAATAGATTACAAAGGATACTGAAGCCTATGCAGTGGTTTAAAGGTTCCACTATAGATTCAGAGGAATCCCATGCACACTTACTTAGAAGTAAGTCCATCAATTTCAATGGCATTTACTCCCAGGTATTATAGGATTGTATTCTGACTACTTTAGTTTTTACATACAGAAGAAACATTTTCAGGTTTAAAAGCCATGTGTAAAACCGGTTTATTAAAAATTCCAAAATTAAAACTAGATGAAGCAGCCAAAAGACTGCATTAATAGGATCATACGAAATGTAAAAATCCCACGTTCTAAAATAAAAAAAATATCAAAACACACAAGAAAAATCAGCACTACGTTTCATCCACCAGATGTGGACCTCCTCAGGTGCTATAGCAGCAGGCTGCACGGATGTTACACTGTAGTGCCCAACCGCTGTCTTTTGAAGAAGAGCCGGCGCCAAGAACCACAAAAAGCGCGCGAAGAACAAAACGGATCAATTAAGAGTTTTTATTTAGCCTTTCAGGAGTCAGCTACACATTATTATTGTAAAGTGCCTTGAGGCCATTTTATGGTAAAAGGTGGGACAGAAATGTTATAATAAATACATACATGTTGCAGGAAACTGTGTGCTAGAAAAGTGTCATGCACTATGGCCTTGCTGCAAAGCAGCCTTGGGGGGGGGGCAATTTGTAATGGAAATGCAACGGTAAGGCTCAACTCCTCAATAGCCACTCAATTTGTATATGCAAATTAGACTTCCTGGATTTGGTGACCTGGAATATGTCAACCCTAGATATTATGCCAGCCTCTTGAAAGTCAAGGGAAACTTCTCTCTTCAGTGCTGCAGAGCGCTACTTTGTATGGCTTAGTAGCACTTTTTGCCAATTTAATACAGTGCAGGCAGGAAGTGAAGTTTGCTGAGCAGCCAGAGCTGCCTTGATATTGTGGTAAGCAGATAAACCTATGGACCTATGCAGTGCATGCACAATTAATTACTGGTGCATGGATATGGCAGATATACGAGGAGTTCATATCATCACCTCTTACTGCAAAAGACACTCTTCCTCCTCCACGTCCATATACATCACTCTGTGAATTGATACAAATTAGAACTCTCTGGAATAGTAAAGTGTGCATTGTTCTTTGCCAGCAAGGATGCTGTACTTTGGGGGTAATATTAATCCCTTGGGCTGGCAGAACAAGCAAAATTGGCTGCCTCCAATGAAACACAGAAATATACAATAAAAAGTATTTTCAGTGTGTTTCTGCACAACTAGAAAATGGATGAAAAACCTATTTGTATAGGCTGGTGTGTGTGTGTGTGTGTGTGTGTGTGTGTGTGTGTGTGTGTGTGTGTGTGTGTGTGAGAGAGAGAGAGAGAGAGAGAGAGAGAGAGAGAGAGAGAGAGAGAAATACAACTAGACACAAGAAGCCTAGTAAGGTGCATTACAGACCCAGGCAAGCACCCCTTCCAAAGGGATGGAATAAGCACCCATAATGAAAGCAAATTATGTCTCCAACCCTGTGCACTGTCATGTGTCCATAAGACATTCTGAAATCAAGAGGATTTCAGTGTGCTTCAATCTTTGCAGAGTTACAGAAAAACAGATCACTATCGCATGTTACAAAGTTGCCAACTAGATTTCATTACCATATAATGAAGTACTGTACATGAGCCTTGAGTAAGAAAGGCTATGTGATTCACCATGGGCTCTCAGCGACAGAAGTGTGGCTACATTAGGAACAGCCAGCAAACAGGTGAAGGCACACACACACACACACACACACACACACACACACACACACACACACACACACACACACACACACACCCCTCTTGAGGCAACAAATGCTCCTAGATAAGAAAACTGTGCTCCATGCTGCAGAATCTAAGTCTTGAAAGAAGATGCTGCACCAACTTTTTTTAAAGTGTCATTGTTCAATGCATTTCAACGTTTGCAGCTTGCAGTCATTCTCCCCCGTCCCCATATCCAACTCTGCAGTCCTGTGCAGAGAAATCTTGAAAATGACATGCAAGGATCCATAAGATGCCCAAACCCCTTACAAGCTCTGGTTGTAAGCTTGACAGGAACACACATAAATATTCATCCCTAGTCTTCAGGCTTTGTGTTTGCAACACTGAAGGGAATCGATGCCCAGCTGCCACTCAGCTACCCGTGGGGCCCTGAGGAGTATAGGAAGAGACTCAAGGAAGAAGAACGTTCCTTACTTTTACAGAAAAAGTATTCTCTATATCAGAGATTTTTTTTTTCCTGGAGACGAGCCTCATTTCTGCCCCTATGAGCAGGGATTTTGAAGAATTTGTTCGGAGCCTGTATGAGTGCAAAGCATTTGAGAGTCTACAACTGCTGAATAAGGTCAATTAGCAGAAGGTCAACAAAGTGGCTTCCCCCCCCCCCCAAGAGAGCCTTGGCATTCCAGGATGTGGTGCTGCCAACCCCAGCTCAGGCCAAGGCAGGGGGGCTGGTTGCTAGAGGCAAGGCTGGGCATGGTGAGCTAGAAGTTAGCCCAGGGCAGAAAAGAGCTGCAAAACAAGTCCCCTAAACCTGAATGTTTTTAAGCGGGGCCTGGTCATGTGACTTATGGCACAATTCAGGGTTTACGCTGGCAGAACGCAAGTTTCACTCGCGTGCGCTCTCACAGACACACTGTACAGCTTTGTGAACTTTTTTTTGTTGAAAAGCGGTATATTGTTGTTGTTCAGTCGTTAAGTCGTGTCCGACCCTTCGTGATCCCATGAACCACATCACGCCAGGCCTTCCTTTCCTCCACTATCTTCCTGAGTTCGCTCATTTTCATGTTCGTTGCATCGGTGATGCTGTCTAACCATCTCATCCTTTGCCTTCCCCTTCTCCTTTTGCCTTCAATTTTTCCCAGCATCAGAGTCTTCTCCAGAGACTCCTCTCTTCGCATTAGGTGGCCAAAATATTTGAGTTTCAGCCTTAGTACCTGTCCTTCCAGGGAACAGTCAGGGTTGATTTCATTTAGGATTGACTGATTTGATCTCCTAGCAGTCCAAGGGACTCTCAGGAGTCTTCTCCAGCACCACAGTTCAAAAGCATCTATTCTTCGGCACTCAGCCTTCCTTATGGTCCAACTCTCGCAACCATACATTGCTACAGGGAACACCATCGCCCTGACTATACGAACTTTTGTTGGCATGGTGATATCTCTGCTTTTTATTATGCTATCTAAATTTGCCATAGCTTTCCTTCCCAGGAGTAAGCGTCTTTTAATTTCATGGCTGCTGTCTCTGTCTGCAGTGATCTTGGAACCCAAAAAAGTAAAATCTGTTACTGCTTCCATTTCTGCCCCTTCTATTTGCCAGGAATAGATGGGACCAGATGCCATGATCTTAGTTTTATTAATGTTGAGTTTCAAGCCAACTTTTGCACTCTCCTCTTTCACCCTCATCAAGAGGCTCTTTAGTTCTTCTTCACTTTCTGCCATGAGGGTGGTATCGTCTGCATATCTGAGGTTGTTGATATTTCTCTCGGCAATCTTGATTCCGGCTTGCGATTCATTCAGCCCTGCATTTCTCATAATGTACTCTGCATATAAGTTAAATAAGCAGGGTGATAATATACAGCCTTGCCGTACTCCCTTCCCAATTTTGAACCAATCAGTTGTTCAATGGCCGGTTCGAACTGTTGCTTCTTGACCCGCATACAGGTTTCTCAGGAGACACGTAAGGTGGTGTCTCTTTAAGAATTTGCCACAGTTTGTTGTGATCCACACAATCAAAGGCTTTTGCGTAGTCAATGAAGCAGAAGTAGGTGTGTGTGTTTTTCGAACTCTCGTGCTTTCTCCATGATCCAGAGCATGTTGGCAATTTGATCTCTAGTTCCTCTGCCTCTTCGAAACCCAGCTTGTACTTCCGGTAGTTCTCGGTCCACGTACTGCTGAAGCCTAGCTTGTAGGATTTTGAGCATAACCTTGCTAGCATGTGAAATGAGTGCAATTGTGCGATAGTTTGAACACTCTTTGGCACTGCCCTTCTTTGGAATTGGAACGTAAACTGACCTTTTCCAATCCTTTGGCCACTGCTGAGTTTTCCAAATTTGTTGGCATATTGAGTGCAGCACTTTCACAGCATCATCATTTAGGATTTTAAGTAGCTCAGCTGGGATATTATCATCTCCGCTAGCTTTGTTGTTAGTAATGCTACCTAAGACCCACTTGACTTCACTCTCTAGGATGTCCGGCTCTGGGTCAGTGACCACACCAGCGTGGTCATCAGGAACATTAAGATCTTTCTTGTATAGTTCTTCTGTGTATTCTTGCCATCTCTTCTGCTTCTGTTAGGTCCCTGCCTTTTTTGTCCTTTATCATGCCCATCTTTGCACAAAATGTTCCCTTGATATCTCTAATGTTCTTGAAGAGATCTCTAGTCCTCCCCATTCTGTTTTCCTCGATTTCTTTGCATTGCTCATTAAGAAGGTCTTCTTATCTCTCCTTGCTATTCTCTGGAAATCTGCATTCAGTTGGTTATATCTTTCCTTTTCACCCTTGCTTTTCGCATTCCTTCTTTCCACAGCTATTTGTAAAGCCTCATCTGACAGCCACGTTGCCTTCTTGCATTTCTTTTTCTTTGGGATGGTTTTAGTTGCTGCCTCCTGTAAAATGTTACGAACCTCTGTCCATAGTTCTTCAGGCACTCTGTCTACCAGATCTAATGCCCTAAATCTATTCTTCACCTCCACTGTATACTCATAAGGGATATGATTTAGGTCATATCTGACTGGTCTAGTGGTGTTCCCTACATTCTTCAATTTAAGCCTGAATTTTGCAATAAGAAGCTCATGATCTGAGCCACAGTCAGCTCCAGGTCTTGTTTTTACTGACTGTATAGAGCTTCTCCATCTTTGGCTGCAAAGCACATAATCTATCTGGTTTCGGTTTTGACCATCTGGTGATGTCCATGTGTAGAGTCACCTCTTGTGTTGTTGGAAAAGAGTGTTTGCTATGACCAGCGTGTTCTCTTGACGGAACTCCGTTAGCCTTTGCCCTGCTTCATTTTGCGCTCCAAGGCCAAACTTGCCTGTTGTTCCGTTTATTTCTTGATTTCCTACTTTAGCATTCCAGTCTCCTATGATGTAAAGGACATCTTTTTGGGGTGCTAGTTCTAGAAGGTGTTGTAGGTCTTCATAGAACCGGTCAACTTCATCTTCTTCGGCATCAGTGGTTGGGGCATACACTTGGATTACTGTAATGTTGAATGGTTTGCCTTGGATTCGAACTGAAATCATTCTGTCGTTTTTGAGGTTGCACCCCAGTACTGCCTTTCCCACTCTTTGATTGACTATGAGGGCTACTCAATTTCTTCTAAGGGATTCATGCCCACAGTAGTAGATATGATGGTCACCTGACTTAAATTCGCCCATGCCCGTCCATTTTAGTTCGCTGATTTCCAAGATGTCAATGTTCAATCTTATCATCTCATTTTTGACCACATCCAGCTTGCCTTGATTCATAGACCTCACATTCCATGTTCCTAAGCAATATTGCTCCTTGCAGCATTGGATTTTCCTTTCAACCTCAGACACACCCACAGCTGAACGTCCTATTGGCTTTGGCCCAACCACTTCATCCTTTCTGGGTCTACTTGGAATAGTCCTCCGCTCTTCCTCAGTAGCATATTGGACACCTTCTGGTCTCATCTTCCGGCGTCATATCTTTTTGCCTTTTGGTACTGTTCATGGTATTTTCTTGGCAAGGTTACTGGAGTGGGTTGCCATTTCCTTCTCCAGTGGATCAGTTTTAGTCAGAACTTTCTGCTACGACCTGTCCGTCTTGGGTGTCCCTGCACAGCATAGCTCATGGCTTCATTGAGTTACGCAAGCCCCTTCGCCACGACAAGGCAATGATCCATGAAGGGGAAAGCGGTATATAAATACTGTTAATAATAATAATAATAAAGCGCTTTGCAACAGCGCAGAGGCCAGGGCCTTCCCACTGGCACCAGCGGCCACAGGGATGCCTGCTGGACCAGGTAAGCCCGTGCAAGGGGTGGAAAGGGGTAAGTGAAGGTGAAGGAAGAGCAAGGAGGGGGCTGAACAGGGTGGGAAGAGGGCAATGGTGGGGTGGGTGAATTGGGGCCAGGGAGGGGCGGGATCAGTGACACCAGCCCATGCCGTATCCAAGCCCCCTTCCCAGGCCCAATCCATCTGCACAGATTTCGCAGCCGCAGGTCCAAGTTGACCTGTTGCTGCTGCTGGGGCTTACCCCGGGGCAAGGGGACCTCCAGCATGAAAAACTCCCCATGGAATGCAGCGCAGCATGTGCAATTGCTGCTGCATCACCACACGAGAGTTTTGTTAGGATTGGGCTGTTACTGTGGCCTGCTACTGGCCTAGTGAATCTTCTTCACCACCTATTCTGGTTGACTAAGCTGTAGTTCCTTCTTTTGGTTAGAGCTTGGTGTTAACTCAAAGGCTGAATCCCTGCCCGCTATCTTCAGGACTCGCTGTGGGGCTCAGCGCCGAGTTAATTTCACGTAAGAGGCGATTAGTTCTGAGCCACCACAAAGGGAAAGAATGTGAGGGAGCAGCAGCTGAGATCTTCGGAACTCATGCTAGAGGTGGCCTCTTAGAAGACCTCAGGTGTTCTGAACCCACATAAAGAGCCACGGCTGGCGGCTGGCACATTAAGTCCCAGCCCCCCTGCCCCCTCACTGGCTGCTGCAAGAGTCACGGAAGCCTCCAAGTTCACCTAGGAAAATCTGAAGTTGCACAGTGACTGTTTTTCTACGTGAATTCCGAGACTGCCACAACTCCCACAGGGGGCAGCATGTACCTCCGCGCCACCTGAATTCCACCTTGAACGCCACCTCTGCATGCACACACATCCCCAAGCACCAATAGGTGGGGAAAAGCGACTTGGAGCCATGGCAGCGAGTTTGTTTGTTCCTCCTTCCTCATCCAGCAGCGCTGGAGGGACCAGGAGGCGGCTGCTGCTGCTGCTGCTGCTGCTGCTGCTGCAATCCTCTTCTGACTTGCTCGGCAAGTCGGATGAGGATCGGAGCCCCCTGTGGAACAGCAAGCTGGAATGGCAGTGGACAGATGGGATGAGGGCTCATCCATTTCTGCCCCTCCAAGGGTGCTACTCGGCACTACCATTTTTATTTTTTTATTTTTTATTTTTCACATTTTTATACCACCCTTCCTCCAAGGAGCTCAGAGTGGTGTACATATTTCCTCCCCTCCTTTTTGTCCTTGCAACAACCCTGTGAGGTAGGTGGGGCTGAGAGATAGTGACTGGCCCAAGGTCATCCAGGAAGCTTCGTGGCTGAGCGGGGATTTGAACCTGGATCTTCCAGGTCTAAGTCCGACTCCGAAACCACTACACCATCATGGCAAAGCCAGCCTTGCTCCCAACGCAGCCAGAAACTCCTTAGGGCACTTGGGATACTCACTACTGGGAGGGAGGAAAGAGAGACTGGTCAGACATTTCCTCTTCCTTCCCCCAGAGGACAATGCAGTCAGGATGCTCCAAGAATTCCCTTTTTCCTCCTTCCCAGAGGCCACATCTAGTGGAGCCCCCTTCCTCTTCCCTCTCCCCCCCCCCAGATGCCAATGCAGCTGGGGTGCTCTAAGCAGTGGCAGAACTTCCACCATTGCTTGGAGCATGCATGGGTGGGAGAAGTAGAAGGGACTGCCCTCCCAACCCCGTCACCTCCCTCCCCGACTGCACAGCAAGCATGGCGGGCAACCAGGAACACAGCATGTGTACACAGCATGTGCATGCAGAGGTGGCATGTGTACACAGCGGCCCAAAAGTTCTCCATGCCCGAGGGACTGATAGACCCTGGCATCAACCATAGAAACATGCAATAACAGATGTGCTTATTGATGAAGCAGAAAAGCCTGAAATTCCAAAGATTATTACACAGCTCATGTAACTCGTAACAACTCATTATCTTCTAAGAAGCTGGATTCAGTTTCCTTTCCTGGGCAACCTATACAAGGCATCTGCAACCAGCATCTTGTTAAAGACAAAATGTAGCATTATATCACTGTAGCAGCTCTTCCATATACAGTGGGCCCTTGCCATCCGTGGGTTTCACACTCATGGTTTTGACCGTCCACAGATGCCTGTGGATGGCAAGGGGACTGGGGAAAAGTTTTTAAAAAGGTTAAAAAGCTTGCTTTTACTTTCGTACGCCAAACCACTCTGTTTTCAGGCTTTGATGAGGCTTTAGAAGGAGAAATCGCGCTCCTGAAGCCTCTTCCGAACTGCGCGACTCCCCCTCCCTTGGCCCAGGCTCACCCAGAATGCATTGCAATGCATTCTGGGGCGAACTTGGGAAAGTGGAGGAGGGAGATGCGCAACCCAGAAGAGGCTTCGGGAGTGCGATTTCCCCTTCTAAAGCCTTATTAAAGCCTGAAAACGGAGCGGTTTGGTGCACAAAGGTAAAAGCAAGCTTTTAACCCTTTTTATTTTTAAAAAAGGTCAATCCGCAGATTTAAACATCTGCGGATTTGCCTTATCTGCGGGGGATCCAAAAACTGATCCCCCGCGGATAAGGAGGGCCCACATACTGTATATAGAAGGGGGGAAAGGAGTTAAGCAGGTAGTAGATCATTAAACAAATGGTGAGTTATTATTGGTCGGTTATAAACAGAGAACAGAATTATTTGAAATTCTTCATGACAACTTAGCAAGATGTTTTGAATTCTGAAAATATGTATTTGGCAGAGCTTAGTGTTATGTTCATTTTGAAAATACGCACAGGTGGGCATCTGTTGAAGCCTCTGTTCCAGGTGAAAGCAGGTGGTGCACTGGCCAACGTGAAAGTGCAGGAACTCATCATGATACCCACGCATAGCCACACTCCGTTAAGACAATTACACACAAAACAAAATCAACCTTCAATGTCTTCATTAGAGTGTTTTCTTCTCCTGCCATTTATTTCTCCTTTGACACTTATTATACCTCATTTAAAGATCTAGCTATAGACGTGCTATACAGATGCGTATTGATAGACCATGTTACAAAGACCCCTCCCCACTGTAAGCCTCCCCTGAAATCTCCTCCAAAGAAAGGAAGCCAGAACATGAGTAGCACGCCCCCAGGCCCTCTCACTGCTCGGGGAAGGGGGACGTGCAAAACAGTATTTTCCATTTTCTAAAAGTGGCAGCACAGTGTATCTGTATGATTTGGACCAGGACCATGGCATGGGGGTGGGGTGGGGGGCTAACTCTCCATACTGACACCATGATGTGAATTGCACTCCTCCCCCCCCCTTAGCCATGGGGGGGGGGGAACAGCCAAGCACAAGTTCACTGCTTTTAAAAAAGGAACATTATGTTGTTCACAGATCCAGGGGCGTCGACAAGGAGAAGCGCGTGGGGCGGGCCACCCGGGGGTGACGCGCGCACAGGGGTGACGCGCGTCCCCCCGGTACTTACAGTTTGTTGCTGGAGCTGGGCCCGCCCGCCCTCGCATCCGTTTGGCTCCGAAATGAGCCGAAAACGGCGCGGGGGGGGGGTGCTCTGCGTCTGTGCGTGATGTCACGCGCGGGGGTGGAGCCGCGTCCTTAAAGGTGACGCGCGCGCCCCCGCTCTGGGGTGACGCGCGTCCCTGTGACGCGACTGCACAGATCTCCTAAGTAAACACATCGTTTTGCCCCGAGTGGTGGGAGAGGGAGGGAGAGGGCCAGGTACAAGCATTGCCTCTGGGATGGAGAGGGGCAGACGGTGATGGTAGCAGGGGAAGCAAGGAAGAAACAAGGAACAAACAGGTGTGGCTGAATTGTAGAACCCTTGTTGAGTCTTTGAATACTACAGGACATCTGGAATTTACAGGGCAATTCTAAGAGTGTCTACCCAGAAGAAAGCCCCACTGAGTTCAATGAGACTTATCAGCAGGCAAGTGTGAATAGGATGGCATCCCTAGTGGGTGGAGGATTTCTCCCACTCTGCTATATTTCCAAGCAGTGACAAGAAGCACTTGTTGCTTCTTCTCTTGTTCTGCAGCTATGAAACCCAAGAGCCAGCAAAAGCGGAAAGGTGGAAACGGCATTTAATTAACCCAGATTGCACTTCTTGTTCTCTCTTGTTGTTGTTGTTGTTCAGTCGTTAAGTCGTGTCCGACCCTTCGTGATCCCATGAACCATATCCCGCCAGACCTTCCTGTCCTCCACTATCTTCCTGAGTTCGCTCATTTTCATGTTTGTTGCATCGGTGATGCTGTCTAACCATCTCATCCTTGGCCTTCCCCTTCTCCTTTTGCCTTCAATCTTTCCCAGCATCAGAGTCTTCTCCAGAGAGTCCTCTCTTCGCATTAGGTGGCCAAAATATTTGAGTTTCAGCCTTAGTACCTGTCCTTCCAGGGAACAGTCAGGCTTGATTTCATTTAGAATTGACTGATTTGATCTCCTAGCAGTCCAAGGGACTCTCAGGAGTCTTCTCCAGCACCACAGTTCAAAAGCATCTATTCTTCGGCGCTCAGCCTTCCTTATGGTCCAACTCTCGCAACCATACATTGCTACTGGGAACACCATCGCCCTGACTATACGAACTTTTGTTGGCATGGTGATATCTCTGCTTTTTATTATGCTGTCTAAGTTTGCCATAGCTTTCCTTCCAAGGAGTAAGCGTCTTTTAATTTCATGGCTGCTGTCTCCGTCTGCAGTGATCTTGGAGCCCAGAAAAGTAAAATCTGTTACTGCTTCCATTTCTGCCCCTTCTATTTGCCAGGAATTGATGGGACCCGATGCCATGATCTTAGTTTTATTAATGTTGAGTTTCAAGCCAACTTTTGCACTCTCCTCTTTCACTCTCATCAAGAGGCTCTTTAGTTCTTCTTCACTTTCTGCCATTAGGGTGGTATCGTCTGCGTATCTGAGGTTGTTGATATTTCTCCCGGCAATCTTGATTCCGGCTTGTGATTCATTCAGCCCTGCATTTCTCATAATGTACTCTGCATATAAGTTAAATAAGCAGGGTGACAATATACAGCCTTGCCGTACTCCCTTCCCAATGTTGAACCAATCAGTTGTTCCATGGCCGGTTCGAACTGTTGCTTCTTGACCCGCATACAGGTTTCTCAGGAGACAGGTAAGGTGGTCTGGTACCCCCATCTCTTTAAGAATTTGCCACAGTTTGTTGTGATCCACACAATCAAAGGCTTTTGCGTAGTCAATGAAGCAGAAGTAGGTGTTTTTTTTGGAACTCTCGTGCTTTCTCCATGATCCAGCGCATGTTGGCAATGTTGTTCTCTCTTAGTGAGTTTTTATTCATTCTGCAATCTTTTTGTGAGCTTAAATGGGAGCCACCTCACTGCCCCACTGATGCTGGGGCAGTAAATGGGCTTGAAATGAAGCCCACTGATACCCTGTTGCCCAATGGCCCAAACTCACCTGGTCGTCAGACCCACCTATGCAAAAGTGCATGAAAGAGATGTTCATGCAACAAAAGTGAATGAAAGAGATGTTCAGGTGAAAATGAGGAGGGACAGCGGCAAAAAGTCCAAACAGAAGCAAACGAAACAAGGGGTGAGGCGAAGGGCGTGTCAGGTGGGAGCTCTGATAACTCTGACAGCAGAGGGCTCAAACAAAGCTGGAGCCAGCCCTGCCGACGAAAAAATGTATGAGTGAGAACAAGAAAGATTTCATCTTCCACATGTTGTCATTCATAATTCATCTTCTCTAAGATGCTGCTCTGAACGTCCAAAGGTATTCAGCCACATTGCTAAGTGAACTAGAAGTTCCTGTGTGGCTTTCCCCCCAGGGCCTCGCTTATGATAGGTGGATCTTTACCGTCACCAATTCCTATCTCCACCACCCAATTTCAAAAACTCACTCCATTTGAATGCTCCAGATAATGTTGTTGATAAAACGTCCTCCCCCCCCCCCGCCCCTTTAAAGCTTCTTCCAACAACTGAAAAGTCAGGTCATTGTTAGTTCAAAGTTCATCCTTCATCTTCCTTGTATTTATTTATATTTATTTTTCACATTTTTATACCGCCCTTCCTCCAAGGAGCTTGGGGTGGTGTACATAGTTCCTCCCCTGCTTTTGTCCTCACAACAACCCTGTGAGGTAGTTGAGGCTGAGAGATAGTGACTGGCCTAAAGTCACCCAGGAAGCTTCATGATTGAGTGGGGATTTGAACCTGGATCTTCCAGGTATAAGTCCAATACCAGAACCACTATATATCCCTTTTATATTACTCCGGTTTTACAATCTTACCTCCTCAACGTTGCAAGGAAGCACTACATTTTAACAAAAATCAAACAGATACTATAAAATCTGATTTTGTGATTGTCTACATTGTTCCTCTTTCCCCTGCCCTTGCATGAACCCTGGTAGCTTTTTTCCTCCTCCAATCTTACAGGTTTCAATGGTTCACCATGTGTGTGTATTTATATTCACAACAAAGTACAGTAAATAGGAGGGTGGGCAGGTGTCTGTGTACATGTTAGCATTTTAAAGAAACCTTAAAACTGTTATCCCTTGTTAAAAGAGGTTTGCATGTTTTTGCAACCCTTCAAAACATATTTGCCAGAGACAATATGCATGAGATGAGCATGCATGTCCCAGGGAGCAATGACATTATTATACCTCCTTCAGCACTCTAAAAACTATTGTCTGTCTCTAGCCAGGGAGTATAATTCAGCCATACACAAACATCCCAATTTCCATTTTTCCAGTTCCTAATCTTCATCCCTCTTAGCATTTCTCCTATGTTTCTCTCCTCTGTCCTACGTTCTTCTAATAAATCTTAATGCTTTGGGATAGACAATTAACCTCATTTACAGAGGGGGTCCAAGGCACAGAGAGACTCAGTACACATCTGTATAGCACACAACTTCCCATGCTATTAGTTTAGTGCAAAAGTACTAACGGGAAGCCTGGGAAACTCACAACCACCAGCAGCTGAAGACGCTGCAACCCTTGTCTCAGTGCTCGTGCTGCCACAACCAGTCATGCAAACTGAGCGGATCCTCTTCTACAAAGTGAACTGCCAGGGCCATGCAAGAACTTGCACCCTCAGTCTAAGGCTTTAGCACTGAACTAGAAGCACAGCGACATACAACAAGGTAGGCTGATCTAATGGCAAGATCACCTGGGCAATTTAGACAGGGTAGCCCACGCTGGTCCCAGTGTCATCCCTCTATGCCAGGTAGATGGGCAAAGAAGTAGTGCAAATTCACCTCAAAACTAGGAATGTGCACAATCTTACCTATCCCATTATTTCCATGGATTTTTCTGCCCTGTGTCTCAGAGATCCTTGTTTTTAAGAACTGGGGGCATAACTGGGATGCACATTGGAATGAGCATCCAAACATGGATGCTGTCTATTACTTTCTATGGGTTGCGCATTCAGATGCACAAACAAATTGATATGCTGCCCTTCCTTCGCTTTCAGCTGGGTTGCACATTTCCTTTCAACTGAATGACATCTCCAGTCTGGCTAGCTTGTGCAGGAGGTGACAAAAGCACACGGTTAACATTTTTTTCCTGATGAAAAATAACTAGAAATTAGACAGAAGAGTGGTGGTTAAGTAATTATCCACAGCCACAGAACTACAGAAATCTGTGTTGAAAATTGAGTTGACCAGACTACTAGAGCTAGTGTGGTACAGTGGTTGGAGTATCCAGCTGGAGGTGGTGAGACCCGAGTTCAAATCCCCACTCTGCCATAAAGCTCAACTTGGGCCAGTCCTACTTTCTTTTTACCTAACCTACCTCAAAGGGTTGTGAGCAGGGCCAGCCCACCCATATGACATGGTGATGCAACTGCTTCAAGCAACAGGAGTGGTGGAAAACTGGCAGCAGTTTTCCCAGGTTTCAGCCAAGAAGGTTTATCTGCCCTACCTGGAAATGCCAGAGTTGGACCAGGGACCTTCACATGTAGAGTATGTGCTTTGCCACTGAGCTAGGTGGGCGACTACACAAACTAGTTATTAACAGCAAAATTTATACAGCATGGTTGTCATCCAGTAGTTTGACTGGACCTCTCTGCACAAAACCCAACCCGATGCCACCTCTGCATTAACTAGGCTACTTAGTAATTCAGAGTTACACAGGCTCTTCTCTGATCATACTGAATCTCTGATCAGAGCTGAATCTCACAACCAACTTACTATGTAGCCTGTACACTGACCCTGTTGCTAGGCTACATCATCTTGTCTTCACCAGAATGGTACTGCATACGAATTTAAAAGTTGCCTACTAGACCAGAACAGCAATTTGTCTCAAAGACTTCTACTCTGTCTCAAACAGCAACCAGTTCTGGGTAACCCACAAAGACTATACCAGAAACTGTAGAACAGTTAACAGTGTAATCCAGACCATCATTCAGAATTAGGTTGTGTCAAGAGAATGGAGGGACACCTGGCTGTGTGGTCTAAAAGCTATTAAAAGCTCCATATCTCACAAAATGGTCCAATTTTCTGTTTGATCGAAACAAACAAAAACCCACAGAACATCTGGTAGTAATGAGTTGTACAGACTGCGTATTGAATAAAAAAGCTCATCTTTTTCTGAGTTTTTCCTCCAACATGTATGGTGCCCCAAAGCCAGATGTGGGGTGGTTTTAGTTCAAGAAATGCTATAGGTGATCAGTTCCAGCAAAAAGGTTTTCACATTCAAGAAACCTTCATGGGTTCATGGGAATAATTTCAGGAACCAAGATGTGAACACAAAATGCTAATACTGGAACTCACAACCACTCTCCTCATCACAAAGTTACAAAATATACAGAACTGTATCAAAATATACAAAATTAACTAGCAATCTGGAGTACACATTTCTCCCCCATAGAGAAGATGAGTGAGTTTCCTTCTTTGCACGTTACACAAAACATGTGAAAAGGGATAAGCAGTCACACATGATTGCAAATGTGCATCTTCCGCATTATATGTGGTGAAGCTACTCTCAAGCTAACCAAATAAATGTAAGTGACCAATTTGTTGCATGCTCCAATGGGTTACAATACAAATACTGAGAGCACAAAGAAGGCCCAACAACAAAGCATTAGGAGAGGCTGCAGCTCTATGGTATATAGCACACGTTTGGCATTCACCAGGTCCCAGGTTCAATTTCTGGCACCTTTAGTAAAAGGAACTTGTCAGGGCCAGAACCAAAATACCGCCATACTGAAGATGTACAGGGTTATTCAAAAAAAGATGGTACAAAAGCAAAGCTGATTTATTCTTACATGAACTGACATACCACAACTGTCATGACATGAAAAGACAGAAAAACTGTCCAAGTGTCACATGCACATTACAAATGTTCGATGTGGGCACTTGCGTAGCTACAATGGGGCAAGGGGGGGCCAAATAAAAACTGTCACCCGGGGCATTTGAAGACTAGATCTTCAAGGATGCGGTAGGTATGTCCACCTCCCATATCAACAGCATATATGTTGTCAGAGGGAACTGGCAATGTCAGAGCAGGACAGTGTCATAGTGAGCAAAGGGGAAACAACCCCCTAGAACAGAAAAAAGGTTATGGACATCATGTACCATGCAGGGGTTGTCCAGCTCAGGCACTGCCGAAGGGACCACCTGGTTGGTTGTTGTTGTTCAGTCGTTAAGTCGTGTCCGACCCTTCGTGATCCCATGAACCATATCCCGCCAGGCCTTCCTGTCCTCCACTATCTTCCTGAGTTCGCTCATTTTCATGTTTGTTGGTTGGACTGACCTCTAAAGCCTCACCAATGTGTCATCAGGGTTTTCTACTAGGACCCGCAGCAACCTGGCACCTGTACTGGGGAGACGTCAGTGGTGCATGCATGTCTGCACCAGTGACACTGGAAAATATAGTTGTGACGTCCTGCAAGCAAAATTTAGGTTGCTAGGAAGTCCAGGACCTCCAAGGTAGTGTTTTCAGAAACAGAATCTGTTCCATATACTGGACCAGCTTCATGGACACAGCTGAAGAGTCTCAATACACAAGTATTGTAAAATTTAAGGGGAGCATTTAACTGGGAAGATGTTATGGAGGAAAACGTTGAAACGCCTTCCACCAACACTGTGCTACCAATCCAATTTGCCCCCCTCCCCCTGTGGCTGCTTTGAGAAGACATTTAATGAGACTGGTGATCTGATCACAGATCTCCAACGTCTCATCTAGTTTGGCCCTTATATGAAGGAGGGTTAGATGAATTTCTGGAGGACAAATCCATCAATGGCTATTAGCCATAATCACTAAATGTAACCTCCAGGTTTTGAGGCTGTGTGTCTCTCATTACCGGGGCAGGGGTAGACACCTTCATGTGGCTTCCCGAAAGCATTTGGATAGCTACTGTTGGAAACATAATATTGGTCTATATATGACCCTCAGCATGAGCCAGCAGTGGTCTTCATATGGACTTATGGAAAGATTAAGAGTAAACAGTAGCAGAATGGTGATGGCCACCAAGCCCCATCACATGGCACTGCAGCAAGAGAAGAGGCCACGTGGAATTACTTGGAAGCTAGCTCTTTAACTTAAGGGTTGAGACAGGGTCGGTGTGTGCAGGTCTATTTGGCCCTGGAGTGCAGCCCAATTCTGTCCTTCTTTCTGCACACATGCAAAGCACACGAACGCTCTGCCTCCCACCCCAGCTCACGCCCTGCCTCACCTCGCTTCGCATCCCGGCCTGTCCCACAGCTTACCTGGGGCTTGTCTTTGCGTGGGTGGGAGGGAACGGTTCCCCCCTTCTCATCCTGAAATGCTCCCAAGCGGCAGTCCCATCAGCTTGGAATATGCCCCGCTCCTCCCAAATGCTCCTGGAAGAAGAACCCCATTGTCTGCCCTGGGCCTCACGGTGACTCAAGATTTTCCAAGTGGACTTTTAGGCTGCCACAAGTCCTATGGCAGCCATGGGGCAGAGCAGGGGGACGGCCCTTGAGGAGCATGGACACATGGGCATGTGCCCAGAAAGGCTGCCCTCCGACCCTGGCACTGGGCTGCACTTTTCTTCCCATCTTGCCACAAGCACAGCGCAACCCACAAGCAGATTTTTAGACACCTATTCTGGGAGAGTGAATCAAGCCCAAAGGTGAGCACATCTATTCTTTCCATGTCTTTAGGCCTTAGCTGCTTAAGGTACTGGAAAAAACACATTTCTACTCCCATTAATCCTGAAGAGTCCCATTACAAGTTTTTACCACCATTAATCCCTGCAGCGTTGTGGAAGAGAGAGGATCCTATGAGGAATGAGTCAAAGCTAAAGCACATCACAGTCACACCAGTGTTTTTAAGCCGCTCCACTTTGAGATGAGATTTAAAGAGCGGGGGGGGGGGGGGAAGACACACAGAAAAGGCAGAAATCTATCACACATTGATGTCTTTAAACATTCATAGCTTTAGAACTAATCAGCCTCTTTTCTTCCAACAAAGCAGCTTCTGTTGGAGAGCACAAGAAAATTAAAATTTAAAAAGGGCCAAATCGAAACACTCTACAATAAATCTTGGGTTGCAACTCCTTGTCCTGTCACAGATTTTGTGTGAAAGTGGATAAATCACTTCAGTTCCATTTCCCCAATTTCTCAGCAATAACAGCGCCCCCTCCCTCCCTCCCTCTCCCTCCCTCCCTCCCAAGAGTGTCGAAGATCTTGCAAGGCTGAAACATCCAGAACCTTCCATGAGAATTCCGCGAAGAACGGAGAGACAGCCCTGTAACTTCTGGTAGGCCACAATGGAAGGAAACGTCTACAAGGGAGGAATCTCCCTGAACTGTCTTGCTGTGCCACACTCAGACAACTGGCAAGCGCTGTCCCTGTCACCTCAGTCTGGCTGAGAATGTGTTTAAGATCACAGCCTGTAATTCAATCCCTCTGAGCAGTCATTTAGCTATTAAAAGTATTTATATCCCAGCTTTCCATTTTGGACAAACAAGCAAAGTGGCTTCCAACAAACAAATTCTCTTTCTCTCTCTTTACACACACACACACACACACACACACACACACACACACACACACACACACACACACACACACACAACCTTTTTTTTAAAAAAAAAATCTAAAATAATGGCACACTCTATATAGATACAAGTCAGTTTATATATAAACCCCGGAGCAAATAACAAAATGAATCATGCATCTGAGAGCAAAAGGGAGGGGCTAAGTGGAATCCCTGAGCAGCAAGTTCCAAAGACCAGGTGCATCCATGGGTGTGGGAGGGAAGGGGTACACTTTGCTGGGGTCTGGAGGTCCAGGGGGCGTCAGCCCAGACTGCAACCCCATTACCAAGTGGAAACAAAAATCCAAAAATCCTATTTAAGGAGACTTATTTCCCTGTCTGTAAATGCTGATTGAGCAGATCTTGTGAGATTTTCTGGAGCCAATCAGCAGCAGTGTTAGGGCAGAACAAGCAACATTCTGAGCTGTGAGTTGCTGATTTACACCCTTCTCCAGGACAGAGATATTCTTGTTTCCCTGTGTGGCATGTGCTCTCAAGTACTACAAGTCCCAATGTGCTCTCAAGTACTACAAGTCCCAGAGTTCCTTGAGAGGGAGGGACAGCAGATGGGAGGGGTAAAGTACTATCATAATCAGGGATACTGATCATAGAGTCAGGGACAGGGGCATGTTGCAGGGGTGTCACCAGGGAAGGGTGACACCAAAATGACTTTCTATTCCATTTGTTACCAGTGGTGTGAAAGCACACCACTGGTAGAAAATGGTTTTTTTCCCGATCCCCGCCGCAACTCATGCAGGGATCGCATTTCCCAGAAGATCTCCACACACCGCAATGTCTGGTGGTTAAAAATACAAAACAGGCAGCCAGAAACATAAGGAGGAAAAACAAAGGGAACTAGAAGAAGTTTAAAGATATTGGATGGGATCATGGTACTGTATATGTCGTTACAAGTTTGCACTAGAGTCTAGTGACTAGACCCCAAAAATGGTGCGTGGGCCCTAGACACAGATTTCATTGTTCCTACTAACCACATCTCAGAGAGAGGCAGAACACATAAGGGGAGATCATAAGAGGCAAGCTCACGGGCTTTGGTACCCATCCTAACCGCGTACTTACTCCATATCTTTAAGTAAAATGTTAAGGATTTTAAATGAGGTTACTATTCTTCAAGTGATTTTTGCAAGATTATATCTAAGCGAAATAAGGTTCATGTGCAACAATGTTATTCATATAGTGAAAAGTATAATAACTATGATGATGATGATTTAGCACCATCTATGTGCATGGTAGGCCAGCGGGTGGCGCAGTGGGTTAAACCACTGAACCATGAGCTGTCGATCGAAAGGTCGGCAGTTCGAATCCGCGACGGGGTGAGCTCTCGTTGCTTGGCCAGCTCCTGCCAAGCTAGCAGTTCCAAAGCATGTTAATGCGAGTAGATAAATAGGTACCGTGCTTGCGGGAAGGTAAACAGCGCTCCATGTTCCAGCTGCATGCTACGCGCTGCGGCAAGGAGAGTCATGCCGGCCACATGACCACGGAGGCGTCTTCGGACAACGCTGGCTCTTCGGCTTTGAAATGGGGATGAGCACCACACCCTAGAGTCGGACATGACTGGACTTAATTGTCAGGGATCACCTTTACCTTTACCTTATGTGCATGGTGCTTTATAAAGAATGAAAAGCTAGCTCCCTGTCCCAAGGGGCTTACAATCTATTAAACATCATAAAGGAGGCAAAAGTGGGAAGGGAAGGGAATTTTCAACAAACTACATTCAATGATATGTACCATCTCTAATCTGACTGTATCCTGCTATCTCTGATGAGTCCCACCTTTGCCCTCCCTACAGTCGTGCATTTTGGCAGTCTTCCATTTTGCATTTAACATTGGCCAACCTATCTTCACTGAAATTGTTTCATAAGTGGAGCATAGGATTGTATCAAGCGTATCAACAGATGTTAATGAACTTGTTACCAAATGTCCAGGTAAACCAGAGGGCTTTAAGGGCAGATCACATGTGAAGCTCTTAGTGAGGAAACATATTGATCCAATCCCCTAGTGCTGCCAACAACTTTGATTTCATGAGTGATAAAGAGAACTATAAACTGAATGCAGCCCTTCTACTACAGATTGATCCCTGTGGAGGGAAACAAGTCCCAGTACTGATCTCTGCTGCTGTCTGCCCTGGTTGAGACAAGTCATGGGTCAGCAACATTCAAGCCCTCCTGCAACCTATTGCCAGCATCCTATTGCCAGATTTTCCCCATGCCCCCAGTATATAGGCAACTCTCAAGAGAAGTAAGGGCAAAGTCTTGCATGGGCACCTGGGGAAAAACCTGTGGTAGGATGAGAACAGTAAGATGAGGAAGACCTTAATAACATAAGAAGAGCCCTGCTGGATCAGGCTGCAACACTCTCAAGGAGCGCACACAGACAACAGCCGCTGGTGGGGGACGCTATCGCATGGCTATACAAGAGTTGCTCCAGGTCCGTCCGTCCATCCGTCCGTCGCTCCCTCCCTCCCTCCCTCTCTGTTCCATCCCCAGGTAGGTCTGGGAAAGACGGAAACCTTAAAGAGCCTGCTGTCAGACATAGACTATTATTGTCCCAGACGGATCGAGAACCTGACTTGGTATCAAGCAGCTTCATAGTATATTGCCCATGTTATATGTATTCTTCCCAATGCAAACACAAATTTGTGGACAAGTACTGCTATCTTAGTAATACTTTGGCACATAACCTGTCCACCTAAGCAAAATTGTTCCCTATCTTTGGAGAAACCATGACTTCCATGTAGCTACCAGAGGAAAAGTCTACACTGCCATATAGTCCGCTCTTCTGTATGGCCACAAGTTATGGATATCCTAGCATAGCCATTTCAGTTGTTCAGCCATTTGTACATGCATATGATTCACTTTTTTAATTTACATTTTTAGTTAAAGAATTTTCTTCACAGTGATATAAAACTGTTGCACTACTACCCCCAAACCACGCCACCCATCCTTTCATCACCCTCAACTATACAAAAAAGAGAGAGGAGGAGACAGCAGACAGGGAAGGAGAGAAGACTACTTAATGTTCAAGGGAAAATAAGAATTATATACTATATACACTTTGAATTGTGCCCGGAAACGAACTGGCAGCCAGTGTAGCCGTCAAAGCAACGGCCCAACTGAGTCGAACTGACAAGCCCCGGCAACCACACGGGCAGCCGCATTCTGCACTAGTTGCAGTTTCCAAACAGTCTTCAAAGGCAGCCCCACGTAGAGCATATTGCAGTAATCTAATCTAGATGACACTAGGGCATGGGTCACTGTGGCCAGGTCTGCACGATCCAAGTACAGTCGCAGCTGGCGCACCAGCCGAAGCTGGGCAAAAGCCCGCCTGGCCACAGCCGCTACCTGGGAATTCAGGAGCAGCTACACATCCAGGATTATCAGGTGTGAGGCATGGGGCTAGACCTCTCTGGTCTCAGAAAAGGGGGACTTCAGCGATGCTGCATCAGCATCACCACTCAGGGAATGACTGAGGATGGGGCTGTCACTGCGTCAGTTCCCCCCTTTGCAAAACTGAAACAACACAGACCTCCCTCACAGCACTGCTGTGGGGGCAAAACGAAAAAAGACTGAGAAAGTACTTTGCAAATGTAAAAGCAATATGTAGGTATACGACAAAATCAACCGCAACCAAAATGAAGTGGGTCAAGCCCATACTTGCCCCAAACAGGTTTCGGGTAGATTAAGGAGAACGGGAAGCCGAAAAGTCAAGAAGGAGGGAACATTATTGACTCACAGTTGCCCATATTAAATAAACAAACCCTGAAACCATGGAGCGTCACTGCAGTTTCAGAACCCCAGAAGCATGCTGGCGAGCCCTGACTCCACTGCTAATGTGCTCTGTAACACACACACACACACACACACACACTTACTTCTCCCTGTGGATAGCAGTCGTCTGCACAGATAGACCTGTTAGCTAGTACATTTGGCCACTGCGTCAAGCCAGGCTTGGGACCAATCAAGATATATTCAAAATCTGTGTTTGTTGGGAAATGGTATCGTGCACGTTGCAGCAGTAGATATGGCCTTACAGGGAGGCTGACCTTGAGAAACTAGGGTCTAGATTCACACAAATAAGAGCCGCCCAAGAAACTAACGTATAGATTAGAAATAATGAACAAAAAGCACAGTTTTCTTAATAAGTTAAACATCGCATTATTTATCACTAGTCATCATCACTATTCAAAACAAACTACATTACTGCTAGACACTATGGATGGGGCAATGAAATGAGAGAGGAAACAAAAAGCTTTATTGGCAAGAAAGAGATGCTTTTTTTCCGGTTGTGGATGCATTACCTTTTTGTCGCTCAACCCAGACACCTGGTCCACATATTCTTCTTGGATCATAAAGGCAGCCAAATTGGCAGTGTAACTGGCCAGGAAGATGACAGCAAAGAAGGCCCACACAGACACCATGATCTTGCTAGTGGTCCCCTTGGGGTTCTGCACTGGCACAGAGTTATTGAAAACCAGGCCCCACAGCAACCAAATCGCTTTGCCAATAGTGAAGGAAGGCCCACCAGGCTCTGAAATCACCAAAACAGAAACACAAATATCAGACAGAGTAAAAGCGCGGCTTGGAAACTTCTTACTAGCAGCTACCTGGCAACCTGGGCATGGAATTGGAAACAAACTGTAATCCCTTCTAAAGAAGAGCAGTTATTGAGAGCTTTGGAGGGAGCCCCTCTTAGACAAACATACAGACTTAACAGAGATCAATTTAGGAGATCCTTTTTCAATAAATGGCAACATTTGGTTCAATACTACAATTTCATGTATGAGCATATGAAGCTGGATCAAAAGGTATTACATGCACCACAATATTTATGAAACAAAGATATAAATTAGAGCCAAATGGATTTATTTATTTTTTGCTTGCAAATAAAGAGAGATCAGTATACCAAAAATGCACAGCAATTATGCCTGCGTGAATAGTTATGGAACTGGTGTGACCAGTCTGGGACACACAACTTTAGTTTTAAAAATAAAAAGTATATTACAGTTGTTCCGTGGTATCCGCAGAGGTTCTGTTTCGGACTTCCCCATGGATACCATGAAACCACGTATAATGAAATCCGCTTTATCGTGGATTCGGGGGTCACTTTAAAAATGCCTTTAAAAAGAAAAAAGTTTCAAATAGTGTTACTTCCCTTCATGCAGCAAAACCGCTCATTTTGCAGGGCTGCAAGGCAGTCTTCAGCATTCCAAAAGCCACTTCCAGGGTGTGCGACTCCCGCCCTTGGCCCTGTCACGTCCCAGCGTGATGCATTCTGGGGTGAGCCAGGGTCAAGGGAGGGGGGGGTCACTCGACCCAGAAGTGGCTTTTGGAATGCTGAAGACTGCTCTGCAATGCTGCAAAATGAGCGATTTTGCTGCACAAAGGGAACTAACACTATTTGAAACTTTTTTTTCTTTTTTAAGGCGTTTTAAAGTGAAACACTGCATCCCGAGCGCTGCATCTGCATTGAGACAAATCCGTGGATGTCAAACTTGAGTATACGGAGGGGCCATTGTATATCTTAATCAATGGCATTATTATGATGTTTTAAAGTCAAACTTGTTATACATTTATGTTTGGTTCATAATAAGAAGTTGTATCTTGCTGCTTGGTTAGATTTATTGGATTGTTTGGTTTTTCTGGTTTTTGCTTTTTGTTCTCTTTCTATGTTTAATAATGTAATTCCATTCCTTGGTTTGATTTATATGATTTTTGTTTGCAAGTTATTTTGAATTATGTTATTTTATTCTAAAATAAAGCCATTTTTATATTAAAAAAGCAACACAGAGAAAACTGGCACAAACAGCAGTTCGAAGGGCCTTCATAGAGGAGTCAAGAAAAACCTGCACTTTCCTCTTACATCAGACATAACACATACACTGCCCAATTGTCAAAACAAGGCTTAGTGATTGGGAGCGCAATCCTACCTAAGTATCTGGCGGGTGGCCCAGGGCCACCTGCCGGATCCCATCCCTGTTCCGGGCTGATTGTGATTGGCCCAGAGGTCTACTCAGGAGAAGGGGACATTCATGTAATGCGGGGAGGCCCCAATGGGCCTCTCCTTGGGTTTCTGCCAGCTATTTAGCTGGCGTAAGTCCAAGGAGGCCATGTAATGGCCGTGCCGGCCCGAGAACGGGATGGGAATATGGCGGCCTCCATTCCGACCCCCCCACCCACCCAGGCCAGCTCAGCCTCCGTGCCGGCAGCCCTTACTCTAAAGTTGTCGCAAATGTGCTCCACCGTTTTAAAGTTAGACGGAATTGCGCTGTGGGAGGCCACGCGTGAGCTCCTCTCTTTCTTTGCCCTTTGAGTTTATATACTCCTCTCCCCAACCCTCCCGGATTAGCATTAGCAATTATATCTTAACCAGTATAACCATAAGCCTTATGCAGGCGTTACAGCCCAATCCTACCTAACTCCCTCCGTGGTAATGCAGCATCACCAATGGGGCAGTTTTGGCCTGTGGAGAGAACAGTTGTTCCCTTGCCAAGTAGACCCTCTGGGCCAGCAGGGTCTTACCCCTGGCCCATACTGGCCAGACTGGCCCACTGCTGGCCCAGAGGGTCTACTTGGACCTGCACCAGCGATATTGCTGGTGCAAGTCCAGTTGGTTCCACGAAGGTGGATTGTGCCCAGAAAGGGGGTTAGGTTTTGGCATGCATTGCTGCTGCCAAAGCCACCCCATTTGTGGGCACAATCTGTCCCCATCACCATCCCATTCTGCCTCCCTTACATGTTCTTACCTGTGCCAGCGGGCGGCAGGTGTCCGCTGCTATGCGGAGATGGCTACTCACTGCTCCTGGCAACAGCCAGCCCGTTCGCTACAGCAGGTCACATTTTTCAACTGCTGGAAAGCACATTGTGCCACCTGAACACTCGTTCTGGCAGAACAATACACTAGTAGGATTGGGCTGTGAATTCTCTTACAAGAACACACAGGAGGCAGAGTGTGTCAACAAGCCCCACTCATATGCCAACACACTCTCAAAGTCCACATGCTGCCTGGCAAAAGTGCCACGTTTTGTTTGCATAGACAAACCCCGTACTTGGAGTAGAGGCATCGTTAGGGGGGGGCCCTGGTGCCCTGGGCGCCAGCTTCTGGGGGGTGGAAAAGGGGCGGAAAAGGGGAGGAAAAGGTCCGGGATTTTTTTATTATTTTCCGTATGTGATTTCGCCCCCGCGCCCGGCTTTTTTGCCCTTTTTTCGCCTGCTCATGGCCACAGCAGCGCCCCCAGGGCAGCAGCTGCTTCATGCGCTACCCCCAGTCCCAGGGGGGGTTATCTGCCGGGCGCGGGGGCGAAAACAGCACCCATGATGAGGGCGAGCAGGAAGAGGAAGTGCCTCTCTAGGAGGCGCCTCCCCAGTCTCGCTAGTGACTCAGGGACTCCTCCAAGTCTTGCAGAGAGATTTTTAGCACCCAACAGCTCTGTGATCGCCTGCAAGGACAGAGTTTTGTCTATGCAAACAAACTCTATACTTGTGGTGGGGGGAGGCAGGATTTTGGAGCAGAGGAGGAGGACCAACGAAGTAACTAACCCTACAAGCTACTCCTGAGACTCAAATCATGACAACGGATGTATGTCATGCCTTACTCCACACAAGCCAGACATGAGTATGCTGAGCTGCTCTCAAATTCTTAACATACTTTAATATTATTAACAGTATTTATATACCGCTTTTCAACAAAAAGTTCACAAAGCGGTTTACAGACAAAATCAAATGATTAAATGGCTCCCTGTCCAAAAAGGGCTCACAATCTAAAAAAGACGCAGAACACCACCAGCAAACAGTCACCAGAAAAGACACTGTGCTGGGGTGAAAGGGGGGCAGTTACTCTCCCCCTGCTAAATATAAGAGGAGCACCAGTTGAAAAAATGCCTCTTGCCCAGTTAGCAGGGGATATGACTCGCAAATATGACTTGCTAAGAGGGACATGCATAAATCTTTCTTACGTTACAATCAATGTTATCTGTTCCGGAGCATTCCCATGAGTGAAACTCATAAGTAAGTATACTCAAAGTATGGTTCTTGGTCTATCAAATAAGCTCTTACACACAAGTAAAAGGAAAAAAGGTGTAGTCCTTGACAAGGTCACCATAATCAGAACAACTAGAATCATTCTTGCTGCAAAGTGTTCCCTGCACACTCTCTTTTTCCTTTGATATTTGCATACAGCTAACTTGAACCTAGTTCACTGAGGCTATTAGTTATGCTTATTAATGCGGCTTTATATACCACAACTCCAGCTGACTTTCAATAAGAACTGAATGAATGTATCTGATGGCAAATCTGGCTCCTACATATGCAATGCAGATGAGATAAGTTATTATGAGAAACATCCATTTTGCATTTCTTGGCTTTTTGAATACTTAACAGTGAAGCATTTCATCAACATTTATTTTTGCATGCAAATTAATTTATCTCTGGATTGATGCTTGCAATTTGCATTTTTTTTAAAAAAATGGAAGATGCAAGAACTTTTAAAGAGAAAGAAAGACAAAAATGGATAATGAATTAAATTATGCCTTCAATCTTATTTCACGAAATGGTGTGAGCGTGTATTAACAATTTAAACTGTCTTGTACCGAGTCAGACCATTGGTCCATCTAGGTCAGAATTGTCAGCACTGACTGGCAGTGGCTCTCCTGGGTTTTAAGTAGGGCGCTTTCTAACCTGGAGATGCCAGACATTGAATGTGGCCCCTTCTGCTTCAGACTTACACAGTCTACTTTTTTTGTAATTGGAATCTCCATGGACCACCAACATGTTTTGCATTTACAAAGCAAGAGTGCCTATTAACGATCTCTTAACAGGAAAGGCAAAACTAATCTGTGTCAAGCGATCCTCTTGATAAGCATTCCTGTTTACAAAACGTAAGTAGGGTGTTGCTGGATCAGGCCAAGGTCCACCTAGTCCAGCATTCTTTGTACGAATCTCAGCGATCAGTAAGTACTGATGATCCACTGAAAAAGGGCCAGCAGACAACCAGTCAACTGAAATCCACTCCCCACCCCTAGTTGCTAAGATCGCAAAGATGTCGGTGGAGATTTTTAGGTAATACCGTATTGTCCCGAGTATAAGACGCATCTGATTATAAGATGCACCCTTAAAGTTTGGTGCTATTAAAAAAATTTAATTAAATCACTGGCATTATTGCAACACCCTGATTATAAGACGCACCCCTAGTTTAAAAACTTAAATTAGGAGAAAAAAGTTAGTCTTATACTCAGACCAATATGGTATATCTCACTGCTATGATCCCCAAACACCTTGTCCTGAAATAACCCTATCAAATGCCCAAAGGAGCAATGATGTTGAAGAAACTGTAGCCAAAGCTACCTAACTCCACGTTAAAAGTAAGCGGAAATAAAAGTCTGCTCTGGGAACTTACAAGTGATCTTAGCATTTGCTATCAAGGAAAAAAACCTACGGTCATATCGGCCTTAGCCTTGTGCAACGTATGTTCTTCATAATCATCTATCTTAACGTCATTTCATACGTAGGATCCAGTTTTGTCAACAGATTCATTTAAGTCATTTATCATTCACATACGGTCTGCTACCTGTACTAAAAACATCTGCTCCATTGTGTATACAATATAGAGAATCTCTGTATGAAGAGCTACATTAATATTTACAACTTTGCACAGACCTCCTTAGATCTGTGCATTGGCCCATGTAGGCTGTCCTCAGCTCATGGACAACATCTGCCTTCAGCATGGCTGTACGCAAGGCTCTGCCTAAATTTCCATTACAAATCTCTTTTCTTCAGGGCTCAGAAACTTGGTGGCATAAATTTGCTCAGGGCAAATCTGGCAAGCGGGGAAAAGAGATTTTCACATAAATATCTTCGTTCAAGTATTTTAATATCATCGCTCTGTGAACAAACCAGAAGGCCTCAGGTAGGGGGCCATTTCACAGCTTAATGAAGCTAAGGAGAGAGTACCAGTAACTTACTGGTATCCAAGCTCTGTTCGTATGATATATATGCTATGTCTACCTTTAGCTCTTCTCTCATCAATCATCCAGTAGAATATATAGATCAGCTTTGCCCCTTCCACTCTCTGCCCATCCTCCTCTCTCTCCAGCCTAAGAAAACCAATACTTACTCCTTCATTCTCCCTCTCCCTGGCACGCAGGTTATGTTTTACATTAATGGACAACGTATCTCAAATCTATGGGAGTAGTAGAGTATGACAGGGGAGAAGGTACTGATTTTGGTTTTTCCTGAAAAACTGCTTATCTAAGCTAGTGAAACTTTCTCATGATACACATGGCCCAATCCTATCCCCCTCCCCCACCAGCGTAACTAGCACTGCGCTAGCGGAGGCTGTTTTACAGGTGACGACCACGACCGCAGCAGGCCTGCCGATGGGGAAGCCACAGCAGCCTCCCACATCCCGCCAGAGCAGCTAAGCCTGTGCAGGGGGTTGGAGGGAGACAGGGAGCAGGTTGAACGGGACAGTGACGGGGGCAGGGAGGAGGGCAGATCAGGCCCGGGAGGGGGGCAGGATCGGTGGTGGCGGTGCACGTTGAATCCCGAGCCTTCTGGGCCTGATGCGCCTGCATGGAGCAATGCGGACTTGTGCCAGCAATTGAATCACTGAGACTTGCTTCTGAGTAAACGTGCCGAGGATCAGGCTGCTAGCTTCACTTCGGTTAGAAATGAAAGATTTGAGCCATGCAAAGCGATCCATCCAGACTAGTCCCAGCTGTGCATAGGGCTCTTGAGTCATCTTCCTTCCTCGTCAACCTAGAGAAAACATAAAGTCTGTCGACAAACTAAGTTTACATGTACGCAAAGGAGGGAAAAAAAATGTGTTGCCTGAATAGCCAGGAAGGAAAAGAGAGACCCTAATGACTATATGGTGAAAGGTGCATTTCTTTACCTCTGCCATCAGCCAGACACCGGTTGTATCCCACAGGGCTGAAGTACTCAAAGACAAAGACAGCCACTGCAGAGATTATAAGCAGCATTACAAACATCATCACCCACACGTCAGCACTGAACGGCTCTAAACAGAAGAGAAAAGAACAGATCATTCACAGACACCTGACCAGCCTATTCCAACATCACCTGGAAAAGTAGACATACTGTATACTGTAGCTACCCTAAGGAAACTGGAGCCTGACAGTGTGGGTAAGAGCCTATAGATAGGGCTGTGTGTGTGCTTAAAAAGATGAAGCTAAGCTGGGCTGGATCTGACCAGTAACTGGGTGGGTCGCTGCGTGGAAACTTTATCTGGGCCACGTTGAATTCCATGATGGAAGAAAAGTGGGATACAAATGAAATAAATAAATTTGATGCTTGTGCAAATTAAATAAGCTTTATTTTTGCATAATATTTTGCATAATATATTCTACAGTTTTGCTATTTTATGTGACTTATTCATGTAGAAGGGCAAAGAACCATTCTCAAAGACTGGAAGTCTTCATCAGCCCACCTCCCTCCCCTCCCTCCTGCTTCTGAGATTTCATTAGCCATTGCAGCCCACATATTTTCATGCAGATCTTCACAGCTAGAAGGATTAAAAAAAAACTTGCTTTTATAAAAGTTAAAGCTGCAATCACAGGAAGCTGAAATGCCAAAAACTTCCATTCTGCACTTCCATGGAATTACAGCAGAAACATGGCACTCCCTATAGACTGAAGTGGAGGAGAAGGCTGACTCAATGACAGGATTGGGGTTTTTTCTACTAGCTCTTTCTATGCCTTTAACAACAGAATAATGCCTAGAAATTAAGGAGATGAAACTTTTTATAGCATGGGGGAAAAAATAAGGCTTGGTTACAAAGAGCCCCTAATGCTAGCAGAAGCCACTTCTGCCTGCACATCTGGAGCTCGCCAATTCATGCTCCTCGCTTCTCTCCACCCAGCTGCTGCTCCCTCCCCCACCTCATGCCATTCTCTCAGGAGTCACTTTTTGACGGGAGCAAGAGGCTGCAGCAGGGAGGAGAGATACGAAAGCCCCTCCGCTGTGCAAGTGAAACGCCACTTGTGATTCTTTGCATTCAAGAATGCAAAGTGCAAGAGAGGAAAGGTCTCCTCTACTACGTTTCTGCATATCATGCTACTCTTAAAGGCACAGGAGCAGGGCCAGGAAAGGAACTGACAACCCTGTCAAAGCATCACATGGGGTCACCTCTAAGACTGGAAAAGCAAAGGTGGGGGAAAGCTGAAGAAACTTGTATGGACATAATCAACTACCAGGGACGTTTAGCTCTGGAACCAGAGATCCATATTTCTGAGTTTAAGTATAACGCAGCCCAACAAAAAGATTTTTTTTTCCTGGTGATTCAAAAGTTAGACCAATTCTTGGGTATATTTGGGGTGCTGATTCCAAAAATGGCATCAGTTTTGCTCTATCAGCTCTAGTTTTGGAGATATGGCATAGCCACCTTATATGCTGATTCAAGCAGCTTCCTTGTGAGGAAGCCATGGCATCAGTTTCCTCACGAGGAAGCTGCTTGAATCAGCATATAAGGTGGCTATGCTGTATCTCCAAACCTAGAGCTGATAGGGCAAAACTGATGCCATTTTTGGAATCAGTGCCCCAAATATACCCAAGAATAGGTCTAACTTTTATATGTGTTGGGTTGTGTAATTACTGCACAAGCATATGCATGTCTACTCAGAAGTAAGTTCCACTATATTCCATGGGGCTTACTCCTAGGAAAGTGTGCATACGTTTTCAGCCTTATTATCCTCATTCTCAGATCTGGATTCTGGTTCTAAACTCTGCTTCAGTCCAGAACACCAGTGTTTTCTTAGTCAATCTCTGTGTGGTGCAGAAGTGATTCTTGTAATTTGAAAAACAGTGTTCTGGCCTTAACTGGAGGCTGCTTCTCATACAATATTCTCCCCTTCACTGTGCCTGAAAAGAAGCCTTTACCTAAGAAGGCAGAAGGTGAGACAGTCCCATTGCTCCGTGACACCATGACACTGATTCCCGTCTCAATGAAGGGCACAGAAAAATCTACCACTTCTGAACGCTCTGCATTTATGGTGAGGGATCCAACCGCCATGTAGGCACGTTTGGCAACCACCTACGGAAAGGAGAAGTAAAAATGATTACAATCAATTGAAATGCAGACCGCACAGGGTGCAATCCTGCACAGAATTAGGCCGGCGAAGCCTGAAAACAGAAATACGTACTGGAAAAAAGTACATATTTCTGTCAAATTTTTCCAGGCAGAAAATAGATTTGACATGCAAACTTGGAAAGTGCCGTTCCGTTCATTTCCAGTCTCAAGGACAAGAAGCCAGATCTGAAAGCAAAAATCTGATTCAATCTGTTGGCGAAACGATAGGTAAAAGTAGGCGTCTTTCATGGCTCACCTCGCCTATCATCCCATTCCATGTTCCATTTACTTTCTTCCCATGTTTACCATTGGTTACCAAGTAAAGGTCATAGGTGAACTTGACAAACTTGGAGATTTTTTTGAGAATATCAATGCAAAAACCTTTGCAGCACTTCTTGATATAGGCCGTCTCCTCATCTGTCTTGTTCCTAAATAATCAAAACAAGAAGGGATTAAGTAGAACAGGCAAAATATAAAACTAAAGCACATGATCCACGTTTTCCATTGGGCTTTATCCAAAAGTGGATCTTTTTATACTGAGAAATTCCATAGAATTCTTGAGAAATTCAAAACTCCCCAGGATTGGTTTTTATAAACTCAAACTTTCTCTAACATTCTCAATTAGCAGAAGAAGAACACTGTAAGCAGAAAAGTAGAAAAAGTATCTTGTGATTTCCTTGCTTTTGGACAAAAATGCTAATTTTCCACACACACAAAAAACGGCTTTGTGAAATATTTGAAACATGTCAGAATTTAGATGGTGGAAAAATTCCCCCTGCTATCCCCAGCTTCCTTCCATAACTACCTCTTTCTATCCTGCCTCACTGAAAAACCCACTTGCTGCAGCTAATGCTGAGCAGCAGAGTGAGCCAAGCTGATCTGGAAATTGCGGCGCTAGAGAGAAATGGCAACACGACTGGTCTGAGACAGTCCAATTGACTTGGCTGATGTGGAGCATCAGGGAGAAACATGCTAAGAGGAACCAGCTGGAGAAAGATCTTGTTGGCACCTACTCTGTCACGATGCGTTTTTGGCATGGGACAGTGTTCCTCATGCAGGTACCACTTAACGGGTCCACATTTTCCACAATAACAAAGGGTGCTTCTTCGAGAGTCACTATGCTCAGATGGTCGTCTTCACGTTCCTCACAGTCAGGGTACAGCTCAGAACGGGGCCACACGTAATACTTCATCTTGAGCCGCTTGTCCTTCCACCATCCCACCTGAAGAGAGACAAAAACAAAGATATCACTGCTAAAGCCATGGTACAAATTGACCATCCACTGGGGTCAGCTGAGCCTTGTAGAAAGGCAGAAAACAGGGAGCCTACAGCCAGACATTGATGCCCGAAAGACACGAAGGACCAGAACAACTGGGTATATTAATGTGCAGAGGTAACACTGCAAAGACAAAGGTTTTCCAAACGATACGCTTGGAATTGGAGCAGTTGCCAGCTCTGCTCTTACCCCCTGATCTGTTAAACCTGTATTTCAACAACAATTTGCATATTTTGCTACAGAATAGTTGTCAAAAAAATCCCATTCTCTGTTACACATACTAATGGTCCATTTCAGTCAATCTAGCAGGCAACAAACCTTGTGTTTCTTCCTTCCCTTTTCTTCTCTCCTCACATATCTGGCTGGATTCAAAGCTTTCTCACTACAGTTTCCTATGATAGCCAAACCAGGAAATGTGGTTTAAGCAATCTGATCCAATCTGATCCCAATCTGATCCTGGCTTGCAACCTTGGTTTGTATGGATCACTTAAACCACAGCTTCTTAGTTTGGACTTCATGGGAAACTGTAAACTCTGAATTCAAATGAATTCAAGGGAGAGGAGGACAAGGAAAAGGGAAGAGGGAATGCATGGGCACATGACTTGTTCAAGATCCAAAAACTATGGTCTGAACCAGGTCAATATGTCAATAGAGAGTTCAAATACATTAATTTTATTACAATGACATGTGAAATGGGAGCCTTCATCTTCTATATGCAAAATTATCAGGTAAATGTGAACTTGGCATTACAGGGTTACTGCTTTTTTTTTTTTACATTCAGTCAGTAGTAGCCGTAGGCAAAAGTTATGTCTCTTAAACTGGTTCTGACCCAATCATGAGGTGACACAATTAGGTCAGATGCCAACGGAGGTGAAATATTTCCTAAAGAAACTCCTGAATGCTTCACCTATGATGCCTTCGAACTCAAGAGTCTTGCCTTTGCACACATTCTTCCCCACCACTATGGACGGTAATTACCACCTTAGTGAGCAGTTATGAGCCAAGAGGATACAAGCTAAATGGATCTAAAAAAAAAACCAAACTCCCTTCATTTTCATGAATGTGGTTCCCTCAGTCTCCACCTACAGAGTTTCTGTCAAGGCAAACTGACAGCAGGGCAATGTGGGCGGGAAACTAGCATGAACTTTGGTTGCTTGCTCTACACCTGCTCTGTGAGCTTCGGTTCCTGGTGGATGTCAATTCACCCTCTTCTATATCTGATGTTTTAGAGTCATGGAACAAAAGCACTTATTAGAGGCTCTTGCGGTGTCAGGGGTTACTTTGCTACAAGCAAGGACTTTCTGGTGTTCTGAATGTTGCAGCCTTCGGAATGACCATTAAACATTTATCGCTCTTTGAAAATCTTAATCAGAATTAAAACAGAAAATCCACCATGGGTTTAGTTATTTCAAGAAACAAGAAAATCGCTTGATAAAGTCACTTAGAAATATCAATTATCCTCTTACACAGTTCTACAGAGTGTGAGATGTTGTGCCTCTATCAGCACAAGGACAACGTCATAGGTATGACAATGCTGTTGGTTGGCGGCCCTGACTTTCCCCTAAGCAACAACTAAAAGATATACTGTACTTTGAATAGAAAATGAACTTTAGTAATGCCCCAGGCATTACGTATCCTTCCCCCTTTACATAAATGAATCAATCAATCAATTTTTTCCTCCCTAAAGCTTGATCGCTAGCAGCGACTTTGCTAGCCTGGCCGCTGCCCAAGGAGGGGCCAGAGTGACATCATGACACCTTGCGACCCCCCCCCCCCCGCACCTTCTGGTATGGCTCCATTTGGAGCCGTATGGAGGCAAGGGTGGGGTGGGGGCAGCTCATGAGCAGCCGCCTAGCTGAACACCCCCACCAGCGGAGATGCCAGAAAATGGCAGCTCCACTGCCATGAGGGAGGCCTGGGAGGGGGTGGGGATCAGCGCTGAGTTGTGCCGATATTCCCGTCACAGCCTGGGCTGGCCTTACACAGCTAAAGAGCTGGTGCGCATTCGAGGAGGCCCACTGTGGCCCACACCGCTTACACTGGGGGAAGGGGACAAATGTCTCCTTCCCCCGAGGTGAACCCGGGCCACACCGTCAGAAATCCACACAGAATGCAGCGGCTGCGCAAACTTGTGCAGGACTGCACTGTCAGTGGGACTTACTGATGAATAAGCATGCTCAGGTTCTTGTGGTAAGAAAATATAAACCAGGAATTAATTTATTCTCTCTCTCTCTCTCTCTCTCTCTCTCTCTCTCTCTCTCTCTCTCTCTCTCTCTGGGTGGGTGGGTGGTGTACACCAAAAAAGGTTACGTGGCTTTAGATCGAAAGCCACTGAGAGTGCACTGTAGCACCCAAAGTGCAAACACAGCATTCTAGAACCGGTTTACCTGCCCATTAGAGAAGTAATGAAATATGAAAAGTCATTCCATTCCAATAAGCATTACATAAATCCCCCAAAGTAGAGGAAAAGAGAAAGTTGTGTGAGTGTGTTGGACCAAATAAATGCCATGGAAATATGTTAACATTTTGTGCTTCAGTGCTTAAATGAACACTTTAGCACTTCAAACAGGCACAGAAGGAAGTGCAGATTGGAGTCTATAAATGCAGACTATGGATAAACACCCACCTTGGAAAATTGGATGGGAAGAGAGGAGCCTTTTGTGCATTTTGGATGGTAGGTCATGCATTAGCATGGGATGAACATGCATGAGTGACTCTTTTTAAACATGCATTCCTGAACAGCAGCAAGGTGAGTTATTGAAAAGTAAAAGATCTGAGAGGGAGAAAAGGTGAAAGCAAAAAGATCAGACTGGTGTTTAGTATGATATACATCCCTATGAGGGAGAGGGAGCAATGTGTTACAGAGATGGCGCTGTTCCAAGCAGAATTTAAAACCTCATATTTGTTGTCTAGGCAAAATCATTCACAGTTGAGGCTTCTGGTTAAAAACAAAACCCAAAAAGTTGCACAAAAGCAAAGTAAGGTGTTGTAGAGCTCTCTGCAAATGTTGAGCTGGTAGTAATTTATTACAGCCCTTGATTTCATGGTGTACAGTCTGACTTCCAAGTGGTAATTCCCTGCTCAGATAAGACTACTCCATTGGAGCCCCCCCCCCTCTGTTTAAGGAAACATTAACCAAAATTTCCTGCACTGATATGTAGCCATTTACCTGCTTTTCTTCCATACTCCCTTACACAAAATATCCTACTTTGGCGATTTTTATTATTTCTTAACCAAAAAATGAAAAGACCTGAAACAGCTGATTGGCACAAAACGTTTGTGAATAGTCTTTTATGAGCCAATCGTGTAATGACAACAGTTAACATTTCCATGTCATGAATCCTGGGAGCATCAAATAAAAAGGTCCAAAAATCATGGGACTGCTCCCCAATTGTGTACCCCAATATTGCTCACCATTACTGTGGGAATCCTATGCATACTGACTCTCAACCCAAACATGGTAGGTCAACAACAAAATCATGGCTGTGCAAGACTATCACACTTCTTTGATAGCAAACTTGTTACCAGAGAGTTTTCTATGATTCATCCTGAAAATAAAAATCTTCTGTAAGAAAATAAAATCAAGCACTTGGTTTTATCTTTGGGAGTCTGGATTTGGAAGATGGAGCATCACTGGTACAGCTCTCCTGCTACCTGCTTCTTAGCTTCTACTGCCTCTAGTCCAGCGGTTCTCAAATAGTGGGGCGCGCCCCCCAGGGGGGGGTGTGAGGCTCCGTAAAGGGGGGCTCGTTGCAATAGTTAGTGTGTATGCTTTGCGCCACTTATCTTGATTGTAGGAGCCTCCAGCGACGATCTAGTTCACCGACGATCTCTTCCAGGCAGCAGATCGTTCCTCTGCTCCCCGGCGTGAACTCTGTAACGCGCCTAGGAGCGCTCTGCAGAGTTCACGCTGTGAATCACGCATGTGCAAGACTACGATTGGCAACATCGTCGTCTTGCGCATGCGTGAACTCTGCAAAGCGCGCCTCGGCGCGTTACAGAGTTCGCGCCGGGGAGCAGAGGAACGATCTGCTCCCCGGAAGAGATCGTCGGTGAACTAGATCGTCGCTGGAGGCTCCTACAATCAAGATAAGTGGCGCAAAGCATACACACTAACTATTGCAACGAGCCCCCCTTTACATTAGTTACATTGCATTAGTTATATTAGGGGGGCGTGAAATTTTTTCTTCTTCATAGGGGGGGCATGAGAGAAAAAAATTGAGAAGCACTGCTCTAGTCCAATGAGGGGCCATAACAGCACGCACCACTATCACTATACAAAGACACAAGGAGAATCCTCTGAGTGCTCCTGGAACAACGAGCACACCCACAAGGAACACACACAGAGGAAAGAAAGCTCTTGCTGAAAGCCCTTGCATTGTGTTGAAAGCTCTTGGCATCCAAGCTAAAGTGAGGGTGGATTCTTACAAGCATCTTTATGTGCTGAAGAAGTCAAAACAAGTTGACTTGCTGGGGGGTCTTGCATGTGTTGAATTTGTCTTAGAAAAGTTCAATATGCCTGCAACAGAACATGGCACCTGCTGAAAAATCTCCAGGAAGTTGACTGAACCAGAGGAGGGAAGGAGCCTGGGCATGACATTCTCTCTGCCATTCGTCATGTTTCAGTCTCAACTCTCAGGAGCAGCACATTATCAAAGAGGTCGGCCAGCAACTGAAAGAGCAGGTGGAGAAGGAGGATGTAGAAAATCTGTTTACAAACACTTAGGATAGTTAATTAACCATGTTGGTCAAAGGAGATTCATATTGGTAGGAGCTTCACATGCAGAATTAATTAACATGAAAGGTGTTCCTTCACAAGCCTCAAGTTCACCTTTTGACTTTCCACCTGGCAAAGTCTCTCTTTATCACTACACCTGCAGAACAGGTGATGATTATTAATGAGCTTTACATTTGGCAAAAGAGGATCACAACAGAGCTAAAGAGATCACTGCTTCTTTCACATTTTGCATCGCATCCAACTAAGTGGCTGTGCAGGAGAGAAACATCGCAAAGAGAAAAAGTCCTAATTTAATTCTCATCCCTCTCTTCTTGAAATTAAATAATCACTTCTCAGAAACTCATTCCTCACATCACCCCACTGGCATTTGGGCAATTCTTGTCATTTTCTTCAAATGCCATTAATTATGGGTTTCATTATTGTAACATTTGTATACTTTCTGCAGCCACTAAAATCCTGCCCTCTGACCTAATGAGCCTGAGAAGGTTAACAAGGTAAACTTTAAAAGCTTCTGTGTTTAGCTCAATGGGCCAATCATTAGTGACATAGAAAGGATAAAGGCTATGTGAGTCATAGGAGATGTACCCTTAAATGATTCTTGATGTCTTTCAGTCCCTTTTAGCAAGCAAACTCACTCTCCTGAAGACAGGCCATGTGGGTTCCTGTGCAGGGTGGTAGAGTTCATACAAGCTGGGCCAACATGCAGACAATTTCATTTATAATTGAGAATTTGTTGAATGCTTGCCCATGCTGTCTCGAGTGGCTTCATATACATGTTCAAAGAGCACCAGTGTGCAAATTAATACTGCTATTACTATTCAATCCTGTAAATCACTGCTCTCCCACTGGTGGATTGGGACCCATAAGTGGGTTGCAGAAGCCTTGGCTCAGGTGGGCATTACCACAATACACGTCCTCCCTTTTTATCACTCTGAGGAGATGTCCAAGCGACAGCTGTCACTCACCAGAAATGCTTTTTATAAGTTTCAGCTGATTCACCACTGATGACCCTACCTAGAAAAGTCTGACTGTCATCCATGAGCTGATCACATCCATGTGCTGGGGGGGAGGGGGGCTACCTTTGAAAATAGTTTGGAAGTGGCAACTAGTCCAGAAGGATCACTGATGGGGGCAAATAGATGGAAGCATAGAACATCTACTTTGTACCATCTACACTGGCTATCAATTTGCTTCCAGGCCCAACTCAAAGTGCTGGTCTTGGCTTTACCAATCTGAGACCATTACCTGAAGGGTCACCTTCTCTCGTATCAGCCTGTCCAGCACCTGAGATCTGCATTGGAGGCCCTACTCTGGTCTGTCATGGACAGAAATCTAGTTAGCGGCCACAAGAGAAATAATTTCATCAATGGTGGCCTCACTGTTGTAGAACTCCCTTCCCAGCAGAGGCGAAACTAGGGCGGAGCAAGCGGAGCACCGGCTCCGGGCGCCATCTCCCGAAGGGCGCCACGCCCGCGCCCCCGAGTCGGACTCAAGTCCGAGTCCGACTCGGAGACTCGAGTCCAACCGGCCCCCTCAATCGGGAGAGCCGGCTCGGGGACGTCTTCCCCGGCCGGCTGCCTGGGGCCTTCTAAGGAAGGCCCGCGCGAGAACGGTATTTATACCATTCTTTTTGTGCATGCTCAGACTGTTACTGAGGGAAAAAGGGCAGCCTTTTTCCCTCAGTAACAGTCTGAGCATGTGCAAAAAGAATGGTATAAATACCGTTCTCGCGCGGGCCTTCCTTAGAAGGCCCCAGGCAGCCGGCCGGGGAAGACGTCCCCGAGCCGGCTCTCCCGATTGAGGGGGGGTGCCCTCCGGAGCGCGCCGCCCCCCCTCTGGAGCGCGCCGCGGCCTTTCGACCGCAGTGATATTTTATTATAGAGGCGGGCGCCAACCCCCTTGCTTCGGGCGCCCTGCTTCCCAGAGTGACCCAGACAGCTCCTACTCTTCCAGTTTTTAGGAATAAGCTAAAAATAATTCTGTCTGTAATTGTTATTGGTTGCAATGTGAGTCAGTGTTTATAGCTATTGGTTTAATAATGCGTTTATGGTTGTTATTCTCATCAATGTTTTGTAAACTGTTTTAATTCCTTGGAAAGGTGGTCTAAAATTCAAGTAAGGTTACAATCCTGTATGCACTTACCTGGGAGTAAGTCTTATTGAACTCAATGGGGCTTACTTCTGAGTAGATGTGCATAGAATTGTGCTGTAAGTAAATAAACAAAATGGAAAGAAACTGATCCCAGACTTCATGTTTGGGCTAAAGGTGAGTGCTGGGTCTGGCTGAAGAAATCTGCCATAAATCACATGCAGACAGTGTTAGAGCCTGGTGTCAAAGTGAAGCAGCATTTATCATGGTTCCTCCTCTATACCCTTGGAAGGAGTTTCCCCTACTTCTTATTGCCTTTAAACCCCCAGCTGTGTTTGCACAGGAGTAAAACCAGCCTGTTCAGCAATGTAATCTGTTAGGAAGGACTGTTTCCAACAGCTGCTGTCACTGAGATCTTATATTCATTCTCCGAACACTCAAAACAAACCTGAGGTTGGCGAATTCTGGCTTCCCCTGAACCGATCAGGACATAAGGCTGTTTTCTCGGAAACCATGCAAGCGAGCAATCTCGGCAGCTCCTTGCATAAAAGGTTAGTTTGTCTCTATACCCTATAGACAAAACTTATATGAATATTACAGAGAAGAGGTAGAAAAAAGTTTCGTGAAACTGAAAAAAGAAAAGTGGATTGCTTTATTGCGTTCATTTCATCACTGGCTTGGGCAAAATGGATGAGAATAAACAGTTCCTAGAAGAAGTCTTTTGCTCAAGGCATTTCAAAGAGTGCCAAAAAAGGATGGACCACATAGTTTTCTAGGCTTTCCATCTCCCAGGTGTCTCCGAGGGAGGGAGAGATTTCATAAATCACCCCACTTCTTTTTTAAACCTTCCAATCTCAGTTTCCTCAGATCTCCACCTTCCTGGGTCCATTACAGATGGGCAAGTCGTGAATGACACCATGCACAGCAGGCAACAAGTTAATCTGGCCTCTGGCTAATGCCTGCTTGAGTGATTTAGGGCCCAATCCTATCCAACCTCCCAGCACTGATGCAGCTGTGCCAACAGGGCATGCACTGCATTCTGCATTGGGGGGGGGGGAGTCACAGAGGCCTCCTCAAGGTAAGGGAATGTTTGTTCCCTTACCTTGGGGCTGCATTGCGGCTGCATCGGCACTGGAACGTTGGATAGGATTGGGCCCACAAGCACAAAATCTAGGCCTTGGTTATGGCAAACTGATGCAGGTACCTGAGCTCAGATACCTTAACCAGAAAGTCTGGTGTTCCTGTCTTGCAGTTGTTCATCTCAGCAGAGGTGGAGCTTGTTTCTGCACTGCTCTATACAATATATCAAGTATCCAAATGCACAATAATCTGCATTACACAGGTTCTGTCTCTGCATATAGGACGTGTCCAGGCAGGCAATACCTTCCCTAATTATTTTTTTCCCCCTTGGCTTTTCTTCTTGAGCAATATTTTTGCTGAGTTTCTTCTTCTCTCACTCAGGTTTTTTTTTAACATGTTTTCAGCAGAAGATCTTGCCAATCTACTCACGGCCAGAGAGGCATCTTAACGCTGTAACAACTGACTGAAAGAGTAATGAATTTGGTTCCTGTACAGAAGAGTTGTCTAAGAGGACCCACTGAACACTCAAATAAGGCAAAGGCACGCACCAGCTATTTAACTACCGGTACATTTGTGTTGTGTGCTCTTCTGGGATCAGCTACTGACAGGAGACTTAAAACTGCAGAATAGAAGAATTCTGAAAGAGGGGATGTTGAAGGCAGGCCTGCTAGACTGGCATACAGAACAAAGGCACACTTGCATTTTAAATATTGCTTTTTGAAGGAAGGCTGATTGAAGAATCTACTGTGAGCAGGGTTGCCATTTTACACAGATGACTGGGTTTGGTTCAGATTCAGTGCATGCCATACGCCACCCAAGTGGATCATTGGTGGACCTGGCATTGGCTCTTGTAGAAGCTATGCTCCTAAACTTGCTGGCTGTGTTCTGCACTCACTGGATTCCACAGGAACTAGCAGTCTGATTCTTCTCATTTTACCAATCAAGCACTGACCCCTAATGGAATACAACAACCCCTAAAGGCCTGTCCAGACGACAATCAAGTGCTTCTGGTCATAAGCACTGAAGTCATGACTCATGCCAATCCCAGCTTAATACCAATGCCAACATTTCCAGGTAATGAAAAGGACAAGGTAGCCTTGCAGCAGAGGAAACGGTGGCTTTTCTGCACATATTGTAGGAGACATGCCCAAGTGGAAGCATCACACAGCTTCCAAAATGGGGACGAGGGACAAGAAAATCAAAGGTAAACATAGATGAAATGAAGACACAAGTTTTATGGGTGAAGTAGCCATGTAATTAAATATAAAATACAAAGAACTCCAGGCACACACGTATACAATCTTCAAAAAGCGCCACTCATAACAAGCAGCAAAACAATGAGTGCGGAGAAGTCCGATGTTTACAGGAACCGACGTTTCGTCTTATTTCCTAAGACATTATCTAGGTCGAGACAGCCTGGCTGTTGGGATGGCACTGAAAACCAACTGACAGAAACGGAACTTAAAGGGAAACACAGGCAGAGCTTAACAGAGATCTTAAAGGAACATCAGACAGATTCAAAAGGCAAAACACATCTTATAAATCTTGCAACGAAAGCTTTCATGGCCAGCTACTAGACTAAAACAATACCAGGTATCAAGGTATCTAAAGCATCTGTCAGTACACTAATCCTATACGGAGACGGAATTAACACGTATTGTTCCCTGTATATTTGTGCAATATGGGAAACCATATTTTGTCAATAAATGTTAATTCTTGTTGGCGGTTAATAAGATTTTGTGATCTTCTTTTGCTAATCTCAATTGCCTCCAGATTCTGGCGCGTTCTATTTCCCTTTAAGTTCCGTTTCTGTCAGTTGGTTTTCAGTGCCATCCCAACAGCCAAGCTGTCTCGACCTAGATAATGTCTTAGGAAATAAGACGAAACGTCGGTTCCTGTAAACATCGGACTTCTCAGCACTCATTGTTTTGCTGCTTGTTATGAGTGGCTCTTTTTGAAGATTTTATACGTGTGTGCCTGGAGTTCTTTGTATTTTATATTTAATTACATGGCTACTTCACCCATAAAACTTGTGTCTTGTATTCTAGTAGCTGGCCATGAAAACTTTCGTTCTATGATAGATGAAATGGTGAGCATCCAAACTTCTACACAAGGGAGGAGAGAGACATGCTGGTGAAAATCTCGAATCTGTTCTGAGTTAAACCAAGGTGATCTTGTGTCATGACTCACTGCAGTGGTGCCATAGGCACCACAGAATATTAATTTGCAAGCTTTCAGGCAAGTCTCCGTTTCTTCTAAAGATTGCAGTACAGTGCCTCGTTGTAGAAGGCACCTAACTAATACCAGTAAATAAGTGGCTCTCTTTGGGGGGAAAATTCATGGTTTCTGCTTCTGCTCTCCCCATGGTTGCTTCAGAGAAGAAGCAAGCGTTGAGCCTTCCTTCACTTCTAATGCAATTTTGTGGGAGAAGGGATTGGGCTCAGGCAGCACACCAAAGGCCTGTTCTCCTTCCTCCTCTCCCCCACCAGGGTCACTCTGGAAGGAAGGGATTTGTGTTCAGTCTCCCATCATCCTGAGGCAACCAGCGTGAGGAGGGATGTCCCACTCCTTGTATTGTCTGAGAAGCCACCATCCCTCAGCAGCCCACATGGGCACCTCTCTCTGTCTTTGGTGCAATGCTATCTGCCACAGGACATAGAAGCAATACCTCTGCTACTGTATTGTAATGCTCCATGTAAGTTGCCTTGGGGTTCCTTCCGGATCAAATGCAGGATAAAATCAATTCAAGTCCAATCAAATAAAGAAATACTAACGTTTCTCAAGCAACACAATTAACTTCCCAGTCATCCCTGATCTTAAACTGCCTCTACACTGCTCAAGGAAATTCACCAAAGGCAGAAAGAAGTGCCCATCTGCAACCCACCTCTCAAGCCAGTATTTGGGGGAAGGGTTACAGTTGCTTCTGTCGGAAAGGAGGTCGATGATGGGGAAATGTGTGGAGTGATGAGGGGACAGAGAAGGAGCACACCCACTCAACTCCTTACAGTACTTCCAAACTCAAAGATCATCACCCTCATTTACTACACAAGATCAAAGCTTGACTCTTCACCTTTCCTGAATTATTTGGGCTGTTCATTAGCTATGAGCTTGGAAAAGTTTGCAAATATTTATTCAGGGACAAAAAATGAACCTACATGTATAATATAACCCTCCACTACTTTCAGTGCACCTTCATAAAAAGGGGTTAAATCTGTACAAAAATGATTAAGTGAGTTCCAAAGTCATCAAAGACATGATAAAAGAGGTATCAGCAAGGCAGAAGGAGAGAAGCAGGAAAGCAGAAAGCCCCAGGAGGAGAACGAGCCAGTAATAGTCACAGGCAGCAAACCAGCCAAGTAGGATAAAAGACAAAAACGTGCTGGAAACATTGGGTAGAGGCTGCGGAAGAGATTAGGGAAGCCAGGTTAGAGAAACCAGAAGCAGAAGTAGCAGAGAAAGGCAAACTAGGGAAGCAGCAGCAAATACCGTATTGTCCCGAGTATAAGACGCACCTGATTATAAGACGCACCCTTAAAGTTTGGTGCTATTAAAAAAAATTAATTAAATCACTGGCATTAAATTGCAACAGCCTGATTATAAGACGCACCCCTAGTTTAAAAACTTAAATTAGGAGAAAAAAATGAGTCTTATACTCAGACCAATACGGTATTACATGCGAGGGCACGGGAAAGACGAGAAGGAATAAGGTTGTTTTAGGAAAATGGGGGCGAAGGATGCAGACTTTTTCTGCTCAGGAACAAATATTAGACTTCTGGTAACTTGTCCAGAGAAAGGGCAGCCCTCTTCCAAAAACACACTGCTTAGTCTGACCATCAGATCAGGTTTTCTGGTTCTGCCAAAAATTAGCTCTTTGAAATGTTACTGGTTTCAGTGAGAGAGACAAATATACGGCTGGCTTGCGCACCCACTATTTATGTGACCTTGAATAAGTAATGTAACCTCTCCGTCACTCATTTTCATCATCTGTAAACTGGGTATAGCAATTCTTGGAGCATCACAGCTAATCTAATCAGTGCTAATGTATTAAAATTTGTGTTTTGGATGACAATATCCTAATTAACTCCTTTCTTGACGTGAGAAGAGAGTACTGTGCATTCAAAGCAGCGTCACAAAAAGAGTTATGTCCCCCCCAAGCAAGTACTGTGCATTCAAAGCAGCGTCACAAAAAGAGTTATGTCCCCCCCCCCAAGCAACTTTGTGTAACACACGTGAGTGAATGAGAAAAGAATTGTTCTATAAGTATGTACAGTTAGCATGCAAAGCATTCCCTGAGGACAGCAAGGGACAGCAAGGAAACACAACTGGGGTACTGGCACAAGCACATCCCATTTGTCAGTGGAGATCTCAGTGAACTGATCATTTCCAAAAGATACGAGAAATTGCCATATCTAAGTTGATATTAGAAAAGTCTTGCAAGGCCCCCTTGTCCAGAAGTGCAATATGTCCATTGGCCGAGGACAGCCCAACCAGATCTGCTGCCTGATGCCACCCTTGATGCCTGATCTGCTGCCTGATGCCACCCTTGATGCCTGATCTGCTGCCTGATGCCACCCTTGATGCCTGATCTGCTGCCTGATGCCACCCTTGATGCCTGACCTGCTGCCTGATGCCACCCTTGATGCCTGATCTGCTGCCTGATGCCACCCCACTGCTACTGCCACATGATCCCCAAACCCAGAAAAAACAATGCAGCCATTTATATTGCTTCTTCCTTCACAATCCTTTTTCAACAAAACAGGAAGTGCAGGTCATGCTGGGAGCTCCCACTGTGTCCCACACTTCCTGTTTTATTTAAAGGAACTGCAAGGAAGGAGAGGAGTGAGTGAATTGGGAAAGGGATGAAAAAACTGTCCAAGAAGTGGCGAGCTGCTTCCCTACCCAATCACCTCATTCACGTTTAAAGGGACCATGTGAGGAAGGAGTGAGGTGAGTGGATAGGAAGCAGGAGTGATGCAGCGCCACGCGGTGGGCTGGAGGAAAATGGCAACAGACTTGGGGTGAAAGGTTGCCTGTAAATATTGCCTATTGCTTGCGATATCATCTACAGAGACGAAATGCACATTCTGGAGCTGAAATACATTTCCATCTCTACATCCCTAAGGCCCTCCTTTGCGGGTTTTAATCATGAATATCTGTCAAGCAGCCGATATTCATTATTCAACATGAATATTTGACATCTCACAGTATTTAATGTTTGACATCTGGTAACAAACCAGAGAAAACAAATGGCATGAAGCACACTCCAAAAACTAAGTGGAGCAAATGCGCAGTCATGTGGCATGGGATTGAACCAGATGCCAAATATGGGGAAATTTGAGAACGTTATTTCTTAAATGTGCAGAAGCCATCTATAGTTTCCCGTAAATTGGCATCATGTTCTATGGCTTTCTGCCACCAGTTCAGAATTAACAGTGATGATAAACAACAGATATAAGTCCCTGATTATCACATGAAGAACCCAATCCTATCCCTCATCATGCTACAGCATGCAGCCGTGCCAAAAAGGTGTAGGCTGCACACTGGGGGGGGGGGGGGAGGTCAACCTGAAGGCAAAAGTAAAAAACATTTACAAAATTTACAAAACAGAATTGCTGGCATGCATTTGAGGAGGCCCAGACATTGGGGCAACTGGCGCGTTACTCAGGGTTAAGGGGCAAATGTCCCTTTACCCTGAGAAGACCGCCAGCTGTACCAGGGAAGGCCCAATCCTGCACAGGTTGCGGCGGGTGCCTTATGTGCACCACCGCATACTGCTAGACAGGATTGGACTGAAAGGCTGCAATCCTATACACACTTACCTGGGAGTAAGTCCAATTGAAAGCAGTGAGGCTTACCTCTGAGTAGACATGCATAGGATTGTATTGTTAAAATATTATTTTTTAATTAATATTTGGTTCTTTCTGGACCAAATAGCTACCCCACCAATGGTTTCATTGTTTTTATTAATGATTTTACTCATTGTTTATATAATTATACATTTCATTATGGAACTTTGTAAGCAGCCTTGGGCATTTGCTTCGGCTTAGGAAAGGCGAGATATAAATTCTTTTCTATTATATTATTTTAATAAATAAGACTAAAAATACCCAAATAAATATAAAAGGTATATTACAGTGCAATCTTATTAAATTCAAATGAGGTTGACACCCAGGGGAATGTGTGTAGAATTGCAGTTGGGCAGCCCAATTCTGTGTAAGATGCGGCAGCTGGTCTAAAGGGCAGGCCGCCACATCCTACCCTGTTCCTGGGCTGCCCTGGGGCAGCCTGTGAGCACCTTGAGGGAAGGAGATGATCGTCCCCTTCCCCGGGGGCAAGCGGCCTGAGGCCCTATGGGCCGACTCGAATATACGTCAGCTCTGGAGCTAGCGTACATTCAAGCCCAAGGTGTAAGGCCGCACTGGGCCGGGAAAGAGCTTGGGATATCGGCGGACCTCGCTGCCGATATCCCTGCACTCTCCCTGCCCCGTTCGGCAAAATGGCCGCCCTCCCTTGCTGCCTGGTTCACTCTCCCCCTGCCCCTGCAGTGGGCCAGTGCAGGGCTTACCATGCCTGGTGGGCGCAAGGACAGTCCACCGGGGGAGAGAGGGCTGCAGGCCTCTGCACCGGCAGCCCTTACTCTCCAGCTGACGCAAACATGCTTTACGGCATGTTTACGACACCCAGCACCGGGGGAGCACGTGCTCCCCTGGCGCTTAGATACACAGGATTGCGCCGTCAGAGTGCTAGCTTATGCATGTAAATCAGAAGTAAATCCCACTGTGTTTAATAAAGTTCATTCACAGGTAAATTTGCACAGGATCATAGCCTGAATTGTAACATGAGCCAAATACTGTTTTGGACAGCCTTTAAGGAAGGTCAATGGCTAGACATATGCCCCTATGCAAATGTCTCAGTTTGCCTCCTGCTGAGCCTGGTGCTTCTTCTTGGCTAAGGGCCTTTGAAAATGTTTCAATGGTAGCATCGGAGTGCTCCTGCTGATGATGATGTCACTGCTCCTGCTGCAGGAGAAGTTCTGGAGCTCTGCTCCCCCTCAACGTCACCCCTGCTGCTGAAGAGAGGATGTAAAAAACTTGTACCAAATAAAATAATCTCAGAGTAACCATTTTATTTCTTAACAGACTGTACAGAGGCATAATTGTTTGATGGTTGTAGCACAATACCTACCTATAGTTTAAAAGAAGCACTAAGAGGCTGTTAAAGAAACATCAACCTCCACTAAGAAATATACTAGCACCTATGCACCTTCTCCTCCCCCAAATGTGTCACTCTCTGGGAGGTGAGATGTTCTTCTCTCCTGCAGCCTGTTTCAGCAGAACAAGACCCCTATACAGTTAATGCTGCATATTTACTAAGAACCTTTCCCTCAGGGGTGGCCTGCCTGCAGAAGTTACTCTTGGCAGGGAGAGGGAGTGCAGGAGGTAACCTAGTTCTCCCAAGAGAGTTTACTGTTGTCTCTTGCTAAGGGGCAGGAAAGACACAAGAATGGCTTTTCCTACAGGAAAATGTCAACATACAAAAATGTCCTCCAACACATATGCATACATAAAGACATACCAGAAAAAAAAATCTAATCACTGAAGATGCAAGGAACAGGTTTACAGTAGTCAAGAAGGTCAACTCTGCTTAGTCCTGGGCTAGGTTTCTTTTCACCCGTTGAACAGCAGCACAAGGTAGAGCATTGTGCAGATGTAGGAACTATACAGAGTTTGGGGCATCTGAAAGCTATGAATACAACTGAGCATAATTTTCTCCCAGGCTATTAGGAACCATGTGCTGCTGGGATGATAAGTTCCCCAAGGTTTGCATTACAACTCAGATATGATGTATGACCTCCGTGTTAACAACCTCCATGACCATGCAGGTAATATAGAGGAAAATGTTCTGTCTGTCCTTCGTCAATTTTGCTAAAATATTACTAATGTGCAAGGGGAAACGCAACAAGCAGAACTAATTAATTACTGAAATATCACTCATTTGTAAGGCTGGGAGTTTTCTGCTTGAGAGGAAAATATCTTGGGCACAATCTAGCCAAAATTAAGCACATTAAAAGTCCAATCATATTCAATGGGAGAGTTTAGAAAGTGCTGAATATTCCCCCATTGAAATAAATGGGACACAAAGTTATATTGTGTCCTTGATACGTACATTTAAGTGTATGCATGTGTATGATATGTTGCTGAACCCCAAACTACTGGATCTATGAAATATTAAGGTTTTATAAGCATACAAACTCTGTTAACATTAATTTTTCTGTTAAAAGTCACTAAAATCCAGTGCGTAGAGCAAGTAACAAATTTTCAAAGAAAATTTCACTGTATCTCAGCATGGAAAAGATACAAGATAGCGTGAAGAGATGGACAAACTCTGTCAAGGAATATATTGCGATTTGGGCCAATTTGGACCTAGTTATGTTTTACCTATATTTACAATCATATTCCAATTCAACTGCAAGCCTTCAAATTGTACCTTCCTACAACCATCTCTGTCAAAGCTCCAGAACCAGCCTGGGGTTAGGGTAAGTAAGGCCTAGAAAAGACATCACTGATGGCTCCCTATCAGGCACAAAGCCACAACAAAACTGAACAACAAACACAACAAAACTCTTGTGATTATTAATCTTTGGGCCCAATCCTATCCAACTTTCCAGCATCAATGCAGCCTCGAGGTAAGGGAACAAATGTTCGCTTACCTTGAGGAGGCCTCTGTGACTGCCCCCCCCCCACTGCAGGACGCAGCGTATGCATCCTGGCACAGCTGCATCGGCGCTGGAAAGTTGGATAGGATTGGGCCCTTTCTGTGCTTACTTAACCATACTGAAGTCATTTTAGAGGTGTTTTTTTTTAAACCCTCTATCTGTGCAAAACAAATGTCAGTTTGCCTGCTAACCTTTTTACAAAGTCAGTCAGGATGGAATACAAAGTGTTTGTCCTACCTTACAGTATGTTCTATTTCCTCTGGCTTCTCCACTTTCTTCCCAGTTAATGGCTGGGCAATCAAAGCTAAATGCATTTACCCTTGGGGGATTTCAGAAGATTATACCCACTTTTCTCAAGTTATTGCCTAACTGCTTGGATTCATGCTCGGTTAAGCAGGCTGGGAATCCTCACCCCAGGCTGGCTCTAGCAAGAGCGTCTTAGACCTGGAGAGGTTCTTCCCAGAGCTTATTTTCAAGATCTCTGGTGCAGCAGCCCCACTATTTTTCCTTGCATTTGGTACTGTGCAGAGGTGTAACAAGGGTTGAGCGAAGGCAAGTAGTTCTGCAAGACTCCGTTACACTGGAGTCAGCGGCCCCTCCCCCTTGCTGTTGGAGCCATTCTGGCAGCAAAGGCAACACGCAGAACACTCCCCTGTTGCTGCTGGAATGGCTCCAACAGCAAGGAGGAGGGGCCGCTGACGGAGTGTAACGGAGTCTTGCAGAACTACTTGCCTTCGCTCCACCCTTGTTTCACCTCTGGTACTGTGCACATCTACCCTTAAAAGGTGAAGCCCATTCACATGGGGCTTTAAAGAACTGGATTTTTTTATTATTATTATTGCACAGGCCCCTTTCCTCTCCCAGGCTCTTCCCAGTTCCCTTTCTACCGCCACCATTCAGAAGAGAGTTTGATAGATGACAGCAGTGGTATCCAGCCATAGTTCACGATGGACTGAGCTCAAAGAGACAAAGGGGAGCCTATTCCACACGTGTGGTAGACCTTTGGCAGGTTTGCTGATTAAGTCCATCACTTACACATTCTGCATATTAATGAAAAAGTTTTGCCACCTTTTATATTTCCTTTTTTAAAAAAAATTGTCAGATTTTAGTATACAGTATGTGTGGATATGAAGTGTTCTTGTGTAAACAGGCGGTTTAAAGAGCTTTGTGTGCCTGTAAGATTAATGTATAAAATAATGCCACAGTGTAGCATTGCTGAAGGATTAGAAAGGAACAAAGGTAATAAAAGATAACGTTTGATTTAAACATGTGGATGTATGTTGTTGCCCTAAAAGGAGCACAGAAAAGCATTGGAGAGGCCCCTAGAAACATCATTTTTATTTCCTATTGGTTCTGTTTGTACCTTCGAGGCTTACATCACCTGAAAGGCACTTCTGAAGATGCTGGCCACTTTCTTCATGCATCTGACAGTCTCTGATTAAACTCCTGGATAATAACCTTGCAAGGCAGCGCCAAACTCATAGGAGTACAGTGTGTTCTTATCATTACCTCCCAAAAATAACTCCCTGCCAATAACAGTCAGTCAATTCAGTCTCTGCCAAACAAACTTGCTGTGTCCCCACATCAGATCAGTGCTGACTATGTCTGTCCGCAGTAGCGGAGGTCTACATGTCACCCAAAATAGACAGTCAAAACTCCAGCAAAACTGACTACAGGAGGTACTTCTTCTGTTTTCCAGCAGGGAGGTAAGGGGGCCTCCACATGGCTGGCCACTTCAATTCCTTCTCTAGTACTAATTGTAGGAGAGTGAGCACAAAGAGAAGCCAGGCTTGTGTGTGGACTTTCTACATGGCTGGTACACAATGGCTTCCCATGACCAGCTGGAGCCAGTGCTGGGCAATCCATGCAGCCACTGGAAGTAGCTTGCATCGGCAGCAGACTGCGAAGGGTCTGTGGGGCTGGTGCCTTCGGCGTGCCTTTCACCCCCAATCTGCCACCGCCATGCCACCTCCAACCAGGTCGCCAATCCAAGCCGCACTGATCGGCTTTGTGCGCACTCAAGGGCAAAGCAGATCATTCCCCTCCTTCCTGTGCTCCTCGCACGCTGCTGTGAAACCCGGAAGTGTGGCACTTCCGGGTTCATTTACAGGGACAGCATGAGAGTCCGCACTGTCCCTGTAAAAGAAACTGGAAGTCCCACACTTCCGGGTGTCTTCACAGCATGTGAGGAGTATGGCAAGGATCTTGGTTGGTGGGTTTTTTTAGCGCAGAGGCAGCAGCTCTGAGATGGCATCAGGAGGCATCCTGGTTTGCGCCATCCCTGGTTCGAGTGATGCCAAAATAAAATAATTCAATTAGTTTTGCTCAAGTCCCACTGACACCAGTGGAATGAGTTACAGCCCAATCCCATGGGCTGGGTCCTCTGCTGGAACTAGTGTTATGGCAATGGAACACGCATTGCCGCACACTTCCAGGTCGCCACTAGAGACAACAAGCAGAGCACCCCACATGTGGCAGTGGCTGGGAAAGACTCTGCCAGTCCCAGTATGCTGGGGGGGGCATTTTTTGAGCAAGAGGAGGGTGTTCCTGGGCAGACTGGGGGGGAAGGTGTGTTGGAGTCAGGAGGAGAGGGTATATCCCCGTGTGAGTGTGCACCAGGATGCTATCCCCTCTGGATCATCCAAACATGCCCCTTTTCACTCCTTGGACATGCACCAGCTATATAACTGGCGTAGGTCCAAGGAGACCCATAGGTGATTGAGTGGTTTATGGAGGGACAAGGGAAAATATTTCCTCTTTCCTCTCCCAAGTCTCCTGATCCCCCCCCCAGCCTACAGTGCTGCCTGTTTTGGCACGCTTGCATACTATACCATGGGGGAGAATAGGATTGGGCTCATATTGGGAGGGGTTGTAACTCAGTGGTACTGTAATCCCCAGCATCTCCCCAGTAGGGCAGAGATTTCTGCTTGAACCCTTGGAGAGCTGCCTGCTACATGTCTTTCAAGTGTTCAAAGTGCTTTACAATGCAGTATATTTAGCTATATAAACCACTTTCTAAACTACTTTTTGTTGAAAAGCAGTATATATCATTGTAATCTTTACCACAGTCCTGTGAAGTACATATTATTACCCCCATACTGAAGAAGGAGACTGTTTGCCTAAGGCCACTGAGTGAATTCATGATAGGTTCAAACTGGACACTATCTGATTCATAGGTTCATCATTCTTAGCCACTGTGCTAAACCAGCACTGTTCTGACACACAAAACACAGGAACTGTTATTCGCTAATAAGATCTGGTTGCCTAATTTGAACAGATCACAGCTGCACTCAGCAAAGCGGAGAACGATCGAGAGGTTAACTCCGGTCAATACGGAAGTCTGCGCTTCCATTTTCAATTAGTGGTTCCCGCACTTTTTAGCGGTCAGGGCTGTATATATTTCTTCAGCACTTCTCCACTGACAACGTCATCTAACAGTTTTAACTGTGTCGCCTTGACGAAGTCCCACGTGAGGGAGGAAACGTTGGCATGAGACTTAAGGACCTTTTGTGCCTGTGGTTGGAAACGTTTTGTTCATATGTGTTGATGATATGTGTTTTTAAAGAATTTCTTCAGGCTACAATTACAATTTTAAAGTATCTTTATTTCTCTGTTCTCAAAATATACATGGCTGATATACCCATACTTCCTGTCTCGCTGAAAATAGTACCAAGCCATGAAAACTTCCATACTACAATAACAATTATTATTAGGAAGTAGTAGTAGTAGTAGTAGTAGTAGTAGTAGTAGTAGTAGTAGTAGTAGTAGTAGTAGTAGTAGTACCACCACCACCACCGGTATATACTGCTTTTCACACACAAAAACAATCATAAAGGGGTTTACAGAGAAAATCAAATAGCTGAATGGCTAAATATCTCTCAAAATTTGAACTCAAACGTGTCAGCAGAAAATACAGTATTTCTTATCAATTTGTAATGAAGCAGGCATTATGGGTTTTCTAGCCATGTTTATTATTTGAGAAATAAAAAACTAAAATCGTACTGTCTTCTTAAGAGATTTCTCTCACACACACACTCTGGAGATGTGCGTAGAGGCGAAGATGAGTCTTTATTTCTCCTACCAACGTTTCATCCCACATGAGGGACCTTGTCAAGGTAATTCAGCATAACACTGCTGGATGACACTGAGAACATGGAGCTCTTGCTAGCATATACCAGTAAAAGCCATGGCAACCGTTAACTGACAACGGAATCATCAACCTCTGCTCTATTCAATTCTTATCAATTTTGTTTGAATTCAAATATTGCAGGAGAGGAACGGAAAAGAATGCATATTTGAGCCACCATATCTGAAAATTCAAGTTTGGCAGACTTTAGGAAAAAAGATAGAATCTGATAAATTATACGAATTCACAGTGGTACATCTCTTGACTACATAATGAGAATTTATCACAGATCTACAGGCTATTATCCAGGTGTAATTGGTGCTGTAATGCTTTTTATATGAATTTTGAAAAATCATTTTTTAGATTGTGAATTTAAGAAAAGAGTTTGTTGAGTTTCTCCTTTTGTTGACTTCCTTACTGTTCTCTTTATCTTTTTAATGCTTGGTTCTTTGATTTTTAAAAAAATTGTATTAAGTTTGGGGTTTTTGTAAGTTCCCCTTGGTGGGGCCAAAAGCTGGAGTAAAAATACTTTGCCCCTGCTAACTGAGCAAGAGGCACTTTTTCAATTGGTGCTCCTCTTATATTTAGCAGGGGGAGAGTAACTGCCCCCCTTTCACCCCAGCAAAGTGTCTTTTCTGGTGGCTGTTTGCTGGTGGTGCTCTGCGTCTTTTTTAGATTGTGAGCCCTTTTGGGACAGGGAGCCATTTAATCATTTGATTTTGTCTGTAAACCACTTTGTGAACTTTTTGTTGAAAAGCGGTATATAAATACTGTTAATAATTAATTAATAATAAGAATATTTATAGAAATATTACTAAATAAAAAGTCATTAGTAAAAGTTAAAATGCATCTATGGCATATTTTTTGGTTACTGTTGAAGAAGGTGTTGGAAAAGTGAGGCTACAGTGGAGGATCCTAAGATACAGAGCAAAGAACAGGGGGAGGCAAAATGCAGGGGAAAGGGCGGCATACAGAGATGGCAAAAAAAATGTCAGTAAACAAGGTCAGGCAAGTCAGTTTATGACAAGCAACGTTGGACTTGGATGGTTAAAGCAAACACATGTAGATGAAGGCAGCTATTATTGCTCAAAAACCCGCCAAAAGAACTACGGAAATCTTCCAAGCAGAAGGACAAGAGGATCCGTGTGGGGAAAAGAAGAGCAAGGGAGGTGGGGGGCATTTGGTCAATGGACCACAGATGTCAAGGAAGTGGGGAACAGGAGGTCACATCTTAATAGGCAGCCCAATCCTGCGTAAGGATCTGCGGCTGTCCCATAGGGCCAGCCGCAGCAGCCTGCGCCCTTCCCAGGCCACTCCGGCGCAGGCTGGGGACTTCCCAGGAGAAGCAGACATTCGAGGGGGGACAGGAGAAGGGCTGCCCAGACCGGGAACAGGTGTGGGATATCGGCGGAGCTCACCGCCAATATGCCTGCCCCCTCCCAGCCTGGCTAGCCCAATGGCTGCCCTCCCTCACTGCCCGGCCCTCCCTCCCCCCGCCCCTGCTGGTGCAAATCTCACCTGCTCCAGCAGCTGCAGGGGCGGTCCATAGGCGGAGCAAGGGCTGCTGGCCTCCGCGTTGGTGGCCCTTACTCCCCAGGTGCCAAAAATGCGCTTTACGCCGTGTTTACAGCACCCGGCACCTGCGGAGAAAGTTACGGAGGATTGCTCCGTAAGCCAACTTTGGGCTGAAGATCTCTGAATTACCTTAAGGTAAGCATTTAACAGTGTCAATGAATTGGCATGTACTTATGACAAGAGGTGTCCCCCGCAGGGACAACTGCACTACTTTGACTCCATTTGGTGCCTACATCATGATGGGTTCATCCGTACATGAAGATGAGCAAGAAATGGCAGCCTGCACAGCACAAGAATGGTACATTAACTGGCAAGGCAAAGCCAGTTCAGCATGAGATTAATTTGCCAGTATTAACCAGCAAGGGAAAGGCTCTTCTCAAAAAGAACAGAGTCACTGATGTCTTTACTATCCTGTTTTACCCAAACCGTTCCAAACATCTGTGTCCTGCATCATATTTTACATGCAATTTGCAACAGAAAATACTTCAGCAGGCAAAAGACAACGAAGAGCCGTCGACACAAGGAAAACCTGCTGCACTGTGCAACGGTTAAGTAGTGCAAATGGTCACATAATGTCCCACTTTTGAAGCTGCCACATAAAAGCTCATTAATCCACAAAAATGCTGCGTAAGTTACTATTTGGTGTCTTCTCAAGAGTGCTCTGCTGCTGCTGCTGCTGCTGCTGCTTCCGCTAACTGCTACCATGCCTCTTCCCTCTGCTGATCGTCACAAAGCAGTCAGGGACATATACTTTCTTTCAGGGACGGCACATTGCAGAACGATCGGTCTTTTTAAAGCAAAGGGAGTAAAGGGCAGCCATGAAGACGTGAATAATTTTGCCAGATAAAAAGTCTGCCCCCAGGTCTCAGTATTGTTTTTCAGACCTGGCTGCCTGCACTCAATATTTTTAGCACTGTTTGAGCACTGGGTTTTGGGGGGTCGTCTTGAGCACTTCTCCGGTAACTGAATACAGAAGCAGATCCTGACAGATGCATGGAGCTGCTGCTGGGATGCACATACAGAGAGAGAAAGGCCCCCCTCTTTTGTGTGTGCAAGTCCAAGTGTGCATTTAAGAGGTTTCTTTGGGCAGTAGGCATGATTCTCATAAGAACAGCAAACGGGGAAACATTCTCAGAGCAGGAAGCCGGAAACAACGAACCAACAATAGAAATCAAACTGTTGTGCTCAGGGTTCACCGAACAGTGTAGAGAGAGACATGTGCCCTGTACCTGAACAGTAATATTACAAGAACACTTATACAGTCTTTAAAATCGATAGATGCTGAGAACACGGAGTCCTTCCGCAAAAGAGCCGGCAATCAGATTCGTTTCAAGAAAGTGATTTGAATCCGCTGCAGAACACAATGCTCTAAACCACTTGAAACCTCCAGGCTCTTGGCATTGCAGGAGCTTCACTGAGTGTTTCACACCCAGAGATAAATCCATAGGATGAGAAAAGGGGAAGAGAAAGACTCAATCACAATCCTTTTTGCACATACTATCATCTCCCTTGAATGCTCAAAATAACAATTGCTTAGAATAGCAACTTCCAGAGAAGATTTCAGAAGTTAGCATTCAGCATGAGGACGAGAATTAGTGTCTTGGGACAAAAGCTTGGTGATTGGCAACAAGTACTTCAGAAAAAATCTTTCTGAATAGCGAAGCATGAGGTTCAATAGGAGGGCAATGGACTTAATCCATCTCAAGAATCTGAGGATAATTTGCTCTGACCTGGGGCATGTAGTATGCTTTGCCCTACTGGGTGTTATTGGTTACTGGAATGTTCTTCCAGTTATGGATCATTTATAAGGTATATAAAGGGGAGAGAGAGAGAGAGAGAGAGAGAGAGAGAGGAGAGAGAGAGAGCTGCATACATACTGTACATGTAATCTTGTTCCAGTAAGATTTGGCAGAGTTTTCAACACAGAAACATGACTAACAGCCCAATCCTATCCAACTTTCCAACGCCGAAGCAGCCGCAATGCAGCCACAAGGTAAGGGAACAAATATTCCCTTACCTTGAGGAGGCTTTTGTGACTGCCCCCCCCCCAACTTTAGGATGCAGAGCACACCCTGTCGGCACCACTGCATCAGCACTGGAAAGTTGGATAGGATTGGGCCCTAAATTGCTGAATGTGGGAAAAATGTAAGATGCCCAGGCTGCAATCCTATGCACACTTACCTAAGCCCCACTGAATTCAATGGGTTACACTTCTGAGGAGGCATGCTTAGGATTGTGCTGTAATGCCAATGGAGTGACGTGGGGAGAGAAAAGCCATATCCTAAGTGCATGCCAGCACTGCCAACGAGTGGGAGGGGGCTACACAGTTCCAAGCTGTCACTCCCAAACAAAAGGTCTTCTCCTTGTGGCCCCTTTCAGCCATTCGTCCTTTCCTGCTATCATTGGAAAGCAGCACAGTTCTACGCTCTACTCCTCCTTCTTCAAACATGACTTGAAGCAATACTCGCTGCAGTACTTGACAACTGGAAGCAGCTAGACCATAAACCTCCTCAATCATGACCTGCAGCATCTCCTGCTATTTTAGTCCTTCCTCCCCATACCTTAGGCTATACATAAATGCAGAAACATATGCAAGGTCTTGTCAATATGTCTCAGTCTTGGACCACAGTGTCTCTGATCTGCATCACCCTTTGCATCCAGCCAACTACCATCTCCGACACATTGGAATTTTCCTGTGCCTCACTGCCTGCCCATTCCAACCACCCGATGCGACACAAGATGAGTTGCTGACAGCTACCAAGCCAGAACAGCCCACTCAGCTACAGACCGTATTTATTCGTTATATTTTTATGCCCATTTTCAGACAAAAACAAAGTGGTTCACGTCAACTCAAACTCCACACAGCGCTGGCAGCAAGTGCTGTACATAAACTTCGTGTGATTTTTCTTGGTGCCCTCCTGAAATTGTTTTTGTTGTTCTGTAACATGCTGCTGGTTTCTGTTTGCTTTTTAAATTGTGATAGTGTTTTTGTTGGTTTTTAATCTAATTTAGCCACCTTGAACACTTATTTAGAAAGCAGAAAGACAGGACACAAACCCAAAAAGAAAGAAAGAAAGAAAGAAAGAAAGAAAGAAAGAAAGAAAGAAAGAAAGAAAGAAAGAAAGAAAGAAAGAAAGAAAGAAAGAACCCTCCTTTGTGGAAACAAGGTGGTGTGTGAACACAACACACAAGACATGCCTTTTTGAATGATCCCACATCCTACCCAAGTACATAATGCTGCTTACCTTTGGTTATTTGAACAGAGGGCTGGAATCCTTCTCGATCCAGTCCTCAGTGAAATATAACTAATCACAACAGCTTGTGATAGTCAGGTGAGATGCAAGCTAATTTGAGAGCCATTCGAATTGTCTGGGGTGGCCCTGAGTTAGGGTCAGGGGGAATGTCTGTACAGTGCTGTATAACCATTTTCATGTTAAACTGCAACAAGCACGAAATGCCTTCCCTAGAGCCCAAAGCAGGAACAAGGTGACATGAAAGACCTCTGGCATTACGACTACAATGGTGATCACAATATCCTGATCTTGTGATTGGCCCTGACTGCAGTGCATACCAGCAAGCAGGCCAGTTATTTTGTGGTTTGCAAGAGGTTACACGTACTGACAAGACTGTGTCTGATTTCCCCAAAATATCTCCTCAAGACTGGACTGCCAGTGGCGATTGAACATTTGCAGGAAGTGGAAGAACGGGAGCCAATGGGGGGGGGCAGCCGAGTTCGGTTTTGCTGAGTGGAGAGCACAAAGAGAACATGTGCTGCAAGCCGGAGCCTCACATCAAGGAAGTCAAAGCAACTGGGACCACTGAGGCAAACACAAAACCAGTGGGTTTCATGGAAAAAAACCAATTCAACAGCATCCTGGGGAAATGGGGTTGTTTCTGGGATGAGCTCTGATGGGCCAAATAGCGTTTCCGTGTTCGGAGCACCGCCTGCGTTCTCTCGCGCGGAGAAGGGCCTGGCTGCTCATCAATTATTGAGATTGTTTAAAAAGGCATTTAGGAAAGTGCACAGCAGGCAGATTTGCAATTCCACCTCAGTCCCAGCTGGGCTGCTCTTAGAGAGGGGAGCACAGTTTGCAGCCAGTGAGAAGGGAAGAGTGGAAGCCAAGGGCAGCAAACAGAGCCAGAGGAGGCAGGAAAGGGCTGACCAGGAGAGCCACTCCTGTCAAGACGCTACACTGAGCCACCACCCCCGGTCAGTGCCAGCCAGAACCATTTCTTACCAGCTACTTTTGACGCCTAAGATTCTTACAATTACTGATCGTATAGTTTATAGGACTATCTTCATTTTCTATACATATTCTGTTCCTTTTGATCTCTGACCTCTCAGGGCTGCATTCATTTTTATCTCTATGTGCTCTTTTTTCAAATGATGTGGATGGTGTTTTACAACATAGGACTCCCTTCTCCTATGAAACTCTTAAAAGTGCTGCTGCTACTACTAATTATTATTATTATTATTATCCACTTATGTATATGTGTGCCCTGTTTCTACATTAACATGTAATCAAAGAAATATGCAAGTTTAGTTGAAGAAGCTGTAAACAATAAAGCAAGACATGAAAAGAAAAACAGCATCTGAAACAACAGTTTGAAGGCAGCAGTAAAAGCAACGACTGTATAAGGTAAGAAACCATCAGAGGCCTCCCTTGACTGCTCCCTGAAACAACAGTGTTTTCCCCATTCTTCCAAACACGGACAACAATGAAGGGATGAGGCATCTACCTCCTTCGGGAGGCCATTTCACCATCTAGATGTCAGCGTGAAAAGGCCTGTCTCTCGTACCCGCTCGCCAAATCTCCACTGCTCACTCACCTAGAATGTTCTGCCACATCCTCAATCAGGTGGGAGGGGCTGTAGCTCTTAATCTTTGTTTCCTAGTATACACTACGCATCAATGCATATGACAAGTTATCAAGATAACATAGAAAAACAAAGTAATCAAAACAAAAATAGCAAGCCCAACATTAACAAGAAAAGACTGTTTTACTTTTCAGTCAATGAATAAGGTTCTCAAGTATTTCAGCATAGATGCAGCCGTGCCAACAGGGCGTGCGCTGCATCCGGCGGGGGGGGGGGGGACACCAGTCACAGAGGCCTCTTCAAGGTAAGGAAATGTTTGTTCCCTTACCTCTGGGCTGCATCGGTGCTGGAAAGTTGGATAGGATTGGGCCCACAGTGATGGGGCAAAAGGAGAAGCACAACTGCACATGGGGTACACATAGCACAATACTTTATTGGTTAATATGCTTTTAATATGAAGACTAATGTAGTGGGAGAAACAGACACAAAATCATCATCATTCATATAAAAAACAGCAAGAGCATGAATGACTAAATAGTGGGTCAGGATAGAAGATGGCTTATCCTTGCAGAAAAAGTCCGAAACCCTTAAAAACTACCCCTGGTACACAATTCCCTTGAGCTGCCAAGGAATATTGCCATCTGCAGAGAGCATCGTGCCATGTTAACTGGCAGAGGGGTGAAGAGTTCGGCCAACACAAATTGCTGTTGGATGAGATGACCGGGGAGGCTGCCATGACATGCTGATGCAGCACCAGCCTACTCAGGGTAATGTTGCCTGCTGGTTGACCGCACCCCCTCCCGGCAAGAAATGCCACAGATCCACAATCCAGGAAAGACACAATTTGCCTTGAACCGTGTAAGCATGCTTTCCCCCCCCCCCCCGGCATAGATCCATGGAGTCCAATGCTCCAAATTTCAGCAGAGACGTGTTTATTCCCTAAATTCAATGGAGTTTTCACACCTCCCAAATTCAGATGGTCTACCTTCTCTAAATCTTGCTGGGACTGCATATTTGGTGCCTTGTGACCATAGCCACCTCCTAAGGATTCTTGAGCTTGGGAAAAACAACTTTTGTAAAACAAAGGTTTCACACCTCCAATGGTCGTCACCAACCCCATGATTGAGCCCAATGCAGAAGCAAACCAACAGCCCTCCAACTAGCCACCACACACTCAACTGAGTGGGAAAACAAGGGCAGAACCCAGTAGAGGATCCTTTGATTGAGACAACTCTGCCTAGAATCCCATAGGATTCTATCGGGCAAAAACCTATAAACACACTTTGTTTTAGTGTATTCTTTGTTCTTTGCCTGCTCCCCTGCCTTGCTGCTGTGTGCCTTGGAAAACGGCTAGTATTGCATCAAGTGGCCCCCATTCCAACCACCATCTGAGGATCACTGTGCCAGTCAGCACCCAGGATTGTTAACAACTCACAACCTCCTTTCCTTTCCAGCCTCCTCTCCATGAGCTCTACCAAAGCTGCTGAGCCAGTACAGGCTGGTCAGCAAACCTGATGGGTTGCTTCTCTATTTCAGTGACTCTTCCCTCCCAAGAACATAAGAACATAAGGCAGCTCAGCTCCCTTTGTCCTGCTCCCTTACAGGCTACTGCCTCATTGCATGCTAGGGCCTGCTTCACAGCCCTCTTTCTGCCTTTGAGACCCCTCTTTGTCCAGGGAGACACATCTGATTTGCTGCTGTGGCCGCTGCAACACAATGCTCTCAAGCCGCACAGAATAGGATAGATAACCTTTGTCTGCAGGGCAGCCTCACCAAAGAAAGACCAACCATGCGAAGCTATTGTAGCTTTTTCTAACCTTTTTGTTGGAGGCCCAAGGTCTGCCTCAGGCCTCTTTTCCCCAAACCAACTCTCTTGACCAATCCAGAAAATACTCTGGAACGAGGAGCATCTCACTTGCCTGTTGTGTTCACCTCAGGGGCTTCGAGCCTTGGTCAAGAGTGCTTGTTTGGTGGGACAGACTAGCTCCCCTACCCTATCACAAATGAATGAAGGGCATTCATGGCCTGTAGCCTTCAGTTCAGGCTACAGCCAACCACAGCCATTTGCCACGGCCTGAACCGCCAGCACCTTTCTCCCTTTTTTCCCACTAATCTCCCCATTTTCCTTCCTCCTTCCTTGCAACTTTAAACGGACCTATACTTCCTTCTCTGTGTTTCTTTGTGAACCCTATTACTTCAGAAGTGAAGTAAGTACAGTACAGTATATTTCTGCACCACTGCAGTGATCATGGGAGGCGAAGGAATTGGGCCCTGGGGAAGCATTCTCTAGACCTAACCCCTTTCCTCCAGCAATTAATTTATTGCAGAGGGAAGAACAGAAGCAAAAGAATGAGAAACAGGGAGCCATCCCTGATTTTCTCCCACTCCACACACATTTCCTGCAAGTTCCTTCTTGTTTTCTTCAAATTTAAAGGTTTTTCCCCAACCCCCCTCCCAAGCAGGATTTTCATCTCAGCCACCTGCTCCTGTGCTGTCTCTCAGAGGTTTTGAAAGCATGAAGGATTTTAGAAATAGGACTGTTTGGCTATGGCAGGGATGGCCCTGAAATTCACACACATCCCCTTATCATCATCCCACATGCGGTCAGAGAAGAACTCCAGTGCAAGTCTATGATGCTGCAGTGCTGAGCGACAGCTTTTCAACTCCGGAGTGACTTGGAAGGTTTGACACACACAACGTGCAAGTGTCAAATGGCAATTCAGCATTCCATCTCCCCATAGTAAAATAAGAACAGAAAAGAATAAAGATAATTAATTGAAATGGATTGACGGACTTTGGAAAAAGTTGTCCACTTTTGTTTTCAGGCTTTCTTGGGGTGCATTCACCATTTTGACCTAAAAATTCAACCATTCCATCTTTACTTCCTTAATCTCACAGAAGTATCAGTCAGCACACACTAAAAGCCATTTTTAGGGAATGCTTGGCCAACGTACACACGCATACAATCCTCTGGAGAGAAGAGGTTCTACTTGCTGCTGTAGAATAATGTGCCAATATTTTTAAGTCTCAAGATAACAGACACTGAACATGATTGCATGATAGCTCCTCCCCAGTGAGTTTCCCATGGAAATCATTTTTGTCACACATTCATGGCATACACATTTTAATTACATCCCCTAAGTACATCTTTCCAAATGAACTGACGCTGAGCTTCTGATCTCTTGCCATTCTGTACAAAATTCTGTATGTACTAGACCACAAACAGTAAAAAAAAACTAAAAAGCCACAATCCTATGCCAAGTCATATAATCCTATGCCAATCTAGTCTCAATGTCCATCTCAGATGATTATATTTGTTTTAATTGGTTTTGTGCTACTGTTCTTAACTTCTCTAACAGCCCAATCCTAATTAAATTCCTACGCGGTGATACAGTGGCGCCAGCATGAGCTACACTAAATCCCACGGGGGGATTTAGCATGCTGGAGGCCTCCTTGAGTTAAGGGAACATTTAGTCCCCTTGCCCTGAGGTAAGCCCCAGCAGCCGGCATGGGTCAACGTTCAGCCCCCTCTCAATCCTCCCCCTGCTCTGTTCGGCAGGGGACTTACCTGCCCCAGCAGGTATTGCTCCAGCCACTAGCGCGACCAGGCTGGCCTTCCCATCAGTGCTGCTAGAGAATTGCTGTCACAAAGCGCTTCACCATACGTTTGCGACAGCACGCACCGGCATAGTGCATGTTCTGCCAGCACAAGTGGGGGATAGGATTGGACCATAAGCCACTTCAGGCAAATCCTTTGGAAGGCCAGGCTCAAAATGTTTCATAGATACATACATCTTGATTCAGGTTGCACAGTATAAACAAATTTAACTGGAATTGTTGAACGAACCTCAGGATATCCCCAGGAAGCAGGTGAATCCATTTCAATGTCAGTATAAATTCTAAAATTTGGAAGCCAAAGTTTCCAAAAGCTGCTGCCCAAGGTGGCTTATAAAAGTTGGGAGTTTGGAAATGACCCTGTGTCTCCCACATTAAAAGACAAAAATGTTAATATACTGTATGGAGACATGAAGTGAAACAGAGAAAATGATTTTAAAAGTTCATACATTAGTTTCAGTCTGTTCTTAAAACATAAGCATCTTCTTCAAGGGCAACTTCAGGAACTTTTTGATCTGCTCTTCTAGCCCACCTCTCACAATCAAGTTATACAACATAACTCATATGCCAGTCCTTAAAAAAAAAAAGAAACCAGAAAATCCATAGCTGACATGCAGACATAGCAACTGGCAAGGTCAAATCCAGACTGAAGAAGACTTCTACCTAGTCTACCAGACTCAGCATGCTGGACAAGTGATTGTAGCAGTAACCAGCCTAGAGAGACTGAGTACCCGAGTAACAGGGGACGGTAGCTGGATATGGGGCAAGGCATGGAGGTTAGAGTGACTGGAGGGAACCTAGAGAGACTGAGTACCCGAGTAACAGGGGACGGTAGCTGGATATGCGGCAAGGCATGGGGGTTTGATTGGAGGGAAACCTACAGTAAGAGAGACAGTGTTCCCAAAGGTGTGTGTGGCCTACCACTCCAGTGCCTGACTCCAAAACAGCTGTCTAAACAAGACCTACTACATCTTCACAATTACGCTGTATTATCTTCTAATATGAACAGAACTGAAATCACGTTTTCTTTTACATTTCTTGCATGATATTTTCCCTTCGATTCAGTTATTTAGCTCTATGGAACCATTTGATGGGTGAGAGCTGTAAGCTGCACCCCATAGGAAATTAAATTGTATTGTTATGTTTCTGTAATTATCCTGAAGTCGTTTTTGACTGCAGCAATTTCAAATGCTTCAAGTTATTTTAGATACTTTGATCTGAATCCAGATGTTGACCATGTCAGCTGTGTTCTAAGAATGTTTTTCAATAAGTTGCTTCTTCTGTTGAAGAGGAAAAACGTCACTGTAAAATTCAATTGATACAAGTGCTGTATAGATGACAAGCTTTGGGGGCAGCTGCTGCATGTCTCAGCATTCAAATAGAGGCACTGAATAGCAACCTCCTAGTATATTTTATAGTTGCAATGAATGTGAATGGTTTGCATGCTCCATTTTCAGGCCTTACAAAGAAATAAGGCACACACCCAAACTCAGATTGAGCTGGGCCAGTGGGGGCTTTTGGAAATGGTCTTGAGAGAGGGGTAGGTGAAGTGGGTTGTTTTCAAAGAGAAAAGTTCATTGAGGATTGCTACACTGACAGATCAATCATCAAACAACTCTTTTGGTACAAATGCCATTGAAATGTATGGATAAGCAAAGCACTTGAAGGGCTAGAACCTCCGTGACTTGTCTGATTCTTATGACTCTTCTGCCCATAGTTGTGCATTATGTCATCCTGCATTGATTCATCCACTCCCATGACAAGGTATCCTGCTCTGGGCGCAGTCGCAAGTGGCCTGGTAGCACAAGGAGACCAAAGACAGGATGTGAGTTCAGTCAGGTGAGCTGGGACTCCAAGGACTCTGAAATTTCTGCAGACACCAAACGTCAGGACCAGTAGCGTCGCGACGACGCGCGACACCCCAGAGCGGGGGCGCGCATCGCCCTTAAGGGAGAGGCTCCGCCCCCGCGCGTGACATCACGCGCAGGAGCGGAGCGCCCTCCCCGCTCCGTTTTCGGCTCATTTTGGAGCCGAATGGACACCAGGGAGGGAGGGAGGGCCCGCCTCCAACAGAAAACTGTAAGTGGGGGGGATCGTGCGTCACCCCTATACACGCGACGCCCCCCAGCGGCCCGCCCCGCCCCCCGCTTCCCCCTGTCAACACCAGTGGTCAGGACCAAGGACAGCTCCAAGGGAAGCCACAGAACAGACTGGGCCAGACATAGCTTTTAAAGCAAACTCTGACATTATTCCAGCAGTTGTCTGAGGTTGACTGACAGCAGTTTATATAGAAGCTGACGTGTTTAACAGCCCAATCCTATGCTGGCCTCCTCCAGCGGTACTAGGCTCCGCGCTGCCGCAAACATGCTGTAAAACACGTTGCGGCAGCGTGGAGGTCAGTCCCGCCAGCGGCCAGTACTGGTAGGCCTCCGCCGGCGCAGGAGCAATGCCCGCCGGGGCAGGAGTATATGGCTGCTCTGGACAAGTAGAGAGTTGGTTGTGGGGCCACTTACCTCTAGGGTCTGCCCCTTTTACTATAAGGCAAGGATCAGTGGAGCCCTGGAAGGAGTTGCTTGAGGAGTCCTTATCCCGATTGTGAGAAGGGCCGGAGTGAAAATTGCCTGAGGGGGATGGGTGTGGCTGAAAACCACTCTTTGATGGCAAGGGAGGACAGGGAGTGAGAGGCAGAACCTGCCTAGGGAGAGAATATCCTATGCTGGTGAGTAGCTAGCATGATGCTGTAAAGTAAGGCTCAGCCATAGCCTTTTTTTCCCTGAGGTGGAGGGAAATGGACTTTTCCAGCTCTGCAGTTACATAGATGCTTGATCCGTTAGCAAAACAGAAGCAGGAAGCTTCTCATCCTCTGCACATGTGAGGAGGGGATAAGGGAGCCTTGACTGCTTGACTGAAAACCTTATTCTCAGGGAACTGTCTGTGCTGTGTGCAGGGAACCAAACCATGCTGGCTGTGGGTTCACTGTGAGCACCTGATGCATGGCAGGGGGTTCCAGCCCCTGCTGGTGATATGCCCAGAGCAACACTATTTGGCTCTGGAGGGCAGAGTCAACGGAGGGTGTTGTGCAACCCAGCTCTGTTGGCTTCATAAGCCAAAAACAAGACAGCACCTTGGATATTGTTCAGAGAAAACTAATGCATACACTGGAACACTGAGGTAAGGTGCTCCGGGTGGTTCACCCCAGGATGAGACTTGGGTCAAGTGTAAATGAAATGAGCCTTAATAGAACCCATTCCTGGCTGATGGCATTAGGGAATATTTGAGTTCACATGAGCTAAACAACTCTATATCCAGTACATAAAATCCAGCCAGACTCCTGAGATGCATAAAGTAATGCTGGCGATTCACACATATGCTACCTGAGTAGTCTTCCATACAGCTAAACCACTTCTGAACAAATGTGCCCACACAGAACTGAAAAATGAACTTATGCTGATGATATTACTTTTGAGAGGTGGTACAAAGAAAAAGAGCTGGCCGCTTATTAAGAATCTTTTGGCAGTTGCTCCTAAAGCTGGTGATGCTAATTGATGGTTGCAAGTAGAACTGCAATTCAGTTAATTACCGTATTTTTCGCTCCATAAGACGCAGCGGACCATAGGACGCATTTGTTTTATGGAGCTAAAAATAGGGGGAAAAATATTTGCTTTTTTCTCTTTCCTCTCCCCTGCACCCCCATCATATACCCACTTTTTGCTCCCTTTATTGGGTCCTTTCGGGGAGAAAGGCAGGGTAAAAACATTGTAAATAAATATTTCACAGTGTTCAGTACCATAACAGTCCTTTCTGTTATCCCTTCCCTCAGTTCTCCCCTTTTCTCTGTATCCCAGTTCTGTTCCTGCTTTTTTCTTCCTTTGGGGTGTGTGTGTGTGTGTGTGTGTGTGTGTGTGTGTGTGTTGTTACACTTGATACCTCCCTTAGGGTATTCTGAGAGCAGCAAAATGCTCTGAATGTGCAGAGGGAAAGTGATCAGAAAGCAATATACTGTACTGTCACTGCAAATCAATACAGTTACATAGGTGCATCGACAATCATGAGAAAACACAACAAAAAGAAACATCTAAACAGGCATGAAGTAAGGAATTCTATAGGCTGTCACAACCCAAAACAGGTTCAAAGCACACCATACTTGACGATTAGCGACAGGGCTGCATACAAGAGCCATAGCTACATACAGTACTTAAAATATAACAAGCATCATGAGCATTGGAGTGAACCTGGGGTGATGATGTGATCTACTGGCCAATCTATCCCTGTCCAGAAGGGGTTGCAATTTGTGCCACACCTTACTGGGGAAGTTACTCTCTGCCACAAATGCTACTTGGGAAAAAAGCTGGATCTCTGAGCACTTGATCCTTGTGAGCCTGATTCCTTAGGGAGAGTGCAGCCACATGCTGCTTTCATTAAATAACCCACTATGAAAAAGGAAAAAAAATAGAGATTGTTTTGACAGCTAAAAAGATTTTACTTTTTTCTAATGCATTTGACTGAAATGCAAAAATGTTAGGTAGATATTAATTTAGCAGATGTCTAGCTTTGCATCATCAACCTGAAACAGGCAATTTCTGGCAAACCATCCTGCTCCAATACAGTGTTAAAACCTGTGAATTCCTCATGGATATGCCTTTCACAAGCTTCCATTTGCACTCTCAGAAAATATATGAAATTGCTTTTAAAACACTCACGCATGCACACCTGGTTGAAGGTCAGAAAGCACTTCCGGTTTTCGGAAAAAATGGCCGAAAATAGCCTTTATCTCCGATCTGAAGATCGGAGAGGCCTGCAGAGGGTCGCGCGAGCCTCTGCAGGCCTCCAGATCGGAGATAAAGGCTATTTTCGGCCATTTCCGGTTTTCGGAAAAATCTTCAGATCGGAGATAAAGGCTATTTTCGGCCATTTTTCCGAAAACCGGAAATGGCCGAAAATAGCCTTTATCTCCGATCTATCTCTCCGATCTTTATCACAAGCACGTGATAGCTGTTAACATGATTTTTTTATTTTAAAAATGAACAAGTCACTAGCAAGCATCACCATTATAAGTATTATTTACTCACTTTGGAAAGTTTTGGAAAGTATTATTTACTCACTTTGGAAAGTATTATTTACTCACTTTGAAAAGTTACTCACATTTGCGGGGGATTCCGGGAGGCCTGCGCGACCCTCTGCAGGCCTCCAGATCGGAGATAAAGGCTATTTCCAGCCATTTCCGGTTTTTGGAAAAAATGGCCGAAAATAGCCTTTATCTCTGATCTTCAGATCGGAGAGACCTGCAGAGGGTCCCGTGACCCTCTGCAGGCCTCCAGATCGGAGATAAAGGCTATTTTTGGCCATTTCCGGTTTTCGGAAAAATGGCCGAAAATAGCCTTTATCTCCGATCTGAAGATCGGAGAGGCCTGCAGAGGGTCGCGCAGGCCTCCCCGAAGACCCCGCAAGCCCAGGTAAGTACAAAAAATTCCCCCCTTAAACATTCGCTCCATAAGTCGCACACTTATTTCACCCCTATTTTGGGGGGGGGGAAGTGCGTCTTATGGAGCGAAAAATACGGTATGTGCTGCTGACTTAAAAGTCTCTGTTTGTGGCTATCACGTACTGTATCATTCGTCACTTGCGGTTCAAAATTACTGCACCGGACTGCATACTGCAACACTGAATTTGTCCCCAACTCCTGGAATAAGCAAAAGTGACAGAATACCTGGATGTAATTTTTTGTAATGCATTTAGGACTCCTTCTGCATTACCACCAGCTACACTAGATATGAAATAAGCCCCATAAACTGTTGCACAGGTGAGCTGACAAGAATAAAGCTTTCGCTAAAAAAAAAACACAAACCCTGTGCTTGTTCCAGCAAAAGATGTCGCAGAGCACAGTAAATTCATGAGTATTAACATTTAAAACCCTGTAAAAATTCTCACTCTGTGGAAGATAGCACAGCTCTGGAACAGAACAAGAAAACTGAAGCAAGAATAAATACCAGAGTCTAACATAACTGAAGGCCAGCTGGAAATACTGATGACTCAGGGAACATACAAACCACACAGGGAGGGGGGGAAAAAACACATTCACAGCACAATCCTAACCAACTTTCCAGCACCAGTGCAGCTGCAATGCAGCCCTGCGGTAAGGGAACAAATGTTCTCTCACCTTGAAGAAGCCTCCATGACTGCCCCTGCCCTGCAAAATGCAGTGTGCGCCCTATTGGCATGGCTACACCGGCCCTGGAAAGTTGGTTAGGATTGCGCTGTCAGTGTCAATGACTTCAAACACATGTAAAGGTTCTCAGAGTGGGTGTAACCTGAGCACAGTCAAGGGAAGGAGCTAATGTTGCTTTCCCTTTAAGTTCTGGAAGCTTCCAAGATGTTGCTCTGCCACAGGCACAGAACCCTTATGTGTGACTCTGCACAGAGACCACCAAGAACAAACAATGTTGTTCAGCCTACTGCAAAATAATGTTGACCCTCATGACAGGTAACGTGTCTGGTTTGAAAGGTAATAAAAGCAATGTGAGAGACCATGATGTGAGCCAGGAAACCAGGTAACCAGCAAGATGGCTGGCTAACCAATCCAATAGATTGGGCAGGGGGAGAGGGTGGGAGAGGGGGAGGAAAGCTAGCCATTGGCTGGCCCCCAAAACCTAATCAGAAAAGTAAATGTTGACAAATATATTTAACGTTCCAATGAAAGTAAACCACTGGCACGAAAAATTCAGACTGCAAACAAATATCTGAGGGCACACTAAATATGCAAGTAAAATAAGACATACACTGACCCTTCCAAAAGTCTAAGGGAGAAAACAATCATCTTCTGTTAGTGAAACGCAGCAAACAAAACAAAACAAAACAAAACAAAAGCAGCAGAGGACTCTCAGGCCAGAAAAAGACGTCACAATGAGAGATCGTCTTAATCGAACAGAACTGAGGAAACGATGTCCTTGGGCTTTGAGAGCCCTTTTATCCTCTGTGTTTCCTTAGGCACAAGCTAAGCCTCCTCTTTCCATCTAAAACTCAGTACAGTATCGTTGATGGGATTTTCTTCCTTCCACTTTTCTATAAACTTCAAAATGCTAAGGCAATACACATTCCATTGTTTCTCCCATTGTCGTTTGGTCAGGTCCCCAGCAAATGTAATTGAAAAGCAGGCATGGACTCCTTCAACAATTTCTACAGAAGCTTTGTTTTGTTTTGACTTTAAGTCCCAAGGATTGCAGGCAATTGGGAGGCGGGAGAGAGAATAATGCCATCAGCAGTTCTGCCCTGCGTCAAATACAAACTCTGTTTGGATTGTGAATTTTCTGAATATAATAAAATAAATAAATAAAAATAAAAATAATAAAGTGGATCAAGGCAAAGGCAGGAAAGCCCTGTTTAGGAGTCCCTAACAGCTATGGACTATACCTGCCAAAGTGTTACTTTAGGGTCAGACTAGGGAGACCTGGGTTCAAATTCTCATTCATCCATGAAATCTCTCTGGCACATGCATTCTCTTGTGACCCACTGGTGAAATCTGTGGACTGCACGCACCATTCTTCAGAGGAATGAACAATGCTTTTCACAATAAGTTATCACTGACATTCCATACTATGGGGATGGAGGGAGAGCAGTTGCATTAGTCCCGAAACCAATTTTTAAGAAACAATCTAAAGCTAGGATAGAACTTAAAATTCTCATATTCCAGGTTCTCAGATCGGTTTATTAAAACAATTCAAACAGTTAAAAACCATTTAGAAGTTCAATCCTTTGCGTTTCGCCAGCCTTACTGCTGGCTTCTTCAGAAGGTGTTACTTGTACAGAGCCCTGTAGCATGTCGTCTTGCGCACACCAATGTGACTGATCTTATATACTCTAAGGCTATCCCCATCCCAAACTCACCACCTGATTACCGACATTAGCATCTTGGTTTTATGGCGTGTCAGATAACTGCATATCTTGCTTTGGTCATATGACGTGTCTCTGTGGATTTATGACTAATTAATCCAGTTAATCTCACACTCTTTTCTCTGGAGAATTAATCAGTTGTTATTGACTGTGAGAAATACAGTGAGTGCATCTTTTTGATCCAATCTATAGGCTATTTGCATAGTTATTCCGAGCATACAGTAACTTCTTAAGATTGTAGTATTTGGTGGTTTTTTGTTTTTGTTTTTAGAAGAGTCCCTAAAGCAACTCTCCAAAAATTTGTTTATTTTTTATTTTTTGGTAACCTTGAACTCTGATTTCTTGTGCTAATCCAGAGAAATTTATACAACATGTGTCCTCAGACTAAGAATCTAAGTATGCAGCAAACCTATGATATATGGCTTTGTGTGGGCTCCAGCGGGCAGGAGATGGGGGAAAGACTCAGCAGAGATATATTCAGCTTTTGATCCAACTACTTCTCTCTTGGCTCCTGTTAAGGAGCCCATTACATGCCTGCTCTAGTTTTTGAATAAATGCGCATGAATGAATACTCAATAGCATTCTATCGTTAGGCAGACAAAGAGACTTCTCTGCAGAGTTCTATGCACTGAAAGTACTATGCACATAGATACGAGGTTACAGAGAGAAAGAAGTGTAAAGAACAAAAGGGATCAGACAGAAGCACACACAGATGTGGCATGGAGAAAAGAAGTAGGTTCTGAAAAACAAATACAGTTGCAATAGAAAGCGACACAACATACAGGTGATTCTCTCCTTGTGCTTTAGAGCAGAGGTTCTCAACCTTTGGAGGCCTGGGTATCCCCTATCATGGTCAAATTTTCTGAAGTACCCCCTGCTAATTAACTGCTAATTAATTGGATCAATCAATTAATTAATTAGGAAATTGTTAAATAAAAAAGTACTAAAACAATTTTAAATGTGAAACAATGCCTCATTTAACTCTCTCTCTCTCTGTCTCTGTGGGAGTGTGAGAGACATGCAAGGATTTTTTTCTCCGTCACACTTCCCAAAATCAGCTCCTCCCTCCCCCACCCCACCAAAGTACATTTTCCAAAGTACAAAAATAAGCCCAAAACCAAAGTCAGAGAAACAGAAGGGCACCAAAAATAATTACAATTTAAAATCCATGTTAATTAATACTTACTTAGCTGCTGATGGGGCAGATAAGGGGCAGGGCTTGGCGTACCCCCAGCAAGAGGTCCGCATACCCCTAGGGGTACCCGTACCACAGGTTGAGAACCCCTGCTTTAGAGACAAACTGGAAGGCAAAGTGGCAGAAGGCGCCGCCACCAACGCAGATATAATGATCAGGAGGGATTGCCATCGCGACATCCCACCTTGGGTTGCGTGGATAACAGTTACGTGACCTGATCTCTCGTTGTAGTGATGACATACTGTAGTGATGCCCCAGTGGGGGTCAGCACTTCTTGAGCTAAGGGTTCCCTAAAGCATGTAGAGATGGGTTATCCAGCTACATCTGGCTTCACCTCCTTTATCTTGGACAGTAACAAGACCTGCTGCCCTGGGATGAAGGGAGCAGGAGGCAAACAATGGAATAGCAAACTACCTCTGTTCAGCAACTTCCTGAAGCAGAGTTACTGCATCTGGTTTCTGCCTTTCTGGAGTGGGGCAGTGGAAAGACCTGCATTCCTGAAGCGAATGGAGTCAGGAGCGCATAGTCCTGGCAACTGACCATCAGTTGCCAGCAGTTGGGAGACGGGGATGGAAGGGGATGTGAACAGCCACAGTGAGAACTAGCTTGGAACTGGAAGGTATATTATCTATATTGTAGTTCTAAAAATATACCAGTAATTGTGGTTATATAAAAGCTGCCTTGAGAATCCTTCTGGATCAAAAGGTGGGGTAGAAATCAACCAAGTAAATAAATAAATATGCCAAGTATATTTGAGCTCTCCTGGGCCCCCACCCCAATCCTGAAAGGGGGTGGAAAGAGAATCTACCACAGCTGGGTGTCCAGACAGAGAGGACCAGATACAGGACAGTGTAGGAAGACACAAATGCTAGCAGCAATAGCACAGCCATGTTTTCTCAGCAATTGTGAGCTTGAGAAGTGCCCTTTTCGAAGTGAACATTTCCAGAAGTCTCGTAGGAGTTGTCACATCAGTAAATTGTGTGCCCAGCCAAGACCCGTCACTGTACATGTTTCTGCCCTATAGTCCTGAGACCAGTTCTTCACTTTGATCAATAGAAATGCCTACTTGCTAGATTTGATGCCAACTTTCACCTAAAGTGGAATTCAGGGCGAAATGAGATGTTTCACGTCAGGCAAAACACCCAAGGAATTCTGAGGGAAGCGAAAAGAGCTTATTTTTACAACCAGTAAAATTTGCACATCCCTGTCAACCGCACATGGGGGGGGGAACACCCCTATATGAGAGAGGGAGGAAAAGCAAGTGATGCCCATGTGCTTGCAGTGATTTGTGGTGGCAGCATGGAAGGGAATAACAAAGCTCAACCCCTCTGTTGAATGTTGGGGTCTCTTGTTTCTGGCAGGGAGGACTCGGATGCCCACCAGCTGCCCCTTTACTCCCAGACAGTGTTTCTCTCGTCTCTGCATTCTGCTCCTTCCTTCTCCCTTTCTTCCCAGGCCCTCTAGGGACAACTGTGTGAGAAGCAAACTGCAAAGGGATGCTATCGGGGTACCACAAACGCCTGCCTGTCATATAAGCAGTTGTTAAAAGGTACTTTAACGCTTTCTAGAACACATGACAGCGCTAGTTTCACTCTTGTCAGACTCTTCCTCACCCCCACTGCATTCCTATAACAAAATCTGCATTGGTTTCAGACTTAGGGTCAAAAGGTAATCAAAATGAAAGAGCACCAGGAGATGACTGTAGAGCAAGGAAAATAATTTTCAATCTGAGCATGTGCAGAGTGTTTCCCTCAGCAAATAGCAGCAAGTGGGACCAGCAGTTTTGGGATTTGGGGAAGGGCTAATCTGTGAGCAAAACACACATGATCAGGAAGATGTTGAACATTTTTTAAGGGATCGACCCAAAAATTGAAACGCAAAGCAACCTAAAGGATTTCAACAGTAGGTTAGGATTCTCTATGGAAATGCTCAACTTCAGAAGAGGGAAAAGGAAGTTCCATACTTCTCTATAAATTGCTAACAATTTCTTAAATACTTATGTCTTTTTTGGGGAGAAACTAGCTTTAGATTACATTTTCAAGCTTCCACGATCAGAATTTAAAATTCCATGTGAATTACCACCACCTGATTACCATGTGAATCAAGCCAATGTCAGAGTTTAAACAAATCAATAACCTAAAGAATCATTGTTTGTAACTGGCGAATTCAGACGATGCATCTTTGTATCTGAATGCAAATCAGTCTTTCTATCTTCTACCAATCTGCCCTCTCTTGACTTGACTGTCATAGAAGAGCAACTCATGACACCAAGTGATACTAATGAGTTTTACCTGACCACAGTTCTGAAGCAGAATCTGGAAGTTTTGTAATGCTGTCTTCTCATGCAAGGAAAGGTTTACAACATAAAACATTTTTCCCCGTCTTGGATCTTAATCAGAGTAGGAGAGAAACTTAAATCCTGTTTGCCCATGCCCACACACCTCGATCCTACGTAAGGATCAGCGGCTGGCCCATATGATCGGCCACAGGATCCTCAGCCCTTCCCAGGCTGCTTCAGCGCAGCCCAGCCAGTATAGGGCTGCCCAGGCCCAATGGGCCTCCTCGAATGTACGCCAGCTCTCGAGTAGACATACATTCGGGGCGGCAGGGAAAGGACCGCCAATCCCGGGAACAGGGATATCGTCGCCGACATCCCTGCCAGCGGGACTTACTCTAGAGGTGCCAAAAATGCACTTTATGGCGCATTTACAGCACCCTCCACCTGTGGAGCGCACGCTCCACAGGCAGATAGTTCCGCAGGATTTGGCCGCCAATCACTGCTGGAGCCGAGACGGTGGAAATTAACAGGGGGTTGCGAGATCGGGTTGGACTTTGTTGAACTACCAGTGACATCATGGGAGGTGCTGCAGGATCCAAACAGACTAGGAAATGGGGGCAAAAAACAATGTACTATTTTCCAAGTGGTGGGGTGCTGATGGAGATGGCCTATTCTTTCCAACTCCAGATTCAAGCCTGACTGTTTAAGGTTCACCCATCATTAATCACAACATGCATGTAAGCTATGGGTACCAGAGAGGCTCACAAAAATATCTGGTGAAGCATTGCCCCAAGCTCCCACATGGCACCTGAATGTTCAATCCCTGAATTAATTTAATTCTTGGGTTGGAATTATTTTTAATTATGAGTGATAAAAGAGTGGAGGCAGATATAAGATTAATTCTCTCCAGTAATATTCTGTTATAAATCCCAATGCCAGGAAGGGCATTGAGCAAATCTGGAAAGGAAAATTTAATGTTTTATAGAAACAAATTCAGAAGATCAATCTTCCCCGCCCCCCAAATTCTCAACTATGGTTACTATTGAACTGTCCATCGGAGAACCCCCCCTTGGGCTTCCTTGTTGTCATTTGGGAAGGAGAAGCTGCTTGAGGTGTTACAAGATGGCTGTTGGGAGTTATTGCAGTTAGTGGCTCTAGGCCACAGCTGTTGTTCCACAGAAAAACAATTTTACTTTCTTCAGAAGATGCTGGTGCCTGCCCTTTTGGAAGCTAGAGAACTTATCTAAAGCTGTCTTACAACGCAAACGTCTAAAGAAAGAACAGGACTTTTTAAGAGAATTCCCCCCTGTCTTTAAATGGCAGATATGGGGGCAATAAGAAATCAGTGTAGCCAAGCAGTCTTCAAAGGTAAGAGTTCAAAGGTTCAGCAGTCATGATGCCAAACTATGTGAACAAGGCCTGTTCCTTCTGTGTGCCTTCCTTCCTTTCTCTCCTCCCCTTACACACACTGACGCCCTCCTTGATGTCTGTTTAGTCAGCCAAACTATGGTTTGCCCACAAACCAGAATTGCAAGCCATGGTTTAAACTGGGTTGGCAATCCTGTTTTGTCCAGTTCATATATAATGACCATTCGTCGCATCTGCTTTTTTTCCTTTTGTGCAGCTCCACTCCAGACAAGCAATCAATCCCTTAATGAGATGAGGAAGTATAATGAGAAAGAAGAAAGGAGACAGAAGATGTATACTAGTTATCTTGAAGAGAAACATCAAGGATCCTTGTCCTATTAATGAAGGTCAGCTGAATGTTGAAGTTTCCAGTGCTTTCTTGCTTTTGGTGAGGACACTGGGAATAACAAATATTTAGTAGAAAACACATCTCATAACTTATTAAACAACCCAGGACCCTGCTGAGATGTTGCATCCTTGAGGCTTGGCATAACAGGGTTCTGCTAAGGACTATTTTTGGCTCACAGAAAAAACAAACAATTATTTTTCAGTAGGATTTCAGTAGGATGCATGTGGTACATTCCACCTTGCTTGCAATGAGCTACGTCACAGCACTTGTAAGAAAGTGGTATGTGGCTCTTCCTTGGTAGAAACTAACATTGTGGTGTTTCTGGGTGTACACATTGTGCACCCAATCAGTTTTCAGGTCTTTCCAAGCACTTGTGATTCTTGCAAAAACCTGGAAAGGATGTCTGTATACTCTGACAGAAAGTAGTAAAATATTTTGTATATCCGAGGCCAAGCAGAAGAAGGAACACACAAGTCAATGGGCTTGGTAGTCAAAGACATAAGGTGCTGCTGTTTATTTTCATTAAGAAAGTTGATTTGAATTTCCAGTAACAAATCTGAAAAAGACGTGTCACACTTTGCAAACAGGGAACACTACAAACAAAACAATGGTTCAAGTTGGTTCTGCTTCAGAAATGATAAGGCTAAAACATTTACTAAATATATTCAGAGACAGACAGAAATATAGCAAATGTTCTTGGGGGGGGGCACTGACAAGATTGCAAACTTACTGAAGAGGAAAAAAATGAAAAACCAAAGTAATTGAAGATCATTGCACAGCCTTGCACAGTGGCGTTCCCAGCCCTCCCGGCGCCTGGGGGGGCGGGGTTGGTGCGCCCCCCCAAGCAGCCGTTCTCGGGGCTGAGCGCCCACTCGGCTACGCGTTCGGACCTCTCAGAAAGCCCTCGACCGCCGAACAAGGCAGTCGCTTTGAGGAGGGCTTCTCCCCGGTCTCCGGAGCGTAGCCTCCGGAGGCCAGGGAAGCGCCGAGTGGGTGCGCTGCTTTAGAGGGGCGCGCCAGCCGGGCTCCGGTGCAGCGCCGCTCTGCGAGCCCGGCTGCCGCGCCCCCGCGCCCGCTCAGCGCCTGGGGTGGAGCACACCTGCTCCCCCCATATTAGAACGCCTCTGGCCTTGCAAATAAAAAGATGTAAGGAGACGGAGGTTGCCAAACATAATCACTCTGTCGGCATTGGTCTGGCCTTGCACTACTATGAGAAATCAATGAAAGAGGATCCAAAAAATACATTGGAATTCTGAGACAGAGACTGCACTTTCCTGGGAGTAAGCCCTATTGAATACAGTGGGACTTACTTCTGAGTAGACATGCATAAGATTGTGCTGAAAATCACATGACATACAAGGTGTGGGGTTAATGACAAACAAATGCTTTTATTTCTTTAAGTTAATGCTGAAAATGATAGACATTTAAGAGAAGGTGAGTGTAATTTAGGACTCTCTCATAATCATTACCCAAAGTATATCAGTGAGGTAAAACAGGAGTGAAGAGAGAGATCTGCAGGTAACAAACATTTAAAAAAACCTCAGAGAGACACACAGAGACTGCATGTCCCATGATGTAGGTTTTTTGACATCACTGCACAAAGACCCTCGGAGTCTAGGTAGACCATCATGTATGTGACCTGAGCTGATTAAAAACACCCAGAAAAACTATTATAATGAAAGATTCTCAAAATGTATTGAATCCATTGGCCTGAAGATAAATAAGCTGATGCTTCCTGTAAGGAAGTTACCATGACCAGTATTGCTCTAGTATCCATAAGGGTGCCCAGGCAGGCACACTGAATCTAGGGAAAAAAGATCCACAGAATCAATCCCATGAAGGAAATGGTCACATTTCCATACCTGCATTTCTTTATATATTACATTCTACCACATTCTCCCTTTGCTCAGAGCAGCTGATATATATCAGTCTAGCTGACTGATATTATACACACACACACACACACACACACACACACACACACACACACACCCCTCAGTGGTCTCCTACCTAGACAGCTTGAAGGGTTAGAGCTGCTGAGTTTCCACAGTAGAACCTCATCTATCAGGACGAGTGTTTCCCAAAGTGTGCTCCTAGGAGCCCTGGGGCTCCCCGAGACCCCTTCAGGGGCTCCATGGGCACACCATAAGTGGCTGTCATCTGCCCCCTGCCTGGTTCGTCTGTCACTTCTGCCTCCCCTGTTCATGGCTCTCCTTCCTCATTCCCCTCCTGTCCTGGTTGGAGAACCACTGATTCAATCTCTAGACCATTCTTTGGAGCAGTGGACAAGTGGACTAGGGTTGTTTACAAGAGCAAAACAAAGCAGGTTAGCTTTGTTAGCAAGTCAATAGCATTGGAACAAATAAAAGAACTTATTGCTACTACCACGCACAGAGGACTTTTGTAAGAGATGGGTATGCCACGGCACGTAGCATATTCTGGCTGCTGCAAATCAAGCACTGAGGAGTTTTCTCCAACTCCTGTGAATTAGCGGAGGCAGAAGTGCTCTCCTCTGGTGTACATTTTGCAGTAACACAGCCCTATAGTGACTGTGATCACAAGTACTCCAGTGTGAGTTAGATCAAGTGCACAGGAAAAAGTATTCAACAATCCTTTAACAGAAAGGATTGTTGGATATCTTTCAGTGGTTTTTTTTATTTTGCTTTGGTTTTTTGCAAGAAGGATGTAAAGAGACAAGGAGAGCAGAGAGGATCTCACAGGGTTCAGACAGTTCCATAAAACCAGTATGATCTTGGTGAATGTGAAGGGTTATATTCTAGTGCAGAACGAAGACCAGCTGTTTCTGCTGATGAGACTAGATGTATCAGGCTCTTGACCTGAATACAAGTCATGCTAACCAGGGCTACATGGCATTCCAGTGCTGGGTAGAACAGCAGCATCTGATAGGTTTCTTCTAGTCATGCCTTCCAAGAAATCACAGCAAGGAGTTCTAGCCGACTACTCATTATCCACTGGTCTGACTGTGTGTCTGGTGGGGGTCATTCCTCCTGTCACTCATTCCCTTTCAAATATACATGAAGCTTCTGGAACAAGGGGAAGCAGCCTGAATTGTCACCAGGATGCCAACGATGCATTGCTCAGCTTTCTGTGTCTTTCCTTGACTTCTTATCTATCAGTGGTGACAAATTGCCAGGGGTGGCTGTGTTAGTCTGCCCTAACACACACACACACACACACACACACACACACACACACACACACACACACACACACACACACACAGAGTCTTGTGGCATCTTAAGGCTAACAGATTTATTGAACAAAAATACTGTAAATGATGGAGTCCACTAAATGGAGTCCACCATTGGCTCCACAGTTTAATTTGTTTTCTCTATTGCTACACAGTATATGTAAATCTGACAAGGACAAGCTGCTTGTCTATCACTGATGGTCTTCAAGTAGTCTTCTGTGAATTCGCACTGATGGGATCTGCACATGCACAGAGCAATTCTTGGAAACGTCTTGTCTTTAACCACTTGCCTGATCACCACTGGCAACCTTGAATTCTTGTCGGGCAAGTGGCTGCTGCAGCAGGGCTTTAATCTTTTTTAAAACGGTTTTTGCCATGTCTCTGTGGCAGCGGCAGTTTTAGCAGCACTTGAAGTACTGTTAGTTTTCCTGGCAGCCAACTCCTGCCAGTTGACGTCCCCCCCCCCCACTTTGGAATGTGCCAGCCAGGAAATGGCCTTGACACGATAGGAGCGTATGTCATCCATTATGGGGGTAGGCCAAGAATCAGCCAAATCTGGCTCAGGAGAAGTGTCAATTGCTATGTCTGTGGAAGGACCAGAGGAAGACACATCTGAATCAGATCCTCATCTGAAGAAAACTGGTTCAGTGGCATAGCGACATGAACTGTATCATCACAGATTAAGATTGCACTGTAAATCTCACTGACGTCAATGGGACCTAAGCTGCCTCTTGCACAAAATGGCAGCCACAGTCTCATCACGCTTCACATCAGAGCTCTTGGAAGAGAAGGTGTACACACTGAGCTAACTCAAGAGAGAGTCTGACTTGCTAACACATCCTCCTGTTCCTTTGAGTATACAAGTTCACCAGTACCTTGACTTAAAGGACAGATGTGAAGTGGTAAGCAATGCTTAAAAATAACACCATGCATTCATTAGCCTGGCAAAGTTCACTGCAGATTTGTCAAATCAAAAGAAAAAAATGCTGCATTTTAATTGGGCTCTGTTGTATAGGGCTGGAAGTTACATATTGAACAAAAAAAAACTATGAAGGAAACCTATGGGTGTTTTCAGGCAAACTAAAATGAGAACTTAATTGTGATCTGGGCTTAATCAATAACTAGTTGTTCCAAATAAACCTCTGGGACAGTAAAAAAAAAAAAAAGTAACAAAGTTGTTCTTCCGAGGGCCTGCTTTGAGAAGCACACCTCTAGCCCTCTGCCTCCCGCTCCGATCCTGAGAGTTACCCAACATTTCCTACCCTGTCCCACGTCCTTGTCTTGGTCAAAAGGATGATCACCAACTTTGGGTGCATCTGGTAGCCATCCTCACTGAAAGACAAATTCCTTCCTTCAAAGGTGACATTAATCAGGTACCTGGAGAAGAAAAAAAGGAAAGGAACAGAATCAGGATAGACAGCTCATGCACTAAGAACACCAGGAACTTCTCCGACTATGATAGAACATCTGAATTGTAAAACCAGTATGAATGCTTCTAATAACTGGGCAGGAACGAAACTGAGAGGTGCAGGGGGGAGGAAAGAGAAACAGAAGGAATATGAAGCATTTTCCCCCAAACAGGCCAAGTAGACCTCACCTTTTCTTTGACCTTTGAGTAAGCCTGAGAAGTTAGTTCTCTTTTGTTTCGTTCCTTTCTTTGTTTAAAAAAATTGTAGCGGATGTGTATGTTCTCAGTCTCTGCTAATGATCTTAGTGCTTTCTTGAGTCATACCATTGGTTTTTTTCTAATCAATTGATTTGTATTGCTAGCCCTGTATAAGGGTCTTTCTTGTGAAGGGACAGATTACTCCTTACCCAACTTTCATTTGGCTTGAGTTAAGATACACTAAGGAGGAGAAAGCCTATTCTCAGTGAACCCCTGTGGGGTACAGGCCCTAGTTTCAAGAAAAGTGCATTGCTCACGTGGTGGATCACTTTCTTCAGTGGTTCATGTCAAATTCCTGCTGAAAATGCTATTAACTATTATTTTCGTGCAAGTACATCTTTGGTATTTAATTCTTCTTATCAGAATGACTGAAGAATCAGCCATAATTGCATGTGAATATGCCTTATATATGCTCAGCAAGGGGAACCCTTAATGCTCTTAAGAGTTATTTCTCAGTCTGGTTTGAAAGAAATGGATCCATTCTCAGGAACTCTACCAAAGGCTAAATGAGATATCTCAAGAAGTCGCAGGTAACGTTCTCCCAACCGTTTTTCAAAATGGAAACCAGCCATGGAAAACTACAATCTTTGAGAGAGAGAGAGCAGTGGGGGTATCAGCCATCCGTTTTGCAAGCTGCCTTTCTCCCTGGGAAATGTAACACAATAGATGTATGGATAGCAGGCACACATATGGAAAAACTCCAAAATCAATTTCAAAGATTGTGCCTTCTATCCAAGACAGATACACTTATATAGTTTTGACAACTCAAGGCAAGCATTGAGGTTAAATTATTAGTTTGTTTGCTTAACCATATTATCCAAACAGCTTGTCTCCTACAGAACTCCTCTACTGCATCCATGAAAACAGCCATTTATTTTTAATTCAGATGCTGTCCTCCTGATCTATCTTGATAAATTTGGAAGTCCAGAGCCCTTGTCATGTATCAATTTATTCCTTTCGTGTCTATAAAGTCCTGATCCCTGAACCCATTCAGTAATGATGATAAATTCAGGGGCATTAAAGTCTCTGCTTTCATTTAACATGTCCCAGAACTATGGTAATGAAAACAGAATACAAGTCTAGCAGTGAAAGCTGACTGAAACAACAACTTGCGCTCTGTACTTGTTCAGAAGTACTCTTTTCATTACCTCTTCTTCGCTAATTCCAGAGCTAAATCTGTCCCCGACATGAAAACACCTGATCCTTCCAGGCTTGAGCTCAGATTAAGCCCGCCCCTCAGCCACCTATCACCACAACTTGCACCTGGGGCTAGGGTACAAAATAAACACATAATCACCAGAACCCGCTAAATACAGCTCGCCCACTCACTGTACACCACAAAGAGGAAGCAGGCCCAGAGCTCAACAGATCGTATCAAAATACAATATACATGGATATCTTCACCTTAGTTATCTAAAATTACTCGACACTTCCGTGTCTAGTATATAGTCTATACTAGACTATATACATTGTGGTCTAATTTAGAAACAATAGTTTATTCTCAATATATTTGGTGTATATGTATAATTTTATATATGTGTGTAGGAATTATGTAGGAATAGGTGGGAGTTAGATAGTTTTACCATAACACACACACACCCCTACCTTTCTAGCATTCATTGTACACACAGAGCCCGCCTATCTGAATAGGACCAATGAAGGGAAAGCTACTGCTTGCCTTTGTAAGAATCCCTGCACTGAATAAGCAGCAACAACTAACTTTCCTCGCTGTTTGGTTAAAAGAAAAGGAGACACTAACCCAGGAACGATGAGGGATGCTGTCCATGCTTTGCATGCACGGAAGAGATGCCCCTGAGTTTTAACATCATCTCCTCATGAACCTTGACGCACAGCAAAGGAGTTTCCCTGTGTCTTTCAAATAGATTATTACTGTATTCCTCATTAGGAACGCTGCCACCTTTGGAGTGGCCCTGGCTCCTCTGTTTCTAACACCAACGTGATAAACGGAAATTAAGCAAGTGGCGTTTCCCCATCACTTTGCTACCAGGTCACCTGCTTAATTTTTCTCTGGCAGAAATTAGGAGGAAGCAACTCCATTCGGGAAACAGTTAACACAGAAAGGGTCTGGAGAAACACAATACATTCGTAAGTAGCCGGTCTTGCTCCTTCTAAGAGATATACTGTACAGTCCAACCCTATGCATGCTTATTCAGAAGTCAATACTGGTTTCAACGGAACCAACTTCTGCATAAATACGCATAGGACTGAACTGTTGGGAGCTTATGGCTCAGGAACAATTCTTATGTTGTTTTTCCTGAGCATAGAATAAGCATGAACAAGTTCTGTAGTTACAAATGTATAAACCACAGCTTTTCTCAAAAAAATAAATAATATTTATGAATGATAGTTCAGTACAGATAATAAATAGTGCTGTTAATGGCTTCCAGAGAACAAAAAATAATATATGAAATGCTCCTCACTATCATTTCAGTCAATAAGAACCTCATTGCTTGATATGTATGACATTTTTGAATAATATAATGAAGGTTTAAGAGTCGCAAGTTTATAATGAAAAACTTTATTGTCCTGGCAATATGCCTAGTAGAATGCTTAGCATTCGCATACTAAATTCTGCTCTTAATGATGGGTATTAAAATATCCCAGCACTATGACAGGTCTTTTTGCAAACACAACTATCTGAAGACATCAAATTCTCAAACTCTAAATGAAACTCTAACAGCCCAATCCTGTCTACAGTTTAGATCGGCGGAGCACCACTCTGCCAGTCTAGGGTGTTGCAAATGCCGTAAAGCATGTTTGCGGCACCCTGGGAGTAAGCAGCGCCAGTGCCGAGGCTGGCGCCACTCTCCCTAGGCCAACTCTGAAGCTATGCCCACTGGGGAAGGTAAGTTCCCCGCCGGGCAATGGAGGAGCACAAGGAGGATGGAACAGGGCGTTCCGTGGTGGGTAGTATTGGCCAGCCAGGCCCATTTTGTGATGCAGCGCCAGCAACAGGAGTCACCCGCCCATGCCCCTAGTGTTCTTTTGCGGAAAAAACGCCAGGGGGGGCATTTTTTCCGGCATGGGGGGGCGGGACTTGTGACATCACGTGAGGGGGCTTGTGATGTAACAGGGGGTGTCAACATGTGTCCCCCCCGCAGAGGCTAGCTACTCCTCTGAGACAACAGGATGCCTGTATCCTGTTGCCTGTCCCTTGCATCTGGCATTCAGAGGTAGGTTATCTCTAATACCCGGAAGTTGCAGATAGACTGTCACTTCCCCATTTCTCATGCACATGCTTACACGATGCAGTGAAGCACAGGGATGACCACAGCAGAGGAGGTACTTGGGGTTCAGTGGTCAGTCATGAGCATGTCAGTCTTCACCTTGCCTGCTGGTTCCATGTTGGTCTGGAGAGTCTGAGCTGCCCTCTTTCTGCGGAGGTGGGTATTGCCTACAATTCCTTGCTGTGGGATTCCAGGCATTGCCTTTCAGGAATCAGAATGAGGCACCCAAATTAGAAAGTTGGTTTCATTCCGTTTGCAAACCTGCCTTACCCTTTGAACATCTTTGTTCTTTGCTAATGTTGGTGCTTTCACTCACACAGTGAAGATTCCAAGAACCCGAATCAAAAATACTATTGTAATGATGTAGGATACACAACTATGTTTGCTGTGTTTCGGCATTTAGGAAATAGTGCTTAAATAAGAAAAATTTAACCAACATTAATATTAAACATTTCTCCCAACTTCCCAGGAGTGGCCAAATCCTGGGATTCCTAGCATAACAGTCTGTGAAGAGCACATAGATATGCACAGAGCAAGAGATATCTCACAAGTAGCTCTCATTTGCATTGCAATAGCATGATCAGAACCACCACTAGTAATTAAGGTGGTCTTGGTTAGGGCTCCGTAGTTAGGAATACCATGTGAGTATTTTACTCCAAGCAGTTTCACACTTCACTGGTGGGATTTAAGGCCAATCCTATTTGGACACCATACTGACAGCGCATCAGTGCCGCCACAACATCCACCATATCCTAAGCCCATCCTTGCAATGCCATGCTGACAGCTAGGGCAATGCTAGGGCAACAAGGACCGTATGCCAAGCCTGTCCTGGCAAAGGAACACTGGCACAGCCCTTTCCAATAACACCCCCAGCATCCACGGAAACACCAACACAGCCCGTTATCTGTGGACTCTGGCGCATCATCAGTGCATCATCACTATGACATCAGTGCATCATCATCATCATCAGCGTGATGCCCATGCATCATTACTGTGAAGTTGGCACATCATTTATGTGATGTCTGTATGTAATCCCTGTAATGTTGGCACACCATCAATGTGATATCCATGCATCACCGATGTGATTTCCAAGGAGCAAATCATCACATCCAATCAGCCCCAAAACAGGTGGGCAGAGAAGCATCACTAGGGTGACGTGAGCAGGGGGCAGGGCCAATGAGTGGCCAATACTGGGGGGACACCCCTGACAACCACGAGGAATGAGCAACACAGCAATAGGCACCACCCCTAAAATGGGGAGATACCCTGAGGACACCACCCTGAGGACACCACACACAAACACAACACAACAGTGCCACAGCGCCACCACCCCCATCTCGTAGAGGAGTTACAGTAATATCAGAAGCAACGGGGCACAAGCAAAGAACTGCTAGGAACCCCTGCACACAGCTCCCTCATCCCAATCATACAAACACACACATCCAAGGAATGCCTTTTTGAGCAGAGCAAAGCAAGGGTTGAAAGACTGCTCCCTTGGAAGAGAGCAGCCATGTAAACCAAACACACAAATCCCTTCATGGCAAGGGTTGAAGTCTGTATGGGAACATCCACCAGCTGGAGGGAGCTCTTATACCAGGGGAGGGACTGGAACAAGTCACAAGGGGAGCCCCAACAGCACTCAAGCAAAGCAGGGTGCCGGTAGCTCACTGCATAAAGACAAAAGCTGGAAGCCAGGCAAGATGGGCTCAAGGCCAGCCAAGGGATTTGCTCTCCCCAGCAAGGCACTCACCTTTTGGGCATGACTGACCAGAAGTACCCATGGCAGGGACAAAAGAAGACGGATCAAGAGAGATCCTGCGACGGATCAAGAGAGAGATCTTGGGGTGCTGGTGGACAGGTCGATGAAAGTGTCAACCCAGTGTGCGGCGGCTGTGAAGAAGGCCAATTCCATGCTCGGGATCATTAAAAAAGGGATTGAGAATAAAACGGCCAATATCATTATGCCTTTGTACAAATCGATGGTAAGGCCACATCTGGAGTATTGTGTCCAGTTCTGGTCACCACACCTCAAAAAGGATATAGTTGAATTGGAAAAAGGTGCAGAAAAGAGTGACCAGAATGATTCGTGGGCTGGAGCACCTCCCTTATGAGGAAAGGCTACAGTGTCTGGGGCTTTTTAGCCTAGAAAAAAGGCGCCTAAGGAGGGACATGACTGAGACGTATAAAATTATGCATGGGATGGAGAGAGTGGATAGAGGGAAATTCTTCTCCCTCTCGCATAACACCAGAACCAGGGGACATGCACTAAAATTGAGTGGAGGGAGAGTTAGAACAGACAAAAGAAAATATTTCTTTACCCAGCGTGTAATTCATCTGTGGAACTCCTTGCCACAGGATGTGGTGATGGCACCTGGCCTAGATGCCTTTAAAAGGGGTTTGGACAGATTCATGGAGGAAAAGACCATCACAGGTTACAAGCCATAAGCAACCTCCTGGTTTTAGAAGTAGGTTTTCTCTGAGCCAGGTGCAAGGGAGTGACAACAGGAAACAGGTTATCTTGTTGGCTGTGTGTTCCCTGAGGCATCTGGTGGGGCCACTGTGTGATACAGGAAGCTGGACTAGATGGGCTTTTGGCCTGATCCAGCAGGGCTCTTCTTATGTTAAGAGAGGAAAACAGGTCTAGAACCCACACTCACAAGGGGAGCTCCAACAGCTCTCAAGCAGAGCAGGGTGAACTCCATAAAGCTGCTCTCTAACCATCCAGCCACAGCAGGAGACAGGTAAAGAGCACCTCATCCAGCATTTAACACCTTGCATCACTGCAAACAGCCACACCTGGCTGGAATGTTGTAGCCCATGAGCCTATCAGAGGGAGGATTGCATGGGCCAATCATTGGGCATCTACTGCAGCAGCCTGCTCAGCTAGCCACACCCACTACATGCCCTTTGCTTCATCACTGGCACCTGCCGGTATGGCTGCTCCTCCTGTCCATCTGCCCATCATATACCATGACAGCAAAGAACAGGGGGTTCATGATCACTGAGGCGTGCCCCCCACAGAGCCCACAAAGTCATGGAATGAGGATGCTGTGGGCTCTGGGAGCAGAGAGACCCCTCCCCCTGCAGAATTCCACCCTGAGGCTAGCCGAGGTAAGAAACAACTATGGCAGAAATAAAGTAACAACAAGTGTGATTCAGTCAAGATTTTTATTGAACAGTAGCAGTGATAGAGCAGCATCTGATAGAGAAACACACCAACCAACTATCCAACCATCTCCTCCCAGCAGGGCTGTTGTGCCATTGCAAGTTATCCAACAGACAGCCAAGTAACAGGTGCCAGTGAGGTCTGGCTGCACCAGTTGATTTAATGTCTGCCATGGTGTTTACAAAGCCAGAGGGCCTGACTGAAAGAAGTAGGTCAGCAATCTCCCGAGCTGCAGCTAGGCTCATACTGGTCACTTCAGGCAGGCAGGCTATAAGTGTCCCTTGAAGTCTTCTAAATGTCCTCACCTGTAGGGCAGCTGCCTGTGGGGAGCAAGGAGAAATACAGAGAGAGTAACAAGGCATAGACAACAGCATCAGCCACACCTACTCTTTGGCTTGAGATGCCTACCCGGGGTTTGTGAGGGAGAGTTGTGCCACCAGAGTGTACATGCAGTGGTGCCCTGTAGGGGGCGAGAGCATGGTGGCTTGGAACATTACCTTTCCCTCTCCGGGGGGGGGGGGGCTGTAGGGGCTGCAGTGGAACACTGCAGAGGACCTCTGTTCAACTATGCAATAGTGCAGTCCTGAAAAACAATAGGGATTCTGATAAGCATTTGGTCAGCAGCAGTAGCAATGGTTGGAGTCCCTGGCATTCCCCAAAAGGGAGCAGACACTCCCTACTCTTAGCTGTTGCAAAAGGAAGGGATGGTTAGGCAACACAGTTGATAGCAGAGACACATGATGTGACAATCCTGAAGGATCATGGGGAACGTAGAGACATAAGGAGATGCAGCAGCATCAATACACTGCAACATGGGATTCGCTTACCTGTGCGAGGTGGATTGTCCTTTCTTCCCCTGTTGGGGTGGTGAGGTAAAGGTTCCAGTTGGCGTTTGTGTGTGGAGACCTCCTGGGGCAGAATACCTGCAATAAGAATTCTGGGAAGACAAGAGTTAACAAAACATTGTGCCATATACGTTGTGAGGGACAAGAGGTTGTTTGTGCAAAGTGTTTCCTTTGGGCACCAAGCACCGTTTCACTATGGTTCCCCTCGCCAAGTCCTCCTTTGAGAGGGGGTATAGCCCCATGCCATGTATCCGATCCTCTGCGATGCAGCCTCCCTGGTGTGCTGTGATCAGTTCCCAAATGGAGTTGGTTGCTCTCTCACAGGAAAGAGAGCGAGGAAGGGGGTGGCAGAAGGTGTCATTTTCTGCAGTTTTCCCCTTCCCCGTTGTTCCTTATGGAGTTTATTTATTTATTTTTCACATTTTTATACCGCCCTTCCTCCAAGGAGCTCAGAGTGGTGTACATATTTCCTCCCCTCCTTTTTTTGTCATCACAACAACCCTGTGAGGTAGGTGGGGCTGAGAGATAGTGACTGGCCCAAGGTCACCCAGGAAGCTTCGTGGCTGAGCGGGGATTTGAACCTGGATCTTCCAGGTCTAAGTCCGACTCCCAAACCACTACACCAGGTTGTTATCCTACCTACACCAGCTCTGCTATTGGCAAAGCCCTTTTCCAGCACCAGAGGCCTTTCCATCGCCTAAGCGAGGGTTAGAACATGACGGACGTCAACTCCTCCTTGTCCCTTCCACATGACACCCCAATCTGGGCTGGCATCTGAGCTACACTGGTGCGTCGTTGCCCCAGCATCCATGACGTATCCTTTGGAGGGCGGACTTCTACGATGGCAGGGCTGTTACTGCACCAGCGTGTGTAGGGATACTCTGGTGTATCTGGAGTATACAGTAGGATTGGACTGTTAGTCTCCCAATTTGGCATGATAATGCTTCAGAGAAAATGGGTTTTCTAATTCTTTAGGAAAATACGTACATATCAAATCTTTAAACACATTCCCATTCCCTCACTGAAATGTTGCCTTGATTTCTTCAACAGCTTTCAACACACACACACACACACACACGAGAGAGAGAGAGAGAGGTATCTTTTGATAATATTATAAAAAGAAAGCCTGACGTAAAAAAAAAAAGAATTAAAACCATTAAAAAAATTATTTCCACTTTTTTACGGCGCAATCCTGTGTATCTTTGGCGTGTCGGGGGAGCGCATGCTTATGGACCGTAAAGCACTTGTGTGACACCCAGCGAGTAAGGGCCACCGAGGCAAAGGCCCACTCACCCGACTCGCACCCGGTCCACTCACCCCCGGCCCACTCGCACCCCGGCACAGCATCCCCGCACCCGCCGGACCGGTTACATCCAGGACTGTGCTGGGTGAGAAATCTGAAGGAGAAGAAATATGTATGACGCATACATGAGAGAGCTGAAGAGGAAGCAAAACAATGGCCACAGTATGGATGGATGTTTGCATAGACTTACCAGATCTCCAACCGGGACAGAGTGCTAGACTTTTAGGAGAAGGAATGTGGGCAGGTGTAGCTTGTTAAACCTTAGAGCACAATCCTACTCAGAAGCAAGCCCCACTGAACACAATGGGGCTTGCTTCTGAGTAGACATGCCTAGGATTGTGCTCTAAGGTTTAACAAGCTACACCTGCCCACATTCCTTCTCCTAAAGGTCTAGCACTCTGTCCCAGTTGGAGATCTGGTAAGCCTATTCCTGAGTCTGTAGGAAAGCTGCTGCTAGCCAGGACTGACAGTCCTGGGCTGGATAGTATGACTCTGTGTCAGGCAGCTTCATTGGCATCATATTCTGGTTTCTGTATGATTGTATGAAGGCACCAGAACTGAACTTTTTAAACCAATAGTTGATCATTAAGGGAAAGGGTGACATAAATAGAACTGCCCTGTTTACATGGAAACACCCATCACACGATTTGCATCTCCAACTCCATGGACAATGTACGTGTGTGTGTGTGTGTGTGTGTGTGTGTGTGTGTGTGTGTGTGTGTGTATGTGTGTGTGTGTGTGTGCATGCATGCATGCAGAAAAGGGCCAACCCAAGACCTCCAGCCTCCTGAGGCAGCATGCCCCATGCTGGCCCCCTTACCTACTGATGCGCCAGTCTCTGCTCCTCTGGCCTCCTGAATTGGAAAAGGAAAAGGGGATGGAGCAGAAGAGGAAGTGTGGAGGAGAGGAGAATGCTAGGTGGGTGTTTCTCCAGGGCTGTAGCCTGCCACTCTCCTCCACGCTTCCTCTTCATCCCCTTTTTTCTTTTTCCAGTTCAGGGAGTGGGAGGAAAAGGAGCAATGGAGCCACTGGCAGAGGGCGTCTGGCATCCCTGGCCAGGCTGCTGCTGCCAGAGGCAACCACTTCGATCGGCCAACCCTGGCAGAGAACCAGGTGGGCAAAATATCAGGGTGGAGGGGGAGAAGCCAAAGTTAAGCAGATCATCAAATCGGATCATTTCAGTCACAAAAGGTCTGATTGGGATTAAAAGGTCTAATTATGACAATTTAAATGTATTCATTCAGTAATGAAGTTAAGGTGGAAAAAATGAAGATTTTCGACAGAATAAGCTAGCATTCTTCAGAGATACTACTTATTTGAAGTACATCTGAATCATGAGATCCCCTGAGCTATATGTAAGGAAGGTGATTTTTAAAAAATGTCCCTAGTTCAGCCAGTAGAGGTCTCTCTGTCTGTCAGAGAGAGAGAGAGAGAGAGAGAGAGAGAGAGAGAGAGTTCTGTCCCTAGCTGTTACAGCCAGGAGCAGCCCGTCTGAAACCTGCATGCTCATTCCAGTACTGGCCATTTTTGTAAAACGGGCAGCTTAAAAAAACAAACACAAAGCCATTGCTCCAGTGTTAGCAATAGGGGTCCCCTTTCTATATCTTCAAAGAACAAAAGAAGCAAGAAGGGAAAGAAGAAAAGCAGTTTTATTCTTGGGAATACATATATGCAACACATAGCTCAGAGGAAAGAAAAGAAGGGGGGAACAGAGAGAAAGAATGCTGAAAACTATCATAATTGGTGTAAAATTACATTTGAGGCTAGCTGAACCCCTTGAATACATAAACACTTAACAGTGCAATCCTATCCAGCTCCCCGCGGGTGCAGTCAGCAGCAGAGGAGGGCAGAATGGGAGGCTTTGGAAGAGGGGATTTAAATCTCCTTTCCCTTCCAAAGCCTCCCGTTCTGCCCTCCCCCGCTGGCTGCACCCATAGGGGAGCTGGATAGGATTGTGCTGTAAGTTTCTGCAGAAAAACTGCCTACTTTTAGTTTCTTGAAAAATGAATGTCAAAGTACCATCACAGCCTAGACTTGTGGATCCGTTCCTTGACCTCACCTCAATTCCACAAGCAATTATTGTTCTAACACCTCCCCCCCCCTTCCTTCATTTCTTCTTTCTACCTTTTCTTGGAATCCGCATGAGGACCTACAGGCAGGATTACTTTAGAACCAACTCTAGACCTTGACAACTCTCCGAAGAGACTGGTCTCATGAGATATGAAGGGCAATCTGAGAGAGGCCCAAGAGAGCCGCATGAATTCACTTAAGCTCCAGATAAGCCACCTAGTTTTCTGGGGCTTATCACAGACTTGAACTGCCAAACCTTATATCGCTCATTCCCACCTCTCTTGCCCCATTCCGCACCAGCATTCCATGGCTGGCACATCAACTGCTGCAGTGCTAATGGCTTGTACAGCTGAGAGATGTGGGCACATCTGCTTGTTGGGGGGAAACATCTGGGAAACGTCAGGTACAATTTGTGGCAAAAGAATCCCAAGCAAAAGATCCAAGGTGTTATGGCTGAACATGGTGTAAAGCATTTTTTTCCTGCGTCTTCTGCTTTAGGAACAGGAGGGAGTGGAACAGAAGCATGAACAGCTAATTACAAGGTTAACACTTAAACAACCCATCCGTCTCCATCCATCCATCCGTCCGTTCCCTCCTCTCTCTCCCCCCTTTTTTTAAACTGTTCCAGTTCTCCAATTTTATGTAGTAAGGATAGGTTATAAGTGGCCTAGGGACAACACTTTTTAGGGAGCAAAACTTCTGCAACTGCCACAGATGAAGTTTGCCCTTCTCAACATCTAGTGCCTGCATCAAACTGTAGGGGGCGCTGGGGCAAACCCTTGCACTGGGCCTCCCATGGTATCCCTTGTCTACCACCAATGGTACTTTGGGCACTACAGCTACCACCCATATGAGGGTTCAGGGGTCGGCCCAGCTGGACAGGCCCTCGAATAGTGCCCAACCTGACTGACCTTTGACACCACCCTTGCCAACACATGTATTTGGCACATGTGGTTCTGTTGCTCAAGGGCAGGAGGTGGTGGAAGAAGGACAGAAAGGGACAGGAAGGAAACTGCCCTATTGACAGCAGAAGGGAACAAAGATGTGAGACATGAGCACATGAACCCCAGCAATCAATCAGTCATCATGGAGGAGGCACATAATAAGGCTTATTATTGACAGGTCTGGAGACAAGAAAGGTGGAGAAGCTAACAGGCTGCTTGAGAAGGGGTCTGGAAGTTGAAAGGTCAAGGAATTCTTGCGGAGGTCAACAAGACACAGAGTCATGGGTAGTCAGGCCATCTGTCAAGCCCAGAAGCTCCATTCTCTGGTGCATGGGAGATGGGCACTTTAAAACACCTTGTCTAGGTCCCTAAACTGCTCAAGGCCAGCTGCATAAATAAGACTTAAAGAAAGGAGAAAGATTGATGATGATGCCACCATACCAAAGAGTGGTTGCAATTCATCATACCTAAAAAGAACGAAACTTTACAATCTGAGCTAAAGAACCAAAATCCTCTGTTTGTGTTTCAACACCTGAAGAGGCATCTCGACTCATGCAGTTCAGTTCCACTTGCCACTCTAATCCCCTAAGAAAACTTACGGCTGTTCATCCATTACAGAGATGAGAGTGAAGGCATGTTAGTAAGCACAATATACACCATCACAACTGGAATGGCTGCACAGCATCTACACCACCTCACGGACTTGCAGGCAGGAAACTGCATTTGGGTGTGGATCCAAGGTGCATATATATTCAGCATGAATACACACTGTGAACCAGTCATGCGTACCTGCTTCAGACACGACTGTGTACACCCAGCAACGTCTGAAGCCATACTTGGAGTTACACATTAAACACTTAGTTTTTTGCAAACACTACTATCCTGGGATCACTCTAAAAAAAATTGTCTGTTTATTGTAATAAATGTCTGCCCCACTCTGTTGCTATCAGGGTGACCCAAATCCCCATCATGTCATAGCAATGTTACCCAGGAACAGAAAGTACTAGATCAAATTCCAGGAACTTAATAAAAATATTCTTTCAACCCAATCCTGCCTATGATGTGGCGGCTGGCCTAAAGCACTGGCCGCTGTATCCTAGTTGGAATGCGGGCTGTGCTGGCGCGGCCCAGTCTCACCTCGGGGGAAGAGAACGTTCGTGCCCTTCCCCAGTGTAAGCACCGGAGGCCCCAGTGGACCTCCTCAGATGCGCACCAGCTCTCGAGCTGGTGCACGTATGGGGAGGCCGTGTAAGGCCAGGCCAGCCTGGGAAGGGGTGCTGGATATCGGTGCAACCCAGAGCCAATATCCAACCCCCTCCCAGGCCGGGCCGACCAATGGACCCCTCCCTCGCCACACCTGCCCACCCTCCCCATGCCCCGCGCCGACCGGTGTAGCCGACGCAAGTCCAGTAGGTGGCAGAGTAAGTGGTGCCGGCCTCCACGCCAGCAGGCACCGCTTACTCCAGAGGAGCTGCAAAAATGCTGTACGGCACTTCTGCGACTCCTTAGGCCGGAGGAGCGCATGCTCCACTGGTCTACAGTTAGGCAAGATTGCGCTGTTTATGAGGTTTCAAGTTCTAAACTGTTAATATACTGTAAATGTACCTAGAGTTGAAAAAGGGGACATAAAATGCATGGTTCAAATCTGAAAAGATTCACAAATACAAAGCTGGTTTCTTTTACACACACACACACACACACACACACACACACACACACACACACACACACACAGTTGAATGGTGGCACCATCAAGCCCTCAATATCACATTTTCAAAAGGGAGTCAATTAAAAGAAACAGATCATAATCATAATCATGTCTCTTAGTCTTATGTGGGGGTTTGAACACGGCTGTTCCTCCTTTCTCAAAAAAGCCACATTTTCTCTTTTCTTTTTCTCATTTTTTCTCTCTTTCCCCTCTTCTCCCTTTGTGAGTTGATGTTTCCATAGAAACATGTTCTTTAATGCTTCAGAAATTACTTTGCATTACATCAATTTACCCTTTCCTAGCCAAGCCACATCCTCAGACTTGCTTGATGTTCTTTTCCCTCATCTTTTCCATTCTCCTCCTGAGACAATAAATACTGTACATTCAACACTCACTTTGCAAGAGGTGCAAGAAAAAACCCAAGATGACTTATGGGAGTGAACAGCATTAAAGTTTAAGCGTTTTGCTTGTTTGTGACATAGTTCTAGAATCTAATGAAAAAACAGTTTGCAATACAAACTAACAATAAAACTACAATTTCAGTGTGTGTGTGTGTGTGTGTGCGCGCGCGCATGCACATGTGTAAAGTAGTTCTCAAAACCCCACATTTCATGCAAACGTGATGAGAAATGAAAGAGGTGGTGGAAAGATAAAGAGAGATAAAAAGTTTTCTTATAAAGTACAGTTTTAGGATATGTCTCAGCTGAGTGCTGAAACCAAGCATAACTCAAAAGCCAGCAGAAATATCCCGAGATGTGCCCTGAATCACAGCTATAACCATCCTGGATTTTCTTCTAACCAGCTTTTCTCTTCCTCATCATAATCAAGCCCCTAATTAGCCACTATCTTTCTCATTGTCAATGTCAAGATTACTTAAATTGCTGTTGTTGTGCTTGGGGCAATCAGTGACTGAACCATTGCTATTTCCACAGACACCATAACCTTCACCACCATCGCCGTTGTCATCATCACAACGATGTGACTGTCATCTTCCCTGCCAGCACTCTGCTCACAAGTTGCGTTACACCTACCAGTTCCAACAAAACCATTTCCTCTCACAAATGCCATAATACTATTCATGCCACGAGCCAGGATGGTGTAGTGGTTTGGGAGTCGGACTTAGACCTGGAAGATCCAGGTTCAAATCCCCGCTCAGCCACGAAGCTTCCTGGGTGACCTTGGGCCAGTCACTATCTCTCAGCCCCATCTACCACACAGGGTTGTTGTGAGGACAAAAGGAGGGGAGGAAATATGTACACCACTCTGAGCTCCTTGGAGGAAGGGCGGTATAAAAATGTGAAAAATAAATAAAATAAAAATAAATCTCCCACAGTGTGTCCACTTTCAACAGCTATGTTCTTTTTAAGATGAATGTGTGCCCCAAGCCTACCCTCTGGGTTGGCTGCATATAAAATACCTTACGGCGCAATCCTGTCTACTTACCAAACCGGCACCGGTCCAGGGTGTCGCAAACATGCCGTAACACACGTTTGCGGCACCTTGGGAGTAAGCAGTGCTAGCGCTGCGGCCAGCACCACTCCTCTCACACTGGAGACAACACTGTGCCCACTGGGGAAGGTAAGTTCCCCGCTGGGCAGCGGAGAGGCGTTGGGAAGGGCAGAACAGGGTGGTCCAGGAGGGGGGGTGATTGGTTGGCCAGGCCTGGGAAAGGGGAGGGATCAGCAATGACAGCTCCACTGAAATCCGATCTCCCTTCCGGCCTGGCTGCCATTACACGGCCATCTCAAATGTGCGCCAGCAAAATAGCTGGTGCACATTTGAGTAGACCCATTGGGGCGGCTGGGGCTCTACTCAGGGTATGGGGACAAACGTCCGCTTCCCCCGAGGAGTGCTCCCTCCAGCTGCACCGGTGCAGGGCCCTCTCTAGATAGGATGCAGCGTGGCCTCTACGCCTGCACTGCAGCCTAGCTAGACAGGATTGGGCAGTTAATGTTTTAAAAAACACAACTCTGAACAAAATGGGGGGGTTGCTCTGAAATTTTTGGTAGATTATAAGTTTTTCCATGGCAACAGGCTTTGGAACAAGAAGAGAGTGGGGTAGGAGAGAGAGAGAGAGAGAGAGAGAGAGAGAGAGAGAGAGAGAGAGAGAGAGGACTACACTGTGCTGGATACAGTTTCCATGGCAACCCTATTACATACGCAGCTAACTGCCAAAGTAAGTCAAGATCCCAGTAAAGAGGATGGAAAGAAGTAGAAGGAGGGGGCAAAGAGGTAGGCTGGAAGAGATACGACCTGATTTAGATACACTGTCCAGAGAGGCATCATTCTTTTTCCAGGTGTAGGCAAAGGATCGCCTCATCCCATGTACAGTAGCTGTAGATAAAAGTCCACACAGCCCATGGGCTTGAAGAAACACAGCTTCCAATACAATTATTTTTTCCCCATATACTGAGTGAAATTTGGTGAACTATAGCGTGTGTGTGTGTGTGTGTGTGTGTGTGTGTGTGTGTGTGTGTGTGTGTGTGTGTGTGTGAGAGAGAGAGAGAGAGAGAGAGAGAGAGAGAGTATGGGCGCGCACATGCACACACACACACACACACACACACACACTCACACTCAGATCTGTAAATGAAAGTAAGAATGGTAAAGCAAGCTGTGGAGGAGGATGAGGGGGAGAATTTTGCCACAGCAATACGTTTCCTTTCTGTCTTTTTGGATCAATCTGGGCTACACAGATGCACTTGCTTTCACACCCCAGATGGTTCAAGAATAAAGATGTCATTTGTAATTGCAGGAAGCAATATAGAAATGTTACTTTCTCATCAATTAGCTACTTAAAAAAATACAATTTTTCTTTTTAAACTGCTGCTCCTTCAGCCATCTGATTTTTTTCTTGCTCCCCATTTTGACAAGCTTGTTCCATAGATCAAACACCCCCAAATACTGAAGAGGTCTAGGACATAATATGACACTGTATTATAAGAAAAGGGCATTTAAATAGAAGTGTCTATTCCAGAAGCCTTTTTATGACTAATTTTTATTATGTGGCAATGGCTCTAAGATTTTTATGCTGATCTGTTTTTAATTATTGCATTTTTTTTAACGTACTGTTGATTTAATTGTCTTCTGTTTGTTCTTTGTAAGATGCCTTCTGTAAACTGTATGTTTTGGGCAGGATATAAATGTGCAAAATAAATACATACAGTACAAGAAAACACTGGCAGTCGTAAAAGAAACTGTTAACGACACCTGATAGATGCCTCCAGTCCTTCCTGCCACTTTGTTTAGTACAAAGTAAGGACACTATAGTCCTTTCCAGACATTTAACCACATAGAATTAGTTTAACATGTGTAGGCACAGGACAGCACTGTGGAGGCAGCAGATTCTGCCCTCAATCTACACACATTTGTATCACACACACACACACACACACACACACACACACACACACACACTCACACACACACACAAATATTCTCATAACAACAGCATGTACGGTTGTAAATACCGTATTGTCCCGAGTATAAGACGCACCTGATTATAAGACGCACCCTTAAAGTTTGGTGCTATTAAAAAATTTTAATTACATCACTGGCATTAAATTGCAACAGCCTGATTATAAGACACACCCCTAGTTTAAAAACTTAAATTAGGAGAAAAAAGTGAGTCTTATACTCAGACCAATATGGTATGTGGACATAGGGTCTTCTCCATGCAACTGGGAACCCTGTCAGCTCAGCTCAATATGCACAGTGTCCCAGCAAGGTGGGGGGGGGGGGAATTGAGCAGGTCGGGGTGTAGCCTGCCACCACGATGCTGCTTCCCACCCACCCACACTCGTTCTATGCATGGTAGATGTCATTGTCTGGACAGTGCTTGGGCCCCACACTTCCCTTTTTAATGCTGAGAGTGGGAGGAGGAGATGGAGCAGTGGAGGTGAGCAGGCAGGTGGCGGTGGGCGCTCCCTCCCAGCCGGCTGCCTCAGGCAAGTGAACTTCATGAATGGGCTGAGCCTGTATCTTAGATACAGGCTCAGCCCATTCATACCTTGCCCCTCTTCCATTGTCCTGCTCTCCCAGAGCCATCTTCTTTTTCAATTTTCATTTTAAGTATAATTTGCACAAATCCACCTATCCGGGTATAAGCACCGTGCTAATTTCTTTTCAAGGAAAAAGAGTTGCTTTTTTTTTTACCTTGCACAACTGCAGCCTACTTTGCAACTGATGTATCTGAAGGCATTGGTTCCCTTTTTTGTTTGTTGTTGGTGTTTTGCTTACCACAGCAGAAGTATTGGTTATGTAGAGAGGTACGTGATTATTTGCAAGCCTGTTTGGTGTTTTCGAATAATTCTTAAGCCTACAGTCCCAAGGATCATACAAGTCAAAGAGCAATGCATGGACAATGAAGGACAAACAAAATGAAATGAAATGAACTACAATGAGCAGGGCCTGGTACAGGTATACCTGTAAGCTGCCTTGAGTGCCCTTGCTGGGAGAAAGGCGGCATATAAATTCTTTAAATAAAATAAATAAATAAAATAACTCCTGGACAAAAGGTATAAAGGAGGTTGGAAATACTAAGGGCCCTATCTTACCTTCTCCCCCTCCTCCACTGATGCAGCCATGCCAGGGAGACTTGTGCTGTATCCTGCAAAGGTGTGTGTGTGCCATGATGCGACGGGACAGGAAAGTAAAGCAATGTCCAACTTACCCTACTCCACTATACCATGGGTCTCCTATGGGTCTTTTCGGACCTGTACAAGCTCTTTAGCTGGCACAGGTCTGAGCAGACAAAAGGGTTGTGCCAGCTGCTATTGGAGGGCATAGCATTCGGCGCAAGTTACCCACCAGCGGGTGGCCAGCGGGTGGCGCTGAACCATGAGCTGTTGATCGAATGTTTGGCAGTTCGAATCCGCTACGGGGTGAGCTCTCGTTGCTTGGCCAGCTCCTGCCAACCTAGCAGTTCCAAAGCATGTTAATGCAAGTAGATAAATAGGTACCGCTTGCAGGAAGGTAAACAGCGCTCCGTGTTCCAGCTGCATGCTACACGCTGCGGCAAGGAGAGTCATGCCGGCCACATGACCACGGAGGCATCTTCGGACAACGCTGGCTCTTCGGCTTTGAAATGGGGATGAGCACCACACCCTAGATTCGGACACGACTGGACTTAATTGTCAGGGGTCACCTTTACCTTACCCACCTCCTGCCTCCGTCACACCCCCAGCCCTTCCCCATTCTGCCCCTTTCCGCCCTCCCCTCTCCCCATTCCACTCCCCACCAACCTTCCTGAGTTGGCATGGCTTTGTCAACTCGCCACTGCATGAGGGGTCGCTCTGGCCTCTCTGTCAGTGTTCTGGAAGTGTGCGGCTTTGCGCACTGCTGGAGTGATATTTGCGATTGCCGTAAGGCAGAAACTGCTGCCAGAATGCTAGTTGCAGCAGTGGTGAAGCCCAATAGGACTGGGCTGTTACTCTTACTAACTGATTGAAAGTTGTGCGCATGAAACTTTGTTTTCCATTGTAGCAGTAAGGAGAATACAATTATACAACACAATTATTTTTACTGACTACAAAAGAGAAAATTAAGTACAACGATGTAATATCTTGACATTTACTATTCCATTAATTATAGATACAGTCCATTTTTCAAGAACCTGTACAAAAGCTACACTTTTGCTCCCCTAATAGTGCCACAGTCAGGACAAGTCTATTAGAAGTGAGGCTGTCCAAAATTTCTAATGAGAAGCAATATAGGTTTTCCTGTCATTCATAAACAAGTCGCTAACTGACAATTGCTTTCTGCAATAATATATTTTATTAAATATCCCCAGAATAAGAAGAAGGGGACATATAACCAGCCTCTCTTTAAATTATTCCCAAAATTTATTCCCAAAAGCTATATATACAGCTTGTGGAAGTACTGTATTATTGTTGTTGATAAAGACTATTTATATATTGCTTTTCAATCAAAAACGTTTACAAAGCAGTTTACACACAAACAACCCGATCCTGCGTAAAGATACGCGGCTGGTCTAAAGGGCCAGTCACAGTTTCCAATGTCCTTCCCAGGCCGCATCGGCACGGCCTGGGAACACCTCAGGAGAAGGGGACGTTCATCCCCTTCCCCGGTTGTAGGGCTGCCCGACCCCAATGGGCCTCCTCAGATGTACATCTGCTACGGAGTTGGCGCACCTCTGGGGCAGCAGGGTAAAGGCAGCCCAGACCAGAAATGGGCGCAGGATATCATCGGAGCTCGCCGTCTATATCCCCCACCCCCTTCTGGCCCAGGCCGGCCAACCACCACCCTCCTTCGCCACCCAGCCTGCCCTCCCCCCGCCCCTGCACTTACATGCACCGGGACTTACAAGGACTTAACTGCACCAGTGAGTGCTAGGTACAGGGGGGAGGCGAAGTAAGGGCTGCCGGCAAAAACAGGTGTTGAAAACGCACCTTTTCGGTGCGTTTACAACACCCGGTGCCTGTTGAGTCCATGCTCCGCAGGCGGATACTTGTGCAGGATTGCAAAGAAAATCAAGTAATTAAATGGTTCCCTGTCCCAAAAGGGCTCAGAACACCAGGAAACAATCACTAGGAAAGATACTGCTTGGGTGAAAAGGGACAGTTATTCTCTCCTTGCTTAATATAAGAGGAGCACAATTTGAAAAGTGCCTCTTTGCCCAGTTAGAAGGAAGACTTTTTCTCTTACCAACAAAGATGTATTTTATAAAATGTCCATGTGAATTAACATTTAGTCAAATTTTTAGTCACATTGCACCATCTTCTGAATTACTTACGGCCTCACACAGTGCCTGAATTTCCAGTAATTTCCTATCCCTCACATTATGGGAGGTATTACTTTATTGTGCCTCTGAGGGTGTTTTCATACAAGAGGCTTAAACCTCCTTAGAGCCTCTCTTGTATTATGTATGTTAATATTTGATCATTGTTCATGCAGAAGAGAGAAAAGCAAATGAGTATCATAGTAAATTGTTGGTTTTACATTTACATTACATTACATTTACATTACAGACCCAACAGAAGCAAGAGCTGCTTTAAGAATTATATGTGAAAAGGGAAATGTCCACAGTTCGTTTGTGGAACCAACACGACAACAGCAACTTTTGTCTGTACTAAGTTATGGCCCAATCCTATCGAAGGATTATGCCAGCGGAACATGCGTTCCACCAGCATAACCTCCTTTACGGCCGTAGCAAACGCAGTTAGTCCAGTGCGCACAGGCTGGCCGCCACCACAAGCGGCAAGTGGCCAGCTCTGCATGCCGATGGATGCCGGACGCCTGCCAGAGGAGAATAGCTCCGTTTCTTCCTGTTTGGAGAATAGTTCCGTTTCTGTGCTGCTTCAGAACAGGGTAAAATAACTCTCTTTCTTCCTGTTCGGAGGATTTCTGTTGCTGCCTCAGAACAATTACTGTTTGTTTTCAAGAATTCAAAGAATTTCATACACCCCTAATGACTTATCCACCACGACTTATCCACGGGCTAATTGTTATTAAAAGGAAAGGCACTCATCATCGACACGTTTTAGCCTAGCTGCTTGTCATCAATGTGCAAGTGCGAGTGCACCACAGTGCTGTGTGCCGATAAAGAGGTATGGTGGCATGCTGAAAGAGACTCACTCCGATCACATCAAGGAAGAGACTACTGTGCTCCAATGCACAAATTCAATATTCATAATTTGTTGGTTGTTGAATAAAAGTTTTTAAACAAATATGCTGTTTGTTTCCAAATAGAAAACAAAACAGATCACATCGTTTACACACTCTAACCTAGGCTGAAGTGCCTTTACAGTCATAATTCAATACCTCCTTGTTATATGTGCATATTTTTCCATGTGGGTATTTTCCGTGTGGGCATTTATGACAGTGGGCTTTTTTCTGTGTGCAATTTTCCTGTGTTTTTTTTTTCCCCTAGGCTGGTGTTGGGAATGGAGTGGATGCTGTGGTTTTGAGAGAGAGAGAGAGAGAGAGATATTTTGGAGACACATAAGTGGTGGGTAACGGACAGCCAGTACAGTACTTAACAATGCTGGTATCCTTTTGGACCTCATTGTACCTTTTCTGAATTGAGGTATACTGTACATTTCATCTGAGCTTCAAGTATCATTGTTTCTAAAAAATCCTCAGTTTCTTGAAGGGATCTGATCTATTCCTTTCAGCTTCTTTTTAACTAATCCTCCATAGATCAGCCTTACTTTGATCCGCTCAAATTAAAACATAGATTGACAGCCCAATCCTAAACATGCCACCTGATGACAGCACACCTCCTGCTCTGGCGCCGACTGCCGCAAAGCAGTCTGCACCAGTCGCAAAAGCCTCCCCGACAGTGTGCTAGTCAGCATGCTGCTGGGGATGCTGGTGGGAAGGCATGCACCTTCCCAGCCACATCGGAGGAACTCCGGATGCACACCGAGAAAGGTAAGACAGCGGGAAGGCGGGGGGAGGGCAAAATGGGGACAAGGAGGAAGCAAAACTGGGCAAGGAGGGGGCATAACAGGGGGCCGTCAGGCTGCGGGAGGGGAGGATCTGTTGAAGAAGGCCTGCGCTGGATCCTATCCCCCTTCCCTGCAGCCACCTCACCCCTTTTTTTTCCTTGGACAAAATTACTAGCGTAGGTCCGAGGAGACCCATAGCAGGCTATGAGGCTTACACAGCGATAAAGGGATTAAACATCCCCTTTCTTTGCAGAAGCCTCCTGGTCCCACGCCACTGCCCCTGGATACAACAGCTGAACATAAGAACATAAGAACATAAGAAGAGCCCTGCTGGATCAGGCCAAAAGCCCATCTAGTCCAGCTTCCTGTATCACACAGTGGCCCCACCAGATGCCTCTGGTGGTATGCGAGAGGGAGAAGAATTTCCCTCTATCCACTCTCTCCATCCCATGCATAATTTTATACGTCTCAATCATGTCCCCCCTCAAGCGCCTTTTTTCTAGACTGAAAAGCCCCAGACGCTGTAACCTTTCCTCATAAGGGAGGTGCTCCAGCCCACGAATCAATCTGGTCGCTCTTTTCTGCACCTTTTCCAATTCAACTATATCCTTTTTGAGATGTGGTGACCAGAACTGGACACAATACTACTATTTTGGCACTGCTGCAATGCCGGGAGAGGGGTTGAATAGGATTGGGCTGTTAGTGCAATTATGTAATTGAAAAAGCAAAAGGAAAAGCAGAACACACAAAAGCATCTTTGCTGCCTTAGAGATGGGTGGGGGAAAATCTTCCACCTCTTAGCTCCCATTCTTGGCTAGTTATCCAAATCAAAGAGCAAACACTGCCTGCCACCCAGCCTTATATGGGGCTTGTAGTTAAAGTTTAGTTTCAACATTTTGCAGTTTATGCTCAAGGCCGAACAGAATACCCTTTTGAAAAATCTGCTTCATGTTGACTACTTGTTGTGACAAAAGGTTTTAACATCTACAGCTTTTTGTTTTTCAGACTGTGTGTATTTTTCTAATCTACAAAGTTCATCACAGCATCCTGAAGGCTATCTGAACATGGGCCTGTATCACTTACAGGAACTTCCCTGGAATACCCATGGTCTTATATTTTGTATCCATGTCTCTAAGATGGGCATAAGAGACATCCCGTTTCCCCATATTCCACTGACAGATCTGGTCTGTCAGCTTGTCAGCTTACATTGGGCACAGCTTGACGTAAGTCCACACTGGGGCAGTAAAAATCTGTTTGCAGTCAGCTCTTCCAATAGCTCCAAATGAATGTAGGCGCGGACTTCCCAAAGATGTTGGTTACAAAAGGCCCACAGATAATGCTGGTTTCAGAAACTGTATTTACATTATGATTCAGTCTTCTTTAGGGATGAAAACTGATGATTGGCTCCCTTGGAATTGTTCAAAATGCAACATTCCAGGATATGTTCATCAAGTTGAATACTGGAGCTACCAGCAAAAGTATTAATGAATTGAAGGAGGAACACAAAGTAGCTGTTGGATGACCGATGGCTCTTCTGAAATATGCCCTTGTAATGGAAATCCCTGACCCCCTAGAGTTGCAAAATGCCATCAATCATTCTTAGATTTGTGCCATGATGACCTGCTCTGACAGAGAGTAGTGGAGAAGAGACATAAGATGACTGGCGAAGCCTCGAGTAGCACTACGAGGTAAATTACTATGGTATATCGAGTAGCCAATCATTTAAAATAAGATTTGGGGCTCTTTCTTCTAAAATGTCTTCAAAGAAAATCAAATTGCTTGCTATTATTGGAAATTCTCCCACCAGTGCATTCACAGAAAACCAGCTCTTGGATAAAGCAATTGGAGAGGGAAAACATTTGGTACTGGAGACTATTAATGCATTAGCTAATATAAAAGCAGTGTTTCCCAAATTTTTGATACATGGGGCGCAGGTTGTTGCTTTTCTGGGATAAAATCAGAACCACAATTCACCCTTAACCCAGAAAGCTTAAATATGTATTTCCTTGATGAAGTCCCCGAACAATCAGCAAGCATCTTTCTTGCATGTGCATAGATAGTTCAGATCATATTGCCTCCCAGTGTCTCAACATCTCATGTGCCCAACTGGTCAACACTCAGAAGTGGGACGACGTTTTCTGAGTAATGCCGATTGCTCTGGCTACATCAGGCAATCCCAGCATCTCCTTGTTCCCTCCCCTAAGATGATGCTGCTAACACTGGCAGTAGGTGCCTTTTTTGGTGTCATTTTGGCAATATTTATATTGACAGTAAGAGCAGGAAAGAGACGAACAAGTACGGCTGCTGTTGCCATTGGGAACAGCTCCCAGTTCTTGCACAGGTGCATTAGTTATGCTTCAGTCAGGACGATTGTATCCGATTCTTCAATGGGCTGCCCTTGAAAGCAACCTGGAAACTTCAGCTGGTTCAGAATGCAGCAGCCCAGGTCCTTTCAGGGGCCTGTTGGTCTGACCACATCACTCCCATACTTTACTATCTGCACTGGCTACCTACCAATATGTTTCCAGGCCTAATTCAAGTGCTGGTTATTATCTTTAAAGTCCTTAGGGCCAGGATACTTGAAAGACCACCACCTTCTTCCATATCATGTATCTGCCTATGGTCTTCATCAGGGGCCGCGCTGTAGTTCCTGCCTGCCTGGTGAGGCTCGATTGGCTGAAACAGGGGCTGCATGACATTCTCAACAGCGGCCCCCAAGCTGTGGAATTTAGGAAGCCTGAATGGCCCCATTGCTGGACATTTCTAAACACAAGATGAAATCCACTGACTTTTAGCTTATAATAGATACCTTTCTGGTTGGATTATACGTGTACATTTTTATCATTTTGATATGAAGTTTCTAATGACTTGACTGTTTGATTTATAATGGTTGTGAGTTGTCCTGGTGGTTCCTGTGGGACAAAAGGGCAGGGAATACATTTCCTAAAATAAAATAAAATACTTCCGTGGCAAAGCACCCCACTTCAGTTGGGGTAATCTGCCTATCATTCCAATCCATGGTGAGTCATTTTGAATTTGAAGCTGGTGTACATCCGGGGTGGGAGTGTAAGGCCAGCGCAGGCTGGGAAAGGGCTCAGTATATTGGTGGAGCACGTCACCGATATCCCCACCCTCTCCTAGCCCAGGCCAGCCAATGGCCACCCCCCTGGCTGCCCCGACTGCCCTTCCCCACCCCTGCACCCACCGGCACGGGACTTACCGTCGGCTGTTGGGACTTACGTGAGAGCCACCGGCCTCTGTGCCAGCGAGCCTTACTCACAAGTCATCGCAAACATGCTTTACAACACATTTGCAACGGCTTAGAGCAGCAGAGCGCGCGCTCCACCACTCTAGACCAGAGGTTCTCAACCTGTGGTACGGGTACCCCTAGGGGTACGCGAACTTCTTGCTGGGGGTATGCCAAGCCCTGCCCCTTATCTGCCCCATCATCAGCTAATTAAGTGTTAATTCACATGGATTTTAAATTGTAATTATTTTCGGAGCCCTTCTGTCTCTCTGATTTTGGTTTTGGGCTTATTTTTATATTTTGGAAAATGTACTTTGGTGGGGTGGGGGAGGGAGGAGCTGATTTTGGGAAGTGTGACTTGGAGAAAAAAAGAGATCCTTGCATCTCTCTCTCTCTCTCTCTCTCTCTCTCTCTCTCTCTCTCTCTCTCTCTCTCTCACACACACACACACACACACACACACACACACACACACACACAGAGTTAAATAAGACATTTTTTCACATTTAAAATTGTTTTAGTACTTTTTTATTTAATGATTAATTACCTAATTAATTGATTAATCCAATTAATTAGCAGTTAATTAGCAGGGGGTACTTCAGAAAATTGGACCGTGATAGGGGCTACCTGGGCCTCCAAAGGTTGAGAACCCCTGCTCTAGACTTTAGTAAGGATTGCGCTGCAAATGTTTTAGTGTGCAAGTTGGAAGGTCACATCTTCTTCAGAATAATTTTGTTTGCTTTCAGAAAGGGAGAGAGAATTCAACCAACAGCCATTGACATATCTCATTATTATTATTATTATTATTATTAATAATAATAATAATAATAATAAGAAGAAGAAGAAGAAGAAGAAGAAGAAGAAGAAGAAGAAGAAGAAGAAGATTTACACCTAAAAGTAATAATAATAATAAATTATAGTAAACAGTGACCCATGTAATTTACTTGATAGTTTAGGCTTGGAAGAGGGACTGTAGCTCAGTGACAAGAGAACTTGCTTTGCACTGGGAAAGTCCTGTGTAGGTTGGGCTGGGTAAAATATCCTGTCTGGAAACCCTGGAGAGCTGCTGCCAGTCAGCTGGACAATAATCTGAGCTACATGGGCCAATAGACTGACTCAGTAGAAGGCACCTTCCAGTAATATTAACTGGACTGTTTCTTCAAGCTGATTTATTGCATTTTTATCCCACCTTTCTTCTACTGTGGCACTCAAGGCACTATGAATCACGTCATCCCAGAAACTGGTGCCAGATTATCCTCCCCTGGCGAGCCAGTGCCAAGCATCTTAAACTGCCACACTAGAACAAAACTGGTATGTTCTTTAGGCCATCTGCTTCAGATAACGGCAACTTTGTCATATCAACACAATGTACTACATTTTATAACTCAGCTTGTCAAGAGGCATAGAAAACCACCGTCTGTGTATCATTCTATTTCTGCAAACCATGGCGACGGAAGTTTGTTCTGTGCCTCAGCTACTCTGCAATTTGCTTTCATATTACAGTACTGCCCCCATATCCGCTGGGGATATGTTCCAGGCCCCTCCGTGGATACCTGAAACCATGGATAGGGGCGAACACCCCCTCCATGGTTTCCTGTGGGCCCCCCGCCCTACCTCCCCTGCGGGCAGGCGTGCACGCGCGCCCAGCTCTTATTTTTCTTTCAGCAAGCTTAGTTTCTTCCTTAAAACAAACAGAGAAGCAGCCTCCCTTGCAGGCAAGTAGAATGAGACTAAGTCCTAGAGAGGCTCTGCAAGGTTTCTGTTAACCTTGCAGAGCCTCTCTAGGACTTAGTCTTGTTCTACTTGCCTGCAATGGCTGCTTCTCCTGTTTTTTAAGGAAGAAACTAAGCTTGCTGAAAGAAAAATAAGAGCTGGGCGCGCGTTTTTTACTGGGAAAAAGTAAAAGCCTGGGGGGGTCCTCACAATCCGTGGATAACTGAAACCGTGGATAGCGAATCCGTGGATATGGGGACCCTATCTGTATTCTGCAGCAACAATGTCCACTGCCTAATTAGACATGTATTTCTTCTCTTTCATCCATTTTACATTGGCTACCTTAATGCTACTGAGACCCCTTAGTGCTTGGATAAGTGGTCAGGGTGTGATGGAGTCCATGAAGGAGGATTCAAGGAATTAACACCAACATAGTTGCATGTGCAATCTCACACAGGAGAGGAGAGAGTGCCCCCCCCATGTCAACCAGGAAGGAAGCCTAAAGCCTTGATAAGAGAAAAGGAAAACCTTTAGATTGTGTAAGGGAGACAAATGAGATCCTCTCCAGGTAGCAGTGAATACCCCAACCACATTTTAGCATTCTTGCAATATTTCACGTATTCCTATTGAAAGCCAATAGTGTGATGTCTTGTTCATACATGATGCATGGAGAGAATAGCCATGCTGAGGCAGGGGAGAAATTGCCATATTGCTGACGTTTTTCAAAGTTAGGGTAGAGTGCTGAAGAGGGAAAGCACACACTCTCAAAGGACAGCAGCCTAATCCTACCTAACTTTCCCTGCACTGATGCAGCAGCACTAGCATGGGCTACGCTACATCCTGCAGGGGAACCTAGGAGGTGGGAGGTCTCCTCGAGTCCCCTTGCCTTGGGGAAAGCCCCAGCGCCCACAACGGGTCTACGTGGACCTGCACCTGCCATATGGCTGGTGCAAGTCCATGTGCACCCACCTGTGTCAGTGGATCAGGCCCGAGGTTAAGATATGGTGTGCACCAGGACTGCCGATCCTGCCCCCTCCTGGGCCCAATCTGCACACCACCCCCACCTCATTCTGCCCCCTTACCACCCTCCCCCGCTCCTCAGCGCAGCTCTGACCTGCACCAGTGCGCTTTCTCCTTGCACTGGTGCCAGCAGGGAGGCATGGGCATTCCTGGCAGCGCTGCTTTCTAGCACACCGTTGCAAACTGCATTATAGCAGTTTTGCAATGGTCTGCAACAGTGGAGCACGTGCTCCGCTGGCGCACAGTGACCATAGGATTATGCCATAAATGAAATAAAAGCAACCAGTTCAGAAAATGGGGAAATGTTGTTGTAAGGACAATGCGGCCTTGATGTTGTTTACCACATTTTTTTCAAAAGACAAGAGAAGCATCCCTGCGGCACAGCAGGCAGCCTCTAAAACACGATAAATTGATAATTAAAAACAAACACCTAAGCCTTTAAAAATGGCACCAGTATGGAGCTGTGTCTATTACAATACCCAATAGTGCCTATGACAGTCACACCATCACATTCCACACAACCATCACAACAGCAAGTATTTGCCCAAATTATATCACATCCAGTGCTTAGAAAACGAGATATTCCCACAACAGAAGTGCCACCTCGAGGGAAAACCTCTGGACAGCATGAAATGAATAAGTCATCATGAGATACGACTGGGCTGTTAATATACGACTGTATTTGCAGTTTGAATATCTACACGTGGCCATTTTATTTGATTGACGGTGAGTCAGTGGCGTGGCTGAACTGGGTGAAATGGGGGAGGGCATGAGTCGGGAAAGAGTGGCACCCAGTGTGTGGGTGACGTGTGCCAGATGCTATCCCCTTCATTTTCATTCGAAAGCTTTCATGGCCAGCAGATATAGTTAGAGAAACAGGTAGTACGGGTAACGCAGCCATATCTATGTAAAAAACACAGCAATCCGACTGAGGTTTAAAAACAATGACGATTTTATCTGGGTTTAACGATGTATTCCCGGACAAACAGAAATTATTAAGAAACCACGGCTGGACAAGTGAGCCCAACGTTTCGTGTCCTAATCTGGACACATCTTCTGGGGCAATCCAAAAAGGAATGAAAGATGTTATAGTTCTCGGCGTCTGAGGTCTGAGTTCTCGGCGTCTGATGTTATAGTTCTCGGGGGAGGTAGGACAAGATTTTCAGTGACAATGTAGTGAAACTCTCAAATGATTCAATTTTCTGCAGACTAATTTTTCCCACCTATCAGTGTTTGCTTGTCTAGATAGTTCGCATATATGCTGCCCCAAAACCAGTGACTATGCTCAAAAACAATGACAAATTCTAAGCTCTTTGAAAAAGACATGCTGAACTTTAATATTTTCTATACATTAATCTGACTAGTTCTGGGCTTTTTAAGTCTTCAATGACAAAAATCATTCAGCTCTAAGCAACTATTAGTACAAAACTGCTACCCAAGACAAATGACATTTTAGCCTAATTTTCATAGCAGCTGGGCACCAACACCTCCCACAGACTAACTGGCAACTAACTAGAGGTGTTCAGCACTTCCTGAAATGAAGATCGTCACGTTTAGGAGCATATTTACAGAGAGTTCCAAACACAGTGCCAAAATTACCTTCGGAACAAGGATGCCAAGCGTGAACACAGCCCAAAAGTCCTGGGCCTCCGGTAATCACAGCATTCAAGCACCTTTGTATTTAGCCTCCTCCGTCACTATCGCAAAATGGGAAAGAGGGTGGAAACAAACGCCTTATTCAATCATTGGGGCTGTACTCTTCCAAATGGCAGCTATTCCTATGACTTTCAGCGCAATCCTCACGTTAGAGTCGGCGACGGAGCGTGCGCTCTGTCGCTGGGAGACGTCGCGAACGTACCGTAAAACACGTTCGCGATGACTCGAGAGCAAGGAAGGCCGGTGCACAGGATCTGGCGGGCAGCCTCGGACCGCCAGCCGGATCCTTACGCAGGATTGCGCTGTTTATCTCTGTATCACATCCCAGCATCTTATTCTCCCCACTGTTGCAAGCCATACATAGCCGAAGAAAGTGCCCCTACTTCTCCTAGCCAGGCTGAGGTATGTCTATAATGACTGTTGGGGGGGAGGTGGGTTAAATATTTTCAGTTACTAAATCAATATAATGGGTATGTGCCACAAGGAGAACTCAGAACTTGAAGTTTACCTTTGTGTCTACAATAGTGCCTCCACCACACATCTACTGTATTCCTTTTCATATGGAGACACTATGGCATGAGATCTGCAAGGAGATGCTGAGAGAGGCCTCGTGCTTTCTCTCCCCACCCCCACCCCCTTCAAATACTTGGGGCCATAATCATGTGGTAACTTCTTTCTGAAATAATTACAACCAAGGGCTTACAGAATATCAAAAGATGTAATAGAAAACAGCTCACTACACAAGCATGAAGAACTACGTTACATAAAGAAAAGAAAGACATCAATGCATTGATTGCCAATGCCGATAGTGCCTACCTTGGATAGGACCAAGTCAGGAACCTCAGAGTGTGTAATGCCAGTCCGGCTGAAATCCACAGGTGCCCCAAGTTCCCCTTTGCAATGTGATGGGATGGCCAGGAGAAGGAAACTCACCTCATGTGACCGCTCACCACAGCAGTCTGTCTGGGATTAGTGAGATTCCAGGAAATGCTGCCAATATTCTCCTCCATCTCTGGCCTCAATGCTCACTCCAACAGTGGCCAACGTTCTGGTTGGGGCTGATTGATGTTCTGACTACTGGTTGAGATTGCTGAGGTGGTCCGACGTGCAGAAGCAGTGTATCCCTTACCCACGGAGGGAGCTTCCCATGCACTGGTCATCATCCGTTCCTCCCTGTGTCTTTCTCCAGAAGCTTTTAAAAGCCCCCATAATGCACACTGGGATGCCAGGGCCTGGGGCCAGCAACACCACTTTCATAATGGACTTGTGTAGTTTACTTTGGTGAGGCCAGCTGGGCCACAGCATTTGGTATTTGTACCACAGATGAAACGAGGGAGAGAAGGGAGAGAAGGAAGAAGCAAAAAGGATGAAGAGGGGCCCCACCAATGGTCCTGCTTGGCACAGATCTTGGAAGTCTAAAGATGATTCTTCTGTCTCTTCCGTATGGGTTAGTCTTCCTGTAGTTTTGATTAGTGTCTGCTTTTAAATTCTTGCTGAAATGATCATACTCATCTGTATTTGCGTTGATTGTATTGTCTTACAGCGCAATCCTATCCGGCTGGGGCGCTGGCACTGTCGCAAACATGCCATAAGGCACATTTGCGACTTCTCAGGAGGAGGAGGCACCGGCACCAAGGCCTGCACCACCTCCCCACCAGCCACTGCTGGACCCTGCACCATGGAGCGAGTAAGTGCCACTCCGAGCGGCGCGGGGCTTGGGAAGGGTGTGAGGAGGTGGGAGGAGATTAACGAGGTGGAGGGGTGGACAGAGAGGGCCTGGGAGGAGGAGGGATTGATGGAGAAGGCCTCTGCTGTATCCTATCCCCCCTCCCAGGCCAGGAACCCCTACATGGGGCTTCTTGGGCCTGCGTCAGCAATTTAGCAATTTAGCTGGTGCAGATCTGAGTAGCCCCATTGAGCAGGCTGGGGCTTGACACAGGGTAAGAGGACATGACCCCAAGGGGACCTCCAGCCTGCTCAATCCCAGCGCTGGATACAGCGTGGGCCGATCGGCCCCACTGCGCCAGCACTGGATAGGACTGGGCTGCCCATTTGATATTTTTTGTTAGTTGCTTTGATAGTTAGCTTGTTAATTACTTTGAATTATTTGTAAGAAAGGTGAGATATATTTCATAAATTAACACATAGCTACCATGTAAAAAAAATGATCACAAGGTTCCAGTCACAGACGGTGCAATCCTATGCATGTCTCCTCAGAAGTAAGCCCCACTGAATTTAATGGTAAGTGTATATAGAATTGTAACCAAAGAGTGACAAAAGGTAAATCTTTTACAAATATTTAATATATATTAATATATTATAATAACTATATACTTATGAGTGAAGAGGGGATCCTAATCTGCTTCATAGTACAGAAGCATTGCCGGCAGTTACTTTGGTTTTCTTAATCTAGAGGGAAAGGGTGTGATCCTGCATACATGAATCCTGTGGAGAAAGGAAGGAAACAGGAGTACACTATGAAGGTTAGTCTTCACCCATGACTGAACTGCTCTCTCTTTATCTGCTATTAAAAACCAACAGCTTTGCTTTCTCCAAGAAATCCTTCTCCCACTATGCTGTCTTTTCAAGTGCCAGCAATTCTCCATCCCTTAATATTCCTTTTAATACAGTCTTTTTACTCCAACTTCTAAAACCCTTTTCACCATCCTCTTGTACGTTTTCACAGCAAAATGTGTCCTTTCCCCTCTATCTCCAGTGCGATCATGCAATAGCTCTCCTAACATTTCTCTAACCTCATTGGTCAACAGAGACATCCGTTTAAAATCTAAGTGAGAAAACAAAACAGCAGATGCAAGGTGGTAAAACTGTAGCAATGCGTGACATAAGAAAAAAAATACACATATTTATGTGTCACATGACTCTAATTAGGACCATTGCCCTCCAACCATTTATTACAGGTAAAACTTTTTTCCGGAAAACCCAAGTGGGAAACATGATGTTGTAAGCTCCTGCGGAGCTGAAGAAGACATTAATGTATTGCCCAACTATTGCTTCCTCAGAATCCCCACTGGGTTTACACAGCATGAAACAAAGCACAAGTTTCAGGCTTCATGATCTTCACACCATGACCCCAAACCAGGTTAGAACTTGCTTTAGTGGACACCTGATTCAGCCCAACACATAATGATTTAATAATTCGCGCACATGCACCTGCTCATCTGTACTCAAACATTTGTTTTTACCCACTTCCAGATCACACCCTTACCACCGAGAGATCCATTCACATAGGCTCATTCACCCACTCATCCGTTCTTCACACTCCTAATGCTGCTGAAGCTTACTTACACCCTTTCTCACGCTGTGTCCAAGAGCCCAGTTCTCACTCTGCTTTTTCTGATCTGGCATTTAATAGTTGGATCAGGAATTGTTCGTCAAATATCAAGTGAGTACTCTACAGTACAGTCATTTTTCCTCCCAATATCTTCCCACTTTCCTCTCAATTTATTTTATTTATTTATTTACAATATTTCTATCCCGCCTTTCTCCCCGAAGGGACCCAAGGCGGCTTTTCAGAAGGCAATTCAGATGGCAACAAGAGCTAGACACATGCAACATGAAGAAGAGAGACACACAGGCATGCTCACATTATACTTTTAGATTTTGTCCGATAAAACAAAAGTATATTGAAATGCATCACCCCGGCCCTGCAGCATACGTGTTGCTTGGTCCCTGCACAAGCAGAGGAGAAAAACATGGTGGGCATGTTGGCTGAGCTTGGAGCGACGAGAGCCGGCCCGCCGATTTGAGCGGCGGCTTGCCCTCGGAGCCGGCTCGCCCAGTCTCACCACTCCAAGCTCGGAGCGCCGAGAGCCGTTGAGAGCGGCGCCTCACCCTTGGAGCCGGCTCACCCGCTCTCGCCACTCCGAACTCGGAGCGGCGAGAGCGGGCAAGCCGGCAGAGAGTGGGGCCGGCCGGCTCACTCACTCACCGTCGTCGTCTCCGCCACTGCCATTTTGTATGGTAACTATAAGGTAACTTCCCCGGGCGCCGGCATGTTGACTCACAAAATCTCAATGCCCTCATGAGATCTGGGCGCCGACATCTTGGAACTCGCGAGATTTTGCGAGTCAACATGCCAGCGCCCGGGTAAGTAATTTAAATTTCCAAAATGGCAGCAGCGGCAAACCCGGGATGGGCGGCATACCTCCTGGGATGCGGGGACCCGAGCCCAATATCCGGGAGGGTCCCGGGCATTCTGGGATATATGGTAAGTCTACTGTCTATGTCTTCTTTTGGGGATGTGGAGGCAATAGCACATCCATGTGTTGAGAAAGTAACACATCAGCCCCCCCTACTCACTGTAACACATTCAATTCCTTACACTTAAATGCACATCCTAGCCACTCTAAACATTCAACCATACTAGTTAAATTCTCTTAATGCATTGTTCTCAGTGCACAGTTACTCAGCCACATCGCAGCATATACTATTTCTTATTTCCTTTATGCATCTATGGATCCTGCAGAAGTTGCAACAACTGCACAGAGTCCATTTCAGTTTGTATGAACCAAAGAATGGTTCAGATGCTGTATGACAGGAGCGTTCTCAACAGTCATGATGATGAGCATGATCATGAGCATGATTTATAAACTCCTTTTCAACAATTTCTCTGAGTGTTTTACAAAGCAAAGGAATAAGAAGCCTGTTCCCTGTCCAAAATTGACTCAGTCTCAAAAAACAACAACAAAGGACACACCAGCAAACACCCTAGGGGTGAACTATGTTGGGATGAATAGGGACAATTGCTCATCTCCTACGAAATACAGAAGTGTCGTTACTTTAAAAGGTGCCACTGCCTCTTTGCCCCATTAGCAGGATGTTACTTTCTGTAAGGAGAAGTCACTCTAGGTTGCCAGTTTCCACTTCTCTTTCTACTTCCTGTCTCCCGTCTCTACTCTCTCTGCCTTTTGGAATCACAGGGAGCAGGAATAAGAAGAAAGATGACCACGTGAGGAGGAGGATATGTTGATGGTGGGGGTGACAGAGCTGATCAGGGTTGGTGTAGGCTGAGAAGATAGTGGGGTTGGTTGGGGGGTGATGTTTGACTTTGATCTCAGGGCAGTGGGACTTCAGCTGGGCCTGCTTAGACCAATACGAATTTAATCTTAAGATTCATGATCATATAGGTTTGTTTCTTCATCTAGTAGTCAGCCTTCTGAGTTCAATTTTAGGGTCCAGGCAGGCATGTGCTTAATCATGGTACTAGGACAGATGGGGGGGGGGGAATACAACTAAGTAGAGGGTGTGGGGACAGTAAAATGGGTGAAAGTTGAACTGTGGCAGGGGAGGGGGCTTAGTAGCTTGCCCTCACTGTGGTTTTGAGATCAATCGTGGTCCACCTCCACATGCCATTTCTAAATATTTTTAAAATATTTGAATTTATTTCTACCCAACATCATTGCCACTTTACCAGCATCACGTCAAGTCATCATTTATTTTCATGAGCACAAAGCTAAAATAGCCTTTGACTCAATTACTTTAATGCCTAAGGCCACAATCCTATCCCTTCCCTTCCCCACCGATGCAGCTGCACTGCCGGAGCACCTCCAGGATGTCCCAGGACCTCCAGCACCTCCCGGATGTCTCCTCCAGGTAAGGGAACATTTGTTCCCTTACTCAAGAGGTAAGCCTCTGGCACCAGAATGGGTTTACCTTGGACCTGCACCAGCGATTTCTCTGGCACAAGTCTGAGTGGACCCCGGAAGGCATATTGTAGATCTGGAAGGGAGATAGGATATTGGCGGCAGCACAGCTGCAGCTGGTGCTGCTGCTGCCGCCGCCGTCTTCCAGCCCTCGTTCTGCCTGGTCTCCTCCCCATTCCTCCCCCACCTCATTCCACCCCCTCCCTCCTGCCCCCCGTGCTGATTTACTGGTGCTGGGGAGCATGCAGGGACTGCTGGCGGGCCATCAGTCACCGCTTGCGGCAGCGGCCCAGCTCCTCCAAACGGCATGTCGTGTTTTGTGACAGCCATAAAGCACCTTACACCACCAGAATACTAGTTCTGGCAGCGTAAAGCCCACATAGGACTGGGCTGCCTGACTATGGGGAAAAAACATTAGTGATCTTCACCTGCTTTTATTTAAACCAGGGGTGGCCAACCTTCCACCGTTAGGGCCTTTGTGTTCTTAAGAGTTGTGCAGAAGCCAGAATCTTGGCAGCTGTAACTGCTGATGGTGCTGCTAAAGCAGCTGCACCTGCTGAAATGTACAACCATTAAAGGTGCAGGAGCATTTGTGTTGAAAGGTTGGCCACCCCTGACTTTATTCTTTTCTCACACAGGCTTAGGTGGGGGAGAAGACAAAACAACCAACAACAGATTGTTCCACCCAGCTGAAACCAAGTAACACATAAAGCTCTTAAGGAAATCTAATCAGAATGAAGAATTAAATATAAAAGGTACCCTACTGTTGTGCGTCTATTAGGTTTTTCAAATCAATTACAGTGTACCTGGCAAAAGAAATTAGAAAGAAAATGTCATGGAAGCTAGATCATCTTGCAGCCATTCCTAAACATACAGCGTACATATGTAGCTGGGCTTCATTTTATTTTAAAATGTAAACAACATGATCAAATGACTGAACAAAGTAGACCCACTGGGTCAGTTACATTTAGGGAATCTCTCTCAAGGCTGTTCAGCTCCATATCCTATTACCTGTTCCACCTCAGTGAGTCATTCCTAAAATGCAAAGATATTGCGGAAGCTTCCTGTGGCTGAATGTGATGTTCTCCTATTCTGCAAATCCTGTCTGGTTCCCCCCAAGCCAACCACATTGATCCTCCATGCCCTACCATTTTCCCCTACATTAAATCCATTCTAGAAGCCACCTCTAAGTAGGCTTACCATATCCAAAGGGGGACAGGGTGCCTACACCTTTAACCATTGTAAAAAGAAGGAATTTGGGCAGGTGCAGCTTGTTGCACCCTTCCATTATGAGCTGCACCTGCCCAAATTCCCTCTTTTTACAATGGTTAAAGGTGTAGGCACCCTGTCCCCCTTTGGATATGGTAAGCCTACCTCTAAGAGATGTTGTGGGGGGGGCAGCCACACATGTCTACTCCACCCCTCATTAAGGCATGGCTGTGGGAGGGTGTCTAAAAAAGCAAGCAGGTGAGAGGATCTGAACTCTCTGCAACCTTTACTCCCATCATACCAGGCTCAACATCCCTGCTGTAAAAAATAGACACACATCCCCGTCCTCACTCACACTTTATATAGGAATGAGAAAGACACAGGCAAACATGGCTGCCCCACCCAGGGGAGGTGTGGCCCAGAATGCCACCTGGTTCACTGCCTTTGCACAATTAAAAAAAAAAAAAGCAGCCACTTATCACACTCCTTGTGTGGTTTCTTTGATTGCAGAAGTGCAGGACTTCCATATTTGATTTAAAGGGACCGTGCAAAGCTCCTTCATTTGTGCAGTCCCTATAAATCAAACCAGAAGTCCTGCAGGTTCACATTGGAAGAAACTTTCTCTCCTTTTATCTCTTCATTATGCACCAAGAGCAAAGTAAGGAGGTGAGTGATCCACTTTCTGTTTGTTTTTAGCAAGCGGTAAGTGAATCAGTATGGGACTGCAGTGGCTTAGTGGTTAAGAGGCTGAACTGCAGACCTGAGTGCCGCGTGACGGAGTGAGCTCCTGTCTCTCGTCTCCTGTCCCAGCTCCTGCCAACCTAGCAGTTCAAAAGCAAGAAATTGCAAGTAGATAAATAGGTACCGCTGTGGTGGGAAGGTAACAGCGTTCCGTTAGTCATGTCGGTTACATGACCACGGAAGTGTCTTCGGACAGCGCTGGCTCTTCGGCCTTCGAAATGGAGATGAGCACCGCACCTTAGAGTTGGACACGAGCAGGGGATACTTTTACCTTTACCTAAGTGGATCAGTGTGGGTTGCATCCGCAGCAGGCTCGAGGGAGGCAGTGGCGGCAACAGACGAGATGAAGACCACCCTGATTCTGCTGCCCTCTTGCCCCCTGCAATCTGCCACTGATGCAGCCCGCATCCCTTTGACCCCTGGCCCCACCACCTCTAGTTTTGCCTGAAGTCACTTGCTTCATTCCACATCTCTCTCCCTTCCAATGTTTCACTCTAGAAACCACTCAATCACCAGGATAGATACTTGAGTTAGGAATTAGCATACTAATGAACGAAAGCCCTTAAAGAAGGGATAAAAGGAAAGAAAAGTGAGGTACCTGAGAAGAAGAAGCAAACGGAGATAATAAAAGGAAGAAATAATTAAGAAAGAACACAGAAGCAAAAGAAAGAGCAGAGTTGTATTGTGTGCCAGACCACAGAGAATTAAAAATTATTTTGGAAGGAGTTCTGAAAATCTGGAAAGACTGGGACTAGATTATTACTAAACAAGATTCAATGTTCCTGTATGTTTCTTAAGAAAGAGAAGAGAAGGTGGGGGTGGGAGGAGGAGAGAAACATATGGAAGAAAGAAAGACACACATGGATGATGGAAGGAACAGGAGAAAGACAGATCCGTCTGCAATGGGCACCATCTTGGAAACATAAAAGCCACCCCCAGAGCTGAAATGCCAGCATAATGCAGTGCATAATTCTTGTCTTTATGAATAATTTCCGTGATATTTTCCAAAGCTCTTTTTAAGTCTCTCTCTAAAATGTTCTCTTTAAAACTGTGCAGCATTAAAAATCTGTGGTATTTTGTTCTCATTATAATCACTCCCCCCCCAACCTTTGCACCCCTACAAGCCTCTCTGAAAATAGTCACCTCTCAGGGAACAGCAGGAACGTACTCTCCCTCCCCATTCTATGCTTCCAACGTAGCCTCTGAAGAATACTGTCGTTCCTGGGGTTTGGTTGTGTTTCTGGAGATTACATGCCCCAGCAATTATTCCATTAGCTCGCACTTTATGTTCTGAATGAAACTGGGTGGGAAACAAAGCCACGCCAACTACCCTCTTCATTGGACTGAATCAACTCTCTGCCAAGCATTAGGTAGTTGAAAGAAGCATTTCTGGAAGAAAGAAAGGCTGGTGCTTTTAAAGAAAATAACTGTTCTGCTGTTCCATCTTCTGAATGATGAAAACTAGAACCCATAATCCTTAAACCTTGTAAACATTTAAGTATAATTTTTACAGACTAAATTGTCGGAATCTTACTCTGATCTCTTTCCAAGACCCCAATCACCTTCAGAATAGTCTACTGTCTTCCTCTAGAACAGCGGTGGGGAACCTCCGGCCCCAGGGCCAGATCAGGCCCCCGAGGCCATCCGGTCCGGCCCCCGGAGAGATTGCCGGGAGGTGGCCCAACCAGCCCCTGGAGGCTCCACTGGGTCCGTGCGTCACCTCCGGAGGCCGGGAGAGGGCCTTTGCATGTCCTCCCCGGCCGCCGCCTCGACCCCTTCTCACCAGGCCGTTGGCCATTTCGCACATGTGTACCACGCCGATGAGGGCAAGCTCCTGCCCTCCTGCCTTCATCGGCATGGTACGCCGGAGGTAACGCGCGGACCCGGCGGTGGCTTCGGACGGTGAGCGCGGAGCCTCCGGAGGCCGATGGGGGGCAGGGGCAAAAATTAATTAAATAAATAAAAATGGCGCCCAGCCTAATGGCCGGCCCTCAAGCAAATTTCTAATATTTAAAACGGCCCTCGCCAGGGAAAAGGTTCCCTGCCCCTACTCTAGAAGCACCCGAGACCAAACACAAAGGTTTATTGTCTGAATTTCCTAAGATTTGAGGACAAATGCTTTTCATCAGGTCCACATTCTCATTACTTAGTAAGTAAGCCACATGTTACATGGAGTGCCACACTATTTTCCTTTGCAGTCTTTTAAGCGAAAATGAACTTGGGCAGGCCATGAGTCAGAAAGAGGATGAATGGAAAGAGGCTACAGAACCAGTTCCCCTCATGGCAATCCCATATCTTTCTCCCTGTGGGTAAAAATGCAGCTCGGGCAGAATGTTTTTCATCTGAAAAATGACCAGAGGAAATAAGATTATACTGAGATTATATCGCTCTCCATCTTCCCTGGCTTGTAGCCTGCCCAGTCTGAATTTGGCTTCAAAAAAATCAAACAAGAACTTCGGACCTCCACATAACATGTAGTGTAAGCCTTAAGCCTGTTCAGTTAGTACATGAGACGTGTAAAATCAAGATTTACTGTTCACGTGTTGGTTTCTGAGTATGTGTACTGGGCAATTCTCACTATTCATTGTACACACGTTTATTTTATTTGTTTGTGCATTCAGTCCATCTCACTACGCATGCTGACGTAAGCAAGTTCCCGAGTGGTGTTTCAGTCTATATTACAGTAGTAACAAGGTAGGAAATAAGTATATAACAAATGCTAATGACAAAAAAGGCAAACCTACACTGGTAGAACTCTATATTACTATCTCTAAGGCTTCAAAGCCAACTTTATACATGGATATAAAGTTACAATGTGTTCAACAACTTACACACAACTGCACGCGCAGACAAACGAATGTGCAGTTTTGCCACCTCGGAGTCTGGGAGGGAATTCTCATGCATGTATTCTTTGATTAGGAACACTCATGACCACTTGGGCATTGCGTATGCAAAGCATGAACACAAGTATACTGTAATCTGCACAGGGTTTTTGCTATTCCTTGAACGCAACTTCGGCAAGCCTTATGTATTATTTTCCATGGTAGCGATCCAACTAGGAAACTAGTGCACTGGATGTGGTTCCCAACCTAGGTGATTTAGGGGATCTTTACGCACTAAATCAACAGATTTTTTCATTTTAGAGTGGTAATTAAAATAGTAACTTCTCCCTGTTCCCCCCCCCCCCGCCAGCCAGTACAGGAATCGAAAATGTTCTTGCCCCTGGTTTTCCGTGTTTCTCTTCTTTCCAAATCACAGTGAGAAGGAGAGACAAAAGAGGAGGATGTAGAGCTCTTTGTGATACTCTTCCCAGCTATAAAAGGATGATACAGAGGCTTGTGATGGCAACAATGGTAGAAATGATGGTGAACAACTTTGGAGCAGGTTACCTGAGTTAGCTTCCAGGGGGTTAACGAAGCATTTTCAAACATTTATCTCTCTTATTCTCACTCTTTCTTATCGGTTTACTGCAAGTCTATTTTAGTGCCAGGATGGTGTAGTGGTTTGGGAGTTGGACTTAGACCTGGAAGATCCAGGTTCAAATCCCTGCTCAGCCACAAAGCTTCCTGGGTGACCTTGGGCCAGTCACTATCGCTCAGCCTCACCTACCTCACAGGGTTGTTGTGAGGACGAAAGGAGGGAAGGAACCATATACACCGCCCTGAGCTCCTTGGAGGAAGAGTGGTATAAAAATGTGCAAAATAAATAAAATAAAATAAAATAGATAAAAATAGTGCTTTGCTGATGAATAGCTTGGACTGATTGTATTACAGCTGCTGGAACAACGGACATATCAATATAAGTCTCTTGGACTGAAAATCAAAACAGGGCAGCACAAGCGTTAAGATATAGTCACCAATAACAGTTCAGGGGCTCAATCCAAGCCCTGCTGCTCCCTCTTGATTTCTTTTGCCCCTTTGATTCTGACAAAGTCAGTTAATAGCAGCTTACAGTTGTTACTACTATACATTGTTGTTGTTGTTCAGTCGTTAAGTCGTGTCCGACCCTTCGTGATCCCATAAACCATGTCCCGCCAGGCCTTCCTGTCCTCCACTATCTTCCTGAGTTCGCTCATTTTCATGTTTGTTGCATCGGTGATGCTGTCTAACCATCTCATTCTTTGCCTTCCCCTTCTCCTTTTGCCTTCAATTTTTCCCAGCATCAGAGTCTTCTCCAGAGAGTCCTCTCTTCGCATTAGGTGGCCAAAATATTTGAGTTTCAGCCTTAGTATCTGTCCTTCCAGGGAACAGTCAGGCTTGATTTCATTTAGGATTGACTGATTTGATCTCCTAGCAGTCCAAGGGACTTTCAGGAGTCTTCTCCAGCACCACAGTTCAAAAGCATCTATTCTTCAGCGCTCAGCCTTCCTTATGGTCCAACTCTCGCAACCATACATTGTTACTGGGAACACCATCGCCCTGACTATGCGAACTTTTGTTGGCATGGTGATATCTCTGCTTTTTATTATGCTGTCTAAGTTTGCCATAGCTTTCCTTCCAAGGAGTGAGCGTCTTTTAATTTCATGGCTGCTGTCTCCGTCTGCAGTGATCCTGGAGCCTAGAAAAGTAAAATCTGTTACTGCTTCCATTTCTGCCCCTTCTATTTGCCAGGAATTGATGGGCCCAGATGCCATGATCTTAGTTTTATTACTGTTGAGTTTCAAGCCAACTTTTGCACTCTCCTCTTTCACCCTCATCAAGAGGCTCTTTAGTTCTTCTTCACTTTCTGCCATTAGGGTGGTATCATCTGCATATCTGAGGTTGTTGATATTTCTCCCAGCAATCTTGATTCCGGCTTGCAATTCATTCAGCCCTGCATTTCTCATAATGTACTCTGCATATAAGTTAAATAAGCAGGGTGACAATATACAGCCTTGCCGTACTCCCTTCCCAATTTTGAACCAGTCGGTTGTTCCATGGCCGGTCCGAACTGTTGCTTCTTGACCCGCATACAGGTTTCTCAGGAGACAGGTAAGGTGGTCTGGTACCCCCATCTCTTTAAGAATTTGCCACAGTTTGTTGTGATCCACACAATCAAAGGCTTTTGCGTAGTCAATGAAGCAGAAGTAGGTGGTTTTTTGGAACTCTCGTGCTTTCTCCATGATCCAGCGCATGTTGGCAATTTGATCTCTAGTTCCTCTGCCTCTTCGAAACCCAACTTGTACGTCCGGTAGTTCTCGGTCCACGTACTGCTGAAGCCTAGCTTGTAGGATTTTGAGCATAACCTTGCTAGCATGTGAAATGAGTGCAATTGTGCGATAGTTTGAACACTCTTTGGCACTGCCCTTCTTTGGAATTGGAACGTAAACTGACCTTTTCCAATCCTTTGGCCACTGCTGAGTTTTCCAAATTTGTTGGCATATTGAGTGCAGCACTTTCACAGCATCATCATTTAGGATTTTAAGTAGCTCAGCTGGGATATTATCATCTCCACTAGCTTTGTTGTTAGTAATGCTACCTAAGGCCCACTTGACTTCACTCTCTAGGATGTCCGGCTCTGGGTCAGTGACCACACCAGCGTGGTCATCAGGAACATTCAGATCTTTCTTGTATAGTTCTTCTGTGTATTCTTGCCATCTCTTCTTAATCTCTTCTGCTTCTGTTAGGTCTCTGCCTTTTTTGTCCTTTATCATGCCCATCTTTGCACAAAACGTTCCCTTGATATCTCCTATTTTCTTGAAGAGATCTCTAGTCCTCCCCATTCTGTTGTTTTCCTCGATTTCCTTGCATTGTTCATTTAAGAAGGCCTTCTTATCTCTCCTTGCTATTCTCTGGAAATCTGCATTCAGTTGTTTATATCTTTCCCTTTAACCTTTGCTTTTCGCATTCCTTCTTTCCACAGCTATTTGTAAAGCCTCATCTGACAGCCACTTTGCTTTCTTGCATTTCTTTTTCTTTGGGATGGTTTTAGTTGCTGCCTCCTGTACAATGTTACAAACTTCCGTCCATAGTTCTTCAGGCACTCTGTCTACCAGGTCTAATGCCCTAAATCTATTCTTCACCTCCACTGTATACTCATAAGGGATATGGTTTAGGTCATATCTGACTGGTCTAGTGGTGTTCCCTACATTCTTCAGTTTAAGCCTGAATTTTGCAATAAGAAGCTCATGATCTGAGCCACAGTCAGCTCCAGGTCTTGTTTTTACTGACTGTATAGAGCTTCTCCATCTTTGGCTGCAAAGCACATAATCTATCTGGTTTCGGTATTGACCATCTGGTGATGTCCATGTGTAGAGTCGCCTCTTGTGTTGTTGGAAAAGAGTGTTTGCTATGACCAGCGTGTTCTCTTGACAGAACTCTGTTAGCCTTTGCCCTGCTTCATTTTGCACTCCAAGGCCAAACTTGCCTGTTGTTCCGTTTATTTCTTGATTTCCTACTTTAGCATTCCAGTCTCCTATGATGTAAAGGACATCTTTTTTGGGTGCTAGTTCTAGAAGGTGTTGTAGGTCTTCATAGAACCGGTCAACTTCATCTTCTTGGGCATCAGTGGTTGGGGCATACACTTGGATTACTGTAATGTTGAATGGTTTGCCTTGGATTCGAACTGAAATCATTCTGTCGTTTTTGAGGTTGCACCCCAGTATTGCCTTTCCCACTCTTTTATTGACTATGAGGGCTACTCCATTTCTTCTAAGGGATTCATGCCCACAGTAGTAGATATGATGGTCACCTGACTTAAATTCGCCCATGCCCGTCCATTTTAGTTCGCTGATTCCCAAGATGTCAATGTTCAATCTTATCATCTCATTTTTGACCACATCCAGCTTGCCTTGATTCATAGACCTCACATTCCATGTTCCTAAGCAGTATTGCTCCTTGCAGCATTGGATTTTCCTTTCAACCTCAGACACATCCACAGCTGGACGTCCTATTGGCTTTGGCCCAACCGCTTCATCCTTTCTGGGTCTACTTGGAATAGTCCTCCGCTCTTCCTCAGTAGCATATTGGACACCTTCCGACCTGAGGGTCTCATCTTCCGGCGTCATATCTTTTAGCCTTTTGGTACTGTTCATGGGATTTTCTTGGCAAGGTTACTGGAGTGGGTTGCCATTTCCTTCTCCAGTGGATCAGTTTTAGTCAGAACTCTCTGCTACGACCTGTCCGTCTTGGGTGTCCCTGCACGGCATAGCTCATGGCTTCATTGAGTTACGCAAGCCCCTTCGCCACGACAAGGCAATGATCCATGAAGGAGACTACTATACATGCAGCTCCATAAATTAGCGGGTAGAGCCTCTAAATGATAATAACCAAAAAGTGCCAACATGGTGTAGTGGTTAGACACTCTATTACTAGTGTGTTGGATGTGTCCTGGGAGATATCAGTTGAAATCCCTGCTTGGCCATGAAGCTCACGGGGTGATTTTGGGCCAGTCCCCTATTCTCAGCCCAACCCATCTCATGAGGATAAAGTGAGAAGTCGGAAAGCTCGTAGGCCACCCTGAGCTCCTTGGCAGAAGGGCAGGGTATACATATGAGAAATAAAAATACAACCAATAATGATGCTATGCCAGTGTTTAACGCAGTCCAACCAGTGTGAGAACTTTCATGGGGAACAGTGGTCTCACCATTACAAAATACAGAGGCCACCAAATATGAACTCCTTGTTCAATTCAATTTCATTCCATTTTCAGAAATGTCCCATAGTCAATTCCACAATACAGGTTGAGTATCCCTTATCCGAAACGCTTGGGACCAGAACTGTTTCAGATTTTGGACTTTTTTGGACTTTGGAATATTGGCATATACGTGATGTCTGCTTGGCTTCGCTTCCCCCTCCTCGTCGCAGCCAGCCAGCCTGGCAGCTCGCTCATGAAACATGGCTGCGGCACAGTGGCGCCGTCTGTCACTCAATCTCCTGTTCCTTGCCCTGTTCCTCTGTGCCCAACCGCTGCCTTCCTGCCAGGCTAGCTGGGCGCTGAACCACCGTTTGGGAGAATACAAGCGCTGCGCCGACCCCGAGTGCCACAGTAAGTGGCAGGGGGAAGGAGGGAGGGAAGCCGCTGGGTCCCTGTGACTGTCTTTCCGCAGAACTGAACGAAGACCTGTTGATATTTCCAAAGCCACACAGAGAAGAGGCCAGCTGGGGCGCTTTTGAGCTCATGTCAGCATTCAAAAAAAAAAAAATCGGATTTTGGAGCATTTCAGATTTCCGAATTAGGAATGCTCAGCCTGTATTATTAAGCTTATTCAATTCAAGATGCAACACTTCATGAAAAACACTCATCTGTGACACTTTACATGGAGATAGTCTCCCTGAAGGGGGGAAGGGGAAGGGGAAGCTTGCATATCATCATGTATCAAGTGCAGCACACGAGTTGATTCCACAAGTGCACAGACTGGTCAGCCAATACATTCAGCACCTGCGCCATTTCTGCAGTTACAGCAAATACCAACCACACCACACTGATATACACTGGAGTAGTGCAATCTCTCCCCCCCCCCCCCCACGATATTATCCCCATGGAAGTAATGCTTGAGGATAATAGATGTGTTTAGAATATACACAAGGCCTACCTGATTGCCATCCGCTTGATTTTTACTTTTTTCTGCAGCTTTCAACTTGGCTCACTTGTTTTAGTCATCTGCAGGTTCTTTGCAGCGCATGTGGGTTTTCCCTGAGACACACCATTGTCTGGCTTGCATAGGTTGGATCCAGACTTATGGAAGCAGAACAAAGTTCATGCAAAGGTTCTTTCCCACATTCTCCCCCCCCCTCTGCAGTCCCCCTAAGGTGCCCTCACCTGATCTTCAGGAGTTTCCTTTCTTGCTTCGACACCCACCATCCATCATCATACTCCATGCCATTCTCCTGGCCCGCAGGAACAGCTTTTCTGGAGGCTCAGGAGGTTGCAGTGGGGAAGAAGTGGCACAAAAGAACCCTTCTGTAACCTTCATTCCATTCACACTAATAATGCTCTGCTTCTGCCTTACAAAGCTAAATGGCCTAATTTTCATTCCTCCTCCTCCTCCTCTCTATGATTCCATGAAACTAAGTAAAGCACAAACACCCGTGGATTAATGAGTCATGACCTGAAGAAAACAGGGAAAAAGCAAAAAAAAAAAAAAAAAAGACAATCTGCTCCCCAAGAAGGGAAGACTATAGCAACTAAGGGCCCAATCCATTCCCCCACCAGTCCATAGCATGCAGTGCCACTGCCAGAGCACACACTGTGTGGGGGGGGGGCACATGACCAGATGACCCAGGAGAGGTAAGTAAAGGTTTTCCTTACCTCTCCATAGGCTGCCAGGCCTACAATGGCAGCGCAATCCTCACTAACCTTAGAGCGGCAGAACACGCACTCCGCCACTCTAAAGTATCACAAAAGTGCTGTAAGGCACTTTTTCAACTACTCAGGTGTAAGCAGTGCCGGCACGGAGGCCGGCACCTCTCACACCGCCATATAACTTACCCGACTCCGGCAGCCACGGGTAAGTCCTGCGCCAGTCGGTGGGAGGGTGGGAGGGGGCAGTGAGGGAGGGGGGCCATTGGCCGGCCCAGGCTGGGAGGGAGCAGGGATACTGACAGCGATATCCTAGGCCCCTTCCCAGCCTGCGCTGCCCTTACACCGCCTCCCCGAATGTACACCAGGTCTGGACCTGGCATGCATTCGAGGAGGCCCATAGGTAGGCTTACCATCCATCACGGAAAACCCGGGACCGCACTGGTTTCCGGGCTCCAGTCCCAGGTCGGTCCCGGGCTTTCCAGGCCCGGTGGAAGCCTCTGCTGCTGCTGCTTGCATAGTGCCAAAAAGGCACTTTTTTTCCCTGGCGCCGCCATCTTGGATCTCGCAAAATCTCACAAGATCCACGATGGCGGTGCCCAACTCTCATGAGGGCACATGAGGACTCTCAGCAACTGCAACACTACCTCTGAACCTGGAGGGAGCACATAGACACGTTGAGTGTAGTAATCACTGATACGCTGATTCTGTGTAGGATACCATTAAAATAAACAAAATAACAGTTCTTACAGATAATAATTTGCTAAGAACCAAGTTGATTTCTAGTACTAACATGCTGTGAACTTAAATACCATTACGTTTTAAACAGGACAAAAACAGCGACAATATTTCACACTATAGATGTTTGTATTTCCACAGTTAAGCCAACCTTTAACAATATGGAAAACACGTGCTTTTGAAAAGAAAAATGCTATAACTGATCACGAGTAAATACTGTAATAAGAAACATAAATAATATAATATATATTTTTAATACTCTTGCTTGAAAGGAGCAAGCTTGCTAACAAATCATTTATTTCTTGTGCTGCTAAAAACCGTGGAATAGAATAGAAAAACAAATCCATCTTATTTTATGTGAAACGGAACAATATATATATAACACTATCATTTCAGATTTAAATTAATTGCTAGGTATTCCAGATATATGTTTTAATGACTCCAATCAAAAGACACTATTAAATTAAAAGAAAAATTTACTCTCAATCCGATCAAGGCTATCCACTGCACCTATGATTAGCCATTCCAGCGAGCTGGCTGTCTCTTCTAAGAGGCTTCATCTATTCATTATAATGCTTTGCTTATTACTTACTATTCATAACGTTTTAGTTTTGAGCATCTCTCAGGTAATGGTCTTTACTCAATTGATCAAGGCAAATGCAGGAGCTTTTAAATGTGTTCCAATATGCGAAGGAAAATCATCATTCATGACTGAATACACTGTACAATACAATCCTTCACTAGATAAATGATGCAGGATGAAATAGACAATTTAATAGATTTTCTCTCCATAGTTTTAATTTTTTCAAAGTCATCCCTATTTTTCAAATGATAAATAACGTTTTAGGATTAGGAAACATAGTTCATTCAAATGTTTTATACAAATATCATATACAGCATGTACAATGCAAAAAAAAAAATGGAAGGAGGCGGGAGAGAAGAACAAACCACCATCTTACAGCAAGGTATGTTATCTCCAAAAGTTAATAAATGTATTCCAAAGTCATTCTTCCAAGTCTCACAACAAAAGCACTCTTCGCTGAATATTCCAAACACTCCAAGTTTGAATGCTTAAAACTTAAGCAATTTGAATTAATTATGCACAAAAAAATCACATTGGAATAATTATTTGAGAGCAGAACTAATGCATTTATTTCACACTGTCATAACTCAAAACTGGATGAACTGTTTTGTTCAGATTGTTCAAAACATTTGCCTCTGGCTGAATAAGAGTATGAGAAGCTGCAAAGCTGCAGAGTAAAGCAAAAGTTGTTGAGAAAGTTATATATGCACTGCCTGAAAACAGAGCAGTAGAATTAGGCCTGACCTACAAAACCTTTTGCCCCTCTTCATGTTGCTGGATTTGGGGATCTCTAGATGCTGTTCATCATGGGCTGAAATCCATGGCCTTTAAACCAAGGAGGTATTCTGCCACTGATTTTAATGTGATGACTGTAAACTGATACAATCCCACAAAATTGTTACATTTATTTCCATCTCTCTCCCAACTGCCTATGCTTCATGTAAAGAGAACCCATATGTCAGGGATGTGGATCAAGTCTCTGACTCCAAGTCTCAAGTCAAGTCCCAAGTCTCTGGGTCTAAGACTCAAGTCAAGTCCCAAGTCTTTGCCCCCAAGTCCCGAGTCTTTGGTTGCGAGTTGCAAGTCCCTATCTATTTAATGGGGGAAATGGGTTTAAACCTGAATAAAATTGGACTTGTCGTAAAAGGCTCCAAATCTCGAGTCGAGTCTTTTACAATCGCTGAGTCAAGTCCGAGTCAAGTCATTGACGCGACTTGAGTCCGACTTGAGCCCGAGTCAATACTCAAGTCTACATCACTGCCATATGTATCACCAAACATGGTCATGGTACAGTCCTGTTAAAAGGTAAGGAGGACTCTACTACACAAAAGGCAAAACAAGTGTGGTAGAATTTGTGGTAACTTTTTTTTTAATTTACTATTACATTTATACGCCACCTTTCTGCAGCATTGACCTTCAAGACTGTTCACAGTTTGAGAATATGAATTAGCAACAAACATTACAAAACAAATCAAACAGAGTCAGACCAGCGCTGGTCTCTCTAGGAGCTGATGGCTGAGTTCCCCTGGCCTGGGCTCTCCTGCGAAATTAACGTTTGTACTCAGACAAGAGTCACAACAGAATGAGCTTTGCAACTATTTCTTGCAGCATGTATTTCTCACTGCTGTCATACAACCATGTATACAGGAGGTTCCTTCGTCGGAACACACTGTTGAGCTGGGCCCACAAGGCAGAAGGGAAAAAAAATCACATACAAATTGGAACTGGCAGCAATTTAGGACTGGAAAACAGAGAGTTCAGTCAAACTGCGTTTTTGAGAGATTTTTAAGGCTAGAATAATGTTATTAATTGGTGCTCAGGCTGGATGCTACACTTCAGCTGTTTGCACAGAGTGCCTGGGGATCTTCTAATGACCATGAATATTGTCAGGGTCTCCCCTCAGGACAGAGCCACAAGGGGACTCGCTGAGCTGGTCTCTTGTCAAATCAGAGCTTTAAGTGAAATTGCTTCAAAGGAAAGGAAAGAGGCTCCAGAGTTGTGCACAGAACCATGGCAACCCAGCTGTTTCTATTTTTATAACTTGAAATATAGTAAGAATGTGTGGGGGGGGGAAGGAATGTCAACTAAGAACATGGAAAACAGGCAAGCATGTTCTTTCATTAATTTAATTCCTTTACAGGACTTTGACATGGTAAACGTATCAGCAGTCAGTTACTTGGAGACGCTCATCATTTTCACTTTATTATTCTGCTATTGTGGCCAATTGTTCATTATCTTATACCAGCAAATGGTTTAAAGCTGGATTCCAGAAGTATTTTGCCTACCAAAGAGGAGGAGGTTGTTACACTGCAACTGTATGCACCCCTCCTGCTTTGGCCGGTTCTTCAATGGTGTCTTCAGAGGAGATATTTGATTCATTTCTCCAGGGGGAGAGAGAGAGAGAGAGAGAGAGAGAGGTGGACTGACAGCCGTACTACAAAATGTACTGTACATTAACAACTGAAAAGAATATGCCACAATAACAAAAGTGCAATGACCTGGCATAGGAACATTAGACGATTTCAAATTAGATAGGCAAATATTCTGATCTACTTTCTGGTGTTAGAAAAATGTAATTTTTCTTAGGCTGTGACGAACATTTCAGCCCTGAATTTATTTTCAAGGGAATACATTGTGTATTCTGTATTTGGTTAGGTCATCCTCTTTCACATGCTTCTGCGTGTTCTCTTGAATTCAGTGGTGACACTTAGCCCCTTAGTTACGACCTTGGCTTCCATGAGAAGACTTGGCCAGGAATCATTCAACCGTTCGATTTCTTTCAGGAGGCTCTTAAAAGTTGCACACCTTCTTCTTTCATGGAGAGTTGAATTGAATATAGATGGACTGAAGTTCTGTCTTCTCATAATATTAATCTTTCCTTCCGTTTTAATTCCGCTTCGTTCTTAAAGAGAGGGGTGAACCATGAGCTGTTGATCGAAAGGTCGGCAGTTCGAATCTGCGACGGGGTGAGCTCTCGTTGCTTGGCCAGCTCCTGCCAACCTAGCAGTTCCAAAGCATGTTAATGTGAGTAGATAAATAGGTACCACTTGCGGGAAGGTAAACAGCGCTCCGTGTTCCAGCTGCATGCTACACGCTGCAGCAACGAGAGTCATGCCGGCCACATGACCACGGAGGTGTCTTCGGACAACGCTGGCTCTTCGGCTTTGAAATGGGGATGAGCACCACACCCTAGAGTCGGACACGACTGGACTTAATTCTCAGGGGTCACCTTTACCTTTTTATGCCCAGGGAGCCGCTCTATTAATTTTAAAACCCTGGGCTGGTGGTAACGGGGTGTACCAACTTCTTTTACATTTCGCCATGACAGTCTTGTGCCACACTGTAATCAGAAGCATGAACTCAAAGGATTGCATCCACTCAGTAAGAAACATCATCAGCCTAGTTCTCTGCTGTCATGTCAATTCTTCAATTTTGAAAGGAGAATTTAGCACCCCTTTCTGATGTTTCACAAGGGGCCGAACGGCATTGATTCTCGAGCTCCGTCTAATTGTTGACCCAGAATGAAGAGTGTCCTGCAGTTTCCTCGATAATTTTCCATCTACCGGCTGCATGAAAGTACAGCGTACAGCTTCTGCACATTTCCAAAATATACCATCACTTCAGGGCTTCACGGCCTGGGTGCCACATGTGTTCACCCTGCAGTGCACACTCTCAGAACATCATGCCGGAAGATATTCATTCTAGTTTTTCACGCCTTGGTATTTCCCAGACTTATTGGAAGCATTGCCATATCCTTGGCCTCTACAGCTTTATAACTCTACTCCTTACAGTCTGTCAGTACTTTATCTGCTTCGTGATGTCTACTCCTTTCTGTGAATCGCATTCCACCATTTCCAAAAATAATTCCTGCACGTCCCATTTTCCATCTTTTTCCATGTACGTATCTTATTATACCAGCTGCTCAGCATGCAAGGCATCAATCGTGTCCCGTCCATGAAGATTCCATAGTAGCAAGTATTCCTCACCTCCTCAACAACTGTATGTAGTACTTTCTCAGCACACACCTTCCAAGACTCATTCTGACTATGCCAAGACAGGAAGTGTACTCAGGTCTGGGAGCCCTTTTTGTGACAATAACAGCGCAATCCTAACGAACTTTCCAGCGCCGGTGTAGCCATGCCAACAGGGCACATACTGCATTTTACAGTGCAGGGGCAGTCATGGAGGCCTCTTCAAGATGAGGGAACATTTGTTCCCTTATCTCGGGGCTGCATTGTGGCTGCACCAGCGCTAGAACGTTTGTTAGGATTGCGCTGTCAGTCAGATGCTTTGCCACAGATTCCCTCTTGAAAGCGTTTCCTGTTCCTTCTCCCCTTACAACAAACTCTGTAACCAATGCTGTGTGGCCTGGGCCAATCATCATAAGCCTGCATGACCAATTTTATCTCTACTGCTGCCCAGACATAAAGAAAGATTTTACCTTACTTTGACTGGTTACAGTTAGAGTGAGTCCTAGTTAATATGTGGCACGCGCGCCCCACCAGCCCCCCATGGATAAATTTTATAGCCAGCTTAAGTTTGAGTAAAGGAGCAAAAATATTTCATTTAACCTGTCTTGCTCATCAGTAATTTAAACAATCATTTTAGCCACAAATTAGCATCTATTCTGTTTCACTCACAACTACAGTATGTATAATGTTTACTTCATCATGGTTGCGGATGAGCCCCATTACGTTACAATTACATGCTGAGAATCTGCATCATCTTACTTTCTAATGCACCCTCTCAAGCACTGCAGTGCATATCTCCCTTTATCCCTAATAAATGCCAACCACTTACCTTCTACAGGAAGGCTATTCATCTCTGCAGCAAGGCTTCTTCCCCATCCATTAGATGAAGATGGGATATCACCCTGGCTATGGATTGGAACTAGCACATATGTAGCGCTAAAGATAAAATCCAGAGCTTGAGATGACCTTAGAAAGTGACTGTCAGCGCAATCCTATCTAGCTCCCCCACCAGTGCAGCCAGTGAGGGAGGGCAGAACAGGAGGCCCCAGAATGGAATGGGGATTCAAATCCCCTCCAAAGGGGGATTCAAAGGGGGTTTAAATCTCCCCTCCCAAGTCTCCCGCCCTGCCCTGCCCTGCTGGTTACACCGGTGGTGTAAGTTGGATAGGATTGAGGGTCCTGTCCCAGATCTAGCTGTGGTTGCACACAAGAAGGGCACAACAGCTGGTCACTCCAGATGGGGACTCCATCCACTTCAAAAGATATATCCAGCCATTTTTGTGGGGCATGGCTGAACAGACCAGGAAGAAAAGAAGAGAGAACATGCATTTTAGTTGGTATGAAACAGGATTAACTTTATTATTATCATGATTATCAGTGTCATTTATTGTTCATATTCATGTAGCACAATTACTGTACCTGGTGCCTGATAGAGAAGCGCTAAGGAGGTTCCCACCGAGCAATAGCTTAGCTTTTACCTTTCCAAAGCTTCCATTGAAAAAAGGACCAAGAAAGGGACTATTGTCCCAACACTTTCTTTGAAACAAAGCATCAAATATTTAAGGGCAGCAAAGGGAACATCCTCTGCCTACCTATTACACACCTTTGCAAAGACTTTAATTCCATAGTTGTGCTTCATCCAATGCTTCAATGAGTTTTCTGAAATGAAAACTCATATGTGTGCCTCCTAAGGCGAAATGAAAGATTATTAAAACCAATCAGTGTAGAACTCATTAGTAACCTTCAAAACAAAAACACAATGGCTATAGCCCTGAATTCAGAAGCAACTTTAAATGCAAACAACTCACAAGAGCAGCCTGGGGCTTGTGAGCTACAATGGGACAAGAACACAGCCTTCTACAATTTGTGAATAGCCCATAGAAAATTCTAACATGAGATGTTGTTCCAGAAATGGTATCTCTGTTCAGTTCATCATTTCTTACTGAGAGAGCCACCAGGCTAAGTTCCATGTCCCCCACTGACAGCTGCCCCACTTCTTCTCCCTCAGCTCAGGGGAGTTTGGTAATATGACATGGAGGCTTCTGTTCATAACAAAACATTCCTGCTGGGCATCTCCAAACCTTTGGACATGTCTGAAGTTTCTCTCTGGAGTTTGACCTTTTGCTGTTTCTCTCTTGACATTTCCTAAACGCAACTATAGGGCTCCCATTCTGTGCAGCAGACATTTCGTTTGTGGGATATAATCACACAATGACAGCCCCTAAATACAGCCCTCTTTTCTGTTCCCCCCCCCCCCTAAGATGACAAGTTTGGTACCATGCCTTCAATATTAATGAAACAGGGCAGGAGAAAGAACTTACAAGATCAAGGCCCCCTTACAGCGATATCTTGCCAGTCACTCTTTCATTTATAAATGCAAGAACTCCTGCTTCTGTGCTTTGTTCTTGGCTGTGATAACTTATCTGCAGAGGAGACACAGGCCCCAATCCTATCTCCCTCCACCAGCGCCAATGCAGCCATGCCAAACAGACTCACGCTGCATCTGGGGGGAGGGGGCACTCAAAGACAAATGGGAGGTAAGTTACCGCCTATGGATCTTCTCAGACATACACCACCTCTTTTGGTGGCATACAGGAGGGAAAGGATATGGGGAGGTTTAAAGAAGAGGGGATGAGATCTGGCGTGTGCCATTGCCACCGGATCCACCCCCTCACCTCCTCCCCACCCACCGGTTCCTCCCATGGAACGCCCCGATCCTCCCACTCCCTGTCCATGACCCGCCCCCACCACTGACTTACTGCCAGAGGTTCCAGGAAGGCCACTGTTGCACAACCTGCACCATTTCTGGCAATGATCCAGCAGCACACTATAGAGCATTGCATTTTGCGACACTGTTAAGTCAGGCTGCGCTGCCAGGATGCAAGTTCCCGCAGCGCAGCCTGACCATAGGATTGGGCTGACAATCTCACACATAACTACATTCACTTAAGGGTTGATATTGTTGACTATAAGCTATTTGCATTGGCAGTTCTGAATCACCCTTAGACCAATCGAGATATTATGGCACGTATGCAGCTGAATCCAAACACAGCAGTTCCACCCCAATTCCTTCTACTTTCTCTCCCCTAATCTCTGCTAGTCCAAAACGCACCATGTGAGATCATATACTGTATTTCTTCAATTCTAAGACGCATGTTTTTCCCAATTAAGCATTTCAAAAAATGGGGTACGTCTTAGAATCGAAGGTCTCCAAAAATCACCCCAAAATGCTATCTTCTTACTTACTGGGGCTTGCGGGAGCTTCAGGGAGACCTGCACGACCCTTTGCAGGCCTCCCTGATCTTCAGTTCGGCAAAAAACGGTGATTTTCAGCCATTTCCGGTTTTCGCGAGAACCAGAAATGGCCAAAAAACGCTGTTTTTCACCGAACTGAAGATCAGGGAGGCCTGCAGAGGGTTGCGCAGGCCTCCCTGAAGCTCCCCCAAGCCCAGGTAACGAAGGAAATGGCACTTTCTGGCAGGGCCAGAAATGCTATGCAAAGGCAGTGCACTCAGACATCCTCAGCTGCAGGAGACATGCTGGGGAGAGTTGGTGCTGAGCGGGTAGATTCAATGAAGGGAGGTGAGTCTTACAATCGATGGATTTTTTTTTTCCCCTGCTGGTGGTACTGAAAGTAAAGGTGCGCCTTAGAATCGATGGCGCCTTAGACTCGAAGAAATACGGTATCATGAGTTTCCCTGCCCCACTCCTCTTCGTTGTCTACTGCTTGTGGGAATAGGGAAACTAAAAGCACAATGAATGATATCACATCATGCATTTGATTTACTGGATTGCGGAAGAGAAAATGAGATGTTGGGCCATAGCTTTGAGTGACAGTCACATATGTTAGAACAGTGATGAACCTTTTGGGCTCGGCATGTCAACAATTCAGAAAATGCCTAACTTGACTCTGCTGGTGTGTGTCTCTTACTCACTCTCCGGGTCATGCAACAGCCTCCCTTTACCCTGGCTTGCTCAGTGCAATCCATTCTGGGGCAAGCCAGGGTGACGGGATAGGGATCGCGCAACCTGGAAGTGGCTTCTGGAAGCGCAGAAGATTGCCCTGCAGGCCTGCAGACAGTGCGATTTTGCCGTTTGACTTTGGGGAAGACTTTTTCTGACTTATTTTTACTTTTTAAAATGGTTTTTAAAGGGTCCCCCGTATCCGCGGCCTCCGTGGAACCTGGGATCCTGTAGTTGTCAGGTGTTGGTGAACGCTGGCGTGTAACCCAAAATGTCGTGGCATGTCACCTTTGACATGCGTGTCATAGGTTTGCCATCACTGAGTTAGACAAACCCAATTCTATGCAGGCATGGCAATTCCAATACTCCAAAAACATTTCGCTTCTAAAATTCCAACTGGAAAACTGTGACCATAATTCAGCAATTCCAACATAAATACAGAGCCAATTCCATAATAAGGATCTTCTCATGATTTTCTATGAGAGATAAATGCATGCATAGTAGAAAATGAGTTTGTGCACAAGGATCAATAACCTCGCATAGAACACGAAGTGCCTGCACATAAAGGGACCGTTACCAATAAGTACACATGCATTAGAGGTTGCCATATAACAAGAATTTCATGTGGAAAAAAACTAAACTGCTCACTTTCCTAATACACAACAATACAAATAATATGATTCACTGAGAAAAATCCAGTTCACTAGCAAGAAATCCAAATACCACCATACAGAATGTTCCCTCTAATTCCACCACCACCACCCCGGTGTGGAACAGTTAATGACCCTAGCAGTCTGACCACTAGGCAGTAAGTAAGTAAGTAAGGCAGTAATCACAACTAAGTTGAGCAGATGGCATATTTACATGTTGAACAGGCATGATAAAGAACTACAGCAAGTCCTCACTTAAAGTTGTCGATAGGTTCTTGGAAACTGCAACTTTATAACAAAACCAATTTTGCCATAGGCTAAGTGATATACAAAAACAAGAGTTTACAGCATACTTTTGGTCACAAAAACATCACCAAACTTCTAAATAAAGACCCAAAACACTTCTAATATTAAACATTGAAATAAATGTGAGCTTTCCGGGCCAGAGAAAACCCACACAGTCATGGGGAGAACGTTCAAACAGACAGTGGCCCCAGGAGGGGAATCATTTTTTTTCTCAACACCTTTAAAATGAAACGACTTATAATGAAACGACTTTAAGTGAGGACTTGCTGTATGTAATCAGTATGCACTTAGATCTTTTTAATGAAACATTAACAGAACTCCATGAATAGTCCCTACTCCCACTACATTACAATATAAACCATGTTCAGTCACATATGAAGAATGTGTGCACTGGAAACAATTATTTCTAGTAATGCCTGCAAAGTGCAGGTGCTTATTAAACATAGGAGAGTAGTACAGCCCATACCCTGATGAACTCATGTTTGGAGGAATTCAGATAGAAACCTGGTACTATTGCTAGATTTTTACAAGGAAATCCTTTTCGTGTCCTACCCCTAACCCTGTCATGTTACAGGGTTAATAAAATTTAGCAACTCTAGAAGGATTTTGTTACCAGAAATTATTGCTGTTGTGACTTGTCACTGTGCTTATCATATATACATTTAATCTTTACATTGTTTTGTCATACACGACATACTCTATTTCATGACCATTTGGCTTACATTTTTTAATCTACACTTGTGTGACTGACAGCACAATCCTGTGCAGAGGAACACTGATGGAACGAGCATTCCATTGCCGTAAGCCGTCGCAAACTTGCCTTACGGCATGTTTGCGATGAATCGGGAGTAAGGGAGGCCAGCGCAAGGCCGACCACCCTCACTCCGTCGCCAGGACATCCATGCAGCCACCAGAGGAACGTAAGGCTCCCACTGGCGGCCGCATGGACGGTCCGGGCGGCGAGGAAGGTGGGCCATTGGCCGAGCTGGCACGGGAGGGGGCGGGGATGGTTTCTGCCATATCCCCGGCCCCTACCGGGCTGGCTTGGCCGTTACACAGCCTCCTCTTACTTCCGCCAGCTATTTAGCTGGCGAAAATCCGGTTTACACCCAGGGAAGGGGACAAACGCCAGCTGGATCCTTATGCTGGGTTGCGCTGTGAGGGAGTGAGTGATACAAACTGATTTTAAAAAAAATCATCCATTTAGTGAATGCTAGGCATTTGCTAAAATGGTAACAGACCCTCTGAAAACAGAGGGTTTCACAGCACCATCCTAAGCATTTCTACTCTGAAATAAGTCCCATTGTGTTCAATGCGATTTACTCCCAGGAAAGTGTATATAGGATTGCAGACTAATGGCCCAGTCCTATTGGCCATTTACACCAGCAGAACACGTGTTCTGCTGGCATAAACAGCTTTACGGCTGTTGCAAACGTGACAGCACCAGTGGCCTGGCCGCCGTCACAAGTGGTGAGTGGCTGGGTCTATGAGAAGATGGACACCGAACACCCGCCGGAGCAGGTAAGGCAGCGTAGGGGTTGGGAGGGAGGCAGGGAGTGGTGAAACAGGGTGGGGGTGGGCTGAATGGGGAGAAGGGCGGATCAGGCCCGGGATGGGGGCAGGTTCAGTGGCAGCGGCGCCCGCCAAATCTTCATCCCCTTCCCAGGTCTGATCCACCTTCACAGGTCAATGCAGACCTGCACCAGCTACAGAACCTATAGTGGCTGCTGGGGCTTACCCCAGGGCAAGGGAACAAATGTTCCCTTACCCCAAGGAGGCCTCAACATGCCAAAACTCCCCCACAAGATACAGCAGAAGCCGCATTGGTGCTGCTGCATCGCTGCGTGGGGAGTGAGTTAGGATTGGGCTGCCCGACTCTATATCAAGGTCTGTTACCAGAAATTCCAGCCCTATCTGGGCATGCCAAGGATTGAAGCTGGGAGTAAGACTTTATCCTTATTAAACTTCCTTAAGATGATGTGCCTTTTGGGGTGATACTACAAAGGAATTACTATAGTGTGGTTTTTTTTAATGTTCTTTTCTTTCTGCTTCCCAGTCCAAACCATGTGTAATTTCATAACTCATCCTTAGTTCTCCATCCCACCCTCCTCACCATATTTTTTTCCCAAACTAAAAAGCCCCTGATCATTTTGGTAGCCCTTCTTTGCACCTTTGTTCTCTGTACAAGATACATGGTTCTTTGTACCTTTTCCCACAATATCCTTTTGGAGATCACAGAATCATCACTCCTATCAGTGATCTTCACTCATGTCTGGCTTCCAGGTTCCAAGCATCATTTCTATCAGCCATCTGTGACACATGCCTGGTTTTCCTTCAGCAGGCAACACAGAGGGAGAGAGATAAGAGAACAAAAGGAAGAAATAGGTGCGCACAACTTCTTTCAGCTGCATGAGCCTTCTCTTCTATTACAGCTGTTTATGAGGAACACAGTTTATGAGGAACAGTGACCATAGGTAGCTTGACAGACGCATTCCTCTCTGAACCTTTTACAATCATGTTTCTAGACACATTACATGGGAGCGAGTACGTTTCACTAAAATCATGGACTTCGGTACACTGTAGATATTAAAATACTGCCATGCAAGTCACTGGGGCTTCATTCCACAGCCACTATAGCATGTTAAGGCCCAGAATCATATGGGTGGGGCCACATTGCACAAGTCCTTCCTTAAAACAAAATCATTGTCACTGATCCTAGGCTAGCAAAACAACTAACTAAGCTGCTTCCTAGAGGTCATCCCCACTAGCGGTGGTCCATAGCAAAGTAGTTTACACTCCAATCTGCTCCTGCATGACCTGACCCAGGCTGACTAGACAAGGCACAGGGTAGCCCCGAAAGTGATACAGCCAATAGCTGAACCCATATTGCAGGCAGCAGGCAGCTGTACCATTCCTTCCCTAGGCTCCCATCCTTCTCCCCTCAAGCCATGGTAGGAACAAATCTCTCATCCACCCAAGCGTGGAAATTTTTGCTTGCTACTTCAGGGTCCAAAAGGATCCCAGTGATGGCGTTTATAGGGTTGTTCCATGTGCCTTGTTCCATGTGCCAAACCTGAAAATGCCCTTGACATTTTCTACTGGCCACGGCTGTACAAAATATTTTCCTTCCAGCTTCCCCCTACTCCAATCTAGCCAAAAAACCGACTGCTCCTATAAGCATGGTATTTATGGCATTGACTGTTAAAAACCCATCTCTCTTGATAAAATACCCACAATTTTCTTGTTGCTAAATCTTACCACTTTGCAGTTCCGAGACCAGCTCATTTACAGAAAGCCCTGACAATAGCACATAAATACAAAGTAGCATTCTGTCTCAGAAATGTGTACAGCCCCCCTTAATATAATGCTGTTACTTTACTCCTGTTTCCTTTTTCCATATACCATTCCTTTTTCCATGCTGTTACTTTACTCCTGTTTCCTGTTGGCTTCCATACCAAGTCATTGATATTCACTCCTTGTTCCCATTCTGACTTGATTACCAAACGACTGGTGTGCTGGGGTACACCTGAAATGCATGCAAGAGACAAACAGCTGACCATGACAGATTCCTCATTTACCCAACAAATCAGATCCAACTGGAAGTCTGTCTTCTTCCTAATGCCTTCTTCATGACATGTACTCACGTTGTGGTTGATGATTAGAACGTATCGATAAATCACTGCCTTGTCCATGCTATGCTTATTTTCCTTACCTATTCAACATGTTAGATTGGTAGATCCTCTTGTCCTGTGTGTTATAGCAGCTGCTTTTGGGCTCAGGGATGAAGCTGTGCTCAGACAACATATCAGAAGCAGCCGTGGTTATTATGGCTATTCCGTCTTTCACCCTGTCACGAAGGCCATAGTCCCATTCATCGTATGACACAGAGATAAGTCCAGTGGGGAATTCGGAGGGCACTGTGTCAGTATCTCCAGCCACCAAGCTGGGCACAATCCATGTGTAATCATAGCCAGTCAGACCCACAGAGTTGGCCACCTCAAAGATATAGGTGGCCTCTTCCTTAGTACAGTAAAGGAGGATGACAGGACTCTGGAGTTTCTTGAGCTGATTCTGGATCTTTGAGTCTCCATCATCCAGAGACATATCCAGCAAGAGTACCTCTTCGAGCTCCCAGCCTACAAAGCTATTCTCAATAGTGCTGCGGACCTTGTTGACAAAGTCCTGATAGCCAGGAAAGTACGTAGTGACAATGGAGAAGATGTACCAGTCATATTCTTCCATGATGTTGAGCATGACAGAAGCTTGTTGTTCTATTGATGGGCCAAACTGGAAGAACATGGATGACTCGTCCTACAGGAAAAAAAAGAAAAGGAGCAGAGATCAATGGAAGGAGACAGTAAGTCCTTTGGACAGCTCTAGTGAGATTGGGAGGAAAAAGAACTACGTGACACTAGTTTGCTTTACATTTAGGATAAAGGCTATATGATTACAAACAGCTATACATGTAGCAAAATATGCAATGAGAGTGTGGCATTAGATGTCTACAGCTTGTTTCTTGGTTGTCTTAAAATCCTATGAACAGAGTTGGAAGGATAAAAACAGCCTGCCCAAAAGGAGACCATCATCAGCCACCAGCTTCCCCCCCCTCCACACAATCTAGACCTGTGACATAAACTGTAAATAGGTGCACTGAAACAAGATACAGATGATAAAATATCACCAGCTGCAACAAAGACAAATCACATGTTCCAACCACCAGCCAGTTTCCCCTTAACCAATTTGATGTAGGGAGAGTTTCCTTCCTTCCCTGGAGTTATGGTACAGTCTGAAAGATGGGAATAATCAATTAATTATAAAGAAATTGATAAAATATGGTGAGCCGTGTGATCTTGAGCAAGAATAAGACCTTTTCATTGAGCCACCTCTAAAGAGAAAGCTTAATGTGTGCAATTCTGAATCACCTAACGCCCTATCTAGTGATCCCTGATACCGAGAAGGAAGAGAACCAAGCTACAAAATCCAAAATCATAGGTGGAGAAAATACCCCCTGCCAAACCAGCAACATCTGAAGCATTAAGGCCAATACTAAGGGTGCAGTTCCATACACATTTACCTGAGAGTAAGTCTCCTTGAATTCTGAATAGACTTACTTCTGAGCAATGTGCTCAGAAGACTTAGTTCTGAGTATGCATGCAGAGCATTGTGCTGTAAGACTGTTTACAATATCCTGAACACACATTTGTAACATTTGTTTGTTACAAAATATTCTGGCTTTAGGAAAGAGATGGGTAACATGTGTGAATGGGGTGAAGATACCAGAATGTTTTCAATCATTCCATAATTCCAGAAGATGGAAAAATTTGATAGCTTATCTGTAGCATAAATAGAGGTTTACAGTATAATGATGTGCAGTGTAAAGACTTGTGAAGCCAAATAATCAATTATGCTACTCTGGAGTCAATGAAATCATCAAAGATGATTACCCATGACAGTTAAACATACATTTTCTGCCAATCCTACATAATTAATGCCATGAATTTGCCATATACTGAGTCAGCCTATTGGGCCATCTAGGTCAGGGGTGGCCAACCTTTCAACATGAATGCTCTTGGCCCTTTAATGGCTGTATAGGTGAGGGCATTTCAGCAGGTACAGCTGCTTTAGCAGCACCATCAGCAATTGCAGCTGCCAAGATTCTGTCTTCTGCACAACTCTTAAGAACACAGAGGCCCTCATGGTGGAAGGTTGGCCACCCCTGGTCTAGGTCAATATTGTTGACAGCGACTGCTGGCATCTCTCCTGGGTTTCAGGAGGGGGTCTTTCCACAGCCTACCTGGAGATGCCTCCTGTCCTGTCCTGGAGGCCTCCTGTCCTGCATGCATAGCAGGTGTTTGTAGTGGAAATCGCGGAAGATTGGCGAGGAGTTAGTGGTGTTAGCAGTGGTCCCCTGTTTTGACAGGTCCGGGAAGGAAGGGGTTAAAGGATTGCCTGTTTGACAGGACTGGGACACAAAGGGTTACCACCCAGGACTGCGTGGGTGGAAGCACACCTGCATGTAATTGGGCGTGGCCCACAGGTGTTGCTGTTAATTGGGATAAAGCTGGGACTTTGAATGCAGTGGGTGTGGCTCGCAGCTGCACTCAATTAGCATTGATTGGAACTCTCACAGCTGTGGGCAATAATGAGGGCAGTGATTGGAAGCCCACAGCTGTAGCCAGTAAAGAGTTGATAGGGACTAACAGTATAAAAGCAGCAGCAGTTGGAGCAGGAAAGAGCCTCGCCAGCTCGCCACGGGGACATGCTGCCAGACTGCCGAGTGACGACGACGACGACGACGACGACTCTGCTCCAGACGGGGATACTCTGCCGGACTGACTACCCACCTGGATTGACTGGTATTGGGAGTCACTCTGCCTGACTGGAAAGTGGGAGAGACCAGGATTGATTGGACTTTGTGCTACAAGACTCTTTGCTGGATGGGATAAAGGCAACAAGGAGATTCTACTGCCGTGAAGCAACGAGCTGGACTTCTCTATGGAAACGGACCCTCGTTAGATAAGTAGAATCTTATCTGCCCGGGAAGGGCTAATGGACATTTATTGCTGGAAAAGTAATAAATCTTGTAAATAGTTGCCTTGGAGTTCAGTGTTTTCTTTGACACACAATTGCAATTAGGGAAAAGGAGCTAACTTTGCCTAAGGTGGACATGGGAGTTAATTAAAGGGAATAGTAGTTTGCTCCCCCAGGAGTAAAGTTTGGGGTGCAACATACGGGGTACCCGCACAAATTGGTACCAGGAGTGGGGTTACGAAACCCAAGGCAGTTAGCAAACAATAAGCAATTGTGTGCAAAAGAAAATGGACTTCTGGATTTTTGGCATGATGGACCTTGTAGCAAGGGAGGCAGATTTTCCCGCTGTATTATGGGGAGTCTGGAGTGCCCTAGGCATGTGCTGGAGTCTGTGTATGTTGATTTTGTACATGTGGCGGTTCAGCAATCGTGTTGTCCTCTGTCTGAGGAGGCTTAGGGTATCGGAAGGGGGAAGTGCGGAGGTGAAATCTCTAAAAGAGGAAATTACTAAGTTGTACAAGGTGGTTTCCCTTTTAAGAGAGAAAAATGCTGCGCTTTCCGAGGCTCTGGGAACCTCCCAAAGGAGAGCCGAGATAATGAGCAGCCTTAATGACGTTTTGGCAGCTCGCTTGGCTGAATTAAAACAGGGAGCCCAGATAAGGAAAGCCAGTAATGAAGGGAAAAAGATACTTACGGACCAAGTGAGCACTTTCCCAGCTGCTGGTAATACCGTCTGCCTAGAATCAGCGGAGGCTTGTGTGCATGCAATGGCGGAAGGCATTGGTGATGGGCTGGTACGGCCGGTGAAACAGGCATGCCCACTCGTCACTAATAAGGCGAAAGGGCCACTAGGGGCACCTGCACAAACAATTAGGACAGTGCGGGACTATACAGGGCAGGAACTAGCAGAGATAGCCCGAAATATGAGGCAGAGACCCGCGGAACTATTGAGTGCCTGGCTACTCCGCCTGTATGATCATGGAGCTGACAACATCTTCTTAAGTGTAGAAGAGTTGCAGGCATTGGGGTCTTTGTCGAAGGATGCCATAATTAATGGGTACCTGCGAGGTGCGCAAGGGCAAGCAACCTCATTATCTGCCTGGATTTATATGGCAGTGGGGGCCAAATACCAGTCTCCCATGGACTGGGAGGAACGTTTGCCGGGTTGGCATATGATAACTGAGGCCATGGAGCAGGTCCGTATGATGGCGATGCAAACAGGCATCTATACACCTGGCTTCAAGGACCCCGATGATATGATTTTCACCGGGGGCATGAGGACCAGGCTGGTAAGAGGAGCTCCGCCTCATTTAAAGGGGGCAGTAGTAGCTTTGTTGGGACCTGCCCAGGGAAGTGCGGTAGGGCATGTAGTCATGTTGCTAGGGCAACTAGAGGACATGCCTGGAGAAAGCACCCCAAGGGCCAAAGCTAGGAGAGTGCAGGAAGGGAAGGGACTTCCCAAGCCAGAATGGAAGGTGCCTGCAGGGAAGAGCCTCACGAAAGGGAACGGGAACGGCAAGCAGGAGCCTCCCAAACCTAAGCAGAGGGTGCCCAGGTGGAAGCTGTGGGCAGACCTCTTAGGTAAAGGGGTTCCAAAGGGCGAAATAGATGGCATTCCCACACCAGAGCTTTACAAGCTCTGGGAAAAGCAATGTGCCAAAGGGAAAAATCAGCCCCAGGTGAGGCAGACAATGCCCACCGACCTCCTGACAGAGTCAGATGGAGAGGATGAGATCCTACAAGCCTCTCAGGAGGAAGATCTCATCACGTTGGGGTGGAACCCACCCCAGCCAAGGGAATAGGGGGGAGGGAAGGCTCCAGTGGTGAGGCTAATAAAGACAGCCATCCCTGGAGACCCACGCCCTCATATACCCCTAACAATTTACTGGGCCAAGGACAAATATGGCAAGTAGACTATATAGGTCCACTGCCTCAATCGGGTAGATGGCAGTATCTGCTCACCATGGTGGATACTTACTCGGGATATTTGTTGGTATACCCAGGAAGGAGAGCCAATCAGCAAACTACCATCAAAGGCTTAGAGTTGCTGATAAGGAGGTATGGAGTCCCCGCACAGGTGCAAAGTGACAATGGCAGTCACTTTGCAGGTGCAGCGGTACAAGACTGGGCAAATGAGTGGGGAATTGAGTGGATATTCCACATTCCTCATCATCCCCAGGCTGCAGGGCTGAAAGAGAGGATGAATGGGCTGCTCAAACAGAAGATAAAACAGTTGACGCCTGATCACACCCTAAAGAAATGGAGTGTGGTGTTGGATCAGGCTGAATGGGAGTTGAACAGCAGACCCATTGGAAGGGGACAGACCCCCCTGCAGCGCATGGTGGGGTTGAAGGCTCCCACACCCGTGGTACATCTAAGGGTGTGGAAGACCCATGCATATGGTGCGTTACCCATACGTGCCACCCCGGACAGTGCCGGAGTGGACTTAGTAACGCCCGAGGAGATAAGTCTGCCTGCAGGAGAGCAGGTGACTATCCCCTTAAGGATTGGAGTCACGGTGCCCCCAGGGACTTATGGCAGGATTGCCCCCCGGTCTGGCCTAGCACTGAAAGGGATACAAGTGCTAGGAGGTGTGGTAGACCCAGACTACCAAGGAGAACTAAAGGTGATCCTCTACAATGGGAGTAAGGGCAGCTTCACTTGTCAGGCTGGGCAGCGTATCGCCCAACTGATCTGCGAAAAGTGTAGCATGCCAGCCATCCAAGGGGTGGACGGATGGCCCAGGGAAGCCCACGATGAGAGGAGACAAAGGCTTTGGCTCTACCGATAGTGAGATGTGTAGCGGCCAGAAGGTCTGGGTCATATACCCCCAGCAGCCAACCAGGGCTGGGGAAATTATTAGCAGGGGCCCTGGGGCTACTTACTGGGTGTCGGTGACAGGAACGGATAGTCCTGTTTGCCTAGATGCAGGGAAATTAAGAAGGAGAAATTAAGGGAAGAATTGTAGGGAACCGCGCGGTCTGGGGAGCGGCAGACCGGGGACAAAAATTACACGCCAGCGGGTGGTGGCAACCCGCAGAAGCAAATGTCTGCATGCCAGTTGCCTTGGGTGAACCTTGTCTTGTACCTGCAACAGAGTTGGTGGGCAAGAAAGACGTAGCCCAGGCAACAACGGGAAAATGGAAAAGATCCAGGACCAGAGTAATGGGTCCAGCTCCTAGGGGTGGTCCCCTAGGAGTGGTATGGCCTGGACATGGGAAATATTGAATGTGGATAATAGGGGTAGACTCCCCTAAAGGAAAAAACTGAAAAAAGGGAAATGTGGAAACTAAAAGAATGTTTGATGGAATGTTTGATCATGATGGAAACTAAAGGATTATGATGTGTATATGTATGTATATATCACTTAACAGATTCTTTTCTCCTGACAGTTACAGGAGTAAAGATGGGGATAACAACAAAATGGAGATGACGATGGACCCTGCACCCCGGAAGACGTCAACAAAACAGGGAAAGCCACTGTAACACCAAGGGGTGGAATGTAGTGGAAATCGCGGAAGATTGGCGAGGAGTTAGTGGTGTTAGCAGTGGTCCCCTGTTTTGACAGGTCCGGGAAGGAAGGGGTTAAAGGATTGCCTGTTTGACAGGACTGGGACACAAAGGGTTACCACCCAGGACTGCGTGGGTGGAAGCACACCTGCATGTAATTGGGCGTGGCCCACAGGTGTTGCTGTTAATTGGGATAAAGCTGGGACTTTGAATGCAGTGGGTGTGGCTCGCAGCTGCACTCAATTAGCATTGATTGGAACTCTCACAGCTGTGGGCAATAATGAGGGCAGTGATTGGAAGCCCACCGCTGTAGCCAGTAAAGAGTTGATAGGGACTAACAGTATAAAAGCAGCAGCAGTTGGAGCAGGAAAGAGCCTCGCCAGCTCGCCACGGGGACATGCTGCCAGACTGCCGAGTGACGACGACGACGACGACGACGACTCTGCTCCAGACGGGGATACTCTGCCGGACTGACTACCCACCTGGATTGACTGGTATTGGGAGTCACTCTGCCTGACTGGAAAGTGGGAGAGACCAGGATTGATTGGACTTTGTGCTACAAGACTCTTTGCTGGATGGGATAAAGGCAACAAGGAGATTCTACTGCCGTGAAGCAACGAGCTGGACTTCTCTATGGAAACGGACCCTCGTTAGATAAGTAGAATCTTATCTGCCCGGGAAGGGCTAATGGACATTTATTGCTGGAAAAGTAATAAATCTTGTAAATAGTTGCCTTGGAGTTCAGTGTTTTCTTTGACACACAATTGCAATTAGGGAAAAGGAGCTAACTTTGCCTAAGGTGGACATGGGAGTTAATTAAAGGGAATAGTAGTTTGCTCCCCCAGGAGTAAAGTTTGGGGTGCAACATACGGGGTACCCGCACAAATTGGTACCAGGAGTGGGGTTACGAAACCCAAGGCAGTTAGCAAACAATAAGCAATTGTGTGCAAAAGAAAATGGACTTCTGGATTTTTGGCATGATGGACCTTGTAGCAAGGGAGGCAGATTTTCCCGCTGTATTATGGGGAGTCTGGAGTGCCCTAGGCATGTGCTGGAGTCTGTGTATGTTGATTTTGTACATGTGGCGGTTCAGCAATCGTGTTGTCCTCTGTCTGAGGAGGCTTAGGGTATCGGAAGGGGGAAGTGCGGAGGTGAAATCTCTAAAAGAGGAAATTACTAAGTTGTACAAGGTGGTTTCCCTTTTAAGAGAGAAAAATGCTGCGCTTTCCGAGGCTCTGGGAACCTCCCAAAGGAGAGCCGAGATAATGAGCAGCCTTAATGACGTTTTGGCAGCTCGCTTGGCTGAATTAAAACAGGGAGCCCAGATAAGGAAAGCCAGTAATGAAGGGAAAAAGATACTTACGGACCAAGTGAGCACTTTCCCAGCTGCTGGTAATACCGTCTGCCTAGAATCAGCGGAGGCTTGTGTGCATGCAATGGCGGAAGGCATTGGTGATGGGCTGGTACGGCCGGTGAAACAGGCACGCCCACTCGTCACTAATAAGGCGAAAGGGCCACTAGGGGCACCTGCACAAACAATTAGGACAGTGCGGGACTATACAGGGCAGGAACTAGCAGAGATAGCCCGAAATATGAGGCAGAGACCCGCGGAACTATTGAGTGCCTGGCTACTCCGCCTGTATGATCATGGAGCTGACAACATCTTCTTAAGTGTAGAAGAGTTGCAGGCATTGGGGTCTTTGTCGAAGGATGCCATAATTAATGGGTACCTGCGAGGTGCGCAAGGGCAAGCAACCTCATTATCTGCCTGGATTTATATGGCAGTGGGGGCCAAATACCAGTCTCCCATGGACTGGGAGGAACGTTTGCCGGGTTGGCATATGATAACTGAGGCCATGGAGCAGGTCCGTATGATGGCGATGCAAACAGGCATCTATACACCTGGCTTCAAGGACCCCGATGATATGATTTTCACCGGGGGCATGAGGACCAGGCTGGTAAGAGGAGCTCCGCCTCATTTAAAGGGGGCAGTAGTAGCTTTGTTGGGACCTGCCCAGGGAAGTGCGGTAGGGCATGTAGTCATGTTGCTAGGGCAACTAGAGGACATGCCTGGAGAAAGCACCCCAAGGGCCAAAGCTAGGAGAGTGCAGGAAGGGAAGGGACTTCCCAAGCCAGAATGGAAGGTGCCTGCAGGGAAGAGCCTCACGAAAGGGAACGGGAACGGCAAGCAGGAGCCTCCCAAACCTAAGCAGAGGGTGCCCAGGTGGAAGCTGTGGGCAGACCTCTTAGGTAAAGGGGTTCCAAAGGGCGAAATAGATGGCATTCCCACACCAGAGCTTTACAAGCTCTGGGAAAAGCAATGTGCCAAAGGGAAAAATCAGCCCCAGGTGAGGCAGACAATGCCCACCGACCTCCTGACAGAGTCAGATGGAGAGGATGAGATCCTACAAGCCTCTCAGGAGGAAGATCTCATCACGTTGGGGTGGAACCCACCCCAGCCAAGGGAATAGGGGGGAGGGAAGGCTCCAGTGGTGAGGCTAATAAAGACAGCCATCCCTGGAGACCCACGCCCTCATATACCCCTAACAATTTACTGGGCCAAGGACAAATATGGCAAGTAGACTATATAGGTCCACTGCCTCAATCGGGTAGATGGCAGTATCTGCTCACCATGGTGGATACTTACTCGGGATATTTGTTGGTATACCCAGGAAGGAGAGCCAATCAGCAAACTACCATCAAAGGCTTAGAGTTGCTGATAAGGAGGTATGGAGTCCCCGCACAGGTGCAAAGTGACAATGGCAGTCACTTTGCAGGTGCAGCGGTACAAGACTGGGCAAATGAGTGGGGAATTGAGTGGATATTCCACATTCCTCATCATCCCCAGGCTGCAGGGCTGAAAGAGAGGATGAATGGGCTGCTCAAACAGAAGATAAAACAGTTGACGCCTGATCACACCCTAAAGAAATGGAGTGTGGTGTTGGATCAGGCTGAATGGGAGTTGAACAGCAGACCCATTGGAAGGGGACAGACCCCCCTGCAGCGCATGGTGGGGTTGAAGGCTCCCACACCCGTGGTACATCTAAGGGTGTGGAAGACCCATGCATATGGTGCGTTACCCATACGTGCCACCCCGGACAGTGCCGGAGTGGACTTAGTAACGCCCGAGGAGATAAGTCTGCCTGCAGGAGAGCAGGTGACTATCCCCTTAAGGATTGGAGTCACGGTGCCCCCAGGGACTTATGGCAGGATTGCCCCCCGGTCTGGCCTAGCACTGAAAGGGATACAAGTGCTAGGAGGTGTGGTAGACCCAGACTACCAAGGAGAACTAAAGGTGATCCTCTACAATGGGAGTAAGGGCAGCTTCACTTGTCAGGCTGGGCAGCGTATCGCCCAACTGATCTGCGAAAAGTGTAGCATGCCAGCCATCCAAGGGGTGGACGGATGGCCCAGGGAAGCCCACGATGAGAGGAGACAAAGGCTTTGGCTCTACCGATAGTGAGATGTGTAGCGGCCAGAAGGTCTGGGTCATATACCCCCAGCAGCCAACCAGGGCTGGGGAAATTATTAGCAGGGGCCCTGGGGCTACTTACTGGGTGTCGGTGACAGGAACGGATAGTCCTGTTTGCCTAGATGCAGGGAAATTAAGAAGGAGAAATTAAGGGAAGAATTGTAGGGAACCGCGCGGTCTGGGGAGCGGCAGACCGGGGACAAAAATTACACGCCAGCGGGTGGTGGCAACCCGCAGAAGCAAATGTCTGCATGCCAGTTGCCTTGGGTGAACCTTGTCTTGTACCTGCAACAGAGTTGGTGGGCAAGAAAGACGTAGCCCAGGCAACAACGGGAAAATGGAAAAGATCCAGGACCAGAGTAATGGGTCCAGCTCCTAGGGGTGGTCCCCTAGGAGTGGTATGGCCTGGACATGGGAAATATTGAATGTGGATAATAGGGGTAGACTCCCCTAAAGGAAAAAACTGAAAAAAGGGAAATGTGGAAACTAAAAGAATGTTTGATGGAATGTTTGATCATGATGGAAACTAAAGGATTATGATGTGTATATGTATGTATATATCACTTAACAGATTCTTTTCTCCTGACAGTTACAGGAGTAAAGATGGGGATAACAACAAAATGGAGATGACGATGGACCCTGCACCCCGGAAGACGTCAACAAAACAGGGAAAGCCACTGTAACACCAAGGGGTGGAATGTAGTGGAAATCGCGGAAGATTGGCGAGGAGTTAGTGGTGTTAGCAGTGGTCCCCTGTTTTGACAGGTCCGGGAAGGAAGGGGTTAAAGGATTGCCTGTTTGACAGGACTGGGACACAAAGGGTTACCACCCAGGACTGCGTGGGTGGAAGCACACCTGCATGTAATTGGGCGTGGCCCACAGGTGTTGCTGTTAATTGGGATAAAGCTGGGACTTTGAATGCAGTGGGTGTGGCTCGCAGCTGCACTCAATTAGCATTGATTGGAACTCTCACAGCTGTGGGCAATAATGAGGGCAGTGATTGGAAGCCCACCGCTGTAGCCAGTAAAGAGTTGATAGGGACTAACAGTATAAAAGCAGCAGCAGTTGGAGCAGGAAAGAGCCTCGCCAGCTCGCCACGGGGACATGCTGCCAGACTGCCGAGTGACGACGACGACGACGACGACGACTCTGCTCCAGACGGGGATACTCTGCCGGACTGACTACCCACCTGGATTGACTGGTATTGGGAGTCACTCTGCCTGACTGGAAAGTGGGAGAGACCAGGATTGATTGGACTTTGTGCTACAAGACTCTTTGCTGGATGGGATAAAGGCAACAAGGAGATTCTACTGCCGTGAAGCGACGAGCTGGACTTCTCTATGGAAACGGACCCTCGTTAGATAAGTAGAATCTTATCTGCCCGGGAAGGGCTAATGGACATTTATTGCTGGAAAAGTAATAAATCTTGTAAATAGTTGCCTTGGAGTTCAGTGTTTTCTTTGACACACAATTGCAATTAGGGAAAAGGAGCTAACTTTGCCTAAGGTGGACATGGGAGTTAATTAAAGGGAATAGTAGTTTGCTCCCCCAGGAGTAAAGTTTGGGGTGCAACATTTGGGACACGACAGTGTTATACAACTAAGATATGACCCCTTCCCTTAAAAGGTGCAGGCCCATGAGCTACATCCAACCCAAGGCTTTTCCCCCAGCCTGGAGTGGCTCACATTGCCACAACACAGACACATACCCGTGAGTCAGTCATCCCGAGAGAAAAGAGGGGAGGAGCGTTCCCCTGGGAAAACTTTGGTGGGCTGGACAGAGCCCACAGACTTTATGTGGCCTACCTCTCTGTATTCAGGCATAATTATTTCACAAAATATAAATCATTAGATATAATTGGTCTCCTTTCAGTTTCATTCTGTCACTAAACAGAAGTTGTAAACAAATGAAAGTGGAAAGACGATACGTTTAGTGATAAAATATTCCAGGCCACAGATGGAGACCAGAGTAGATGAAGAAGATTTTCTAAGCTTGCAACAGGCAAGGCAAGACCAAGAGGAGGCAAACTGCAACGCTTCAGGTAACTCGTGGGAAGAATTTAAAGCCTCAGCATACCTCCAACGCTTGTCAGAGCAATCGGATCCCTGGCACTGTGTCCGTGATGCACCTGACTCATCTGTACTGCCCTCCCCCCCCTCCCGCCCCAGTCGGCCTCGGTCTTACCAGTCCCAGTTTCATGGACCCCCACTTGTGGTTCAGACACAACAGATGTTAGGGCTGGGGAGATGCAACATTTTGTCCTATTGATTTCCAGGGGCTTTAGGTGCACATAGCTTTCTCTGGATTGCATCCATATTGCATGTACATCCTAATGACCGTTATTTAGATTCATTCCTACCCAAATCTCCCTGCATTCAAATTTGATATGGTGCTACTTCCACTAGCTCGTTAAAATGCAAAAAACAAGGCTCTTCACACAGGTCATCTTCTTTTGAATGACCAATTCCTTAGTACTTCTAACCCACCCCCATGCAAAATGTCATGGACTAGCCCACTGCGCATGTTGCTACTATTCTAAAGCCACGGAGATGCTGATGGTTTCGTTACATCAGCAAGAGGCAACTTCAGTTCAAGCTGAAGGGTTAGGAGTGTTGAAGCCATTCCATCCTGCCACCTGGCAAAACACTCTCTTGTTGTGCTTAATCATCCTGACACTTCAACTGCCCAAATGAACTTTAGAAAAACCAGCCATCAACAGAGTAGGATAAACTAAGATAAAGGACAGCATCAGATCTTACCACAGTTACATCTCCTCTGGATTCCTGTAATGCGCTCAACGTGAGGCTGCCTTGAAGACCATTCAGAAACTGCTGCATGACTGCTGACCAGCATGAGGCATATAGATCGGATTAAGCCAGTGCTTCCGCCTCTGCACTGGTTGCCAGCCTGCTTCCAAGCAGCGTTCACAGGAAGCTGTGTGGCCATGTCGCTCCGAACGGCGCAGCACGGAGCTCGGCAACCTGGACGTTTGGCCATGACACATGACATCATCGCCGAGAGTCCAGGGATGTCACCATGACTGTGTCACAACGACGCCATGCACAAGAAGAAAGGGGTCATGCACTGGCCCCTGAGAGGGAATACTGAGACTTCTAAAATGATGCATGGGGTGGAGAAAGTGAATAGACCAAAGTTTTTCTCCCTCTCTCATGATACCAGGTGTGACATCCAATGATCTCTCGGAGATTTTGGACAGCAGAAAGAGCTCGGAATTATTCTACAGAATTTGTTTCCACAAGATGTGGCCAGTAGCTTGGATAACTTTAAAAATGGACTGGACAAACTCATTGAGGGCAGACAGGTCTATCAAGGACTGTTCGGATGGCCAGGTTCAGCAGCAGTCTGCCTCTGAATCCCAGTTGCAGGGGAGCAATGATGAGGGAGGGGTCTGCCTTTCTCCCCTGCTCCTGGAATTCTCAGAGGCAGCTGGGGGGGCACTGTGGGAAAGCGATGACGGACTAGATGAGGCCTTGGCCTGATCCAGCAGGGCTTTTCTTATATCATGCCCTTATGTTATTATAAACAAACCATCCCAATTAAAAGGCAGTCTGTGTGGAGAAACATTTAGATTTTGATCATAAAGTTTTTTGCCCTGTGTTTTTATTAATGCATTTTAAGCTATGTCTCCTTGAATTCTATGCATTTTAAGCTATGTCTCCTTGAATTCTATGAGTTACAACATGTCATGAGGCTTGAATATGTGATGCCTGCGTCACCACCATATTTTTGCCTTTGGTACATCTGCTATTTATCATGAGATATAGGTCAGCCAACACGATCTATGGTGGATTCAGATTTAAGGGTACGTTTGCTTTGGAATTTTACCACTGGTTTACTGCTGGAAATAACTGCTGGATGTGCTTCTGCACCTGTATAGTTTGCTTTTGACCAGAAGTTGTTAGTGCAAATTATTGGTAAAAGTCTCAGCAGTAATTTATTGCAGCCTCTCCTGTACTACTTGAAAGAGACAGGTGGTTCAAGGATAGGTTATTTCTGATCTCAAATACCGCACTCCTTTATTCCCCACACCACGCTCCTTTATTCAGCGCAAAAATAATATGGGATAGTCACCATTTTTCATCTCACTCTGAGGGGTTAAGTCAAAGAGGTGCAACAGTAGTTTATTAATCACCACAAAAGTGACCTATTTCAACAGTACAGAAATGAAGTTTTTTACTGCTGAATTTATAGCCCAATCCTGCGCAAATTCCTCCACGCTGATGCAGTAGTGCCAGCGCGGGCTACACTGCATCCCACGGGGGAATCTAGCAGGTGGGAGGCATCCTCGGGGTAAGGGTGCATTTGTCCCCTTGCCCTGGTGAAAGTCCCAGCCTGTGCAATGGGTCCACTCAGACCTGCATGAGCCATATGGCTAGAGCAAGTCCGCGTGCATCCATGTCGGCGGATAAGGCCTGGGAAGGGGGATAGGATGCAGCATGCACTGCTGCCGTCAAATCCCACCCCCTCCCAGGCCCAATCTGCCCACGCCACCCACGCCACTGCCCACCCCCTGACCCATTACACCCCCTCCCTACCCTCTCCCCGCCCTGCCCCTGCGCCGCTTGGCGCGGAACTCACCGCGTCCTGCGTGCACTGCTCCTTCTGCCTGCACGCGCGGGTTGGCGCAGCCCTTCCTCCTGGCGCCAGCAACTGCTATGCTGTCGTAAAGTGCTTTATGGCACTTTTGTGACGGCTACCACCAGGGCAGCGCATGCTATGCCAGCGTGGAGGCCAGCTAGGATTGTGCCCTTAATGTGATATTAAACTACTATTATTTGAAAAATTAGGTGCACCCATGGGATTTCAGGGAAAAGGAGGGAAAGACCTATCAAGTACTGATCACTACTAAATTAATGCATTCAGATATGGACTACAGGGCTGGTCGAGTGGTTTGATAACTTATAAATATTATCAAGATTACAAGTTCAGATTTATTGTAGAAAAATGACTAATAAATGGGAGACTTATAACTTATAAGCACAGTAAAATTATCAAAGGAAAAATATGCAGTGATATTTTTTAGATGCTAAAAAGGCAGTAAATTATGTACCTGAAACAAGTATTGGACTCCTGTGGGATGGGAGAAAGATTCATTAGTGGGACTGGTGTGCAGTGCCAGCTTAGTAGTAGTAGTAGTAGTAGTAGTAGTAGTAGTAGTAGTAGTAGTATTGCATGTTTCCCCAGAAGTGAGTCTCACTGTTATATCAGTGGGGCTCCCTTCTAGGTATGGGTGCATAAGATTGCAGCCTTAAAACGTACCATATCTAAAATCAGAGGTTTTTCTTTCTTCTCTACAGATATTTTATTTACACCGAATCAGAAGAAAGGCTTGCCCCTATTACCATTTTCACATCATCTACTGAACTCTTTGTCATAGCTGTACATAAAGTTGTAATAGTAAAGGGATAATAGTACGAGATCATTCTTTCAAAATTAGGCCTAGATGCTACTGCTGTTAACCCATACTTGACTTTTCAGTAGCAGAACTTCTGACTCACTTGAGATTTAGGTCTGAATATAAAATTAACTAAACAAATATGTATGGTTCGGCATTAATAAGAGAAATCAGGATAGGATTTCAAGACTTCATCTTGCTCTTTGCAGCGAGGAGGGGGGAAAGATATAAAGATATTTATACACTGGGTTTTCTGAAATTTGACTTACTAGTCATGGAGTATAACCACACTCGATTACTAAAGGCTGTGACAGAGGACGTTGATAATTGCTTGAAACTTACAGTTCAACGGGCAGGTACGACTTCATTTATTAAAATGAGATCTGCCAAAACTCTGCCCAAGATGCTCTTTTAAATTGAACATCACACAAATTGGTGTTTTGTTTTTTTTAAATACAGCTTGATCCCACATTTAAATTATTTTGCTTTGTCCTGTAAATAATATACAAGCATCATTTCACTAACGGAATGATACGGTAATAAGAGTATTTAATGATTCAGTATGCTTTTAAATAGACTTAAATTATTTCAGTGAGAATAAATTTAAGTCTCTATCAGCGCAATCCAACTTAACTTTTTGCCTATGTAACCAGTGGCCCAGCGAGAATGTGAGGCCCCAGAACGGAAAAGGGATTCAAATCCCCTCCAAAAGAGGAACTCAAAGGCGATTTGAATCCCTTTTCCATTCTGGGGCCTCCCGTTCTCGCTGGGCCGCTGGTTACAACGGCAAAAAAGTTATGTCGGATTGCGCTGTTAGTATCTCAAATTTAAGTTAGTGTTTAACATCACACTACAGTCTATGTGTTTAAGCCTTAAAGGTACCGGTATTACCCTCATACCCGACAAATAAATACACGAGGCATCAGCTGGAATGAAGTGGGTTGCTTTATTAAAATAACGGGTTAAGTTAATGTTGTATCCAACAGCAAGGGCCTAACACCCAAAGACCGTGTGGGAACTAAATCGGGAAACCCAGCCTCTGCTGGTCAGCTTCCCCAGGTGATCTGGATGATCAATACGGGTGTGCCATCTGGCTCAAGGCTTCACAGGGGGTTACCCCCCGTGTGCCTATCATTGCCGGCCCGCCCTAGTGGGGACCAAGGCGGCAGGACGGGGGATCGCTGTTTAAGTTGCCCCCAAGCTTGTCCGCCCGCCAGGAGGAGCCAGCCAGCCTCGGCGAGCCGGTGCGGTACCCGTCTGAGTGGTCCTGGCTTCTCCTGAGGGTTGCTGCCTCAGAATGGACACCAAGCTAGACCTACCTGTCCATACCCACACGGTTTTCCTGCACAACCCTTGAACCGCACCCCTCAACAGTTCGGGGTAGGCGAAAAACCTGGCAGCCACAGGCCAATCTAGCTGCCAGACAAAAATTCCTACCCGGCCCCAAACGGCGGCCAGCTACTCTCGAACTGAACGCAGGGGCGGGTGGGAGGGAGTCGGCGCCGTGAGCCCAACTGACGAGGACGGGCCCGGCGCTTGCGCACTGGCTCGCGCCTAGGCCCACCCTCGGACGTCGGCCCGGCCAATCGCCGGGCTGAGCGCCTTCCTCCCCGCGCATGTTGCCGGGGAGAGGGTAAAATGGGCCATCAATATATGCACAGTGCAATCCTGTGTAACCTTGCACCGGTGTAACAGTAGTGCATCTACTGTTACACCGGTGCAAGGTTACACCGGATTGTACTGGCAGTCCAGTTTCTAACATACTAGCTTTTTAATAATTGGTTTTTATTCAAGTCAGGGATGATTGGTAGATCTAAGTGATTATTTCAAGAGGGATAACACCAGCATCGGCTACAGCAATCCAACCAGTTGTTATTCCCTAGTTATGTCTCTCACCTATCCTGCTGCGGGCAACACATCCTATTGCTAGGTGCTTAACAGGAAAAGCAAAATCTTTCCCAACGCCTTACAAGCCTGAAGCCGAAGAGATTCTGCTGCCAGATCCTCTCCCTCCAGAGTCTACAAAGCCCCCTCATTCCAAATGCATCAGCCGCACTCTTTAACTCCACGGAGTTGAGTTAGATGTGGATCCAATCTACACAGTTTGTTGGCCAACTCAAATATATGCCCTTGCTGAAAATCTGTTCCGAAGTTACTAGCACTGGGATAGCAAATGTATACCTTTTTTCACAGAGTCTAACCATTTCAGCACTAGAAACAAGACCCAGCGTGTGTGAAGCTGACTATTAGAAATTAGTCAACAGCAGGAATCCCTGACTAACAAACTATGGATCTGATGTAGAATCAATGCATACTGGCATTTTGCTACAGTGGCATCTTCATGGTTAAATAGTCACTTCAAGGCACAATTTTTGATGGGAAGACAGCACAGGTGTAAAGACTATATAGCCCTTACCTCTGCACTGTGGTCCTGATCCAAACCATAGCCTCACACAACTATTACAGGTAGTGAAAAGTAAGCCTCAGCTTACACAGCTTTGTGTTTAATGTAAGATGTAGCTTGGCCCCAGATTCAACAGCTACTAGATCCAAAGTCTGTTTGTCAGGAATTCCTGTTATCAGCTATTTTGTGTTAGTTATACTGTACATACCTAGGGTCTTATTTCTAGCACTGAAATGGTTAGAGACTTCAAAAAAAGATCAAGTCCCTTCCAAACATGGGGCTACTTCTGTAAGAAGCATGACAGCCTGTTCCCAGTGTGACTACCCCTATCACCCTTGCCTCCCTGCCTACCACACACACACACACACTGGAGTGTCTTCCCATGGGAGGAGAAAGATGCCTCTTAAGCAACTGCTTTGTTTTAAGAGCATGGAGAATTCCTTCCACTCATTTTTCCTCAAACAGCATAATGTACTACAGAACAAATGTAAAATATGAAGGCATTTGTTGACCTCAGCAATCTATGAAATGTGATAAGAAACCTTCTGGACATCCCTCATCTCTGTTCCAATAGCCCCTGAGTGAAATTCTGACTTGCTAAAAAAAAAAAAAAGTTTGCCGTGGCCAAGCTTCTCTCTTTGACTGATCCTCCTCTAACAGCAGTGCAAAGATGACTGCACCTTCGCCAGCTAGGGAGTGGCTTACCCCTGCCACGTGTGGCCTTTGTGCCTACTAAGTAAGAAAGTCCTTTTGACTCATCTAAGCAGCCATTTTCCTGACAGAGCAAAGGGCTGCTTTTAAGGGTAAGGCAGATTCCCGATGCCATGCGTACGGTACATATTTCATGGCAAATCATTCTATGATGTTCCACAGTAACGTCACTTGTTTATGTAAGCTGGTTGTTCAAACAGTTTTACAAACTCATAATGAAAAAGTAGTTGCTTGCTTGCTACCAAGGCTGTGCACAACACTGGAAATGTGGTTTAAAAAAAAAAAAACCACCGATGCTTATCGTGGGGCAAACCCAAGCGAAATGAGCAAACCAGATCATTTTGGAGGTTAAAGGGGGTGAAATATTCTATAGATATCCCATTTGCCTTGAGATAGGTGGCATCAGGACAGAGACAGACAACCTCTGAAAACGCTCTAAATGCAACATGGATACAAAATACATTTGTGATCTTTAAGAGAATTTAATTATTAACTTGTCTTAGTTTATATTAAAAAAAATTCTGGTTAAAAAAGAAGAGGAAAAGAAGACTAATAGTGAGGATACCAGGCTACAAAAACTGTGTCCTCATCATAAAGTAAGCATTTTCAAACCATAAAGAAAAAAAAGACATCATTAGTAGCCTTCTCCTCACATTTTGGTGTACAGATGAATTCATTCAACAACTGAAGTCTGGATGGAAGTTCAAAAAGAAAGCTATAGAATCTTATAATTAAATTTTCCATATTCCTCAAACCTCATTTATTACAGTAAAGCTGACATGAAAGTGAGATCATTGTTGCTAACAGTTCATTTACCACTGGCTCAGATTAGCCTGCAGCCAGAGTTCTGTACTTTTTGTTTCTCCCCACATTAGTTTTTTAAATTTAGTTTTCAAAGATTCAACACAATCAATCCTGTCTGAAGTACTATAAGCTACACCATGAAACACAATATGAAAGTGAATCCTTCCCTCAGGTCATCACACTGAGTTGCTTTGGAAAGTATTGTGAGGAGCACATGCTTAGTATTAGGCTGATCTTTGTAGTATCTCTTAGATACTTCTGTAAGACTCAAAGATACAGCAACCAACTCTAGATTCTTCTGTTTCTACTGGGTTCAACCTGTTCTAACCGATGGACCCAATGGATGTATTATATCTTGCAGGTCGATCTGACTAAAACATTTCTGCCAAGCATTTGGACAACTACCTTTCTGTCAAGACACCCTTTTAAGAAGGCAAGATGCTGGGGGAACGGAAGTGTTAGTTTAAACCCTGTGGATCCATTGTGCGCAACGGTGGTGTAATGTTTCTGCCATCGCTGAGTCACTTATGACAGAGAATCGTGAGATCTGCTGTCATAAATGGCCCAAAGGATCGGGCCACGAGTCAACATCCGACCATAAGATGATCCTTGCAAATGAATATTTGCACTCAGTGCACAAAACCGGGGGGGGGGGGGAGAGTAGTACCTTTAAAAATAATCAAAAGGGGACAGTGGTAGAACACATGCTAACATATAATCTACTATTATAAAACAGGGACCACTACTTTGAACTAGTCTCTAATGCAACCTTTGGATGAAATAGCCATTCATAAATCACAATAGACCAGGTCCAATTATTTCATTTGTCTTTCTTCTGAGAGAAGATGCACATAACTGCAGCCTTCTCAGCTGCAGCACCCAGGCCACAGAACTCCCTGCCACAAAAGCCTCATCTCATCTGCGCTGGTGGTATTATGTATTTAGTAAATAAATAAATAAAAATCTTGTTTGGCTATGCTTGTGGCTTGAATGATTCTTCCTCTGCATTCATTTTTGCTGCCGACTCCATTTTGTTGTTGTTGTCAATTTCATTATTGTGTTGTTCTGTTTTATTGCCTATGTTATTGAGTGTTTTTTTTTCTTTCCTTTTAACTTCGTTAGCCACCTTAGGAGTCTCTTTGAGGACCAAAACGTAGGATATACAGTGGACACGCGCAACCTGAAGTTGCTTCCTGTCACACTTTTTCTTCTAACAGGCATTTTCCACTATTACAACGCTGCGCCAGAGGGAAGGAGCGGGCGGCGGGCCTGCGCAGGTCTTAAATAAGGTACAGTGACACCGCCCTGTCCCCTCAACCGCCCACCCCCACCTGACCACGGACTTGAGTACCCATGGTTTTTCTCATCCACAGGGGTTCAAGGAACGGTACCCCTGTGGACGCAAAGGGGAATAAATAAATGTGTCCGTGTATTCAGCCAGTATTGTCTTGTAGCTTCCCAGGAGAAATGGTTGTGTCAAAGTTAAAGAAAATGACAGAACAGGTACAACATAATGGCAAAGGCTGCAATCCTATACAGCAGTGGTTCTCAAAGATGATTTAGATGAGGAAAAATGTCACTGTGCTGATTCAGAAATTATTCAGCAACTAAAGGAAAATTTTAAAACTATGAACAGAAGTAAAAAGCTCATGATTTTGATAGTTTTACCAAAAAGCTGATCCTGTAAAAGAATAGAAAGTGAATTCATTCTCTATAAATCTCTCTCTATATAAGTCCTGTTATAAATTTTTGGATTCATTTCAGTTTACCACATAATTTTATCAATGTAAACTGTAGAAAAATGGACTTGAGGGCTTTAATTCCTGGTCACTGCCAACAAGAAAATTTAATTTTTGTATGATACCATTGAGATACCATCTTGAAATTTTGACTGATTGACTACAAGACATATACCTTTAAGTGTGATTTTTTTTGAATTTTTTTTTAAAAAGTTCAATTTTCCAAAAATTCAAAATTAATATTATTTGAATATTTTTGAATTTCTTGAAAAATTACAAATTGTGTCATGTTGTATATCAAATGAAAGCCCTATTCATAAGCTTTAAAATGTCTGTAGCTTTCATCGTTATTTTGTAAATGGCATTTGAAGGTATGGTGACAAGTCAATTTTGGCATTTTTAGGCAATTTTGAACATTCAATATCTCAAAAACGGATGGACAAAAAAAATCTGAATTTTTTTTAAACATCTCATGGTAAGGTACAAATGTACCAACAATGAACAAAATCCATGACTTCAAGGTTTCATGCATTGGTTGATTTCACATGGAATGACCCACTCTGAGATTCAAACCCAAAGGAGCTCACAGAGCTGAACAAGCAGCCCATCTGTGATTTACAGCCTGATATAGAAAGTCACAGATCATCATTAATAGATAGCCTCTGCTTTAGCAAGTATAACTGTGGTTTCTAACAGGTCATCAAGGAACGTTACATTCCACAGATCATCTATATGCTGTCTGAAGTCATACTTACATTATCATTTCCAAATTAGCTGTGCTTTCCTTTAATCAAATCTCCCATTGGTGTGTTATTATAAGTCATGAGGAGAAAGCTTCAAAGTGTTTCAAAAACACTCAATTTTAATAGCACTGGAAAGTTCAGAAATGTAGCTATTGCCACCTAAACTTTTTCAGAGCTACCAACTTATCAGTGTTTACAAAAAAAAAAAAAATCCAGTGTGACATAACTGTGAGCAGATACTTTGGCACATCAAATGACATAGCTCCAATCCGGTTAACATTAACCACGGGCCCCACTGAAACCAGTGGAAGTCACAAATAACAGGCTTCCCTACTCTTTCCAAGCAATTAAACTGGCCTGGCTACACTGCTTAATCTCTAAAACGTAGCTGTGCCAGGGCTCAAGTTTGCTTGAAAGTCACAATCCTATTCAACTTTCCAGCACCAATGCAACCACAATGCAGCCCTGAAGTAAAGGAACAAACATTCCCTTACCTTGAGGAGGCCTCTGTGACTGCCCCACCACCACCACAGAATGCAGCACGCGCCCCATTGGCATGGCTGCATCAGTGCTGGAAAGTTGGATAGGATTGGGCTGTTAGTCCCAGAAACATGGTGTTTGATAAGGTTATTCAGACGTGATAAAAAGGCACTCTGTGCATGCTTTGTTCTTCCTGCCATCTGAAGCTGAGCTTAGCACTGCAAATTGGAACAACCGATTGGTTCAAAATTGGGAAGGGAGTACGGCAAGGCTGTATATTGTCACCCTACTTATTTAACTTATATGCAGAGTACATTATGAGAAATGCAGGGCTGAATGAATCGCAAGCCGGAATCAAGATTGCCGGGAGAAATATCAACAACCTCAGATATGCAGACAATACCACCCTAATGGCAGAAAGTGAAGAAGAACTAAAGAGCCTCATGATGAGGGTGAAAGAGGAGAGTGCAAAAGTTGGCTTGAAACTCAACATTAATAAAACAAAGATCATGGCATCTGGTCCCATCAATCCCTGGCAAATAGAAGGGGCAGAAATGGAAGCAGTAACAGATTTTATTTTGGGGGGCTCCAAGATCACTGCAGACGGAGACAGCAGCCATGAAATTAAAAGACGCTTACTCCTTGGAAGGAAAGCTATGGCAAAAATAATAAAAAGCAGAGATATCACCATGCCAACAAAAGTTCGTATAGTCAGGTCGATGGTGTTCCCAGTAGCAATGTATGGTTGCGAGAGTTGGACCATAAGGAAGGCTGAGTGCCGAAGAATAGATGCTTTTGAACTGTGGTGCTGGAGAAGACTCCTGAGAGTCCCTTGGACTGCTAGGAGATCAAATCAGTCAATCCTAAATGAAATCAACCCTGACTGTTCCCTGGAAGGACAGATACTGAGGCTGAAACTCAAATATTTGGGCCACCTAATGCGAAGAGAGGAGTCTCTGGAGAAGACTCTGACGCTGGGAAAGATTGAAGGCAAAAGAAGAAGGGGAAGGCAAAGGATGAGATGGTTAGACAGCATCACTGATGCAACGAACATGAAAATGAGTAAACTCAGGAAGATAGTGGAGGATAGGAAGGCCTGGCTGGATATGGTTCATGGGATCACGAAGGGTCGGACACGACTTAACGACTGAAAAACAACAACAAGCTATTCTTCTGATAAAAGGGAAAGTGAAGAAAAGAGTAAGAGAATAAAAATGAAACCAATACAAGTCTCAGGTAGAACATTACAAGATTATCTCAGCCCCACTGCAATGCAAAAGGATTGTTGAACCAGGGAGGCTGTCACAAATGGAGATTTCGCTCTTTTGTGGTTTTTCTGCCTCCTGGTTGCAACTAAGACAAAATAATGAAATTTAAACCCACCAAACTGGACTAATCTGGTTCAATCACTTCAGTTTTGCTGGATTGCATAGCAGGCCATAAATCAGAGAATGGGACTCAAGTTATTATTTATTTTTATTTTATTTTTCACATTTTTATACCGCCCTTCCTCCAAGGAGCTCAGAGTGGTGTACATATTTCCTCCCCTCCTTTTTGTCCTCACAACAACCCTGTGAGGTAGGTGGGGCTGAGAGATAGTGACTGGCCCAAGGTCACCCAGGAAGCTTCGTGGCTGAGCGGGGATTTGAACCTGGATCTTCCAGGTCTAAGTCCGACTCCCAAACCACTATACCATCCTGGCTCCCAGTTAACTACTAATAACTACAGTTATTAGTTCTTCATCCTGTGATTCAGTGAAGTAGAAACCTAATGACCGTACTTCTCCATAGCTGAATGGCTACGGAACCCAGGGCAAGGCTTACAGCTCTGTCCCAGGAATTCAAATGTTTCTGGGTAATATAGTAATAGTACATGCAGTTGTTATATCTCCTTTCCTCCCTCTCTCCAAGAAGCTCAGAATGCATACAAGGTCCGTCCGTTCCCCCTCCCCCATTATAACCTCACAACAACACTGTGAGGTAGGTTTGGCTGAAAGCACGTTGTGTCCAGAGTCACTGACTGAACTTTCTGGCTGAGTGTAGATTGGCTTGGCTTTCTAGAGAATTCCACCTAATGTTGAGTCAGGGATTGATCACGTACATGTGGGAATTCATGAGGCCACTCAAAGAAGAAGATTTTACCTAATGTCTAAGGAAATGGAGGATTAATATCATTTGCTGGAAAGTGAGAATTGGGCTTTTCAATTTACTGAGTTTTTCTGAACCACCTACCAAAACATTGGGGGTCCTCTTGGAGAAAATTGCAACCACTTGAAATCATGCTAGAACCTGCATTATCCACTTAAAAATGTGCATTGTAGATAACATAATACGCACTCAAAATATATTTTGAATGTCTCATCTTGAGAGGACTAGATACAAAATGGTCCCTGCTGTTCTACCATAGTTCCAGTTGAGATCTTGTGGTTTCCCTAGCAACCACTCAAACTGTGTTGTGCCCATAAGCTCAGCTAATGCAGCAGACTGACTACAACAATTCCACATACTTCTTGTAGTATCAAACATGGGTATAACTGACAGCTACTTGGATTTTCCTGGTTGGGTTGGAAATAAAAAAACCCTCAACCAAAAATGCAATCAGAAGTTATCTTACAGGTAGCCTTATAAAATGATCAAAACTTCTGGAAGAGGAAAACTCTCATTTAGGGTATCTTATCTAGGACATCTGGAATATTTGCTGATAAGGTTCTTCAGAGGGACTTGGGGAACACAACTTAGACAAACACTGTAAATGTTCAGGAACTCTGAGTCATACAGACAAGCATATAAGCGTCACTAGGACGCGCGTCACCCCGAGGCAGGGGGCGCGCGTCGCCCTAGTGACGCTCCCGGGTTGCCCTCCGGACGCTCCGAGGCCGGCCCGGGAGCCGGCCTCGGAGCATCCGACCCCGCCGGTGCTCCAGGGCCTTCCCATGCAGCGCGTTAATACGGGTATTTTTAGAATTTTCACGCATGCGCAGAGACCGTTTTGAGGGCTTCTTGCCCTCAAAACGGTCTGCACATGCACGAAAATTCTAAAAATACTCGTATTAACGCGCTGCATGGGCCTTCTTTCAGAAGGCCCTGGAGCGCCGGCGGGGTCGGACGCTCCGAGGCCGGCTCCCGGGCCGGCCTCGGAGCGTCTGGAGGGTGTCGCACGTCACGGAGGTGACGCGCGCGGGTGTGCGCGCGTCACCCTGTGGCGCGCGTCACCCCCTGGCGGCCCCCCCGCCACGCTCCAGCGATGTCAGTGCGGACAAGTCCCTTAACTTATAAAGACTCTTGTTAAAATTGTTAAGAGGACAGAAAAGGTGATGGTGCATTGTTGTTCCCAACAGACAAATTGCTTGGGCAGCTCCCTCAAAGTGAATGAGATCTGGAGGGTTTTCTGTTATGGGAGGAATGGAATGGAACATAAGTGGATTACTATGTACGTTCCTCACAGGAATCATCAATGTTAGCAATGATTATGCTACCAGGCCACATCTTACTTCAGGTCATAAGACTTTTCAGGGGCTACTTCCTGAACAGCACAATCCTGATCGCCCCTGCAGCCGCCGGAGTCAGGTAAGAGATCCCTCAACGGGGGCTTTCCAGGCAGTGAGGGAGGGGGGCCATTGGCCGAGCCGGCCTGGGAGGGGGCGGGGATGGCAGCCACCATATCCCCATCCTCGTTCTAGCCGGCATAGCCGTTACACGGTCTCCTTAGTTCTGCCAGCTAAATAGCTGGTGGAAATCCAAGGATGCCCATTGGGGCCGGGCTGTGCTACACTGGGAGAAGGGGATTAAGTCCCCTTCCCCCAAGTAGACCTCCGGGTCGATCTCAATCAGCCCAAAACAAGAATAGGATCTGGCGGGTGGCCCTGGGCCGCCCGTCGGATAGTTAGGATTGGGCTGTATTGCAGTATATTGATTTTGTCAAGCAATCACTTGCAGTGTGCACTCCTTTGAACTTGCATGTTAAGGTATGTCATGCACAAAAAGTGGCCAAACTGCGGCTCCTGAGCCACATGCCACAATATTTAAGAAGCATTTAAATTCTTAAATATATTTACCCATGTTCACCATCGCTAATGTTGGTAAAAATGTGCGGCTCTCGGAAATATGTCGGCTGAGCTCCTTTTTGCATCACAATTAATATAAAGAGTAAATAAGAAATTTTCAAGCTTTATAATTATTTACCAGGTATAAATTGAGAGCCCACTAGATTAAAACATAAGTTTAATGTTCATGGTGAACATTAGCATAATGTTCATCACCAACATTAGCGATGGTGAACATGGGTAAATATATTTAAGAATTTAAATGCTTCTTAAATATTGCGGCTCTCAAACATCTCTCTTACGGCTTTAAAACATCTGAAGTTTGTCATATGTGGCTCTTACATTAAGCAAGTTTGGCCACCCCTGCTCTAGTTTATCAAGCCTCTGGAAAGAAAGACTAGACTTTAGGAATTTAGATGTGTCATCAGCTGTAAGTTAGGTTCAAACAAAACCAAGCATTTTCCTTCTTGTTCCATTGTCCTCCTCTTCCTCTCTTTTCCAGATTTAGAATTTCTCTTTTAATTATTACAGGCAGGCCTGAGCTCCAGGTCTGCTTCGAAGAGCGATATGTACGATATGTCAAGGAGCAAAATAGATCAGTGGTACATGTGGCGCAAGACTTCTGACACAGATGTGGAACAGTAGGAACATTTGCCTTTGTTTGCCAAATGCAGAGATAACAGTATTAACAATGAAAGGACTTGCAAGAATAAAAACCAAGGAGAGGCTTGTAAGGTTTTGAAAGAGCTCTTTTGCAGACTCAAAAGAGAATCCAAAACATCTTGTTTTCTTACATCTCCCGTTGTCTGTTCTCTCTCTCAACCACACTCTGGCACAATGGCAAAGTGGGGTGTAGATAGAAGTAACAGCAGGCGCTCCAGCTAGTAAGAAAGAAGTAGACGATTCAGTCAGAATGTCGCCCAGTTAGAGTACTCAACAAAGAAAGATAAACAACTATATGAAAAAAGGAAATAAAATACTGTGTTCAGCATTTAACATCTCAGTCTAAGGCAACCAAGGCTGCTTTTTAGATGTTGCCCCTTTCTTCCGATTTTATCTCTGCCTTGTCATGATCAATCATCTGCAATAATTTGCTTATCTCGTGCATGATGCGCATATATGTATGTTTTAGTAATGATGATGGTTCTCCTCTCCATTGCCCACTAACATCTTTTAGATAACCACAGATCTCTGGCATGGAAAGGTCACTGCAGTCACTTTCACAATCACATATGCGCTCACGCATATTTCAAATCTAACTGGGTCCTTGGCTTGTAATTTTCGGGAACCCAGGAGCTGAACAGGTGCCAGATTTCTACCACATCCCACCCCTGAGGGAAAGGGGAATCGCTAAGCTGTAAAAGGGGAAAATACAGATGTGACTTAAACCAACAGTCTTCTGGGCTCACTCTCTGGGCAGAGAAGTAGGCAGTTCATTACCTCCCACAGCAGGATCCAAATAAACACTGTAATTTGCTTTAGAAAGGGTCAAAAGAAACAGTTCTTATGAGAGAAGAAATAACCACAAAAATCTCCCTCCTCAGCAGGGTTCAACTAAGCAAATCAAGCTATCATCTACAGCAGCTTACTTGGAGCCAAGCACTTTTTCGAAGTCCGTCTGGGGCCATAGGACTATGTCCATAAACGTATTTCCATGCCTTCCAAAAAAAAGCTTTGTTTGTAGGCTTCGCCCACCTTGCACACAATGTTGCAAAAGAGATGTTCACTGGAGCTTCACTCCACTCTCTTAACATGCACCATACCCAGGAGGTATGGTCCTGAGGTTGAACTGCCTGAAGATTGCTGGAAGCTAAGCAGGAACAGCCTGTTTTTGTGATGGAAGGGAGACCAGGAAGTCACTGATAAGCTGTCATGACCCTCGGTGGCTGTTGCCTGCTGTGGTGAGAGAACAGATTGGAATGCTGAGAATGTCAGTGACAGAGCGATGACAACTGGAAAAATGTTTCCCTGTTCAGCATGATCTGTGGCATCCTGCAGAGAGCTGGAGGCTTGTGTTCAGCAGCTAGTGAAGATGACTACACCGTGGAGGAAACCAGCTGGAATTGTAGGGTTCTATGCAGAACAATATTGTAAAGATCCTTATCGGATCTAGATAAGCCTGCCTATGTAAACCGCCTTGAATAACATCTGAAGAGCAATCTGAGGATAAGAAAGGCGGTATATAAATACAGAAAATAAATAAATAAATAAATATCATTAGAGCAATGGTATGAAAAAAGTCAGTCAAAACTGCTGGTGTCTCGGAAAAGATTTAAAAAAAAAAAAAGCACTCCCTGGGATGTACCTTGACTATTCTTATCATAAAGTCATGGGAGGAGGATCAGAAACAGTGGCATTCTTTCATGGGGGGAGCTGGTGTGCTCCACCCCAGGCGCTGAGTGGGCGCGGCAGCCGGGCTCGGGGCTGCGCAGAGCGGCGCGGCACCGGAGCCCGGCTGGCGCGCGCCCCCAAAGCAGCGCGCCCACTCGGCGCGTCCCCGGCCTCCAGAGGCTCCGCTCCGAGGCCGGGGACAAGCCCTCCTCAAAGCGACCGCCCAGTTCGGCGGTCGAGGGCTTTATGAGAAGTCCGAACACGTCGCCGGCTTTTTTATGGGTTTGCGCATGCGCAGAACCTTTCTGAGGGCAAACAGGCAGCCCGTTTGCCCTCAGAAAGGTTCTGCGCATGCGCAAACCCATAAAAAAGCCGGCGACGCGTTCGGACTTCTCATAAAGCCCTCGACCGCCGAACTGGGCGGTCGCTTTGAGGAGGGCTTGTCCCCGGCCTCGGAGCGGAGCCTCCGGAAGCCGGGGACGCGCCGAGTGGGCGCTCAGCCCCGAGCCCGGGTGCTTGGGGGGGGCGCTCCAACCCCCACCCCCCCGGGCACCAGGAGGGCTGGGATCAGAAAGCACATACACTGATCAGAAAGCACATACCAGTACATAGTGAATGGTTTCATGGGGTTTTTTCAGCCTATGTTGCATAACCAGTGAAATTGTTCTTTTATATGTTTGGGCTATTATTGTAAGATTCAAAAGATTACAGTTGGTGGCTTGACATAGAATGAAATGGTTAAATTATCAAGAAGATAAAAATATAATCACAGCTTCATCGATGAATGACTGTCCACAGTAGATTCAGTGGAAAATACGTGAAATGGGAACAACTGTTAAGGTGACTTTGGGTACAGGCAGAGGGGAACATAGGCTCTGGGCTTGGCTGATACTATAGAAGTCAGTACAGATAGGCATTAAAAGGGGCTTATCATTTCACATGGTGGCAGCTAACACATGTGGGATGATTTGAAGTGAGGCAGTTATATGGATGTCTTCGGACAGCACTGGCTCTTCGGCTTCATGATGGGGATGAGCATCGCACCCTAGCGTCGGACACGACTGGACTTAAATGTCAAGGGATACCTTTACCTTTAGTTATATGGCTTACAGTCCAATCCTAACTAAATCCCCTCGCCAATTCAGCCGTGCCACCGGAGGGCGCACTGCATCCTGGGGGGGCAGTCATGGAAGTCTCCACCAAGTAAGGCAGGGAGCATTTGTTCTCTTACCCTCATGGTAAGCCTCAGATAGTCCAATAGGTCACCTCAGATCTGCACCAGCTACTGTGCTGGCACAGGTCCGAGGGGAGCAAAGGAGAGGGAACAGTGGAAAAACAGGTCAAAGATATCCGTGCAAGTCACTGCCACTGATAACCACCCCATTCAGCCCACCATTTCCGCCCCCTTCCCTCCCAGACACTCCCCTGTTCCTTCCCCTCGCTGCCCACATTCCACCTCCACCACAGGCTTACAGGCTCGGCAGGGGCAGCAGGCTACAGTAGCCAGGCTGCAGCACCGCCGCATTTTGCGGTAGCGCTTTCAAAATGGCTGCTGGTGGCGCACTGTGCACACTTTAGAAGCCATTTTACAACAACAGAACACTGGTCCTCTGTCGTAAAAAACAAAACAAAACAAAAACCATGTGCCAGCCCAGTCCTAGTTAGTCTTGAGGAAAAGGGGGGTTAGCCAGGGTTTGTCTGCAATAGAATGTTTAAAGAAATAGATGTGGGACAGTGTTGACAGAAAGGACTATAGCCAGATTAGAAAGAAAGAAATGGAGGTCGTCCCTCCTTCTCCTTGCTTTCCTTGAGTTGGTATTGTACCCATCCCGCTACCTTAGATACTTACACAGGAAGCCCTCTATTATTTCCTAAATAGTGCAAGTTGCAAAACATGTGTCAGTCCCAACCCCTTTTACTGCATCAGAGGTAATGCAGTCATCACAATAAAAGAGAAACTTCCCCCTTCTCACTCACATACATGCTACTGTGATTTTCTCATTCACATTGTCATACTCCCCGTGATAAGCTCACATCCTTGTCACTCTTCCTCCTCTCACCTGCCCACCCACAAATCCTCTAAATTTTGTTCATCCATTTACCAGTGTGGGGTGGTAGAGAGAAGAAAGGAAAAAGATTGTAGAATGTGTGTCATTTAGGTACCCAGCTTTGTTACCATGACAACAGTGGAGGCGGCGGCAGCAGCAGCAGAAGCATCCACTCGAGCTCAGTGCATCATTAAACCTTTTAACTTCTACCGGTTAATGTAAAAGCACACCACCACTGACCCATTGTGTGTCCATCTGTGGTGATCAGGTGGGGGGAACCCTGGTGCCAGTGCCTCCCTCTTTCCCCTGATCTGCCAGGGTCAAAACTGATGGTCTCCAATTCCATCACAGCAACAAAGTCAGGCAGAGGGAGACCATCCTCAGAAGACTTTCTTCCAGTTATACAGACAATTCTCCCAAATCCTACCTAAAAGGGTGTAGTCAAGAGTCCAGGAGGACTAAAGCAAAGCTCTGACTAAGTTCAAAAAACAGATGACTTAAAACATAAAAAGAATTTATTTTTTATTTTTAAAAAATAATAGGAGGGGAGTAGAAGAAGGTTGATAATGTTGTTGTTCAGTTGTTAAGTCGTGTTCGACCCTTCATGATCCCATGAACCATATCCCGCCAGGCCTTCCTGTCCTCCACTATCTTCCTGAGTTTGCTCATTTTCATGTACGTTGCATCGGTGATGCTGTCTAACCATCTCATCCTTTGCCTTCCCCTTCTCCTTTTGCCTTCAATCTTTCCCAGCATCAGAGTCTTCTCCAGAGAGTCCTCTGTTCGCATTAGGTGGCCAAAATATTTGAGCTTCAGCCTCAGTACCTGTCCTTCCAGGGAACAGCCAGGGTTGATTTCATTTAGGATTGACTGATTTGATCTCCTAGCAGTCCAAGAGACTCTCAGGAGTCTTCTCCAGCACCACAGTTCGAAAGCATCTATGTATTCTTCGGCGCTCAGCCTTCCTTATGGTCCAACTCTTGCAACCATAGGTTGATAATACAAAGGAGGAAATAATTAAAAAAGCAGGGTTGGAAAATGTCTTGGGTACTGGAAGTGCCCAGGTTTGGATCATAACAAAACAAAACTAAAAGTAGATGATTACCAGCAAATGTAAAAGCAGAATAATTGCCTAACAGACCTGACTTTATTAGTCCCTTAGCTTTAGCTTTCTGGATGCCGATGTTTCACAACCACCTGGACATCACTAAATACCCTCTGACCTGGTCAGGTGGTCTTGGATTACCAATTGGCTGGTGTGTGCCAATCCCAACAGTTGGCTGGCTAGAACCTGCTGTTCTTGGGTGACCCAAATGAAGAAGTCAAGGAATACACAGAACAACCTGTTTGCTCGATGCTGAGCTGCAATGGTGCTGATTTCAAACAGGAAGCTTTAAATGGGAAAAAGAGAGGCATTCAATTGTCATACCATCCCCTGACTAATTCCATCCATGTGTCTTCCAGGAAGATTAGAGCACACATATTTTTCATTGCCAGTGAGGAATAATATCTAACAGATGCAGGATAATAAAGGACAATAATAATGCATTAACAGAGCTAAAAATATAAATCCTCTCTTAACAGTATTACAAAGACACTAATTTTCCTTCTCACTAGTCATCAATAATTATCTGCTAGGATTCATTTTAACTATAAAAGTAAAATGAAGTTTTATAGACCACATGTGACAGGAAAAGTATAAGCATATGTCACCACATAACCCATTTCTGTTCCTAGTTTCCCCAAACAACAAACGAGGGGCTGCCAACCAGCAGGATCTGCAACCACGGACACTTCCAAGTTCCAGGATAGGTTGTTCTTCTGTGCCCTTCATTCCCAAGAACTGGATTTTTCCTTTTCAAATGAGGACACCATTTCAGTTTACGGCTGTCTGTGGTAAGATCACAGTGTCTAAAACCGACTAGGCATAAGCAAGCAAAGATGCCCTTTTCACCAGCACTTATGTATTATTAGGACACGTTCAGATCTGGAATGTAGTATCTGGTACTCCAAATGCTGTGAGCACACAAGGGGGCCAATCCCATTGCCTCCCCTTCACCCCTGGTCCAGCCTGGGCAAAAAAACAGGAATCATAATGCAACATATGTTAGCTTCCTTATGAGTTCATAGTAATTTTTTGCCTTGAAATCCCAAAACAAAGAAACTGTAGAACTGCTGCTGATGGACCACGCGAAGGCACTGAGAAGGCACCGTGAGAGGTTGGAATGTGGAGAAGTCTGCTAGAGAGATAACATCTAGACAACCGTCCGAGGGTGAACTGTGAAGCTTGGAAATGCAGAGCACAAACCAGAAGGAGGGCTGCAGTGGGAAGGGGAAACATCTGGAGTATGGAAGGTTCTATATATGAATAGAACAATAATGTAAAGACCCTTATCGGGTCTAGGATAGCCTGTCTATGTAAACCGCCTTGAATAAATCTGATGAGAGATCTGATGATGAGAAAGGCGGTATATAAATACAGAAATAAATAAATAATAGAATCTAATAATATTTTTAAAAATAAAGTTCCCAGTCATAATGGCTGCAGCAAAAAAGCTTTAAACGCACAGTGGCCATGTACTGAACAAGCACAGCATCAAATATTGCAACTTTTTAAAAAGAATCTCACTGGGGCCATTCGAATGCAACTCCATGCAAATCATGATTTGACTTTATGAGAACAAGCAGGCACAAGCCTCGGGCTCACATGCTGATATTGGTGGACAACCAAAATATCACAACATTGAGCATTTCTCTACACCCTCCTTCCGCCCATGCTTCCTTTTCCACAAATTTGCCCCACTCAACTTTCTTGCAAGCAAGCTGGAAACGCATTGTCTGGCTATAACCTTTGTGTTGTTACTGAGATGTAAGGTGCCAACTATCGCATCAGTTCCTTGATGAATTTGTAAAAAATAAAACAATCACAATTGGTTCCAAGTACTATATCTGTTTTGCTGACCATGTAACTTGTGACTATACCAGATGGTTCTGCATTTCATTCTGCCTGCCAGAGGTGGTTCTCCTGCCAGAGGCGGGAGCCAGGATGGTGTAGTGGTTTGGGAGTCGGACTTAGACCTGGTAGATCCAGGTTCAAATCCCCGCTCAGCCACGAAGCTTCCTGGGTGACCTTGGGCCAGTCACTATCTCTCAGCCCCACCTACCTCACAGGGTTGTTGTGAGGACAAAAAGGAGGGGAGGAAATATGTACACCACTCTGAGCTCCTTGGAGGAAGGGTAGTATAAAAATGTGGAAAAAAAAATAAATTCTTTCACAGCAGAAAAAACACATGACCACTGGAAGAAAAGGGAATCATCAGAAGTTTAGTGCCACAGTTCACGCCATTCTCTTTGGACTTGGAAGATTTTAAGGTTTGAGTCTGGGACTGTTCTCCATTCCCAAATATAGTAATCGTTGAAAGAGAGGACACAAAATGATTTACCCTTGTACCCCCCCAATAAACACGCCAGACAGGTGCTTGGAATATAGGGTTGCTTTATTAACTAACATGAATGCAACTGCAGCAGGGCGCTAACGATAAAACCACCCCCTTTTGGCGTGCAGGCGGCTAGGCTGGGGGAAACGGTCCTAGCCGTCTGCCTCCCCCAAGATCTACACGGGCATGCGCCATCCTGGTTCAAGGCGCACTCGGTCCACGACCGAGCTGCCTATCCCAGCCAACCCCAGAAGGGGCCGAGGCAGCTGAACAGCTTTGGCCCGCCTCAGAACACTCCTTAAGGCGGTCATTGCAAATCCAGCCTGGGGGTTGCCAGCCTGCCTCAACGACCCGGTTCAGCATCGTCTGAGCAGTCCTGGCTCACCCCAGACCTTGCTTACCTTAGGATGGATGCCAACTAAGCCCTCCCTAGCTACCCATCCTGCACGCCCCATACCTTAAGCAACCAAACTAAAAACTGACAACCAGGAAAGCCTAAATACCACCAACCCAACCCACAGGCTGGGGTAGGCGGAAAAAACCCACCAACCAACTGCCAATCAGGTTAATGGGGGAAAAAAATCCTACCCTGCTCCCGTAAAGGGCAGCCAGCTAGTCTTCAGCCTGAAAGGAGGGAGGGCGGGAGGGGTGTGGCGCTCGGAGCGAGACTGAGGGAGACGAGCACGCTGCCTTGCTCGTCCCACCCTCAGTCCCACCCCCGAGGCAAGGCAGCCAATCAGCTGCCTCCAACCCCACCAAGCACCAGCAGATGCGCGGGGCTGGCCAGGGTAACGGCCGGCAGCCACGTGATTCGTGGCTGCCGTGCTTTCCTGGCACAAACAAGATGTGCCTTGCCCTACTACTACAGAGGAGGACCACTGCATAGTTTTCACTAGCCCTTTCTTTTTCAGGTTCTGCCACCACTCATGTCTCAAAAAAGGGGTTATATTTAAAACTGCCAACATTCAAAGTGTTTGTGGACCTGTTTAAAATTCTAGGCAACTGCAGTACACAGTAAGAAGTCAGGAGTCAAAAACAGAAGAAGATAACGAGAGCAGTAAATAATTTCATGGGTTGTCAGCGAAAAAAAGGACAGTTAAAAGATGGGGGGGGGGTGTCCTAGCTGCCTCCTGTAAAGAAAGAGATGCTGCAAGAACACACTAAAAGACGGGATTAAGAACCCGGAATGGAAGGGCTTCTGAGCATGTCCTCACTGCCTCATGCAAAGACAGTGGCTGAACTGTGGTGGGTTGGATCACTGTAAAATGTCTCTGTTAATGGCTGTGGATGGTCCCCGGAATGGAAGATTTTAAGGTTTTGCAAGGGTGGGTGGGGTCTCAGACCTGTGCACTGTCTGCAGGGGGGTTGAGGGTGCCAGAGAGAGAAGAAGAGAAAGGCAGCTGAGAGTTAAGCTAGAGTTACCTAAACTAAACCGGAGTGCAGCTACGAGCTGGTTGCCCACCACAGCTTCTCTTTGGGAATCTGGGACAAAATTCATAACTGGGCTGTCTCTTACAGGAGTCCACTTGCCTTCACTATGTTCTTCTTATATAATTGCAAATAAGACAAATATTTTAAAAAAGCACAATAAGTCTCTCATGGTCTGCCTCTGGAACGTTGCACTGTTAAGAGAAGTGGGATGTGTATAATAACAAGATCCCTTAAACTCTGCCCCAGAGAGTTGTCACCCCCTCGACATAAAACCTGGACACCTGGTCTGACTTTAGAGGTAGAGAGCTCCAGGTAACAGGAAGGAGTGTGGCACGGAGCCAACCTAAAATCCCCTGCTCCGCCCACACTCCTCCCCCAGAGGATAAACAGGGGGGCGTAATCGCCCCCACCCCTCATGTGCATCGGAGCGACCTTAGCAAACCATGAGCATCGCCCGAGGGGATGCTCAGCATAATAATATCACAACCCAATGTTTTAGAAGCATTCAAAATGTCCTCAAAACAAAACAGATTTCATGGAGTTTTGCACAGCCCAATAGCAAATGGCGGAAGCCATGGACATTTTATCACTCTCTCAACCATCTTTAGGAGCTGTATCACATGCTACACTTTCACAACACACACACAACAGGTTATTGCATCAATCTCTTTGTTCCAGCTGTAGCTTTCCACAGTTGCCCATCCCATTCCATACACTGGGCATCAGGCTCCTCCCATTTGGAAACCTAAGCATGACCCAATCTGCTGACATCCTGTAGTTGTAAAATAAGCTCTTTCCCTACATGCAGTATTTGGGGGAAATTCTGTTTCAGTGCAATGCTTTTCATGTAAAACAGGTTCTCTGTGAGCCAGGATGGTGTAGTGGTTTGGGAGTTAGACCTGGAAGAGCTAGGTTCAAATCCCTGCTCAGTCACAAAGCTACCTGGGTGACCTTCGGCCAGTCACTATCTCTCAGCCTCACCTACCTCACAGGGTTTTTGTGTGGAGAAAAACAGGGGAGGAACTATATACACCACCCCAAGCTCCTTGGAGGAAGGGTGGTATAAAATGTGATGATAAAGCAATGTTTTATTTATTTTATTTTGGAAAAGTTTGTATGCCGCCTTTCTCCCACAGGACTCAAGATAATTAACAAAAGAATTCCCATTACTGTATTTTCTTTGTCCTGCCAATAGCAACAGGGCTTACCCAGACATGCACTAGTTCACCACTTTCAACAACTGTGTGCTTTCCAAGGTGTCTCCCTCTCTTTGTCAGTTTAGTGCATGCTCAGAAGCAGGGTTTCCAGATGTAATGTGCAAAGCACAACATAAATGCTAAATATTAATACTACAACTACTACTACACCAAGGTTGACATTGGTTTGGTTCCTAGTTCCCATTTCCTAGTTCCCAGTTTCGACTGGATTCCACTGGAAAGGAACAAGATCGTCTGAAGAAGTCCATCGTGTCAAAGAAAAACATCACTCAGATGAATCCAATCCTCTTTTCAAAGATTATCCTTCTCTTGAAACATTTTTTCTCTTTCCTTTCTCCCCACCCACCTGCCAAAGTCAAGGAGGCAGATTCCTCAAGAAGAACTTCCTTAACTTCCTCAAGAAGAAGGTTCAGAGAGTTTTGAGGCTGCAGCCATAAAGGCCATGCTTTAGCATTTATTTAAAGACATTTATACCCCACTCTTCTGCCCCCACAGGGGCCACCAGGGAAGCTCACAACATTATCAATCAATCAATTGTCATTTAAAACATCATCTTAAAAATATAAAAATTACAAATAAAATAAAAGCAGTACATCACAATCTGCAAAGGAACTATAAGTCAAAAGCTAACTGAAATAGTTGTCCTTTCATCTGGTGTTTAAAAGAGCCCAAGAATGAGGACCTGTGATGAGGATGCTACCACCCTCACTTGCCTTAAAGATGGATGGCAAACAGTTCCTGCAGTCTAGACTCAGCTGGCAGATGGGTTCCTTCCTTCCTATGAAGAGAAGAAGCAATGCCTCGAAGGCATGAAGGTCCCAAACCATGAAGGACTTGAAATATTAAAACTTGCACCTTGAATTTAGCCCAGAAGCAAATTAGCAACCAAAGTAACTGACACAGAACATGCCTCTCAACATCTAGTAGGAGACTCTACAACATTAGTTGAAGCTTCCAAGTCATTTTCAAGCGCAGTCCATAATAGAATGCACTGTAGTAATTGAGTCTGGAAGTTACAGAGGCATAGATCAGCATAGCAAATTCCTCTCTATCCTGGAAAGGACAAAGTCTCTACACTACTGTATGTTCACAAACAAAAAAACAAAAAAACCGACACCCCTAGCAACAACACCAAACAATTTGCTCCTGAAGAAGCAGGTTTGAGCCTCCTTATTTAATCAAGCAGTGCAACAGAAACCCTACCACAGGTAGCCCCATCATCCCCTCCAGATCACCAGCATAACTTCTGTCTTGTCTGGATTCAACTTCATCCTGCCCTCATCTACCTACCTGGTCACAGCTTCCAGACTCTGGTTGAAAACAGAGAGCGCTACTTAGAGGGATACTTGGGTAAAGATATACAGAGCTCAGTGTCATCAAAATATTGATGATGACACCCAACCCCAAAGCTACAGGTGGTGATCTCTCTCAATAGCTTCATATAAGTGTTAGACAACGTTTCTGGAGCACAACAGAGAATCAACTTGTATGAGATAAGATAAGGCAAGCATTAATAATGCCAAAGAGATAGGATCTCCAATCGCTCCTTGATGACATTTCATCATTCCATGAAGATCTTTTTGTTTTGGCAGTCCTTTGGCTTGCCAGATTTATAATCTGAATCATGTTGCTCCTTAATCCTTGCAATCAATGTATTATTTACTACTTTGCTACTGTGGTTTTGGTTTTTTAGGTATTGTTTTCATAGTTCCAATAAGCCACCTTGGGCGTCTTTAAGGATGGAAAGGCAGGATATAAATATTACTCATCATCATCATCATCTCTGTGTCTGAAATACAACACATTGCTGTTTTAAAAGTTTGAAGAATATACATTTAAAGCATTTTTCATTCTTATGTAAGCAAGTCTGCCATCAGTTTTAGTTTTAATTCTAGGTTCTGAAGCTGGATAGCAAATCAAGTTGTTTTCTTAATAGTCAAAACAAGTTAAGAGACAAAGTCCACACATTCAATTAAAATTATCATATTCTGCAAACTTGAAAAGCATGCTAAAACTGGGGAAAATGCTAATTTTCTTTTTTTTATTTAGAGTACACTTTTCTCCAAAAGAAGTACTTAGATGCTATAGTTTAAATTGCCTATTGTTAATCACTTCTCATTACACGAAGCCTTCAGAAAATTATACTGATTTTATACTCTTGTCAAATTCTGAATATTAGCAATTAGTAATTGAACTATTGAGAGTTTGTGGTCATCCCATTAGTAGTGCTCAGGGTCTGTGTCCAATACAATCAAGCTTGAGAGACCCAGGCCCCAATCCTATTGGCACCTAGTGCCACCAAACAAGCATTCTGAGGGCACTAGGCAGTTTTTGCTGGAGCACACAGGTTGGTCGCCGCCACAAGTGGTTCCGCAGCAGCAGCATCCACCAAATCCAAACCCGCTTCCCGGGCTCAATCTGCCTTCCCAGGTCCATGCAGACTTGTGCCAGTGATATCGCTGGCTCAGGTCCAAGTAGACCCACCCAGCTGGCAGGGGTTTACCCCAGGAAAAGGGAACAAATGTTCCCTTTCCCTGAGGATGTGTCCAGAGGCCCAAAAAAAACAAAAAACCATGGGATGCAGTGGGCGCTGCATGGCGCTGCTGCATCACCACGCAGGGAGTTGTTGTGGATTGGGCTGCCAATGTCTGCGCTTGAATTCGCAGTTATTGGCAGGATAACAAGCAAGTATGCCATTGGCTCCCATGAACACAACATTTTTAACAGTAAGTGCTCGGGTGTTGGTTAGACCTACTGAAAAACATCAGGCATACCTACACTTGTTTACCACTGATCACTTCCGAAGTTACCAGAAGAAATGACTGCATTTCACTGCTAGAAGTATGTTCTAAATCAGGGGTTCTCAACTGGTGGTATGTGTACCACTAATGGTACGCAGACCGCTGGCTGGTGGTACATGGGACCCTGGCTGCCAAGATGGCAGCCGCCAAGGGGACCGCACTGCCCCGTGACGGAGCCTTGGAACCACTCTGAAAAGCCTGCAGAGGTCACACACGCAGATTTCCAGGGCCGGAAAAGGCCCTCCCGCCCACCCTTGCCCCTTAGCTTACCTTAACAGGCCTCTGCACTGCATACCACCAGAAGTAAGTGCCAATGACGTCATTGGCACTTCCGGTTGTACGTGGTGCGGAGGCTGCCCGGGAGGTGGTACACCCGGGGCCTCTGAGAGGAATTTTATCAGGGGGTACAACATTTCCTTTGGGCCCCTTCTCAAAGGGGGAAGGGGCAAATGAGGCAGGGGGAACAGCAATGGCTGGAAAAGTATCTGGAGCCCAGGTCTACCAGGCTTCCCACTGTGGCACCCAGGTCTACCTGCCTGGTGGACCTGGCCTCCCAGTTGGCCCAGCATCTGTCACTCTCCATGAGGTCAGCTGAGAACTCAGGAAATTTCTGTGCCCCCTCCTTTGGCTCCCAGGCCCCCTTTTTGACCCTGGGCCCAGGTACAATTTACCCCCTTTACCCCCCTCTCATGGGCCAAGGGTACACCGTGAGAACCCTTGTTCTAAATCATTTAACCATCACTTCAAGATCCTGTAGAACAGGGGTGGCCAACCTTCCACCATGAGGGCCTCCGCGTTCTTAGGGGTTGTGTAGAAGACAGAATCTTGGCAGCAGAAATTGCTGATGGTGCTGCTAAAGCAGCTGCACCTGGTAAAATGCCTTCCCTTATACAACCATTAAAGGCCCAGAAGCATTCATGTTGAAAGGTTGGCCACCCCTGCTGTAGAAGCTCGTCCCATTCCAAGGCACTCAACGTGAAAGAGGCAGTCAGATTATATATATCAATCTCATGGTTCCGCACAGAAGTTAACTATAACACCACATAAATACACACGCAGGTTCATTTATGAACCAAACTTTGTAAGTCTTGAAATTTATTGCAGGAGGCCTGTGTATAAAACAAGGATGTATTTTTTTAAAATGATGATGATGAAGATGATGACGATGACAAACCTTTAGACAGCTCATAGCACTTTCCAAGTGTGCAAAACAAGCACTTCACATGTATTATCTTGATGTTGTTTTTACCCCGTATCATTACCCCATGGTGCATTCAGGAGCCGAGGCAGAGAGGAGAGACCTGCACAAGGCCACCTGGGGAGTTCAAGGCAGAGGCAGGATTCAAACGGGGAAGGCCTTGTTCACAATTCAGTCTCTCAGCCACTACTCACAGGTCAGATTAGCACTAGCAGAGATAGGGAGGTGATGACAGGGAGGAGAGACAGATGTACATATTCTAAGAGTTGCTTCTCTTAAGGTTTGTACCAGAGCAGCACGAAGCATTGAAATGCCACTTTGGGAAGCAGCAGCAGCACCTGGTTTCTATAGCACTGCCATGGAAACAGCTCGCTGTGAATCTGTGCCTTCAGGTCCCTTTGCAACCACAGCCTCTTTCTTCCCCCAGTACCCACCTCCACATCACATGCCCACCCCCTTCAAATGATTAAAGGGTACAGAGTACACATGACACTGGCAGAGAGGGGGCTAGACGACTTCTTTCCTATCTATTAATACAGAATTGCATCCTGATAAGACCAATCAAGGAATCTCTGGTTTCAAATCCTAGTTTGAAAATGCACCCCAAAATCGTCACTAACCATGTACTAGTAGTTAGACCCAATACAATCTCATGTAAGGTGTTGCGTACTGTACTACCTTTTAAGAGGCAGGCAGAGAAGGCGTCAGGAGGAAGGGAGGGAGACAAAACAGATCCAATGTTGCAGCAGAATCCTGTGTGAGTGGTTGGGCCAGTACAATCAACTCAGGGATCTGAACAGTCCTAGGCCCAGATGGTCTAGAAACTACAGGCAGACTGCAGATACCTGCTTTTATTTACTATTTTAAGTTGCATGCAGCAATTTTTCCAGTAAGTTTTTAGCAATACATAGTCGAGTTATTAGGAGAGGTCCGTTGAGTACTTCCGTTCTTATCTATCCTATATAAGGGATCCTTTTATGTTCCTTTTTCTGCATGGATTAATGGCACAGTTAATAGTCCAACGGCGCAATTCTGTGTAACCTTGCACCGGTGTAACAGTAGATGCACCAGTGTAAGTGCACTTATGCCAGTGTAATTGCACTTACACTGGTGCATCTACTGTTACACCGGTGCAAGGTTACACAGGATTGCGCTGTAAGTAAGTAAGTAAGTAAGTAAATAATTAAATAATTAAATAATTAAATAAATAAATAAATAAATAAATAAATAAATAAATAAATGTAGGAGTGTTCTCATATTATATCTGTAGGGGAATCTCCATGGAAAATGTTAGACAATAATTCTAAATCTAAACAAATTATTCAAGAGAGAGATAGGAGTAGGAGCCAACAGAATCACAGACACTACTTATGGATTGTGACGATGATGATTACAGAGCATATACATTTTTGTGCTGTACAAACAGACTCAAAAGAGACAGACTCGCCATCAAAAACGCTAAAAGGAAAAGGGAGAACAATTTATGTGAAAAATCCCTGTTTCAATTCTAATTTAAGTGTTCAGCTTGTGTTCCTTCACAGGAGCTAGTAATAAAGCATTTCCATGAAGGAAATTCTTACATCAGCACCAGCCTGAGAAAGATGGTTTGGGATTATCTTTGAGCCACTTCCAACAGAATGTTCTGTGCTCACAGAATGACTTTTAAAAGCAATTGCTTGAGCACTTCCATCTCGAAACGTTACATGGGGACTGCAATGTTTCCCAGATGGATTTATGAGCGTACTCCTCGATTTCTGTCAGGTTCTTCTTTCACAGTTTGAGCTCTGGAAAGGTTCTGTGGCTGACTAATGCCATGTGACATGTGGAGGCAATGTGACTGTCTTTAAAAGAGATGGTCTCTCTAGTGGAGTGGTTAAAAGTACTGTATAATCTGTGAACAAGGAAGCCCCTGTCTCAGCTCAGCCATGAGCTCAGTGGATGGCCTTAGGCCAGCAACTCTGCTGTCTTTCAGTCTCAACCCTTCCTCCATAAAATGGGGATTGAATACTGGGTTTACTACAGGGTTGCAATGATGACTAAAGGGAAAGCATTTGAATCACAGTAAGCGCTTCAAAAAAAGTGCTATATAAATACTGTTCCGAAAATGCTATCCATAATAGAATTATAATGTAAAAGCACAGGATGTGTTACGTTGGAAACAGCCCTTAGCCTCTCTTGTGAGAAGGTTTTCCTTAAACCCTAAATCCATTTAAGGATTGGAATGTCAGCGTTAAAAATACCAATACCTTATAAAGCCCCATCTTCTAATCTGTCAGAAATCCTCTTGGAATCAACACTATCCCCAGATTTCTTTCACTGCTATATCATTTTCTCTCTCTCCATGTCCTTTCCACTCCATCTCTTGTACTCTGTCTCTCACTTGCAGGTGTTTTTGCAGCTCACATTTGCCACTTGCTACTACATCTCCCATTCATTTGCAGTCCTGTAGTTTGCCAGCTTTGCAAATGCAGCTGCAGCAGGAGGACCACAGCACAAAACAGTGAGGGCAGAATGAAAACATCACTGGAATGACAGGAAGATCCTACACTCAAATGAGAGAAGACCAAAAAGTCACGCTTGAATCCCTGGCCACTTCATTATTGTGGTTGTCCTTGCATGCCAGCTGGGACAGAAAGTCGAGGTAGCAGGAAGAAAAGCTGTTTTCAGAGTCCTTCGAGCACAGCTTTACTGATGAAGCACTGGAAAGCTGGTAAGAAAAGTCTGTTCTTGGCTGATTGCCAGCCTGTCGTCAAATCAGAAAGGTCTGACTAAGCATCTAAACGTTTGGAATTGGCTCACCAAACCTATGGAGATCAGCCCATCACTGGAAGCAGCCGTAGGAGCATTTGGGCTGGAAAAAAACCCCTTCAGAAGCATTTCCACCTCTCCTGCAGTCACAGAAGGTCTCAGATTTTGTCCCTCTCACCCCATTTGGTCCCTTCCTTTTCTTTTCACGTGCCTCAATGCAAGGGGATCGGGAGAGGGTTTGGGCAGCATTTGTTTCCCTGACATTCTCTAAGGCCAATGCTGAAGTTTCTTCTGCGGCACAGCTGCTGCTCCTCCATATCTTGCTGAGTGAAGCCTGCTCCAAGCAATGCCATGTGCTTCCCCCCTCCCTTGAAGGCAGAAGTGCGTAAGACATTCCAGTGCAGTCGGGTGAGCAGCCCTGGCATGCCATCAAGCAGACAGACAGCCAGCAGCAAGAGACACCAATGATGTCCAGACAAAACGCCAGGCAATTCAAGGGCTCCTGAGCAGGGCCTCTCTGCCCACCCCCTACTAAAGAGGGGCACTACTGGGCATCAACTGGTGCTGTGCCTGTAACAACATGCGTCACAGGATGACAAGAATTCGCCATTTCATCCCCCACAAGTCTACTACAGAAAGCCCAAGTTGTGCAAACCAATAACACAGATTACAAATGAGATCCTTTTTGCATAAATGTGCTGTATCAGAACCAGCCCAAGTCTGATCTGTGGCTTATGGATCTACCTTGAAAGATGAAGGGCAGACAATGGAATTCAAGAGAGTCTATAGAAGAATGAGAATAAAAAGCATCCCCAAGGATCCGAATAGAGGTCTTGACTATGCCCACCAAGGCCAAAGCCCGGTTCCACCTGATCCAAAAGTACCACTGAGGTCTTCTACCCCAACAAGCCCCCAAAATTGCTATCAGTTGCCCTAGAGTTTTGCTATATTGATCCATCATCAGCTGAGCCACCGTCATCAGCATGATCCATCATCAGGTCAGGCTGAAAAGACTGGATTGATTTTGTATTTATAAAATATTTGTATCATATTTGTATCTGAAAGAGAGCTCTGGGGCAGGCATGGGTGAGAGAAAAATAGGTGCTTTTCCTTCGTTGAGGGACCAGGGAAAAATGATTTTTTTGTAGGCAAATTAATTGAAGGGAAATTGTTTGGCGGGATCTGGGTAATGAATGGGAAATTATTTGAGGGTTTGATGTTCAGGGATCAGACCTCATCTTGGCCTTGGACCCAGTTCATGGCCTTGGGCACGTCACTTGTCTGTCAGTCTCACTAGTTAGCTTTCTGTTCAATGGAGGCTGCAGAAGCAAATGTGGAATTAAAGTAGTTTAGTGCTTGGAACTTTGTTTGTGATCTTAAACCTGCACTTGTCTCCAGGACTCTTTTTCTGACGGTGGCTCAGCCAAATGCTCCTGGGAAGCTTACAAGCAGGGCATGAGGTTAACAGCGTCACTTGCCCTCCTCAGCAACTTGTATTCAGAGGTATTCTGCCTCAGAACAGGGATGATGCTACATGTTTGTAGCTATTATGGTTGATGTGATGGGAGGGTTTTACTTCCATGAGCAGAGCAGGTATATGAGCAGCTTTGGGACGGTGGAGTGAAGAGCAGGTGTAGTGGCAGTGACTTAGCCTTGTGAGTGGAATTCGTAGCATCTCCATATTTTTGGAGGTACACCCTACCCCTGGCTCCAGATACCTGACTATTTCCCATGTGTTGTGTGAAACTGAGCACACACGGGGCCACAGAAAATGAACAATCTTGTTGTTGTTGTTGTTGTTGTTGTTCAGTCGTTAAGTCGTGTCCGACCCTTCGTGATCCCATGAACCATATCCCGCCAGGACTTCCTGTCCTCCACTATCTTCCTGAGTTCGCTCATTTTCATGTTCGCTGCATCGGTGATGCTGTCTAACCATCTCATCCTTTGCCTTCCCCTTCTCCTTTTGCCTTCAATTTTTCCCAGCATCAGAGTCTTCTCCAGAGAGTCCTCTCTTCGCATTAGGTGGCCAAAATATTTGAGTTTCAGCCTTAGTATCTGTCCTTCCAGGGAACAGTCAGGGTTGATTTCATTTAGGATTGACTGATTTGATCTCCTAGCAGTCCAGAACAATCCTGTACCCAATTACTAATTCCCCATTCCTCATATAAACAAGCCTCTGGTTCTTGCAGTCTCATGAGCACAAAGGAGCTGGGTCACCACAGTCACTGTACAAGTAAACTAAATGGCATAAAGTGAAACCTGCACGGCTACCTGTTATGGCACAAGCTTTGTAAGAATTAATCAGACTGCTAAAGTAAGATTCTATTCAAAGGGTGAGAGGCAAACTACGCAGTATTCTGAGCTGTGGACATCAAGAAGAAAGAATACAGTACAGCAAAGGAGAGAGATAAGACAGGAGAAAACCTTGCATAGAAAAAAGCAGCAGGAAAATGTCCTAATTTGGAGAGACAGGCCTCATTGCCATGGCAACTCTGAATCACTCCACAGCAGCTAGAACTGGCTGTTTGTGGTGTTAAATGGTTGAACTACTAGGAGAAAGGGGGAAATGGGATGATGTGCTGAAAGCGTATAGTAGCAACTAGCTTCTTCTCAGGGCTACTCTAGCCTGTTTCATCACGGGCTGTATTTTTGTCCATCTCTTAAAACAGGGATCCGCATTTCGTATATTTTCTATCATTCAGAAAGCAAGTTTTTCTGTCTTGTCAGTTTTTGGCATGAGCGTGAAAATCAAGGAGGAATTAACTAAGTATTAGAAGACAAAAACGCCGTCTTTCTCTTATGAGCACACCCCCAAGGCACATGCAAGACCAACAATCAGACCAAGCAGTGGAGAAAGAACAAACCAGCAAAATGTTGTTAAGTTCTCACAAAACATTTCACTCACATTCATTGTTGATATTATAGTATCAGCAAAACATGGAATTCACTTAATCGTTGCCAATTATACAGAGAATAGAGATAGTACAAGGGGTATGTAAAATATAGGACTGAGCTATTTTGTAATGGCAAAACTCTTGCCTCCAACAATTGCCTGTACTAAAAGGTGTAAGGCAGGGGTGGCCAACCTTCCACCATGAGGGCCTCCGTGTTCTTAAGAGTTGTGTAGAAGACAGAATCTGGGCAGCTGCAATTGCTGATGGTGCTGCTAAAGCAGCTGCACCTGCTGAAATGCCCTCGACTATACAACCATTAAAGGGCCAGGAGCATTACTGTTGAAAGGTTGGCCACCCCTAGTGTAAGGAAACTTGGCGGGAAAAGATAAGGGGTCAACACTTGGTTCATTTTAGGCCAGTACTATGCATTCTGCCCATGGCTCTTCAAGATCTGAGGGGGGAATCTTTCCCCTCCCTGTTACTAGAAATGCTTTAATCAGGACAGGGGCTTCTTTTCTGTTACGCAAACTTCCTCTGTCCCAGTGGCATAGCTGGTGGGGGGGCCCACCGCCCCAGGCAGCAAGCTGGACGGGGGCATCATGCTGTCCACGTGGGGCATGCAGCACTCACCACTCCAAGCAGTTGCAGCGGCAAGCAGAGTGAAGTTTAGCCCTCCCGTCCTGATCTACTCAACTAATCAGCACTTGCCAACTGTCAGGCAAGCCCATTAAACACTTAACAAATGGAATGGCCAAAAATGGAACAACCCCTTTCTGATCTTTTGAGTGCCTCTGTCCCATTATAAGTTCAGAGGGTCAAGAAAGACTAGCTAGCCATAACCCTGGCAGCATTCCTAGCCACACTTTTAACAACAGTAACCATTTCCACAGCAACTGCAAACCTTTTACCCAACAGGGGGCTGCACTGTGGCAATATGACTTTTAAACCATTAACAGAGGCTCTGTATCAAAACTTTTCCCTCATAAGCCTTGTTTCTCTAAACCAGTGATGCCGGGATTGAAGCCGAGACTATTTTCATGCAAAGCTTGAGCTCCATAAGCAGCAGCATCTCGGAACTACAGTTACAGTGGACTACATTTTTTGCCTCTGGCAGTTTCAGTTTACTGGCAAGCCGGAACAGAGATGCTATCTCTGACCAACTCCTATTGATATGCTTTCGTTTTTTACAAATGCTTGACAAATTAATTTTAAACGTGATTGTATTATTATAGGCTGTTACCTCATTCACAGTGCAATCTTAAGCACCTTTATTACTCTGTGAGTAAAACTCAACTCGGTGGAACTTACCTCTCAGTAAACCTACACAGGGCTGCACTGCTAGTGAATGGCACAAGAGCGCCATGCACAGGATGAAAATACGACTCCCTTTCCTTTCGGTTTGATCCATATCCATTTCTGTAGGTGCATTCTGGTTTTGTACTACAGAGAAAAGCAAGCCGCTATTCTCTGGTTGTCATTATAATATTTGTAATTTATCACCACACTGCTGTCTATGTTCTGCCCTTAAACATCCTCTTCCTGTATGAAATACTGTATATCCATGATGCTGACTGCTATGTTTCTCTGCACTTTTCCTGTTCAACTGCATTTGTTTTGAGATGAGGTCGCCAGAGCTGCATAGGTATACTAGTTCTTCGGCAGCGAGCAGAACGTCACTAATCTCTAGCATCAGAAATTCTTTCAGTGACACAACAGGGCAACTGTGTCCACGCCAGAAGCAAGCTGATGGGTACCGAAATCAATCATCTAGTCCAAGTGGGAGTGAGAGAAACACTGAGAGGAGGGGAGTGCGGCCTGCTCACTAAAACTCACACAATGCATATTTCATTGCTCTGAGAGAAAGTTTCATCCCTCAGGTCATTAATTAATTATTCAAATATTGCCTTAAAATCTCTCTGTTCGCTTTAGCCCATGAACGACTCTAAACACTGCTCTCACCTTCTCATCCCCTCACCAATTTTCAGCCTGCATCTCCCTGAGGCTGAAGCTGTAATATTTGCTGCTGCAGACTTTACAAAAATGATGCCACAGGAGACTGACGGATGGAACCAACAAACTTTACTTCACACTGTGCAACTCTTACTAAAACAACCAATCTCAAAATGGCTGCTGCCCTAGGTCAGTTCTGTCTGCTGGTGTTTGCAAGAACTGTCTCCCTCCATGCCATGCACCTGGAACACTTTGGTTCCCTCCATCATTATATCACTCTTTTTAAAAAGAAAAAATATTCTCTGTATCTATTAGGCTTTCTTTTCATTCTGTCTCTTTATGCAGTTGCAGGCATTGCAGTATCACAACTCTCCTAGACTCCCATGGGCATTTTGTACTGCAAGTTTCATGTGTTCTGTCTCAAGAACTGGCTCCTTCTCCTTGTTCTATATTATATATGCCCTTGACAGAGCACCAGAAATTGTTAACTCTCTTTGCCTCGTCTATGCAATGCATGTAGCATTACTACTAGCCTTCTTTGGTTTCTTGAGGGTCATTTTACAAAGGTTTAATGAACATGGTTCATGTTCCACCACAAACTTCCAATGGTTTGTAGGCTGTTTCCACAATCACTGTTTTTCCAGTGATGAATTCACCTTGTGCATCCAAGATTCTTTTGGATTTCTTTTTCCATTTCTTTTTGGATTTCTTTTTCCATTTGAGCACAGTTATGTTGGGTAGGTGTCATTGCTTTGGAAGCATATGCAAGAGGTTAACCTTTCTACAACCATACAGCACTTACAGCGCAATCCTATCCAACTTACACCACCGGTGTAACCAGTGGTGCAGTGAGAATGGGAGGCCCCAGAACGGAAAGGGGATTCAAATCCCCTCCAAAGGGGGATTCAAAGGGGTTTCCGCCAGCTAAATAGCTGGCGGAAGAGGAGGCCATGTAACAGTTGAGCCAGCCTGGTAGGAGACGGTGATATGGCAGACGCCATCCCCACCCCCACCCCAGTCCGGTTCGGCCAATGGCCCCCCTCCCTCGCTGCCAGGGGATTTCTTACCTGTCTCCGGCGGCTGTGGGGACGTCCCAGCGGCAGAGTGACGGCTGCCCTTACTCCCAAGTTGTCACAAACGTGTTTTATGGCATGTTCGTGATGGCTTCTGGCGGTGGAGCGCTCGTCCGCCACCATTTTTTTCCGCAAGATTGTGCTGTCTATGTTCTTAATTGGAAAGAAGCCCTCCAACCTGTGCCCGATGGATGGACAGCCTACTGTGTTTATCAATTTTTGAGTGAATGGCATATCGACATCAGTTACATTTGGAGGCCATTCTGTGATAAAACATCTGACGTCGCATGAACGATGCATATATATCTACCAAATGTTTGTATTGCATTGTATCCAGGTTTTTTCCCACCTTTTTTCTTTTTTTAAATATGTAAAATTGTTTGATTATATCTATATAATATTCATTTTTTATTTTTTTATTTTTTCCATATAAAATAATAATAAAGCATTAAAAAAAATTAAGGCCAAAACTGTCATATCTACATTTATTTCAAAGTTAATTCTATTCAAGCACAATATAGACCGTCGCAAGCCTGTCTGAGCCAAAAGGGAAAAGTGTGATCCAAGATGATGATCTCCAAGTGTTTTGTTTGTTTGTTTGTTTGTTGGTGACCATTTGGATATGCTGCATGAAGATATGTCTGAGTGATTTGAGGATCTTCTTTCGATGGAAATTCCAGATGGGTTGATAAATCCATTTTCAGATACTGAGGATGTTGGGGGTGGTTGAAGAACAAATTGAGTTACAAAATGACATTGAGCTTAAGTCAAAGTCTAAGAAGTCATACCATGTGTTTTGGTTACAGAAGGAAATCCCTGATTGCTATCCTGTACTATGGACAGTGGTTTTGAAGCTCCTTGTTGCATTTCCAACATCATATTTGGTGGAACGAGGGTTTAGTGGTCATCCAACTTCTTTCCAAGCAAAGAAATCAACCCCAGATTACTGAACGTGGTGATTTAAGACTCTTGCTAAATGACTTTAAACCAGACATTGGAAAACTGGTATTACTTCATCAAGCCTATCCATCGCATTAAGAATTTACTGAACAGTGATGTAGTTACTAAATGTGATATCTAAGATTCTTATTAAATGACTACCAGACTTTGAAAAGCTGGTATAATTAGATCAAGTTCATCAATTTTATTTAATAAATTAAACTAAAAAGGTTTAATTGGATTTTGAATAAATGTGCAATTAATTGTTACTATTTTCAATGTTATTATCTTCTTTACAGCCCAATTCTACCTAACATCCACCTCAGTGATGCAGTGGGCCCAGCACAGGCTATGCTGCATCCCGCATGGGAATAACGGCTGCTGGAGGTCTCCACGGGATAAGCCCCAGCAGCCACTATGGGGCAACTCAGACCTACGCAAGCTCAAGATCTGGCACAAGTCCGTGTTGCTCCGTGTTGGTGGATCAGGCCCGGCAGGGGGGATAAGATGCACCGTCGATCCTATCCCCCAGGCCCGATCCGCCACCCCGCCCCCATCACTGCCCATCCCCCACCCCATTACATCCCCTCCCCACCTTACTGTGAAATATTTATCTGTATATTTTTGTAATACATTTATGTTAATTAAGAGGTAGCCTTTAAGATGTAAAATTATTTGTATGTTAGAAAACTAATTTTTTAGGTATCAGTTTTGTATTTGGATTATTTATCTGGGAAAATATGGATGTTGACAGATTTGATGCATTTTTTTTTTTTAGATTTGTGAAACAATTTTTCTCTTGAGACTGATTGGGCTATGATATCTTAAATTACGCTTTACCCTATATGAAGATTAAATTGTCAGTCGTCATCGTCGTAATAGTAGAGTATAGCTCTTAAAACAAGTTAATCCAGAAAAAGACACATTTCTGCCCAAAGGCTCATAGTCTAAAAACTGACAAGGCACAACTGGGAAGAGGTTAGGGAGAACAGAAACAGAAATGAGAAAATGCACAATATTTAATTATAGCGTGCTCATCTCAATAACTTATACAATACAATATACCAGTGGTTCCCCAAACTGGGAGGCACAGCTCCCAGGGGAGCCACGGAAACCTGCCAGGGGAGCCACAGAGTGCCACGGAATCCTCTTGGAAAACAGTGCAACGCCAATTGGCAGGCATCAACATAATGTAATGGGAAGCCACGGCCAATGGTCACCAATGGTCAAGGGAGCCGCAGGTCAAAAAACGTTCTACCTAACGGCTGCTGGAGGTCTCCGCGGGGTAAGCCCCAGCAGCCACTATGGGACAACTCAGACCTACGCAAGCTCAAGAGCTGGCACAAGTCCGCGTTGCTCCGTGTTGGTGGATCTTGCTGCCAATACTGTTCTCATGTTAGTTTGGGAAACACTGCATACACTATTGCAAATTGATGAACATTTCCTTTTTTTGTTGCTCTTTTTGTCACCCTGAAGCAATGAAAATGCTTTTGTCATGTCAAGTAATAAGGGAACAATACATATTCTAGAAAACCAAGATGGCTAGAAAACCAGCCATCATACTAGTTCTTGTAGACTTGTCCTATCATCATTGAACTATTGCAAGTAGCTTTGTTTCAAGAGTTACTTTTCATTTTAGAACAATACTTCCGTGCCTTCTTTTGCATTCAGTACATTTTCCAAGTAACATCAAAATACAGAATTGACATAAACATGATGGATAGGAATACAGCTGAACTGTATCTCCACATTCTTGCCCTTCTTGACTACACATGGCCACCAACATTGGTTATTAGCAATAATTTAAGATGAGATAACTTTCCCCCACTAGCATGGTCTAGAAGAAGAGAAAAGAGAAAATAACTAACTAAAGCTCATGCTACTGCTAGTTAATAAAATGCCAATGTATTATTCAAGAGAGCGTCTATATTTTATGGCTGCTGCACAGAGGGAGCCGTCAGCTTGCTTCTGGCATTTTGGTTGAACAGCTTCTTCCCACCCTCTGAGCATTGCAGACATACATCCAGGCAAATGCACACAGATGCGAGCAAATACACATAGGTAATGAATGCTGTTGTCACACAAATTTGGAAGCAAGAGAGGAGAGAGCAAGTGGCTACAATAAATTAGCACTGTCCCCAAATGATATCTGGTCTTAGTACCTGGTTTTCTTGCTGCCAACACTGTTTTCATGTTATTTTGCCCTACATAAGGAGAGTTCTGCTGGATAGGCACAAGGCCCACCTAGTCAAGCATCCTAATTCTCACAATGACCAACCAGACGCCTCTGGGAAGTTCACAAGCAGAAGATGAAGGCATAGATAGCCCTCTCCTGCCTTTGCTTCCCTGCAATTGGTCTGAGCAAGTTGTTTAAAGCGAAGACTGCAAAATAAGGAGGAGGGCCTTGCTGTTTATTAGAATGAACGGTCGGAACACCATAGAACCATTTTTGCACCAAGATACCAGGAGTTAGAAAAATTCAGTCTAGAGACAAAGGCTGCTGCTCACTAACAAATGTTTCCAAAGTCATGTTGAATGATACCAATGTGTATCATCTTCATCTCATCTTTGACTGAAGCACTTCTACATTCAAGCATGCTTTGGCATTAAGCACTCAGCACAAAGACTTAATTAACAGACCACAAAGTGTCTTATTAAATCTAAATTAAGTCATCAGTTCATGATTGAAAAATCACATTTCTACCTGAGCAATGTCTGTGTCAAAGATTTGAATCTATCTAAGATGAGCAAAGCTTACCCATCAGACATTTAATAATCCACTAATCATGAAATGAACCACAAAAGATGGGCAGCCCAATCCTGTCTAGCTAGGCTGCAGTGCGGGAGTAGAGCTCACGTTGCATTCTATCCAGACAGGCCCCAGTACCAGTATGACATTCGTCCCCTTACCCTGGGTAGAGCCCCACCCTCCTTGATGGGTCTACTCGAATGTGCACCAGCTATTTTGCAAATGTGCACATTTGAGCAGGCCATGTAACAGCGGCCAGGCCCAGGAAGGGGGATAGTATTTCAGCGGAGCCGCCACCTCCAATCCTCCCCCTTCCTGGGCCCGGCCGAACAATCTCCCCTCCCAGAGCACCCCGTTCCACCCTCCCCCCCATCCCAGCGTCACCCAATGGGGAACCTACCCTCTTGGCGGCCACAGGTTCTGGGGTAGCTAGAGCGGCGTCTGCCTTGGCACCAGTGCCACCTACTTGCCGGGTGCCACAAACGTGCTTTGCGGCATGTTTGTGACACCCTAGACTGGTGGAGCAGCAATTCACCAGTCTAAACCTTAGACAGGATTGCACCATATGTGAAACGGGTGGGAACATATAAATCAATGGTGCTGATCACACAAGGCAAACCTGCTGAACTCTACCATATCTACTTCTCAGCAGAATGAGTTCTTCCTTTGTGCAGCTTGTCCAAAACTGGAGCTGTTGTTGATCATGTAAACCAGTCCTCTATGTAAGCTAACCATGACAAACCACCAATAAATCATTCCAAGCTCTTCAGTTGTAATAAACTATTGAGATCAAAAATGGGAAAATAACTTGTATCTTTATACATATTTGGCATTTTCTCATAAGGTTTCTCATAAGGTTGCTCAGAGACAGAACACTAAGGATTCAAAGGGGCCACTGATCAACTCAGAACGTAAGGATGACAGGAGTTGCTTAGTATTGACTTTGCTTCACTGTTTTTCCATTAACATTTTATTGGTTTGGCAGTATACAATATGGAGTCAATGTGTATGCAAAGAAGCAAGTCAACTTTGCTATTCTGGTCATATTTCAACTCCATCCCTCCATCCCATCCGAACCAAAGCTCTCTCCATTCCCCACCTGCTGCATACACACCTTAAAGGTAAAGGTGACCCCTGACAATTAAGTCCAGTCGTGTGTCCAACTCTAGGGTGTGGTGCTCATCCCCATTTCAAAGCCGAAGAGCCAGCGTTGTCCAAAGACGCCTCCGTGGTCATGTGGCCGGCATGACTCTCCTTGCCGCAGCGCGTAGCATGCGGCCGGAACACGGAGCGCTGTTTACCTTCCCGCAAGCGGTACCTATTTATCTACTCGCATTAACATGCTTTGGAACTGCTAGGTTGGCAGGAGCTGGCCAAGCAACGAGAGCTCACCCCGTCGCGGATTCGAACTGCCGACCTTTCGATCGACAGCTCATGGTTCAGCGGTTTAACCCAATGCGCCACCCGCTGGCCTATTTGTCAGAGCCAGTTCACACATGCACATGCCTCAACACTGTTTTACTCAATGCTCAGCAGCCTGCCACTGAATCCATGAACTGCCTCCATTGAAAAATACTGTGTACGAAGCAATATGCATCTTCAGTCTGCAATGTTTGGTCTGTAATGTTTTTTTCCCCGCACATAGGCTCTTTCACCTTTTTGTTACAGTCAACAATTGATGGATATACATTTATGAACAAAACTTACAGAAGCTGCAAAGCACAGCAGAAAAAGAAGTTTTAAAAGAGTTTTTTTAAGGGGAGGGGTGAATAGCTAGAAAAAGCCTTTTGGCGAGGGCGAGGCATTAGACATTTAAGACGATTGTCCTATGTTATGCTGGTACTTCTCATTTCCCAAATATTTTTGTCATCAGATACAGATGTCAGAAAGTTTAGTTCTTTGCATCAGACTTACAAATGAGAACTACGATTACATATTTAGCACTATAGGAGAAAGGAAATGGACAAATGTCACAGGTCAGGGTAACAAAAGAGTAGGTAAAAGATTATTGGATCGATCTAAAAGAATGTCAGCCACTGGGACTTGACACAATTCCTGAAGAAATCCTGAGGTTGAGAGGTGGGCAGGTCGCTAATGTTCATCTTACACTGGCATAGTTCCAGTGGTTGAAAAAGAGGAAGTATCGTGACTAACAGTGCAATCCTATGTATGTCTACTCAGAAGTTAGCCCCACTGAGTTTAATGGAAGTTACTCCCAGGTTAGTGTGAATAGGATTGCAGCCCTATTCTTCATAATAGACATGGATAGGATTGTGCTGACAATGTAAAAGGGGAACACAGTAATGACCATTATTTTGACTGCTATAGTAGGAAAGATAACAAAAAATAAACATCTAATTTGTACTCATCTAGTGCATCAGGGGCCGCGGTGGCTTAGTGGTTAAGATGCTGAACTGCAGACTAGGAGGTAGGCTGGACAGCAGTTCGAGACCCAAGTGCCACATGACGGCATGAGCTACCGTCTTTGGCCCCAGCTTCTGCCAACCTAGCAGTTTGAAAGCAATAAATTACAAGTAGATTAATAGGTACTGCCTCAGCAGGAAGGTAACAGCGTTCCGTGCACCTTGACGTTGAGTCATGCCGACCACATGACCACGAAACTGTCTTTGGACAGCACTGGCTGTTCGGCTTTGAGCACCGCCCCTAGAGTCGGTAACAACTAGTTTTCGAGCAAGGGGAACCTTTACCTGTACCTAGTGCATCTTACAGTGGAGTGATGACTGGAAGTCAGCATGGTTTCATTATGAGCAAATCATGCTAGAGTAGACCAACCTTGTTTCCTTATCTGATAAGTGACAAGTTCAGTGAACAGATGGAATGCAGTTGGTATATATTTGGACTTCAGGCAAGGCTTTTGGTCTAGTCCCACATGATATCCTTATTATGAAAATACAAGAAACGTGTCTTTGAAGAAAAATGCCATAAGGCGGGCATGCAGTGTGCTAAGCCACTACATGCACAGCATAGCAATAAATAGACTATTAGACTGAAAAAGGTACCCATTGTCATTCTACAAGAGTCCAATGTTATTCAATGCCTTCCACAATATACTAGATGAGAGAGCAGACAGTAAACTTATCAGCTGCACAGCTAAAGCAAAATTAAAGGGACTGCAAACAATTCAGAAGAAAGAATTTTTAAAAAATATATTTTTAGTTTTCTTAATACACTAGAGGGCAGATGGTAACAGAATATATTGTTCCATGCTGAATTTCCAAAAAACTACTCACACAGAAAAGCAGGATCAAATTAAAGTGGGTTAAGGAACAGCACTTTAGAGAGAGGTGTAAGGATTGTAATGAAAAACAAACTGAACCTAATTTAAAAAAATGAGATGGTGTCAACAAAAGGCCAATTCTTTTCAGGGTTGTATTGACAAGAACATGGTTTACCAAAAGCCAGTTAAGTACCACTCCAATCTTCATTGATCAGGCTAGATCTGTAGTATTCTGTTCAATGCTGAGCAGAATTCTGTTCAAATTCTGCTGAATTCTGAATTCAACCGAACTGATGAACTGAATTCACTTCAAAAAAGATGTTGACCACCAGTCATATCTTTAATCGCTCACTTGGTGACCATTGAAAGCCTTGGACTAGTGAGAATTTTTCTTCTTCTCTTTGTCTATAGTGATTATAGTGATAATGATTATCATTATAGTGACATAGTGATAATGGATAGCTATACAATACCTTTTTTTTCTTTCCCATTTTTTTGTAGTTAAAGAAGTCCCTCTTTTTATACGAACGGATGAAGACGTACTCAAAGTGTAACAATTAAACAGGCTGACTTGATTAACATAATCCCTGTTCACAGACTCCTTAATATTAGATAAAACAATTCTGATAGGTTCGTTTCAGGAGGGATCGGCTGCTCCTTTCTCCCTCCCCCGCCGTGCTCCTCCCTCCTTTTCATCCCTTCGGCATCTGACAGTCTGCAGCAAGGCGATTGCCACAAAGGTTGAGCCTGTGATGCAAAGAACCGTGTTAACCGAGTAATTAAATCGTTTCTGTAATTACTCTATAAGCTTATAAATAATGTAGACTTCCACATTCTCTTTCCAGAAATCACAAAGGAAAGTGAACACAAATAGACAAATGTAAAAAGAGGAACCAGAATGAAAGAAATCATAACACTTCTTTGCATTTATACGGCATAGGGTCAGCCCAACTGGGACTGCTTGCCCGAAAACCACCCTAACACACTGCTGCTGCCTTCACCACGCCAGGGCATGCATGCTTTGCGTGGGGGGGGGCCCTTCCCCTCCCAAAAGCCCCTAACATTCTCACTGCACTCCATCCTCACATGGGATTTTAAGTTTAAAGTGACCATGTCTCTTTAAACTTTAAATGTTGCGTGAGGACAGAGCGCTTGACTCTACCCCCCTCTCCTTGCTCTGGGCTTAAAGTTTAAAGGGAGCATGTTCCTTTAAAGTTTAAATGCCACACAAGGACAGAGCGAGGGGAGGGGTAGCAAAGTGCTCCTTCCTTTGCACAGGGTTTAAAGTGTAAAGGGGCGTGTCCAGTGCGAGGATGGAGGGAAGGGGATGATCTGATTCCCACCTGCTTTTTGCAAGCGAGGAGCAGATCAAAGCAGTTTGTGTCCACAGTGGGCTGGAGGGAGGCAGTGACAGGGTGAGGGGCACTCGGAATCTGCAGCCCATTTCCACTGACACGAGCTGCATCAGCCTGTCTCACGGCTGGGCCGGTCCTAAGATAGCACTTTGCATTTTCAAAGCACTGGGGGACGGTGTACACATGATTCTTCCCTGTCCAAACAGTAATTAAGTTCAAAAAGAGAATGGCAGACATCAAAAGAGAGAGGGGGGGTGAGAAAGGGAAGAGAGAGAACAAGACAAAGAGAAAACTAGAATCAAGATAGAAAGGGAACAAGGCGTAATATTTGAACACGCACACAACTGCCACCTGGCAGCACTAATAATTTGGCAGTAATTCCACCCTATACTTTGCCAAGCCAACAAAACACAGCTCTGAAATCCTAATTCTGCTCTTGCTGCTAAATGCCAGAGAGATTAGAGTCATAGCTGCCCAGGAGGAGAGCACCAGAATAAGAGAGTGAAGGGGAATGTACTGAGCGCAACAAGCACCACACCAGATGGGTGCAGCAGCTCCATCTCCAAAGACTACTGCCAACCAGCATCAGTACAAAAGGCTGGCAACAATTCTCATGGCTGCATCCCAGGAAGCTGACAACCAGTGCAGCGTGGAGACTAACAAAGTCTTACCTGCTTCCTGTCGAAGTCTCTCTTTTCTCTATCCCATGCTACAATCAGTGGCGAGGAGGTGAATGGAAGGATTAGCACTGCCACTGACCTATTATTTACTATTTTTATCATCTCCTTCCTCCAAGGAGCTCAGGGGATGGTGTACATGATTCTTTCCTAGCCCATCTAATCATTGCGACAACCCCATGAGGTAGGACAGGTTAGGGTCAGAGAGAGTGACCGACCCAAGAGGATCACCCAGTGAGCATCAAATGGGGATTGAAACCTGGACCTCCCTCAGCCTAGTCCAACATTTGTAACCGTTACAATTACTGTACATCACACTAGCTCTCAATACTGTGGTGCTCAGCATTTTCAAAAGTGTCTGGCAGTTTGGCACATTTTAATTTTTCAATGTTGTTTATCAGACACCTTAAACTTGGCCCACAACCACTTCCACGCAAATGCATGTCCAACCCAAGTTAATAAATGCAACCTGACGTGAAAAAAAAAAAAAAAACTTAGACGAGAGTGGTGTGAATTCATCTCAAGGAAGGGGCTTGTGTAGAAGCAAGCAGGGGTTCCAAAGCAGAATCTCATATTGAGATAAAACCTTCAGAGTATAAAATGTACTTTCATGACCAGGGAATTTGTCCTGGTGATTAAGCCACAGAGCAGATCACCATGAACTGGCACTTGCTTGTCTCAATTTGCAAGAGACAGAATTTGTAAGTCAGATGACAGAAGCTTACATCATCGCATTAAATAGACACAATTGTGTGGCTGACAATACAACCAAAGCTAACACATCCAGTGCCATTACTATATTCTGCCCTTTTTGAAATGAGTCCTTCCATCACTTTTCCTTCCTTTTCTGTAGGCCAGTGAGCCCTGACGTGTCCGCCCACCCACTAGCGTCGCTGCAGGGGGGCGGAGCTCTAAGTTCCACCACGGTCTGACCCTCCGTTACACGGGTGCATGAAGCGGCCCCGCCCCCTCACCTTCGGAACCATTCAAGTCGGTGAAAGCAACGCACAGGGAGTCCATTTAACAGAGGGTCGGACCACGGCGGAACTTAGAGATCCACGCCCCCTGCAGCAACGCTAGTGCGCCCACCGTGTGACCAGGAGCAGAACAGCATGGCAGCCACAACCGGAACACTGCAGCACCTGACGGTGACATCACTACATACAGGGTGCTGGTCAGGCGGATGGTGTGGGTGGTCCCAGGAGGCACGAGGAGGCTGCTGCAGCTGCTGGTGTTTGGCCACGAGGGTGGGGCTGGAGGAGTCAGCCCATAAACAGTGTGCGGGGCAGCCGAGGGGTGTGGTCAGAGAGAGCGGGAAGGGTGAGAGCATGAGCAGGGAGCCAGAAGCCAGAGGAGGCTGGAGCAGACAAAGAAGAGGAGGTGAGAAGAGGAGTAGCATGGGGCGGCGGGAGCTCCAGAGAAAAGATACCAGTGAGGTAGAGAATGGGCCAGCCAGGAATGGCAAAAATAGGAAGGACCAAGCAAGAGGGGACAGGGAGAGACCAGGCCAGGCCAAGGAGACACATAAAGGAACAGGCAGGGAAGGAACCAAGACAAGACTAGTCGAGGAGAAAGCTGGGCAAAGCGCAGCGAGAAACGCCAGGGCCCTGTCCCTAAGGCTCAAGAGGAATTCCCGCCTGCTGCCTTGTGGTTGGGAGGATGTAGTCGTCACAGATCCTTCCCTGCTCCTGCAGCGTCATGTGGCATGATGAGCCCTTTGCTACCCCCACAGGCTCTTTTTTGTCCACACGGGAACGCACAGTCTCCACAACCAGCGCAACCAGCTGAGACGATACAAAAAGGTGAAGCAACCTACCAGGGCTGGGAAAGCCCTTTTCTGTCTTCTGTTATATGAGCCCTGAGGCATATGGTGGGGCCACTGTGGGATACAGGAAGCTGGACTAGATGGGCCTTTGGCCTGATCCAGCAGGGCTCTTCTTATGTTCTTATGAGCAGATCCAGAGGGTTGCAATCAACAATCCTTTAGCAGCATTCCCAACGTGTCTAGTTAGTTCACTTATTCCTCCCCTCCGCAACCCCTCTGATGCAGAGCTACCTGCCTTGGGGGATGAGGAAGAGACCCCCATGGTCACAAGGCCTCAATATAAATAAATTTGATGTATATTCAGCTGTGCATTGCTGAAGCTGATGCAGTAGCATTTCCTGGGGCTATGATCTCCAGAACTGTGCCCCATAAGTTGGCCATGTTAATTCCTTATCCCAATATGCTTAGGTTGATATCCCTTTTCTTCATTCATCCTGCTTTCTCCTTCCCATCCAACTCTTTCTGAAACTTCAATTTATAATTAGCATATAGAACCTGGCACAACGATGGCTAGGAGCTATCATCACAGCATAGAAATGAACAAGAATCATGTCTCCCCTTTTTTTTAAAATTGCCTCACAGGTCTTACATTTAATGAAACTTTTTCCCTTTGATCATGCCAGATTCTCTTTACAGCCCTTCTCACATATTTTTGCATCTATATCCTGCCCATCTTGCAGTTTGTTCTTCTCTCCTTCCCATCTACCCTGGTTGTGGCACAGTTGGCCCCTGCAATGCAGTTCCTCATGCACTGTCCACTCCCATTTTGAAACAGCTTTAAGTTCCACCTCAGATTTTTTATGACTGTTTGAGTTCAACAGCAGTGGCGTAGCCAGCCTCCGCTGGGGCCAAGGTGGCTTGGCACCCCCCCCCACGATGTGGCAAACCCCCAATTGGATGTGACACCCCCATGTGACATCATAAACCCCGCCCATGGGGGCGTGACATCACAAGCCCCGCCCCCACACTGAAAAATGCACACACACCCGGCGTTTCTTCAGCCGCTTTTAGGCCATTTGTGGCGCCGGGGGTGCATGAGCCGGGGGGTGTATGATTCAGCGGCACAGGGGCGAAGGCAACGGCAAAATAGGGACATACTGTAAGCCTTCGTGCACCCCCACCGATGAGCAGCCTCCTTGCAAGCCTGCTGGAGGAGTCCTCCAGCCAGTGAGACTAGGTGCTAGAGAGGCTCTGGTTGCACAGCCTCTCTAGCACCTAGCTGGTCTGCAAGGTGGCTGCTCATCAGGCCTGGAGGTGTACAAAGGCTTAAAGTAAGTCCTGATTTTGCAGCCGCCTTCATGCCCGTGCCACCGAATCGTGCACCTCCTGGCTCATGCAACCCCCTGACCGGCACTAACCAGGAGGTAGGGCGGCACATGGGGGGGGGGGGGGTTTGCACAAAGCATTTTTTCAGCCCTCTTTTAGACCATTTCCGCCCTAAAAGCAACCACAAAAATGCTGGGGGGGGGTGCATTTTCACCGCTCTGGCAGCAGTTTTGCATCCCCCGGCACATGTTGCCCCCTGAACCTGGGGGCCCACCGCCCCCCTTAACAACGCCTCTGTACAACAATAGGAAATATGTCCTGACAACTGGCCTAAATTTTAAAAACAATCTGAAACTGTCATGGCCAGCAATAACATAAAAAAGTCTTAGGTTCATATCCAGGAATAAAAGCCATGTGTAGAAAAGTTCAAAAAAATGATTCTATGTTTTTTAAAAAACTGATTAAAACCCAAGTTAAAGTTAAAAACACATTATTTTAAAAACAAAGTTAAAAACATCCAAAATGGTTAAAAATAGTTCCAAAAAAAAAACATACAACACATTGGACCACAACGTTTCGTCCAATTCTATGGACTTCATCAGGTGGACGAGAAAAGAGCCAGCAGGGCTGTCAAGGTGTTACTCTTGACAACTTGAAATGCCAGGGGTTGAACCTAGAAACTTCTACCTGCACAGCAATACAACTTAGCTGGGGGCTGGTGGGGGCTGAACAATGTCTTGAGGATCTAAGAAAGCAGGATCAGTCAATTTCACACTCCCAGTTTTCAATTTCATTTTGAAGCTAGTTTGGGGCAGGGTAAATGTTGAATAGAAGAACTATACAAGAAAGATATTAATGTTCCTGATGACCACGCTGGTGTGGTCACTGACCCAGAGCCGGACATCCTAGAGAGTGAAGTCAAGTGGGCCTTAGGTAGCATTACTAACAACAAAGCTAGCGGAGATGATAATATCCCAGCTGAGCTACTTAAAATCCTAAATGATGATGCTGTGAAAGTGCTGCACTCAATATGCCAACAAATTTGGAAAACTCAGCAGTGGCCAAAGGATTGGAAAAGGTCAGTTTACGTTCCAATTCCAAAGAAGGGCAGTGCCAAAGAGTGCTCAAACTATCGCACAATTGCACTCATTTCACATGCTAGCAAGGTTATGCTCAAAATCCTACAAGCTAGGCTTCAGCAGTACGTGGACCGAGAACTACCGGACGTACAAGCTGGGTTCCAAAGAGGCAGAGGAACTAGAGATCAAATTGCCAACATGCGCTGGATCATGGAGAAAGCCCGAGAGTTCCAAAAAAACACCTACTTCTGCTTCATTGACTACGCAAAAGCCTTTGATTGTGTGGATCACAACAAACTGTGGCAAATTCTTAAAGAGATGGGGGTACCAGACCACCTTACTTGTCTCCTGAGAAACCTGTATGCGGGTCAAGAAGCAACAGTTCAGACCGGCCATGGAACAACCGACTGGTTCAAAATTGGGAAGGGAGTACGGCAAGGCTGTATATTGTCACCCTGCCTATTTAACTTATATGCAGAGTACATTATGAGAAATGCAGGGCTGAATGAATCACAAGCCGGAATCAAGATTGCCGGGAGAAATATCAACAACCTCAGATATGCAGACGATACCACCCTAACGGCAGAAAGTGAAGAAGAACTAAAGAGCCTCTTGATGAGGGTGAAAGAGGAGAGTGCAAAAGTTGGCTTGAAACTCAACATTAATAAAACTAAGATCATGGCATCTGGGCCCATCAATTCCTGGCAAATAGAAGGGGCAGAAATGGAAGCAGTAACAGATTTTACTTTTCTGGGCTCCAAGATCACTGCAGACGGAGACAGCAGCCATGAAATTAAAAGACGCTTACTCCTTGGAAGGAAAGGTATGGCAAACTTAGACAGCATAATAAAAAGCAGAGATATCACCATGCCAACAAAAGTTCGCATAGTCAGGGCGATGGTATTCCCAGTAGCAATGTATGGTTGCGAGAGTTGGACCATAAGGAAGGCTGAGTGCCGAAGAATAGATGCTTTCGAACTGTGGTGCTGGAGAAGACTCCTGAGAGTCCCTTGGACTGCTAGGAGATCAAATCAGTCAATCCTAAATGAAATCAACCCTGACTGTTCCCTGGAAGGACAGGTACTGAGGCTGAAGCTCAAATATTTTGGCCACCTAATGCGAAGAGAGGAGTCTCTGGAGAAGACTCTGATGCTGGGAAAGATTGAAGGCAAAAGGAGAAGGGGAAGGCAAAGGATGAGATGGTTAGACAGCATCACCGATGCAACGAACATGAAAATGAGCGAACTCAGGAAGATAGTGGAGGACAGGAAGTCCTGGCGGGATATGGTTCATGGGATCACGAAGGGTCGGACACGACTTAACGACTGAACAACAACAAAATGTTGAATGCAACTAATTTAGATATTAATGGTTATAATAAAGGTCTTCCTATTCCAGAACTAAGAAACTAATCTTCTTGTCCATCTGTGGATAGTGCAAACTGATGTGTATAAGTATGTGTGGGAAAACACACATTTAAAAAAATGTGTTCCGTTCTGCTGATTATAATTCATGACAGCACAGATCTTACAGCCAGAGGCGTTGTTACGGTGGGGGCAGTTGGGGCAGTGGGTCCCAAGTGATGGGGGGGTGTACATGCCGCTGGCTCCTCTTCGTGCATCCGTTCTTGGCCCTCCCGCCCACCCGGGCGCTGTTTGGCTCCAAAAAGGGGCCGAAAAGTGCCGGGGGTGTTTACGCGCCACGGCGGTGCACAACGATGAAGCCTCAGGGGTGGGGGGTGTGGCATCCCATGGGGGGCGTATGGCATCCTGTGGGGGTGTCGCCGCCGCGGCCTCCCCCACAGGGGGTGTAGGACCGCTACTGCTTACAGCATTGATAGTTGTTTATTTAGCCAAAAATCTGTGATTTGAGGCTTTCCCAGATACTTTTGGGTGAGCAAACCTAAGCTTGAAAGGTATGTCTGAGAGGTGCAGTGTAGTGTAAAACAGTCTGAATCAAGACTCATGAATAGCCCAAGCCAATAGAGTAGCCATAGGCCATGTTTTCCTAGACAGGAGGAGCTCAGAATGCAAACTCTAGCCTCTTGAATCAGGCATGCCCAATTCAAGCTGGCAAGCCCCTTGAGCTTGCCCAACTCGAATTGGAGCTTATACTCCACAGAACTGTCATCCACAGCTGGAGATCAGTCTGGTTAGAGATACTGGCAAGACAAGGGCAGGCTAGGTGCAGTGGCTCTCAGTCAGGCTTTGGGGAGACAGATTCTGGGGGCTCTTGTCCCTGTGGGTCTTGGCTGATGAGTTCCATTTCTAGCCCAGTGAGTGGTTGTGGGTCTGAGTCTAGCACCAGTTCTGCTGGCTTTTCCTCCTCAGGTTCCCAATCTCAGTTGCTGCTTGAGACAGTGGTCAGGATTGAATAGTGCATTCTATGGCAGAGTTGTCTCATGTTTTGAAGATATCAAGCACCGGGTAGAATTCATCCAGATCCATAAAGAACTCAGAGTTGGAGAAAGATACTATCAGCTCCTTCATAAATATATAAGAAGTTTAAGTGGGTAATGTCAGAATGCTTTTCCTGGCTTCTTATCACCCACTGCAAAGCTGAAAGTGATTTTTTTTTTAAGTCTTCACTGAGCAGAAGTCCTGGAGTTATCACCAGTGCCTTCATTTACAGCATTAAAGAATAAGTCTGCATAGATAATTTTTTGGATGCTGGTAATGAAGTTGTTGCTTTTTGTCATTGTTGTTCCATCCCACACACAGCGTGTGCCAGTCTATGCTCTTCTATTCATGACTGAAGGCCACAGAAGAGCCATGGCCTACTAGCAGGGTGGGAGTGGAGGAATAAGGTTGGGACTCCTTATTTCTCCGGTCCTGGTGGTAGATGAATTGCAGAGCTCACGTGCAGGCAACAGAGAAGAGCACACAGCTCAAATCCGGTGTCCAAATCTGGGACACTGCACTGTGGGCACAGGAAGCAAGATTCTGGCTGAAGTCTGTCTAGAGTAGGACTAGGTGAGAGAGCAGATCGTTGGAGTGCTGTTGCTTCAGCACTGATCTGATGCCTACTGGGTGCTGAGATGGTTGTGCACAGGATGCTTCTACCTCTCTGGAGAAGATCACTGGAAGAAGCTGAGGTCTGTGCTCCAGTGAGACTGGTATGGTTCCTGCTGCCTCTGGGACGGATGTGATCATCAAGGCAGTTTCTAGAGAGGAGTCCTTGATATCTGAGGATGCTGGCAAGAAAATATTCCCAGGAGTAGAGAAGCATGCTCCTCTACCTCAGTAGAAATCTCTGCAAGAGAGGTTGTTTCACTAGCACTTCCCAAGAAGGCGCGCTACCTGTTTCGAGTGTAAACAGGTAGTGCACGCACAATCCCCTGGTTAGGCTGCAATGCTTTACCAGGAACTACAAGGGGGCGGGGTTGCCTCACCTGCTACTTACCCCACATCTCACCATCACTCTAAAACTCAGCTCCTTCCCCTATCCCTCAGCTGAATTCTTAGGGCAGAACTTTGAGGCCTGGGTCTATCACCAGTGGTAAGCAGAAGCTTCATCTTGGCTGCACACCTTCCAGGTGGTGGGAGAAAAAACAGGCCCCTAAGCACCCTGGCAGATCAGAACCTTGCTCCTCTCAGCACAGTTGGGGAGAGAAGGAGGTTGTGGAATGAACTTCAGGAATACAAAGAAATAAGGGCCAATTTATACATGATTAAGCTTTTCCTATACCAATTCAGGCTGAAGAGCAGGTTTGCTTACTCTTCCATCAAAGAAACTTCTTGCACATGCAAAACTACCGTATTGTCCTGAGTATAGGACGCTCCTGATTATAAGTCGCACCCTTAAAATTTGGTGCTTTTTTTTTAAAGAATACATTTTTAACTTTTTTTAACTTAAATATACACATTAGTAGAACAGTACAGCTTTAGTACAGTTAAAGGCACAGGCACCCTGTCCCTTATTGAATCTGGGCACTCTAGTATTAGTAGCCTTCCCAGATCCAAAGGGGGACAGAGTGCCTACCTTTTAACCTTTGGAATTTGGGCAGGTGTAGCTTGTTGCACCCTTCCATGATGATGAGCTGCACCTGCCCACATTTCAATGAACAGCACAATCCTATGCATATCTACTCAAAAGTAAGTCCCATTGCATTCAATGGGGCTTACTCCCAGGAAAGTGTGCATAGGATTGCAGCCTAAAGGTAGGCACTCTGTCCCCCTTTGGATATGGTAAGCCTATGCAGGAGCTCTTGCTCTCAACTTCCAAACTGTACTCTCAACTTTTAAACTGCAAGATCAATAAATATCTTAGTTTCCACAGAGTCCTGGGGTTGAAACTTAAGGGTTAATTTTTTCAAATGCTTCCAGAGGCTGCTGAGACATAATGATCTCTCATGGTATTCAGCCATTTAGCAAGTGATTAAGAGCTGCAAGGAAAGGCTTGAAAACACAGTGCTTTGCAGTTTAAAAAAAGAGGGGGAAAAAGCCCCGTTTTACCTTTGAAGAGAGACTCCGAGAGGCTTGGTTTGAAAGCACTTTGCATAAAACACTAGGCAGAAACGCTAGGCTTTGATTGTAGGGCGCACCCCCTACTTTAAAGACTTGCCTTAGGGGATAAAAGTGAGTCTTATACTCGGGCAAATACGGTAATATGTCAGAAAGGAGGAGGATTCGGCCCAGCCTTCTTTCTAACATACTATTTTTCTGATGTGATTACTGAGACTTTCATGGTTGGCATATTGAGACCCACTGTAAATATCCAGGATTTTAGACCACGGTCCACACAAATTTGTATTTCCTAACGTTTCGCTCCAAGATATGTGGAGCATTATCAAAGGTAAGGCAACCGGTAAACACCAGAAACTTCAACTCCAACATCTGTTGAGTCACACCAACAGTCACATACTATTTTTCTATATGTGGGGAGGGTTTTTTTCCCCATGGGAAAGCATTCAGGTGTGTAACATTTCCAGCATAAAGCCCAACATGGGCTTTGGTCCAGGAAAAAAATCACTACTTAAATTGCTGAACAGATAAAGATAGGTCTATGATCCTGGAGATAATCAGGAAATGTTTTGGTGATAAGCAGAGGACATGACAGTTGGACATGACAGAGGAAACAACAAAAGCATTTTTTTCTTCTTGGATATGTTAGACAGGCATTGCTCATAGAGACAGAGAAACATTGCTACCTTATGCAAAGAATTAGAGGGGAGATTAAAATATGTGCACTATGTAATCCAGATTCTAGAAGGATAAATTCAAATTGGAACAGGTGCACAGAAGAGCAACAGATGATTACAGGAATGGAGAATTTACCTTATGAAGAGATTAAGAGATTAGTTTTCTTTTCTTTTTTTCAGTTTAGCTACAGTGATAGCATTCTACAAATGTATTGGGGAAATAATACAGTATAAAGGAAGAGCTACTCATATTAAAACAGGCTCTGGGTACAAGAATTAATGGCCACAGAATGGCCACAAACACATTCCTTTCTACAGTGGATTTACTCTGTGTTTGTGGCACATTGTGTTTATTTAGTTTGACATCTGTGAGAAGACTGCTATGTAAATGATCCTTCCTCTGGCCAAAGAATGAGCTAGATGACCTTTGGGCCCTTTTAACTCTATGATTTTATGAAAACATGTTTTTTACCCTTATCTGTAAATAAGATTCAGTGCTGGAAGCTTTGATGAATGTAAGCTGGGTAAGTGGAGAAATGTCTGCTTACAAACTCCTGAGACAGGCAATATATTACGGTGGTCTCTCTTGGTTAGTTAAAAACAAAATCTTTCATTAAACGTCTTCAGAATGTGCCCCTGCAAAAGCATTCATTTGCTCACATTCTAAACTTAGTAGGCAGCTTAAAATCACCTTCTTTTTTTTCTCGCAAATTAATATTTTCAGACAGCTGACATTTGGCGCAATCCTATGGAATCCCGGCTTCAGTGCCAGCACTGAGCATCGCAAACATGCCATAAAGCACATTGCGACAACTCAGGAGGAAGCAGCGCTGGCAAGACGGTCTGCACCATCCCGCCAGCACCGGATCCCCATGCGCCAGAACAGGTAAGGCCGCTCCAAGTGACGAGAGGGCTGGGGGAGGCTGGGGAGGGGGCATAACGGGGCAGGGGTGGGTGGATCGAGCCTGGGAGGGGGGAGGGATCAGCGCCGCCACAGTCTATCCCCCCTCCCAGGCCCTTTCTGCTAACATGGGGCTGTTCAGTTCTATGCCAGCTAAAGAACTGGTGGAGAACCAAGCAGCCCCATTGAGGCGACTGGGGTTTACCCAGGGTATGCAGAGACATGTCTGCTTACTCCAAGGAGACCTCCAGCCTGCATGGCCCAGGCCAGCAGGAGGGATAGGACTGGGCTGGGTAGAAAATATTTCTCTCTAACTGCTTTGTGAAAGCAGAATACAGTACTTACGCTTAGCTTTCTTTTGGGACCCTCCACCTAATCGCAGAAATTTCAGAAGTGACCATTTTGATTTAAAACAAATTAACATTAACATTAAAATAAGAGAGAGCAAATAAAGGAAACACACACACACACACACCCTTTTAAGTTGCGGGGTGAGGAATCCTAAGCCTTTTACAAATTCCCTGTCGATTTGATTTAGGTATTTCGGAATTTTCAGACCATCAGCCCCTTTTCCATGGCTATAATTCAGTCATCCTGCATGTATTTAATTCTTTTATGGCTTGATTTTGTGAGTCACTGCATGGCAAATGAGTGTGTTAAAATGGGGCATGGCAATTGCTCTAACAGCACATCATTCCAATGGCATCTAAAGTGGCAATAATGGCCATTACCAGATATGGTGCAGCAACATCATGCAAAGCTGTTGGGCAGAGTCTGGACAGTGTAACAGCCCAATCTTATCCTCCACCACCAGCGTCGATGCAACCGTGCCAAAAAGGCAACTGCTGCATCCTATGGCGAGGGGAGGGGCAACCTAATGGCAAACTGGACGCAAGTGGAACACATTTGTACTTACCTCCAAGTAAACACTCAGGCCGCCTATGGGTCTCCTCGGACATACGCCACCTGTTTTGGTGGCATATCTCTGATGGGGGGTAAGGGGCAGGGAGGTTTACAAAAGAGGGGATACGATCGACGGGTGCCATTGCCATCGTATCCATCCCCTCCCGCCTCCTCCCTGCCCTCTGGTTCCCTGGTTCCTCCTCCCTCCCTGCCCAGAAATGCCCCTGTTCCTCCCACTCCCTCCCCATTCGTCCCACTGCCCACCCGCCCCCACTGCCATACCTGGCAGCAGTGGACAAGTCCTCACCGCCAGCAAATGCATGCAGCCACCAGCGACTGAGCTGGTGACCTCATTGCGCTCGCCGACAGCATCGGCAAGTACAACAACATTTCCTGGATCCTGACACTTCCACCGGTGGTCCCAAACTGATGGAATTGGGCCGTAAGGCCATTAAAGGTAGGGACATAACAGTGGTGAAAAGAGACTACTCACCATGCAGTATCCTAGGCTCTTTAACCCCTATTACAAAACCAATCATATGGGTACCATTCTACATGCCTAGTATTTGGTAATAATCTTTTGTAATGGGATTGTAACTGACAGACAGCATAGCAGGACAGAACTGCCCCACTTGCCAAGCTCAAGATATTACTTGTTGCGAGATCCCCTATTCCCTGGTACATATAATCTACACAATCTGGGCTTTAATTTTCCAGTGACAATCCACCCAGTTCTGTAGTAACCTGAACAAATACAATGCAACTTGTGGATGAAGAGGCTATTTCCCAATGTTGATTAAGCCTCATGGTTAAGCCTCATGGTTGATTAAGCCTCTCATGGTCTGAATGTGAAGAAGAAGCTATAATTTACCTTGTCTGCCATGATCATGGAAGAGCCTCCGTGTATACCCAGAATGGGTGTGAGGGTCTGAGCAGAAATGAAGTCCAGGATCTGGGCAATGGCTTCCTGGTCTGTGTCATCGGCAAACACGACACCTTGAACCCTCCTGTCAGACATGATGTCACAGATGCGGGTGATGATGCTCTTGGGATCTGTCTCGTTCATGGCCACCAGTTCCACACGAGGCATGAGAGAGAGGTGATGGAAGTCATCTTTCTTGTGGGCATCTGTGATGGCGACTTCGTCAGAGGTACCCACTAAGATGACAGCAATGCCAATGCTGGGTTGGTTCTTTTGGGCCCAGGCCCCACCACCTGTGGTTGCTAAGACTGCCAGCATAAGCCAGAACTTTGAAGAATAGCACTCTGCTCTGGGCCTCATCTTCAGCTCTTGCACTCCCTGAAAAGAGACGGGGAGAAGAACATTGGGAAAAGGTCAACCACATTGCTAGAAAGGACAGGAGGAAGGACATGATTGGGACGACGTATCAAATTATGCATGGGATGGAGAGAGTGGATAGAGAGACACTATTTTCCCTCTCACACAACACCAGAACTAGGGGACATCCACTAAAACTGAGTAGCGGGAGAGTTAGAACAGACATAAGAAAATATTTCTTTACCCAGCATGTACCTTGCCACAGGATGTGGTGATGGCACCTGGCCTAAATGCCTTTAAATTGGATTCGACAGATTTAGGAAGGAGAAGTCCATCACAGCTTACAAGCCATGATGGGGATAAGCAATATCCTGGTTTGAGAAGTAGGCTATCTCTTAATGCCAGATGCAAGGGAGTGGCAACAGGATACAGGTATCTTGTTGTCTTGTGTGCTCCCGGAGGCATCTGGTGGAGCCACTGTGAGATACAGGAAGCTGGACTAGATGGGCCTTTGGCCTGATCCAGCAGGGCTCTTCTGATGTTCTTAAAGCATTTTGTCCAGTTAGCCCAATAACGTCTCTTATTTGCGATAAGAGCACTGACCATATTGAATGCATGAAACCACCTTACACTGAATCAGACCAATGTTTTTTCTAGCCCAGTGTTGTGTACTCTGACTGGCAGGTGTTCGCCAACATTTCTGGCAGGAGTCTTGTGCCTGGAGATGCCAGTGATTGAACCCAGGACCTGCGTGCAATGGCTGTACCACTAAGGTGTGGTCCCTTCCCCAATCAGGTATTTATTTAAAAAAGGTAAAGGTGACCCCTGACAATTAAGTCCAGTCGTGTCCGACTCTAGGGTGTGGTGTTCATCCCCATTTCAAAGCCGAAGAGCCAGCGTTGTCCGAAGACGCCTCCGTGGTCATGTGGCCGGCATGACTCTCCTTGCCGCAGCGCGTAGCATGTGGCTGGAACACAGAGCGCTGTTTACCTTCCCGCAAGCGGTACCTATTTATCTACTCGCATTCACATGCTTTGGAACTGCTAGGTTGGCAGGAGCTGGCCAAGCAACGAGAGCTCACCCCGTCGCGGATTCGAACTGCCGACCTTTCGATCGACAGCTCTTGGTTCAGTCTCACTCTAAAACTCATTAATTTGAAACAGAGATGTTGCTTGAAAACATTCTACCTTGTAGCATTTACCTGGAAGCTTAAGCGGGAAAGCACTGAATAGGTCAAAGGTCAGAAAGGGGATTCCCCATGTGTAATTGTTATGCCACTGTTCCATTTCAAAACTCAACAGTCCGTAGCGATGGAGCATCAGTATCCTTTAGTGGTCCATGCAAAATGAGCAGAGTGTGCTGCTCGAATCTAACGGTAATAGACCATGCCTAAGACCCACCTGCCGCTTATTCTAGAATCCAGGCAGTGGGGAGGCAGGATTTCCCGCTCACCACCTATCACAGTCCCTTCTCCAGTCAAGCGGAGGCATTCTTCCTCTGGATAAACATAAACTCCTTACGTTTATGTGGCCATAATGCATTCTGTATGGAGCTAAATGCAAATTACCAGTATCTGAAAGCCCCCCCTCCCCCAAGATAGATCAGCCAACCCTTCTGAGAGGGCTCTTTTGCATGTGCCATCACTAGCGGATGTCCATTTGGAAGCGATGCGTGAAAGGCCTTTCTTCATGGCAGCGCCCAGGTTGGGGAACTCCCTCCCACAGGACGCGAGACTACCAGTGCTTCCACTGGTTGAATTTTGGTGCTGGCTAAGGACTTTTCTCTTCAGCTTTTGTCTTAGGGTCGCATTCTGTGTTGCCCTTTTGGGCTGCTGCTTTTTTATTGTTATGATTTTTGTGTTTTTATGCATTTAGCTGTTTGTGCCTGCTTTGTGCAAGAGGAAAGCTGCGGGGTACCCTTCCATACAGGAGGAATGTATACAGTATCCATACAGTATACCCCTCCATACAGGAGCAAACTCTGTACACTGTATACCCTGCAGCTTTCCTCTTTCCTCCATACAGTATATCTTTTAATATACCATATTGTCCCGAGCATAAGACACACCTGATTATAAGACGCACCCTTAAAGTTTGGTGCTATTAAAAATATTTAATTAAATCACTGGCATTAAATTTATGCCTGATTATAAGACGCATCCCTAGTTTAAAAACTTAAATTAGGAGAAAAAAGTGAGTCTTATACTCAGACCAATACGGTAATTAGTTAATTCCAGGCTGTCTTTTTGCCAGTACCTGTACTCATTTTGTTTAAAGGAAGACAATGACTGACAGCAGCCTGGCCACTTTTACGTCTGTCTTTTTTCCCAAGCCCCATTCAGCGATCATCTTTGCTCTCACGCCTGAAGAGCAGCGAGCCTCCAAGCTAATAGAACTGCTGCTATCATTCTGATTCACTCCCTGGAAAGGCTGCCTCCTTTTTCTAAGCACCAAAGTGATGAAGAAGACCTATGAGGTCATCAATGCAACCCTGCTAGTGCCAGATTACTCCCCACAGGATACTTTAGTGTGCCTTGTTTTAATAACATTGAGCTCTTTTCATCTGCAAAGCACTTTACAAGCAGCAACTAATTAATCCTCACAGCACCTCAGTAAGGTACGTGTTGCTATCATTGTCTCACCAATCTGAAAATCATAGCAGTGAGGTTTTGCCTGGTAGGCCCAGAGGCAGTCACTATCAGCAAAAATGACTTCTCAGGGGTATCTAGGTAGTCAGCAGCCATGAGGCAGCATGCCAAACGCTGCCTGCCCTTCCCTGATGATGTGCCTGTCAGCCTCTGCTCCTCCTACCCCCTGGATTGAAAAAGGAAGAGGGGAATGGAGTGAAGAGGAAGTCTCCAATACCCAAATGCACCACTCCCTCTGACTTCCTCTTCCAGTCCACCCCCCTCTTTAGGCTTACCATACGTCCCAGAATGGCCGGGACATTCCTGGATTTCAGGATCCTGTCCCAGCATCCCGGAGCGTATGGTAGCTCTGTCCTGGGAAATCCGGGGGTGCCGCCGGCATTTTTCGCCCAGCCGCCGCCATTTTTCGTCCACAATGCGGCTTGCCTGGAACAAGCCTCGCGCATGCGCCTCTTTGGAACAAGCACACGTGGCCTGGAAGCCCTTCAATCGAGGCTTCCAGGCCGTGTGTGCGCATGCGCGCGTTCCGATGAAAGGCCCGTTCTGAAGAGGCGCATGTGCGAGGCTCGTTCCAGGCAGGCCATGTTGTGGACGAAAAATGGCGGCTGGATGAAAAATGGCAGCAGCGGCACCCCTGCATTTCCCGGGACGGCAGGAAAGGCTCTGGTGGCGGCAACTGGACAAAACAATGGCGGCAGCCACAGCCAAAGTAAGGGCAGCAGTTTTTATAACAAAGAGGGGGATAATTAAATAAATAATTTTGGATGGCCTTACAGCAGGCAAAAAACCCACTTCACATCCAGACTACTAACAAAAAAAAATTGGCACACAAAAAAAAATCGAGGGGGGGGGGTTGTCCCAGATTGGGTCATCAAAAATATGGTAACCCTACCCCTCTTCCTTTTCCAAACCAGGGAGTGGGAAGAAGAAGAGCAGTAGAGGTGAGTGGGCAGATGGAGGTGGCCACACACATACACACACACACACACACACACACACACACACACACACACACACACACACACACACACACACACACACACACACACCTGCTGCCTGCCCTGAGGCTACCATCTCAGCCTCATGGAAATGTCAGCCCCCCTGCAGGTAGCTGACTTTATGCTCCTCATCCTGTGAATATGGATAGCTGAAATTATTGAACAATACTTTTCAATCTAAGAAATTTCTGAAACTGAAGAGCAGCGGTCAGAGGCACACGCCTGAGTTCCGGTGCTAATTGGTAGAACGAGTTGAGCTCCGTTCTCCATACAACCAGGCTCCTTTTTTCGTTCTTTTAACATCTTAGCAGCTTGATGCTCTAACTTTTCACTTGAGAATGTTCATGGAATATGAAGGAAACATTGTGACAACTTGTTTTTAAAAATTGTTTTATTAGTGTTTTTACGTTTTTAAACATTTTTACGTTTTTAAACATTTTTAATATAAAGTATTTTTACATGGCTTTTAACCCGATTTTTAAACTTTTCAAATCTGTTCCCTGATCTGGTCTATAATTCAATCTGAAGTGTCAAATTAAACCTCCGAGGCACCAGGATTTCCATTAGATCACACTAAGGGCCCAATCCTATGCACGTCTTCTCAGAGAAGTAAGTCCCATTGTGTTCAGTGGAGCTCAATCACAGGGAAATGTGTATAGGATTTCAGCCGAAGTCCCTTTTGCTATTACTTACTTTTTGTTGTTGTTGTTCAGTCGTTAAGTCGTGTCCGACCCTTCGTGACCCTTCGAGTAAGTAAAAGTCTTACTTTTAACCTTTTCTTTTTTTTTCTACTCTGTCAGAAGTTAACTGAAGATGCTCTCACTGAACATGTGTAATTTGTTATTTTATGAGCCTCTCCCAAATCTCCCTTCGCTATCATTACCTCACAGATACACAGCCATCGCAATAAAAGCACCAGGGCCACTGGTGCTGCTCACTAACTAATAAAGTAACTGCCAAGGCCTTAGAGGAGGAATAGCCTACTGACACAACTTTGTATGTTCCATGGGCTGTAAACAGCACCACTAATTAATAAGCCATTTTGCTGATGCAGAACCCTCATTGATTACTACTTGCTATCTTTACTTGGGAACGCCAGTTTCATTTCTAAGGGACCGTTCCGCTACCACTTATGCAGACATCAGCCTATTACAGCGCTGTCATTCCAGCAGTCCTGAATTCACACATGCACCCTCTTGCCCAAATGTGTTTCTCTCAGGATTGCACATGTTGTCCTATCATTAACAAGCAAAACAAATGAAGACATGGATAATTACAATTCACAAAGGGATCTAAATCCACTTATAGACTGAAAAGAACGTAAGTATGAAACATCCATCGATTTTAACTGCTGCTGCTGCTGCTTTTCCATTCTTAGAGCAAGCTCAAAAGAGGAACAACGAGACTCTGAGAATTTGACAAAATGAATGGCTAACTTCATTGCAGCCGGACTGCTACCCCCTAATGACAAGACAGTAGATTAGATTATTTTGCAGGGAAAAATGTAGTTCCCAGCACTGTATCAGCTGATTAACTTTAACACAGCAGGCACATGTTCTTTTGTACATGCAAATGTTATATTTGTTCGTATCCCCAATTATTCTCGCTTGCTTATGCCATTGTTGGCCTCAATGTTGACAATCGCTTTCAGTCCCTAGTATTTATTTATTTGTTTGTGTTTATTTAATACCCTGCCTTTCTCCCAACAGGGCAATCAAGGCAGCTTACAAGATTAAAACATGTTAAAATATACAAATACAATAAAAAATAATTAAAAACAAGGCAATTAAAACAATTAAAACAAACACCAGTGGGTCACTGTAGAATTACATTTGATTAAAAAAGCCAGCCCACCATGTCAGCAATCGAACGCCAACCTAAATAAAAACATCTTGCCGAAAGGTCTCTAAAATCTAGGGAGTAGTCAACCCTTCACTCCGCCACTACTCTGAAGTACGCTGCAAAGCAGAAAGGTGGTTTCTGCCTGCCCAGAAGCTGTACAAGCAACAAGGAAAACTGCTGTCACCCACAGCCCAACCACACCTGTAACCAGAACTAAGGATACAACGGGGGGGGGGGTCAGTATGGAAACAGCAAACCCCTAAATTAAACAGCCTAATTTGCTTAAGTCAGAGCGAGGAAATCATTTCAATCAAAGTTTTACATTTGCACTCATACCAGCTTACCACAGCCAGGAAATTAAGGTCAGGATCCTTCCCCACACAGAAGGGTTTCCATAGGGCTCAGCAAGCATGCAGGTGGGAAAGGCACATAAGAAGCTGCCTTCTATTCAGACAGACCATGAGTCCACCTAATTCAGCAGTGTCTCTGTTGCCTGGCGGTTCTCCAGGAGGTCAGAGAAGGGTCTTCTGAGCCCTCCCTGGAGGTGCCAGCATGTGCTCTACCGCTTAGCTACAACCGCTCCCCAAATGAGAGAGGGACCTGAAGACGGGAGATCTCTGCACACTGAAAAGGACCTCCCTGAATGGGGAGATTTGTGCAAGCAACCCCAGTGGCAGTTTCTATTTCCACCAGGGGAAAAAGCTTAACAACGCAATCCTATCCATGCACACTCAGAAAGAAGCCCGTTTGCTCAAGGGGACACCCCCAGGAAAGCATGAGTACGCTTGCAGCCCTAATTACTTACGGTATTTCCTCTCATTATTTTTTATTTTCATTTTTTTATATCAAAATAGATTGTTTTGCTATTTTTTTAAAGTGGAAATCAGTAATTAAAGCCCCATTCATTCTGCAGGAACAGAAACGGGCATGGGGGCAATTCAGAGAGTTTGGTCAACGGGCAATGACAGACTATTCATTATGTAGTTTTGTAGGTTTTCACGGCCAGTATAGATCCAAGAATTTACAATTAAAAGGTCCGGGTTTTTGAGCCGTTTATTTAAGATAAAACAGGACATGTCCTGGCTTGTCTATTCATTATTAATTCCCCAGTCACAATCAATATGAAGCAATAAAATGAGCTGGACCTGCAAGAAATACACTTTTAATTGAATTTATCAAGGGCTATTGCTGAACATGATTTACTTATGAGTAGACATTCTCAGAGACTCTTGGCTGTGGAGAAGGACATGGCTGAATAATATAGTATTACCTTATGCTGTGCTAAACCTCCAGTTTAATTCCACTTCCAGCCACAATGCTTCAGCAGCACTAAATGGCTCTCATGCAAACTGATAACCCCTGCTAACCGGGCAAAGTGGCACCTTTTAAAGCTGTGTGCCTCTTATAATTACCAGAGAGAGAGAGAGAGAGAGAGAGAGCAGCTGTCCCCATAGTAGGGTGTCTTTTCCAATGGTGGTTTGCTGGGATTTCCTATGCATCTTTTTAAGATTGTGAGCCCTTTGGGGACAGGGAACCATTTATTTAATTACCTTGATATGTAAACTGCTTTGTGAACTTTTTAGTTGAACAACGGTATATAACTATTCTTGATGATGATGATGATGATGATGATGATGATCAGATACTACTGAATGGGCACTGAGGGTAGGAGAAACAGGGCCCTACGAGCATCTGGGGCCCCTTCTCTGTGGAGGCACCACATTCACATAGGGAAGGTTTTTCTTAGCAGACAAGAACAATTGATTTCTTTCCTGTTCAAGGCAACTGTTCATATATACGAAGAACAAGTCGCTTTTCACAGCTGATTCTCACTTACATTTTTGTAGTCAAGTACAAAGTACACGCAGCATACATACCCCTCAATGCATGTCAAATTAGGTATGTGGAAGCAGCGTCTCAATCCTATCCTCGCCACTACTTTTGAAACTGTCAAACAATCAAGCTGAAGCAGCAAAATGGAAATCGGATTTTCGGCTTTGCTTACAAATCATACTACCGGTATTTATTCGGAGTTGTATGCTGGCACAGGAGAAGCAGCAGTGCTCACACAACTTAACTTTGCTGTCCCCTCCCCCCTAGGGAATGCCCTGAAACGCTGCTCCTGAGGGCCAGGGGATGCTCGAGAATGTTGTGGGGTGTGGCACGGGGCAATTGTGAGAGGAGGAAATCACAAACAAGCATGGAAGGCAGCTTCCATGAGTGGTGCTCCGTTCACAGAAATTGTCCTCCACATGTTTTGGGGCAATTTTGTGTGTCCCCCATTCTGTATCCTATACTGTTCCCAAGGGACCTCTGACCCCCGAGGAGTGGCTGGGGGGGGGCTTCTCTAGGAATGGTGGGTGGGGAAAATAAGGAACATGAGTGCCGTTGTTTTCGGCTACTTAGGATACAATTATATATGGAGCAATTGTTTGAGTCATAGGTCCTCTTTGTGCAAAACTTCTCTATCAACACAGTATAAGAGCCATGGTACAACCACTTTGAGATGCGTGTTTGTTATTCATCATTCCCCTCTACCACAAAATCAAGTCCTTGCACTCTTAAAATACTGTTTCCTGTGTGGCAGAAGGCAGGTTAGTTTAGCAATGCAATGAGACATTCCACAACGGCTTTGAACTTATGTCACGGGAAGAAATGAAGAATAACTTCTTCAATTGAACCTGCAGGGGAAATTCAAGTCAGTAGAATTACTGAGGCTGGAATTTAGCCAAGATAGCAGGACTAACAAACCAAAATGCCATGAGAACTTTATTTAACACTGTACCTTTATAAAGGTTACTTCCAAGGCAAATATCAATAAAATTGTAAGAACAGCGCACAGACATATTACTGATGTCATGTACCATTACTGCAAACACAGTTCTGGATTAAAGGGGCTCTTGATCCTGGATTTTTGGGGATGCCACAATATACAGGCTGTCCCTATACAAAAATGTTGTGCAACATCATAGCTACTAGATATGACACGGAAACACACTGATTGTGATCTTGAGGGCCCAAAATCTGTGTATGTGTGGAAGATATGAGAATGCTGCAGGGTTATTCTCTAAGGCTTCTCTAGGTAGCAAGGAAAATGCTTAAAACCAGCATGGTTAGGTAGGACATATCGACAAACTGCTGCTCTGGAAAGCAGGGAACAAAATAGCTGTTTGCAGTTCTGATGAGTGACCCAGCCTGAGAGGTATTGCTGATGCTAAACATTTTCCTCCCCATAGAAGGCTGTAGAGAGAACACTAATGATGTGCACAAAACTCTTGCATATGATCCCATGTGATCTGGGGGAGGCGAAATAACCTCTCAGAAGGTTAGGAATGGAAGGATCTTGTATCTGAACCCATTAAGGTTTGGGGGTCAAATTCAGTGTGGATCCAAAGTAATGATGTCTGGTTTCAACAGACATCTAGCTCCGCAACAGGGTCAGTGTCTCACTGTGAGGGTGCGTCACAGGTACAGGTGTGGAGCAGCAGATGGTGCAAGGCAATGGGAAGAGCAAAGGCCGAGAAGAATGGGAAAAGAGGGCTTGTGAATAAAATGGCAGGGCTGCTTTCAGAGCAAGAGTTGTTACAGCGCAATCCTAACCAACTTTCCAGCACCAGTGCAGCTGCAATGCAAGCCTACAGTAAGGGAACAAATGTTCTCTCACCTTGAAGAGGCCTCCATGATTGCCCCTGCACCACAAAATGCAGTGTGCATCCTGTTGGCACAGCTACACCGGCACTGGAAAGTTGGTTAGGATTGCACTACCTTATCTCCATTTGGGAGATATGATTCAAGCCCTCGCTTGAGTGTAGAAGCAAGCAGCCATACCATTTCCTTAGCGGGCCAACCCTCTGCTCTTCCATTGAATTCCTACCCTCTGAGACACATCATCGCTTTTGCTATTTCAAAATCAGTAACCTCGGCCTGGCTTCAAAAAGTTCATTTTCAAATCATACTGGCCTGTCCTCATCTTCTCCATTGCCTACAGACCCAGCCAGACTGGCCTCCCCATACTCAGCCCACCCACCCCCCACCCCTGCCTTTGCTGCCCTGCAACGGGTTCTGCCCAAACAGAGATGAGAGAAGACAGTGCCGTGTCTGTGTAGAGTGCAATGTTTCATTTAGAGAGAAGGCTATTCGGGGTAAGCTCCTGACATATTTTATTTGTCTGTGAAATGCCATGTTCACTTTGGGCACTGATAAGTGAAACTGATAATAATAAAGAATAACCATTTGCTCCGTCAGTGAGAAGCCAGGGCAGGAGAGGCTCCTGACATCTCTGAGCGAGTAAACAAACTTGACACGCAGTGTGGCAAGGGCAAGAGCCCTTCAGAGCAGGAATTAAAATGATGCGTTCCAGAGGACTTGGGAGCATTCTCCCACAAGCTGTTCCTCCATTGAAGAAAGAGCTGGGTACAATTTCGCTAATTTTAGCCATTATTTCATGTTACATTCCTTCTTCCCTCCCCTCGTTTCCCCTGCCTGTGTGGATAAAAGCCTGGCAAATATCCACCCATCTGAAATGATCCAGGATTCAAGAATGTGTCATATGAAATCTTTTATTAGGCTAGCCTTATTGGGAGGGTAGCAAGCTTTGACACCTGCCTCAAATACCCAAGATGACTTGGGCTCTAACATACCTTCACCACTGGTATATGGTATATGACCACCCTCACCACATACCTTGCCCCCGCCCCCCGCCCAACCTCCAGGAATGTTTTTGCGTCGTGTGATGTCACTCGGGGGAGGGATGAGTGACGTCACGGGGGGTAGCTACACCTCTGTGATGTTTGGGCATCAACAACCCATGACAGGACCTTTTCTGTTGTGGCACCTAGTCTTTGGAACTCCTCCTCAAACTTAGGTCTTTCCCATCCTTGCAGGCCTTCTGCAGAAATCTGAAAGACTTTTTATTCCACAATGTTTTTTACTTAGGAAGTCACTGTTTTTTTGTTGGCTGCTTTTATTGTTTCATCCTTTTTTAATCTGAAAGCTGACATGTGTTCCCAGAAGGGTGGAAAGGCAGGGTATAAATCTTTTTTTAAAAAAATGTAACAGCCCAATCTTATTCTCCTCTCCTCCGCACCAATGCAGCAATGCCAAAATAATCCTGCGAAGGGGCAGTTGCAGAGGTTCTCTGGGTAAGGGAACATTTGTTTCCTTACCCAGGGGTAAGCCTCCACAGCATGGGGGGGGGCTGCGCTAGTGAATTTGCTGGCGCAGGTCCGTATGGACCCGTGAGATTGGGTCCAGGAAGAGGGCTAGGATTTGGCGGCCACTGCTACCACCAAACCTGCCCCCTTCCTAGACACAATCCACCCTCCCCCCACCCTGGCCTGCCTACCCCGCCATCCTTCCTGCCTCGGTGCATCCTGGAGAATCCTCCGACATGCGCAGGAAGGCTCCAGTCTTCCCACCAGTGCTCCAGCAGCACACTCCACATGCTGTTGGAGTGACTTTTGCAACTACCATAAGGCAATTAGCGCTGGTGGAATATGCATTCCACCAGCACTACAGCCCATTAGGATTAGACTGTGAATGACCAAAAGGCTCAAGTCACAAAGCCTGGCTTGTGTTTGAAGCCAGATCCAAAATGCCCCTCGCTCATTCAAGACTCCATTGCTGTATTGCTTTAACCAGCCCTGAATTCCAGGACTTACTGCCTCCTCCTCCTCCTCCTCCTCTCTCTGGGACCTGCTTGCGAGTCGCAGAGTAGCTGACAGCTTATGTCCTTATATTCTGAAAGTTAATTTTTGTACCCAGGTTAAACTGACAGTACAAAATACATACACCTTACATCTCTTATGAAACTCACAAACTAACAGCCACATTTTATACATTCCTGAATCTTTCATAACTGACAAATGGAATGTGAATACAAAATGTCTCATATAAAGAGGTTCTCATAGGCAACTTCGTGTGCAGAGGCTGCGCTCTGGAGTTTCTTCATCTCAGAGAGGAAAGAAGAAGAAAAGAAGATATGGACAAGATTGGGACTGCCCAGCCCTGAGGAGAAGAGAATTAGGAACTACCATAAACACAGGATTCTGACGGACAATGAGGTGGAAAGAGGGTGCTGGACTATGAAACAGGATGTGGAACCCTGGGCTCCCACTAACCATATCACCTCTACTGGTTGGTTGGTTGCTTGCTTGCTTGCTTGCTTGCTTGCTTGCGCTCTCTGTGTGTGTGTGTGGGGGGGCTCTGCCATCTCTTATAAGGAAGTCAAAAGTAAAAGCATAGGTGCAGCATTGCAAGAACTGCCTCCTCATTCCCAAGATCTCAAGACTACATTAAAGCTGTATTCTTGTTTTGGAGACGGACAAAGAGAGATTCACTCTTTCCCCCAGTTTAACCATCCAGGTGTACCTGTCGCACTATGCACTCCTCCTATAAGTTGTCCTGCCCTGCTGGCTTCGCGCTGAACCCACTTCTTGTCCATGTCCTCCATGGAAGCATCCTCCGTCCCATGACAAACAGCAAGTGGGGAGGAGAGGCCAACTGGATTGGGATCGTGGCAGGGGCAAAGGATTAGAGTCCCCCCTCCCACCACAGTCCCAATAGAAATTCCTTCCCTCACAGCTATTTACACTTTTAAAAAGGTAACAAAATGCAGGCTTCTGACCTGGTCGATCTTATCTTTGAGATCTCATACAACTGAAGAAGCAAGATATAAATTATAAAATATCGTGCTGGGATAATGCAGCTTAAAGAATCTAGCCATGGTAAGACTTCACCTTTCTGGGTTGTACTTTCTCGCTCCACATCTCTTTTATCCAGATGTGCATGGTGTACTGGTTCTGCGACTAGAGCCATTCATCTTTAGTCTTGACTCCCCCGGCCCCTCCCCCAAAGAATGCGCGCGCGTGCGTGCGCGTGCACACACACACACACCAAACACCCCATCAGGATTTCAATGTTTTAGTAGAATTTCGGTGCCATCTTTCTTCATCACAGTTTGGCTGTCGCACAATAGCGATGATGCTGTTTCAAATCAGCACAGCCAGTCCATGCTCCCGCCATGCCCAGCTCCTGTGAGCCCTAAGAAGTACAGTGCCTTTGCTTCTTCATTTTGTTTAGCATTGTATCCTCGACAATAATGCAGTCATCAGATAGCATCCTCAGCAACTCCTTCAAACCTTGATAGGTTTATAAAACCTCAAGCTTTTTTCCCCCACTTCTCAGTTCCCCTTCCCTTTGCTGCACCCCCCCCCACACACACACACAGAGGCACGTGCTAAGAGGAATTCATATTTGTTCATGGATAATTTAGGGAGTAACAGAACCAAGCTAATCCTTTCTTTCAAAGCCTGCCCCATGTACATAATTTACACACAGGAAAAATAGATGCTTTGGCAGCAGCTTCCAGGGATTTGAAAAGAACAGCACTGCTTGTGTCACAGAATTTATAAATGAAATGCTTCCATTTGATAATCTCATTTTTCCCCTGGTCATTTCAAGACTGTTCTCCGTAGAATATTCCCCCACGAGTTATACAGTCAGAACTGACTCAAGCAGTGGGGCTTCTGCCTTTAGAAGATTATCCCACCTTCTAATAAAGCACACCCTTAGGAACTGTTGTGTGATGCTCAGACTCAAATCTTCCTGGCTGTCTGTTTCAGCCCATTATATTAATTATGCTCCTGTAGATTAGAGTCAACCATCCCTTTCACTGTATGTTGATTCTTATCCTTAAAAACAGGATCAAACCACGCAGACAGCCATCTTTTTCCCAACCCAAAACGATTTCTCCTCTTCACCTTTTCTCATAACTTGTTCTGTTTGCTCTTTAAGATGACAAGCCAGAGAGAATTAAGATAGGTGCCAAACCATTAAGGATGGGTTTAGTTCTGCCTGGGTTATATGAGCTGGCACGTATACACTGACCTGCTGGAGCAAATTTAACACACACACAAAAGCCATTAAGAGAGACAGCAGGTCACTGCGACACGGACCAGCCCTGGCAGAGAAATGCCAAGAGCCGGCAGCTTCGAAAGCCCATGCTGTTCTCTGCGATGCCTTACAGGGCCAAACTGGAAGTCCTATTCATGTGCCAGAGCCCATGCATGCCCTTGAATCAGTACGAAGTGATGAAATGCTCTCCTGACTGCCAGGTGGTTGGAACGAAACAAAATCCTCCCCGCAACTCTGCAGGACTCAGGTACGCCAGCTGCCATTCCATAAAGAAGCCAACTGAGGGTGAAACTAGACAGTGAGAGAAATAGGAATCCGCCACGGCTGCGTTTCTTTCTTCCCTCTGCCCCGTACCGTGGAGTACTCTGGCTCCCTGAGTTACAGACATCCAAGTTACAGGCGCAGTACAACTGTTGTGGTGCTTTTGGGCAAATGCAATAGCCGGCTGCTTCGGCCTACATACGTTCCGACTTCCGGACAGACCTCTGGAACAGAACCAGTATGTATGCTGGGGATTTGGTGTATAACAAGTTGTGTGGCACGATGTCATTGCGCTATGCATTAACCCCGACTGACAGTCAGTTATGTAAATCAGGGGGGCCAGGAAAACACACAGCATAATGACAACATGCCACAAGTTGTGCTACACGAGACACTACTTGTAAGACGACAGGGGGAAACATAGAATGGTGACAACCCCACATTTCTTGCAAATTCTAGTTCCACCCTGAAATAGCTTACAACTAGAGGTTAGTTTACACTCCCATGTGCTGGATCCCAGATACACAAAAAGTGTTGGCAACCCTGCTGGATTGACCTGGAGCAGTGGCGTTCTTGGGGGGGGGCGAGACCACAGGGCCCCCAGGCGCCATCTTCTGGGGGCGCCATCTTCAGCCGGGGCGCCACCGCCGCCCCCGCGCTCACCTCGGCGCGGCTGTTTAAAAGTCACGCCGCGGTGAGTGCTGGGACGGCGGTGGCGAGGAGGCTGAAGAAGGGAGGGAGGGAGGGAGGGAGAGCGATGGGGGTGGGCGCTCAGGGGCCTCCTACCTCCTTCTTCCACCTCCGCCTCCTCGCCGCCGACCCCGCGCTCACCTCGGCGCGAGTCGGCTCCTTTTCAAATTGGCTGTTCTGCCCATGCGCAGAACAGCCAATTTGAAAAGGAGCCAACTCACGCCGAGATGAGCGCGGTGTCGGTGGTGGCGGCGGCGGCTGCTGCAGGAGGAGGAGGTAGAGGTAGGAGGCCCCCGAGCGCCCATCGCTCTCCCTCCCTACCTTCTTCAGCCTCCTCGCCGCCGCCGCCCCCGCACTCACCGCGGCGCGACTTTTAAACAGCCGCGCTGAGGTGAGCGCGGGGCCGGTGGCGGCGGCGAGGAGGCTGAAGAAGGTAAGGAGAGTGGTGGGGGTGGGCGCAGGGGCCGGGTGGGAGCGCTCTTCTGGGGGGAGCGCTCTTCTGGGGGGTGGGGACGCTCGGGCCCTTCTGGGGGGTGCTCGGGGAACCCGTGCCCCGGGCGCCCGGAGGGCCAGTGACGCCACTGAACTGGAGTTTCCAGGAGTCTGCATCAATTTCCAGGAGACGACTGAAAGCAATCCTGAAGACCGTAACAAGGCTTTCTTGACTTCCAACGCAATCCTGTCTAACTTGTAGACCTGTGGAGCACCACCCCACTGCTCTAGGGTGTTACAAACGTACCGTAAAGCACATTTGCACCACCCTGGGAGTAAGCAGTGCCGACGAAGAGGCTGGAACTGCTCCTCCCACCCCAGTTTCAACAGAGCACCTGCCAGGGAAGATAAGCTCCCCACCAGGCATCAGAGGAGCAAAGGAGACGTTCTGGGAGGGGGGTTGGTCAGCCAATTCTAGGAAGGGGGAGGGATCACCGGTGACGGCTCCGCTGAGATCCTATCCCCCTTCCTGGGCCTGCCTTGCATTACACCACCCGCTTGAATGTGCGCCAGCAAAACAGCAGGCGCACATTTGAGTTGACCCATCGGAGCAGCTGGGGCTCTACTTGGGGTAAAGGGATGAACATTCTCTTACCCTGAGGAGTCCTCCAGCTGCGCTGGTTCTGGGTCATATCTGGCTAGGATGTGGCGCAGCCTAGCTAGACAGGATTGGGCTACACATGACATTACATCTTGCTGGGGGGAAAAATTTCTCCAAAAATAGCTTCAGTTGGATCAACATCTGAGGATTGGGGCCATGGGCCTACGCCACCACACCCCACCATGGTACCAATCTCTAGGAACTGAGACCAATGTTTGCTTGTTTTGCATCATCTCCAAGTGTCCCAAATACAATTATAAGTAGGCTTACCATCCGTCCCGGGAACCCCGGGACCATCCCGGGTTCCGGTCTCGGATCGGACATGGACTTCCCAGGCCCAGTGGAAGCCTCCGCCGCTTTTAAAGTGAAAATAATCACCTTCTTTCCGGCACCACCATCTTGGATCTCGCGAAATCTCGTGAGATCCAAGATGGCGGCTCCCAATTTTGTGAGGGCACCAGAGGCAGTAGTATGGGAAAAAGGTGAGTATTTCACTTTAAAAGCAGCTGAGGCTTCGGGGGCAGCACAGCAGGAGTCCTGGCCGGTTCCGATGCAGCCGGTCAGGCTCCAGGACCACCGGCCTAACAGAGGCAATAAAAAGAATGGGAAGATTTCTAATGTCCAGTTATATAGATAGATTGGTTGCAAATTCAAATGCATTTGCTTTTCATAATTTATAAACAATTACACGCCACATACCTCTCCAAAGAGACTTAGGATGCAATCCTATCTACACTTACCAGGGAGTATGCCCCACTGACTATAATGGGACTTACTTCTGAGTAGACATGCATAGGATTGGGTTCGAAGTCCAAGAACATGTGCTATTGGTAAGCAATTTTATTCCAACTATCCAACTATCCAACTATCAATATCATAATCCTATCCAACGTACACCACCGGTGTAACCAATGGGGGAGGGCATGAGATTTTGGAGGGAAGGGGAGATTTAATCCCCTTTGAATCCCCCTTTGGAGGGGATTTGAATCCCCTTTCCATTCTGGGGCCTCCCATTCTCACTGCACCGCTGGTTGCACCAGTGGTGTAAGTTGGATAAGATTGCGCTGTAAATAACTGAAAATTGTCTGTGTATCAGAGAGAGATGGCGCTTCCATATATGGGAAGAGGTGCCCTTAGTTTAGGGCACCCAATTCTTTCATCCAGCTGTGCTTCAATCAAAGTGGGTCCAATAAGGAATATTGCAAAAACCTTGTTCTTGACCAATTCAGCAACTATTTTATTTCTTCCTAAACTATTCACATCTGCCTCCTCCCCCAATGTTTCCTTTCCTGCCTTATCATTCATTTTCATCCCTTCCCCCCCCCCTTCATGCAGCTTCTTTCTCAATCCTCCACCACACTTATAAAGATCAGTGAGGAGTAAGTTCTCAAGCTGCTGGACACAATATATTTTCACAGTACATTAGGGCTGTGCAATGGACCATAATGTCCCTGTGACTGTGTGACAAGTCAAGGCCCATTCCTCTTCCCAAGGTCTTCTGTTGGTGGCAGCTGGGAAACACAGCCAGCTTCGGGAGCAGAATGTGGCATTTGCTGGCCTCTGCTAGATGTGGTATTACACACCTATGCAAACTTGCGTAAATATAGGGAGATAAATGTTTGCGCGTCTTTTTTCTGGGGTGTTTTTTCCAAGTCTGTCAATGACAGGTAGTAGGAGCAGGTGAAGGCTGGGTCACATAACTAAGCCCCTCAAGTCTTGAGGCTATTCATTAGGGCTGGCTCATTAAGAGAAATGGATCAAATTTTTGTACATAAATAAATAAATAAATATTTCTTTCTAGATCTCCTTTCTTTAAGTCTCGTAAAGCTAGGTGGGTCCCATTTTAAAAAATGTGGGTCCCAGTGCTAAAATGTTTGAGAACCACTGCTATAGAGCCTTAGAAAAGAAAGAAAGGGTAGACCAAACAGCCTGAAATGAGGGTGCAGATTCAGCTGGTCAGTGCGGCCTTCCTGTGGTGTGTTTTTTAACCAGATGCCCTCACTGTCCTTTTGCTTCAGAGGAGGAAATGGAGCTGCCTGTCAAGCTCATTTATGCTCTCCGCTCCAGTAATCTCTTCCAGTAATGTACCTACTTTATTCACTCCCTTCTGCCTGCCTTCAGACACGTACAAGGATGTGCATCCACGTCTCTCTCTCTCTCTCTCTCTCTCTCTCTCTCTCTGTCACACACACACACACACACAAACACAAACACAAACACAAACACCCCTCAGTCTGCCACAGTTCGCCACTGCTTTAGAAGGAAGCTTCAGCTCTTCCTGGGCCTGAACCACTTTTAGATGGAACAATTTTGCACAATTCTGAACACCCAATCTCATTTACATGAATTATTTTGTCCACGTCAAAAGAAACTCTGTAGATCAGGGGTCAGCAACCTTTTTCTTTAAAGGGGCCGGACATTTGGCAATGACATCATCATGTCACCATTGAACGTCCGGGCTGCTGAGCACCCAGAACTGGCCCATGCAGATCTCGGCTTGTGAGGCTTTTAGAACAGGTAGATAACCCACTAATAGAACAATCCTGTCTACATTTAGACCGGTGGAGTGATTGCTCTGCCAGTCTAGCGTGTCGCAGACATGCTGTAAAGCACATTTGTGGCACCCGGAGAATAAGCAGCACTGGCGTCGAGGCCAGCGCCACTCTACTCCCTCCGAGGACAACACTGTGCCCGCCGGGGAAATGTGAGTTCAAGCCAGGCGGTGGAGGGGTGTGGGGAGGGTGGAACGGGGCATTCCAGGGGGGGTGAGATTGGTCAGCTGGGCCCAGGTTGGAGGAGGGATTGGTGGCAGTGTGCTCCGCTGAATCCTATTCACCTCCCCAGGCCTGACCAGTGACATTACACAATTGGCTCAAATGTGCGCCAGCAAAATAGCTGCTGCACATTCAAGTAGACCCATTGGGTGGCTTGGGTAAAATGGTAAGAGAACGAAGTCACTTTATCCCGAGGAGGCCTCTGGCTGCGCCGGGGCAGGCTAAATCCTGCTTAGGATGTGGCGGGCGCCTTATTTACACTGCTGTGTCCTGCTAGACAGGATTGGGCTGCCCAATAAAACAAAAATGGAAGGACCTTTTTGACTTAAGAAATAAACCTCCTGAGGATTGTTCCACAGATTATGGGGCAACAAATCTGAGTTTGCTACCAAATGCAGACTTAGCAGGGAGTTGAAGCCAGTCCTGAGGGCCAAAACGGAGGAGATGCAGGAGAACTGTGACTAGATCTTCCGACGTGTCTGTCTTTTCTTAAAACAGCCAGATCAGATCAGGGGGTGGTCGCAGGGAGGGGGTTAACCCTTTTCATCTATGCCATTTTCCCAATCCATACACCCCCATCCCTCCCCAGCTGCAAGCTGCTATTGACTCCCACTGGAAAAACAAACCTATATGTTTTCTCCAATGGTACAAAAACAGAAGCGTTGGGGGCATTTCAATTTCCACCCCTTCCTGCCATTCTCTACATGTGATGTCAGGGGCACATGCTTTACTGCAGCTGCAGGTGACTCCTAATTTGCCCAAACTGTGGTGCAGGGAGGGGGTGCTCAAACTTTCCACTTGGGCCACCATTGTCCGAATCAAGATAACTGCTTTTTTTCCTGTAGAGGAAAAGGTGGCAAGTCCATGTGTGTCAAGAAGGTTGGAGGGCACAATTTCGATCAAGAAAACAGAAAGTGGAGTAGAAAGGCTTAGGCCGGCATCCACCCCCTGCACCATGGCTCTGATCACATTCTGGGCTGAGCTGATACACAGGACAACGCAAGCAGAAGGGAAGCATGCTGAGGCTGTGAATAAGGCACGCGCTCGTGTCATGCTTGCCCGCCAAATACAGGGCTTCAAATGTCAGAACTGTCAATCCCTCTGCTTCTCTGTTGTTAATGTTTACATTAAAAAGACAGAAAAGGGTGCAATGGCCTGAGAGTTAAAAAGGAAAGGAAAACTTCAGGCGGTCATATATTTGGGGGTAATGAGCAATTAAGCAGCTGAACACAATTTCCAAGGGGAGTGAGAGCACATGGCTACAAATGAGGCATATTTTTGGAAAAGAAAATATTGCCCATTGCTGCGGAAAGGGTGAGGTAGGCCCAGAAATCATATCCAGTCCTATATTCCATGAAATGTGAATCAGGCACGCTTGTCCATTCACCAGAGTCTTTTCCCATTCTGAATTAAACCCACTTCTGTACCTCCTACTAGCCCAGCAGTTTCTGGTTTGGGCTGTTCTCCTCTAGCCTGCATTTTGGATTCACAAACAATGGAGACAAATGAAAAGACAGGTTACTGGAGTAGGCAGTTGGGATGAAGAGAAAGAATGGTGATATAGCTGGCACTGTATGCACGAAGAACCAGTCTGGTGGAGTGGTTAGAGGGGGAGACTGGGCACTGGTTCAACCCTCACTGGGTGACCTGGGGCCTGCCACTATATCTCTGCCACCTCAAGGGCACCAGATTTCCAATGGGAACCTATACCAGAGGTACTGGAACGATGATGACAGCAGGCTTGCGACAAGAGATCAGCACCTTGGTTAGCGCCAATAGAGCAAGTATTGGAGTCTGAATTCAAGGCAACTAAGAGCCGCAGTTCAGAGAGCTGCTCTAGCAACAGTCTGGAGCCAACAGAGAGCGCAAATCGTCTTGCAGTCAGGGTGTTGTCTCCAGCTTCACCTCCCCTGGGGACAACTGTTGAAACTAAAAGGGGCCATGCCCTGCTCCTCAGGTGGTGGCTCCAGTGGAGCGGAGGAGCCTCCTGCTGCCGTGGTTGATAGTGGTGGGTTCTGAAGTCCGAGGAGGGGAGCAGGGCTTCCTCCCCAGTACACCTGCTGATGGCATTCACTTAGGCTGGTGGAGTGAGACGAAGCGACATTCTATGACCCGGATACCATAAACGCCAGATCCCGGGTCACACCCAAAAGGCGCTTCTTTACTTTCTGCCAGTGTTCGCCACAAAATTGGAAATGGAGGAAAAATCCCCTTACTACCCTTGAAAATGGATTGCCCGTCTCCACCGAGACCACATGGAAGGGTGCAGTGTACAGCTCACACGGGCATTTTGCTAGTCTATAAAAAGTGACGCTTACAGAAATAGAAGCATGCAATGGTACATAGGGAGTTATGGAGCAGCCTTGAGAAACTAAACAATGGAAAGCCAACTACATGCAGCACATTCCTTCAAGCAATACATCTGAGAAGGGCAATAGAAACTTTCAGTAGTAGGGGAAACACATGCATTTGGTTTTCCTTGAGTTTTTGTTGCCCATGAAGACTGGGGGATTCATTAAAATGCCACCCACGTTCCTGTTCGTCCCTTCCCCCCCCCCCACATCTAGTTCAGGTTTCATTTTAACAGGTACATGCCGGTTAATAATGATCAGCTTGGGTTGACTGCCCCTTGTGTGGCATTTACACAGGAAACAGAGAAAAATTAAAATGGAGGGAGAAAATGGGGGATAAAAGGTCTGGCCTGCACAGAAAGGAAGAAAAACAAAGGAGGATAATGAAACATTGGGAAGTAACAGTTACCTTTCAGACTGTTGTTCTATGCCTCTTAACCAGTTAAAGTAAATGATGCATGAAACACACCTCCAGGAAGAGCAATCCTGGCACCTATAATTCCTAAGTTTTTTCTTTCATTTTTAATCTGACTGGAAAGCTGCTGCTAAAAGTAGAGGCAGGAAAACCCAAGAGTTGTTTCCTCATTTGCACAAGCTAAAGGAAGCTTGCCCAAAGGGACTACCCCACACTCTCCTCCCCATAGCAGCCCACTGCACGCACGCACGCACGCATACAGAGAGAGAGAGATTATCCTGAGCAGTAACGTAGCTGATGGGGGGGAGGCAGGCCACTGCCCCCCCTTGCGGCATATCCTGAGCAGTAGCGTAGCTGATGGGGGGGAGGCGGGCCATTGCCCCCCTTGCGGCAGCGGAGTGGCCATTTTCCGGGTATCTCTGCTAGTGAGGCAGGAGCTCTCAGTGAGGAAGCGGTGTGTGAGCTGGACCCTCCCGCTCAGCTCCAAATGGACCTTGGTACAGCTCCAAATGGAGCCATTGGGGAGGCGGGTTCTGAAGCAGGTGAGATGAACAATTACCTAAAATCAATTGCATGTATTTCTTGTGACCCAGACATATGAATTGCAAAACTGGTGATGCTTAAGGGCAGCATTTTTTAAACCTGACATACAAAAGAAGTTAGGGACGAATCCTATCCAATTTTCTAGGGCCGATAAAGCCTCAATGCTGCCTTGAGAGGAAGGGAGCAAACATTCCCTTTCCTTGAGGAGGCCTCTGTGACAGCTCCCCCACAGCAGGATCTAGTGCACACCCCACTGGCACGGCTGCATCAGCACTGGAAAGTTGGATAAGATTGGGTCCTTAATTATAAATATGAATGTAATTTTATTTATTGCATCATGAATGTTCTTTAATATTCAGTGACCAACATTTACTTAAAATGATCACCAGTGGGGTGGGATGGAACTCCTGATACTTTGTCTCAGAAGCAAATTGCTTCCCAAATCGCTGCCCTTTTACATCAGTTCACTGGATTGACCTGGGCATAGTTTATTCAGGTTCTGCCTTAAACGAAGAGCTGCATTTTAAATGGTTTTTAAATTTTAGGATTTGTGTCCATAGTTGACCTAAGAGACAACGTATTGAATCCTTTGCTTTCTCCAAGATACAGGTCTCATATTCTTGCTCAGAGTTCTGCTGTGCAGGCATCTCCTCTTTCAGAAAACAGAGAGAGCTCCATTGCGTCATCCACCACCACCACCACCACCCCCGACATCATTGCTGCTGCCCTGTTGTCACCACTGCCACTGAGTTGCAGAGCTTACTCCTGAAGAGCATGGTGCCAGACAGAGGCATGGAAGGGAAGGGAATGAGACTATTTCTCCAAGTAAGCAAAGTAGTTCTAGGGTCAAGGGAAACAGAACAAAGCCAGTCCAAACATAGAAGCCTAACTTCGGCAGCACAGAGAAAAGTCTGCAATTAATTGGAGAACTTAAAAAATACTATTAGGCTGCAGTTCTGTGTACATTTATTTGTTCATAAGAACATAAGAAGAGCCCTGCTGGATCAGGCCAAAGGCCCATCTAGTCCAGCTTCCTGTATCACACAGTGGCCCCACCAGATGCCTCAGGGAGCACGCAGCCCACAAGATATAAAGAGATCTCTTTTATATCAGAGATGCCAAGGATTTTGTTAACGACATCATCCATGCCATCAGGGTCTCATTCACCTGTCCACCACCCTGTGTGGCCTATGCTGACAGAGCTCTTCCATGGTCTACATAGGATCAGCAGATCCATCTCTATCCCTGTGCCGGCCTCCCTCACTCTGTCGCCGGACTGAGGACGCAGCCGCCGGAGGAAGGTAAGCGCTCCCCTGGCGGCCACGTGGGTGGTCCAGCGGGCAAAGGAGGGAGGCCATTGGTCTAGCCAGCCCAGGAGGGGGCGGGGAATGGTGCCCGCCATATCCCCGTCCCCGCCGGAAGGCTAGGCCATTACATACCCTCCTCCAACTTCCACCAGCTATTTAGCTGGCAGAACTCTGAGGAGGCCTATCGGACCAGCCCCAGTTTACACCTGGGGAAGGGGACGAATGTCCCCTTCCCCGAGTAGACCTCTGGTCCACCAGTGCAACGGAAGCCTGGACTCAGGATCCGGTGGGCGGCCCAGGGCCGCTGGCCAGATCCTTAGTCAGGATTGTGCTGCAACACAACTGGCACTCTGGAATTAAGAAAATGGCAGGATTAGGGTTTTACACAGGCAGGGATTTTGCTTACTTTAGGAATTGCACTGTATATCAATATCCCACATGAGGAAGCTGGAGATGTATCACAATAAACACTGAATTCATGTTTCTCATTTTTTCCACCCTGACCCTACTTGACATAACCCGGTCCCAAAGAATATGGGAGAAAATTATTACCAAATAAAAAAGAAAGGCCAGGGGGAGTACATATTTGTCCTAGACCTTGCAAATTCTTCCATGTCTTGGGTTGAAAGAAATTTAGAATTGGTTCTGGAGGTAACAGCATCATGGCATACAGGTACCATCAATTACCTATTTATAACCCTTAGACAATGAATAAATTCAGGATTTCCATAGGTGGATCAATTTGATTCATCCATCCCTGAATTTCTCCTGTATGTCAAACACTACTTCCATTTCTTTTCTTTTTCTCAATACTGAGGAAAGGAAAAATTGGCAGCCAATAGTTTTAAAAGTTCAACAGACAGAAATGCTACTTGCACTATGATGGCCCCCATCCATGCAACATAGTAAATGCCATCATGATTCTGATACAGTGATATCCATATTATGTTACGTTACTTAAAGTACAAGACGTTTCTACTGATGGATCCACCCAAAGCTTCCAAAACTCATTAATCTGCTGTGATACAAACATACTGATTAAATAAAGCAAATGAAGCATACTGTTGCTGAAATGACTGATGTTTGCTGGAGCCTGATTGCAAAATCAAAGATGTCATCAATCAATTCAATTTAGGAGCATGAATGCTTTATTTGTTTTTATGTACTGTATTTATGTAAAATACTTACATCCCATTGTTCTCATATTTGAACCAAAGCGGCAATCAACAAATCAATAAAACATAGAACAGTAGCAAAGTACGAAAACAAATCCAAACCACCTCCTCACTACCTACTCTGTATTTTATATTTTGTATAATGTGTGCCTTTATGTCTTCATAACTAAATGCAGATGTTCAAAATGATAACATCCTTAAGCCCTGTATCATAACCCTGCCATGTAAGAGGGCACACTAGCCTAATAAGTTTAGCTGTAACAGCAGCCTTAACAAAAACCACCAGCATATATCCAATTGAATATGATGTATTGAACCATTGCTTCTTTTTTAAAATATTGCTTCTCTAGAGTTTGAGAGCTTTGGACCTGGTATACATTTAAAAAAAATATATCACAAATTATTGTTGTTGTTGTTGTTGTTGTTGTTGTTAATTAAATGATTTTCCCTTCAGGAAGCTTCCAAGAGTTTCCCTGCAGATAATACCGGTATTTAAATGACCATGCTAATCCACATTCACAAGATCAAATGAAAGGTATCCAAACTGTGGGTCAGTTTATAGAGAAATAACTCAACTGTATGATACTGTAAAGGTTTCTATTTTTAAGAAAGGCATTCTCTCTCTCTCTCTCTCTCTCTCTCTCTCTCTCTCTCTCTCTCTCTCTCTCTCTCTCTCTCTCTCTCTCAACACGTTGACTAAAAATAAGTGCAGGTTTTCACTGCCCCCTTCCTACAATAACCTCCTCGGATCATGCCACAGGCAGCTTTGAACAAAAGTGCTATTTCATTTCTTCCCTCCTTGCGATGCCACATCAATAAACATCAGACTCGAGTTATGCCTGAGCCCTGAACTGTGCTTGGCCAGTTCCCACAGTAAGGGCATCTCACCACCAAATGAGACTGAAGGCTTCGATATTTCCTTTTTTAGATTTAAAGGGAAACCTTCTTTGCCCATTTTTCCCCCTTTTCTGTAATTACCTCTCATGCAGCTTCTCACTTGAGGAATGAAAATGAGGCGGCGGCTGCCGTAGTGTTAATCAACGCAGGGATCCATTTTTGTCTCATATTTGTGACATCGTTTGTAACTGTGTCAAGTTTGGATACAGACCCTGTGAAAGTTGTCTCTGTTTACAGAGGCACTTTGAATGGTACTTAAGTCCTTATGCAGATACAGACTCCAAGAAAGGCCAGAAAAATTGTGTGTGTGTGTGTGTGTGTGTGTTGTGTGTGTGTGTGTGTGTTTCTGGGAATTAATGACTTCTCTAAAAATAGCTGACATGCTATTCACAGCCTTTCAGGACAGTTCATCAAGTGATGCCTGTTCCCAGGGCTTAGGAGAAAGAAATAGCAATGGTCATGAAAGGCAAACAAGACGACAAGCAGGAAGGCAGGCAGGCAGTGGGCCTTTCCAGATGCTTTGAAAAATGGGTTTGGTCCATTCCACTATACCAGAGGGATAACCAGCCTTTCAACATAAACAGCTGGATAGGAAAGGGAGTCCCAGCAGATGTGTTCGTCATGCAACCAGCACTGTGGGTGTTTGAAAAGCTCCTGCCAGGGTTGGGGTTAGCACATGATGCCCTTGGAAAGCTGCTGCTGCGGCCCAAGTACCCTGGGGGAATGTGCTGGTGACGTCTGCCCTGCTCTCCAAGAAAGGGTTGAGCCAAGCCAGCAACTGGTGACCACTGGTGATCGGGGCGGGGGGCTCCTTTGGTGGTGGGTCTGACAGCAGAAACAGGAGAAAAACAGAAACCTGCACCCTCTACGACCAAGTTAAGGGGAGGGGAGCCCAGCAAGGTAGGGGGGCTTGTCAAGGACTCCCTCAAACCTGGTGCGGTGGCAATCCCCTGCCAAAATACACGACTAATTCACACAGGTATTGAAGACAACAGAAGGCCTAATGCTGAAATGCTGACAATTCCTGTACTGAAGGCAGCAGGCTAACCCTCACCCAACAGTATGGCATCCAGGGTCAATAGTAGGATATCCTCCCCACTACATACTAGAGGAGCATGCTGGACAGATGGCAAAGTGGGCCTGGGTGAGTGAGGGGGCAGCACCTGTGATGGCTTTCAGGAAGGACATTTAAAAAAAGAAATCTCAGAAAAGTACCTGGAATGGCAGAGTGGCGAGTTGAGGAAAGGATAGTCTTGCTCCTTTTCAAACTAGCAGTGAAAGGGTGTTCTAGAGCTGAGGTAGCATAGCACAGGCACACAGCGCTCTCAAAGGACATTTTCTTAAAAGAAAGAAAAAATGGTTTTTTAAAAAGAGCTCACACGTGGTGCAGGGAGATATGACAGCACAGACATTATCCAACGCCTAGAACACTCTCACAATCACATGCACATATCACTGCTTTGTGATATCACTACAACACCAGACTTTTCCCAGGAACAAAATAATATTGGAGTGATGGTGCTGACACTGCCCTGGATCAAGTGAAACCAATGAGTCGCAAGAACTGTATGTATGGACTGTGCTGTAAACGAACCCATCTTCTGGAAAGGAGCCTGAATGCTAATTATTCCACAAATCTATTATCTGCACCACAAGGTGAAAGGGTTACACCTCCCCATGCACCATAGTCCTGATTCCCCCCCCCCCCCCCCGAACTTCTATTTTAGGTAAGAAAAAAATGCAAGCCCAAATTCAATGCATCTGATTTGACCCTCATGGTAGAGATCACAAAGAGGCAGAACAGAACTTGTGGACGAGGATTAGCTTGTGGCCTCTGTCATCACTTAGGTAGTGTTGGGCTTGAACATGGCGACCCAGGTTCAAACTGTGGAGATCAGTGTGTGGCCTTGGGCAAAGTATTCTCTCCCAGCCTAACCAGGCTCATAGGCTGGTTAGGAGGCCAAAACACAACTGTGAAGAACAGGATACAAATATGCCAAATCATCATCATAAGAATGGAGCATAGAGACTGGAATTGACAGCCCAATCCTAAATGGACTTTACAACAGTGGAACAGTGGTCCTGCTGTCATAAATGGCCATATGGCAGCGCGCTGTGTGTGCCGCCAGCAGTCATTCCAGAACTGACACCACAAATAGTGGCGGGGTCAGAGGAGAGGAGACCCACTGCTACAACTGGCTACCAGCAGAAGCGCGGGTAAGATGGGGGGGAGGTAGCGGAAGGAACGGGGCAGGGAGGGGGAGGAACAGGAGAGTGTTTGGGAGGGGAGGGGGGCAGGTAGAACAAGCAGGAAGGGGTGGATCCCAGCAGCACCAGTTTTGCCAGGATCCTAACCCATTCTTTCCCCCTTACTCTGCTCAGTTCTGGCGCAGATCCATGGAGACCCATTGAGGCAGCAGAGGCTTGCCCCAGGGTAAGGGTACAAAAGAAAGATGCCTCCAGGACTGCCCCTCGCAGGATGCAACATGCACTCCATTGGCACAGCTGCATCGGCGGGGTGGGGGGACACTTAGGATTGGGCTACTACAGTGTGAGTTTCCCACCCATACCAAAAGTTTTGATATTCCTACTTTTGTAAAAAGCACATCTGGAGAGTTTCAATACCATTCTAAGAAGCACTTTTTCTGTTTTAGTTAATTGCTTTTATATTTCAGTTTTCACTATGCCACATTGGGCTGCCCTCTGGGTAGGAAAGGCGGGGTGTAGTGATTTAGTGCCAGAAGACAATTGTACTCTCAAGGAGTTAGTCATTCTTCACAGTTCATGTTACCAACCCAGGTGGAGAGGCCTGGGGCTCCATGCCTCTCGCAGCTATTTTGCTTCCTTATCCCCCCCCCCTTTCTCCACATGCCCAGAGGAGCAGCCTGTGCTGCTTATCTGTTCTTGCACAGTTCAGATTTGGCAAGGCTAGGCCTGAATGGGAAAGTTGTCCATGTAACAAAAACTAGCTGCTTCAATGAATAGCAGGGGGAGAAGAAGGTTTTTGTATGAGGAACAAGCTCTTGAATGTTCTAGAATCTGCTTTCCATATAGATACACCACCCTTAAAAGAAGACCAACACCCTTTGGATTTCACCAATGAACAAGGAACTGATCAGGCAGGCCCTAGAACCTGATCCACTGGAATCCATCCACTGTTATTCAGAATCCACAGCACACTGAAGGGATGTTGTTTGTTTTGGAAAAGCGACAGTATGTGAGCCGAGCTGTATATAGACAGAAAGGGTGCAGATGTTGGCCTACATGGGTAGGGAGAGCTGCTGTAACCTATCTTGATAAACACTTGTGGGTTGCTCTCTCCTACTTTTACTAGACCTCTCCTTCAGCTTCCCCCCCCCCCGTCTTCTTGTTTCTGCCTTTGTAACAATAGCTGCACTTTTTTCTATATTCAAGTAAAGTTCTTAACAAAGTCAGTTTGCTGAGTGGAAGACTGCTTTAATCCTTCAACTCTACTAACTATCTGTAAACATTTTTCTGCCAATGAATCACCTGTACATATAATCATTCTTGTATCTAATGCACTTACATTTCTACTTGCTTTTATTTACAGTACATCTCCTTCTGTATACCCATAGAACTTATTCTTTCGAAGACAGTTGGCCCTTTTTATCCATGGGGGTTCTGTTTCCAGAACCCCCACAGATGCTGAAAACTGTGCTGAAAGAAATCAGTGGTGGGGGGAGCAGAGGGAGACGTATGTACCTTAGTTTTGAGCTGTCCGGGGCCCGCCACCCACTTCTCGCCACCCGCATGCCTTCTAAGTACTTGAAAAGGCTTCAAACAGTTAAAAAAAACCGATCGGAAACGACTTCCTGTACGCATGCAGCCGGAAGTCATTTCCAATTGTGGTGGTGGTGTTTTTTACTGTTTGAAGCCTTTTCGAGTACTTAGAAGGCATACAGGGTGGCGAGAAGTGGGCGGCGGGCTCCGGGCAGCTGAAGACGAAGGTACTTTGCTGCCGCCCCCAGCCCCCATTGAGACCCCTACTTCCCGGGTTAGCCACCCACAGTGAGGCAAATCCATGTGTGGCTAATCCTTGGGAAAAGGGGGCAACTGTACGTATTGTATTGTAGCCTGGTTCTCGTTGGTTACCCTTTGAACTTGAGTGACACAGAATCTGACTGGACCAGCCTTTGGTGTTAAGACACAGGGTATAAAATGTTTTGAAATAAAATCAGTAATAAATTAGTTACTCCTTGGCCCTGCCTCCACCCCACACACTCCTGCTATGTTTGGCAAAAACCCTGGGACTCCATCAAAGGTGCATTTCCAGATGCCCTAGGATCCTCCATCCTAACATTGACCAATCAGTCAGAGTGTTTCACTTCCTTCCTTGCTGTTTGAGGATCAAGTTCCTATCAAGAGAGCCCTCAAATCCTTTCAATCAATTCTGCTTTTCATCTCTGCTGTCTCCTGGGTGTTCTTTTAAGTGCTTATCTCTGAAGACGGCTGAGGTGATAACAGGCCCCCAGGGAATTCCAGCATGATCCTAGGGTTGAATTTGCTTCTCTTTGCTGAATAAAGCAAAAAGTGGCAGAATGAAATATGGGTGGTTGGGAACAGGAAACCTCAAAGCAAGTTAAGTATGGATAAAAAAAATTAGTTAAGCTTCTCATACAAATGCTATCCCCTCTAGTGCAAAAGAGGGGAAGACTGTGACAGTCCCCCCCCCAAAAAAAACCTCCACCAAATAGCATTGTTAATATTCCATCCTCACTCTGCAATCCTGAAAAAGACACCCCTCCAAGGGGAAATTGTGCTGCACTTGTGAGTCAGTAAAGGATTTGCTCTGTATGTATAGAGTCCTTCTGGTTGGCCATTCAAATTCCACTCAAAAAAGCACATCATTTCTTCTCTTCTGTACAGTACAGACCAGTCAGTTGCAGTCTTTCAAACTTAGCTAACAGGGGGTGGCACAGTGCGTTAAATCGCTGAACCATGAGCTGTCGATCAAAAGGTCGGCAGTTCGAATCCGCGATGGGGTGAGCTCTCGTTGCTTGGCCAGCTTCTGCCAACCTAGCAGTTCCAAAGCATGTTAATGCGAGTAGATAAATAGGTACCGCTTGCGGGAAGGTAAACAGCGCTCCGTGTTCCAGCTGCATGCTACGCGCTGCGGCAAGGAGAGTCATGCCGGCCACATGACCATGGAGGCGTCTTCGGACAACGCTGGCTCTTCGGCTTTGAAATGGGGATGAGCACCACACCCTAGAGTCGGACATGACTGGACTTAATTGTCAGGGGTCACCTTTACCTATTTCTATAAAGGCCAACCACAGATGTCACTAGATGTTTCTTTGACCTTCCTATCTCCAAGTCAATGGGTACCAACCTTTTTGGAAAATGTGCCACAAGTCCCAAGTATCAGGCAGTGCTTCTCTAGAGCACACTACAGAGCATATGCAACCAAGTGGCTGTCATGGCCCAGGAGAGGGGTCCAAAAAGAGCACAACAGGATGAGAAAGGCAGGGTGCAGGAACCACCCCCAGAAGGGGCATCTGAAGGCGCCAACCCAGTGACAGAGCCACCACACCCAGTTTCGGCACACAGCCAGTTTGAATGAGGATCCCGTCAATCCCAGTCTGCAACATGCAGGCAAGCATGAGAGCTGGCCCTGCAGCGGCCAGACAAGCCAGGCCCCCAAGGGTTGCTCTCTCTTCTTCTAAAAGACAGTAACTGCCCTATGAAGAAACTAGTAAGAAAGAAGTCGTACAAAGAATGCTGTTGTGTTTTTAATGGAACTTTTTCGCTACACAGTCTTTGTACCGATTAAAACAGTCAATAGGATCAATCCCAGTTCCAACAGGGCCCCACCCAGATCTCCCCCAAGAGAACAGTGTTTTATTCTAACTACATCTAGGAAGTGTGAACTCGTTGTTGTTGTTGTTGTTGTTGTTTAATGGGCCTGTAAATAGGTACATCTTGCCATCTTGTTAATATTAGGGAACTTCATGTTCTGCTTCTGTTTAGTAAGGGGAATGGGGAGATAACTTCAGGTGCTTTAAACCCAGAATCCCAAAGATTGTTAATTTGCCCCTGCCAGCTAAAACAATGAGGCTACAGCTACATGTAGACATCCCGAGAGGTAGACAAGATATGAACACACACACACACACACACACACACACACCTTTGTAGAAAGTTCTTATTCAGTTGGCAGACCGACATGTAAAGGAGCTGCTAAATTTCTCCCTCTAGTGATTACTGAGCTTTTATCATTTATCAGCCTTCTTGAGGACTGCTATGGAAACTCTTCTCTGACCTGTCCAAACCCTGACCTGTTTCCCATGAAAATAATGACTAAGGCTGCAATCTTAAACACACTTACTAAGGAATAAGCCCCATTGAACACGACGGCACTTACTTCCAAGAAAACATAGACACTAATGCTGTTTCCTCCCCAGATTGCATGCTTCCTACATTATCCCACGACTAGAGAGTGTGAGAAGTCAAGGTAGAGCCCAAGGCAAGGACTATTGAGACATGACAAATTCCATCATAATTCTTCTGCTCGCCCCAGCAAAGATAAAGCATTGTTAATTCACTTAAACACCTATCCCAGGAACCTCTACTGCTTGTGCATGGAGATTTATTGGCCATTTCCTTTATTCCATCATACTCTAGGCTTTTCTGGGAGATGAAGCAAATTTACTGCCTATATGAAAGTTCTGTAAGCTGCAAAAATCTCCTCTCTCTTTGTCATCACCTGTTCTCTTGGTCTGTCCCCATTCTCTTACACTCATAAAAAAACTTTTGCTCAGCCTCAACAGATAACTAAAAAAAAAACCAACTTTGATCAATCAAATGCATAAGAAACTGGAAGTATAATGGGCTTGTGTATGATGAACGAACTGGACTATTTCCAAAGTAACATTTTGTAGCTTTGAGTGCATAGCAGTCCTGACCTCACCACAGTTTCCTATCAAGTGACTAAATTAACTTTTCTATACTCACTCTCAGAATGGTCACTAGGCACTGGGGCTTGCTTCCATTGCCCAAGCCTACATACAAGCATTTGGAGCAAAAGGAGAAACCAAACTGAGCTCCCTTCCCTTTCCACCATATTTCCTGCAAATGCCACATACAGTATATGTTGCCCCTTTTCAATCTGACTCAAGGATGGGCAGAAAAATGGCAACTATTCTTACATAAGAATCAACCAGTTGTTTCAGAAATGAGAGACTGCTGTAAGAAAAAAAAATGCATGGCGTAGTCAATCATGAAGCATTCCTAACAATAAAAACCAAATGAAAAGATGTGTGGCAGGCTATAAATATGTTACCTATCTCATGTTCTATGTTTCTCAGCTATTCGCTGATCTTCCAGCAAACCAGCTCAGAAAAGTTACTGGTACCTTGTAAAATCTCAGAGAAAGGATTTTAAGTCGACATGTCAATATCTGGAGAGATCTTTGCTCTGTTGATAGCATTATGCAATGCACTGGCTCCTTGATCATTTGTGGCACAGTGTGGTGGTCTGATGGTTTGTTTATGGTCTTGCCTTGCAGTAGAGGGCAGTAGAGATGGCCACTACAGTTCTATGAACTCCTGCTACTGTATTTCTGCCCAGAGGAAGCAAGTTCTAGCCAGGTAAAGTTATACCTTTAGTTAGCAGGCTGTTTAGAAAACTTGAGCATGCACTTTTGCTTTGTACCTTTAAAACACACTGGCAGATTGTAGAGATTCTAGTAAAGAAAAGCAGATCACAGAAGACTGAAATCAACCCAGCCCTGATGGCCAGGCATAACCTGTTTGCCTGGATTAGATCAACAAAGCCTGTTCTAAATATTCTGAGTGCCCAAATGAACTCTGCATCATTCTCATTTGCCCGTGTAGGACTTACTACATCAGGTCCTCTTCCCCCACTCATGACTGCTGTGCTGCAAATAAAATAAGGCATATCCCACATCCAGCGGCAGATTAGCCACAAGAGGAAAACATTTGCTAATGAAGCCCCTCTGAGTGCTAACAGGACCAGCACTTTCCAACTTTCTCAAATGAAGATCCCTGACATCTGGTCAGGCAGCAACTTATTTGATTGCTACTAGGCAACAGAGAAGAGTCAACTTGCACATGCTGTAACTTTTTTGTTGGTTCTGCAGTAATTTGCTCTGCTTCTGCATTCTTTTGGTATTGCTGTTGTAGCATTGGGTGTAAAAGAAAGAAAACCCTTCTCTGCAAAGCTTCTATTTCCTCGATGTCAAGCAGTATCCTTACAAACTAGCCAGGAGGCAAAAAAGGCAGCTTTCTATGTGTAGGTGTCATGTAAAAGGCAGTTCCCCACTTCTGTCTCTATGTCATGCTTGAAATTCAACAGGACCAAATAGAGGGGAAATGAGGCTCTGTCCCACCTCACCAATGCTGGGTTCAAATCAATGAGGTGGCAGTGAAAAAAAAAGACAACAATGCAGCTCTGTGCAAGCGAACGGAGCTGCTTTGCCTTCCCTCGCGGCTCCTTTCTTCATTCACACAGGGCTAGCAGGGTGAAAGGGCTGCCACGAAGACTGGTCCATTTGCGTTCAAGACCACTGAGAAAAATGGGGAAAGGAAACAAGGGGGGGGAGGCAATGCACATCTGCACCAAGGCATTGTGCCACTCTGAATTCCCCCAGCGTCCCCTCTCCCCATTCATGCCAACCTCCATCATATGTCAACTGGCACCAAATGCCAGCTCAACAGAATTCCAAGCCCAGAATGGGCAAGAAAAGAGCTGATAACCCCCACCAGGCTGCACAACAGCCTTGCTCCCTCCCTCCCTTTCTCCTGCCAAGCAAAGGGGTGGCAGAAGGAACAGGGAGAGACTATCATGCATGGGGTCTTTACACACTTGCTGTGTCTGACCAGCCTCCCATGCAGGTCAAAACACCTGGGTCCAAATGCAGGTTTTGAGGACAAGGGGGCAGACCTGGGACTTTGCAGGAAAGAAAGGAGGTGGAGCATTTTGCTAGTTTAAAATATAAACACATCTTTACCGGCAAGCCTATAATTAAGTCTTTTGAGCCTGCACCTTGCATCACTGAATCTTTAAGTTCAGATTTCACACATAGACGACAAATCTGTTACAACTCTGTGCTGAGGCATAGACTAAAGCAACTTGTTCTTGCAATGTTCTTTAAACTCACCAGCTACTTCTACAACACTTCTCCTTCTTAGTCAGGGATTGCCAAATTAGCCTGTGAAATCTATATTAAACAGCTCTGGAAACCCAGCAAACACGGCGCTGGTGTTTTAGAACAAATAATAATACATTGAGAAACGTCTTTCATTGCCAGATCCTCTGATGCACCGTATCAGCACAAAATGTGTAGAACGTGGCGAGGGTTGTCAGCGGATTGTTAGTAAACCCCACCCTCACTCCAAACCCAACCCTTGGTGGGGTTTACTAACACTAATTCTTTCATTTGCATTTCAAGAGTGTTCCTATGGAATCCCACAAGATAGGCACAGAATGTTCAAGTTGGAAGGCTCCTTGGAGGTCTACTACTACATATCAATACTGAGGCAGGGGATAAAACAACCTGTTATGACAAAGGCTGAGGAATGTGGTGTTAACCTAGGTTTACCAGATTTCTTCCTTTCTCCAACCGGGACAGAGTCCTAGACCTTTAGGAGAAGGAATGTGGGCAGGTGTAGCTTGTTAAACCTTAGAGCTCAATCCTAGGCATGTCTACTCAGAAGCAAGCCCCACTGAACACAATGGGGCTTGCTTCTAAGTAGACATGCCTAGGATGTGCTCTAAGGCAGGGGTTCTCAACCTGTGGTACATGGATTTTAAATTGTAATTATTTTTGGAGCCCTTCTGTCTCTCTGGTTTTGGTTTTGGGCTTATTTTTGTACTTTGGAAAATGTACTTTGGTGGGGTGGGGGAGGGAGGAGCTGATTTTAGAAAGTGTGACTTGGAGAAAAAAAAGAGATCCTTACCCCCCCCTCTCTCTCTCTCACTCTCTCACACACACACACACACACACACACAGAGTTAAATAAGACTTTTTCACATTTAAAATTGTTTTAGTACTTTTTTTACTTAATGATTAATTACCTAATTAATTGATTGATTGATTATTCCAATTAGCAGTTAATTAGCAGGGGGTACTTCAGAAAATTGGACCATGATAAGGGGGTACCCAGGCCTCCAAAGGTTGAGAACCCCTGCTCTAAGGTTTAACAAGCTACACCTGCCCACATTCCTTCTCCTAGGCTTACCAGATCATCGACCGGGATGGAGCGATCTACCCTTAAGGGGCGGGGCGCGGGGGGGCCAGAACGCATCGCATTCTGGGGGGCCCCACGCCCCGCCCCTTAAGGGTAGATTGCTCTGTCTCGGTCGACGATCTGGTAAGCCTACTTCTCCTAAAGGTCTACCCTCTGTCCTGGAAAGAAATCTGGTAAACTTATGTTAACTTTCAATCTTCAAATGACAAAGATCACTTGAAAGCATTTAGACTATTTTGAAAGATGAGTTCTTATCATGTCAATTCTCAAATTATTTTATGTATTCTCTTTATTTTCCCCTCTCAAAGTATATACTGATCTTCAAACCAAGTCCTACTGATTTCAATGGAATTGATTCCCAAGTAAGTGCATATAGGATTACAACTTTAAGGTTCCAATTCTACAGGGGAGATTGGAGATATGGAGGAATACAGCAACCAGGTCTACACTGGGATTTAATCAGGTTCAGTTTTAAACAATCATCACACTAATGAAGAATCCTTTGAGTAGCAAACCAAATAAGTCTCCTAATAATAACCTTTGCATTCCCACGCTTTCTCTAAGAAGCATGGTATTCCTCCTTCCATCACAGCAATCCTGCAAAGAATACTATGCCGAGAGATGGTGAGTGGCCAAGTTCACCCAGTGAATGTCATAGCTGAGTGAGTGGGGATTTTAAACTGGATCTCCCAGATCCTAGCCTAACCACTATACCACACTGTTTCTGGATTAGCTAGTCCCAAATGAATCCTGAGCACAGATCATGTAAACAATAAAACATCCCCAGGGCTTTACACAGAAAAGTATGCTTGGGTGTTTTTTTTTAAAACAAATTCATTTTCCAAAGGTTTGAAATTGTGAATGTCAGTAATGCCCTGATAACTCACTGCTTCAAATATAGAGAATACTAGGCAAAACAGAGGGAAAGACATGATACAATACTGTCTGTGTAAGTCAATGATTTTAAAACACCCTCCAGCATACCTAGCACAAAGCCAACAGCCGTAAAGCAAATATATGAGCTGCAGCTTAGCTCATCTGCATACACATCAAGGCTCATTAAATTGTTAGCTCTGAATGAAAATCGCTTTCCTCTCTAACACACTTATCTTGCTTATTCTCATGGTGCCCTTTGAACTTCAAAGCCATCCTTTTACTCAAATTGGCTGCCATCCTATGCAGTTACACATACAACACTTCTACTGACATCAGTGGGAATTCCAAGACAATGGCTATATAATAAACAGGACAGAGCGCAGTCTAGGAACTGAACAAGCGTGTGGAGGTGCATTCAGCTGTCCCTCTACATCTTTGTAGCACAAAACCTTTAACAGCATTGGGTGTGTGTGCCCAGTTGACGCCACCCAAGAACAGTGGCTTTAATGTTGCCATTTTACAGATAAGAACTGAGACAGGGAGGGATACAATCATTTCCCCCAAGATCCATTGAAAGCTGGGATTGGAAACAGTATTCCAGGTTCAGAGTTAAACAATCACCAGACTGATAATGGAGGAACATAGCTGGCTAACTAAGGTAAAGGTATCCTTTGACAATTAAGTCCAGTCGTGTCCGACTCTAGGGAGCGGTGCTCATCTCCGTTTCAAAGCCGAAGAGCCAGCGTTGTCCGAAGACGTTTTCCATGGTCATGTGGCCGGCATGACTCAACACCGAGGTGCATGGAACGCTGTTACCGTCCTGCTGACGCGGTACCTATTAATCTACTTGCAATTTCTTGCTTTCGAACTGCTAGGTTGGCAGGAGCCATCGCATGGATTCGAACTGCCGACCTTTCGACAGCTCATGGTTCAGTGGTTTAACCCACTGTGCCACCCGCTGGCTCTAGCTGGCTAACTAGGTAGGGCTGAACCCTTGTTAATGTAACCATGTTTGGCCAGTTCAGATTAAAAAAAGGCCAGAATGGTAGGTGGTAGGTATTGTGAGTCATTTCTCTAGCTTCGATGAGAAGGACTGAAGAACTAAAAAAAATGTAGGGGCAGGAAAGAAAACACTAAAATCAAGACAGGTGAATTATGTGCTCACAGAGTGTTTGTGTCAGTCAGCTGCAGTCATGAAATGCAGTGGATGTCTGTTCTTATGTGAAGCCAAATTCATGAGATCTAGCTGCTAAACTCAGTCATTCAAGAATGTGGTGAGACATATTGACTTCATCTTTGCTCAAGCCAAGTCAAACAGAGTCAAGTTTCCTGATAAATTCTCGTTCAGAGGTTCTCACGGGCATATTCCTTTGCTATGAAATGAAGACTCTCAAATCAGCTGCAAGGTGACCCGGGAGATTAAGATGTTCTCCCACTGGTGTCTGGATGTTGTCATATTTTATGACAGATTTGTGTCCAATTATCCTTTTGCATCGAGATTGACCTGTTTGTCCTGTATAGACAGCAAAAGGACACTGTTGGCAGACAAAAGCATTTATTGGAGGATGAAGGTATCAAAATTCTTAAGCTACTTCCTCAACACGGAGAAAGCTGGAATTTGTACACATATTGTTTCATACTTCCCAATGACTAGAAACGTTGTCTGGAATTGGTCTTTTAACCTTTACCACAGGGAGAGGGGTGGATTTCAGGTAGCAGCCAAGTACATATCTGCATTTGCAGAATGCAAACTGTTTTTTGTACTAGTGTTTTATATACACAAAGAGAACAAAAATTAACAGGGTGCATTTTTCTGGGACAAGGCTGGGAAGAGCCTTCGCGCGACCCGGAAGTGGGTCGCTCAGGCTGCAGAAGCCCTGTGGAGGCTTGAAAACGCAGCAGTTTGGCTTTTTAAAGGTAAAACGGTGATTTTAGGGCTTTCTTTTCTTTTTAAAGGCTTTTTCGGCAGACCTTCGCAGATTCGGGTGTAACAAATCAGCGGGTCCTGAAGCCGCAAATAAAAAGGGTCCACTGTACACGGAGGTACTATAGAAGTAACAGCCATGTGCAAGGGGTAAGGGGGGAGGATGAATGAATGGGAAAAAAATGACCTGATCAGACTACAGGTGGGCCCCCATATCCGCTGGGGATATGTTCCAGGCCCCTCCGTGGATACTTGAAACCGTGGATAAGAGCGAACACCCCCTCCATGGTTTCCTGAGGGCCCACCCCCACCCTGCCTCCCCTGCAGGCAGGCATGTTTGCCCCCCCCCCCAGCTCTTATTTTTCTTTTAGCAAGCTTTGTTTATTCCTTAAAACAGAGAAGCAGCCTCCATTGCAGGCAAGTAGAATGAGACTAAGTCCTAGAGAGGCTCTGCAAGGTTTCTGTTAACCTTGCAGAGCCTCTCTAGTACTTAGTCTCGTTCTACTTGCCTGTAATAAGCAGCCAAAGACTGCTTCTCCTGTTTCTTTAAGGAAGAAACGAAGCTTACTGGGAAAAAAGTAAAATCCTGGGGGAGTCCCCAGAATCCGTGGATAACTGAAACCGTGGATAGTGAATCAGTGGATATGGAGGCCCACCTGTATATGGTTTGATAAGAGAAATAGGATAAGTAACTCATCTTGGGCTTGCTGAACTCTCATGATAGGCAAACGTTCCCAGGCTCATTTCCAAAGAGACTTGCCTAAAACAGCCAAATTTGGGCTCAGTTCCGTTCATTTTAAGCTCAGGCCCACACACACACGCACACGCACGCACGCACGCACACACGCAAGCACCCCTTCACACAAGCCCTCTCCTGCTGCCTCCTTCCACCTCCCCAGTCCCCGCAGTCCCCCTTTCCCTGATCCACCTGCTGACAGTGATTAGAAGGTCTCCTGCCTCAGCATCCATGAGGTCCAGGACCCTTGCAGCAGAACCGTGACTGCCAAGACCCCCAGGGCCTCATGAAGACTGCGGAGGCAGCAGCCCCTCTCATCGCCTCTGCCTGGTCAGTTGCAGCAAGAAAGGAAAGGGGGCAGCCTCCACTGCAGGGCCAGGCCAAGCTAGCGATGAATCCAGGCAAGTGCTAGCAAAGGCATGTTTGACGCACACAATGGGGAACTTGGTGATGGTGGGAACTTTGGAGAAAGGCCACTTGGCACACAAAAGGAGCGCTTTGCGCAGACAACCTGCTGCCCATCACAACATGTATAGCAAGATCCCTCTTTGTTGACACTTGTCTTCCCAGAATCTGTCTTTCAGGAACTCTGCTCCAATGGAAGACTCGACATACAAACACCCAAGTGGAACCTCTGCTTCACAAGAACAATGCACCCCACATGGTAAGCAAGGGGGCGGAGACTATCCCATATCGCAGCACCTTGATGCTGCATATCTGTCTCTCATGTCTTGCATTGGGGCTGGGTCAGTGTGGTGATTGGGTCCTTGCGCATCAGACTGATGTTGAGCCAACATGTTGAGCCAACATCAGGCTGATATCGTCACACTGACATTGGGCAGACTTCATGCTGATCAGGCCACCGATCCATGACGGGTGGGCAGTGTCAAGGTGTCCATGGATGCTGGTGGCTAGCGGGAGCACTGAGCCAACATGGAGCCTGGGCTCTTGCTTCCCCCTCCGCCTTTGCGTTGAGCAGACTTAGGATATGGCGGACATCATGCTGACATTGCACCGAAATAGCAGCCATGTCAGTGCAGCTTTGGTACAGGATTGCACTGCTAACCACTGCACAACACACCAGCTCTCATACTGTCATACAGCAGCTCAAACCTAGAAAAGGTTGGGCATACTATATGGCCTATATATCAAGGGGAAGGTTTTCAGATGGGAGGGGGGCTGGACTCAGAATTACTTATTTTACAACTGAGCACTATTTTTAAACCACATTTTACAAGACGGTCCTCTTTGATTTCTTCCTCAGACTTCATGTATCCCCATCTGACGTTAAAAAAAAAAGATGCATGATTGCTCCTTACTCAGCTGTCATATGCTTGGGTACAAGTACAAGGTTGTTTCAGACGTAGCAGCAATTTAGACATAAGGCCTGGGCAGCCATTCCTGCCCAAGTGCCACAGTGCCAGCCACAGTCTCCATGACCTAGCCTTCAAATCCTCTTTGACTCATTTATTTATTTTATTTATTTACAGTATTTTTATCCCGCCTTTCTCCCCGAAGGGACCTAAGGCGGCTTACAACAACAACAAAAAGAAAATACAGTACAATACAAAAAATACAATACAAAAATAATCACATTTTAAAACAGTAAAAAACAATTAATGAAAATTAATAAAAACAGTATCTAAAATCGATTTAAAAGATCATAGCTACAATTAAAACAGCAGCATAAAAACAGCAGCACCCCCACCTGTACCAGCAAGATGTTAAAAAGGCAAGGGCTCAGAAGGCTTCTTTGAACAAGAAGGTTTTTAGGCCTCGCTGGAAAGTGTCCAAGGAGGGAGCAGTTCATAAGTCAACTGCTCAACTCATTAGAGACCCAGGAGAACCCAAGATTGTACTTTACTCACCTATACAATTTTTATCTCTCTTGAATTTCTCCACAAAATGTTCCTCTAAGCTGTCTATCCCCCTTCATGGATCATTGCCTTGTCGTGGCGAAGGGGCTTGCGTAACTCAATGAAGCCATGAGCTATGCCGTGCAGGGACACCCAAGACGGACAGGTCGTAGCAGAGAGTTCTGACTAAAAGTGATCCACTGGAGAAGGAAATGGCAACCCACTCCAGTAACCTTGCCAAGAAAATACCATGAACAGTTCCAAAAGGCTACAAGATATGACGCCGGAAGATGAGCCCCTCAGGTCGGAAGGTGTCCAATATGCTACTGAGGAAGAGCGGAGGACTATTCCAAGTAGACCCAGAAAGAGTGAAGCGGCTGGGCCAAAGCCAATAGGACGTCCAGCTGTGGATGTGTCTGAGGTTGAAAGGAAAATCCAATGCTGCAAGGAGCAATATTGCTTAGGAACATGGAATGTGAGGTCTATGAATCAAGGCAAGCTGGATGTGGTCAAAGATGAGATGATAAGATTGAACATTGACATCTTGGGAATCAGCGAACTAAAATGGACGGGCATGGGCGAATTTAATTCAGGTGACCATCATATCTACTACTGTGGGCATGAATCCCTTAGAAGAAATGGAGTAGCCCTCATAGTCAATAAAAGAGTGGGAAAGGCAGTACTGGGGTGCAACCTCAAAAACGACAGAATGATTTCAGTTCGAATCCAAGGCAAACCATTCAACATTACAGTAATCCAAGTGTATGCCCCAACCACTGATGCCGAAGAAGATGAAGTTGACCGGTTCTATGAAGACCTACAACACCTTCTAGAACTAGCACCCAAAAAAGATGTCCTTTACATCATAGGAGACTGGAATGCTAAAGTAGGAAATCAAGAAATAAACGGAACAACAGGCAAGTTTGGCCTTGGAGCGCAAAATGAAGCAGGGCAAAGGCTAACGGAGTTCTGTCAAGAGAACACGCTGGTCATAGCAAACACTCTTTTCCAACAACACAAGAGGCGACTCTACACCTGGACATCACCAGATGGTCAATACCGAAACCAGATAGATTATGTGCTTTGCAGCCAAAGATGGAGAAGCTCTATACAATCAGTAAAAACAAGACCTGGAGCTGACTGTGGCTCAGATCATGAGCTTCTTATTGCAAAATTCAGGCTTAAATTGAAGAATGTAGGGAACACCACTAGACCAGTCAGATATGACCTAAACCATATCCCTTATGAGTATACAGTGGAGGTGAAGAATAGGTTTAGGGCACTAGACCTGGTAGACAGAGTGCCTGAAGAACTATGGACGGAAGTTCGTAACATTGTACAGGAGGCAGCAACTAAAACCATCCCAAAGAAAAAGAAATGCAAGAAAGCAAAGTGGCTGTCAGATGAGGCTTTACAAATAGCTGTGGAAAGAAGGAATGCGAAAAGCAAAGGTGAAAGGGAAAGATATAAACAACTGAATGCAGATTTCCAGAGAATAGCAAGGAGAGATAAGAAGGCCTTCTTAAATGAACAATGCAAGGAAATCGAGGAAAACAACAGAATGGGGAGGACTAGAGATCTCTTCAAGAAAATTGGAGATATCAAGGGAACATTTTGTGCAAAGATGGGCATGATAAAGGATAAAAAAGGCAGAGACCTGACAGAAGCAGAAGAGATTAAGAAGAGATGGCAAGAATACACAGAAGAACTATACAAGAAAGAGCTTAATGTTCCTGATGACCACGCTGGTGTGGTCACTGACCCAGAGCCAGACATCCTAGAGAGCGAAGTCAAGTGGGCCTTAGATAGCATTACTAACAACAAAGCTAGCGGAGATGATAATATCCCAGCTGAGCTACTTAAAATCCTAAATGATGATGCTGTGAAAGTGCTGCACTCAATATGCCAACAAATTTGGAAAACTCAGCAGTGGCCAAAGGATTGGAAAAGGTCAGTTTACGTTCCAATTCCAAAGAAGGGCAGTGCCAAAGAGTGTTCAAACTATCGCACAATTGCACTCATTTCACATGCTAGCAAGGTTATGCTCAAAATTCTACAAGCTAGGCTTCAGCAGTACGTGGACCGAGAACTACCGGATGTACAAGCTGGGTTTCGAAGAGGCAGAGGAACTAGAGATCAAATTGCCAACATGCGCTGGATCATGGAGAAAGCACGAGAGTTCCAAAAAAACACCTACTTCTGCTTCATTGACTACGCAAAAGCCTTTGATTGTGTGGATCACAACAAGCTGTGGCAAGTTCTTAAAGAGATGGATACCAGACCACCTTACCTGTCTCCTGAGAAACCTGTATGCGGGTCAAGAAGCAACAGTTCGAACCGGCCATGGATCAACTGATTGGTTCAAAATTGGGAAGGGAGTACGGCAAGGCTGTATATTGTCACCCTGCCTATTTAACTTATATGCAGAGTACATTATGAGAAATGCAGGGCTGAATGAATCGCAAGCCGGAATCAAGATTGCCGGGAGAAACATCAACAACCTCAGATATGCAGACGATACCACTCTAATGGCAGAAAGTGAAGAAGAACTAAAGAGCCTCTTGATGAGAGTGAAAGAGGAGAGTGCAAAAGTTGGCTTGAAACTCAACATTAATAAAACTAAGATCATGGCATCTGGTCCCATCAATTCCTGGCAAATAGAAGGGGCAGAAATGGAAGCAGTAACAGATTTTACTTTTTTGGGTTCCAAGATCACTGCAGACGGAGACAGCAGCCATGAAATTAAAAGACGCTTACTCCTTGGAAGGAAAGCTATGGCAAATTTAGATAGCATAATAAAAAGCAGAGATATCACCATACCAACAAAAGTTCGTATAGTCAGGGCGATGGTGTTCCCAGTAGCAATGTATGGTTGCGAGAGCTGGACCATAAGGAAGGCTGAGCGCCAAAGAATAGATGCTTTTGAACTGTGGTGCTGGAGAAGACTCCTGAGAGTCCCTTGGACTGCTAGGAGATCAAATCAGTCAATCCTAAATGAAATCAACCCTGACTGTTCCCTGGAAGGACAGATACTAAGGCTGAAACTCAAATATTTTGGCCACCTAAGGCGAAGAGAGGACTCTCTGGAGAAGACTCTGATGCTGGGAAAGACTGAAGGCAAAAGGAGAAGGGGAAGGCCAAGGATGAGATGGTTAGACAGCATCACCGATGCAACGAACATGAAAATGAGCGAACTCAGGAAGATAGTGGAGGATAGGAAGGCCTGGCGGGATATGGTTCATGGGATCACGAAGGGTCGGACACGACTTAACGACTGAACAACAACAAGCTGTCTATCATTTGCAAACACAGACTTGGGAGATCGCTGTTCAGTAACATTCGAGGTGTATTGTTTGTTGCTTAACAGCGCAATCCTAACCAACTTTCCAGCACTGGTGTAGCCATGCCAACAGGGCGCAAACTGCATTTTGCAGTCATGGAGGCCTCTTCAAGGTGAGGGAACATTTGTTCCCTTACCTCAGGGCTGTGTTGTGGCTGCACGGGTGCTGGAAAGTTGTTTAGGGTTGTGCTGTTATCTTACTTATGGGTTTTTTTTTAGTCATTGTGAATTACAGATTAATTTCAGCTTCAATTTGTACAAAGAATACTGTATAAGCTAGAGAAGTGCAAGACCAAAAAAAAATGTGTTATCTTGTCACTTTCAATAGGCTCTCCCTTGGGGATATTACCATTTTCAGATGTTTCAGATGTACAACCCAGTAGCGTAGCTGGACTCGCGCCACTGGGGCAGATTGCGGGGCGACACATCATCGCCTCACCTGCCCCGTCACGGGAATGGCCCTGATCCGGAGCCAAACGAATCAGGGCCATGCTAGTGGCAGGGTGGGCAGGGCGATGACGTGTCACCCTGCCCACCACTCCACTGCCGTAGGTCCGGCTATGCTACTGGTACAACCACATCTAACACTGGAGAATTTTGCAGCATGACACACCCCACTTCCTTAGATCCTAAGGAAGAAATGGCCATACCATTGCATGTATGCACACACCCTTACATGCTGTATGCATGCATGCAACTGTTATTGTAATGTGTTGCTGCTACATGCCCTCCCTCTGCTACAGTACATTTCAAAGGCATTCCTAAGTGGAGTTCCATGGCAGAAATTCCACAGGTGCAATCAATTACCGTAATCCACAGCCATCAGAGAAAAAACTCAAGAGTGGACAGAAATGCCACACAACCCTTTTCCATCTGCTTCTCTATTATTATTATTATTATATGTTAATAATTTTTATATTATATAAAATATAATATAAAATAATAATTATTTTATAAAATAAAATAAAATAATATAATAATAATAATAATAATAATAATAATAATAAAACTATTAATATACCGCTTTTCAACAAAGAAGTTTACAAAGCAGTTTACAGACAAAAATCAAATGATTAAATGGCTCACCTAATGTATCCCCTATTAGTCCATGCACTGGAACGTCCGCTGCAATTGGTCTCTCCTTATTGTTAGACTGGCAGAGTCACCAACCCAAGGTCACCACCTCAGGCTTCAGAGTTGAGCAAGGATTTGAATCTAGCTCTCCCCAGTCCAAATTTCCTTACGTTTCCAATCCAAAACTCTTACACCACAGTCGTTCTAGTTTTCAGCACAACTACAGATTTCACAAATCTATCACATTTGTATAACGTAGGTAGGAAAAAGAGTACACTCATAAAAAAAAAACTTCACTGAATCAACACATGCAGAACTAATCCACATTGTGATACCAATTTTTTTCAACTGGTTGTATGATACATATAGTGTGCAATGACATTTGAGGTACTGCACAACCTCATTTATCCATACTCCTTTGTCTGGATCTTCCTATATTAGATTCTTTAGTGTTCCTTGCTACTGCCAAGCAGAGTTAAGCAAGGAAACTGCTGATCAGCACTGATCAGCTGAGAGGTGCATGCCAGCTGCTCAGACAGTTTCACTGTTCCAGCCCCCCCCCCCCCATTATTATGTACAATTTTCCTGTCCACCAAGTGAGCTGGGCTGTAATTTGGTAGCAGGTCATCCAGTTTTAACATCAAATATCACTAGAAGAGGTAGCTCTATCAGCTTCAAATGTTCTCGTAGTAACTGTTTAATTTGATGTGTAGTCTAAATGTTTCCCACTTCATCTGAAGCCCCTTTGCTTCCTGATCTGTCTTTAGTGACTAATGCAAATAATTGCCCCCTATATTCTTTTTCCAAGTCCTTTATTCAGTCAAACGTACTTATGTCTCTGCCCACAATTGTCTTTTCCGTGGGTTGAACATGACTGGCTTTCTTGACTTTTAAAGATGTTTGATGACGTGTTCCTCTAGAATTGCTCAAATCCTAGATCTTTAAAATGCAATGCCCAAATTAAACATCTAATACCGGTTAATTCTTTTGAAGGGGATAAAAATTCCATAATGATCTGCACAGACTAGCAAAACTGTCAGAACCAAAACAAAAGGAAACAAAATCCCCAACAAAAATCAATTTGTACTGATACTGAGAAATCACCCCAGTTTATAAACAGAATAATCACAATGTTGCAGAGTTATTAATTACTTATATATTGCACAGTGATACAAAATCTATAAAAACATAAAGTGACTGCACTGTAGTTATAACACAATGCGACAGTATGATAAACAGAAGGAAACAGAAACTTTTGATAATGTTCTAATTGAAGTTAAGGGAGTCAATCTGATCACTCGTTTCATCATATATTTTAATCATGAATGTGGATAATACTGCACAAACTATCACAAGTCCATATCTCAATGACAGGAGGAAGTCGGAAGTACATGTGGTAATTTTCACAGATCGCAAAGAAACTCTACAGTGAAATCTAAAATTAAAGATGTAGAATATTTACAAAATAAAGCATAAGATAATAGCCATCTCTGCTGTCTCCAAAAAAAAGGAGGGAGAGTTATAAGACAGCTTCCCTTAGGAAAGGAGGAAGGTGATGTACCCCCAATTCTATCTCAAAAGCCATTTCAATAAATTAGTGCATAAATATCCAGTGACAGCAGCAGATTGCTGGTGGCCCTGGGGCCAAGCCCTGCATTGGGCCCTTCATGGCACCTGCCCCCAATGGCTCAGGGAGTCAGCCTGGCCAAGTGGGCCCGGCCCTCTGGTGAGTTTGAACCCTCAGCCAGTGTCCCACCTGGCCAATCTCTCACACCACTTATCTAAATATCCACTGAATGCAATGACTGCAAAACCCAACACACTCTATAGTCCCTGTACTGTATTGTGATGATACACATGTTTGCATCCCAATATACTGGGATAGAAGGCCTTCCAAGATGACAAAAACGTCTTTACCCAGCAACACCAGAACTTTTTTTATGAGGCACTCAGCAGTAACAGATGGAAATACATGGTAGTTACCATCCAGCAGCATTTCCTAAAGGTCACAGGATAGGCTCATGGCCCAATCTTATCAAGCGGCTCCGCCACCAGAACACTAGTTCCAACAGTGGAAGCGCACATAGTTGTGTGCTTCCGGGCCACAATAAGGAGAGCCTCATGCGTGGCGGTGGCCAGGAGAGGCTTGCATCAGTAAGTCAGCGGAGTGGGCGGAACAGGGCAGGGGGTGGGAAAATCGGGGCGGATCAGGGGGAGGGAATGGGCATGTTGGAGGCGGAAGGGGGTTATCCCGGTGCGTGGGCCTTGTACCAGATGCTATCCCCTCCATGTCCTGAGCCTCCTGACTCTCCCCCTTGGTTTCTTCAGACTTGCTCCAGCTAAAAAGCTGGCACATGTCCAAGGTGCACGGAATGATGTTACCTTCCCGCTAAGACAGTACCTATTAATCTACTTGCAATTTCTTGCTTTCAAACTGCTAGGTTGGCAGGAACTGGGGCCGAAGACAGTAGCTCACACCGTCATGCAGCACTCGGGTCTCGAACTGCTGTCCTGCCTACCTCCCAGGCTGCAGTTCAAAGTCTTAATCACTAAGCCACCACGCTGCTATTTGCCCCCAAAGTGGCTATTTGCTGCAACATCAAGCACAAATAGCAGCTTTGGGGAAGAAATGTTCTTGGTGGGAAAATGCCTCAAGAGGAAATGGTTAACTCCTCGTTTACTCTTGTATCGTCAGTTCCTGCAGTTAGCATCAAAGTAGCCATGAATAAAATTAACAACATAATTAAAGCATATCATGTAATGTTAGGCAATAAGTAACATAGCCTTGAAAAACAGCACCATCTCAAGCTTCTTCTCTATCAGAATCATTTTCTGAAAGATCAATAGCTTCTCATTCCAAACTTCCATTTTTATCTTCATGGACTAAACCAAGAACGGAGGTTTTTGCATAAATTGAAACAAGCTTCTCTACTACTTCACTGGTTAGCTCATTTCTTGATTTGCTTTTATATTTCCAAGCACAGACCAATTCCTTTCACATACTACAGAAGACAGAGAATTCCTCTGAAGCAGATGAGAGGATCTGCGAGTTGTATATGCCTGCAATATATAAGAATTGCTGAATACTGTATGTCTGTTGTGGTTATTAAAATGCATTTGGAGGGAAGAAAGGGGAGATAAAACAATATTTTTAATGACTTGGCTTTAAAAAAATGTTCATTAATCATTCTAAAAGAGAAAATATTTCATAAAATGATTTTTAGTGTTTCTCAAAATTTCCAATATCTCCACTGCCTCAGAAAAATATCTTGGAAAAAATGGTTTTCCCTCCATTTTCCTGTGGGTTTTTTTTTCTCCAACCTTCCCCTCTTTAAGTCCTGCAACAACTTAAAATATCTCTGCACACATATTATAAGAAACAATTCAGTTCTAATGTTTAGAACACAAGGGTAATCAAACTAACTGTTTCCAAGTCTGTTCTGTTCTGTGGTGTGTTTGTGTGTGTGTGCGTGCGTGCGTGCGTGCGTGCGAGTGTGTGTGTGTGCGTGCGTGCGAGTGTGTGTGTGTGGTGTGTGTGTGTGTGTGTGTGTGTGTGTGTGTGTGTGTGTGTGTATAAGTCCTTATCCATTTGGATTTCTGGTTTTCCCCACAATTGTCCTAGAATGACCTTCTACCCTGCTTTCCCCTTTACCAAGCCCCAGCTCTTCTTCTACTCATTTTTCTGTAGGCCCCTTTGCCTTCCCCTCTGGGGTGGCAAAAGAAAGAAAGAAAGAAAGAAAGAAAGAAAGAAAGAAAGAAAGAAAGAAAGAAAGAAAGAAAGAAAGGCTCCTGTACCTTTAATATTTGTACAGAAGAGGAGGTTTTAGCAGGTGCAATTCATCATACCGAACTGAGAAAAACTACACTTGCTGAATTTCCCGCCTCTCCACAGCTATAAAACCGGCATGAGTCTGTCTTTCTTTTCTACTGGTTACGCCAACCAAATCGCAGCCAAGGGAGCCAGAGCCCCTTCTGCTAACCCTACCCCTCTGTGATATTAGGGCAACACAACATAGGCAATCATTGCTGTCATCCAAAAACGTCTTAGACTTAGTGCATGCAAAAAACGCAGAATAGCAGCTGTGAGCCAGCACAGACGTAACATTGGCTCCCTCTTGGGCACAACTAAGAGATTGGGTGCAGGCTGCCAAATCACACACTTCTTCCCAGGAGTGAATTCTTTTCTCCCACGAGGGGTTGCGTTGGCAGTGGCACCAATTTTAACTGCAATTACCACTAACCAGGGTTCACATTTCACCAAGGTTTGAGATCAACATGTAATTATGGTTTAAAATATTAAGTACGAACCCAGGTTAACATTAACTGTGGCCAAAGTTGGCACAAACAGAACTTAATTGTACTTAATGCATGAGGGAGGATTTGCTCCTGAGAGAGAAGAGTTGAGAGGAAGGAGAACACAATTTTACAAGTTGCTCAAAATCTCTTAACTATGCTTATGTCTGCACTGGCCCAGTATCTGCAAAAGGTACCAACAGAGGTTGAAAGGCTGTACTCTTTGGGTCCCCCTATGGGGGAGAAAGGTGGGATAGAAATTCAATACATCATCATCATACGTAGTAGTAGTAATAGTTAGTAGTAGTAGTAGTAGTACTTTGAGGAATCCCTATGCAAATGTATTAATATTGCATTTCACGTATTCCAGGCCTATGTCCTAGTAATGGGAGCAACATTCTCGGAAGCTACCCTAATAAGCTTCAAGCTCATTTGTTAGGCCCCAGTCATAATTTTCTGTCCTGCTTTCTTTCCTGCCTCCAAAATCCCACACCAGAAGGAAACAGTAGCATATGATTTCTGCTGCATTTGCAGAAATCATGCTAACCTGGTGGTGGAACTGTCATGATGTTATGGCAAAGGCCAATAAGAACGATACTGGACAGGGCAAGATCCATCATTATCCAGAATTCAACTGCTAGGGGTTGATTCTGCCAACTACAGCTTATGCATACACACAGTAGCATTTTGAGGACTGATGTGTTGGGAGGCTTTCAGCCAAGTGATTAACTCCGGTACTGTAGAGGTTAACAGGTGCCCAACTGCAGCCATTCCAGACTCCTATTAATAAGGATCAACTGTTCTGTATTAAATGTGTGTTAACCAACTTGTAAATGTTTAATAGCCTTGAAAAGTGAATGAGCATAAAGCTCACTACAAAATCACGAATGTTTGCAACCTTTTTGTAATAGTATTAGGTTGCAGCACCATGGTGAGAAGGCAACTCTGAGTTTAAAATGTAGACTTTCCATATGTCACTACAGAGACACTAATACCTGATGCCAACAGCCAGAGAGGGCTCCAGACAGAAAATGGATATTGAATTCATTCACTGCGGTAACATAGCAAACCACTTTCAGACTCTGTAATACCCATTTTAAACTGAAGCTGCAATCCTAGCCACAGTGACTTGGGAGAAAGTGCATTGAACTTACTGGGACTTTCTTCTGAATCAACATACATAAGTTCAGACTGCACATATAAAATGGAAAGGCGTTTGTTGTAATCATAGAGACAGGAAAGTTAAAGCAACATGTGCTCCCTCTTTTCCTGTCTTCTTTGGGATCTCCCTTTCACAATCACATTCACATGTAAAATCACATTTTATGAAGAATACATAATACATAATCTTTTATTTGACACGTTAGCTGCCTTGAGGCTAATGCAAAAGATGAGATATAAATACTGTGTGTATAAATATAATATAAAGATATATGCCCTGGGTCTAGACCCTGCAACAAACCTAGATGTCAACTACTGTATATCTACTTAGACAACACTATCATGGGACTGAATAGCATCAGCGGCTCATTTCCTGACTCATCCTCCCATGTGACCTATGACACCACCGGCCAGCAATCCCCTTCTGCTGTCTACAAACATAGATAGCAGGTCAGTCTCTATGCAAAAGAACTGATGGACATAGATCTGACATCAAATATGTTAATAGTAGGAGAATATTCCAATTGCCCAGGACACTCTAACCTGAAAGTTGCCATTCTCCAACAAAATGAACTTCAAAGGGATTCAGCATGAAATTGCTGAATGAGAATTTATCAGTTACTGGTGATAATATGATCATGAGGCGAGCTGGTGTAGCATGATTGGCTAAGAGACGGGCAGCTCAATCCTACCTAAACTCCTGCGTGGCGATGCAGTGGGGGTGTTTTGCAACCTTTGCAACTCCTGTGGGGGAGTTTTGCATGCTGAAGGTCCCCTCAGCGCAAGGGGACATTTGTCCCCTTGCCCCGGGGTGAGCCCCAGCATATGTAATGTCAACTCGGGCCTGTGCCAGCGATATTGCTAGCACAAGTCCACATTGATCCGTGTCGGCGGATCAGGCCTGGGAGGGTGGATAGGATACAGTGCAGCATGCACTCCCGGGCTAAATCTGCCTACCCCCACCCCATCGCAGCCCTCCCCCTGCCCTGTTTTGCCCCTCCCTGCCCTCCCCCACCCTGTTCTGCTCCCTACATGGACTTACCTGCTCTGGCGGGTGCCCATGTGACCACTTGCACCAGCGAGAAAGCTCCGGCCTTTCTGCCAGCGCAGCAAGGCCCTGTGCTGTTGCAAAGTGCTTTAAGGTGCTTTTGCAACAGCACAGGCCGGTGGAACTAGCATTCCACTGGCGCAGAAGAAGGAGAGGGTTGGGCCAAAATGACAAATCAGAAAGTTCCTGGTATCACCTCTCCCATGAACTCACTGGTTGGCCTCAGGCAAGCTACTCCCTTTCAGCCTCATAATACATGTGAACACTTAAGAATTCTACAAATGCCAAGTATCAGTAGAATTCATTCTATTTTTTTACAATTCTCTCAAGATTAAGGTTTTCTCTTCTACTACAGATGTTAATATAGGGTGATTGTATTTAATGTCAATTACATGTGTGGATGGTTTTAAGAATGGTCATTGTGTTTTTTCTTGTCACATCTGAGCTTTGCATAGAAATGTCACAGACTGTACCCCTTGTTTCTCATGACCTTTGGGGGGCCATGTTTGCAGGGGGGGGTTTCTCTGTACCTCTGTGTAAGTGCGTTTGCACACATGCTTACAAGTATTTCTTGAGGATAACACTTCATGTTAGAGAGCTGCTATAGCACAGTGGCTAAGAAGAGACTGAGCTGTGAATCAGGAATCGCGCCTCTGCCATGAACTCTCTCGGTGGCCTTCGGCAAGTCACTCCCTCTCAGCCTCAGTTCCCCAGTGGCAAGATGGCAATAATAATCCTTGCAGGGTTGTTGTAAGGACAACATCAAGAAAATATACATGAAGCACCGTATGTACTTAGAAAACGCTATATAAATGTGTGTTGTGTGACACACATTTTATTGTGTGTCTGATGAAGTGCACAAATGCCTCTGCCACAATAACTCTGTTTATCTTTGAGGTGCCACAAGGCTCTGTGTGTGTTCATTAAAATCTGCATAACTTATGTAACTGTTCCACTGTCTGTCTGCATCTTGATAACATGTGTGTATTGTCAGGCTTCAAGAAACCCACCCGCCTCCATGCCAGCAATGAATGAGGATGTTGTAAAACATAATGCAACCAGTGCAATTCTTCAGAGTTAACTGCATGAACCACAAAATCATTCACTACTCTCACAAAGCCCCACCTATTGTCTATAGGACACTTGCGGATCACATCTGACTCTACAGTATAATATATACTTCACGCACACACACACACACACACACACACACACACACACACACACACACTAAATCTAGTGAATTGAATCCATTTCACAAGCTATATGAACCCAGAATCTGGCTTATCAGGCAAATCTTTGCATTGGTAGCTAGCTGTGAGGAAAAGAAAAAAAATGTAGAGTCAGAGAGTACAGAATTAACACAATTGGCTTTGTCATTTTTCTTTCTTGCCCTGGAATCAACTTCCCTGCCTGTCTGTTTTCTTATTCTGCCCGTTACAGATGCAGGGAGAATATCCTTTGTTAGCCAGATGGCTTACTAATAACTCAAGATGACCCGCCAATATTTCATCAATGGAAACTAGTATCAAGGATGTTCTCCTAATAGTGAGGAATCTCTCCCCAGAGATTTTGTGTTTCTTCCATGTTTGGGAAGGTAACACCCTCCAATTAACAGTTTCGAGACAGATCACAGTTTGATGTTGCAGCAGAGCAGACTAGGGGCGCAATCCAGTGTAGAATCATGCCGACATGGCCTGCAATGGGCCTTGGATGCAGCAGCCGGCCGGCCGCTCATAGTTCCGCAGGATCTTTTAGAGCTGTGATGATGATGCACCTTTGGGTGCAGGGAGTTTCTTTGGGAACCTGATGCAGGGTTGATGGAACTGCAGTGCAGCCTGCTCTTAGGTGTCTGCTTATTTCCACGAGGCTCTGCTTGCATACTTGTAAATTAAACAAGTACTGCATAAGGCATCATAAATCTCCAGTGCTCTCTCATCCAAAGGACACAAAGCCTTGCAGTGTTGCTCTTGGAACAGAAGTGGAAAGTCAAGTGTGTACCTGATTTGCATGAGCACCGTTCCTCAACATTCCTGAGGACAACAGTGCCCTCAAGAAAATGCCCTCCTACCTTTCACTATCCCAACTGCATCCCAACTTTTGCTCTTTCTTACACCTTTCCTGTGATGGTGGCGGGGCCTCTGTGGGGCCTCTGTCTGAAGCTCATGCTATAGTTTTTCATTAAGTGGGAGATTATTCCCCATGATGATGCTATCACCACTTGACTGGCCAAAAGACAACTTCCTCCACCACGTAAGCACACCAGGGGCACATGTGCTCTCCATCCCTCAATCTGAGTCTTGCTGCCGCATGAGGAAGGGCTGTCAACTGAACCACCGCCTGCTTTTCCAAACTTCTTGCTTCCCTAAAGTCTCTCAGACAATATAAAGCACAACACCCCATTGGCAAAGACCCCAAGCTGGTGCAAATAATTTTTTAAGAAGAGTGTGGCACAAAATAACCCAGCAGCACCAACGCGTTCCTGACAAGGACAGACAGTCTGTCATCAGCAGTGTTTCTGTAGTTGTGTTGGGTATTTGCTGGATGTGCAACCGACCCAGGGCACTGCCCAGATCGGTGCTACTGCTACTGCAGGAATCCTTGCGAATCCTGCTGGAAAAGAAAGTGTCGTGATGAAAACACGAAGTCGCCAGGCAGGCAAGGCGGCAAGCCTGCCTCCCGGTTCAGCGCTGCCGGACGAGCCGCTGTTTCCTTTCCAGTCCGGCCCGAGCGTTCAAATAGTCTAGGCTGGCTCTGGCTGGCCTCGATTCCCCAGACTATCCCAACGTGGAGCAAACACGACTTTGCTCGGCCGCGCAGCGTTTTCCATCGCTCTCCGCTGCTCCGGTGAAGGGGGCATAATTTTGCTCACACTGTGACTTGCAGCATGCTAGCAGCAGCGGAGCAGTTTGCCTGGGCTGTGGCCAGCTAGGTCTCGCCCGACTGAGGCGGATCGGCCGGCAGAAGCTATAAACAAGGCGAGCCGCAGTCCAGAGGAATGAGAGGGGGCTGTTGTGCCGACCCTGGTGGAGACAGGAGCTTCTCGGCTGGGCGCGCAGCGAAGGACGGGGGAATCTGCTGCTGCTGCTGCTGCTGCTGCTGGAGGAGAGCCCGAGCAATAGGCGGCGGCTGCCTTCGGGGCACCACGCATCAAGCGATCGCGCAAGTGCCGTCGGCGTCAATGTCGCCAATGGTGCTGGGGTACAAATCTCGTCTTTTACAGTCAGGGAACCGGCTCAAGCGGGATGGTGTGTCGCTTCTCGAGCCTGGGGGAGGACAGGTGGGCGCGGCAAAGGAGGGTCCGACGAGATTAGGCTGTGCGCACAGCCTCGTTTATCCCAGATTAATTAATCCTGGATAAAGATATCACTCTCACACACACACACACACACACACACACACACACACACACACACACACACACACACACACACCGGTTCGGAACGCAAAGGGAATGGAGAGTATTTATTCTAGAGAAGGCAGCAAATTGCCGTTCCAGTTAGAACGCAGCTCAGAAAACAGATTAGCTTGCCCTCGTCGGGTATGATCCTGAAAAGCACGGAGGAAGAACTGCCTGTTGCTTTGATGCCACCCCAGGACGGGAGCCCCCCCCCCCCCCCGCCTGTGAGCACCCAAGTGGGTGTGAAAACGTGTGTTGGGAGGAAACTCATCCGCATCAGCTATGGGCGGGCGGGAAGAGAGGGAGGGGGGCAAGAAAGAGCGCGCCGCTGGGGATGGGCGGTGGAAGGGCGCAGGGCAGGTGTGCAAGAGGCAGTGAACGGCAGGCGGAGCGAGCGCGATGGGGGGGGCTGAAGGAGCCGGGCGGGCCGGGAGGGAGCAAGAAAGACGCGGCGCAGCGGGAGAGTCCGGAGTCCGCTGCTGCCCCTCTGCCCGCCCAGCACGTGCCCACCGCAGCAGCAGCAACAGGCGGGGCCCGAGACACGCGGGGCTGAGGCGGAGCTCCTCCGTCGTCGCCCCTGGTCGGGAAGGGGGCGGCCGGCAGGCACCGAGCTGGCCTGTTGCTGCTGGGGCTTCTCCCCCAGCCACGGAAGGAAGGGAGGTCCTCGGCTGGCGGGGGCAAGGAGCGTGAGTGGCACGTCGGCAGCAAGCAAAGCGGCCTCTCTTGATCCAGGGAAGGAAGGAAGGAAGGAAGGAAGGAAGGAAGGAAGGAAGGAAGGAAGGAAGGAAGGAAGGAAGGAAGGAAGGAAGGAGGCCTCCAGCGACTCTCTGGGGGACTGGCCAGAGAGAAGCTGCTGGGGCTGGCAGGCCCTGCAGCAGCAAACAGCACCAGCGCCTTGGAGCCAGTTTCGGTGGTGCCCTTTGTGTATTCGTCTCCCGTCTCCCCTTCAGCCTTTTGGAGCCGGAGAGAGAGAGGGAGAGAGAGTGATTTGCCTCGTTAGTAGCAGTATTAGTAGTAATAATAATAAGTAATAATAATAATGCTTCTTCATACGAGAGGGGATTTAAGCCTACATCCACACTGAACTCTGTAGCCACTGCACCACAATGGCTCTAGGAAGCAAGGACAACGAAAATACCTCCTTGTAGGAAAAAACATGAAATGCAGAAGCAAACCTTCATCCATAATAATAACGGTGTGCGCTCCTGCATGTTGTCCCTGGAAGCAGATTAATATCTACAGTAGATCAGAAAATCTGGTATGAAGCCTCCCTCAAAATCCTACATGTCTTGCATTAGAGATCATAAGGCATCCAAGCCAAGCCAATGGGTTTGCAAACACTGGGCATCAGGCTAATGGCGTTCCCAGCATACATACACACATGGAGGAGCAAAATCATTTAGCGGCATGATGTCCTGCATTGGAAATCTGTGATGCTCACAGCTTCCTTGTGCATGCATGTACACTGCATTTACATGGAGCAAAATATATGTGTGTGTTCCTCACTTACTTAAATTTACATGAGTTTTGCTTTTTTTTCCTACATGGAAGTTTTAATAGGGAAAACATGTGAAGTTGGTTGCTGTGACTTGGGCTTTTGCAGGCAAAAATTGGGTCACACAGGGAAACTGATACAGTTCAGTACTTCAGTAAGTGGTTAACCACTAAGATACTTCACCACACTCATTTTTCTATGCATTTCTGCCGCTATATGCGATATCTGTATGTATCTAATTAGCTATGTACTTAGACGCACTTGTAATGTGTCGTGCAGCACTATACTGTGTACCATTACTTACATGCACAAGTAAGTGTGCATAGGACTGCAGCATTAATTTTTAAAATGAGAGGCTCAAGCCTGGGTTCAAGCCTACCAAGCCACTCACACCCACTGGCGGGGAAGCCTCTTCTCTATCCAAGGCCCATCACTTCACATGGGCAATTTTTTGTTCTGACATAGAGATAATTGACATCTGCAGAAAACTATGTACACCAGCATGCAAAAACTTGCACAGGTCACTATTTTGCCATGAAATTGCTTGCGCGGTAGCTTCAAAACATAAAGAAACATGGCAAGACAGACAGACAGTCAGCTTTCACAAGCAATGAAACATACGTGTGTGTGTGTGTGTGTGTGTGTGTGTGTGTGTGTGTGTGTGTGTGTGTGTGTGTGTGTGTGTGTGTGTGTGTGTTACAACACTGTGTAGTATTGGAGTCTCTGGAATAAGAAGTTCTTGCTCTTGAAAAAGACATCTTGTTCTGGAGGAAACTGAATGACATTCATTGAGATAATCTCTATGTAAGAAAAAAATTAATAAGTGTGTACAAGCCCTCTGCGGTTAAGGTAATGTACTCGATAAATGCACTTATGCACTTATGTCTTATGCACTTGCTGCTAAACTAGGCTTGGCAATAAAAGCAGATTGTAATGATGAGTTTTGTTACATACTCAATCTCACTTGGTGTGCTTTTATGTAGATATTCTTGGTTCAGGCTTGGAACATCTAGATCTGTGTGTATTTATTTCTATGCATTCTTTGGTCAGTTTGCACAAATGGATTTATGAAGATATATGTTGTATATCCTATGATTATGTATAATGTGTCTATTATTTCTACACTCTGGTGATTTCTACAATCTATTTGGTGATTTTATTCCAGGTGTAACTTTTGCGTACATCGCTGTATATCTGAATGTATATACATATCACACACGTATCTGCATGTGTCATAAAGTATGCCTGTATATTCACAAGTTTATTCTCTGTAACTATCTTTATGTATATTGCATATGCAGTTGAGACCTGTGTATCTATGCCAGAGTGCCTATGTTACTGAAGGCTTTCTTTTATTGCAAGTTGTGTCTCCGCGTCTGCACGCATTTATCTGTGTGTGTTTCTGCAACTATAACTTTGATTTTGACAATAACCATCCAGCTTTGAAAGCTGACTGTTTAGTCTGTAAATGAGTACAGTATGTGCTGCTTGTGTCTTCAGTGGGACTACATGGATGATCCTGCTATCACTTTTAGTGCAGCAACAGTAGCATCATCCCATCTTTGGCCTTCCCCAAATTTCTACCACCCTCTGCCCGTTTTCCTACTCACTTCCCAATCCTTCCAACCTCTCCTGCCACTAGTTAGGCAATTAACCATTCGTTATACTGTAGTACTCCCTAGATCTTTTTTTGAAATCCCTTTGGAAACTATCGGCCCACAACACAAAATAACGTTGTATCCAATGGACTCAGGTGGGAGGGGAAAAGGGAGCCCCTTCGTCAAATGATTCTAGATCTGGAGACGGGGGCTGCTTGGTGGTACCCCTTTTCTCCCACAGCATTCTGCCCAGGCTGGGCAGAGCCTATTTTAGTATTTTGGGCACTTAAGTTTTGAAATTACAGTACCATTTTATTCAAACGTATTTTATTGCTGATAGATTTTACTGCTTGTACAGTGAGTTTCTTTTTTAAATAGAAAAGTATTTTATAGATAAGCTATTACTAATAAAAGTAGTAAGTGTGTGAGATGAGCTGAAGCACTCAATATAATTAAAGAAGTGGTTGGCAATATATTTAATAAATGTTTTAAATAATCCTGAAAAGATACACCACTTCGAAACATGTGGAACTTCCTTCCTCAGGACATTAGTTGGTACCATCACTGTTACTGATCCATTGATGTTTCAAAACACACTTGGAACTGTGATGCAGTTGGGGCTCGAGTTTTGTTGTTTTGTCTTGATTGCTTCTTGTTGCTGCTGTATTTCCTTTTGATTTATTATTAGTTATTATTTTAATGTTTTTAGTATGCTGTTCTTAACCTTGAGTGCCTCTCATTGGGAGGGGAAAGGCAGGATATCAGTATTTTCGATAACCAGAGAAGACCTGGAGCTGCTGTTCCCCCTCTGCTTTCATGTAGCCCTAGGGCACTTCCAGATGTGTCCCTTGTAATGCGAGTTGGTCTTTGTTTTTCCACAGGTAATCACATGTGGAATTGCGACATTCCTTCCACAACATACAGTGCAATCCTACCCAGCTCCTCCACTGGTGCAGCAGTGGTGGAGGAAGAAGCTTTGGGTGGGAAAGGGGATTTACTGTAAATTCCCTTTAAATGGGAATGTAAAGGGGATTTAAATCCCCTTTCCCTTCCAAAGCCTCCCGTTCTGCCCTCCACCACTGCTGCACCAGTGGAGGCGGTTGGTTTGGAGTGCTTGCATTGTGCTATGTCCTCTCTACACTAGTGGGTGGGTGGTTCACCTAAGATTGTGTCACACTTTTGTTCACTCACTCTGGGGAGGGGTTCACCCAACTTTATCATCCATTTGCTGTCCGACTGTATTTCCCTAGCCTTGGTCACATTTATTAATGCAGAAAATCTAACATGTTTTCGACCAACAGTACAGCAGTGCAATTACCACCAGTGTAAACTGCTGTTAGTGCTGCTGTTTCATCTCTTTTGGAGAGGCCTACTGAAAGGAAGAGAGTCAGTCAGTTCACCAAAGAAGCTTAGTTGGAACACCTTTGTTAAAAGTCTGGTTCCAGCACATCACTCACTCCTGAGCATGGTTAATGCAAAACAGGAGCGAAGTACTACTAGAGGGTGTTTCCCCATGGTACCCCAAAAGGCACTTAAAGCCTTTCTTGTGCTATTTGTCTGCATGTGTGAATGCTGCTGATGTGGGCAGAAAGCAGAAGAGAGCAGCTGGGAAATTATGACAGGGTGTTTTAAGTGCCCTGTAAATACACCCTTAAATCAAATGTACATTCTAGCCCAATAAAAGGGTGAATTCACTCATGAAGCTTACATCACTTCCTGTTTAAATGAGTCTGTAATATATACAGTACAAGTAAAATCTATGCTGGCAAGAATGGGCATCCAATTTCTGTTCCACGTTGCAAACCACATAAACAACATTCATGCCTGTAGAAAGGTTCAAGAAGTATTTTGTGTCACTTGTGAGCATCCTGTAACAAGGATTAGCATTTGTGCAACGCTTTTCTTGACTGTTCAAAGCTCTTCACCTACATTATCTTCTTTGTAATCCCTACAGCAGGATCTCCCTATTGCAGCTGAGGGGAGCGCGGTTTGCACCAGGCCACCGCCGGAGTTCATAGCAGGGACTGGACCTCTCTCTCTCTCTCTCTCTCTCTCTCTCTCTCTCTCTCTCTCTCTCTCTCTCTCTCTCTCTCTCTCTCTCTCTCTCTCTCTCTCTCTCTCTCTCTCTCTCTCTGCCATAATGCTCCACCAGTTTACAGTCTTGCACCGGGGATGACGGAGTGGAGCGCCAGACCGAGTTCAGCATCACTTAGGAGAAGGACCAGTCAGCTCAGCTCGCTGCCAGGGAAAAAGTTCTCAGAAGGGGATGCGCATTACATTAGGCAGCAGGTGTGCAGAAGGGCTTGGGTAGAGGCAGCCACAGCCACAGGGACGGAGGAAGTCGAGAGCCCAGCCTGTCCGCAGCACCGTCCCACTCCCGCCCCATCTTCTACCTGCGCTGGCACCCACTCGACGCTGCGCCTGCTCGGGGAGAGAGGAAAGCTGGCGCGCTGCGTTGCTTGGAACTGCTGCAGCAGCCGAAAAAAAGCCACTCCTAATCTAGGCGCCGGCGCCACCTGAAACCCTCCGACCTTCGCGCGCCCCTTGGATTTCGAGGGAAATCGCGCAAGAATGAGAAGCCCTGGTGGGTGGACACAGGGCGGAGAAAGATAGCGCCCGCCTCTTGGCTGCCCCCGCTTCCACAGACCATGCAACAGTCAGCCCCGCAAAGCCAATGGTTTGAGGGAAAGGAGGAGCCAGGAGGGCGGGGGCTGCAGCCAACCCCTCCCACTTGCAAATAAGCAGTGCTGCAAGGCAGGAGCGGGAAAAAAGGAGCAGCAGTGCAGCAGCAGCAACTGCAACTACGCTGCTTCAGCAACACACACCTGCCTGCCCGAGCCGCGCGCGAGCGAGAAAAAACCACCCGCCCCTTCGAAGCGGTCCTGGAGCCGCTGGCCACGCCCCCCTGCCCCAGCATTCCGTCCCCGCCCCTCACACACACATAGCCGCTGTCGGCAGCAGCGCAGGTAAACTTTCGACTCCCACTTGCGGAGAGCGGGACGTAGGCACATGGTGTCACCGCGATCCTGGCTATTTATAGAAGCGCCAGGCGAACGTGGCTGGAGGTGGGGGGATCCTACCTCGCACCCGCCCCTCCCTCGCCACGAAGGGCAGTCAGCCGCCGCGCCGCTCCTTTTTACAAGCGCAGCGCGAGAGCGGGAGGCGGAGAAAGAGCCCGGCGGCCAGACTGCACTGCACACGCTCGCTTCGCTTCGCACCACCGGAGCCCGGCCGCCCTGCCACCCACCGCGGACTCCGGGAGCCGAGGAGTGGGGGCGCTGAGCAGCGCGGCAGGCAGCCTCCTCGACGTCCCCTCCGTCCCTTTCTGTGGCCCTGATCAGCCTCGGAAAAGACAGCAGCGAAAGCCTGAGGGGGTGTGGTAGGAGGAGATGGAGCCTCCACCTCGCTCGCCCGCACCCCGCCAAAGCGCCGCTTCTCTGCCGCTCGCTTGCTGTGCCAGCCTTTCTGTCTTCGACCACTTGCTACATTATTCCGACGCTTCTCGGAATGGGGCGGCGGGCGGGCAGGAAGGGCGGGCATGCATGCAAGAGGGCCACCGGGCTGCTGCTGTTGGCATGCAATCTTTGGGTAGCCTGTTGAGGACAGTCTGCTGAATGAGCCAGAGGTTGCCCTGGAGTAGGTTGCCCAAACCTACCTTTGCTCAGCCAGCGGCGGCCATAGAAAAACCCACGCATAGCCCCGGGAAATCGGGATGGGAATACATATTGGAGGGAGGGGGGCGAAGGGCTGTGATGACAATCTAACGGAGGAAGAAGGTTGCCAGTCGGATTTATTGGTACTAAAAATAAACGCCATGACTCCCATTTTTCACCAGGGGCCCGAACAGAAGCGCATAACCATCCACACCCACTCACACGAGAACACGTCCTCCTTTGTCTTGCCACCATCTTACAGAGAGACTAGCAAGTCCAATATCCATCGTGCGTGTACCGGTATGTGTCGCGTAGGCATAGCCTAGCAGCAAGAAAGCCATTTTGCATCCAGTGAGAGTAGCAGTTTGCCTATGATGAACGTGTGTGTGTGTGTGTGTGTGTGTGTGTGAGAGAGAGAGAGAGAGAGAGAGAGAGATGGCAGAAGACATCACTGCTGAAAATCACCAGCGTCAAACAGCCTCCAGAAAGAGAAAAAAAAGATAAATCAGAAGCAGGCGTGTGGGGGGGGGGAGTTCCCCAATGAAGCATTTCGTAGGTCTTATCGTGTGCCTCCCGACGTGCCTGGACTCCAAATCGCCCTGCTCCACCTGCACTCAGCCAGCCCCACGCGCAGGCACACACAGCAACCTCCCTGGCTTCTCCTCCTGGGACTGGTTGGCCACTCCTGGTCAGTGCTGGACTGCTGGTAGCACCTTTCTGGAAAGCACCCTGGCTGCATTAGGCCTCCCCAGCTCTTCGGGGCCTGGTTGTGCTTTAGCTCGAATGCACCATCCTCGCAGAGCCCTTCTGCCATGTTGCTATTTTGGCCGGGGCGAAGTCGAAAGCGAGCGACTCCCTTTGGAAACCAAAGCAAGAGGCCCGCTGCGGCGCGAAGGCAATTCCAGTCCAACAGGAATGTGCTCGGGCAGGGCTAGAACTGGGTCCATTTTTGTCCTCTTCGGATGGATCACCTGAGTACGGCCCCACCCCCGGCACCCCATTTGGAATCGTGAGAGGACCCCAACAAAACCCTTTACTGGGGGGGGGGGAGAGACTCTCTCTTGCCCCTTTTCTGTGTTCCATCTCTTCTGATGAGCCCAGGAAGTGGAGGAATCAACATGTCTGAATGCTTCCCCGTGTGCCTGTTCTCCAAACAGCATGGCTGGCTGGTGAGCTGCTGGGTGGACGGTTCGTGCAATTAGTATGAATGAGCCGCTAAAAAAATGAGTTGCTACTTTTCGATGGCTAAACCCCCCTTTACCCCCTCCCCCACAAAAAAAGTATTTTTCCTACCTTGGTTTGTAGAAGCAGAACCTCTAGGCGGACAGATTAAGGGAGTGAGCATGTTGGGAGTATCCAGTCTCCTCTTCTTGCTTGCATATCCACATAAGAAGAATGGGGGGTTGGGGGAGCAAAATGGGGAGGGGGCGATACAAAATCACGGCTCTCCTTCCTGCCAGAAGCCTCGGCTTGGCGATCTCGTGCCTTGAAGCGGTGCAAATACAAAACGATTGAGAGAGGCGGGAGGGGGGGAAAGAAGAGACGAGATCGACTTCGGAGATGAATCAGACGGGGTGGAAAGGAGGGTCGTCCAATGCAGGTTCCAAAGAGATCATTCCTCCATTTGCTCCTTTGTTACAACCAAACACCCCAAGCAAGCCGGAGTCGGTGGTTCTTCTATGGGGCAGGCAGGCAGGCAGGCAGCAGCTGCTTAGTCGCGATATATTCCTGGCTGGCGCCCTAGCAGGAGCGGCGGCGGGGTCGGGCTGTGGCGGCTCCGGTGGGCTCCGGTCCTCGGAGGAGCATGATGATTCCCCAGGCAGCGTCCCCTCCTGAAGGGAAAAGGGGGCAAAAGGATCGGGCTAGGATTGGAGGGGTGTGAGAGAGACCGGCTCGCTCCCCTCGCCAGGCGCTAGCACGTTGCGAAGGCTGGGGAGGCAAACGCATTGCCCCACAGAGGCCCCCACCAGAGGAATGACAGAACAGCTGGCAGAGGGGCGAGCAAGCTGTCAGAGAGGCTCGGGGGGCTCTACCATCGCCAGGACGGGCACGGAGGCGAGCTGGAGCAACGGGCGAGCGAGAAAGAAGCCGCCGAGCGAAGAAACCCCGTAACACACACGCGCGCACACACACACACACACACACGCACACACACACACATCCACGTACACACGAGCGCGTGCGCACGACAGCCAGCCCCCCACTCGCAAGGAGCAGTTCACTGGCGAGCAACTGCCGTTCCCAGCCCCATCTGCATTGCTGCTGACATGTCGGCGGGCTCGCTCGCTCGCTCGCTCGCTTCCCCCCACCCCCACCCACCCGCACCTCCTCCCGCTCATCCCACCGCCCCCACCCCTTGGGGAATGAACGCGGGGCGGGGAGGGTCTCTCCACGCCGCGCCGAGGTGACAGCAGTTTGCCTTTCTAGTGGCGAGGTGAGGAAAGGCGCACGCTTCGCCCTGCCGGGCTGGTGGTACCCACACGGCGGCGGCGGCGGCCAAGGCTGAACTCCTCTCGCCAGCAGCACCAGCGCACATCGTGCCTCCGGCAGTCGCTCGCGGGCGGCCGTGGCGGCGAGGAGGAGCATCCACTCGGATCTCTCCAGGCGGCCGGCCGGGGACCTGTTCGCCAGCCGTTGCTGCACGCAGGGCGGCGGCAGCAGCAGCAGCAGCAGCAGGGAGGTGGCTCGGCAGCACCTGGGCGGGCGGGCGAGTTCACGCTCTGCCGAGGCTGGAGCGGGACACGGCCGGCAGCAGCAGCAGCAGCAGCAGCACCCTCCTCGTCCACCCTCTGGCGAGTGCCGGGGGTGGCCGGCTGGGAGGAGCAGGGGGGCTTGCTGGTGCTTTGGGCGGGGGCGCCAGTGCGGATGAGGAATTCACCTCAGGAACTCTCAAGTTCTCCTTTGACACAGCCAGAAGGAAGAATGGGAGGTGGGGGAATGATTCCATGCAACAGAGATCTCTAGATATCTGCAAACACCAAAACAATCACTCGGATTTCCTGGGAGATGCAGAAATGAAAGGAAAATGAAAACCACACGAAGGAAAGGGGGGGGGGGGGACACGCCATCAAGGAGTCATCTCTCAAACTGGTAGTAATGGAGTAAAGTGAGCTGCTCTGCTAATAGACTGGGAGGGGGGGGCGGAATTGAGGAAGGGCGCCAAACAGAACGCTACTAGCAGTCACCCAAAGGTGGGGGCTGGGGTCAGTCAGCAGCTCCCCCCATCACTCGCCTGCGGAGCCACAGGCATGCACCCATGCATGACTCTGTCTCTGTGTGTGTGTGTGTGTGTGTGCGCGCGCGCGTGCGCGGCCCGAGCGCATCTCAAAACCGGGGGCGGCGGAGGAATGTCTCCTTCGGCTGGCTCTTTCCCCCTACGACTGAGCCACGGGCTGAGGCAGCAGCCAACGTCATGTAGCCGGAGGGCAGAAAGGCAGGCTTAGCCTAGCCTCTTAGCGCCTCCTACTGGCGACACCAGAGAAAGGCACAGAACAGAGGACAGGGCGAGTGAAGAGGAGTGGAGTGCAATGTCCGCGTCAAAAAGGACGATGGCCTCCTCGGCTCTTGATCCCTGGGAAGAGGCTCCTCTGGGGAGTCTCTGTCCCTTCGAAGGACTCGGGCGGAGGCCCCGTTCGTGTTGGCGAGGAAGGAGGAGGAGGAGGAGCCTCACGTGTTCCTTCCCCGCGCTGCGCTGGCTGCTGTCATTGGACCTTGCCTGCCACTTGGCACCCAGAGCGGTGGAACGGAGCGAGGGCAGGCAGACAATGGGAAGGCAAGGCATAGTGTGGGGAAGGGGAGGGTCGTGAAAACAGATCCACGTGGCTATTCCATAATTAAGCCCGGCACTTTCATCCCCCCCCCCCCAAGACGCGTAGCCGTCGTTAAGCAAGGCGAAATCAGTACTATTTAGAGAGAGAGATGATTCCCTGCGTGCCACGTGGTCTTCGACGCTGTTTCGACCCAGGAGAAAGGGAAAGAGGCTTCTGCGCGAAAGACCTATGGTTGGTTGGACACACGGGCACGGCCACTCACTCTCAGAGTCTTGGCTAATTCCTTCCCACGCCGCTCTATTTCAGTGTTTGACGCCAGGTAGACAAGATCAAATTTCTATCCGATTCCATCATAATTCATCCAAAATAGCCACCATTCCCCGTGAGCGTGTGGTCTGGTTTTGCGTATTCAAACTCACTGAGTTGGAATTCCAGCTTAATTCATAAAATGCAATCAAAGGATGGGGAAGTTCATATGCATATCACCTTTAAAAACCAAAAAAAACCCACCCCTCCAGGTGTTGCAGGGAAAGTTCCTTCCATGCAGACTCCTGGTGTGCAGCTTGATGCTTTGTGCAGTGTTTTGGACGGAGGTAGGCCTACCTACCTAAGGGCCCAAACCTAAGGGTGCACTATCCTGCCTGCCTGCAGAACACGCATTCCTCCGGCACAGTGAGCTTTCTGGCTGAGAGTGCAGCTTGGCCACCACAAGAAGCAGCAAGCGACTGTGTCCGAGTGGCGACGACGGACTGCAGGTGCCTGACACCCCAGGTAAAGCAACATATGGGATCAGAGGTAGGAGGAGGGTGGAATGGGGTGACAACTGGGCCAGGGAGGAGGGCGGATCGGGGCCAAATCCTGACCCCCTTCCTGGGCCTGATCCACCTTCCCAGGTCAATGCAGACTTGCGCCAGTGATATCACTGGCACAGGTCTGAGTTGACCCACTCACCAGGCCCATAGGGGCTTACCCCAGAAACAAATGTTCTCTTGCCCCAAGGAGGCCTCTGGAGGCCAAAACACCCCCACGGAGTTCAGCAGAGATGATGCTGCGCCCCACGTGGGAGGGGCCACCAACGCTATGCCCCCATGTGACGCCGGGCGTGACGTCAAGTGGCCCCAACCACGCCCCCCTGTGCTGTTTTCCAGGCCATTTCAGAGCCATTCGGCGCCAGGGCGGGCGAGAGGGCCCAACGAAAGCAGCGGAGACAGCAATGAAAGAACATCAGACAAGTCCTACGCCTTAGGGCCCAACGCCCCAACCCCCGCAACGCTTCTGGAGTTCAGCAGACGCTGCATTGGCACCGCTGCATCGCCACACAAAGAATTGTTTTAGGCTTCTTTAGTTTAGAAAAAGGTGCGGGGGCAGTGGCATTCCTGGAGGGGGTGCTGCACTGTAAGTGGTGCAAGATGCTGCCGGTGTAACAGCCCCTCCCACTTCCCTCCAGAGCCATTCTGGCATGAAGGTGCGCATTGCCTTCGCTGCCAGAATGGCTCCAGGGGCGAATGGGAGGGGCCACATTACACTGGTTTGCAAGGCACAGTGCAGCGCCTTGCACCACTTACAGTGCCACACCCCCTCCAGGAACACCACTGGGGAGGGGAGATAGAGTTGTATAATGGGCAGCCCACTCCTGCGTAAAGATACTCGGCCGGCTCAAAGATACTCGGCCGGCACTATCCTGCGCCCTTCCCGGGTCATGTTGACACGGCCCTGGAACACCTTGGGAGAAGGGCAGGACAGGTGACTCTGGACTTGATATTGTATGGCACTCAAGATCTGGTCAGGGAGGTAAATGTTACCGAACCGTTGGGGAATAGTGACTATGCTGCGATCTATTTCGCCATGCATGTCAGAGGGAGAGTGCCGAGCAAATCTGACACGAAAACCCTTGACTTCCGAAGGGCAGACTTCCCTAAAATGAGGAGACTAGCTAAAAAAAAGCTGAAAGGGAAGGTAAAAAGAGTCCAATTGCTCCAGAGTGCATGGAGGCTGTTTAAAACAACAGTCATAGAGGCCCAGCAGGAGTGTATCCCACAAAGGAGGAAGGGCTCGACCAAGTCCAGGAGGGTGCCGGCATGGCTAACAAGCACAGTTAAAGAGGCCTATAAAAGGCAAGGAAGCTTCCTTCCGTAAATGGAAGTCTTGCCCTAATGAGGAAAATAAACAGGAGCACAAACTGTGGCAAAAGAAATGTAAAAAGATGATACGGAAGGCCAAGCAAGACTTTGAGGAACGTATGGCAGGCAACATAAAAGGGAATAATAAAAGCTTCTTCAAATATGTTAGAAGCAGGAAACCTGCCAGGGAAACGGTTGGTCTGCTGGATGGTGAGGGAGAGAAAGGGGTGATAAAAGGGGACTTGGAGACTGCAGAGAAATTAACTGAGTTCTTTGCATCTGTCTTCACGGCAGAAGACCTCGGGCAAATACCACTGCCGGAACGGTCTCCCCTGACTAAAGAATTAAGTCAAATAGAGGTTAAAAGAGAAGACGTCTCAGACTTAATTGACAAAATAAAGATCAATAAACCACCATCCACCCAAGAGTTCTGAAGGAACTCAAGAATGAAGTTGCTGACCTCTTGACCAAAATATGCAACTTGTCCCTTAAAACGGCCACTGTGCCAGAGGATTGGAGGATAGCTAATGTCACGCCAACCTTTAAAAAAGGAAGGAGGGGGGACATAGAAGAACAAGCTCTGCTGAGGGAGAGTCAGCATGGCTTCTGCAAGGGGAAGTCTTGCCTCACAAACCTGTTAGAATTTTTTGAAAAGGTCAACAGGCATGTGGATGCGAGCGAACCCGTGGATATTATATATCTGGATTTTCAGAAGGCGTTTGACACAGTCCCTCATGAAAGGCTCCTGAGAAAACTCCACAGTCAGGGAATAAGAGGGCAGGTCCTCTTGTGGATTAGGAACTGGTTGAAGACCAGGAAGCAGCGAGTGGGAGTTAATGGGCAATTTTCACAATGGCAAGAGGTGAAAAGCAGTGTGCCCCAAGGATCGGTCTTGGGACCAGTGCTTTTCAACTTATTCATAAATGACCTGGAGTTGGGGATAGGCAGTGAGGTGGCCAAGTTTGCAGATGACACTAAACGTTTCCGGGTGGTGAAGACCAGCAGGGATTGTGAAGAGCTCCAGAAGGATCTCTCCAAACTGGGAGAATGGGCAGCAAAATGGCAGATGCGCTTCAATGTAAGTAATGCAAAGTGATGCACATTGGGGCAAGAAACCAAAATTTCACATATACGCTAATGGGTTCTGAGTTGTCTGAAACGGATCAAGAGAGAGATCTTGGGGTGCTGGTGGACAGGTCGATGAAAGTGTCAACCCAGTGTGCGGCGGCTGTGAAGAAGGCCAATTCCATGCTCGGGATCATTAAAAAAGGGATTGAGAATAAAACGGCCAATATCATTATGCCTTTGTACATATCGATGTTAAGGCCACATCTGGAGTATTGTGTCCAGTTCTGGTCACCACACCTCAAAAAGGATATAGTTGAATTGGAAAAGGTGCAGAAAAGAGCGACCAGAATGATTCGTGGGCTGGAGCACCTCCCTTTTGAGGAAAGGCTACAGTGTCTGGGGCTTTTTAGCCTAGAAAAAAGGCGCCTGAGGGGGGAAATGATTGAGATGTATAAAATTATGCATGGGATGGAGAGAGTGGATAGAGGGAAATTCTTCTCCCTCTCGCACAACACCAGAACCAGGGGACATGCACTAAAATTGAGTGGAGGGAGAGTTAGAACAGACAAAAGAAAATATTTCTTTACCCAGCGTGTAATTCATCTGTGGAACTCCTTGCCACAGGATGTGGTGATGGCACCTGGCCTAGATGCCTTTAAAAGGGGTTTGGACAAGGGGTTTTTCATGGAGGAAAAGACCATCACAGGTTACAAGCCATAAACAACCTCCTGGTTTTAGAAGTGGGTTTTCTCTGAGCCAGGTGCAAGGGAGTGTCAACGGTTATCTTGTTGTCTTGTGCTTCCTGAGGCATCTGGTGGGGCCACTGTGTGATAGAGGAAGCTGGTCTAGATGGGCTTTTGGCCTGATCCAGCAGGGCTCTTCTTATCTTCTTATGTAAGGGAACATTCATCCCCATCCTCAAGTGTAGGGCTGCCTGACTCCAATGGGCCTTCTCAGATGTATGTCGGCTCTTGTACATCCAGGGCGGCGGGGTAAGGGCAGCCCAGGCTGGGAGAGGCTGCGGGATATCGGCGGAACTCATCACCGATATCCTCGGGCCGGCCAACGGCCACCCTGCCCCCGCTCTTGCACCAGCCAGTGCATTTCTTACTTACTCTGGCGGCTGCAGGGTCTGGGGGGAGGTGGGTCAGAGGTGGAACTTGCGCAGAGCGCATGGAGCTGCTCCGGGCGCAGGCACAGGGGCGGTGCGCTCGTCGTCCTTACCGTGATCTCCTTCATGGGTCGTCCTTGTTTGGGCCCTCCCACTCTCCCTGGAGCTCGATTGGCTCCAAAATGACCAGGAAACCGGCGGTGTGTGTGTGTGTGTGTGTGCAGAGCCGCGCTGGGCGTGTTGACGTCACAGGCCCCGCCCCTTGGTCCGGGCGCCAGGAGGGCTCGTGACATTTCTGGGCGGAGTACAGGCTGCCGGCCTGCGCGCCAGCGGCCCTTACTCCCCAGGTGTCGAAAACGCACTTTACGGCACGTTTACAACACCCAATGCCTGTGGAGGGAGCATGCGCTCTGGATGCGCAAAGTTACAGTGGATTGGGTCGTAAATTATGCATGTGAAGAAACTGGACAGTGATACATTTTTCTCCATCTCTGATAGTAAGAGAACTCAGAGTCATCAAATGAAACTGATTGGCATACGATTCAGAACGGACAAAAGGAAGTACTTCACACAGCACATAATTAACTTGTGAAACTCACGGTCACAAGATGTGATGTTGGCCACTAGCTTAGATGGTTTTTAAAGGGGATTGGACCAAAACATGGAAGACAAGTCTATCAGGCACAGTGGCTATAAGCTTCCTCTAGGTTCAGAGGCAGTATGCTATCAACCACAACAGGCGAGAGAGGGCCTACATGTCCTGGGTCTGAGCTTCCCAGAGACATCTGATTGGCCACTGGGGGAAACAGGGTTTCTGTACTAGATGGATTTTTGGCCTGATCCAGGAGGGCCCTTCTTATGTTCTTAGCTTTGCACAAGACATGCATGGATGCATCCCAGCTATTAACGTCCATTTGTCTTATGATCTGAGGCCTCCATGCATACATCCATATGTATACATGCTGCACCAATACAATCAGTCCACTCCTTTTGTGGCAGATGGATTGCAGAGGCGGGAATGTGCTTCATTTTTTTTACATGGGTCTTGGATCACACAACAAATGCTTGATGTGAACATGAAGGCATGCTTGTGGAATTCATTCACACAACCACCACATGTATAACCTACATGCTAGCTCACTGTGCAAAGTGGACCTGAGCAAGTAAAAGGATGAGAAAGAATTTATTCATCTACAGTGTGCATTTAATCTCAGAAAGAAGGAAGTGTCCATTCTTGTTCTGTGGTCTGTCTCCCAAACATGGGACTTGCTGCCATAGCAATATTTTGAAGTCCTGTAAAGCAGGGGTCCCCAACCCCCGGTCCGCGGCCTGGTACCGATCCGCGGCCCATCAGGAACTGGGCCGCGGAGGCCTCAACAAAACGGAAATGGTGGATGGTGTGACCTGCTTTGAGCCTCTGCGGCTCCGACTGTCAAGCCTCCGTGGGGCTTGCCATGCCGCGGCGCGGTCTGCCACCTGTCCCGACGGCGGGAGGCGAGCCAGTGCGGCCGGCTGTCCCGCCAAGCAGATCGCCAGCTCTTGGCTCCAGAGAGTGTGGCTGAGGCTTTCGCTCCCGACGACAGGCTGCCTGCACCGCTGCCCGGTGAGCCCGCCCCTTTCTTCGCTGCCGTCAAGCCCGGACGGGCTGGTCCCACAGTTCTGCCGCCTGCTGCCGCCAGCCGCAGCTCCACCCATGGGCCCAGGACTGTGCAGGGCCCAGCCCGTCTGGGCTAGACGGTGGCGAAGAAAGGGGCGGGCTCACCGGGCAGCGGTATGGCAAAAGTAATATTTCTGATCATGGTGGAGAAGAAACTGTGGAAAGAAAGTTTGCTTAGAATGTTCTGAATTTTAAGCAGAAAGCAAGAATAGCCTTGACCTCCTTATACTGTACAGATCATGACAGCAGGAACTCTTGTTGTCATACATCCATTTTGGTGTACCGAAAAGCATCACAGGGCAACTCTTGGTGTCCCACTGTTTGCTTGAGTCTCCAGTGTTATCAAGGGTGGTTCGAGGAAGCCTCGCTCACTATTCCAAGCCTCTGCCATGATCCAGAGCCCTTGAGCTATCTCCTTTCCCCCATCCCCCCCCCCCAAGTGCTCTTGGTCTAATTCTATTTTTCAAGATCTCTGTGACTGTGAGGATATCTTTTTTTCAGGAACCAAGAAGACGAACATTTGCAAGGCATATCTGCAGAAAGAACAGGGTAATGTCTCAGAGCAAGATATACAATACTCTGCAGGATAGTTCTTTGTTTTTTAAACACTTAAAAGTTAACCAACCTCACCACTACTTTTTAATGGGTGACTGTCCTCAGGATCAATTCAAACTTTGTACAGCAAACAAATTTGCCTCTTTTCTACCACACATCCCCTGGAAAGTACCCATAATATGTTAAGGGAAGGCCATGTCTGTAACTGTGTTGTACATGCTGCAGACAGTCATAGCAATTGCAAATGTTCATTGTACATTCCATGTATTTCTTGTCATGCATTTCTCCATCAAACATCATAGTGGTTAGATGATCCAGTATAAGAAAATGTTAAATCTGTGATATAAAACATTTATTTTAATACTGTGTTTAAATTTTTGTTTTAATTATATTTCCAATTTATACTAGTGTGTGTACCTCCCTGTCTCTCTCTCTGTCTCCCTCACACACACACAGAGAGAGAGAGAGAGAGAGAGAGAGAGAGAGAGAGAGAGAGAGAGAGAGAGAGAGAGAGAGAGAGAGCCAGGCATTTCAGTAGTATAAAAATAACAGCTCTTGTAATACATACATCCCTGCAGTATCACAGCATAATACATTTCAGATATAGATTGTTGTGAGAATGGGATTTGATGTTGTGAATGTGGATGGCACTAGACCGAGGCCTTGAGGCAATGCTTAGCCAGTTTTCAAGAATCTTCTTCTTGAATGGGAGCCTCCAGCAGTGGCCCTCAAGTACATCTACCTGAGAGGAAGGACTAAGAGATGAGCTCAGGCAGGAACTGCAATGGAAGCCAAGAGAAGGGACTGGAAGCTGCAGACATGCTTTGAAGACACATGTAGCTGAAGGTGCTAGCAGGAGCCCGTGCAACCAAATGCTCAACCCTGTGTATTTGTAAATAAGGCAAATATGACAAAGGCGCCATAATCCTCCACCACAACCCAGATACTGCTGCTCACTGGGACTTCTCACCACTTATATATATAATCCTTTGATTATCTCTCTGGATTCTGCACACAAGGCATTTATGAACAGAAACACCTTGAAGATGGGAGTTGTTTTTGGCTGGGGTTTTGTGCATGTGTGTGTGTGTGCGCATGCATTTATACAGAATAAAGCGCAGAAAGATATTGTGATTGTTACCTTTCCCCAAGGTAGAAATTACTCTATGTACAGGGTCTATATTTATCTAAGAAGGGCCAGTATGCATATGGCGAATGAAAATGGTTAGCGGGAAGAGTGTGGGTTACCGAACACTGAGGAGGGGATGTTATTAAATGCATGAATGACCAACTGCTCCATTACCATAACCATGAGGGTAGACCACTGAGCCGATGTTGTTAACATGACGAAGGCTGGCAGGCTATGACCACAGGAACATTTAGGATGAAAGAAAAATGCGATTAGAAGGATAGATACAATAATGAATGGTATTGAAAGGACCAGTAGGCTGCTCTTTACTTAGTGCAAGAAAAGGAGGTCCCATGTGAAATGTGTAGAGGAAAATAGATATAACTAAACCTCATTTGTGCACCCTATAATTTATGCATGAAATTAATAGACAAAAAAAAAGAATGTTAAGAAAAACAGTTTAGTAAAAAAATTAGAAAAGGGTTGAGAGGGTGTGAATGAGACTCCCGCATATGAACAGAGTGGGCAGGATAAAGAGAGCTAAGAGAAAACCACTGCTAATTTAAACCTTGATTATTTCAGTGATTGGTAGGTATTTTGCTATGGTGGGTTCATATCACATAGATTTTTTAAAAAAAAAATACTGTTGTATATTCTTCTGCTGTCAGCCACTTGCAGAAATACTGTAAATCTGCTGGATAAGCCAAACTTGTCTGTTACTGTTTATGAGTTTTTGCCCTCCGTAGGCGTAATTAGGGGACCTACCTCCACAAGTGTCAAGATATTCATTGAACCATCAGACCTAAACTATTGGGGGGAGGGTAGGCAAGTTGTCCATCCCCACCTTTGCCTCATCTTCAACTGCATTTCCAGGAAGGAGAGTTCAAAGTCCTGGTCTCTCTGCTCCTCCATCCACATGACCAAGATCTCAAGAAGGCTGAACTGCCTTAGACAGAGTGGAAGTATAGGGAAGAAGTCTTGGGGACTGAGATATGAAAGGCTGCTGGGTGGGATGCATTCTGAGGACTGGTGAAGAAAGAAGAGGCTTAAGGAGAGGAAAGCACAAGGGGAAATTAGGACAGGTACAGGGAGGGTGGGGAATTCAAAGGGAGAGGATAAGAACATGGGGGGGTGTCATGCGTAGGGGAGTAGAAACCCCCCTTTCTACGCTGGTAACGTTGCCAGGGCCAATTTCTATTTCCACTCGGATGTGGTAGGCTAGCGCTTCTTCCCTATCAACAATTACACAGCACCTCAGGATTGCTTCAAAAAAACTTTTATTTGAAGCTTTTATAAACAATGAGCTAAGCTCAAACTGGTTAAAATGATGTTTGAATTTACTGCACAGTACCCTCTATCAGCTCAGCCCTCAGGATGTTTGTTCTTTGATGTTCTTCTGATGGTGCTCTTTCAGGGAGAGGCTTGATCTTCTCTTCACAGCATCTGACCACAGACTCCCTCAGCAAAAGCCCTCCTCTCCTTTTTCCACAGTGGAGTCCTCCTCAACATTCCATCTCCAACGGCCTTTTTCAACTGCCACTCTCCACTGCTTTCCCCCACCACAGGGAAGTTCTTTTAACCCTGTAGTGTCCTTCTCTCATCGCTGTGTCCCATAATGCATCAACATTATTCCCCACTGTCCCCTGGCGCCTTAGTGGACAGTGTGGAATAAGCAGGCTTACCAGATCGCCGACCGGGATAGGAGCTCTGGCTCCTATCGCCCCGCCCCCCGCCGCCCTTAAGGGCAAAACGGAGTGTCCCGGTCGGCGATCTGGTAAGCCTGGGAATAAGCAGCACACAGCCTTTTTCCAAAAACTCACTGAGCTTCTCCTCTCTAGGCTCAGCTGGATCACCTAAGTAGAACCAAAGCAAGGCGTCCCCCACAGTGCTCCCTCCCCTGTGACCCAACTGTTCCCTCACCCATCTTTCAATATCTTGAGAGGAGGGGGTATTATCCACTAGGCTGACTAGGCTTCAGCCTAGGGGCCCCGCAGGGACAAGTCTCTATAGAGTGAGATGAACTCACTCTATAGCAAGAGTGAAGATTGAAGTGCTGGAGGGCCCCCGGAATACCTGAAGCCTAGGGGCCTGGCCATGGGTTAATACACCCCTGGGTCATCTTGAGAAATGTGTTTGGATCATTGCACATATCTTGAACAATTTGTCTCCACAGCTGTATTTCAATGGAATGTTTTTCAGCGGGCCTCAAACTACTGGAGGGTAACTCCTTTCTGAATATTTGATACCCCCTACCTCTGTTTAAAATGGCTCTGCCTATCTTAAGGATATCTGGAAGTTAAGGAGTGCAGAATGTTTGCCTTCTGGATTCTGTATTGCAAAAACTGAGTCATGTGGATTGAAGAGAGAAGCTGAAGGGCTGCAGGGTTGCCACTGATCCTGATGAAAATATTAGATGGGAAAACAATCTGGTGGTAGCCATCATTCTAGAATGTATGCATTGTTGACATATAAACAGAGGCCAGAATTTGATTTGTTTAGGCTGCGCTCCTATACACATTTTCCTGGGAGGAAGCCCCATTGGACACAATGGGATTTACTTCTGAGTAGACATGCATAGGCATTTGCTGTTAGTAAATCAAACCTGTAGGTTCCAATTTATTCCAGTAAATATTCGTCCTTTCATCATGAAACATTTTCCTCCCCTGTGTAATGTATCCTATATGGGCACACCAGACTGTGTATCTGTTCACTGAGTCCCCACCATCATCTGCCTATGGGCAAATTGGCAATAATACAGCCCTTATAAATGTACAGTATAAATACTGTACTTCAGCCCTTTGAAGTACAGTATTCCACAGTCAGAAACAGAGAAGCCAAAACTAGTTGTAAAGAGAGTAGTAATTTCAGGAGCCTCACATTAAGCAAGGTTTCATGGTTGAATGCATTTCCAAGGATGGACAACCTTTAGCATTTCCTACTAGTCAATGGACTTAAAGATGTATGAAACTGGACATCCAAGAATGAGAAACCAAAATCATTAACGGCCATTTAGATTTTTGCAACTAAATTGGGATTTAGATCCTATATGAGTCTATGGATATACAGCAAAGTAAAAGAAGTCACAGAATAACTCATCACAGTGCAGCTATAGTGGCATCCTATCCTTTGCAAATGTACTATGTTCATCATTTTATGCTGTCTATCAGTTGCATTACGTTGCTGTAATTTACCAAATATTAGGTATATCCAGTTACAGCAGCATAATTTGCCCTTTGGTAACTGAAATGCCTTTAGTTTAGGAGGATGCTGAATACGATGCTTACCATTCCCTTGCTGCTTCTCGTCTAAGCAGCGTGACAGCTTTGTGCACTGTCTCTACACTGTATCTAGACATGGTAGCTCAGCTGCTTCTGGCTCATCAGCTGCATTGGCACAATGTCCTGGGATAGCATGCAACAACAACACGGTAACACAGGGCAAGATGCTGCATGGGTGTAGTAGGTGTTGGGCTCCATTGCTCACACAACAGCTCATAGGACTGGGTCAGTAGGGTCTACTTCCCATAACATGTTTTCTATTTATAGGACAGCTCAATAATAATAAAAGCACCATGCTAGTATATAAGGAACAAGTTCTGCCATTTAACTAGCCACAGTGAATGAACTGCAGCAAGTTAAACATAGCAATGTAAGAGTTGCCATAGTGAATCAAACCTGTGATCCATCTTGAGAAATGTCTTGGCTTAACACAAGAAGTTTTTTTAAAAAAAGAATGAAAACCCTTGAGCAGATCATATTTCCAGAAAGTTAGATCTCATTCCAAACTCAAATATCAAAAAGTTGGTTTAATCCTTGCTTGTATATGAGCTCATGTGTATCACGTATGAGTTTCAGCTTCCTTTAACATTTGTCAGTGCCAGTTAGTATTCTGTATATCCTTATATTTCAAAATAAACCATAACATTATCAGGTTCAAAGAGACACAAGACCAGTCTCCTGCCACATACCAGCTGCCCCCAGAACTAAGGATGCAAACAAGTAAACAAGTATCCAATCTATTTAGCCAGTGTCCTCATTTCTCCACCTGGGGATACACTGCCGTTCTTTCTGACAATATACATTCATTTTTAGAGATAATTCTTGCCTGATCATTAGGAATTTTGAAGTCCCCTTAAAGCAGGACTTGAAAAAGCCAGGACTAGGAGCATTCTGAATTACCATACTCCTTCCCAGCAAAAGAGCCTTCTTGATTTTTCTAAAACACAAGTGCTTTACTAAAACAAATACCTGCATCAAAGCTTTGTGAATTATTTTGCAAAAGAAGCACCACTTCTACATGCAGCAAATGTTTTCAAACAAACAAAACTGCTTGAAGGATGCCTTGGAGAGATCCAATTATTAGGTGAGAAATTAACTTGTATCCATTTTATGTTCCCAAGAGTAACTGCATAGACACTGACATTTTGAAAACCTACCGTACTTGTGCTGCTCTGGTTCTGTAGCTTATATTGCAATCTGGACACCTTTCACACTTTTTTTTCCAAGATACTGAAAGATCATGGCATGATCTAAGCATGATCATCATGCAGAAAAAAGGACAAGAACACCCCCTTTTTAATGCTACATAGTTGGGTCAATAACACAGGCCTGCGCACATTTTGCTTTCTTAAAAGTGAGACCTATTCTTGGGTATATTGGGGCACTGATTCCAAAAACGGCATTGTTATGCCCTATCATGTCTAGTTTTGGAGTTATGGCATCACCAACGCCATGGTTTCATCACGAGGAAGCTGCTTGACTCACATTATGAGGTGGCAATGCCGTACCCCCAAAACTAGACATGATAGGGCAAAACCAATGCCATTTTTGGAATTAGCGCCCCAAATTCATATAAAACCACCATAAATTTTGAAAAGGGTTTTTGACCTTCAAATTTGCTGCCTCTGTAATGACAGTCAGTACTCAACAGCATCCTGAGCAACTTTCTCAGGGTGGAGGATATTTCTAATAGCCTACTTAGCCTATTATATGTCACTGATAATTTGTCAATTTTTCCCTTTGATGTACAATTCAGATTCCCCTTCACTCCATCAATGTTTCATTCAAATTTCTGATTCCAATAAAACAATTAATGAACTTCAGGCCCGGTGTTCAGGCTGAACAGTGTTCAGGCCCGGATAGCTTGTCTGCAGAGTTACTCAATGCAATGGGTTTCAGAACCCCAGCAAGTCCTAAAAGGGAACCTACATACAGGGATGGCCAACCTTCCACCATTAGGGCCTCTGCATTCTTAAGAGTTGTGTGCAGAAGACAGAATCTTGGCAGCTGTAATTGCTGATGGTGCTGCTAAAGCAGCTGCACCTGCTGAAATGCCCCCACCTATGCAACCATTAAAAGGCCAGGAGCATTCATGTTGAAAGGTTGGCCACCCCTGACCTACAACATTCAGGTTCTCAGGGTGTGAAGCAGAATGAAGGCATGTTATGCAGTTTAAAGAGGGGGGGGGCGTGTATGGGCTTCTTGTGTGAAAAAAGATTACAATAAGCAAGGCGAGGCCGGCTTTGTTTTCAAGTGCAGAGCAGGAGAAGAATTTGTGGTTTTATAACTGCAGATGACTTTGAATGTCTCATTCTTACATTTGTACGTTACATGTCCTCTAAAAGGTTCAGGAGGCTTATCCCATATTATCTCATAAGAAACCCATAAGGTAGGTATCAGGCACAGGCAGCCAAACACAAATAAGGCTGAAGGTATATATGACCTGGAAAGATTGGGACAAGAGATGAGATGAGACTTAGACAGAGATTATTGAACAGGGCTACATGTTGATGACGGTGATGGATGGTTTTCAATCTGGACAGGTTCCCAAAGTGTTAAAAAATAATTAGAAGCTATAATATTGAATGGAGGTATTTATGGGAGTCTCGCTGCAGATGGACTCACACGGCTTGCTGATGTTAAAGATGCCAGCCCACAAAAGCAGCCCCTCCTTTGCTCTGCAGAGCCTTGTGGTTCCTGGAAGTTGGTGACATCATCCCAGGTTCCAGGCACCTCCTTCAGCTACTTCGTTGTCTCATAACACAAGAATTGTGATACACAATTCCAGAGCAATTGTTGATCACAGGGTGGGCTCAAGTCAAAGAGGCTAGCACCAGGATGTAGGTGGGGGGGAGCAAGCGGGCAGGTCAACAATAAAGCTGGGAAACTGTAAGGTGAAGCAGGCAGGCAGGCAAACCAGGTCATGGGCAGGCAAAGGAAAAAGCAGGAACTAGGAAGCCACACAGAATCTGGCCGTTGCCTTGCCAAAGACCCAGGCCTGGGACTCTGACTTGAAAATATGGAAAGACAGGACAAGGAGGAACCAATGGGTTGTCAGATGGGTGAGGAGGACAACAGTGCCCTTTCTCCCTCACTGTCGAAACTCAAGGGACTCACCATAATGTATAACACTGCACAGAGCAGGGGGCTCTTCTTTCAAGTCCAAGCTGATCCTGACATTCGGGTAGTCCAAGAGACTGTGCCTTGCCAAAGGACACCCTGTGTCTGAATGCCTGAACGGGGATTTGAACCCAGATCTTCCAAGTCCAGCATTCTACCCACAAACCATTCTGGCTCTTTTTAATTATAACTTTTTACATTTCGAGGGAGATCATGTAGCTGACATGTTAGAATTCCATCAGAGTATTTTGTGAGAAATAGTTTAGTTACAGTTACACCTTCAGGACAATGGTTCAACACGAATTCCTTTAAGACACTGGAATATTGAGTAATCTTTAACTTCTATACTGGCTATTACTCATTAAGAGTATTGTCGTTCACCCATTCTTATTTCACAGAACATAATTGCTAGGAATATACTAACCTTAATGATTTTTCCGTTTAAACAATTCTTGAATTTGGTAAGGAAAACTCCATCAGAGCATTGAGAACTAAATCAAAATTCCAACATGGAAGGCGGGGATTTTAGTTTAGGATTAAGCTCTGAAGTCGCTCCCGGGAAACAAATTATTTCTGGATGGGAATCAACAAAGCAATTATCTAGTTTGCTGCTCTTGCTACTGAGGGTTGCTGCTTGTACCCAGAGGGACCTGACACAAAGGCTCTTACCTAACCAGGCTTGTATAAAACAACAAAATATTACTTACCTTATTCCAAAACACTTCAGTTTCCTGGCTATATGCCACCAGCAGGGGCAAAAAAAACCTACTGAAATTACAGATTGACCAAACTCATTTTAGCTCCTGATCATCAGACTGTATAAGCTACTGCAAGAACAGAGAAACATAATTGATAATTTCATTTTAGTTTCTGCTTGAGTGATGCAAGTTCACTCTTATGCAGAAAGCCAAAAGATAATCAATGCAGAATTCTCACAAGTCCTGTTTTGACAGTACATTCAAGATTCCTGGGTATATTTTTAAGGTTACCATATGCCTCAGATTTACGAAGGCGCTTCCAGTTTTCATACTGTCCCTCATTCTTCCAGCTATCTAATGAACTCTCTAAAATGTTACTTTTTAGTGTAGTTAATTAAAACATTTGAGATTTTAATTTCTTTTACCCAACCCATAGCTACACAGTTTTAAAAAACAACATTAGAAACAACTGAACGGTATAGCAAACCAGACTTAGGGCACAATCCTATCCAACTTTTCAGAGTTGATGCAGCCATGCCAACAGGGCATGCACTGCATCCTGCAAGGGGGGGGGGAGTCACGGAGGCCTCCTCAAGGAGGGACTTTTGTTCCCTTACCTCAGGGCTGCGCTGGACAATTGGATAGGATTTGGCCCTTACTTACCTAGGGTGACCTCAGAAAATGATTCAGGTAGGGTACATCCAGGGCAAGCCTAACACTATAAGAGTGCAATCCTGAGGATTGCAACGGCGACGAAACGAGCGTTCCGTCGCCAGCAGCAGTCACAAACATGACGGAAAGCACATTTGCAACTGCTCTATTTAGCTGGTGGAAATCTGAGGAGGCCGATCGGGCCGGCCTGGATTTACACCCGGGGAAGGGGACAAGTGTCCCCTTCCCTGAGTAGACTCCGGCCCGGCAGTAGAATGGCCGCCGGGGCTCAGGATCCAGCGGGTGGCTGTGGGCCGCTGGCCAGATCCTTGTGCTGGATTGCGCTGTAAGGAATCTAAATGGCCCATTGAGGTGCCAGCACCTTTAGGGGCAGTAATTTATTATTATTTTGGTTAGTCATAGCTAACCTGATGGTGGTTAGCATTTTCTAAATATCACATCCTTCCCTTATCATCATCATCATTATTATCATCAGTGGTATCACAGCCCACAAGATGTTTGGACTGGGATTTTTGGGTGCTCACTAGTTCAAACTCTACCCAAAGGTTTAAGAACTGGTGAGATATCACCATATAATGTTCGATATTCCTAGTTAGTGTGGCTCGTTGCAATTGTTCAGTTGTTATCTTGTCAATGCCTATACTGGCCAGATATTTCTTAAGGGCCTATCATCATCATCAATCATCATCATCATCATCATCATCCAATTTGTCACAACGTTTCTCATAGTGCCTTGCAAAGCAAAAAGAATGAGAAGCTGATTCCCTCTCCCAAAGGGCTCACAATCTAAAACGAAAGAACAAGGGGGACACCAACAAACTGCTACTGGAAGGGATACTCTGCTAGTACAATAGATATACCGTACAGTATTGTTTGATTATGCGATTGATATGTCTCCGCATTACAGCATATGACTCCAAAAGATGCGCTCCTGGATCCTTTGCCGTGCCACAGAGGATTCTGGGGCACATATGTATTAATATCCCACCTTTCCCTCAGGTTGTAAGCATTGCTTCGATTGTGTGGCACAGCCACTAGGAGTGGCAACATGTCTCAGAGTAATCCTGATTCTTGCAGAGCCTTTCAGGTAGTTCAAGAGGCTTTTCATTAATTAACAATGTCTACTGAGGGGAAATAGCATATACCACAATGATATGAGGCAGTGCTACACAGAGGGAGTTCACTGACCATTGGGTCGAAATTCCTTTCAAAGATCATGCACTCTCCAAGTCACTCCAGGCTCCATGGTTCTTCCTCCCGCCCTTTTGTGAGACACTACAGAGACACCTGAAGACATTGCCCCAACAGCTTCAAAGTAACTAGTACATGTTGTAGTTTTTTCGTTTCTCATCAACTAAACAGCACTGGCTTACCTTGTACCCATGTGGCTTATTTCCTTCCAGCACCAACTGGCTTCCTCAACAGCCTTCGGGTACTTCCTACTCAACATGAGTCCTCTGGTTGCTAGTGGCAACCTCTGTGGCTCAGAATCTTGGTTCTCTACAGCTTCTCTGTCAGTTGGCTGGTCGTGGAATTTTGAACCTTCGCCAAGTGATCACTGCTTCACAGATGCTTCTGAGCAGAGCTTAGAATGGTCATCTTTGATTTGCTCACACCAGAAGCAGACTTCCCCATCCCACCAAAATGGTTTTATTACATGAAGGGTGGGGTTTTCCAAAAGAACAATATATGTGTATATGCAGCATATGCAGTTCTTCTGCATACCAGAGAGGGAAACACCTCTCAGGGAAGAATGCTGAGGAAACCATGGGTAGGAGGCTTCCTCTTTCTCCTTTGTCTGGACAGAACATGTGCCTGAAGCGGGGGGGGGGGGGGCTGAAGGTGATCTGCACAATGCTGCCTCTGCCTTGTGTCCTCTGCCCCACAGCTGGACTCCTACCCCCTTACCTTTCTTCGTGCATCCGCCACTTCTTGTTTTGTTTAAAGGAACTGTGTGAAGGAGGAGGCGGGAAAGAGGGTCGGAAGCCAGCTCACTGCCTTCTGATTTGCTTCCCACTCACTTTTAGTGAATGGGAAGCAAATTGGAGCAGACCCATCTGTGTAAGGCAGCAGCAGACTCAGGGTGAAAAACACCTCCAGTCTAGGTGCCGTTCTCTACAGCCCGCCACTCAGAGCCTGCCGCCACAGTTTCCTCACCCTTGGCTGCCCCCTGGTCATCTTTGCAGGATGGTGAGAGCTTTGCACTATATTCCTGCAATCAAGGCCACCTGGCCAATGAACATCATGGAGCCAGGAAGTAATTGTCTTTTTAAAAAAATGCTTCTACCTTGCTTTTCCACATTTCCTAAAACCTTTAAATGCCCGTAAGTTTCCCATTTCTTTAAATAAATACTATTTGGCTTTTTATTATGACAATTCTTTGCCTACCTATTTTCACCAACCCTAAGTGGTATGGGAGAACACAAGCAGTAGGAGCAAGTATGGGACAGGAGGTGTGGACCAGCCGGGGGACTGTCCAGCAGAATCTGCCCAGCAGAACCAGGGTCTCAGCCTAGATTGGCAGACAGCTGTCCAGAAGACTCTGGGTGGCAAGAGATATGTTTGCAACGTTGGGCAAGGGAGTTGCCCCATCGAGGTCTTACACCAGTGGCTAGCAGGCAGACAATGAAGGAGTTTATAGTAGTGGGGTGGGTGTCACGCAGTGCAGTAACTCATGATGTCACTCCCATTAACTTTATTTTAATATATAACAGTACAGGTCACCCAACAAATCAGTAACCAACAAAAAACCACTGGCCAACTTGATGACATTCACACAACCGAATAAGAGTTCTAGTATTGATACATAGAAATGAGAGCTGACTCATACCTTGTTGGTTCCATGCTGTGTCATAATAACATCTTGGAACAATCAGTCTCACTGGTCTGTTTTGAGTTAAGGAAATGCACTTTTTGTTGCATAAGGCAGTTGTGTTTCCTTTGTCCAGTTATTTGGCCATAATGTTTGATAGAATACAGATAATTCAACAAGGTTTGGTTCATTACATTCTGCATTAAATTACCTTTCCAATGATATACTGTATTTCTTCAATTCTAAGACGCATGTTTTTTTCCCAATTAAGCATTTCAAAAAATGGGGTGCATCTTAGAATCGAAGGTCTCCAAAAAGCACCCCAAAATGCTATCTTCTTACTTACTGGGGCTTGGGGGAGCTTCAGGGAGACCTGCGCGACCCTCTGCAGGCCTCCCCGATCTTCAGTTCGGCAAAACCCGGTGATTTTCAGCCATTTCCGGTTTTCGCGAAAACCAGAAATGGCCAAAAATCGCTGTTTTTCGCTGAACTGAAGATCAGGGAGGCCTGCAGAGGGTTGCGCAGGCCTCCCTGAAGCTCCCCCAAGCCCAGGTAACGAAGGAAATGGCACTTTCTGGCAGGGCCAGAAATGCTATGCAAAGCCAGTGCACTCAGTCATCCTCAGCTGCAGGAGACATGCTGGGGAGAGTTGGTGCTGAGCGGGTAGATTCAATGAAGGGAGGTGAGTCTTACAATCAATGGACTTTTTTCCCCTGCTGGTGGTACTGAAAGTAAAGGTGCGCCTTAGAATCAATGGCGCCTTAGACTCGAAGAAATACAGTATAACATTATGGTATTATTCATAAATACAAATTTTCCAAAAGGTTTCCACAATTTTTGGCCACTAGTTGTCACACACACCCCCGAGGGTGTTACCGTCACACACCCCCCCGAGGGTGTTACCCTCACACACACACACGAGGGTGTTACCCAGTGCGGTCCGCACCCCCGTAGTGACACCACTGCACCAGTGCACGAATTACAGGGAGGGAGGCAAAGGAGGCTTTCCCCTCTTACCTCTTGGGATATTCTCATTTGCTTTTGTTTTTAGTAGGCTTTGAGGAGGGCAGGATTTAACTAAAATTGGACAGAGGCAGGGGGCGAGGACTGTGGATTTCATTATTACGGCCCCCCTTTTCCACTATAATCCCAGCACCAATACTCTGATGCTGCTAACTTATGGACAGTCTATCCTGCTGGGGGAAAGTTTACAAGACTTACCCAGTCTCTTTCCCCCTCCAGCAGTGGAGCTGACAAGAATCATAGGAACTAAAGTAAGAGCGAGTACAACAGAGAAATGTTGCACAAAACAAACATGCTCTGGCTTAGCCACCCTGGGTGCAGTGGAGAATGTTTTCCTGGAGGGAAAAACCCAAAACCAGCCTCTTTACAAGATCCAGAGGCCTCATTTGCCTCAAGAACTAGATGCCCCACTGGCAAACACAATGCCATGTCATTATAACAGCCCGAGCCACAGAGAAAAGCACCTGCTCTGTTCCCTGCACTGACAATGAGATGGCAACAGGTATTTCAAGCAAGCAGCAGGAACACTTATGTTATCGCTTTGTGGACTGGATCAGATTTCCTTTACCCAGTCCTTTACAGCATTGAATTCTGGCATTGCTTCCTATGCCAGATATTTGGAGGATGGAAACCAGAGTAGGGGTAGGGAGTTCACTGTCCCACTTCAAGCAGTGGTTCTCCCCCCCCCCCAAAAAAACACCCCAGGACTTCTAATTTATGGTTTGACAGCTTCTATTTAAAGAATGCAAGTTTGTCTTTAGAATACGGCCTTTTCTGGGGTGTTTTTTTTTTTTTAAGTGGCAACTGATTTCCCTCCTGCACATGCTGGTTCTCCCAACTCCACCCACTTGACCTGCCCAGCTTTGTCCACCCCATTCAAGTGGTACGACATTCATTTTGCCTTGTGTTTAACTGGGCAGAGGGGCAAGGCATTCTCTTTGTCGAAAGACTTTTTTCCTCTCTAGCTGGGACGATAATCATACCTGCTTCCACCCACAGTTTTACTGAAGTGGTGTTTCTTAAACAGGTTACAGAAATGCAGGCAAAATTATTCAAACGTACTTGGCATTCAGTAGTTCTCATTTTTCTCTAATACGAAGCGCCTTGTAAAAAGGGATGGGGAGCAAACCTGAAAAATATGAGAGCAATAAGAATTGTTTGGGTTGCATGTTTCAAAATCTATTGTTTGTCCTAAAGTACAGTATCTGTAATTTCACAGGAACATGTAGGAGCAATCAGAGAACGCCTAGGACACTTTGGTGCCTGAGGGAGGAAATTCAAATCTCTCTGGTGCACATACACCCTTCTGTGATAATGACAGAGTCATATCTACGACAACTGTGGTCCTGTTTGATTTTGGTCCCACACATTCTTCAGGGATATGCCCAGTTAATTGGCTGTTGCTGGGGCGGGATGATGATGCTCTGCGGTTGGGGGAGTCTGGGATAACTCCCTTGCCAAGATCACTACTTGGTGGGGTTTAGATTCACTGGACCTCGTAACCTCCACAGCCCCCAGGTGGCTGTCTGTGAGGATGGTCTGCCCCAGAGACTGATGGATCTGGATGGATGCATTTCCTGACCATTTTCCGGGGGGGGGGGGGGGGGAGTTCTGCTGCCGTGGCTGGCTGGCAGTCCTATCAAAGCCTAGTTGAACTTTGGAATGGGGAAATGATACAAAGAGTGGACATGATTTCTCATCAACTTCTTCTCCTGCTTGTTAGAGCCACACTCCTTGGTGTTCTGAAGAGGGTTTTAGAGCAATGAAACAGCATTGAGGACAAGAGGGAGTGACAGTGGAGAAAGAAGACTCCTCCTAATGAATACTGTACAGCCGACAGGGGTGTGGATCAAGTCTCTGACTCCGAGTCTCGAGTCAAGTCCCAAGTCTCTGGGTCCAAGTCTCAAGTCAATTCCCAAGTCTTTGCCCCCAAGTCCCGAGTCTTTGGTTGCAACTTGCGAGTCCCTACCTATTTAATGGGGGAAATGGGTTTAAACCTGAATTAAACTGGACTTGTTGTAAAAGGCTCCAAGTCTCGAGTCGAGTCTTTCGAGTCTTTTACAATCACCGAGTCAAGTCCAAGTCAAATCATTGATGCAACTTGAGTCTGACTCAAGTCCGAGTCAATAGACTCAAGTCTGCATCACTGACAGCCAAACATGGACTAGATGCCCTAGTAGAGCCTACTCTGTGGTGGTGATGGCAGCGAAGGCGTTTCACTTCTCCACCACCATCAGTGCAATGTCATCCAGCAGAGGTGTTCCAAGTGGTGAACGGCCTACTATCATCTGGCCCCCAGAAAAGGAGAGAGGAAGCATTAGTGGCCTGTGACCAGTTTACAAGACCCTTTGCCAGTAAAGTCACTCCCTCCCATCCACCCTAGAGTGGACTCCACTTTAAGAGCAGATTCTGTGGAATTACCTTTGGCCCCCTACATGTCCAGATCAGATGGCAGGGGATATATTTGATGTTTCAGCCTGAGGACATGGACAAGATACTTGGAGGCAGTGGCGGCAGCTCCAGCTTTCGGAGGAGCCTCAGGCAAAGCACGGCAAGGGTCTGCCCACTGGCCTGCTCTCACATGCTTTGAAAAGCTCATGAGCACACCAGCTACCCCCCCCCCATGGTGCCTGGTAACCAGATGGACATAAGTTCCCCTCATGCTGCCATCTGCAATTACAGTGATGGCCATGGAAGAGGGCTCTAGCCTGTCCACTGCCCAGTTCCCAGTTAGGCGCTGTCTGGCTAGGGAAGCTGACTGGGCAGGCGCCAGTTCTCCTTCACTGCCACTCCTGGGCGGCAGCACAAAAGAGGGTTTATGTCCATTGCTGCCGCATGTTCCCCACTGGTTCCTCATAAGCCTCGGGACTACTGTTTTGTTTAAGCTCCACTGGCTTCCATTTTGCTTGGGGGCAAAGGTGCTGGTCTTGACCTTTATAGTAGCCCTTAACAGTTTCAAACTGAGATATATGAAGGACCACCTCATCCCATATGAACCTGCCCACCTACCCCATTGAAGGCCCTACTTTGCTTTCATAAATCAGATTGTTGGGAATGGATGCAAGACAGGGCCTTTTCAGTTCTGGCACCCAGGTTATGGAACTCCCTGACCATTGAGGCTTTTTTGGCCTCTTCACTAATGGCACTGAGAGCTCAAACCTATCCCCCCCCCCCAAGCACTGGTGCAGCTGCGCCAGGATGGTGTAGTGGTTTGGGAGCTGGATTTAGACCAGGAAGATCCAGGTTCAAATCCCCGCTCAGCCACAAAGCTTCCTGGGTGACCTTGGGCTAGTCACTACCTCTCAGCCCCACCTACCTCACAGGGTTGTTGTGAGGACAAAAGGAGGGGAGGAAATATTTATACCACTCTGAGCTCCTTGGAGGAAGGGCGGTATAAAAATGTGAAAATAAAAAAAAATGTGAAATAAAAAGGAGCGTGCAGCTTTATCTAGCGGGGGGGGGGGGAGATCAGGAGGCAGAAGGGAACGAGAAATTATTTCCCATTACCCCTCCAAAAGCCTCCCATTCTGCAATGGGTCTCCTCAGACAAGTGCGAGGAGAGATAGGGGGTGGGGAGGCTTGAAAAAGAGGGGAAAGAATCTGCCATTGCCGCCAGATCCACCCCCTCTCGCAACCTCCCTCCCCATTCAGTTTTGCTCCTGTTGCTGCCGTACCTTCTCCAGCAGGTGTGGTGAGGTCCAGTGACAGTGCTCCCAAAACGGCCACTGACTGAGCTCAGCACACTCGGTCCGCAGCCATTTTACAACAGCAGAATGCTCTTCTGCAGCCATCATGCCCTCCCCCCCCCCAACAGCCCAATCTGGAATAGGCCTGGGCTGTGAAGAACCTAGTTAAGATGTTTATGTTTCACCTTGCAAAACTATCTGGTTTGATCTTTGGTTTCATGTACTTTCTGTGGTTTATTGGCTTTTCCTGATTGTGTATAGGTTGTGTATAGCGCTCAGTTTATTTTATGTGATTTTGTGTCTCTTTAAGTAGATGGTTCCGTTTTTCAACTGCTGTAATTTAAATTGTTCTGTAATCCTTCTTACAGGGAGGCCTTTTGAGGGCTGAAATGCATGAGGGAATTTTTAAAATAAAGAAATACAAATTAACTACATAACTGACCATTTACAGCACCCTGAAAGCTTCAGGAGCTATGATCAGAATCAGAACAGGCCAAATCACTCAAGCATCTTTACACAAAATGCTCTTACTAAACTGGCAATTGTCTAATTTAGAAAATGAGGAATGTTTCACTTTGGTTCTTGCCAGTTGAAGCCTAGATGGATGGGAAGAGGTTCATTACTATTTGGTTCTGTCAGAGTCATTTTGATAGAAAACCTGTTCTCCAAGGTTGGAAACTATTGGACCTGCATTGGGAATGAGGGACAAAATCAAAGGGGGGGGGGGCAGGTTCTGCTGTGTACCTAAATATCCACTGAACTGTGTACACTTGCTGAGGAGACAGGCAGCTGCTCCAGCACACTGACAGAAATGCAGATGCCTGCAGTTGGAGTATCCCCAGAGGTAAGATTTAGTAAAGAGATCAATGTGTGTTTGTTTGTGTGTGTGTTTGTGTGTGTGTGTGTGTGTGTTTTCTTTTAATATAAACTGTTGAGGCATTCGAAACTTCTGAAATAGTACACAATACATAAGATTAGCCAATAAATACTGAAAAGGGACAGAAGCTCCAGTTTAAATTTCAAAAATGGGGCTAGTTGCCAATTGCCCTACATTTTCACTAGCTCACTCTCTGATATTGTGCCTGGACTCTACAGCACAGCCAAGCTAGAGCTTAACTATTGTTGCCAGATAGGGTTAAAGGAGGAGCCCATTTTTGGAGGGCCTTCCCACACACATACTATAATCCCATCCCCACAGCATACAATCTTATGAGTTACAAAATACATTTTTATATTTTAATTCTGTAATTACGTTCAGTGGCATTCCTGGAGGGGGTGCAGCACCGTAAGTGATGCAAGGTGCTGCACCACGCCTTGCAAACCAGCATAATGCGGCCCACTTGCCCCCAAAGCCATTCCGGTAGCACAGGCTACATTGTCTTTGCCGCCGAAATGACTCCAGGGGCGAGTGAAAGGGGGCATTACTGGTTTGCAAGGCATGGAGCAGCACCTTGCACCACCTACGGTACTGCACCCCCTCCAGGAACGCCACTGATGACATTTGCCACATTTCTGAAACTATACCCGGGGGGGGGGCACACTGGGGTTTTCTACCAAGCCCTGAAACACAACTTCCTTTTTTGCTACTTTTGTTTAACATGACATCCAGCCTGAAGGAGGTCCCTACAAAGATTGATGATTCTTAACATTCAGGGGTGGGGTGGGGTGGGGTGGGGGTATTATCCTGTTCCCCCCCCCCCGCAGCAAGCCCGAGGCTCTATACCTGTGGAGGAAGGCAGGAACCAATCAGGCTCCTCCCCCAGCAAGCTTCCAGTTCTGGCCTCAGCCCAGGTGGAATCAACCAGCAACTGTCGTTTCCGCCCATGCTTGAGTCCTGGATTGAGTCTGAACCCAAGTGATATTGGTGAGACTGAGTGCCTCTGTGCACAAAGATTTCTCCTGGTCCAGACTCCATATCAGAGATGGATAGCCTTTCAACATATTAGGGCTGTAGTACCTTAAACAATTATGTAAAAAGGCAGGCTAGCAGCTATCCCTACTTCATACAGTACCATATGACAGGTTACATTATTATGGGCAGTTACGACTGATCTATATAATGGGCCCCACGGGGACCATAGGTCCACAGCAGTCCACTGGAGGGAGCAGCCAAGCTGCTCCCCTACTGAGTCACTATAAACCCAGGGCTGCTACTTGAATGGCCCCAATGCCATCCACCTCCTCCCTGGCTCCCTACCTCCCCTTCGGAGAGGTGCTGCTGTGGTGCTCCGTCTCCTCTCCTGACCCCCCACTTTCTGTTGTCTTTCTTGAGCAACAGGGAACCTGTGGGAGGAGGAGAGCAGTCACTGGCAGAAAAGTAAGTGGGGCAGGGAAATCTGATGTGGGGGTGATCAGGGGGTGGCAAGGTGATCTGGGAATGATCAAGGCCATCCGGGATCTGGAGGGTGGCAAGGGACCATATGGGGAACCCTTGCCGGCCTGGAGGCCTGATGGGGGACCAACTGGGGGGTGAATGGCAAGGGTGGTTTGGGATTCTTGGGACGGCAGGAGTGAGCAGGGAGTATTGGGGGGAAATTGCACATCATGCAAAACACTCTGCAAGGTGACAAGGGGGTGCCAGACCTTGATCCCACAGGTGTCAGGAGTGCTTGGGCCAGGCAAGTGTACCACATTTTCTAATTTAAAAACCTTTTGGGCAAGCAAGGCCCTTGGAAAGCTGGAAATTTTCATGATAGAAGCCTGCCCATGGCCTATTAAGATCTCTAGGTAAGACCTTCCTCAGTGCAAATGTCCCTCATTAAGGAGACCAGTGCTGCAGGAGGGCCTTTTCACTGGTAGCCCCAAGGCTCTGAAAAGAGCTCGTAGATGGGATGCAACAATGTACCTCTCTCCTGACTTTTAGAAAGACGTGTAAAGCTCACATAAACTCAAAGGGTGGGTGATTTTAGAAATAAAATGACAAATCTAAAACATAGTCAGTTAGTTGAACAGAAATATTTCCTCTTTTAGAAATAAGGCAGGAATTTCACAACTAGTTTTCCCATGTTTAAAATAACCTTTAACATTTTTATCTGTGTGTGTGTGTGTGTGTGTGTGTGTGTGTGTGTGTGAGAGAGAGAGAGAGAGAGAGAGAGAGAGAGAGAGAGAGAGAGAGAGAGAGAGAGAGAGAGAGGACTGCTGGAAGAGATGAAAAATGGATTGTACAACTCTATTCTTAGGTAACATCAGATGGAAGGCTACATGGGATCTCACTACAGGTGAGATTTGTCTTTCCCTGCTTGAGATGCATAGAAGTGATGATTCTGCACATTTCAACTGTCTCCACTTCTGTGAATTGTCCCAACCGGCCTTGATGCTGTTGCTTTTCACATCATAGTCCCTGTTGCTAGCAACTAACTGGTTGAGCCTGACTCCTTTACCCAAGGCAGCCTCTCATCTGCTCATATCACAGGATTAACTTCAACGTGAGAAAAGCATGTACCACATTAGATCGTAGAACACACATGAGGAAGCTGCCAAATATATGAATTTTCTGAGCCATACACACAGAGGAAAAAGCAGGGGGGAAGTCATTTTCTCATTCATGCACCACAAAGTAAACATTTGTTCTTCCACAGACATTAATCTCTGGGTTGAAAAAGTTGCTATGAAGTAGCCATTCAAGCCCCTGGTGAAAGTACAAACACAGGAAGAACGCTGCTTTGCCTGAGCTTGAATCTGTTGTGGGACTAAATACAAGACTTCATCCTCTAGAGGGCAGGGGTTCTTAACCTTTTTACGTTTACAGACCCTCAATGGCTTGCCCAATACAGTACTCCCCCCATATCCGCTGGGATATGTTCCAGGCCCCTCTGTGGATACTTGAAACCGTGGATAGGAGCGAACCCCCTCCATGGTTTCCTGAGGGCCCCCTGCCCTGCCTCCCCTGTGGGCAGGCGTTCGCGCCCCCCCCCCCCAGCTCTTATTTTCCTTTCAGCAAGCTTTGTTTCTTCCTTAAAACAAACAGAAGCAGCCTCCATTGCAGGCAAGTAGAACGAGACTAAGTCCTAAAGAGGCTCTGCAAGGTTTCTGTTAACCTTGCAGAGTCTCTCTAGGACTTAGTCTCGTTCTACTTGCCTGCAATAAGCAGCCAGAGGCTGGTTCTCCTGTTTGTTTAAGGAAGAAACAAAGCTTACTGAGAAAAAAAAGCCTGGGGGGGTCCCCATGATCCGTGGATAACTGAAACCGTGGATAGCGAATCCGTGGATACGGGGGCCCACCTGTATGTCCCCATTCCCCCTTCGCCAAGACTGTCAAAATCATCATCACCAGTCCCATTAGGTACCTACCAGTATGACTTCAAAAGATGTCAATAGCTTGGTTTTACTTTACATGTGGATAGCTAAGAACAGAACTCCTCAATCTATTTTGATAATGGTCATAGGCTAATCTAACAACTTTTTTTTTAATTGTTCAGAGATTGAGTCCCATGCCCCCATCATTTGGTTCCCAGACCCCCAAGGGGTATGGATACTCCCGGTTAAGAATCCCTGCTCTGGGATCTGCCAGCCTTTCACCAGCACTAAATTCACTCTCTTAATAAAAAGATAATGTTGTTATCTCATGGGAAACAGACTCCCTCTTGCCTCTTCCTATGTGATTAAGGTGCCAGCTACTTTCCAGTCTCCCTCTCCACGATGGCCACATCAGAACGAGGCGGGTTGGTTTCTCAAGGATAATGAATGCAAAAACAAGCAGTGATGGAAGTGCCAAGCCAGGGTCCATCACTCATTCCTGAGCTCTGGAATCCATTAGGAGGTGCAGCAGGGAAATGGAGACCCAAGCAGCATGTGAATAGAGCCTGGGGGGGGGGCTGCCCACTGGATAGGAGGAGGAATGCGGGGCGATCAAAGCCAAGGTACCCTCTCCAAAAGCACACAGTTTGTCTCTCCGTAAAGAGACTCAAGATGCATCTCGTACTACCCTCCCCCTCCTCACTCTGTGCATTTTTGAACTACAGCATTAACGGGGTTTAAGCAAGGGGATGTCAGTTCATTGCCAAGGTTCAGTCATGCATTTTGTAGACACTTTCTGTCTTCCTTTTCTTTTTGCCCCCGAGAGCTTTCAGTTTAGCAGCTGTTTCATTTTCATACCTTCTTTTCTCAGAGAGGGAACCCATCTATTCAATTGTCCATCATTCTTTAATGCAAATAATTCTGACATGGTTATTACACAGCCTCAATCACACAGGCAAAATTGTCTTCCCAATTTGACTTTAGCCATTTAACTTCTACAAATGATTAACTTCCTTTCTAAGTTATTTGGGTGCCGTTGCTCTGTTCCTGTACCTATGCGTGTAGAAAGCAAATGTCGACAACACAGAGAAAGGCTATTACAGGCAGGGCCATCACAGGAATTTTATCAAGGGGTACAAAGTTTATTTGAGGCACCTTACCCTCATGTGAATTGGGCTCCTGGGGCCCCCTTTTTTTGCTCCTGGGCCCCTTTTTGATCCATTTTGGTCCTGGGCCTGGGTACAAACGAGTGTAGCCCCTTAACCCCCCTCTCAGAGGCCCTGTTCAGACGACCTCTACAAAAGACAATCCAAAGAGATCAGCTCTTTGCATCAGAACATGTTCTTCTTCCATCCTGTGTTTGTTTGAACCGTATGACTCAGCAAGTCCTGTGTGGAGTGAATGAGCGATGTACAAATCTACAATGATGACAACAGATAACGTCATTATCTGGAAGTCTGTTTTCAGAAATATGGTCACAGACATAATGTCACTTTGATGGGGAAAGAAGTGTTGAGCAAAGGGATGGCATTTCTTCCCTTGCCTTCCCAGGGTACAACCTTACTTGTGAAAACAACGAAAAGTCCTGTGGCACCATGAAGCCTAACACATTTGTTGTTGCATAATAAGTAGCAACACCAGCAGGAAAAATATAGGAAGACAAAGAAGAGTCTGAGGGGACAAACAAACTGTCGGCGCAATCCTGATCTAACTACGGGCGGCAGACCTAGCGTTCTGCCACCCGGAGTAGTCGCAAACGTGCCGTAAAGCACGTTTGCGAATTACTTCCGAGCTGGGAAGGCCGGCGCATGGCTGGCCTTCCCAGCTCCACCACCGGAGCCCTCGGCCCACCGCCGGACCCAGGTAGGTCAGGATCCAGCGGGTAGGGGGGTGGGTCGGCGGGGGAGGGGGCGGAGCCGGGAGGGCAGCCATAGGTCCAGCCGCCCCAGGCGGGGGCAGGGCATGGCGTCCACTATATCCCGGTCCCTGCCAGGCGGCTGGGTCGTTACACGGCCTCCTTCGACTTCCGCCAGCAAAATAGCTGGTGGAAATCCGAGGAGGTCTACTGGCCCCAGTCGCAGTTACACTCGGAGAAGGGGACAAGCGTCCCCTTCCCTGAGTAGACTTTCCGCTGTGGGCTGCCTGCTGCAGGCTGCCCGCGGCGGATCCTTGCACAGGATTGGGCTGTGTGTCTCACATCTTAAAACTTTCCCCAAAAGAAATTTGTCTATATTTCACCTTAATATGGAACATATTTCCTCAGTAAGTAACAGCCAAGTAAGCATGTTTAGCCTGCAGGCTTAGTTAAAATTCTAATTTAAGATTCTATTTTTATTGACTTGTAATCTCTAGATGCTGCTAATAATGAAAGGTGTTCCTTTGGGTTTTTTCTGAACAGAAAACAGTAACCAATCATCAGTAGTCTTCATTGGCCTTGTCCGGTACAGGTGAAAATGCTTGCATGAACAGTTGCATGGCAGAAATTCAACAGGAGAATTTTTCCCAGGGCTCAACGCACCCACCTTCCTCCCTAGATATGGCTGCTCCTGCCACATTTCCAACCAAGGCTTCAAAGGAGCAAAAGGGAAAACCAGCAATTTCTGCACATAAGAGCCTCACACTTTTTCAGCTCTGTTGTTAAACCTGAGTGCTTCTTTGTATTTTAATGTCTATTAAAATGGCTAGTATCAGAAACATGCAAAATGAATAAGAAGTTGTTTTAAGTACAGAAGCTCTTATTTATAAGGAATACCATCTTTAAACGCACACTGAGTAGATTCACAAGTTCCGGCCATGCCTGGAATTTTGAAATCTGTCCCTAGGGAAGCTCATTTTGCCTCCTCCCTATTAAGTCTTCTTCCATAGCTATGTGAAAAAATATTGTCTTGGCAGGCTTTCAACCTGCCTTGTGGTTGAGTCTTTAATTCCTGCTGTTTTAAACAGGAATGTTTTGGTTTCTACAAATCACTGCTTTAGGAGCAAATTGCCACCGGGGGGGGGGGGTCAACATGAAAATGGCAGAGGTTGAGGCATTCAAATTCACCCTCATAGCATGCCAGGCTCCCACACCAAGTTGGGGGGCCCTCCATGGGGCTGAAAAGGACTACTTTCCATCTATTTACTGCTGTAAACACCCTCCCCCTTTGCAGTCATACTGTCACTAAAGGAGGGTTGGGTTTTAACAGATCACTTAAGCATGCTAAGGGTGCCGATTGTCAGAGCCCTGCAGGGTTGGGCTTGCCAGAAGTCATATGGAAGAACTAGAAGTGAATGTGTAGCCCAGCTCAGCCAAAGCCAAGGTCCTCCAGAGCAGCAAAGAAAGACTGAGGCTGCAGGTAGACAGTCTGGCCAGGCAAGGTGCCAGTGGAGCTTCCCTTCCAAGGCTAATGTTAGCTTCAGGGGCATGCTCTTCTTCAGGGCCCAGCAAGAACGGGTTAAAGACCCCCTTCCCATATGCCCTGATCCCGATTCCCCCTCCCCTGCAGCCGCTATTTAAGTAAGAAGAAAACCAACACTCAGGGCCAAACTGCATCATTTGGTCTCCAGATAGATACATCACTGTGATAGCAGCACGGAGAGCTGCACATGCTTACGTAGCTACTGTAACGTTCCATAGAAGGCAAATGGGACAAATCCATCATGCTACTGGAGCTGCCTGTGCATGGCACTGCTATTATTACAGCTGATTGTACTACTACAGGAAAGGCCAGACAAGAGCCTCTGGGATCTTGATGGTTTTGCCAAAGAGGCAACTCTGGCAGGTGTAGCTCTGTCATGTCACTGCAGTACAGGAGTCTGAAAAGCTGCACCTGCCAAAATTCCCTCATCTGCATGACCATATCATACAGTGCTGATCTTGAAGAGCTGGCCATACCTGCTAAACTATGGGAGTACATTCAGGCTGGATTGGGCTGACACTATGGTGACATCTTAAGTCATCTCCAACCTGCCCTTATCCCAACCCATGCCAAATGCCTTCCTCGCCCCCTTCTCTGCTGCATGACTGCAACTCATGCCTCTGCAACACAGCATCTGGCAATGCAGTTGTGGTAACCCCTGCTCCTGAACTGCTGCATCACCTTGGTCCGCTCACAACCCTAGCACATTGGTACAAGGTACGTGCCACCGCCCTAAACCTACCTACTCATTGATTTCCCAGAGCCCTCTCTCCAGAGGTTTCAGCTGTACAGTCGGACCACAATAATATATATTCCTTTCCTGCACATCAGCCAAAATCTCACATGGACAAAACAAATACGACAGTGGGGAAAAACAAAATGCAACTGAAAATGGGTTGGAAATTATTTTGTTCAGCTTTTACTAGGATGCCAAGAAAAGACTGAGATATTGTCATAAAATGACTATATTTTGTGTGTGCTTCTATTCCTTTTTATATATTTTTGATTCTATGTATTTTTTGTCTATTTCCCTACGTCCACTCCGGAGCAGGCTTAAACTCAATAGCATCAGTCTGTGTCATTCAGAGCTGGGATGCAAATTACAGAAAGCCTTGCTGGGGGGGGGGGAATGCAAATTTGGTTTGGAGCAGCTAAGACTAACCAAATTGGTTCAGCTGGTTTCAAGGAGATAGGATAGACTAGAGTGACCATGCAGCTGGCACTCCTCCAATCAGAGGGAGAGATGACATCATTCCAGCCAAAGAAGAAAACGGTTTCCCTGCCAGAAGCTCTCTCTCCCTTCAACCATCCAGTGCTCCAGATCAGAGAGCCCACTACTCACTTGCTGGGAATGTGAGAGGAATGGGTTGGTGGTTCCATCACCCTGGTAAGATCAGATAAGGAATTGTGTAGGTAGAAAATTGTTAGCATTTTATGTTGTTTTCGCATTTGTCTCCTCTACGTTTCCAAAGCTCAGTTGAAGTTGCAGTAAAGCTCTCAGTCAAAAATGCATGCGTGAGATTCTGCAGCACCTCATCACCATCTGCTGGCAGTTGGAATGATTGCATTAACCCCTTTTCTGCCGAATTCAGTCCTTTTTTCTACATTTGGTTTTGTTATCCCCTTTTTCTTTTATCAGACTTTTAATAAACTTTTTATAGTTTAACCGCAAGTCTGCCTGGTCCCTGGTACAGGATGTACAGTGGATTGTCGCATCTCCTTGCTCTGCAGGCACCGCTGTGAGAGTGATTTTGATAGATACCTGAGATTCATAGCGCAATCCCGCCTAAGTTTAAAACAGCGAAGCAAGTGCTCCGCCGTTCCACGCCATCACAAACATGCCATAAAACACGTTTGCAATGACTTTCGAGTAAGGACAGCCAGTGCGGAGGCCGCCCACCCTCACTGTGCCACCAGATCGTCCCTGCGGCCACCGGATACAGGTAAGTGCAGCAAAGGTGGGGGCGGGGTGGTCTCAGTGGCGAGGGAGCAGCGGCAGAACTTCGGTGGAGCGCATGGAGCAGGAGCTCCAGGAGCTCGGGCGGGAGGGGGGCATGCTCGGGGCACTCACTGTAGGGAATCGACGTGCTGGATCGGCCCGCCCTCCCTCCCTGGAGCCCATTTTGCTCCAAAATGAGCTCAAAACGGGCGGGGGGCACGTCGACATGATGCGAGGGGCGCGTCGACGTGACGCGACGCAGGCCCCGCCCCACACGCCGTGCACCGGGAGGGTGCCCATCATTTCTGCGAGGGAGCATTGGTTGAGCCGGCCCAGGGGGCGGGGATGGCGGCCACCATATCCCCGTCCCCTTCCCGGGCTGGCACGGCCTTTACACAGCCTCCTGGGGGAAGGGGACAAACGTCCCCTTCCCCCAAGTAGACCTCCGGGCTGATCCTGGAACAGAGATAGGATCCAGCGGGTGGCCTGGGTCACCTGCCGGATACTTAGGCAGGATTGCACTGTTAGTATTGTTCTAGGAGGGGGGTTCTGCCCAGGGAACCCCTCTGGCTAGCCTAGTTTCCTGGACTGGTGGCAGCAAATTCAATATACCAAGATGTTTTCCCAGTAAGCTGAGTGTCCAAATGGTAGAGAAGGGTGCAGGAAGGGAGTGAGCATGCTAACCACTAAGCACTACAGACCTGGATCAGCATGCAGTTGCTGACATCCCCTCTCTTGATCATGACAGATACCATCCTTTATTTTCTTTGCAGACTTGATTATCCTTTACCCTGGAATATTTTCATCCTGTAATAAGTGATATCATTTCAGTGTTGTGGTGGTGACTTTTCTAGAGTTCCATCTCTTACGCGAACTCCTTCGTAGGCTTTAATGTTCTTTCTGCCTAACTACCGACTTCCCCAGTGCTGTCTCCCACTGCAGAACTCTGTGGCTGTGAATGGAGCACAGGTGCTGGTGCAGAGGTGCTCCAATGCCTGGAAAACAGAGAAATCCTGTAACAGCTCGTTCAGAGGATATTGATTTCATTTCAGCTGCTCTCAACGATGGCATGCACCCATGAACACACGAAGCTGCTTGATCAAGTGGGCCTTTAGTTCACTGTACTCACAGGCAGTGCTGGCTCTCTGGGGTGTCAGACGGAGGTCTTTCCCAGCCTACCTGGAGATGTCATCAGGGACTGAACCTGGGACCGTCTGCATGCAAAGCAGGATTGGTTCCACCCACAGTGTCTTGCTTCGCTGCCGCAACAGCTGCTGCTGCTGCAAATGGTACTTATTACTGCTATTGAACACTGATAGAGCCCCAGCAGCGCTGTGCCAGGCACCACTACCCATCACCGTTCAATTATTTATCGTGATTCACCTGTTCTCTGCAAGGAATCCAACCAAGCCAAACTTGTATTGTTGTTAGTTGAGCTTTTTATTTAAGCATAATTTTGTATGACTTCATGTGACTCACGCTTGAAGGGGAAAAAAAACAGATAACCACCAAACTCAGAGCCTGTACTGTGTCCTCCTGGCTGTGTGACACGGGGACTCCCCTTTAGATATATAGACTGACAGCCCAATCCTATCCCCTGCCAGCCCATAGCATGCAGCGCCGCCGGCAGAGCACACACTGCATGCTATGGTGGGGTAGCGACCAGATGGCCTGGGAGTATTTTTTTACTTACCTCCCCTCCCAGTAGGTCGCCTAGTCAACAACGGGTCTCCTCAAATCCACACCAGCTATTTTGCTGGGGTAAGTCCAAGGAGAGACAGGGAGCACGTTGGACTGGGAAATGGGGATAGCATCCGGCATGCACTGCCACTACCGGGATCCACCCCCTCCCACCCTCAAAATGCCTCCTGCCAGCCCCGGTTCCCACTTCATTCCTCCCATGCTCCTCCCCCTCCCACCCTCAAAGCCCCCGCCACCACCTTCCCTGCACCTGTGTGGCATCCAGCAGCCATTGCCACATGCACAGCCTCCAGCCAATTGCAGTGGTGGCCACGAAGTGCATAGCAGTGGCACGCCTTTTACTACACCTCAGTGGCACTTATAGCGGCGCACTGGGCGTTCCACTGCCATAAGCGGCTCATAGAGTTGGACCATGAGTTAGCTTTGGGCATCTACATTTCAGCCTCCTCCTTCACTGAAACGTAATAGTCACTGACTCCAGATTCAATGTGAGTTCCTTTTAATTTTGTAGTCATTGTTGTCTGTGATGTACTTCTGTTCAGGGATCACCCTGCTTTGATCCAGCTTCAAAGTGAAACACAAAACAACAGATTTAGAGACACCTTGAAAAAGCAGCAAAAGAAGGGGAAGGAAGATGGAAGAGTCAACGCTTGGCAAGAGGAGTTTGGCCTGATAGGCAGAATCAGGGTAGTACCTGGAAGTTACCACTAGATCTCGAGGTGCCTCTGCAGTGGCCTGTGTCACAATAGGTCAGGGTAGAAGCTGCTACCAATGATTGAACCAGCAGTGCTACAGCAGCAGGGGTTGATGATGGGAAATGCTGTTCAGTTTGCTAGCCTTCAGGGTTTCCTCTCCTGAAGGTTTGCAATTTCATCTTCTGACACTTATCTTCTGAGGCTAACGGAGTCCCTTTAAACAAACCACGAAGTGAAAATCTGAAGGAGCGAAGGGCGTGGATAGGGAAGCAGATCAATGCAATGTGGTGGGCTGGAGGGAGGTGACAGTGGCAGACCCAGGGTGAAGGGCACTCCCCCCACCTGTCACTCGGCCTGATCCTTCTTTCTTTTTGTAAAATAAAAGGCTCCCTCTTGAGTGTACATTCAGAGGGATCCTCAGTGGCTCTTGGCAGTTTCTTCCTGCTTTCTTGTCGCCAGTTCAAATCCTGCTAGGATTGCTGCCAAGGTGAAGAGGGCTGTACTTCTGGAGAAGGGGCAGCATTGCTCAGTGGCAACAGCATCTGCTCTGCATGCAGAAGATCCCAGGTTCAATCCCTGCCATCTCCAGCTAATGGATCTGGTAGTAGGAGAACGAGGAAGACCTCTGCCTGAGATGCGGGAGACCCACTGCTGGCGGTCAGTATGACAGAAAACACTGGTCTAGACGGACCAATGGGCGGGTTCTGTACAAGGCAGTTTCTTATGTTCAAACCTGGCTTTGCCTCTATATGCAGTGTCTGAAAAGGATGGCTTCTGCTATCTGTCCAAGCTGCCCCTAGCATTGCCATTGCAGTCAACCTTTGAAAACTATCACGCAGGATCAAATGTGTCCCAGCCCTGCCATCCAGGAAACACCACGTGGGGAGGGAAGTGGGCCTTGACAACCTCTGTTCCTCACTAAAGCAGACAAGACCTACAAGCTGCTATTTCCAGCCAGCCAATTTGCATTCATTCTGTTTGCAACATTCCCCAGTTCTTCTGAATCGGTTAGAGAGCACTAGGGAAGAGGAAACACACAAGGAATAATTATATACCGATAAATCCTTGCGCAAGTGCTTTCTCCTTCCACTTTTCCCCATTCTCCCTCTGTTTTTTTTTTCTTTTTCTTTTCATTTTCCTCTTTCATGTATTATTAGCTTAGCAATGATCTTTACTGAGGAAAATTTGAATCTGAAGGAAGGGTCTAATTGCACTACCTCGGAGGACTAATTAAGCCATCTGTGACTGACAGCCTTTCTTGCTTCCTTGTTTGGTGGTAGATAGAGCTGCAGTGCCAGCTGTCCTGACTTCTTTTTTATTCTCAGTAAAGCAAGACAGGAAAAGGAAGGGCACAATTAATAGTTTGTCCTTTTTGTTAGCACATTTCTTTAAGAAAATATCATCAATTTGCCTTCCCAGCTGAGACAGCTTGACATCTGGCTTCCTTCCATCTTTTCCAAACAAGCTGCAGAAGAGGTGTGCCCAGGTTACTACGCCCAGAGACCCTGACTTGGGCCAACCAAACTACGGCCAAATGTTCCCCAAGAAACAAGAACTGACTGTACTTCCATGACATGAGCAGTGCTGGTGCTTCATATATACAGGAAGCTGGACTAGATGGGCCCTTGGCCTGATCCAGCAGGGCTCTTCTGAGGTTCTCATTAGGGACGTGCAGTGCAGGTGCGGCAGGTGCGGCAGCCCTGCCCCACCGTAGTCCACGGAACAAAGCCACAGCCTAACCCTGAGATTGTGTGCACGTTCTGCCCATTTACTCAGATGCAAGCGGGTAACGTGCGCGCACAATCTCAGGGTTAGGCTGCAGCTTTGTTCCATGGACTACAGTGGGGCTGGGCTGCCGCACCTGCCGCACCTGCCGCACCTGCACCGCACGTCCCTGGTTCTTATATTGCAAAGTCTTTTTTTTAATGAAGTTTTTGCCCCCAAAACCTCTCTCTGCAGGCTGAATGTTCCTTGCCCCATTATCAAATCTTAAAAAAATAAGGGGGCAATAACCCCTCAGCCCCAAGTCATTCTCAGTACATTTGAATCAGGTCACATATTGTTGTCTTTGAATCAGGTCTTGCAGGAATATCACTCAAAGGCTGAAATGCAGTCAAGGCATTCGTTGGCCTCGTCATCTGGATAAGTCCATAGAGGCATCAATGCAGGTTTTTTTTGTATTTTTTTTACCTAAGAAGGCTTCCAAGTTAAGCCCCAGTATGTAGGTACAGCCCATCTGCTTGTGGCATTTAAAATGGCAGGTGATTAATATACCCCAAAGCAGACAAGGACCCCGCTTTCCTGCATACCTGCAGAATGAACAATTTTCGTGTTCCTTTTTTTGCCTCTCTTTGTACAATCCATTCCTGCTGGAAGTACACCCTCCTCTTCTTTTATCCCTCATAGGTAATTTACACAGGGTGCTACTTCTGCAGCCAATTTATTTGTAAAGTTTCTGACTTCAGGGGGGAAATACCGTTGGCTTAAAACAGGAATGAAATCACAGAGTTGCTTTCCAAAATGCCTTTTTACCTTTCCTAGTTACAAGATTTGTTTTCCGCGAACTCAAGCTGATAAGAGGGGGTGGCATTTTGCAGCCTTTGACCCGGCTGAGTCAGGGTTCCATTCCGGTGCGGCCAGGGCAGCCTCCCTTCCCTCTGCTCTGGGCCACATGATGCCGCGATTAGGAAGCCTCAGGAGGAGCATCACTGACTCTGCTGCTCGATCGAGGCTATTTCCAGGTTCTTTTCTGCTGCCTGGTGAACTCTGCTTCTTCCCCTGCTTCCCCACACATACCTACAGTATCCGGATCCAGTGCTGCCCAACATCCCATCCTGCTGCAGTCAAGTGGGGTGTTCTGCCCCTGTTCTCCTTTGGGCCCTTCCCCAGTTGGAACTGTCCTGCTGGTGGGCCTCACTGAGTTGAGACAATGGTGACAGGGAGAGAAGGGTGCTTTGCTGTTATCACCACCTCCAAGTAGGGCAGGAAGTGAGCTCCACCCTGTGCTAATATTATCTGGCAGATTCATCACAAGATGTCCTCCATCAATGCTCCAGCCCTCATCCCCTGTTTCGTTTCTCCCAGCTCCAAGAAAAACCAAGGCACTTTTGCCTCATGAAAAAGAGAGGATGCTTTTGAAAAGAACTTTCAGCACTCAGTTAAAACTATCGACATTTGCAGTGTACACCTGCCCTTTCTTTTTTTCTAGAGGTATAAGTTCCAATGCTACTCGTCTCGAAAGCATGTCTCAAACGTCTTCTTTCAAAAACAGTTTTTCTGAAGTAAAATGTTGTGCTTGCTTTCAAATGTATTATTGTTTATATGCAATCTGTATGCGGACATGCCCTTGCATGACAAACTCCATGCAAAGAGGCTCAGAAAGGGGGGGAAGAATGTTTTTTTTGTTTTTGTTTTTTTTGCCAACTCCGTTTGACTCCATTTGCAGTGGATAGGTGCTCAAATGGGCTCACCTGCACATAGGAATAGAAATCGCATCTGGTGTTGATGTGTTAGTAAGCTGAAGGAACCACCACCACCAAAATGGGCAGTCTGATCCCACCGGCAAGGCTGCACTGCATCCCTCAGGGGAATTTAGCAGGCTGGAGGTCTCCTCGGAGGAATGGGACATTTGTTTCCTTGACCTGGGTAAGCCCCAGCCTGTGCAATGGGTCAACTCAGACCTCCGTGAGCTATATAGCTGGCGCAAGTCCACATTGACCCATGTTGGTGGAACAGGCCCAGGAAGGGGGATAGGATACAGCACACACCAGTGCCGCCGATGCCGCCCACTCCTGGGCCAGATCCGCCCACCCCGCCCCCATCACCACCACCACCACCCTGTTCTGCCCCCTCCCTGCCCTCCCCCTGCCCCTGCGTGGCACATCTCTGGCTTTCCTGCTGCTATGCACAGCCCTTGCACCGTCGCAAAGTAATTTATGGTGCTTTTGCGACAGTGTGATGGCCTGGTGCGCCAGCGGATTGTGCGCTCTGCCAGCGTACCAGTTAGTATGGATTGGGCCCAAATAGAAATAAATTAATATACTGTGCAGGCATGCTTCTTCAAAAAATACAGTGACCCTACCTATCCACTTAGCCCCTGCCAATAAAATCCCAGTCCAAACCACAAAATATTCATTCCATTCCTGGGAACTCTGGGATTTCTCAAAAGCTTATCAAAGCTTCCCTGCATCAAGAAATTGTTAATCACAAACTGCCACAAAGACAAATGATCCACCATTATTAATCTTTCCCTTCCGTGTGCAGCTGCAGAAGAATGTTGTGTGCATTCTAGGGCAATGCTTCTCACACTGTGGCCTGCGAGCCATTGGCTGCCGGTCTGTGGTGTAGCTCCTGCGTGGCTTCTTGAAAGATCGGAGCCGTGAAGTCTCCCGAGGCTAGCCACGGGACTTGGATGTGTGCCAAGTCTCATGAGAGGGTACGAGACTGTGGGACAGACAAGGTGAGAGCTGAGTTTATACAGTATATTTATTTTGCTGGTTCCTGGTCTATTGGACCAAAAAAAATCCCGGGTCCGCCGTTAGATACCGGGTACATACTTTGAGAAGCACTGTTCTAGGAGGTACTATCCATTCACACAAGGCAGCAGATAGGGACAATCAGCCTAGCAGGTGCGCTGTCCTTGAAACTTTTACAATATGCCAGAATTCCATAGCAGACACACAAGGGGGGATTCTCAGTAGAAAATGTGTAGATAAATCAGGTATTAACTTTGAAAATCACTGATCTAGATCATCAGGCATTCCACAAATGCCTGAGTTTCATAGAAGATTCTTAGGCATTTGTGGTTGAGCTCAAGGAGAAAGAGGTACCAAGAATGCTTCAGTGTGTTTGTGCCATTTTATGTTCATATCAGGAAAGTACCAACGGAAAGTTAGTCAAGGCTGGTCTGCATGGAAACTGGCTGAAACTACGATACTTCAGCATCGTGATGCTCCACGCTGTGGGCGTCATGTGGGTCCTTTACCGTGTAGATCTCCTGCATCACATCAAAAGCTTCTATGCCTTGGAAATGGGGTTATAGCTCAGTGGTAGGACACATACATGATTTGCTTTGCATGCAGAAGGTCCAGACTGAATCCTTGATCTCCAGGTAGTGTGAGGAAAGAGCCCCACCGGAAACCCTGGAGAGCTGCTGTCAGTCAGTGCAGAGATGATACAGAGTCAGATGAACGAACACCCTGATTCCGTCTCAGAGAGCCTCCTCTGCTTGTATGCCAAACTGCCAGGAAGCGTCCATTGATGGCTCGGGGATTCTCTATGTGATGTGATGCAGCTTCTATATGCGGTGGACTGCTCTACATATTACATTCACAACATAGACCAGTCACCACCCCGAAGCTGTAGTTTCTGCTGATGTCCCTAATCAGTAGATCAGTCCTATGCAAGACCATTTTGGAATGATGCCTAAATGGGAAAGGCAGCCCCAGAAGATCCTGCTTGAAAGACACTCCCCAGGACCCTATCTGATGACGATTCTGATCAGGGACTGTCAGCAGCAACTGAAAGGGTCTTATATGATGATTACCCTGCACCTTCCCAAGGCAGTACAGTTCCAGTCCCGGCTGTTGTCCAAGCTTGGCTGCCAGGCATAGGATCAGGGCATGACCATCCCACTAGAGCACAGGGAAGCAACAGCATCTCTGACCTCAATGGCATCCCCTTGCTCTGGTGATGGGGAAACCTTTGCATAGAACCCCACTGGCCCAGAGTATGAATCTGGGTCTCCCACAGCTTGGAGAGAAAGGGGCTCTGAAAGCACTGCGTGCCAGGCAGCTCTCTTTTCTCTTTACTTTTCTAAACGCTATCCTCGTGCTTCTCTTCCAGTTTGTTCCCACCCCCGCTCTTCACCTCATTTTTAATAAGTGCTTTTCATGTTCTCCCGTATTCACTCCCAACTCAGAGGACACACCAGCTGTTACATTTGGAATTATCCGGTTTTTGCAATTCTGCCAGGTTCTGTATGTGCTGGTTATAGGAGGAGGAACAGAAGAGAAGGCAAAAGGTGGTGGGCTGAGAAAAGGAAAGGATGGAAAATAGCAAAGTGGGAGGAGGAGAATAGGAAGGGAAAGGGGGGGGACGAGCAGAAGAGTGCTTCAAGGAAGCCAAGGGAGGGAGAAAACAAAAGGTAAGCTGGGGGCATGATGAATGCAATTTGCAAAAGCCAGTTGTAAGAGCAGCAAAAAGGGGTACAAAAGATGGTTGCTGAGGGCCTATTCACACGACCATTGGGATAAGTGATGGCTTCAAGAAAAGCCTGCTCCTGGTGGGTGCTGGTCAATTGTGAGCTGGTCATGTGTACCCACCACCATGGGCAGGACTCAGCTTGCTAAGAGTCAAATATAGGACTTGCTCAGACATCACAAGGACGTGGCGTGGAGATCTCCAGCTCAGGCCCTTCTCTTTCTCCCTCTTTTGCATGTGAGGCGAGAAGACTAGATTTGTGGTTTTAACAGGTTAAACAGGTCCCATTAAGTCCAAATATGGGAAACTGTGCTTAGTACATACCACAGTGAGTTAATAAACCAGGATATCAGACTGGAATTGGATTAACTGTGGTTTATACAAACCATTTTCCCCATATTTTAATATAACAGGAAATTGTTGTTTGTTATAAAACAAAAAAGAAGCTTTAAACTTCCCCTTGCAAGCAAAGGGTGAAAGAGAGTGAGGAGTGAGGAGAAGATTTGGTATGCAAATGACCCCCCCAAATATTTCTATCTCATCAGCCACTCTCTCCTGAACCCCCACCTTTTTTCCCCATCCAAATCCGTCAAGGAATCGCTGAGATACAGCCATTTTAAACAACCGCTTTTAAATTCGGCTTCTTTTTCCGGTTTGTGCGTACTTTGACAGCTGACGCGTGCCCGCCAGGGTCGGGAGTTCACAGGCACGCGCCTCACACGCGCCTCCGGAACCCCCAAGAGAAGCAGCCAGCAGCAAAGTTCACTCTGTACCTACTTAATCCTCTTTACCTTTTAACCCACTAAGCCTGTAATCCCCTTTCTGGGCGTTCAGCCAACTCAAGCAGGCAGCGCGTGCCGCTTGTTACTCGGCTCGCGCACCCGGCTTCTTGACCGTTTGAACCCTCTATCTCCGCTTTTGACAGATTTAAAGGGCGAGCGATTTATTCCAGGAAAATACAGTTTTCAGAAGATTTGGTGTGCATTTTGGGTTCCCTTGAGAGTTATGTGCCGGATCTTCATTGAGGATCATCGGGGTCACCCCAGGGATGGGTCCCAACACAGAAGGGTCCCGATCCTCTCGCTCTACTGAGGCTAATCTTGGGTTGAGTGGAGAGGCTCCTGGAAGCAGGGCAATAGATTTGCGGCCGTAAAAGCTGAGTTAGAGTCTCAGCATCCTCACTGGAATTGCCTGGGAAGCCCGGGGTTGCGCAAGGGTTAGAGTCCCGTCTCCCCTCTTTGCCAGGTCTCAGGGGGGTTTAACGAAGGTTGGCACTAAGGGTGCACCTCCCGCCAGAATCTGCACTGCAGGTAGTAGGGGAACGACCATTTTGAGACATAACTCAGCCAGCAAACAGCGGCTCCAATTTTGTGTTGTTCCCAAATGGCTGCCTTCTACCCAGGTGCCAGCTGGGGGCAAGGAAAAAGGGGAATTCCAGAAACTCAGCAAGGATTCAGATTGTTGCATTTCCTTGAATGTCAAAAGCCATCTCTTTGTGCACCTTTTTCCCAACCCAATCACTGCTACCCCCTTTCCTACCTTGCTTGGCTACAATTATGCAAACGCCTCTCAGCTATCTCTATTGTTCTTGCCTTCCTTGGCTATAATTACTTCAAATGCTAATCCAGTTACCTGCCTTGCTCTTGCCTGATTGACAGGAACAATTCAAATGCCCTCCACTGTATGCCTGGTGCCATGGGGCAGGGACCTATTGTGTGGCACTTTTGGAAATTGGAAATACTGCCTTTTGTGTTAAGCAGGCTTCTCAAAAGGACTCATTCATAAAACTCCGGAAAACCTCGCTTCACCTGAAGTGGGGGTCTAATCTTATTACCTCCTGCCACCCAGTACCCCCACCCATCATACCATTGGTTCCCAGTCGCACAAAGCACCACACTTTTCATTGGTTCTTTTAATAAAGTTTATCTTTTATTGGTTCAAAGTTTCACAAATGCTGCTGCTGTTCTCATTGGTGTAAAGTTTCAATCCAACTTCCTATTGGCTGTATCAACGTGTAACTTCTTGGATCCTTTCCCCTGTTGGTCCGTCTTTATCATGTATTTTCTGTAACAATGTACTCCATGATTCTGTATGGAATAATGAAATGTAGTGATTTTATATGACACACTTTCTGCCTTGCTGATCGTGTCCTTTGCTAGCGAAGTAAAGATCTTCTCCACCCCAGTACTGGACTTTTTAGAGCTCTATTTTTGGCGCCTCCACAAAACGCGGATCTCTTCCCCTTTTCTCTCTCTTTCTCTTTTTTCTTTGGGTACCTTCTCCATCTTTGGAGTCTGGTGTCTGCTCACCGAATCAAACGAGCTGAAATCACTGGCACCCCTGGGTGCTCACAACAGAGGAGCTTGTGAGCCTGAGGCTTGTCATGGCACATTCTTGTCACAACAAACCATGGTGTGTCTGTCATTACATCTAACCAGGCCATATTGTGCTTCCCGATGCATGCTGAACACCAAATCCTGCCCATGCAGCATTGGCCACAGGTGATGATGGGACCTTTCCCATGATCGTCTATATCCAATAGTCATGTGAATAGGCCTCTTTATAAGCATTAGCAATCTGAGACCCATAGAATAAGACACAAAATAGGTGTCCGGGTTCCGCGGACGCCCACGCAGCCGCACAGGCCTCACAACCGGCGGCTGAGCGGGCCTCTGCGCAGCCCGGACTAGCGCCCCTCCCCCGTTTCAGCCAGGGAACGGCTGCAAGCTCGGGGGACAACCCCCGCCCCCTCCAGAGCCCCAATCACGGACCCCTGACCCCGGGAGAAAACCCCAGGGACAACTTACCCGTACAGGCTCCCTCGCCGCAAACTCGGATCCTCAGCCAGGCAACCGCTAGCACCGACACGCCCCCTGCAGCAAAACAAAAGGAGAGCAAGATAAAGGAGCCGATCAACAACCAAAAGGCCCGCCCCGGCCGAGCCCGACCACAGCAGCGTAGCAGCAAAGCACTACACAAACACAGCTGTGGGGAGACCATGGCGAGCAGCCTCCCGCCACGCGATTGGGTAGCCAACGCGATGGCTACCGCCCAAGCCTCTTTAAAAACCCCTGAAGGCCAATGATGAGGGTCGGTCTTGGCAGAGCGTGCCTGAGCTGACATAGAGGGAAAACAAGCGTGACCGCAGACAACGACCAGAGCCTGACGGCTAGCAGAGGAGAGGTGCGCCCAGGTGCTCGCAACCTGCATCCTCCTCTGAACCTCTGAGGCCTTCCCCCCCCTTCCCTTTCCCCTTTGTTTTTCCTTTCATTCCTCCAAACCCCCATCCTAAGTTCACTACGGGCTACACTTTCTGGATCGCTGCCGGCTCAGGCAGCCTCCCACCAACGGGCTGGAGCCCTACAGGACCCGACCTGACAGCTCAGACGACGACGACGAGTTCCTGACGCCGCCCCCAACTTCCCCGGTAAGAGACATCTTACAAACTGGTGGAGAAATCGGGCAGGGTAAAGGTCCCCAGGGAAAAATGGCGGCCCCTATAGATCTGACCCAGTTTGGCCAGTGGATGGCCGAACACCAGGCACGACTAATTCAGGAAATGTTTAAGCAATCCCGCGAAGAAAGGACGGCAATGGTGCAAGGACTGCGGGATAGCATAGCCGCCCTTCCGCAGACCGCTCCCATAGTGGGCGAAGGGGGACCCCAGTTTAGAGTGACCAAATTATCGGCCGATGACGACATAGAGGCCTTCATGGTCACTTTTGAGAGGACAGCAGAAATGGCCAAATGGCCTAAAGCTCAGTGGCCCTATTTGCTCGGTCCTTACCTGACGGGCCCCGCTCAGAGTGTCTGGCGGGCACTCTCCAGCGATGAAGTAAAGGACTATGACAAGGTAAAAAGGGCCATACTCAGCCGTTATGGAGTATCCAAGGACTCATTTCGTTTAAAGTTCAGGAGTATACGGTTTAAGAAGGGTGACCGCCCCCGCACGGTGGTTTCAGAGATCCTAGATGCCGCCACCAGGTGGCTCGAACCTGCGTCCGCCGAAGGTAAACGGATAGTGGAGCAGGTAGTGCTGGATCAGGTGTATCAAGTGTTCCCGGTGGGCGCCCGGGTCTGGGTGTCACGCAACAAACCCAAAGATTTGGAAAGTGCGATACTCCTGTTTGAGAATTATATGGAGACGGAACAAGGAGAGGAAGCCCGAGCCCCACGGGGTGAGACCAACAGGATAGAAACCCACCCGAGAGGGAGGGACCCACAAGGGGTGCAAGGGTTAGCCCCAGGCCGCGCCCGCAGCGGAGCGAGAGGCCCGGGCTGGGGTCTTGCCCCTTTCCAGCCCTCCATGTCTCCAGCCAACCGTGGACGTAACGGGCCTAACCCAGGGGGGCCACCAGTAGCGACAAGAAGTGAGAAACCAGGGACCCCCGAGGAGCGGGCTACAGCAACGAGGGGCCCTTGTTACACGTGTGGACAGATGGGGCACTACCAACGGGACTGCCCCATGATGGAATGTGACGCTGTCTGGGTAGGCACGGCAAGCCCGCCCCGCAGTAGAGACAAAGCCGACCGCCTCATCCTCAAAGTTAGAATAGGACACCGCCTGGTAAACGCCCTGCTAGACTCAGGAAGCTCCGTATCGCTGATACGCAGCTACCTAGTGCCCCGGGGAACCCCGGTGAAGGGATGGGCCAGAGTCACATGTCTCCATAATCATAAAGAACACATGCCCGTGGTTAGGCTGAGAGTGGAGATACAAGGACGATGTTACCAGATGGATTTCTTGAAAACTGATAGTTTGCCACTACCCCTGCTCCTGGGGAGAGACGCCCCTCTCTTTACAGAACTAGTCCGAATGGCTCTGACACCGAAAGAAGTACCAAAATTGGTAGCCTCGAACGGGGAAGATGCAGGGGAAGGACCCTCGACCCTCCACCCGGGCCACCGAGCGGACGCCGAGGCCCAGCCGGTGGAGGCACGACGAGAGGAATGGAAAACCGACTCCGCCTTCCAACAGGCACAACAGACCGACGCTTCGCTGCAGCCCTTGATAGACGCCGTAGCGGTGAGTGAGGGCTCCATTTGCGAGCCACGTAAAGCCAAACGGTACCCCCACATCGAAAAACGGGCAGGCACATGGTGGCGGGTAGCCCCCTTTAAAGGGAAGAGTGAACCCGTGTGGCAGCTATTGGTGCCAACAGAGTTCAGAAAACCTGTGCTACAGATCGCACACGATGCCGATTGGGCAGGGCATCAGGGGCATAGGAAGACGTTGTATAGAATTCTGCAAGCGTTCTTCTGGCCCACCATAGACCACAACGTACGGGACTATTGTAGGCGTTGCCCTATATGTCAAAAGGGCAATAGCCGGACGCCGGCTAAAGCCCCTTTACAGCCGCTGCCTGTGGTGGAAACACCTTTTAGTAAAATAGCAATGGACTTCATTGGGCCGTTACCTAGGACGGCCGGGGGCTACCGGTTCGCCTTAGTGATAGTAGATTACGCCACACGGTATCCCGAAGTGGTGCCGTTGAAAACTTTACAGACCCCCGGGGTGGCGCGGGCCCTGGTACATCTGTTTGCTCAGGTAGGGGTACCAAAAGAGATCCTCACTGACCGCGGTACCTCCTTTACCTCAGCCCTGATGCGAGGTTTATGCCGCGCACTAGGGATAAAACAGCAATTCACCTCGATCTACCACCCTCAGACGGATGGTCTGGTTGAACGGTTCAACCAGACGCTCAAATCAATGCTCCGCAAGGTGGCCGCGGAACACCCAAATAAGTGGGACCGGTACCTAGATGCTCTCCTGTTTGCGGTCCGTGAAACACCCCAGGCCTCCACGGGGTTAACCCCCTTCGACCTACTGTATGGTCGGCGGCCCCGAGGCCCGATCGACATCTTACGAGAAAAATGGGTCCAGAACCCAGCAGACGCACCACAGCCGCTACCCACCTACGTGGAGAACCTCCTGGAGGCGTTGGAAACGACTCAAGCCATAGCAAGAAACAACCTCGAGAAAGCGCAAGACAGCCAGAAACGTTACTACGACCGATCCGCGAGAGCCCGGCAGTTGGACCCTGGGAGGAAGGTACTGGTAAGAGGCTCTCTTTTTCCTCACCTGCCTCCACAGCCATGGGTAGGGCCGTTTCCCATTATTAGGAAATTGGGACCCCTTACGTACGAAGTGCAATGCGGCAACAGAAGACAGGCAAAAAGAGTAATTCACATCAACCACCTAAAAGCCTGGATAGAATCCGAAGCCCAAGAGCCCGTACCCGACACACCAGGGGATCGAGAGGCGTTACTCATAGTGGACCCCGAAGATCCCTCTAGGGACTGGGATACAAGCCAAAAAGAAGACGTTAACCAACCCGCAATCGATCCGTCTCTGACACCAGAGAAGCGAACACAACTACTCACCCTGCTCGGGAACCACCCCGGGGCCTTCTCCTTGGAACCCGGATCCACTTCAGTCCTAGAACATGAGATACCCACACCACCAGGAACCGTGGTTAGAGCCCCCTGGAGACCCATCCCCAAGAAAAGATGGGAGGAGGTAGATAAAGAAGTCGAAGAGATGCTGCGATATGGGGTAATCGAACAATCCCGCAGTAACTGGCGTAGTCCCATTGTGTTGGTCCCTAAGAAGGACGGGTCAACGCGCTTTTGCATCGATTTCCGGGAAGTGAATAAGGTAGCAAAGTTTGACGCCTACCCCATGCCACGCGCGGATATGCTGCTGGAAAGCGTAGGAGAAGCCCGATACCTCACGTCGTTGGACCTCACCAAGGGCTATTGGCAAGTGGCCCTGAGAGCGGAAGACAGGGAGAAAACAGCCTTCGCCACTCCGAGAGGCCTCTTCCACTTTAAAGTCATGCCCTTTGGCCTCCATGGGGCCGCAGCCACATTTCAACGATTGGTCGACATAGTGCTAGATAAATACCGAGGCTTCACCACGGCTTACCTAGATGACATCCTGGTCTTCAGCCCATCTTGGGAGGCGCACCTACAGCACCTGGACGCCGTCCTGACAGCACTACGAGCTGCAGGCCTAAAGATAAACCCCCGAAAGAGCCTGCTAGCAGCACCCTTGGTACGTTACTTAGGACACGTCGTGGGACAAGGCACTATCCGCCCGCAGCCGGACAAAGTGGACAAGATCGGTACCTTCCCTCAACCTCAGACGCGACGACAACTAAGAAGATTCTTGGGACTGGCCGGGTATTACGCCAAGTTCATCCCTCACTTCGCTACCCGAGCAGCTCCCTTAACAAACCTTCTCAGAGGCAACAGTAAGCAAAAAACGTTACCTTGGTCAGACGCAGCCCAACAAGCATTTCAAGACCTACAACACGCTTTGATAAACGACCCGGTCCTACGAAGCCCCGACTTCTCTTTACCCTTCCTGGTGCAAGCCGACGCATCAGATACGGGACTAGGAGCGGTACTGGCCCAGAGATATCCTGATGGGGAACACCCGGTGTCCTTCCTCAGTAGGAAACTCAACCCATCCGAACAACACTACTCTACTATCGAGAAAGAGGCCTTGGCCGTCCGGTGGGCCATAGGGGCATGGAAATTTTATCTGACAGCTAATCCCTTTGTTCTCATTACAGATCACGCCCCTCTGCAATGGATCCACCGGCTGAAGGACCATAACGACCGGGTCCTCCGGTGGTACCTCGCGCTCCTACCCTTTTCTTTTTCCATAGAGCATCGCAAAGGGACACAACACGCCAACGCCGATTACTTTTCGCGATATTGGGAAGGGGTACGACAAACAGCAAGTACCATGGATGACAAGCTCTCTGATACAGACGCCTTAAGTGGGGGGGTTTGTCCGGGTTCCGCGGACGCCCACGCAGCCGCACAGGCCTCACAACCGGCGGCTGAGCGGGCCTCTGCGCAGCCCGGACTAGCGCCCCTCCCCCGTTTCAGCCAGGGAACGGCTGCAAGCTCGGGGGACAACCCCCGCCCCCTCCAGAGCCCCAATCACGGACCCCTGACCCCGGGAGAAAACCCCAGGGACAACTTACCCATACAGGCTCCCTCACCGCAAACTCGGATCCTCAGCCAGGCAACCACTAGCACCGACACGCCCCCTGCAGCAAAACAAAAGGAGAGCAAGATAAAGGAGCCGATCAACAACCAAAAGGCCCGCCCCGGCCGAGCCCGACCACAGCAGCGTAGCAGCAAAGCACTACACAAACACAGCTGTGGGGAGACCATGGCGAGCAGCCTCCCGCCACGCGATTGGGTAGCCAACGCGATGGCTACCGCCCAAGCCTCTTTAAAAACCCCTGAAGGCCAATGATGAGGGTCGGTCTTGGCAGAGCGTGCCTGAGCTGACATAGAGGGAAAACAAGCGTGACCGCAGACAACGACCAGAGCCTGACGGCTAGCAGAGGAGAGGTGCGCCCAGGTGCTCGCAACCTGCATCCTCCTCTGAACCTCTGAGGCCTTCCCCCCCCCTTCCCTTTTCCCTTTGTTTTTCCTTTCATTCCTCCAAACCCCCATCCTAAGTTCACTACGGGCTACGCTTTCTGGATCGCTGCCGGCTCAGGCAGCCTCCCACCAACGGGCTGGAGCCCTACAGGACCCGACCTGACAGCTCAGACGACGACGACGAGTTCCTGATGCCGCCCCCAACTTCCCCGGTAAGAGACATCTTACAATAGGGTTTCACATATTAGTATGCAGTGGATGCCTGCACAATAGGTTCCTGCGCATCTGAGCATACAAAAAAAATGGAGGAAACATCCTTCTTTTTAAAAAGTATATTTCTCCCTCCATGCCAACATGGCACACAGACCTATATAAGACTGCACAGCTCTCATAGGTCCACAATTGTTCCTGTGAGCCATGTGAGCCTATAAACTGGATAGATAGATAGATAGATAGATAGATAGATAGATAGATAGATAGATAGATAGATAGATAGATAGATAGATAGATAGATAGATGGCGCTAGCTTGGGTAAACACTGAGGATTGCATATACTGAGTACATTCAGCCCTTGAAATAAGTATCATACACACCAGAGGTGAAACTAGACTGGAGCGGAGGCAAGTAGTTCTGCAAGACTCTGTTACACCGGAGTCAGCGGCCCCTCCTCTTTCCTGTTGGAGCCATTCCGGCAGCGACAGGGGAGTGTCCTGCGTGTTGCCATTGCCGCCAGAATGGCTCCAACAGCAAGGGGGAGGGGCCATTGACTACGGTGTAACGGAGTCATGCAGAACTACTTGCCTCCGCTCCAGTCTAGCTACGCCACTGATACACACATACCTTTACTCAGGGCTCTGAGATTCCAGGCCAGTGTAGAAAAGCATAAAATATGGTACTGGGCATGACTTTCAGCATCCTGAGTCAGAATCTCAGCTTTCAAAAAGCCAGTTTCTAACCATTATAGCAAGGAGGTAGGTTTGGAAATGTATGGAAAATATCTGATGCAATCTCCAAAGCTCCCGATCATTCCCAGTGGTGAGGAGACAGTGTTCCTTCCTCCTATCCCGGTGCAATGGGGATGATGCCGCCTGCCCCCCCCCCCCATAGGCCTTCCTTCACATTCCGAATCTTGTAAAGCGGCGCTTTGGGATCTCAAGTGGCAGGTGTCAGAGAAGTGCTAAGTATGGCTGTCAGTTTTATTTCTATAATACCAATATAGATTTATTTATATTTTACCAGGCAGAGACTTCCTGGGTTGCTTAGTTACAAGAGAACTATCATGGAGAAGCTTTTTAGCCTACAGTCTATGGAGGAAGAAGGCTGTGGAGTGAGATTGTGTCATCTGCAGTCACCACCTGCTAGGCAGAGCGGGAGTCCAGGTCTAGATCAGTCCTTGTCCTCTTTCTGATATGGAGCTGTGATGAATGCTGCTGGGGGGAGGGGCAGGATGAATGCCCCCCTTTTTATTTATTTATTTTTTATTTTTCACATTTTTATACCGCCCTTTCTCCAAGGAGCTCAGAGTGGTGTACATATTTCCTCCCCTCCTTTTTGTCCTCACAACAACCCTGTGAGGTAGGTGGGGCTGAGAGATAGTGACTGGCCCAAGGTCACCCAGGAAGCTTCGTGGCTGAGCGGGGATTTGAACCTGGATCTTCCAGGTCTAAGTCCGACTCCCAAACCACTACACCATCCATTCTTCTGTATGTTTGGACACTTTTAATTCCCCAGAAGCTCCTGTGCAGGCTCAGCAGCCTAAAAAGGTGCTGGGGCATCCTTTGTATGCGGCCTTTGTCCTTTGTTTGGAAACTCTATTATTCCTCAAACATGTGCTCTTTGTGAATTTGGCTTCTCTTCCTGTCTGGAATGGCAACCCCCCCCCCCACACACACACACACACACACACACGCCTCCAGGATTGACATGTGCTTAGCAATTGGGCAGCCAAACCTGTCCATCTAGGTCAAGGAGGTGGGATAGAATAATTAGGACATAGAGATAGGTAATAATTAGGACATAGGTTGAGGAGATAAATCAATCAGTGTCTGATGTCAGTTCAGGAGTGGAGAGGGGCAAACAAACTAAAACTTAATCCAAACAAGATGGAAGTACTATTGGTTCTGGTCAACCCAGGGATCGCCACTGACACAAAAATGCCCCAAACCGCCATTTTTGTACTTACTGGGGCTTGGGGGGACTTTGGGGAGGCCTGCAGGACCCTCTGCAGGCCTCCCCAATCTTCGGATCACTGAAAACCAGCGATTTTCGGGTGCTTCTGGTTTTTGCAAAAACCGGAAGCACCCAAAAATCGCTGCTTTTCGGCGATCCGAAGATCGGGGAGGCCTGCAGAGGGTCCTGCAGGCCTCCCCAAAGTCCCCCCAAGCCCCAGTAAGTACAAAAATGGTATTTTCAGGGGAGATTTTCAGCGGCGGTGATCCCCGGGATCGCCACCGCTACTGGCCCCACCCCTGAAAACACTCAGAGTACTCCCCGCCTTGCGGGGATGAATTACTGATACAAGGTCAATCTTCTCTACCAGATGCTGCAGCTGGTGAAAAGCATTCCTCGACACTGTCACCATCTGTACATTTGGGGGGGGGGGAATCAGCACTGCCGTTGCTCGAGGTGGGGCGGAACGGTAAGTTCCACACTGTGCTAACCTCCGTGTACTCCCTGGCACAAGGCGGCCCCACCCCCTCGCCATCGGAGCCATTCAGTGCGGCAAAGTCTACTACGCGTTGCCTTTGCCACACTGAATGGCTCCAACAGCGAGGGGGCGGGGCCGCCTTGTGCCGAGGAGTACATGGAGGTTAGCACAGTGTGGAACTTACCGTTCCGCCCCACCTTGAGTGACGCCAGTGGGAATCAGGCTCAGGATAACCACAAGCTGTGTACCTTCTCCTTCAGGGGGAGTTGAAAACCCTGTCCTGAGCCGATTGTATAATCTCTCCCATATGACCAGAACCAATAGTACTTCCATCTTGTTTGGATTAAGTTTTAGTTTGTTTGCCCCCCTCCACTGACATCAGACACTGATTTATCTCCTCAGCTGCCTCTCTGGGATCAGTGGATGGGGGGGGGGTGATAGAGCTGCATGACATCAGCATACTGGCAACACCTCAGTCCAACCCCCAGATAATTTCTCCCAGTGGATTCATGCGAATCTTAAAGAGCATGGGAGACAAGATGGAACCTGAAGGAAGGCACTCTGCAGGTCATAGGCCACAGGGTAGAACAATAATCTCCCAGCAGCATCTTCTTCTGGAATTGATCCTTCGGAACACCCTGAACTACCCGATGATCCCATTCTTCTAAGATGACCCAGAAGGATACTATGGTTGACGTTACTGAAATCCAATAAAATGTCCAAGAGAATCAACACAGTAACAGTCCCCCTGTTCAATTCCTCATGCAAGCCATCCATGAGAGCAACAGAAGTAGTTTCAGTTCCAAAACTGGGCCAGAAGCCACGATGGAATAGATCTGAATAATCACTTGCATCAAGGAACACCTGGAGCTGAGATGCCAAAACACACTTGAACACCTTGCCCACATAAGGCAGCTTTGACACATGGCAATGGTTGTTTACATCACCCAGGTCTAGATTTATTTTTTTTCAGGTGGCTCTCACTACAGTCTTTTGCGGGTGTAAGAACTGTTCCCTTTCTCCATGAGGATTGACCACCTTTGAAACCAAAGTAGACAAACCCAATCTGGCAGAACAAATGAACCCAGGTTTGCAAGAGTTAAGCATGCAAGTGGTTAGTCTTCCCTCACCAAGTAGCCTGGCCATGTTGCCAGTGAGAAAAAAAAAGAGAAGTATCGATCACGACATAACAAGATGAATGCAGTGTCCAAGTTGGAATGGACACAAACATTTAATCTGCAAAAATTGTCACCAGTTGATCACAGTGGGCTCCTAAAAGTTCCATCAATTCCCCTTGCAAATCAGAATGTAATAGTCTTTTCACTGCCCAGTAAAGCACCATCGGGCCACATCTAGCAGATGCCATGGTAACAGAGAAAATACACTGTTTTTAGTACCACCATTTTACGAGTAGGTTCTAGCATGGACTTTAGTTTATCTAGTCAGATTAGGGCCAAACTATATATGATGTTAAGCACATTGCAGTTGGGTTAGGTGCTTAGGTTTATTTCTGCATCGCCAACATGATGGGCTGTGGTTCAGATCGGGACTATGGTGCAGCAGAGGTAGGGTATATTTTGCTTCCATGCTATTTTCCTAAATCCTACCCACCCATCGCAGTGGCTATTTAGTGCCATTTGCTACAATGGCATTCAAGGGATTAATTTATGTAGACACTGTAGGAGAACAATTTTCAATGGAAAAATGGCATGGAAGTAAAGGGTTAAATACCCCCTACTTCCACACCATGGTCTCAACCCAAACTGTGGCCCAGTGCACCTGCTACTTGGAAGTGAACCAAAGCACCTAACTACACTGTAATGTGTTTAACATCATGTGTTATTTGGTCTTTTTAAATCTAACCTCTGAGGCGCGAACTATGCATTGCATGAAAGCACATATAACAGTAGCCTAATGGCCAAGTTAGTCCAGGAAAGGCTGATTCCAGGAGGGGTGGCCAGGAGCCGCAAGGGGGTAGAGGTGCTTAAGCAGTTCCTCTTATTCCCCTATTCCAAATCCCTGCCTGGCCCCCTGGATTTTAAGTGTATTCAAAATGATTTTACAAGCATTTAAAACACTGTGGAGGGAAAGTCACTTCAGGGACAATTTGGCCCTAGGAAATAGTGGGTGGGTGAAGAGTTGGGTGCCTCCACCCTCCACCAGATCTCCATCCCTAATTGCTCCCACCAGATCAGGGCATGTGACAGTCACACACGAGATTGTTTCAGGAAGGACAATTCACACAACTACAGGAATGCATATTGCGACTGTGGGTGGGTTAGCATTTGTGGGATCATTTCAGCATCTGCTCAGCTTGCTGCTCAAGCTACATTTATGATGCCACTTGCACAAGCTGCAGAATGAACATGTGCGGAAGGAATCACACGACCTCTTCTGCTGGGGCCAAATGCTCTATGGATCCACTCAACCCACCCTCACAACATGCCACTTTGGAAGTGCGAGTTGGCTCTAATGTCACTTTTTTTTCAGATCATCGCACACAGGCAGAGTGTGCAGAATGATGCCTTAACAGTTGGAATCCAAGCTGGCGACTTCTTTTTTTTAAAGTCAGGCTCTGGGAGTGCTCTTCCTTTGACTGCATGGAGCTTGTCGGACCATGTCCCTCTCAGCCCTGCTCCCTGCCATCCCTGATCAAAATCCCTATGGTTCATTTTTGCAAAAGGAAAGATGGTGCTGTGCTGTCATAACCATCCTTCTGCTTGAATTCTGACTCTGTCCCTCCCTAGCATTTTCACGACAGCCTCTCAAGGCAATATTCTCCTGGCAATGGTTGGTGAGCAGCGCATGTTGGCATCCAACTCCTGCTGTGCTGTGCTCAGTTGGCTGCTGTATTTCAGGGATGACTGTGTGGGTCCTCCACTCACCACACCAAGCTGCTACCTGGCTACACTTCAGGCCGCTCCCATTTGTCTCTCTGTAAATGCAGACAAAACATAACATTTGAGCCATTTTCTTTGATGTACTTTTGGGGTTCCTTTAGGATTGTTCCAAAGCCAGCAAATTGAAAATATTATTGCAACGTGTGAAATAATCCCAGCGGCTGGCGTCAATCTCTTCCCCAGATCATCGTCTGTCCACTTGGCAGCAAGCTGTCAGATGGCAAGGGGAAAGAGGAGGAGAGGGGGGGGGGACAAGAAAAGGATGGAGATGGCACAGATTCCATTTGCAAAATTGTCCAACAGGATTCAAATGCCTCTGATTGCCTATTAACATCTGGAGACAATCAAAGAAAGAGCGGGAGGTACTCGGGAGTGGGAGTCAGCATTAAAATCTCCCACACTTCTGCAAGCATGTAAATTGACTCAGTAACTCATGTACACAGCCACACTCTAGTAATGGACTCCTCTCCCATTGGCAGAGAGACAGTAAGATAAGCTCTCACTCCTTTCCTCTTGCGTACTGGTGACAAGCATACTGTGATGGATAGATCTCATACACACACACACACACGCACGCACGCACACACACACACACTCAACAGTGTAGGAGGAGAGAAAGCCGCTGTTCTCACCTGGCTCATGAACAGGACAGCTAATAATTATTGCACCGATGACTGTTTATGTCTCAGTGCCTTTTCATGCAGCACAAGGGGCTTTGCCAGCAACCAAGCAAAAGGCTGAGAAGAATCACAGGCTGTTGCACTCAGCTTAGAAGCAGCCTTCCTGTAAGGCAAAGTGGTCGCTTCAAGTCGCAGATTTTGACCACCAACCATTAAGCAGCGCTGGCCTATCCAGGAGGCTCACTGAGGTAGCAGATTGATGGAGGCTCCTCCCACCTTTATCCATTCACTTGTCTCTCCTGCTCCTCCTCCTCCTCCTTATCCCACTCATGTATTAGGCAAGGAAGAAGGAGATGCAGCAGCAGCGGAAATGTGGAGGAGCAAAAGGGTGGTGAACTAGAGAGCATCGGAGACACTCTAGTCCACTACTCTCCTCCACACTTCCTCTTCAGCTCTGCCCCCTCTTCCTTTTCCGATTCAAGGAGCAGAGAGTGATGCGCGGGGGGGGGGGGGGCATTTGGCAGATTGTTTCAAGTACCAGGAGGTCTTCGGCCAGCCCTGCCATTAAGGGTGGCAAAATGGCAAAGACAGAGATCTGATTTGTGGGCACTACTTTCTACTGCTCAAGCGCGAACAGCATCTCCAAAAACAGCTCCTTGTTCTTCTATCCCAGTGGATGGTGTCCCTGTGTTAAGGAAGTGTTTCCCTTTAGTTTTTCCTCCTCAGGCACAAATATGTCTTGAGTCAGTCACCCCTGATTCTGGCCAAATCCAGCAACAATCCAACTAGACAGTCACCTACATGTGTTTAAAAGTGGTGTGCTAACAATCAGGAGGGACGCTTCTTTCGGGGGAAAGCCAAAAAGAAGCTTCAGGGGGCCCAGTCCTGACAGGGACTATGGTGCGCAGGGAAGAAAAGATGAAATCTTTCCCTTCATGCAGGTTTCCTGCTGAAAGTCTCTCCCAACTGCTATTTGCCCCCAAAGAGGTTACTGTATTTCGCAAGCACTGATGACAGCATACAGAGGGGGGTTTGGGGGGGGAGTTTAGAAAATGGCAAAAGCATGCTTACAGTCAGAGGTTGTTTTAGAGGTGATTTTAAATACTAGATTTTACTTTACTGACCCAAATCCCAATGGAGCAGCCCAAGGCCAGCACTGAGCCAGCTCCCCCATCCTTATGTAATGGAGGAGGGTTCACCAAGTTGCAGGAGGGACAGCCTTGTTTTGCTTTAAGGGAGGCTGCTGATTTTGCACAAAGAGGGAGAAAAGTATTCTGCCAGCAAGGAACATTTTCAGAACGACTGAGAAAATGTTCCTGAAATTGCAGAGGGGAGGAGGGGTAGCCTTCCCGCTTTGTGAACTTGAAGAACTAACAGTGGGTGACCCCCCCCCCAAAGACTACAGTAGCACACCAGGGGACCCCACACCTATCAAGGACATACAGAAAATCTAAGCTAAATGAAAATCTAAAGAAATAAAATGAACTGCAAAATTAAATTTCACAAAACATGGTTATCGGGGGAAATTGTGTCACTGTTACTAATGAAATCACAATAGCCTAAGCCTAAAGGTGCCTGTGACAACCCCCCCCCCTCCACATCCCACACAGCATTCACAATAACCATTAATACAGTCGTTCAGGGAAGATTTTTTTTTTCTGATGAATAGCATTTTCATGAAGCCAATAATATAGAACATCCAGTTTGGGGAAAATGTGATACACCCCGAAAACAGAACTGCAATAAAGAGACATCAAGACTGCATGCTACAAATACGTTAAAAACGGATAATCTGAAAAGGTTCTCAGTTTCTCACAGGATTTTTTTGCTCCTGCTAGGCCAGGTGCTAAGCCGCAGTCCAGAAATGAATTTTATTAGCAAATGTAAATATTATTAACTGGCTAAGCACAATGAAAACACTAACTAGCAGGATGACATTATCAGAGGGCCAAACCACTCATCTCATTTGGCCCTTGCATGCTTTTTCCCCTTAAATAGCAGCCATTGTTTCCTAAAATGATGCCAGGTCTCAATAACTATCCAGATCAGGACTGCATTGGGGGCAAAGAGTTGCCCCCTCCTCCCTCCCTTGGGCATGGGCTCTTCCCTCATCCCTCCTGATCCCTCTTCCCCTACAGTGGCTATTTAGGAAACAAAAACCAAGCATTCAGGGGTGTTACCAAAAGAGCTGGCGAGGAGAATTATGGGGGGGGGAGCCCTTTACTGTAATGTTCAGAGAGAAAAAGAATATACTGCCAAATTGAAGCACACAGCTGTATTGGAACAAGGAAGCTTAAGACTAGATAGCAGATCAGCATAATGCAGAGAATCCCCTTCCCTCAAAGAAGCAGGGATATATCTAAGTCACTAGGTCACAAGTGCGAGTGCGAGTCATTTTTGCACAAGTGCGAGTCCGAGTGCGAGTTGGTGCCAAAATATTTGGGCAAGTACGAGTCAAGTGTGAGTCCTTTTGTGAACGAGTACGAGTCAAGTGCGAGTCATTTTTGCACGAGTGCGAGTCAAGTGCAAGTAAGTAACCACAAGTCAAGTCACTTTAGAGAAAATTGCTTTTTTCCCTGAAAATGGAGTGGGGGTCTGTGTGGGGAGTGTGTGGGGACCTCTGAGGCTTCTAAAGCACCCACTTGGCTTCCCCTATGCCATTCCCCTCACCTCTCAGTCTTGACATCACCCATCTCTCTTGGGAAAAACAAATGTGTCCACATTCAAACCCATGTGGAGCTGTATTGCTCCCCCTCCCCTCCCCTCCCGTCACCCCTCCCCTTGTGCTCGGAGTTGTGGCCAATGGCGAATAGACAGTGAGAAAAAGAAAGGAAAAAACTCTGAGCCAGGCTTGCTTTCCTGGACTCCTCCCACCCCACCCCCTCGAAAACCCGCATGGAGCAGTATTGCTCCTCCCTGCCTCCTCTCCTTGCTGTCGAGCATCCCTCGGGCTCAGAGTTATGGCCAATTAGGAGGAACAGCTGCGGCAGCCTTGCCTTCCCTCACCCCTCCCCTCGAAGTAGTGGCCAATGGTGAAAAAATGCCAAAAAACCCACAGAACTCTGAGCAAGGCTTGCCTTCCCTGACCCACCCCACCCGCTCGAAAACCCTCCCTGTCATCGTCCTCCTCTGAGGTCTCCACTGCACCTGCCTGCCTGTGTTGTGGTGAGAGTCGCCAACCTGCTAGATTATTGGCGGCACCGGCCATTAAAGGAAAACGACTTGGAAATGGCAAGTCGTTACCCCCACGAATGCGAGTCAGTGCTTAATTGCTTTTGGATGAGTAAGAGTCAAGTGCGAGTCCTGTGGGTCACAAGTCCGAAGGTGGCGAGTCCAAGTGCAAGTCAGGGAAAAAAGCAACTCAGTCGCACTTGCGAGTCGAGTCATTTGACTCAAGTCCCCATCCTTGCAAAGAAGAGACTGAGAGAAATAACTTCAATAAAAGATTGTAGCTTTTGTTGAAACTGGGCGGAGGAACGGAGGCGGGGAGGCTGCGAGGGGGTTGATCCAGTAGCGATGGCGCATGCCGGATCCTATCCCTTCCAGCAGCAGCCTCCTTGCCCTCTTTCTTTCAGAATTGCACCAGCGAAATCTCTGGCGCAGGTCCGAGGAGACCCATTGTGGAGTGGGAGGCTTACGCAAAGGAAAGGAGATTTAAATCCCCTTTCCCTTCCAAAGTCTCTTGTTCCACCCCTCCACTGGATACAGCGCATGCCTTTTCAGCGCTTCTGCACCAGCAAGGGGGGGGGGTTAGGATTGGGCTGACAGTGACAGAATTGATAATAAATCTGACTTTTTTGGAGAACAGCAGTACAGCAGCACAATGGTCACACACAAGGACTTTGGTAGCACTACTAACTCTTTGCGGAAGTGTGGAAGGAACATTGCAATTCTGCATGTGACTACAAACAATGGTGGGTGGGCACTACAAGGAGAACATCTGGCAATGCCCCAATGTGAGAGTGTAGGCAGTCAGGGAAGGTGGGCAGTTGCTGAGTCTGCCCAAATGTCCTATGCCAGCATAAAGGGCCTCTGGCTTGCCAGTCAGCTTGTTGGGCTTCTCTGGGAGCTGGGAATGTGGGCCCCTTTAAGTTGGAGACACCTGAGCCTTGTGGGGGCCGGAGCTCAGCAATCTCTCTCTCCCTCTCCCTCAGGTGAGCCAGCAGAAAGGGCCTCTGGCTTGCCAGAGGTGCGAGCCAAAGGACTAGAGCCTAAGGGCTCTTTGCCCGTGGCTCTTCACCCAGTGGATCGAAGACCAAGCAGGCCAGAGGACTGCATCCCACGGTTGAGCCCGCTCAAGCTGTTACCCAGTGGGTCACCATTTGCCGTCAACTGTCAGCCCTCTCCCTTCTCCTTGCACACTGCTTATTTGTGCATAGGACATATTAAGGAGATTGGAGGAACCATGTCAGCATCGAGAGAAAGGCAGAGTGAATGATATATGTATCTTGGTGAGGGTTGAGTGTGTAGGATCGGGGTGGTTTGGCAAGTGTGGGGGTTATCTGTGAATGGGTTAGGGGAGTGGTTAACCTTGGTCTAGGTGAGAGGGAGGCCTAGGGAGGACGAGTGGGACCTCTACCCCGGTGAGAGGGGGGCAAGGGGTGTGGGGTGCAGTGACGCGAACCTCAATGAGAGGGAGGAGGGGGTTCTGGACAGTAGGGTTTGGAGGGAGTGCTTTTAGATAGTGGATTGACTGTGGAGTGAGGTGGTGATTGAGAGCTATGTGGGAGTGTTTGAGATCTTTAGGTTGTGTGGTCAGGAAGTAGGCTCCACTGAAGGGCTATGTGTTTGACACCTCGAGGGACTCTAGGGGAGGGGCGGGTGGCCACCATTAGCAGAGTGACAGGTCACGGAAGATATGGCGGTGGGGGCTGGGCAGGCCGTTTCAGGAGAACGAGGGTCAGTCACAGGCAGACTGTCCCCCTTTCTGGCCCTTCTCCCATCCCCTCTGACCCTTGACGGTCTGGGCAACAGTCCCCTGAGTCTGAAACTGCTGCTCTTGAATGCCAGGTCAGTCAACAATAAAATCTGCCTAGTCCAGGATTTAATCCTGTATGAAGGTGCTGACCTGGTGTGTATTACAGAGACCTGGCTGGATGAGTTGAGAGGGGTAAGTCTCTCCCAGATGTGCCCACCAGGTTTCCGGGTACTGCAGCAGCCACAACTTAGACAGGGGCGGGGAGGTGGAGTTGTGATGGTCTATCGTGATACCATCCATCTCACTGGGTACCCTGTCCCGCGGTCCACTGGGTTTGAGTGCCTCCATGTCGTGTTGGAAGGGCGAACAGTCTCCCTGCCTGAGCTGACCAGGGTGATCTCGGCGGTGGCGTTGGAGTGCCTTCACCTATTGGTGTTGGGGGACTTTAATGTCCACGCTGAGGCCCCGAGGACAGCCATGGCTCAGGACTTCATGGCTGCCATGGCAACCATGGGTCTGTCTCAGAGAATATCTGCCCCGACGCACGATGCGGGACACATGCTGGACCTGGTGTTTACTGCTGGGCAGGTGGATGGTGATCTGGATGTGGAGGAAATTAATATCACTCCTTTGTCATGGACAGATCACTTCCTAGTGGGATTTAGGCTTATCGCGGCTTGTCGCCTCCGCAGTGGTGGGGGACCTCATTCTATGGTCCTCCCCCAGAGGATGATGGATCTGGATGGATTCCTGAGGGCTCTGGGGGACATTCCTGTTGCCAGAGTCGGCGACTCACCCAGCGCCTCTGGAATAGGGAAATGACCAGGGCTCTGGATCTGATCGCTCCTGAGTATCCTCGACCAAGCCGCAGAGTCAAAGCGGCCCTTTGGTTTACTGAGGAGCTGCGGATGATGAAGCGGCAGGGCAGATGCCTAGAGCGACGGTGGCGGAAAACCTGTGCTGACTCCGACCGGGCACAGGCTAGAGCTCACTTTAGAGCCTATTCCGTGGAGGTGGCGGCAGCTAAGAGGGCTTTCTTTTCTGCCGGCATCGCATCTGCAGAGAACCGTCCAGCTGAGCTTTTCCGTGTAGTCCTGCTCCATCTGCCCCCCCAGTAGATGGGGCGGAACACACGGTGGCTCACTGTGATGAGTTTGCAAAGCACTTCGTGGACAAAGTCGATCGGATTCGGCATGACTTGGACGCCGCATTAGGAGTATCTAATGATGTCCCTGAGGCACCTCTCTGTTCTTCTTCCTGGGATTCTTTTCAGCTTGTAGAACCTGAGGATGTGGACAGGATTCTTTGGAGTGTGAGACCATCTGCTTGCCCACTTGACCCTTGTCCGGCATGGCTGATTAGATATGCCCAGGCGGGGCTGGCCGAGTGGACGGGGAGGGTGGTAAATTCATCTCTAAGGGAGAGGGGGGTGCCGCTGTCTTTGAATCAGGAGGTGGTGCACCCCCTCCTGAAGAAACCCTCCTTGGACCCCACTATTTTGAACAACTTCCGGTCAGTCTCAAATATCCCATTTCTGGGCAAGGTGATCGAGCGGGTAGTGGCGGCTCAGCTCCAGAGGGTCTTGGAGGAAGCTGATTATCTGGATCCATTCCAGTCTGGCTTCAGGCCGGGGTTCAGGACAGAGACGGCCTTGGTCGCCTTGGTGGATGACCTGCGCTGGGGACTGGACAGGGGGAGTGCGTCCCTGTTGGTCCTGCTGGACCTCTTGGCGGCTTTTGACACCATTGACCATGGTGTCCTTCTGGGTCGGTTGGCTGGGTTGGAGGCACCGTTTTGAGGTGGTTCCGCTCCTTCCTGGCTGATAGATCCCAGAAGGTGGTGCTGGGGGATGCTTGTTCGGCACCCTTGCCCTTGAGGTGTGGGGTGCCACAAGGGTCAATTCTATCCCCCATGCTGTTTAATATCTATATGAAGCTGCTGGGAGAGTTCATCCGGGGGGTTGAGGTAGGGAGTCATCAGTATGCTGATGACACCCAACTCTTTCTCTCCTTTCCACCCGACTCCAAGGGGGCGGTCAATGTCCTGAATCGTTGTATGGAGGCAGTTGGGAGCTGGATGGGGGCAAACAAGCTGAAATTAAATCCTGATAAGACAGAGGTTCTTCTGGTCCAGAAGTCTACGACTCAGGTATTGGATCATCGTCCTGCTCTGAATGGGGTCCCCCTTCAGAGGTACTCCCTCTGAAGGAGCAGGTCCGCAGCTTTGGGGTTCTCCTGGATGTGTAGCTGCTCCTGGATTCCCAGGTGGTGGCTGTGGCCAGGGGGCCTTTTGCCCAGCTTTGGCTGGTGCGCCAGCTGTGCCCGTACTTGGATCGTGCAGACCTGGCCACAGTGACCCATGCCCTAGTGACATCTAAATTAGATTACTGCAATGCGCTCTACGTGGGGCTGCCTTTAAAGACTGTTCGGAAACGGCAACTAGTGCAGAATATAGGTGACCCACTGGGGCTGTTTGTTTTAATTGTTTTAATTCTTGATTTTAAATGTATATATGTATTTTAATGGTTTTATTAGAAGCCGCCTTGATTGCCCTTGTTGGGAGAAAGGCGGAGTATAAATTCTTTAAATAAAAAAATAAATAAATGTCAGTCTCTCTTTTTTTTTCTTCAGCTGGCATTTGCAGAATATTGCAATTCAGTTCTGTTTAGTAGCTTTGGTTTTACACTTGTGTGTTTCAGATTGTGATCTGACTTAAAGCATACTGTTATCCACCCTCTACCAGGGCCTCTGAGAGGACAGTTAAGGGGGTACAATCGTACCCAGACCAGGGCCAAAAACGAGCCAAGAAGGGGGCCCAGGAGCCAAATTTGCATGAAGGGAAGGGGTCCAAAAGAAACTTTGTACCCCCTGATAAAATTCCTCTGAGTGGCCCTGCCCTCTACCTCAATGGCATGGCAGACACAAATGGAGATTAATACATTCAGAAGAAGCCAGGAGGTCTCACAACCTGATTTGTATAGGATGTTGAAGCTCAGTAACTCAAAGGTAGCATGATCTGAAATGCAATCTGCTCCATATGCAGGGCCAGTTCCAGTGACAGCTGTGGAGTCGCAATACACGGATGAGACAGCGGTATCAGGAGGAAGCATTGAGATTTGTTGAGCATCGAGATACATTTTGGGATGAGTTGAGTCTTTCCAAAAGGAATGGGATCCACTTGAAATACAGTGGAACCAGACTGCAGGCACTTAATATCAAGAAGTGCACAGTGCAACTTTTATTGAAATATCTTTATCCTGCCTTTCAGTCTACAAGGCAGCTGTTGAACTGACTACTGTAGGAAAGACTGACAGGAGCTGAGAAGCATCCAATTCAGGACAGCTCATTATCATTATCATTATCATTATCATCAGGGGTAATGATGGGGATTGTGTGAAAAGTGTGGAGAGGCTTAAACTTGGCAATGAGTGTGTGAGAAATGAATGACAGCCATTTAAAGAGACCAAAGAGGTGTAGGATACATTGCACACAAAAAGAGCACTTAGAGAGGAACACAATGGTTAGATGTTTACTTGTGAATTCCAGAAGCCTCAAAGCCAAAATGGCAGAACTGGAGCACTTGGTACTAAAAGAGATTAGAACATAGATATAATGGAGAATACAACAAACATCATAAAAGAGAACCCAGATCTCCAAACCTAGCAGAGTGGAGAGACTTACAGCACAATCCTGTCTAGGATCGCTGAAGCGTGCAAAAGTACGCTGTGCCAGATCCTAGGCATGTTCGGGCCAGCACAGGGGCAGCTGGAGCACACCTTGGAGGAAAGGGAGGTTTGTCCCTTTCACCCGAGTAATGCCCCATCCAGCGGCCCCTATGGTCTCCTCGGATGTGTGCTGGTAAAATAGCTGGCGTAAATCTGAGGAATCTGTGCAATGCTGGCCAGGCCCAGGACGGGGGATAGGATTTGGCAGAGTGTGCCGCCAAGGATCTCTCCCCCGTCCCTGGCCTGGCTGGCCAATCACCCCCCTCCCTTGTCACCCTGTTCCACCCTCCCCACGGTCCCCACGCCCAGGGCAGGACTTGCCTCTGTCCACTAGTGGTGGATCCATTCGGGCGGAGAGTGGGCAGTGCTGGCCTCTCCGCTGGAGCTGCTTACTCTCTGGGTGTGTTGAAAACATGCTTTCCGGCGTGTTTGCGACACCCTGGAGTGGCAGGACGATCATTCCGCTGCTCCAACATTACACAGAATTGGGCTGTTAGTGAGATACAGCTATCCATGGATACAAATCTAGAGAAAAACCTAGGAAGGGCAGTTTGGGGGGTGGCCACGCTTTTTATGTGAAAGGGGGCTAAGAGTCCAACAAACCAGAAAAATCCACAGAATCACTATGAATGAAAATGTCAGGCCGCCAAAGTAACTAATGGCACAATCCTATGCTGTAGTTACACCGATGGGGCACATGCTCCACCAGTGCGTGCTATCGCAAATGTGCCATAAAGTACATTGCGACAGCACACCAGGAAGCAGTGCCGGTGTGAAGGCTTATCCATCCCACTAGCGCAAGCGCAAGGAGCAATACCCGCTGGAGCAGGTAAGCCAGTGTTGGGGCAGAACGGGGTGGGGGAGGACAGGGAGGGGCGAAATGGGGCAGGGGAGGGTGGCAACGGGGGAGGTCGGTGGATTGGGCCCAGGAGGGGGGAGGGATCGCTAGTGCCAGCACACACCGTATCCTATCCTCCTACCCAGGCCTGATCCCCTGACATGGGGCAATGGGGATTTCTGCCAGCTATTTAGCTCATACAGGTTTGAGTTGCCCCATAGCGGTGGCTGGGGCTTACCGCAGGACAAGGGGACAAATGTCCCCTTACCCCGAGGAGACCTCCAGCCTGCTAAATTCCCCCACGGGATGCAACATAGCCCATGCTGAAGCTGCTGCAACAGCTCGGAGGAGCTTAGTTAGAATTGGACTGTTAGTACTGGGGCCATACTATCACCCCCACCCACCCAAAATCCTGAGAGTGATCTCCCGACTGCAGGTCACATTTGTGACCACCATAAAGTGCCTTATGCCACCAGAATGCTAGTTCCGACAGCGTAAGGCCCATATAGGTTGGGGCTGTAAGGTGTGTAAGAATTATCAATAGAGAACAGAAAGACTGCAGAGAAGCTAAACTAATGTTTTGCATCGGTCTTCACTGTGGAAGATGTTGGGAAAATAGTTACACCTGAAAAAGCTTTTTGAGAGGAAGGAACTGAGAAATGAAGTAAATAGTGGTAACAAGATAGGAAGTTCTAGGATTAACTGACAATCATTACAAGTCACTGGATTCAGACAGCATACATGGGAAATCAAATGTTAAATTCTTGCTCATACAACAAAAATATACAACCTGCCCCTAAACTCAGCCTAGACTAGATGGATCCTTGGGTTGATCCAGTGGGGTCTTCCTATATATTTAGATCCAGTTAGCACTGGATCTGGGGAGGGGGGCACTTGTCTGGTGTCGCAGCTATGAGACATTTCCAAAGTATTTTTCCTTTAAAATAAACTTTTGATATCCTGTACCCTATGTCCTGTATGAACCACTCTTAACCACTGCTTCCAGACGGCAAGTACCATAGAAGAGCAGGCTAATGTCAGAATATCAGGTTAGAATAAAATCTAAATTGGCATCAAGCCCAAAGCAGTCACATAAGAAGTAGGAAAGTCAGCCTATCAGTCTCCTACAGGGAAAGTAAAGTCACACATGGGAGTGGCCATCAGGCTATTGGAGAGTTGGGAAAAGGGAAGCTTTTCATAAAAGATTTGAGGGAAGCACAGTTACTACTGGTGGGAAAGGAGAAGGGGGTAAATGTTTAAAAGCCTTCATCCGTTGTGTGGGATGGATAGTTATGCAGGGAAACCATCACTTTTCTTGTACTATCACTGCAGAACACCCATCTGTTGTTGACTTTCAATGGGTTCAGCATGTCTCTCTTCCTCATTGCCACAAGCTGGTGATGAACGATTCACTTTTCCCATCCTAAAGCTTCCTTCCTTCCAGGAGAAGTGCTTGTGCTGGAAGAAACTAAGAATCTGTTCTTCCTCTGTTCCTGGAGGCCCTAATCTTTTAACCCTATACCTCTCCCTGCACAAAATATTGTGATAGTTGACATCAATATTGCTACAAGAAAACAACAAGCTGCACTGGCTCAGAGTAGTGTAGATAGCAAGGAAATCTGGTCCACAGTACAAGATTCACAGCGCAATCCTGACTAAGGATCCGGCAGGCAGCCCAGGGCCACCGGCCGGATCCTGTGCACAGGCTCCCTGGCGCACGGTGGGCCGGAGGTCTACTCAGGGAAGGGGATGCTCGTCCCCTTCCCCGAGTGTAAACCCGGGCCAGCCTTATCAGCCTCCTCAGATTTCCGCCAGCTGAATATCTGGCAGAAGTAGAGGAGGCCGTGTAATGGTGTAGCCGGCCCGGCGGGGATGGGGATATGGCCGACGCCATCCCCCACCCCCTCTCGGGCCGGCTAGGCCAACGGCCCCCTCCCTCACCTGGCCGGACCACCCACACAGCCGATGGTAGTGTTGTAAGGGACCCAACCCCCCTCTAATATTTTTATTTCATAGAGCACCCTCCCCTGACCCCCTGCCTTTTTCCCCATCCAAATCCGTCAAGGAATCACTGAGATACAGCCATTTAAAGTCAACCGCATTTAAAATTCGGCTTCTTTTCCGGTTTGCGCGCACTTTGACAGCTGGCGCGTGCCAGCAGTGGTCAAGAGTCCACAGGCACGTGCCTGCCGCAAGCCTCCCGAAGCCCCAAGAGAAGCCGCAGCCAGCAAAGTTCACTCTGTACCCACTTAATCCTTTAAGCCTCTTAACTCTCTAAGCCTTTAATCCCCTTTCTGGGTGCACAGCCAAGAACCGCTAGACAGAGTGTGCCTCTTGTTAAGAGGATTACTAACCCAGCTCTGAACCTTTGCCTTCCCGTTCCGAACCCTCTCGTACTCTCAATTGACAGATTTAAAGGGGCAGCCATCTAATTCCTAGAAGTGTGGTTTCCTGGGGAATTTCTGTGCTTTTGGGGTTCCCCTTAAGAGTTATGTGCCGGATCTTCACGGAGAATCATTGGGGTCTCCCCAGGGATGGTTGCCTACACAGAAGGGTCCTGATCCTCCTGCTCTACTGAGGCTAGTCTCAGGTTAGACGGAGAGGCTCCTGATAGCAGTGCAATAGGTTTGCAGCCGTTAAAAGGCCTGGTTCGAGTCCAGGCACCCTGGTTGGGTCCTGAGGAGCAGGGTAGAAGAGCGGTTCGAGTCACTCCCCCTTCTCCAGCGAGGGACCCAGCAGGTTGAATGAAGGCATCACCAGGGGTGCGCCTCCTGCCATAATCTGCGCTGCAGGGAGTAGGGGAACGACCATTTTAAGACATAACATGGCCAGTTAACTGAGGCTCCTACTCTGTGCTGGTCCCAAATGGCCGCCTTCTACCTGGGGGGCCATCTGGGGTCAGGGAAATGGGGACTTCCAGAAGCATAGTGGGGACTCAGATTGCTACCACTTCCTGGATTTCAAAATCTATCTCTTTGTGCATGCCTCCTCTCTATCTCAATCACCACTATCTCCTCTCTCACCTTAGAATCATTGTTCCTGTCTTGGTTTGCTACAATAATTCAAATGTCTTTCAACTATCTACCTTGGGATGCATGGTGCCATGGGGCAGGGGCCTATTGTTTGCCATCCATGAGCTATCTAACTGGAAATCACTGCCTTTTGTGTCAAGCAGGCTTCACAAAAGATCCCATTCACAAAACCCCGGAAAACCTCACTTCACCTGAGGTGGGGACCTAATCCCATTACCTCTGCCACACAATGGCCCCAGACCCATCAACCCATTGGTTCCCAGTAACACAAAGCATCACACATTTCATTGGTTTCTCAATAAAATCTATCTTTTTATTGGTTTAAAGTTTCACAAATGTTACTGCTGATCTCATTGGTGCAAAGTTTGAATCCAACATCTTATTGGCTGTATCGAAGTGCAATTCCTTGGATCCTGTTCTGTATTGATTCTTCTTTATTATGTATTCTTTGAACAATGTACTCCATAGTTTTCCCTGTAATAATGAAATGTATATAAGCTTTTGTATGTTACACTTTTTGCCCTGCATTCTGTGTCCTTTGCTAGCGAAGTAAAGATCTTCTTTCCCCAGCGCTGGACTTTCAGAGCTCTATTTTTGGCGCCTCCGCTAAGCGCAGATCTCTTCCTTCCTGCGCTCTCTCTCTCTCTCTCTCTCTCTCTCGCTCGCTCGCTCGCTCTTTTGGGTACCTTCTCCATCTTTGGAGCCTGGTGTCTGCTCACCGGACCAAAACGAGCTGAAATCACTTGCACTTACAACAGTAGAACGCTTACCTTCCGCCGCCATCTGTGTGGAGATCCGGCGCCAGAGTGAGAGAGGCCAGCCATGCGCCGGTCTCACTCACTCTCGAGTCGTTGCGAATGTGCTTTACGGCATGTTCACGACGGCTTCTGGCGACAGAATGCTCGTTCCGTCGCCGACCAGATTTCCTGGAATGCGCTGCCAGTGTCACCTTTCCGCCTTGCATCAAAGACCAATGGTGGTTATAACAGAGTCATAACATGGCTATAACAGACCCATGGTGCCTATAACAGAGCGAGAAAAGGGGGCAGAAAGTGGAGTGAAAAGCTGCAAGGAATGGGCAAAAAGCAGCAAGAAATGAGGTGGAAAGTGGCGAGAAATGGGGCAAATAGCAGCGAGAAATGGGGGGGAAATAAATAAATCAAAAAAATTGACTGCCCTAACAGGTGGCAAGTGTAAAATAAAACCACAAAAAAGGCGCTTCAAGCTATTGCTTACATTGCAAAGACAGCAAATATTTTTCATTGCACCTTATAGTTCTAGGTGGTTCCCCCTTTGTCTCCTGGCAACCAGTAATTTTAGACCCAGTCCACCACTGCACTCAGCACTCTCTTCCCCTCCACATTTCCTCTTCCTCTCTGTCCCCCTCTCTTTCTTTCCTATTCAAGAAGTGGAAAGAGAAGGAGGAGCAGAGGCCAGCAGGTAGACAGAGATGGGTATCCCCCACCAGCCTGACGCTGTTTCTTTGCTGCTCTTCTTTGTAGTTTTGACCTTTATATGCTGTTCCAAGATTATTATTTTTTTAGCTTATAGGTGTTGTTTTAAGATACTGTTATTTGTTTTAGCTTATAGGTTTTGTTTTAAGATATTATTTGTTTAATGTGCTTTTTAAAGTGGTTGCAAGTTGCCTTGCGGCTTCCAAGCAGAAAAGCATCCTATAATAAAGTCTAATTTATTGATTGATTCCTGGGCTTGATGTACACAGCAGTTTCATATAAGAACATCCAGGAACATTCCTGTGGAGAAAACATGCCTGTGAGAACTGGCTCTGGCTTTTTCGTTCCTGTTGTGATTGGTGAGAGATTGCTTTAGACAGGCAGAAAAGCCAATGCCATCTGCTGTAGCAAGGAACAAAACATCTCATATTTCCAAGTGACTGTCACTACAGGTCTTTCACAAGTGATAGTGTTCTAGGTTTTTGTCCTCTTGAAGAACATATTGTTGTACTTACCATAGATACTCATCTATTAGTCAATCTCGTAGATAAGTTGAAGGCAGGTTTTGAACCAAAAATCATGAAACTTGTTATGACCCATAGATAGAGGAGGGAGAAAATGGTTTTATTTTTTTTGCAGATTTCGGTGTTTAACCAAAATGAAATAGCAGAAAGAGGTGTTTATGTTTTTATTCCAAACGTTTCCCATTTTTATCAATTGTAACCACTTTAAAGGTGTACTAGGTAGGTGGTATAGGTTTGTACAGTGTAAGCAGATGAAGAATGACACAAAATTACATGGTTTTCTTTTATTATTATCTTTTTAGCAGAAAGCGGTGTTATGTGTTTTTATTTTGTTATCACCATTTTCTCCTGCCCCTACCCATAGATAAGTCAAATGTCCACCACTGGAGTGGGATGAGGCCTAGTAGGGTCTTGGGGTTTGTCTGAGGTTAGTGCCTGCTGCCCAGGCCTTGAAGCGCCCCAGCAGGCCTTGTACTGCACCAGACAGGTAGCACCCCAGCAGACTGGCAGTTGGTTCACCCACTCCCACTCAGAGGCAGGTAGCCTCTTTATCCATTGACCCGAAGATAAGTCGATTCAGGTTTTCAGGGTAAACTTTAAGACCTAAATTTCTAGACTTAAGGCTGTGACACACCGCCTGCGGCATGGTGAGGCACGAGGCAAGGCAAAGTCGGCCTTTGCTTCGCACCGCACCTTGCCACTTCCTGTCTACACTGAAGGAAGCCATATGGAGAAGTGCAAGATGTCCTGCCCCGCCCCCACTCTCTGTTAGCCAATCAGATCAAAGTCTTTTCAGACTCAATTCTGATTGGCCAACGCTTCGCTTCGCGTCCTGCCCTCACTGCACCAAATGTGACCTCTCATTGGCCAAAGTTCAATTTGTCTAACTTTGCTCGCACAGCAACACAAGACAGGCAACTGTGTTGCTGTGCGATGTTATAAAACACAAGACAGATCGAGATCTTCACACCGCTTGCTGATGCTGGTCTACACACCGCACCACAGCACAGCCAGTGCGTCACAGCCTTTATTTATTTATTTATACCCCGCCTTTCTCCCACAAGGGCAACCAAGGCGGCTTACAATATACTTTATACACAAGTATATACAGTATGTATAAGAGAGGACTCTCTGGAGAAGACTCTGATGCTGGGAAAGATTGAAGGCAAAAGGAGAAGGGGAAGACAAAGGATGAGATGGTTAGACAGCATCACCGATGCAACGAACATGAAAATGAACGAACTCAGGAAGATAGTGGAGGACAGGAAGGCCTGGCAGGATATGGTTCATGGGATCACGAAGGGTCGGACACGACTTAACGACTGAACAACAACAAAATAAAAGACACATCAAGTATCCAGGATTGATGAACCAATACAAAATTATGCAAAAGCATTCCCATTACACTAATTGAACAAACTATTCCAGGTAATCCATGTGGCTTTTTAGAGCCTCATATCTTTTAAGGAAGTAACTTTATCCTACTAAAAATGACATAAAGTTAAAACTACTTGATTTTTTCTGTTTCAGGTAGCATCACATTCACTGAAGGATGTGCCTCAAAAACATTTTAAGAGTCTAGCAATGCAAAGGAGAAGATGGGAATTTCAGTGTGAATGTTGTTCTGCTGTTTCTTCAGTAATTCAGTCTGAGAGAACATGACTGGATAAAGCACTGTACAAAGTACAGTACAATCTTATTAATCCACATGTCCTGCCATGATAGCTATATAATCAGGCATCCAAACTTGCAAAAAGCTGCATTGACATGGGAATGACATCATGAAGTTCGATAATGAAGAGGCCTGGGTAATGAAGGTTCAGGAAACCGAGAGATAGATTCTACATAGGGCATTTCTAGCTGGGAGATACAGTTTGCATTCTTAAGAAACTCAAAGCCTAAATACTCCAGTAAAACAGCAAACTTTTGTTATAAGAAATGTGAAAGGGAGGCTAGGGACACAGTACGCACGGGCACACACACCTTTCTTCCTTCCCGATCTTGCACGGAACCCCCAAACACAACCAAGGAGAGAAATGCATAATTGTTGGGGGGGGGGGCTATGGGTTATGTGGCTGTGAAGGACAGTGGATGTGTATGGTGTCCCCTTATTGCAGCCCCCTCTCTTCCCTCTTTCCCATAGAGAGAAGAAAATAACCCTAGCAACTATACAACCAAGGCAAGCGCTGCTAAATGGCTCATTGGTTACTATGGCAACCGACTCGCTCCGCTCCAGCTGCTTATCCCACGGTCCCTCTGTCACCCTATTTTTAGCTTGAAATGAAAGAAATGGACTTTTTAAAAAGATGCACGCAATCTTACTTTTTAAGAGACAAATTAAGGATCAGTGGTAATGGCATTGCTGGGATGCTTCAGATCTAGAACAAAAACATATCCTTTGCTTTGCTGGTGATGCTTTGAAGTGTAATGAGCGAGCCACTAGTCCTCCAAGTGGTGAAAGTGGAGAGTTTGAGTGGTGCATCATCCAGGCCACAAAGAGAGAACATCTCTTGAAGATTTATGAGATGTAGAACTGGGGAAATTATAATTTTTTACTGGTTTGACTTGGCAGTTAGATGCTTAAACATGAAGATCCAAATATCAAAGCTATCGACATATACAGCAAAAGGATAAGCTACAGCCCTCCTACAACTCTACCACTTCAGAATGCAGACAGCGAGACACATAATAGAATACTTCTGTACATGGATAAGAACTCTCTGCATACAGACAACTAGTTCATTGGGGACAAGTCTAAGCTAGAACCTTCTTCCTGATAGGCTAACTTTTCTCAGGCAGGGAGTTTTCAGTCATGGATCTTCCACCTGCATTCAAAGCAAACTACACATGATGTTTTTTAAAGCATTATTAAACCTGACAGGCTTATGGCAAATCTTACTCACCCCTAGCACCGGCGCAATGTGCACTGTGCCGGTGTTTGCCATTGCAAAAGTGCCATATAGCTCTTTACAATGGCATAGCACTTGCCGGTGCTGGCACGGAGGCCTGTGCCAGCAGAAGGAGCAGCGTGGGGCAGAGGTGAGTTTCACACTGAGCAGCACAAGGGCAGAATGGGGTGGGGGGAAGGCAGGGAGGGGGTGTAACAGGGTAGGAATGGGCAGCAACAGGGCAGGGGGTAGGTAGGTCGCAGCCGATGGAGCTCCGTGTTTTTTCTTCTTCGGTCTCTCTCTCTCAGCTGGGGCCTGGACCCCACAAGGACTGGGACAGGGACATGACAGGGCTTCAGTGGTAGTGACCCAAAAGCTTTTCGTGCTATCAATAAAATACGCCACTTGGGCCTGCGGAGCTATAGCAGGCGAGCAGCCCCACTATGTGCTGCCACCTCTCAGCTCCTCTGTTATTTCTCTTTTGTGGTACTGTGCAGCCACCGGCAGGCCAGGTCTACCACTTCCACCTTCCATGGTGGTTTGACCTCAGGGAGATAGTGCCAGCAGGGACAAGGCCAGGAGGCTCCTATTTCCAGCAAGCAGAGGCTCATCATTTTCAATGCAAGGACATGCATTCTGTAATCCCTGCCCCAGCGTTCTGTCAGATCCTAATCACCTCAGCTCTGTTTTTTCACCCTTTTTACCTCAGCATGGGAATCAGATGCACAGCCCGCTCAGGTATGGAGTCTGCTGCTGCAAGTGTAGTGGGTGAGCAGGGGTTACTTGAGGGTATCCCCCCCCCACCGCAGATGCTTTGGTACAACTGGATAACTCATTACAAACCCAGTTCCAAATCAAGGCTTGGGTCCAGGGGCTGGTAGCAGAGGCAGTTAAGGCCTCAGGGCCTTGCAAGGACAAAGGGGAAAAGGCAAAAAAACCTCCTAGAACTCCTAGCCCTGTTACAGATTCAGAGTCTCAATCCTCCGACTCACGTTCCTCTGAGGAGCTTTTGCCAGCTAATTGCCACAAGTCCTCCAGGTCTAGCGGGAAAAAGAGGTGCTTCTAGCCCATTTGAACACTCTCAACCCTGGGGGGGGGGGGGAGAAGTCAACCAACCTTTGGGTGGATCTGGATGATCAGAGATCCCATTGGGATCTGAATTGTCCAGGGAGGACGGGGAACTATCAGGTGAGGAAGCTGACCCCATTGAGACAGGGGATCACCTTTTCCCTTGATTTGTTTCCCTGGCTACTGGGAAAAGCGGTGAAAACCCTGGACATAGCACCCACTAAAGTAATAGAGGCCGGTTCTAACACTCACGGAGCCTCTTCTGAGTTTTTCTTTCCTACGGGACCAAGTCAGTCTTCGGTTGTGCCTTTCCCAGATTCTAAGTGGGCTGCACCTTCTCAGTTCAAACATATTCCTCACCTTATTGGTAAATTATATACCCTTCCTTCTGAGGTCATTATAGGGTAAATTATATACCCTTTATATACCCTAGGGTATATACCCTTATATACCCTAGGGTATTATTATATACCCTTCCTTCCTTAAAGTCCTGGGGGGCGATGCCCCGGTAGCGGCTCTGTCCTCGTCTGCAGTCATCCCTTCAGAGTGCAAGGGGTTACCCCAAGATTATTGTGAAAAAGAGGGTTGAGGGAGTGCTAAGGAGAAACTTTGAGTCTTATTCCTATGTCCTGCATGCAGCAGTGACTAATTTGATCCTTTCTAGAGCAGGGGTTCTCAACCCCTTCCTGGCCAAGTACCACATCTGGCACCACTCTCCTGCTGCATACCACTGGAAGTGACTGGCGATGACATCAGTGCCAGTTACTTCTGGGTTTTCACATTTTTGGAGGTCAGGAATTGCAGGAAGGAGGCTCTGGGTAGGTGGGAGGGCCCTTTTCAGCGTTCATGAGATACTCAGCCAAAGGCAGGAGCCTCTCGGGAGTGAAAATGCGCCACCAAAAGTGCCGTGTCTGAGCGAGGTTCCAGTGGTCGGAGTACCACTAGCAATCGGCCAAAGTACCACTGGTGGTACTAGTACCACTGTTTGAGGACCCCTGTTCTATAGTACTTCTGGCTTGGTCTGAGGATCTCTTGTCCTCTGAGCCCAAGTTACCTCATGCAGCAGCTTGAAGAAAATATCACTAGCTGCTGCTTTTGCTGCGGATTCATTGCTTGATTCCATGCAGTTCAGTGCAAGATTCTAACATTGCCAGGAGAAGCATATGGCCGTCAGTGAGAGGTAGATCAGGGATCCCGATCAAGGCTGGCAGGGATTCCATTCTCTGGCAACAAGTGTTTTGGCCAGGCGTTGGATCCACTCCTGGTGGAAAGCAAAAATAAAAGTGCTTCCCACCATGCACAAGGAGGGGAACAAGGCCATTCAAGTCTCCCAGCCTTCCTTTCACCCCAGGGGACCCAGTAGATCTAAATCCAAATGGAACGAGGGTCGGTTTTTCCCCAAGAGTAATAGAACCGCAGCCAGAGCCAAGTCCTCTGCCACCTCTAAGTCTGGCAAGTCACAGTCTAACACCTGATGCATGGAATCAAGGTCTCCCATCCAATAGGGGGCCATCTCCTGTTTGCAGATTGGTGGTGCAACATCACCGCCGATGTGTGGATACTCCATATTCCCTGTAGTTCAATTGCTGACCAAGGGACAGGTTCTGGAGGGTTCCCAGCTCCAGGGATCCTCAGAAACATGTGCTCATGCTGTCCACAATCCAGCATTTGCTGGACATCCGAACCGTAGAGCCAGTACAATAAAGGCTCAGGGGATCAGGTGTCTATTCAACCTTTTGTCTCATGCCAAAGAAGAATGGGGACATGAGGACCATTCTCGATTTAAAATGGCTGAATCCGTTTCTGCTAAAGAGAAGGTTCAAGATGTAGACCTGGGAGGTTGATCATCTCAGCTCTGGACAACTTCCTGGCCTCCATAGATCTGTCAGAGGCCTATTTTCACATCCTCATTCATCTAAGTCACCAACGTTTCCTGCACTTCTGTTATAGATCCTGGCATTTCCAATACTGGGTGTTACCTTTTGGCCAAACAACAGCTCCTAGAGTATTTACCAAGGACTTGGTAGCTCTGGTGGTGCACTTGCAGGGAGTGTTCCTGTACCCTTACCTGGACAACATCTTGATCTGGTCGTCATCCGGGGAGCGGGCCTTGCAGGACGTTCGGTTGACAGTGGCGTGCCTGGAGGAGCATGGCTTTGTCATAAACAGGTCAAAGAGCTCCCTACTCCCAGCTCAGCAGTTGAAGCACCTGGGTCTGTGGCTGGACACCCATGGATTCAGGATTGCCCTGTCAGCAGAGAGACACACCAAACTGCTGAAACTTGTGGAGACAGTGATAGAGACAGACCAGCAGGATGTGCTGTTACTTGCCAGGTTCCTGGGCATGCTGGTCTCATGCCAGGATACCCTGACTTGGGCTCCCTTTCACATGCACAGGTTGTAAAGAACTTTGCTTCCTTTTCAGCAGTACACAGAAAGGCACAGACACCGACAAATCCCGATCACACCAAGGCTCAAGTGCGACCTCAGTTGGAAGTGTTCTCATATTAGTAGTGCTATCTGTTGCATGAACAATTATGAATGAATTTCATTGCCCTACTACTTCCTGGTACTCTTAACCAAAGCAGCTCACAGTTCAAGGATGGGAAGCCTGAATTATTAAACAGTGACACAGATCGATAACTCCTTTCATGGTAACAAATGAAAACAAGTGAAACAAAAGCCAGTCTTCATGTCTGGCCAAAAAAAAAAATGTGGTTACTATGGGTGCAGAAAGATGAGAAGATTTCCAGGGAAGCAAGGCCAGTTTGTTGCAGGCAGAACACAATTTGATAGTTATGGAAATCAGTACAATGGCATACCCATCAGTATCTTCTCTACCTTTCTGGTATCTATAAAGCCTACATGCAAGAATGAGGCCAGTGCACTTTTCATTAGCTAAGGAAAAGAAAGCAGGTTCCTCCTAACTGGTTTGGGCGCCAAGCTGTCTTTCTTTGTGTTATAGCACTAAAAGCCAAATCCCAAACTATCAAGTGACAGCACTATAGGCCAAGTTCCCAACTATCAAGAGACAGGTGCAGTCCACTGATGACCAATTCCTTTCCTCGGTTTTCTTTCATTTTGTTCCATTGCAACCAAGGAAACCCCTTTGACCACAAGCACTTCATTCACAAATGAAGCATTTTTATGAGGTCATATAGAAACAGGAAATGTTCTCCCCATGCCTGATCCAGACAGGGGCTGTGAAAAACAAAAAGCCAAGCTCATCAGCAACAGGGACATGCTTAACATAACAAGTAATTTGGTCTAGAGCAGTGATCATCAACCTTCACTGTAAGTCTCTGCAATTTGGCAGGGATGGTGGTGGCGGCGGCACTTCCGGGAGTGGAAGTGGAGGAGTGGCAGCAACAGTGATTCCTGTTCTCCCAACCAGGAGAAGACCAAACAAGCAAGTAATTTAGACAGCAATCCTAAACACACTTACCTGGGACTAAGTACCACTGAATTAAATGAGGCTTACTTCCAAGTAAAGATGCATAGGATTAGGCTGTTAATATGCTGCACCCCTCTACTTGAATTAAAGGAACTAGCCTAATGGGAGTGACCAAAAGTTAGTGTAATACTAACCCCTACTGCAGTGGTTCCCAAACTTTTTAGACTCACGGCTCCCTTGACCTCCCTCGCCGTTAGCCATGACTCCCCATTACAGTGCACGGAAGAGACAGGCATTCTTTACATGCTCAGAGGCACCCTTTCTTATATGTACAGTATGTGTATATTCCCAAAACGAGCCCTAAAGTGGATTTTCCGTGCTTATGCTGAGCAGCAGCTAAGCCAGGAGCACACAGGGTGGGGTTGGGATGCTGCCCTCCCTCCATTGGCAGGCCTACCTGGTAGAGGGCACAGATGTCAGCTGCGTTAGTCCTATTCATGGCAAGAGAAACATCAAAGCATGGATTATCTGCCTGAATAGTCAGCATATGTAAGAATAGTAACCTGTCACACAGGAAGAAAAATGATGGTTGTTAGTGCTATTTCCATTGCTTTCACAGCAACCCTGCAAGGTAGGACCATTTTAAAGTTAATTTAACTTAGAAATATTTCTCTCATTTCCTGAATAGTAAAATAACCAAACCTATTTGCAAGAGTCTCTTCTCTTAGGTCCTTCAGTAGACCAAGTAGTCAGATGATTGAAACAAGGATCTACACCAGGGGCGGGGAACGTTTTCCCTGGCGAGGGCCATTTTAAATATTAGAAATTTGCTTGAGGGTCGGCCGTAAGGCCGGGTGCCATTTTTATTTATTTAATTAATTTTTGCCCCCGCCCCCCATCGGCCTCTGGAGGCTCCGCGCTCACCGACTGAAGCCGCCGCAGGGTCCGCGCGTCCCCTCCGGCGTACCATGCCGATGAGGGCAAGAGGGCAAGAGCTTGCCCTCATCGGTGTGGTACGCATGTGCGAAATGGCCAATGGCTTGGTAAGAAGGGGTCGAGGCGGCGGCGGCTGGGGAGGACATGCAAAGGCCCTCTCCCGGCCTCTGGAGGTGACGCGCGGACCAGGCGGAGCCTCCAAGGGCCAGTTGGGCGGCCTCCCGGCAATCTCTCCGGGGGCCAGACCGGATAGCCTCGGGGGCCTGATCCGGCCCTGGGGCCGGAGGTTCCCCACCACTGATCTACACCATCTCTCCCGCCCCCCCCCCTTTCCTCAACAGAATCCTGGAATACAATCAATTAGAAAAATTAGAAAAAATGCAAAAGAAAAACTGTTACAACTAACAGGCAATCACAATCTTATTATTAATTTAAGTCCAACAATTTGTGCACCTAGTTATTTACTCATCAATCATAAAACACAATCTATTACCACATCCTCTTCAGTGAGCCTATCAGTTAATCATCACTGTATCCAACCTACCACAAATCCTATACCACAAATCTTATCCACACAGTGTAACAATTAATCACACACATTACTCATTAATATAGAATAACAAAAAGGAAGGGAACAACAACACAGAAATCCAGCATTTAAACTAGAGCCCATTTTTCGTTAGAGGATAGGAAAATCATTATCCAACAGATTACTACATACTAAATTATTACTATTAACAAGAAAAATATTTCTACACCACTTTTCAACAACAACATTCTCAAAGCAGTTCACACAGGGGAAAAAGTGAGAACTTTACAAACAGATACTATATGAAGACATCACAAATAAGAGACAATCAAACTAATCAGGCCCTTGCACCATCCTATTTTACTCCTTAGCCACGCCTTCAGCACACAGCCTCAGGGCGCAATCCAATCCTACTTACGCCACCGTTGTAACCAGCAGCGCAGCGAAAACGGGAGGCCCCAGAACGGAAAGGGGATTCAAATCCCCTTCAAAAGGGGAATTCAAAGGGGATTTGAATCCCCTTTCCATTCTGGGGCCTCCCGTTTTAGCTGCACTGCTGGTTACAACAGCAGCATAAGTAGGATTGGATTGCACCCTCAGCTTGCCACAACAGGTAGTGATCTGCCTATGAAGAAGAGTCTCCAAAGGCCCAATTCACCCAAGTGCTTCAGGCAGTCGCGTCACTACGACGCGCGACACCCCAGAGCAGGGTCGCGCGTCACCCTTAAGGGGGAGGCTCCGCCCCCGCGCGTGTTGTCACGCGCAGGAGCAGAGCGCCCTCCCCGCTCCGTTTTCGGCTCATTTTGGAGCCAAACGGACACAGGGGAGGGCGGGCGGGCCCGCCTCCAGCTAAAAACTGTAAGTGGGGGGGATCGCGCGTCACCCCGATATGCGCGACGCCCCCCGGCGGCCCCCCCCCGCTTCCCCCTGTCGACGCCAGTGGATTCAGGCATCCAAAGGGAGCTACTGCAAAGTTTCCAGCGGCTTCAGAAACCACCAGAGAGTAAAGCTCACTCACGTAGGAAACAATGCCAGTCCCAGCAGAGTCCAACCAAGACAGTCGAGGGAAGAATGATAAGTGGAACTCTGCCCCCACACCAGTGATGTAGACTTGAGTCTATTGACTCGGACTTGAGTCGGACTCAAGTTGCATCAATGACTTGACTCTGACTTGACTTGGCAATTGTAAAAGACTCGAAAGATTCAACTTGAGACTTGGAGCCTTTCACGACAAATTTTATTCAGGTTTAAACTCATTTTCCCCTTTAAATAGATAGGGACTCACAACTTGCAACCAAAGACTTGGGACTTGGGGGCAAAGACTTGGGACTTGACTTGAGACTTGGACCCAGAGACTTGGGACTTGACTCAAGACTTTAAGTCAGAGACTTGATCCACATCCCTGCACCACACCTAGATCTCCAGTCTTAGTTCATACATTACTTGAACAGTCTGGGGAACAGGCAGGCCACAGCAGCTCCTGTGACTTTGGAGTAACATGAATCAGACTTGAAAGACAAGCAATTGACATTTTAAAGGAATAATACAAGAGCTTAAGATCACCTGGCCTGGATGCCTTTAAAAGGGGATTGGACAGATTTATGGAGGAAAAGTCCATCACAGCTTACAAGCCATGATGGGGATAAGCAACCTCCTGGTTGTAGGAGTAGGTTTTCTTTGTGCCAGGTGCAAGGGAGTGGCAACAGGATACAAGTATCTTGTTGTCTTGTGTGCTCCCTGAGGCATCTGGTGGGGCCACTGTGTGATACAGGAAGCTGGACTAGATGGGCCTTTGGCCTGATCCAGCAGGGCTCTTCTTACGTTCTTATGTTCTTAACTGGGTTGTTTACAGAATCAGGTGGAAATACATACAGTTCATATAGGTTCATTACAGCCACAAAAATCACGTGTGACAGAAAGGACAGGATCTCTCTGGATGTTTCTTTTACCATACAAGCATTCAACTGATTCCTTTGGTACATTTTCTTTTACAGCTTGGAATGACTCACAACACTTTCCTTGAGAACCTATCACACAAGCTGCATTTCTGAAAACTCCGTGGTGTTCTGCCTAAATGCAATGTGATTATTATTCCTAATGCTATCAATTTGTGCGATTAACTATTTCCCTGCCTTCTCCGCAAACATCAAAGATGGACAAACTTCAAAGATTAGTAAATAAACTGACCTCTCCAGCCTACCCAACACTCTCCGTGTTGACCTCCATCTCAGTAATGAGCAAGGTCCTTTGTCTCAATATGGATTGGAGTTTTTCGGTCTTCTAGGTCAATTGCCTATAGAATGCACCAGTCTCAATAACATACCTCACCTAAATACATCAGGCAGAGGTGCTGACTCTCTGTTTTGGAGATTTTCCTATTACAAGAATACCGTTTTAAAGTCGTTTCTCCTTTTCATCCAATAGTGCTCACTCACTGTGAAGTTCCATGCAGGCAGGAAGAGAGGCACCACAGACATTGACTAATGAAACCAAGCAAAGATTAACAGCCCAATTCTACCTAACTTCCTGTGCAGCAATGTAGTGTGGCCAGCATGGACTATGCTGCATCCTGTGTAGGAATAACGGCTGCTGGAGGTCTCCACGGGGTAAAGGGACATTTGTTCCCTTGCCCCTGGGTAAGCCCCAGGAGCCACTATGGGGCAACTCGGACCTGCATGAGCTCGATAGCTGGCGCAAGTTTGCGTTGCCCTGTCAGCAGATTGGGCCCAGGAGGGGGATAGGATGTGGCCCATGCTAGCACTGCTGATCCCGCCCCCTCCTGGACCCAATCCCACCCAATCCCACCCCACCCTTGTGGTCCCGTCCCCCCCCCCCCGCCCTTGCACTGCTCTGCACAAAATTCACCATCTCCGGCCCGCGCAGCTCCTTCTGCCGGTGCGCATGAACCAATGCGAGCCTCTGCGCCAGTGCTGGCAAGTGCTATGCTGTCACAAAGTGCTTTACAGCGCTTTTGTGACAGCCAGCACCGGCGCAGCATGCACTGTGCTGGTGCAGGAGGTAAGTAGAATTGTGTCATAAATAACTAACTAAAAGACTGATTAAACTAGCTAACAAGTGCTTCAGACTGGAAAACAAGGCTCTGTTCACTGTGCCACCAGGAGTCACCTAGCAAGAACTTTCAGTAGGAATCCTTTTGCCATCAGGAGTCAAGTGACCAAACTTTTCTCCATTTGCTGTTATATATGTCCCACAGCTTGTGTTGCCTTCCCAATCTGAGCAGCATCAGTGAGCGAAGTCCCAAAGCCTCTCCTCCAGTCAGCCACTGGTATCTGCCCATGTACCTACTACCCATCTTAACTTGCTTGCTTATTTAGAATGTTTATACAGTACACCACTTTTCAACAAAAAAATTCACAAAGCAATTTTCACATAGCCTTGACCTACCAGATATTGTCTCTCTCCTGCCTAATAGATGGTTTTTTGTCTCGGGCAGCTCAATCTTGTCTAGCAGGATGTGGCGGTGCATATAAGGCACCCGCCGCATCCTGTGCAGGATGGGGCCTGCAGTCTCCTCAGGGTAAAGGGACGTTTGTCCTTTTACCCTGAGTAGAGACCCAGCCTCCCCAATGGGTCTACTTGAATGTGTGCCAGCTATTTTGCTGGCGCACATTCAAGCCGGCTGTGTAACGTTGGTCAGGCCTGAGAAGGGGGATAGGATACAGCGGAGGCCTCCGATGATCCCTCCCCCGGCCCGGGCCTGGCTGACCAATCCCACACACACACACACCCAAAATATCCCATTCTGCCCTCCCCATGCCCCTCCACCACCCAGCGAAGAACCCTGACAGGGGGCAGCTCCAGTTCTGGTCTGGGGAGAATGCTGCTGACCTCAGCGCCAGCGCCACTTACTCACAGGGTACCGCAAACATGTAGCACATTTTCCTACACCCTAGACCGCCAGTCAAAGGCTAGACAGGATTATACACTGTTACAGATTTTTGCAACAGCCTGCAGTTTTTGTTAGGTAACCATATTACTGCACGAGCCTATGCAAGTCCACTCATATGTAAGTTTAATGGGACTTACTCCCAAGTAAGTGTGTATAGCAGTGTCTCCCAAACTTTTTTGACCTGCGGCTCCCTTGACCATTGGCGACCATTGGCCGTGGCTTCCATTACATTACGTTGATGCCTGCCAATTGGTATTGCACTGTTTTCCGAGAGGATTCCGTGGCACTTCACGCTCCCCTGGTTGGTATCCGCGGCTCCCCTGGAAGCCACACCTCCCAGTTTGGGAACCACTGGTGTATAGGATTGCAGCCCTAGTGCAAGAGCTTTGTACAAAAATAACACACTTCTGGCTACCAGCTGCATATCTCAGGTGGAAGTTGTATGTATATGAACTTTTGCAAATCACCCACAAGAGAGTCTCTCACACAGCCCAGATGGAACAGCTAAAACTCACTGAAGTCAATGGGACTACTCACAAGTAAACTTGCATAATTGAAAATTTCAAAGATTCTTTGCTGGCCAGGCTAGACAGATCCCATCACTGAAGGCATCATTTTCCTAGGCATGACATAAATCATTGTGGACATCCCCTATCAAACACAGCGCAATCTTCTGGCAAACTTTGTTTTCCAAAAGACCTGGGATAAAAATGAAAGAAGTTATTCTTTCAGTTCTCTTCATGCTGTTCAATAGAATATTTCTTTGTGATGTATCTAAATATTTGTAGGCTACAATAATTTTAACAACTATGCTCTCCTCCTATTACACAATATTGTGGATGACAAATCAACTTTTTGACAAATCAAATAAAGACTTTTTTAATTCAGAAAAGATTTTAAAAAGATAAAAAGAGGGCATATAGAAAGGGAAAAGCAACATTGCACACACTGTGATACATTATAAATCTGAAACAATACAATAATTTGCAGCATGGATAAACACTGCTCCAGTTAGATTTGTAAATCATGTCTGCTTATTCAATACTTAATAAACGGGAGCAAATTAGTTCTAATCAAAATCTATACAGTCTCCCATCTCTTATCTCCATGAAACTGGTTAATAGTTATTATCTCTGAAGCCTTATGGTGCCATTTATTCATTGACTCGTCCTTGGCATTTTTCCAAAAAATCAATTTTTAATTTCACAGAAATAATTACATTAATTTAATTTTGACCACTTATTCTAAATATCTTTTATTTTTTATTTCAGAACTCTGTAGTGGTGATTTCTCCACCTTCCAGAGTCAGGCGAAGGGCTGCTGCAATCGGCTCAGAGTCTCCTTGCACTGCTTACATTGATATGAGCCATGTTATTTTGATTTATTTATTGAAAGAATGTGTACCCCACCTTTCCCTTGCCGAAACAAATGCCCAAGGTGGCTTACAAAACGTTCATGAAACTCTCAGGCCAGTGATGGGACTCCACAGGAGCTGGTGTTATAGGTTCCGTCTGGTCTGGATAGATACATTGTCTGTTTAGGCAGGAGGGGAGGTGGTATTGGTTTTTGTGTATTGTCATCCCGCCCCCTCGGGAGAGGATGGAGACCCGCGGGGCAGGCATGCCAACTGGGCACAAGGGTGGAAAGGGCCGCCAGGACATGAGGAGATATCCACCAGTTTAACTGGGAGAGGAAGAGAATCTGCCACAGGGAGGGAACCTCACCAGGCCCTGTCTTGGAACGAGGGGCGAAGGCCGAGGGAGGCCTGGGCAATGAGGGAAGGCAGCTGCAATTACAGCCTCGCCACTGTAGCTGAGGCCGGGGCTGAAAGCAGCACTGTCCCTTTTTAGAGCTGCAGAGGCCAGAGCAGACCAAGTCTTGTGGGAACTAGACTTCAGGGAAACCACACCTCCGGAAGGGGTGGGACCAGGGCAAGCTAGCCAGGAGCTCATAAGGAGCTCAGGGGCTGCTGAAGGGGGAGCTCCTGAGTCTGGACTGACGGCCTCCTTCTAGGGAAACCCGGGAAGGAGGGGGCAGGGAAGACAACAAGGGCCAGGGTTACCTGACCAGGGGAAGCCTGCCAGAGCCAGGGACGGTGAAAAATACTGGACCTTGTGAGGATCCCCACCCTTCACGCCTGGGAAGGCTATGGGAGTGGGGGGAAGTCTATGGTGTGGCAACCGCAAAGCAAAACCCCAGTGTGGAGACCACCTCCCCTTCAACCTCTAAGGGAATTTGCTGAAAAGGGAAAAAGGAGAAAATCGTTGTGATTTAAAGGGAACAACGCTCAGGGGCCTGTGGTGTAACACGGTCCCCATGAATGTTAAGACGTTATCGCGATTAAACAGCATCCAAAAGGCAACACGTAAGTCCTCTTCTTTATTTACTCGGGCCCCCGGGAACTTAACGACACTTACCTGCAGCGACCGCTTCGCCAGTCGAAGACCCCCGTTAGCCCACCCAGGGGAGATGGACGTCACGTGTATTCACTGTTATTTTTTGTTTCAGCCTTTTTTGTGATGGGAGCTGGAAATCTAAAAATCCTAAGTAAACAAATGCTGTTTCGACAGTCTGTTAAATCACCTAGCTACACTGGTGCCGTCCCAGTCTGGATGAGGGTGAATAAACAGAAACTTAATCTAGACAAGGTGGAAGTGCTCTTCAAAAAGAGGCTTGTGCTGCCACTGCACAAAGGTGGGTGGGGGAAATTTCAGGGGTCAGCCAGATGGGTCTTTTTGTGGACTTGGGCCCTCAGGCCCATGCCCAGCTAGACCCCCCCCCCCCCGTGACACTGACCCTGCATTGAAGGAAAGTAAACTGGCAGTTGTTTGAATGTTACCATACATTTGGGGGAAGCTACTTTGATTTCCCACCTCCATCTCTGGAGGGCCAGTTCTGCTTGTTAATAGGTAGAGACTTCCAAAGCACACTGGCATTACATTATTCTCTTTACTGCACTGTCACTTACCCTTGGATTTGACAAATCATCTTTCTGAGACACCCTCCAACCAATTCTCCAACCTCTTTTGAGAGAAATGTTCCAAAGGCCTGGAACTAATGCCCCAGCACTTTCATTGTTGTTCTCCCGTGAAATGGAATATTGGCAGATAACTCTTAAAGCCAAAACAGCTTCCCTTCTCTGAACCACTGTCTTAAATGATCAAAAATAGCAAACAAAGAACGTTTTGTCATGCATGACAAAAGGATACAGATTATCTTCCTGGGTGCCCCAGCCATATCTGGACTGTGTTAAGTGCCTATCAATCCCCACTCCTCCCAAAAGAACAGCCTGGTGGTTTGCCTTGCAGGTACAAATTATGTTCTTTCAAATTAAATACAAAACTGCAGCACAAGGGTTCCACCTAGTGGCTTTAAGGTTGACAGCATCCAACCCTCACAGAAGCAATGAATCTTTGGAAAACCTATTGGGTGCCATCAAATACCTAGAAATGTAAAGGACAAAAATCCAGACTGTAGCCTCTGCCACCCCTTCTGCTTCAACCCAAGCGGGGAGCATTGACAGGGCTGGTCTGGACTTCCCACCCTGTCCCAACACCCAGCAAGAGCTCTTGCCCTCTAATGGGGAATCTTCCCCTGCACCCTCTTGTCAGCTCCTCCCTCCTGCCCTCTTCTCCAGCCTCTCAACCCTCAGTTTTGGCTTAGTCAGCCTCTTTCCTTCCCTTGTGATGCTTGCTTTTTCACCCCGGCCATCTCCCTTTCTGTCTGGCCTCATTCCTTTTCCTTCTTCCCCTCTTTCCCCACAGTCCAGGATTTCCCTCTCTTCCTTGCTCCAACCTGTTCTTCATCTTTTCCCCTCCTCCTTCTTCTCTGCATCTTTGCCTCGTTCTTTCCTTCTCTTCTCTTCTCTTCTCTTCTCAGCTTTGCTTTGCCTCGCCTCTGCCTCTCTTTCTCCTGCCCCTTCCATTCCCATCCTCCCTGCCTTTGAAGTCTCCTGCCCCTGCAAGCCCCACCTCCTCCCAATCAGCCAGCTGGGTCAGTCCCTCTTGGCCTCTGTCTACTCCATGACTCCTGGCAATGACATCATCACCAGTTGCATTGGAGCCAGGCAGGTGTGAGTCCTCCAGCTGGGCACCACATAGACATTTTATGCCCTTGTACGGAATTTCAGTTGGGAAAATAATGATCATTATTTGGGAAAATAATGATCACTACAGTATACATTTTCAACCTGCCAGTAACTAACTATATTGAGTGAGGTACTTCATCTGGGTAAAGGCATTTAATTCATTGCTCCTTACAGGACTCTATCCTCAGAGTGGCCAAGAATCATATTTGGGGAAGAAAATGCCTTTCAGAGGATAGAAACTAAGCTGTGATATCAGCTTATTGACTTCAGAAGCAATAAACTCTGGGAGAGGCTGTCATACCCATGGGAAACAGAGAACACCAAGAGTGACTGTTGAGCCTTCGGGGGGGGGGGGAGGGGGTATGACAAAGAAACTGGTTTTTAGTTACCTTGGCTCAGCTGGAAGTATGGGGACTAATAGCACAATCCACCCCAACGTTAGAGCTGTGGAGCGTGTGCGCCACTGCTCTAAGCCATCACAAACATGTCGTAAAGCATGTTTGCGACAACTCTGGAGTAAGGGTCGCGGCGCAGAGGCCAGCAGCCCTCACTCCGCCACCCTTCGGACCGTGCGCCTGCCAATACATGTAAGTCCTGCACTGGTCGGTGCAGGGGCGGGGGGAGGACAGGCAGGGGTGTGTAGGGGGGCCATTGGCTGACCTGGACTGGAAGGGTGCGGGGATATTGGTGGTGTGCTCCACCAATATCCTAGGCCCATTCCCGGGCCTGGCTGGCCTTACTTCCCCACCCCGGATGTACATCAGCTTCATAGCTGGCGTACATCTGAGAAGGTCCATAGGACCCTAGTCGGCTTGCACCCAGGGAAGGGGACGAATGTCCCCTTCTACCGAGGTGCTACCGGAATCACATAGGATACTGCAGCCAGCCCTTTAGGCCGGCCATGTATCTTTAGGCAGAATTGCAGCGTAAATCACCTCCTGCACAATGAACAAGTAAGGTGATTGCGTGTGTGATTGGGGTGGGAGGGGAACCAAGTGAGAGAGAGAAGATCTGGGGGAAGGTAATAGGAGCAATATACTCCTGAGTGCTGTGTGAGTGTAGATATTTTTTAAAAAAATCAATTCAATGAATGTTAGCCAATCTCAACTTGCCTGGCGGATTCACTAGAATTCTGTAGTGTATCACTGTAAGGTTCCTTCCGGTCCGGGGTCCGGTAGTGGGGTGAAAAAGGGGAGGTCCTCCTCTTCGTCGACCTCCAGGATCGCCTCCGGTGCTGCCCTTGTCGATTGTAGCAGTCCCGTCTTAGGGAGCCTTGCTCCCGTTTAAGGTAGCCACTTCCCAAGCCTCAGGTCATCCAGAGGGTGGGGGTTGCACCACTGCTTTGGCCGCCTCTCTGGAGCCGTCCGATCATAGGCTAGAGAGAGACGCGTCTCCTCTGGCCTCCCGGCCGACTGTCACATCATCGGCTGGGTTGCTCCTTATATACTCCTAGCCCCTCTCGTCCCGCCCCCCTAGGTGACGGACAGGCGGCGTAGCCAATGGCGTTCCCCCTTTCAGGAGATCGGGCCTGACGCCGCCTGGCCGTGTGACGTGCCCGCCCCCCTCCTTGCGTCCTGACGCTGCGGTCTCGGCGGGCCTTGGAACGGCCATCCCGGGAGGCAGGCAGGCCGTAACTCGGCCCCAGCAGAGGCTTCTGCCTCGCGGGGTGGCGCCCCGTATAACCCCCTCCACCCAGGCGACTCGGGTGGCTCCGGCCCGGCCCTCGAAGGGACCGTCGTCTCCGGGGTCGGTGTCCTGAGGACCCGTGGCATCGCGGCCTCTTCCCCCGTGGACTCCGGAAGACCCGGTAAGTCCGACGGGGCCGACTGCTGTTGTGGCGTCCCCGTGGGTTCCACCCTGTTCGGGGAGGGGTAAAGTAAGGGCGATTCCCGGTCACTCTTACAATCACATACCGTATTTTTCACACTATAAGACGCACTTTTTCCCCAAAAAAACATTGGGGGGAAAGCGTGCGTCCTATGGTGCGAAGCCTGGGCTTGGGGGCGCTTTGGGGAGGCCTGTGCAAGCCTCTGCAGGCCTCCCCGATGTTCAATTCAGCCGAAAACAGCTATTTTCGTCCATTTACGGAATTGGCCGAAAATCACTGTTTTCTCCCGAACTGAACATGGGGAGGCCTGCAGAGGCTCGCGCAGGCCTCTCCGAAGCCCCCACAGGCCTCCCCATGTTCAGTTCGGGAGAAAACAGCGGGAGAAACACACTACGCAATATACACATTTCCGGAAATGGCCGAAAATCGGTTTTTGGCCGAATTGAAGATCGGGGAGGCCTGCAGAGGCTCGCGCAGGCCTCCCCGAAGCCCCCACAGGCCTCCCCGAAGCGTCCCCAAGCCCAGGTAAGTAAAAACCTTTTTTTCTCTATTTTATGCTCCATAGGATGCATGCGTCCTATGGATCGATGCGTCCTATGGAGCGTAAAATATGGTAACTAAACAACCTGTACCTCTCTGCACCATTTCTAAGGGCTACATCGTGAGCATAGCATGTGAGACGGAGGTTTTCATGCTCAGACTAATCTGTGAATAAGGGCTTATGCACACAAGTTGACATTCCAGTGCCTTTTACTGTGTTGAACTGGTCTTCTGAATGCATCCAGAAGCTCTTCTGTCCTAGTAGAATTTGAAGATTCTTTGTATGGCATAAAGTTGTAAAATGTGGTAATATGAGAGTCGGCACCACTTGCAGATGGAGTCACTGAGAGTAAATTACACCGGTGGTCATTGGTAGTGTTTATGATGCTGTCTTCTTGGTACCAGTTGTATGTGAACCATTGGTCATGGAAATAATTTCCCACGTTAATTGCTTTCAATATTATTATTATTATTGCTTTCAATATTATTAACAGTATTTATATACCACTTTTATAATATACAATACTATATTGTATATTATAGTAGCAGTATATACACACTACTGTATACACACTACGCAATATACACACTACTGTAGCAGACAGGCATATACAGTATGCATTTCTGATCGGCATCATAACATGGTTGACAATAGCAGAGTAATGTTAAAACATGATTGTGTATAGATGAGGCAATGTTTGATATTAATTTTTACTTTGAAGGATACAGTGTCACTTTATGCCCTCCCCCCCCCCTATAATTCTGCTGTCTCTTCAAGAAGGAAAGGGTTGGGGAGAGAAACTGTATTCTTCTTGTCTTCAGTTTTCCCAAAGGTTGCTGAAGCAACGTGTAGGCAGGCAACGGCAGGAAGTGGATTCAAATTATCAAAGGCTTACAGGAATCAGGGGGAGGGGGGAGCCTTTCTATTTCACATTGTCTTCATTTTCAGGCCCACGTCCTGATGTTGGGTTAACTTTCAGAAATACAGAACCCTTCTTTGGCGCTCCTGAGAGCCATCACAGTATCTCCATTCGACTGTGACATGTGACCAGCGAACAGGGAGGCTTCAGAGAGAGGCGAGGAAGGAGAGCCAGTAGGACACAGAAAAAGAGCACTGTAGACAAAAGTCAGGGTCAGGAGCCAGGAAGACAGCCCAATCACAACAGCTGATGCCAGGGAGAATCACAGCCAGAGTCAAATGGTGCCAAGGTCAGACCCAGGGAGCCTGTCCAAGGGAGCAAGGACAATAAGCTGAGACGGAGTACTGCAAAAACAGAGTCAGCATCAGGGATCAGCCGAGTTGAGTAGTGGCTGAGGGCCCATGCTCCTTCAAGGGCCCACGTGGCAGGCAGACACCTGAACCCTCTGTACCGGTGTCAGTGGTTGCACTCATGCATCATTGGAGGAGCACAGGGTGCCATGGGGGTCCCAGTGCAGGACTTTGCCCCAGAGCCCCAAGCAACCTGGCACTAGGTTCATGGATCCCCAGAGACCACCATGGTCAACCTCTGAAGCCCACACCATAGCAGCACAAGTTGCTCGGGTGAGCAGCTTGCATCATGTTGCTTTCTGACCCCACCTTCCTGCTCTGCAGTCAGACTGACTCAAAGGCCCCTGTGATTATGCAGGGCAGGAAAGGAGAGGTGATGACAGAGCAACTTGCTCTAGCGTTACCTCTCCAACCAACTGCTCCTTTCTCAGCATCGCTCGGGTGCTAGGACAGAAGCATACGGAGAGATCACTGCCCTTACACTTCTGGCTGGGAAGGTAAAATGAGGGCAGTTGGGCTACCAGGGCACTGAGACTGGAGCAGCCAGAGAGAGGACTGCTAAGGGGCAGCAGGTATATGTGGACACACCAGAGAGCCATGGGGAGCCCAGCACAGGACTTGCCCAACAAGAACCAGCCAGGTGCCATCCATCAGGACCCCAAGATCTCTTTCCTGGTTCATTACCAACAGATTGTTCACCGCAATCTCCATATTCATTTTAAGCTTCCTTTCTTCCCCTCATTATCTAACAGTCCCTGGCAGGTTTCCTGCTTTTGGTGTATTTATAGAGGTTGTTATTGTTTACCTTTTGGTTGGTTGGTTGTATTGGTTGGTTGTATGGGGGGGGTAGGGTTAGGAGATGCATTCCCCATATTCTTTTTTCCTATCTCGTATTGTCAGCTTACATTTCTTTTTGTGAGAGTTTCTGTTCCTCCTTTTTTTCCTTCTCACCTGTACAAGACTTCCATTTTCTGACGGAAGTATTCATAAACCATGCTGGCCTCCTCCTGGACCTGGTGGTGCCCAGTGGTGGACTGGCCAGGGTGTCAGCTTGCCCAATGGCAAGTGGCCCCCCTTAAACATTAGACCTGTGGGCCCCCTGTGGACCTCTGATGAAGTGGGCCCTCTTAAACATTGGACAATGTGTTAAAAATGTTAATGATCTTTTACAGGTATGTATCAAATAGCATAGGGCCAGTATATAAAAATATTAATTATTATTATAGTTGTGAGTGGACCCCCTTTGTCTCCTGGCAACCAATATTTTTAGACCCAGTCCACCATTGGTGGTGTCCTTCTTATTTAGTGGTATTACATTCTAGTAGAGCGTGTGATTTTAAATAACTACCAATATTTCCTTTTCTGTCTTTGCTATGGAGTTTATATTGTGGAATAACTATATCCCACTGTTCTCTCATTCCATCAGGTTTCTGTTTTGCCCACCTTTTCAATCAAGCACTCCAGCTTCCCCATCTTGATTCCGGCATTTGCAAATAAACAACTATACATTGTGTCATCTTCCAAATGTTGTTGGTATGTTCCTTTTCCTTCCTTCCAGGGCAGAAGAGTCTGGCTCAGTCGGGAGAGCTGTCGTCTTGTAAGCCCGAAGATTGGTGAATTTGACAAGTTCGAGACACGCCGCCGACAAAAAAAAAAGCTGTAAAAGCCTCCAGGAGGAGAGATAAGAGCTCCCAGCTGCGTCGGTCGAGTGTGGGAGGCACCAGCCAGCAGAAAAAAGCCAGTCTGCAAAAGGATACCACCTGGAATGTAGCCGTTCATGAAAGATTGGACATTTATATATTGGGGGGGGGAAACCGGGGGGGGGTTAGGACAGCCTGCCCATGTACACCGCCTTGGATTAAAGTCGGAGGAGAAATCCAATGACCAAGAAAGGCGGTATATAAATACTGTATATTATTATTATTATTATTATTATTATTATTCATCCCCTTTTACTCACTTTGACCAACTATGTGTTCCTCACTGATGTCACTATGGGGGTGTGGGAGGTGCGGCCCGCACTGGTTGACACACATTTGAGGGGTGACATGACAGAGAAGCCTGCCTCATTGCCAAGTCTCAGCCGCTTTCTGCCACTCTGACTCGGCTCAGCTCCAAATCGAGTCACCGAGTCGGAGCAGCAGAAAGCGGCCGAGCAAGGCTGACACTCCTCCCTGAGGGGCGTCACCCTAACTAGCCACTTTCTGCCATTCTGACTCGGCCTGCTTGGCTTGGAGCGGCTGCCGAGTCGAAAGTAATTGACGGAGACATGATGATGTCATCATGTTGCCGCCAATTACGTCCGCATATGTGCACTCAATGGGTGATGCCAGAGTCACCGCACCGGGTGCCCGGATGGACAGTAACACCACTGCCATTCCTACCAAACGTTCATTTCCAAATTGTATCATTTTTCATTCTGGATGATCTAACATGCAAATGGCGGTGGTGTCGAAGGCCTGCAGTCAGTACCTGCTACCTCCAGCAGTGAAGGTAAGCCGGTGGCAGGAGCAGGGAACAGCTGGGGGTAGGCAGAATGGGGGGAGGGGAGGAGGAGGAGGAATGGGGGAGTTTCTGGGTGAGGACGGGCAGGAGGCAGAACGGGGAGGGGAGATCTTAGCAGCACCAGCACACACTGGAACCTGCGGGGGGGGGGGCTTCTACAGTGATTTCCTCCCCCTTCTTTCAATTTGCCGGGGGGGGCGGGGGGATCCACAGCTCGGCTCTCCTATTCTGGAATGACTCTGCTGCAGGTGGTGTGGGCTGGGTGAGCTTGGCAGGAGGAGGCTGCCAGTGCTGGGGTGGGGGTGTGGCAACAGGGATGGGGGGGCAGATGAGGTCCTGGGAGGGGGCTGGATCAATGGTGGGTCCCTAGCCTCATACTTTATTTATTTATTTATGTATTGAGGTCATGGCACAAAAAAGGTTGAAGACCACTATTCGAAAGGATCATTTCCCTTTTCCTCACAATGATGTCCTCCTTCTCCAAGACTTTCGTTCTTTGTGACAGCAGTGGAGCTGTCAGCCTGGGAATGGGACACCTCTATCATATTCCTGAAAGTCTCATCCACCTACCTCCTTGACCTTGACTTCTTCTCCAGGTCAGATCCCTTGGCTTCAGTTTTGTGTGGTTTGTGCAGCAGGAAAGAGAAAGGCAGCAAGTGCTGGGCAACTTCTGAGTAACAAGAGACAGGCAGCTTTGATCAGCATGACATGAGAGGAAGTCTCGAATGGAGAAGCTAAGGATAGCAAGCCAAGAATCAGAGCACCTTGGGCCTCAGGGCTGCCAACCAGAAGTGCAATCTGTTATTGTTTGTAAATAAAGCAAAGGCACCACAAGCCTCCAGTGACCTCTCCTCCCAAAGAAGCTAAAACCTACCGGTAGGTATTGTAGCAGCCTCGGAACTTTTCACCACTCAAGGAAGAGGGGCACAAGTGTGTAACAATAAGATATCTATTGCAGTAGTTCTCAAACTGGTGGATCGCAACCCACCACACCAGCCGGAAGCAGTTGCTACCCCCTTAAGGGGATGTGCGCTGGCACAGTGACGGTGGTGACGGCACTCCTGGGATCGCGCCACCACTAGGAGTAAAAGGGGGTTCTGGACTCACCGGGGATCGTGCCGGCCCTTTGGAGTGTGCAGCGGGGCACGGCCCCCACTGCGGGCCTCCTCCAGCCTCAGATGGGCTCCCTGAATCAAGACCCACTTCTGATTAACTTCTGGGTTTCGCCGAAAACCAGAAGTGGGTCTTGATCTCTTCAGGGAGCTGATCTGAGACTTGGGGAGGCCTGGGACCCCTGGTGAGTCCAGAACCCCCTTTTTTCTCCTGGCAGCGGCATGATCACAGGAGTGCAGTTGCTGGCGTCGCCCCCCCCCAACAACAACTTACAGCATTCCCTACTCCCTAGTAAAAGTTTGAGTACCGCTGATCTAGATTAAGTAACGTCTAGATTAAGTAACCCTAGATTAAGTAATGTCCCTTGAAATTTACAGATGTCGTTTTAAATAAAGGACAACTGGCAACCTTACTCTGATCAATAAAGAGTGTCCTTGTCAATGCATTCATTATCCAGTACAACTGTAATAGCTGAAGCACAAATGTTCCCCTCCCCTCAATTTTGAAGGAGCCCAGGTCAAAAATCATCTCAGGGCCCAATCCTAAAGACATGTTATGCCGGTGGAACGCGCCTTCCACCAGCATAACCAGCTTTGCGACTGTCGCAAAAATGACTCTGCTGGAGAGTGCAGCCTGAGGTATGGCTGTGCAGAGGTGGCGGAACAGGGCTGGGGTGGGTGGAAGTAGGTGGCAACGGGGATAGGGAGTAGGGCGGATTGGGCCTGGGAAGGTGATGTGTTTGGCAGCAGCAGTGCACGCCAAAATCTGACCCCCTTTCCAGGCTTCATCCACCTTCAAGAGTCAACAGGGACTTGTGCAAGCGATACTGCTGGCGCATGTTCAAGTAGACACATTGGGCCATCCTGGGCCTTCCCCAGGGCAAGGGAACAAATGTTCCCTTGCCCTGAGGAGGCCTCAACATGCCAAAACTCCCATAAGGGATTCAGCAGACGCCATGTTGGCGCAGCTGTATCACTGCCCGGGGAATTGCGGTGGATTGGACTGCCCGACAGGGGCGTTGACAAGGAGAAGCGCACGGGGCAGGCCGCCCGGGGGCGACATGCGCACAAGGGCGACGCGCGTCCCCCCAGAACTTACATTTTGTTGTTGGAGCTGGGCCCGCCTGCCCTTGTGTCGATTTGGCTCTGAAATGAGCCGAAAACGGCGCGGGGGGGTGCTCCGCGCCTGTGCGTGATGTCACGCGCGGGGGTGGAGCTGCGTTCTTAAAGGTGACGCACGCCCCCGCTCTGGGGTGACGCACGTCCCTGTGACGCGACTGCTGCCCGAGCCAAGAAGACTGGATTGGAACATTTAAGTCTGTTCACATGCTGTGATTTGACGTAAAACCTTTAGAACCTTGGCTTTGGGGCTTAAAAAAATGCAGAGCACTTCCAGTTGCACAGAGTAACCTGAAAGCTCTGAAACCAGAATGTTTCTGTTTTTTAAACTAGCAGGGCATTTCCACCTTTCTCAACATTTGTTTTAATTACTAGTTTACAACTTTTAAAAATTGGGGTTAGAAATGCTTGGATTCCTACTACATAAAACCATACACACTTCCCATCTCTTCTCTCCTTTTAGGCAGTCACGTGGATAACATATCTTCACAAAACGGGGGGGGGGGGAGGGAAGATTTCAAAAGGGGATTTCAAAAAATACAGTTGGCCCTCCCCATCCATGGATTAGCCACCTGTGGATTTGACTCAACGTGGGTGGTTCGGGTCTGTGGTGGGGAGGGTCACAGCACCCCAGTACCTTATGTAGAAGTTGCGTGGGCCTGTGGCCCACTTCCCCAGCTGCCTCGCTGTCCGTAAATCACTTCAGCAGGCTTGGAATGCTTGAAAAACGCGACTGGAAATGACTTCCGGTCACATTTTTCAAGCCTGCTGGAGTGATTTACAGAGCACAGGACAGCCGGAGAAGTGGGCTGCAGGCCCACACAGCTTCAGCATAAGGTACTGTGGCACCATGACCCCCTACTGTGGATTTCATTTAACGCGGGTTTTGCCAAATGCAAGAGGTTCGGAAACTGAACCCCCATGGATATTGAGGGAAATGGACTGGGTGAGTGTACTATAGGAACTTACAAACAGCAACCATAAATGTTAAAGTATCATTAAAATAAACTGGATGGAGACAAATTTGAAGGGAGAATATTATTGGTATCATCTATCCAGCTAAAAGATTTATAACAGGAGTTCTGAAGATGACATAATCACCCACTGTTTCTGGGTATCGGACACCGGTGGAGTTCAGGAGCAGAGATTTCCGACATGGTGGAGCTCAGGAAAGCACCAGTAAGAGGCTTGGGGCGAGCAGGAGAGCCTTTTCAGTGCGCGAAACTCACACGCTTCACCTCCGCTCGCCAGCTAAGCCTCTTGCTGGCGCTTTCCTGAGCTCCATGCCGTCTGAAACCTCTGCTTCTGAGCTCTGTCGGAGGGGGGTTCCAGGGTTCAGACTGGCCGCGTCCCACCAGATGTACTCCAAAGTACCACTGGTGGTGTGAGTACCAGCAGTTGAGAACCCCTGATTTATAACCTTCCTTTCAATCAAATGATATCCAAGGTGACTTACAAGTGACTGAAAAATACAACAAAAGTAACCAGGTAGCCTTGTTCCTGTTGCCAGTGGCAGGGACCAGAGTGGTTTTCATCTCACTACTGTCCCAGTTTCAGGCCAACTAGCAGCTGGAGCAGAGTTATTTCTGGTGGGAAAGAAGCTCCTGAGAAAACTCCACAGTCAGGGAATAAGAGGGCAGGTCCTCTTGTGGATTAGAAACTGGTTGAAGACCAGGAAACAGAGAGTGGGTGTCAATGGGCAATTTTCACAATGGCGAGAGGTGAAAAGCGGTGTGCCCCAAGGATCAATCTTGGGACCGGTGCTTTTCAACTTGTTCATAAATGACCTGGAGTTGGGGATAAGCAGCGAGGTGGCCAAGTTTGCGGATGACACTAAACTTTTCCGGGTGGTGAAGACCAGCAGGGATTGTGAAGAACTCCAGAAAGATCTCTCCAAACTGGGAGAATGGGCAGCAAAATAGCAGATGCACTTCAATGTAAGTAGGTGTAAAGTGATGCACATTGGGGCAAGAAACCAAAATTTCACATATACACTAATGGGTTCTGAGCTGTCTGTGACGGATCAGGAGAGAGATCTTGGGGTGCTGGTGGACAGGTCGATGAAAGTGTCGACCCAGTGTGGGGAAGCTGTGAAGTAAGCCAATTCCATGCTCGGGATTATGAAAAAAGGGTTTGAGAATAAAACAGCCAATATCATTATGCCCTTGTACAAATCGATGATACGGCCACATCTGGAATATTGCATCCAGTTCTGGTCACCACACCTCATAAAGGATATAGTTGAATTGGAAAAGGTGCAGAAAAGAGCGACCCTGGTGTGGAGTCTACACAGTACCTTGCAAATGTCTGTGTTCATCTAATACTCCTAATAAAGATGAGGCATCCTAGCAAGCAAAAGTCATTTGCACCATGTTAAGTCTCCAGGAATGCCCTCTAAAATATGCCCACAGGTGTTAAGGAAATATCCACAGTTTATTCACAAACAGTCCCCAGAATATGCAAAACCAGAAACAATTATGGTTCACACCCACCATATTTCTCAAGTCTCCCTGATTTATTTGGGGAAGTATTGATTTTTGCCACTGAAGTTCAAAAGTCATTGACATTTAGATTGATAGCATCACTGCTTCTTAATATTAGGTAGATGCAAAAGAAGGAAAGTGATGTGCTAAGAGCAAGGGACATGCGTCAGAACTGGCATGCACTGACTAGCAAGAAGTGTGCAAGCATTTCATCCCAATATAGAAAAGTAACACATCTCTGTGTGTGTGTGTGTGTGTGTGTGTGTGTGTGTGTGTGTGTGTGTGTGTGTGTGTGTGTGTGTGTGTGTGTGTGTGTGTTGCTTGTGGTAGCTTTGGCAATCCATGGAACAATGGTAATTGCTTGTTACTGTGGAAACTAGACCTCCAGAAATATCACTAATGAGCCAGCGGGGTTGGGGGAGAAATACAAGTACGCAATCTACTGAAAACAGGCAATGTAACTGCATAAAAGAGATGGGGAAGGACAAACTTGAATATAACAAGCATGCATTGGCTTTAGCTCAACCGATTGGGTGTTATAAAGGGTTCTGAAAAACATGTTTAAAACATTGCTTGTTTTCATATAAATTCCCTCACTGCTCACCCGGCAATGTATGGCATATACCAGAAGCATAATGGTGTGGTCTAGATGAAAACTAGATATTTCTAGAACTCACTGGAAGGAAAGTCCAAACTCATTGGTTGTCTAAGGCTCCAATCCTATCTCCCACCACCAGCACCGATGCAGTCATGCCAAAAAGGTGCACTGCATCCAATGGTGGAGGAGCGACCAAACCAAAGCCACAGAGTGCTTGCTGCCTAGGGTGATTTGGGGCAGAAGGGAGATTACAGTACTGTAAAGTCTTTTTATCCCATCTTTGCATGCCAAAAGGACATCAAATGTGCAGCACAGACAAGCTGATTTTTTTTTTAACTTTTATAAAGTTCAGTACTGTCTGTTCTCTGATTTGCAATGGCTACAAACCGTCCTGGCAACACCACTGATTCAGGTGTTCCATCCTAAGTGAAAACACTTGGTGATGAGCCTGACGGATAAAACCAAGGTGCTTGACTTGCTTCATTCTGGCCAGTCAGCATCATCCATAGGCAGACAATTTTGCGTTAACAAATCCACTATCTGTTCAATCCATCAAATAGAGGACGACATCTGTAGATCAGTGTGTGAGAGTGCAAAGGTAACTGCAGTGGTGTGTGATGAGGCCATGGAGAAAATGGGAAAAGAGGCTCAGCATATGGCTGAATGACATGGTTGGCTGCAGGGGAAGTGTTGTGGACACCAACACTCTGAGGCTCAAAGCAAAACAAATTTATGAGCATGTCACTGCAAATCAGGCCAATGTGAAGCCATTCTCTGCCGGTGCTGGTTGGATAGCTCGGTTTAAGAACAGGCATGGTATAAAAAATGTTAAACTGTCCGGTGAGGCCGTTTCAGCAGATGTTGTGGTTGCTGGAGACTTTACACAAGTCCTGGGTGTGGACTTTACATAAGATCTGGGTGTAGATCATACAGGAGAAGAGGTACGTGCCTGAGCAGGTGTTTAACACAGATGAAACTGGTCTTTTTACAAACAGAAAGGCAGCTGTACATACATCTCCAAAATTGTTGCCCATGATCATGGCTTCAAGGTATTTAAAGATCGTGCCACCTCGCTGTTCTGTTGCAATGCAAGGAGAGACTTCAAATGATGGTCTACAGGGCCCAAAACCCCATGCCCTGAGAGGCACAAACCTTAACCAATCGCCTGTCATTTGGAGATGGAACAGGAAAGCATGGGTGACTGCTGAGATTTTTGGGGACTGGTTCAAAAACCATTTCATCCCTGCAGTCCAACAATACCTGACCAGAAAGAACCTTACGTTTAAGGTTCTAATGATCGTGGACAATGCACCTGTCCACGTAACGCCAGGACCTAGAAAACGCCCATCCAAATATCAAGGTACTGTTCATTCATCTAGCCACTGGACCAAGGCATCATAAAGGCTTTCAAAAGCCATTACACACAACAACTGTACCGTCATGCGTGTCAGCATTTGGATGCAGACCTTCCGTGATGCCATTGGGTACGTACAAGTAGCATGGGATTAAATTTTTCAGGCTACAATCAACAACTGCTGGAAGAAAGTCTGGCCACAATGTGTCACCAGTGCTGAAGGGTTTTAAGATGTTGATACGCAAATAGAGAACAATGTGCAAACCATCTTGACCTTAGCATGCAGGATTGTTGATAAAGGCTTCGAAGACATGCAGGAGGGGGATGTTGTGGCGATTTTGACTCAACCTGGCCTCAAGCTTGGCATGGCCTGGGAGGGGGTGGGGATATCAGCACTGGGTTGTGCTGATATCCAACACTCCGTCCCAGGCCAGGCCGGCCTTACATGAACTCCCCGGATGCGCACCAGCTAAAGAGCTGGCACGCATCTGAGGGGGCCCATTGAGGCCCTGGCCGTGCTGATGCGGCCTGCATCCTGACTAGGATGCAGCGGCCGGCCCTTTAGGCCTGCCGTCGCATCTTAGGCAGGATCGGGCTGCCCGTCACCTTGAACCAGTGGCACACAGATCTGCCACTGTCATGTGTAGTTTAAGGGCACAATTCTGTCTATAAACAGATCAGTGGCGTGACCATTCCACTGGTCTAGGGTGTCGCAAACGTGCCGTAAGAGTAAGTGGCATGGCGGAGAGGCTTGCACCACTTCTCCAGCACCACAGTACAGAGCAGTGCCATGGTGGAGAGGTAAGGCCCTGCCAGGTGGCGGAGATGCTGCAAGAGGACGGAACAGGGTGTTCCAGGGTAGGATTGGAGGATCATGCCTGGGAAGGGGGAGGGATCAGCGGAGGCCTCCTCTGCCATATCCTATCCGCATTCCTGGGCCTGTTGGGCCTTGCACGGGCCTCTCAAATGTACACCAGCAAAATTGCTGGCTTGCATTCAAGGAGGCCCATCAGGTCGGCTGCCATATTTCTCAGGGTAAAGGGGCAAATGTCCCTTCACCCCGAGGAGGCTGCTGGCTGTGCCAGGGCAGGCCCAATCCTGCATAGGATGCGGCAGGTGCCTTTTGTGCACTGCCACATCCTACTAGATAGGATTGGGCTGTAAATCCTTTGCAAGACTAGTTTTCTTGTGAGGTGCAGCTATGGGAGACTGATATATCTTTCTATGATATCTGTTTATTTACAAATGCACACATTGGGCAAAGAGGAGCAAGCTCGCACCTTTGATACACAATTCCAGTCTATAAAGCAGCACTCATTCTCTCAAAGCAACAGCATACCCTTGGAGTCTCCTAAGGTTCTTTTTTTTTTTGCCAGGCAGCTGCCTTTGTGTTTATCTTCGGCTGGCTACATTCAAAAACTGCCTTTTTTCATTCAGTCCCCACCTACATTGGTGAGATGAGTTCTGTAGCTAGTAGCTACAGCCATCAAGCGTATTAAGAAAGCAAACTATATAAAAGCCTAGAACAATAGTTGTCTTTTTACTTGTCACAATATCATTCCCATAATAATATCGGCCTAGTGTTGTTTGGTTAGCCATATTTTTCTCATTTTTTGAAGGTGTTTTTTTTCTTTAGCTTGTACCTGTAATGAAAGATACAAAGAAGGTTCAAAAAGTTGTCTCAATAGATTTCCAAAGGAAGTTGTAATAATATCGCCTAAGCCTTGATGCCGAATTCATAAATTTGCAAGAAAGGTCAAGTGATACAGTTGGTTACCATGGCCCATGCCCATATTTTTAAAAATACCTTCAGTAAGAGGTTCATTTCAGATCCCCGACTCAAATGTGTTTATAAAAACTCATTGCCCACAGTCTGGAGTCTGTCAGAATTTTAAAAAACAAACAACATTTGAGGGATAATTCTACAGGCAGCAGCCACAGAGCACCCACAAATTCCAATGGGTTGCTATGGTGACAAATTTCTGCTTTGGGTAGGAGAGAACCATTCTCTGCAGAAAGCTGTTTTTGAAGAAATATAACAAACATTAACCCCAACATAGCAGTTTATTATACTTTTTGTCAAATATCAGCATGGCTGTTTCCCCATGAATGAGTATCGTCGAACCAAGTAAACTATTCAATTTAATTGGGTAATTCTGCTAATTAAGTTTCATTTGTGAGTTCACATATGGAGCTGAAATAGACAACAAAAACGTATTTGCCTTCATGTTAACACAGACTGGTGTTGTTAGTTCTTCTGTCATTGAGAAGATGGGGCGCAACATGAGATTTGACATAAATCATCTGAGGTCTAGGATCTGAAGCCCTCTCTAAGCCAATGTGACAGAGAACTGAAATTGGCCTGTGTTCCACAGACTTCCAACTTTTAAAAAATATACTTTGTAGCGCTTGTAAGTTAATACCATGGCAGTCACTCAGCCCAAATTATATGTTAGCTAATGAAAGACTTGGGAGCAAGTCCTTCCAGCCTCAGGTTCACAGGTAATGATGAGGGATTAAACGAGCAGTTTTCTTGTTCATTTTGCAATCTGAAACCCACATGAGAAAAACTCCGTGTGGAGTCCTCCCACTGAATACATTCCACTCAGTCACAAAGCAGCACAGCTGAGTCCTCACAGTCACGTAAGGTACAGCGTATTGTACAGTGACAGGGGCACACTGAGCTAAATCCTCGACAGGTGTGAAGGGACGTGCCATGAATCAACAGATTGATTCCTCAGCTGCTCTAAGTGGACATTGCTGGGCTGGAAATTAATGTGCACAAACCGAAGTTCTGCCTCTCCGTGTCACCTAGCCGTGTCCCTTTCTCCACAAGCAGTCTCACAATAGCATTGCACACCTGCCTCATTTGGAGCACTGCCACGAGGCAGCCGAGGTGTCTGATCCCGCAACATGCCTTCCACCAGCCTTGAGGATGAAGCAAGGATAAGCACTTGGGTGGGAGGATAATCCACATTTTCAACACAACACTTTCATGGGCATACAAAAGGGGAAACACCACCACCAACTCCCTGTTGTTCATAAAATTACAGAGCAAGAAAAGCCGTCACTGCCTGCTTTGTCTCAGCATGTCAGGAGGCCAGGATAGCAAGGAAAAGAATTCTTACTCTTTTCTTTACTCTCCCCACATACTAATAATAGCCCCACATGCCAGTATAGCCACACTCTTTTCATCATTGCACAATAAATTACATATTTCCCAGCACCATACCAAGTGCTATAAAACTGTGTGGTTTCATTGTGCCTGGCAAAATAAGATTGTTCATGATTGGCCTTGGGGCATTAGTAAAATAAATGCACGATAGAATCTCAGGGATGCCAGCTTTCAGGGTCTGAATGAAGTGTCCAGTCATTACATTATTCCTTTTGGGAACTGCTTCTACTAGTAAAGTAAGAGCCCAATCCTATTCCCCCACTATTGGTGACGATGCAGCTGTGCTAAGGAGGCATGTGCTGCATCCAGTTGTGGGGGAGGGCAACCAGGAGGCCTGGGAAAGGTATTTTCCCCTTACCTCTCCATAGGCATCCTGATGTATCCACCAATTACTTTCGGCTCACACAGGCCTATGGATTTCATCAGACCCACACCAGTTATACAGCTGGTGTACGTCCAAGGAGCAAAAAGGGAAGGGACGGGTAAAAAAAGAAGAGATTAGGATCCTGGCGCACATTGGTGCTGCCAGCATCCACACCCTCCCTCTCCCAATCTGCCCTCCCCCCTCCCTGACCCCAAGCCTCCCCAGCCCTCACTTTCCCTGCCCCAGCCTCCAACTTACTGGGAGCAGCGGAGCTGAAGTGCATGATGGTGGTCCGGCGTTTGTGCCATCGCAAAGGGCCTGGCACTGCCGGAACACAAGTTTCGGCAGTGCAAGGCCAAGATAGGACTGGGTCATAAGAGCATTTTCACACAGTACACCTTGCTTCAATAAAGTTTGTAATGTGAATTTAAAGCTACATTTACATAATGTTAATCTGTATTATAAATTCCTCAGCTTTCTTCACTATTAAAAAAAGAGCTCAAAGACAATTTAAGCCTGTAAAAGCAGCCCAAACCTTGAGTCAGAAAGTCTGTGGTGGTAGGGAGGGTTGGCCTCCACAGGAGCCAGACTCAGTTCTCAGAGCAAAGGGAAGGTGGTGACAGCAGCAGATAATGAGCACAGAAGCCCAAGAGAGAGTGATTTGCACACAAGGCGGAGGGACAAGTGAATGCCAAGTGGTAACAAGTCTCCCTTTCACAAGGATAGTACTTTAGGGTGCACCTCTGACAGCCCCTTATCTTCATTGCATCTAGAGATGACACTAGGGCAGGAGAACCTTTGCCATATCCACACATACCCTTTGGAAGCATGTGAAATTCAGGACAGAGTACAGAGTCTGCCGCCTTTGAAGGGGACTTTCAGCCAGGATGGTGTATTGGTTTGGGAGTTGGACTTAGACCTGGAAGATCCAGGTTCAAAACCCCGCTCAGCCACGAAGCTTCCTGGGTGACCTTGGGCTAGTCACTATCTCTCAGCCCCACCTACCTCACAGGGTTGTTGTGAGGACAAAAAGGAGGGGAGGAAATATGTACACCACTCTGAGCTCCTTGGAGGAAGGGCGGTATAAAAATGTGAAAAATAAATAAATAAATAAATAAATAAAATATTACTACTACTACTACTACTACTACTACTACTACTACTACTACTACTGCTATGCTGTATCTAGTTAGAACTATACTTACATTAGAACAGATTTATTTTTCCTTCAAATAGGAACAGTGCACACTATCTCCCCTGCTAACTGGGCAAGAGGCACTTTTTCAATTGGTGCTCCTCTTATATTTAGCAGCGGGAGAGTAACTACCCCCCCTTTCACCCCAGCAAAGTGTCTTTCTGGTGGCTGTTTGTTGGTGGTGTTCTGCATCTTTTTAAGATTGTGAGCCCTTTTGGGACAGGGAGCCATTTAATCATTTGATTTTGTCTGTAAACCGCTTTTTGAACTTTTGTTGAAAAGCGGTATATAAATACTGTTAATAATAATAATATTCCCCTCTTAATACAGACTTTAATGAATGTATGAAATGCAAGCTTTCTATAGCAGTTTAACATTTTTCTGCAATGATTAATACCATTTTATACAAAGAAAGGGATAGCTCAGGGGTGGCCAAACTGTGGCTCCTGAGCCACATGTGGCTCTTTGACATATAATGTGCGGATCTTGGAAATATGTTGGCTGAGCTCCTTTTTGCAGCACAATTTAATATAAAAGAAAAATAAGAAATGTTAAAGCTTTATAATTATTTACCAGGTATAAACTGGATTAAAACATAAGTTTAATATAAGTAAATATATTTAAGAATTTAAATGCTTCTTAAATATTGTGGCTCTCAAACATCTGAAGTTTATCGTATGTGGCTCTTATATGAAGCAAGTTTGGCCACCCCTGGGATAGCCCAATCCAGCACCTATACATAGAACTCCCAAAATAGTCATTACCATGTCAGGCCTTGAAGCACTAACAGAATCACTCCGCAATACATACAATATGCCCTAACCTTTGGAGAGGAGCAAATTTTGAGTGAAGTCACACTATCAAAATGTTTCCTTCATTTTTGCCAAGTAGCTGAATTGCAGTCAAATTTCTGATGTCATCATTTCATGCTTCATTATATAATGTCTTTCTATTGGCTACGTGGTGCCTGATTATGTCAACCCAAGTGATTTTATTTAATCAAGCTTGGGGACATCACAATATCATATATAATCACATAATGTTAAAAACAGTGGCGTCACTAGCTGTCTGGACACCTGGTGCAGGCGACTCTGGTGATGCCCCACCGAGTGCACAGACGCAGAAGAAATTGGCAGTGACGTGATGATGTCATCAAATCACCGCCAATTACTTTTGGCTTGTGGAGTCAGAAGTGATTGGCAGTGACATGCCCACCAATTACTTTTGGCTCACACAGGCCCCGCCAAAGTGCCAATGGTGCCTGCGTGAGCGGCCTGCTTGCTTTCAGCAGTGGCGCATCACCCCTCCCTGCACATCACCCAGTGTGTCCGCAACCGCTGAACCCCCCTCCCTAGTGACACCAATGTGTTAAAAGTTCTGACTGATGAGTGGGTGAGTAAGTTTTTAAAATACAGTAATAAACATCATCCCACTTGCTATGTGTTATCTTATTGGCTTCTTGGTAGAACCATGTGACCCCGTTTTTGTAAAATAAAGAATGCTGTATGATGTCTGAACAAAAATCGTTGAACGTGATGAGAACTGATGTGGAAAGAAATTGTACCAAATGTTTTTTAACAGAACAATTTCAGAAACTGTCTTCCTCTTTTGAAGAGGCTAATCCAATATGAAAACCATAGACACAAATTTGGTATCTCCACCTGTATTGCCAAGGGTTCTTTTCAGATTCAGAAGCAATAAGCACATCGGGTAAAGCAAATGCTGCTTATGTATTATCAATAAAAAGCATTTGCTTTACCCGTTCATGTGCTTTCCAGGGAGCACTGGGAAAAGGGCCTTTGCCACTGCTGCTGTTACCGTCTTTGTCACTGCCAATTAAGTCATCCTCTTCTACTCCCTACTTGCAGAGGAGGCAGCAGCAGTAAAAAAGCAAACAGGACAGATAGAGTGCTTATGCCCCTTGGGATGCCAGGTGCACCAATTCAGCAACAGGTGACTCCTATGGCCATGGTGTGCAGCACGCCTGCAGGCGACCTACAGATGCTCGTTGATAAGGGGCTTGTGGCTTTCTTATACAATAGATGCCTTCTATGCCCGAGAATAGCTATTAATATATTTATACCCCCATTAATTAGTAAGAGAGTAAAAACATGTTAGGGGGAAAACCCATCAAACAAACTGGACCCCTCAGTTGCAGGTGCTGGACCTTGAAACAATGCCCAATGCTTTCCAAGATGAGATAAGGGCTGGAAGAAGACTAAACAAACTATATGCTCACTTCCAAGTGCCCGGTCCCTGACTGGGAACACTAACAAGGCTCACAAGATGTGCCCAGTTAAGGGATAAAAATAAGATAAACAGTGCTCTTCAGAAGCTTCTGCCAAGCAACAAAAATGTACTGGTGCAAGCTGTTACAGCAGGCTTTTAACCCTTAAAGGGCCCTAGAGCAGTGTTTCTCAACCAGTGGTATGTGAGGCGGGTGTCCAGTGGTATGCACAGCACTCACAGACACCCGCCACCTGGCAGCAAGACTGCGACAAACAGTGGTAGGAGGCTCGGCAGGCAGAGCTCTAGTCCACAGTTTTCACACACTTGAAAAAGCCCTCCCGCCTGCCCCGAATCTCTTACTGCTGTTTGTCGCGTCTGGCCTCCCAACCAAGAAGTAACTGGTGATGACATCATCACCAATTACTTCCGGTGGTACACTAGATAAGTGGAGTCTTGGGGGGGTGGCAAGTCGGGAGACGGACCTTGAGAAACGCTGCCCTAGAGGATTGAAAGGGGCATGTGGACACCACTACTCAAGATACAATAGTCTTCCATGATATGCCAGTACACCACCCACCTGCTTCTTTCTTCTGGCTCGGCTGCCCTGTTTTGAAATAGTGAGGTTGTGCTTTTCCCAGCTTCCTTATTCTGTCCCACTCTGCAGCACTATTTCAAAACACAGAGAAATGAAACTGGGAGGAATAGGTAAGGGGGCAAATGGGTGAGGTGGTAATGGGAGGTTGCAGATGCGCACACACAATGCCACCTGCGCCCATCCGCTGTCTAAGGCAGCCCGCCACACTGCATCATCAGGTCTGACCTGTAGCCAGCCTCCAACTGGTGCCTCCCAACAGTGGCACACCAGGCACCGCCACAGGTATACGAGGAAGCGATGTGTGCCACTGGGGGGAAGAATGTCACGTGGCATGCAAAGCACACACCACCAGTGTCATGCTTCGCCAGGTGCCCGTACGGCTTGGGCCAGCCCTGGAGGAATTTATTTGCATGTGTGATTGGGGTACTCTGTGCTGAAATGATTTTGGACACAGATCATCTTGAAATAGGATTAATCACAGGTTATCATTTTACTTTAACCCTGAAACAGATGTTTCTCATGCCACTCCGTTCTGACAGAAAGGGTTGTGTCAATAAGCACCTGTTACCTACTTACAGCAGCTAGAATGGCAGCTGCCAGGTGCAGGAAGCTAAAAGAGCCTCCGGCACGTTTACGGTGGCACAACAACAGGGATACCGTCTTAATGGAAAAACTCACTCACCAGATCAGGATACCTTCTGTTCAGCACACAAATGCGTAGAAAAATTGTTTTCGTGGTTCAAATTGCTAACAACATACAGACCACAACATTATAGCAATATTTGTATAGATTAAACTGGAATATCCACATGATGTTCTTAAATACAGAAGTACTAAATGAGTCACTGTGTAGGGTAACACTGATTTGTTTCTTGTCACTGGATCTATCAGTGTAGTTATGATATTGAGCAATATGGGTAAATATTTTTTTGTTGAAGTAAGAAGCTGAATATTGTTATATGGCAGTGCTTTACATTTCACAGCCCAATCCTATCTAGCAGGACACAGCAACGCAAATAAGATGCCCGCAGCACCCTGAGCAGGATTGGGCCTGCCCCGGCACAGCCGGAGGCCTCCTTGGGGTAAAGGAACGTTTGTCCCTTTACCCCAATTAATGTGCTAGCTGGCCCAATTGGGCTACTCAGATGTGCGCCAGCTATTTTGCTGGTGCAAGTCTGAGAGCCTGCCTGGACACACTTTCAAACTGTTCTGCCCCACCCAGCTCCACCCTGGCTCTGTTTTATTTATTTATTTATTTATTTATTTACAGTATTTCTATCCCGCCTTTCTCCCCGAAGGGACCCAAGGCGGCTTACAACAGGGAAAAAAAATACAGACAAAAGACACAGTATAAAAAATATCACATTTTAAAACAGTAAAAAACAATTAATGAAAATTAATAAAAACAGTGTCTAAAAACAATTTAAAAGATCATGGCTTCAATCAGAGCAGGAGCATAAAAACAGCAGCACACCCACCTGTACCAGCGAGATGTTAAAAAAGGCAGGGGCTCAGAAGGCTTCTTTGAACAACAAGGTTTTTAGGTCTCGCCGGAAAGAGTCCAAGGAGGGAGCAGTTCGTAGGTCAAAGGGGAGGGAATTCTATAAGGTTGGTGCCACTACTGAGAAGGCCCTTTTCTAGCCGTCGCCCCTCGCGCCTCCTTGGGCGACGGCACCCGCAAAAGGGCCTTCTCTGATGATCTGAGGAGACGGGCCGGACTATATAGAAGTAGGCGGTCTCTCAAATATCTTGGCCCCAAGCTGTATAGGGCTTTAAAGGTCAAAACCAGCACTTTGAATTGGGCCCGGAAACGAATCGGCAGCCAGTGCAGCTGTCGGAGGAGCGGCCCGACAGAGTTGAACCGCCTACCTCCAGTGACCACACGGGCCGCCGCATTCTGCACTAATTGCAGTTTCCGAACCGTCTTCAAAGGCAGCCCCACGTAGAGCGTGTTACAATAATCTAGTCGCGACGTCACTGTGGCATGGATCACCGTGGTCAGGTCTGCACGATCCAAGTATGGTCGCAGCTGGCGCACCAGCCGAAGCTGGGCAAAGGCCCCCCTGGCCACAGCCGCCACCTGGGAATCCAGGAGCAGCTGCAGATCCAGGCGGACCCCCAAGCTGCAGACCTGCTCCTTCAGAGGGAGTGCAACCCCTTTCAGAGCAAGACGATACTCTAGTACCTGCATTGTGGATTTCCGGACCAGGAGAACCTTTTGATAAGTAATAACTGATGTTAGGATGCCACCATCACTTACGACACAATCCTAATCATCACTAGCACCAGTGCAGCAACCGCTGTGCTGGCCTAGGCTGTCGCAAACATGCCGTGTCGCAAAGGCAGCACGTTGGCAGTTAGGAGCGCCAGCGGGAAGGGAGTGTAATGGGGAGGGCGGAGATGGGGCGGATCTGGCCCAGGATGGGGCAAGATTAGCGGCGCTGATACACGTCGAATCCTATCCCCCTTCCCAGGCCTGAAAACCCAACATGAGGCAGCTCAGAGTAGTGCCGGTTATTTAGCAGGCACAGATCCAAGATGCCCCATTGAGCAGGCTGGGGCTTTACCCAGGGTAAGGGAACAGATGTCTCCTTACCTCAAGGAGACCTCCAGCCTGCTCAATCTGTGCATAGGATGCAGCGGGGCCATGTTGGTTAGGACTGAGTTGCCCATCTTCGTGGGCAGCTGAAAAATACACTGTTATGTGAACTAGTATCTTGGTACAACAAAAAAATAAGTCACCCCATCTATAGTAAAGGAAACAAGAAAAATATTCCAAAAACTTAAAATGTATATTAAATTACAATGGCAGTTAAATTTGAAAGGTTCTAGAAACAGCTATAGTGCATGTAGGAGCAAATGTAATATAATGGTTAAGAGCAAATGTAATATAATGGTTAAGCTTTGTACCAGGATGGATGCAGTTCACATCTCACACCTCTGGAACACATGCAGTGGCCTTTGGCAAGCCACTGCCTTAAGCCCCACTGGCCCACCTTATAGGACTGTTGAAATAATATACATGAAGCACTTATAGTACTTGGGAAAAGCACTGCACAAATAAAGGACATGATCTAGCAGCCGAAGTGGAACACTTTAAATTTCCATTCATTACAATTGGAGACAACTAAGCACATTCTTAATTTGCCATTGAAATAAAGGAACTTTTGATTACCCAAAGTGGTGGTGATGTCCTCCTCCTAAGTTTTTTTCTCAAGAAATGTTTGTGAATCTGTAGTACCAGAAAATGACCAGGAGATGGTAGTATTGGCACAAAAGTGTTTGAGATAACAGCAAGCATTAACAATTTCATTTCATCTTTTTGTTCTAACTTTGGCCAGCATTACTTATTTTAATCTAATACTTTTCTCTAGATATAATATATTTTACAATTTCATAATATATTTTACAATTCCGTAATATTAAGCACATTTTATTGAGAACATGAGAAATTAATGTTGAATGTTATACTGTTCCTTAAAGACATAGTAATCAAAGACTATTTTCTAAACTTTTCATCACAAAGTAATAACTGAATTCACTAAAATTATTTTGGTACATTCCCATTCAACTGAAAAAGAGTAAAATAATGTAATCATTCCTTCTTATCATTTATGGAACATTTTAATAATACTCAGCATTTACATAGCCATTTAGACAGGAATGCTAATACTGTATTTTTACAGAACTTAGGAGTCAGTCAAGCTGAGGGTCAATCTGTAATGTATGCCATGCTAAATGCATAGTCAGGCCCCATATTTGTGTGTGTGTGTGTGTGTGTGTGTGTGTGTGTGTGTGTGTGTGTGTGTGTGTGTGAGAGAGAGAGAGAGAGAGAGAGAGAGAGAGAGAGAGAGAGAGAGAGAGAGAGAGAGAGCACGCACATGTGTGCATGCATGTGCGGCCGCACGAGAGTGAGAGAGATCTGGGCAGCAGTATGCAGGGAAGGCGTATTTAACTCATTCTTGCCATATCACAGTCCCAACAGTTCCCCAATGTTGCTATCAGAACCTCTGACTTTAACATTTAGAAGGGTTCACAAACATTTTTTCAGCCATCCCTACAATAGCCCTGTAAAATAGGTCACTATTGTTATTCAAATATCAGAGGTTGAGAGATAAGGCTGAAACAGAGTGGCTTAAAGCCACTTAGCAAGTTCATAACCAAGGTGAGCTTTGAACTAGGGACTTTCAGCCCCTACATTACATTCAGGGACTCTGAGATGAATTTTATCAGGGGGTACAAAGTTTATTTTGGGCCCCTTCTCAAAGGAAAGGGGACAAAGAAGGGCAAGGGGAGGGCAGCAATGGGCGGAAAACTCTCCGGAGCCCAGGTCTACCAGGCTTCTCAATGTGGCACCCAGGTCTACCTGCCCTGTAGACCTGGCCTCCTACTTGGCCCGGCCTCTGTCTTTCACTCTCCATGAGGCCAGCTGAGATCCCAAGAAATTTCTGGGCCCCCTCCTTTGGCTCCTGGGCCCCCTTTCTGACCCTGGGCCCGGGTAAAATTTACCCCCTTTACCCCCCTCTCATGGGCCTTGATTACATTATGTGCACAAAATATTTTGCAATCTTCACCTGGTTTGTCTCCACAACAATTCTATATGGTAGCTCTTATTGCACAACCCATTTTGGTGCATTAAACGTTAGACCTATTTGGGGCGCTGACTCCAAAAATGGCATCAGTTTTGCCCTATCGGCTCTAGTTTTGGAGATACGGCATAGCATAGCCACCTTATATGCTGATTCAAGCAGCTTCCTAATGAGGAAGTCGATGCCATGGCTTCCTCACAAGGAAGCTGCTTCAATCAGCATGTAAGGTTGCTATGCCATGTCTCCAAAACTAGAGCTGATAGGGCAAAACTGATGCCATTTATGGAGTCAGCGCCCAAATATACCCAAGAATAGGTCTAACTTCTGAAGCACCAGAAATTTTTGTTGTTGTTGTTGGGCTGTGTTATTTCTGTTATTATCCCAGTAGAGAAGCTTCCATTGGCACCAATCATTACATATTCCCTCCCCATGCACCATGTGAACAATGTGTGTGTGTGTGTGTGTGTGTGTGTGTGTGTGTGTGTGTGCAATCCTGAGTAAAGATCCGCCTGCGGAGCGCACGCTCCGCAGGCGAAGGGTGTCGTAAACATGTCATAAAGCGCGTTTACGGCACCTGGAGAGTAAGGCCCACCGGCACAGAGGTCAGCAGGCCGCTCTCCACCACAGAAACCTCCTGTAGCCAACGGCAGGAGTAGGGAAGGGCCAGGTGGCGAGGGAGGGTGGTGGTTGGCCGAGCCAGCCCGGGAGGGGGCAAAGATGTCGGCAGCGATATCCCTGTCCCCATTCCCAGGCTCGGCAGCTGTTACACAGCTGACTCGTATTTCCACTGGCTCAATAGCCGGCGGACATCCAAGGAGGCCCATCGGGGCCTTCCCGCCTTAAACCGGGGGAAGGGGACGAACATCCCCTTCCCCTGAGGAGACCCTGGGCCGCGCTGGAGCGACCCAGGAAGAGCATAGGATCCTGCAGCTGGCCCTATGCACCGGCCACAGATCTTTGCACAGGATTGCGCTGTGTGTGTGTGTGTGTGTGTGTGTAACAAACCATGTGAAATTTATGGGAGTGGACTAGTGTGAGTCAGGGAACTTAGCAATTTCAAAGCGTTTGCTAGTTTTTGCTGTGAATCAGTAAAATGGGTCTCTATTTTCTATCACTGAGTGGACATGGTCTTTCTCCTAACAGAAGGATAAGATCCGCTACCTCCCTTGAGAGAGGCTTAGCAGTCTCATCTCAGACAACACCCCAGTTTGCTTCGGACAAAGGTAAAATGCATCCTTGCTTCATCCCTTTTTTTTACAGGAAGCTGTTTGCTAAGCAGTCTTTAGAAGTGAAATGAAACTTTAGATTAGTTCCAGAATATAAAATTTTAACTAGAGTAGGCAATTGTAATTCAAATTAGTTCTAGAATGTTTAGCAGTCAAATCAGAATGAGGACAATGCTTCCTGCCTTCAAGGTCAATGCTTGAAGAGTGAGGTCAATGCTTCCTGGCATCATGGAGGGAATTGCGAAAAAGTGGTTCTGAGCAGCAGTGGGGAGTGTGGCCCCCACTGCCAGTAAACTGAACAAATGTTTTGCCCGTTTTCAGTATCACTAAAATGAGACTCTTTACAGCCTGGGAACAATGCAGTAAAGTTAGGGGAGTTCAGCTCCGTTATATACACATTGTCTCCACAGCTGGAAAAGGCATTTGACTGTGCGGAGTGGGTAAAATTTTGAACAAGCAGGGAATTGGTTTTAAGAGGTCTTTATGAAACTTACTGCTCTGGTTGTAAATTAATCTGTAGTATTTACAGATGTTTCCATCAGATGTTAGTGGTTCTTGAAACTCAGATGGCCTGTAAACCTTGTGGTCCTCTAGTGACAATCAATACTTTTCATTCTCACAAGACACAACTCCTTCACAACTCTCACTTTGTTCTACTTCCATTTCTCTCTCCACTCTACCTTGCTATTCATAGACCACAAACAAAAAGACACAGCTAGAAAAAGAAGAAAAAACACCTAGAAATCCATTTTTTAAAAGGCATATCTGTAGTCTGCTGTGTGTGAAAGGGGATCTGGTTGATGGAGCAGCAGCAGCAGTTTGCATGGATACTTGAATGACAACGATTTGCTTCACTTGCCTCTCTCCCTATACTACTTTCAGGGTAGCTTATCAGTGCCATCTCTAGGGTTTGAGGGGACTTCCAATGAAACACCCTTAGTGGGTCCCCTTGACCTGGAAGGGGTGGAGCATGCAAATATGCAACTTCTCTCTGCCCTCTCTGCAGCTAGCTCTGCAGTTGGTTCTAAAGGGCTGTTGTGAGGGATACAGTCCCCATTTGTGGAGCAGCAGAAACTACTGGAGTTGGAGGTGATGACAATTTGCCTTGTTTGCTTCTCTCTCACTTCTGCTCACAGGGCAACTGGACCCAACTCTAAACATTCCAGCAACTATGGGATCCCAAATCCCACTCCATCTGGTGCCCTGCCATGCCAAATGCCCCCCCTATTACCCAGCAGCATGCCAGCTGCAGCCTCCATTACTACTACTCCCACTCCCTGAATTTGAAAAGGAAGAGGGAACAGAGTGGAAGAGAAAGTATAAAAGAAAAAGAGGAGGTTGGTGGGCTACAGCACCAGAGCTGTCCCCCTGTTCTGCACTAGATCCAGAGAGCAGGAGAAGCAGCAGCAGAAGGTGGTTGGGCATCAGTCCGCATCATGGATGGGCTGATTCTGTCAAAGTGGAAACAGACCAGACATGTCGCCATGCATTTCGTCCAGCGGCGTCCTCATGCTGCTGAAAAAAATCAGTGTGTCTTCTCCATGTCGGGAATGAACAGGAATGTCGGAGAGTGACGTTCCAGTAAGTGCAAGGTTGGCATAGTGGCCCTAGTCAATGTTCGGCCAATGAAAGGCCACGTTCGGTGTTGTGGGGGCGGGACAGGAGCAACACCTTGGGCCAATCAGGGTTCAGTTCTTTTAAGCCAATCAGAACTGTTTTCTTTTTAATCCTATCTGCAATCTATTCTGAAGTCCTATCTGCATCTATTCTGATGAAATGGCTGACATGAATGAAGGTTTATCCTGGTGCTTTGATATACTGTACAGTTTGTAGTTGAGGTGCAGAACAGGCCATGTCTTTACGACATGACAACGGACTATAGAAATGTAACGGCAAGGCAGACGGCATGGGAAGAGATTGGACAAATTTTTAATATGTCAGGTGAATTCATGTTTCTTCACAGTCATCATGGTGGGGAAACAGGGAGAGGTGGAAATTATATGATTGCATATAATCACCAATATAATTGAAAAAACAACAAGACCACAACAAACTTAGACCACATGTGAACACACAGGACAATAAATCCATGAAGGCCCACACAGCGTAGCTTTACATGGCAGGATTGATGACAAATTGCAAGGAGGTTCTGGAAGGCCAACAGTGATGGTGCAGTCTGGATCTGGATCCAAATGAACACTTCTTCAAAAGCCTTCTCCCTTATCTCAAGGAACTCCCACCTCATACAGTCAGATCCATTCAAATTAGATTTCTGCAAATTATTCAAGATGAGACTGAAAAACAATCCATTCTCTGACCTGACACTACAGGGACGTAGCTTGTCAGAGTCAGGAAAGTGCTGAGCCATACAATTATGTGGTGTTTGACTACCAGTTTGTGCTAACTGTTTGACTACTAGTTCATGTTCTCTACCTTAGCACTGTTCACTTCTGCAGTGTTTTACAGAAATAAATTTAACCTCTTCAACCTTGATTTCTTGTCCAGCCTTTACAAGCCAAACATAGTAACCCAGAAGAATTGCAATGTTCTTTTATTTTTATAAAACAAGTTGTTCTGACTAGGCTTACCATCTATCCCGGAAATACTGTGAGATCCAAGATGGCGGTGCCCATTTCTCATGAGATTTGCGTGCCGCCATCTTGGATCTCGCAAGATTTTGCGAGATCCAAGATGGTGGCGCCAAGTAGAACTAAGAAGGAAGGCTAGAAGAGTCGTGGAAGCAGCGATGGCAGCAATGGCGGCAATTGCGAGGATGCTTGGCTGGTCCAACAGCTGGCCAGCTAAGAATTAAATGAAAATAAAAGCAGCGGCGGTGGCAGGAGAAGGAAAAAAGGCAAGCAAAAATGGCAGGAAAACACGCCGAAAATAATTAAAACAATTCAAAAAAATTCAGCTGTAATGGACTCTACGTGGGGCTACCCTTGGAAACAATTCAGAAGCTTTAGCTAATATACTGTGGCCCATGTGCTGATAGGAAAAGCTCATTGAGAGCATGTTACAACAGTTTTGCGCAGCTTGCACCAATTGCCTATATGCTTCCAATCCAAATTCAAGGTGGTGATTTTGACTCTTAAAACCCTAAACAACTTGAGACCTAGATATACTTTAAAAAAAGAACCACCTTTTTCATATGTACCTCCCATATATTTAGGTCATCATCTGGGGCCCAGCTTTGGGTGCCTGGCCTATCTGAGGTTCAGTGGGCATTCATAAGGAACAGAGCCTTCTCAGTGGTGATGCCTGTCCTTTGGAATGCCCTCTCTGTAGAGGTCAGGCAAGCACTGTACTTTCAAGAGTACTGCAAAAACGCTATTCTTCCAGTTAGATTTTTGTGTTGGGTGAGCTCCCTGAAGTTGTTTCTGTTGGCTACTAGTTTTGGTTATGCTGTTGGTTTATTATTGATTGTTGTCAGTATTTTGTTATTATTGTGTTATATGATTTTATTGTGAACCATCTAGGATAAAGGCAGTACACATGTTTTTACAAATAAATTAATTAAAATATAAAAAATAGTCAATTGTCTTACAATTAATGTACATTTGTTTTGCCAAAGTTCATGCACCTTTTTATTTTCCTCATTTGGGGAAGACATTTACAGCCCAATCCTTTCCGGTCCAGGACCATTGCAAAAGCTGCTGTAAAGCAGTTGCACCAGCCCCAGGTTAGCCAGATGGTGTACAGATCCAGATGGCATGCTGCGCAGGTTAGCGGCAGCTGGACTGTGCAGCGCAGGGGGAGAGTGTTCCTGGGCAGGGGTGGGCAGGGTGGGCCCGGGAGCGGAAGCGGGATCAGCAACAGTAGCATACGCCATATCCTATCCCCCTCCCAGACCCATTTCTCCTAAAACGGGCCTCCTTGATTTGTGCTGCCAAAATGGCAAGTGCAGATCCAAGGAGACTCATTGTGGGGACCGGAGCTTTACATGGGGTAAGGGAACAAAAGTTCCCTTACCTTGAGGAGACCTCCAATCCTGCCTACTCTGCTCAGGATGCAGCATTGCTGACACTGGCATAGCTAGATCGCTGAGCAGAGCACAGGATAGGATTGTGCCCTCAGTCTCTCTTGCCTTTTATAACTGCCTTGACTCTTTTCATTCACCATACTGGTTTGTATCCACTTGAACCTGCTTGTACCTTTTCTCATCTATACTATACAGTACATACTATATAAGCTTATATAATAGTGGTTTTAAATAGCTTCCAAGTACTCTGAAGTCATTTGACTCTCTTTGCTCTCCCTTTCAACTTCCTTTAACTGATCCCCTCTTTTCCCCCTTTTTTAAAAATTGATTTTCATCTTTTGAAATTAAATGTGACTTTGTTAGACTTTCTGGGCAACTTTTTACTCACATATACAGTATATTTAATTTGATGGCACTGTGGTCAGTGTTCTCATTGCCCATCACTTGGTAAACCCGCCAGGCTGGGTCCATCTATCCATGATGGCAACTGAGGTGACAGGCAACAATGCTCTTAGTACCACCACCATGGGTGAGCCCTTCTCAGCAAGTTTACCATGAAAAGGGGGCTGCAGCATTCTTTCCACTGCTACTGCTTCACCCTGATAGATTTACTGAATGGGAAACAGCAATGCCAGCACACCACCAGTGCTTCCAGGGTGACACACAGCACAATCCACCATAACTTTTGAACGGCGAAGCACACCCTCCACCGTTCGAAAGTGTTGCAAACGTGCTGTAAACCCTCACTCCGGTGCCAGATCAACCCAGTCGCTGCCGGAGGAAGGCCAGCGGGAGCAGGGGCAGGCCAGGTGGCGAGGGAGGGCAGCAATTGGCCGAGCCGGCCCAGGAGGGGGATGGCAGCCACCGCATTCCCGTCCTGTTCCCAGGCCAGCGCAGCCATTACACAGCCTCCTCAGATTTCCGCCAGCAATCCGAGGAGGCCCACTGGGGTCGAACATCACCTTCCCCCGAGGAGACCTCTGGGCCGATCACGATCGGCCTGGGGGACAGGATCCAGTGGGCGGCCTAGGGCCACCCACAGATCTTTACAGTGGATTGCGCTGACAATGTTGGAATTAAAATGACAGCACTCTGGCACTATGAACAGCAGTGGAAAAGCAGTATAGCAATACTGCTTACCCAATAGCAGTACAGGCAAGAGTGTCAAGCAGTGATACCCTTGAGGGCCCTGAGGGCACTGTGACCCCAGCATTTGCCCACAAGTGCCAAATGCTGATGCTGGGCCCACAATACTGTATTCTCTTTTAGGATCATGCACACCAGCTTCTCAGCTTGAAGATTTTGAGCACTGACATATAAAACCTATGTATTGTTTTCTCCAGATTCCTTTTCATGTACAATTTATCCTACAAGCCTTTAGTCTCATTTCTTTAGACTGGCATTTCTTTCTGTTTCTCCTTGACAAGTTCTACCCTATCTTCACTGAACTGAAACACTTACATCATCATCCTGTTGGACTGTCCCATATTGGACGCTCCCCAGATACTTTCCGTTCTCCCCCCACTTTACAGGAGCTGACAATTTTGATGTATGTTCCAGGCTCAAACCTTCCCTTCAGCCTCCAAGGCAGAGCATGTTTTCACCTTTCCCCTGTACTATATTTGGCATCTCTCCAGTGTTTCATGCATGACTGAGATTTAACACTCTAGTTAGCAATTTCCCCCTGGCTTACATTCTGACACATGGCAAATTCTAAGTTCCACTAAAATACTGTGAAGGTGAATGCTAAATTATAATTTTTCATTGGCTTTTAAAAACACATTTTGACACAAGGGCAAAACACATACGCATATAAAAACTTCAATACATGTACAATAGACGAATGAGAAATCGAAACATGCTTGAATGGGCACCAAGCCAAGAGAGCAATGCAGCCATACAAACCCATGAAGACAAGACTGGGGGAAGATATGCCTTGCACAGTTGCAAGACAATTAAATATTCAGAGTGGTTACAGAAGAAAGTGTGGCTTGACCAGCAGAGGGAGACAAATGAAAACTTCCAAGAGAATTTCAAATTGACTGTGGCAGAACTATAGGATAAGCGCAGGCATTCTGCAGCTCTCTTTTCCAGAGCTTTAGCAGAAACTGCCAGACACAAAATAATCAATATTAAACTGTTTACTGAGAGAGAACAAGTGCAGTCTAATAGCTAAAATAATGAGCTGTGATCTGGAAGGTTGCCAGTTAAAATTTCATTTCAACCATGAACTCATTAGAGGGCCTTCTTAGGCAAGCTACCATATAGCAGTCTCTCCCCCAGCACTATAGAGGCAATAATATGGATCTACCTCGGAAGGATGTTGTACAAATTACTGTGAAAATGTATGTGAAAAGTTTTGAATATTGAAAGCATGATATGTTAAAACAGGGGCGGGGAACCTTTTCCCTGGCGAGGGCCGTTTTAAATATTAGAAATTTGCTTGAGGGCCGGCCGTAAGGGCAGGCGCCATTTTATTTATTTAATTAATTTTTGCCCCCGCGCCCCATCGGCCTCCGGAGGCTCCGCGCTCACCGTCCGAAGCCGCCGCCGGGTCCGCGCGTCACCTCTGGCGTACCATGCAAGAGCTTGCCCTCATCGGCGTGGTACGCATGTGCGAAATGGCCAACGGCCTGGTGAGAAGGGGTCGAGGCGGCGGCCGGGGAGGACATGCAAAGGCCCTCTCCCGGCCTCCGGAGGTGACGCGCAGACCCGGCGGAGCCTCCAGGGGCCGGTTGGGCGGCCTCCCGGCAATCTCTCCGGGGGCTGGACCGGATGGCCTCAGGGGCCTGATCCAGCCCTGGGGCCAGAGGTTCCCCACCGCTGTGTTAAAAGATGACGACGATTCCTAAAGATTCTGTTCCTTTTCTATTACTCATTACCATTACTTCCTATATTTATGGATTCAAGCAAATATCTAGACTTTTCCCCTAGAGTGACAGAGGCGTTCAAAACTTGTCACCTGAATCCTTCTGACAAGAGGGCATGTAGAGCCTACAGGGAGGTGCAGGAGCAGGGGTCAGATCACAATAAACTGCAGCTGCCTGGTTCTCCCACAGTACCATGAAATTGGCAGCCAAGGTGTGGTTGAGTCAGACAGAAAACAAACTGCTGCTGCTCAAAATGCACCTCCTCCCCCACACAAGGCTCAGCTGAAGGGAGCTGCCAAAGAGGAAGGGAGATGATACTTTATGGCTGAGTTTCCTAGCAAAGGTACAATCAGCAGCAACTTCGAGACGCTGTGGTCTTAATGCTCTTGTACTGAAGGGGAGGGTGTTGGAGGGGCTATAGTAAGCATGTGAGTTGAAGGAATGTGTGAGCCTATGCAAGGAGAGGATTATGTTTTTGACAGCGCATGCAAACACATGTTCATATGCAAATACAGTATAGTGATGACTGAGATGCAGGTATGCAAGAAAAGGGAAACTCACAGCCCAATCCTATGGGCTCTGGCTGGCAGCAGAACACACAATCCACTGCTCGCCACTGCTGGAAAGCATTTTCCGGCAGTGCTCTCAGTAGCATGCTGTCTGGACTCCAGCAGGAAGGCCAGAGCCTTCCTGCCCACGTCATTGGAGCTCCTGCCACCCGCAGGAGCAGGTAAGCCACCACAGGAGGTAGAAGGGAGGGCAGAACAGGACGGGGAGGAGGCGAAAGGGCGGGGAGGCTGTGGGAGAGGGTGAATTCAGTGACAATGGAGCGCACTGGATCCTAATCAAGAGGCCCATTGCGGGTCGGGAGGCTTACGTGGGGAGTAAGGGGATTTAAATTCCCTTTCTCTGCTAAGTTTCCAGATTCATCCCCCCCCACTGGATACAGCATGCCCGTTTTTGGCACAGCTGCACCAGTGGGGAGGATAGGATTGGGCTCTCAGTATCTTCAAAATATGAAAAACAACATATGGGGGCTGGGGGAGGAAATGAAACTAGATAAAGAAAAGTTGGGGAATTTTGGACTTGAATAAAGACACAACTTTATCTAATTATGTATAAAAGAAAGAGGAAAAATGCAGTCCTCTGCTCTAGAGTGAATGTTCACATTCCAAATGGAAGGTATAATATCTTTTTAAAAGACATACATTTCAGTACCTCTGGCTCTGGAAAATGTTTCAAGAACAGTAATCAGAGATAGAGAGGAGAAAATACTTTGCTCCAAGAGGCAGTCCATCCTAAAAAACAATTGGAATATGTTCACCCTCAGATCAATTTACAAAAGGACATGTTTCTTCCTGTCCCACTAAATTAGCACTGTTCTAGATTTAGATCAGGATTATCTAGTTTTCAAGGATAGCCAGGTTTCCCTTTGTTTAAAATGGATGTATCAGGAGATAGAATCCAGTCAAGTTAGCTTCATGCTTATAATGAAGTACCATTGCTTTATTCTACTGCATTATCAGATTAGCGCACTGTGGAGTCCTCTACATGAATACTTGTACTGTAAATGCTATCCAGAAAGTTGATGGAAGCAACATGTGTGCATTATTCCCTACCCTCTAGTGACAAAAGTTGCACAAGTACCCATCCACTAAAGATTGATATGTAAGTGCTCAGAAACAAAATTTGTGAGGTTTCTCTATAAAATCATGAGATTTTGTACACTAGTGTAAGCATTTACTTAGAATGCCACTAGGTATTCTGCTCCCACTTCCATTTTCCCATGACAATGGAAATACTCCATAGTTTTGTCCCCCCTGAACCCTGATTTCGTAGCAATCAGTGCCCATTCTATCTTTTCAGTCTGAAATCTCAATCCTAGTGTAATTATTTTCTGTGCTACTGAAGCCACTTGTTTATGGAAAAATCACAGCTTTCTGATACCATGAGAAATAGAGTGTTACAGCCCAATCCTGTCTAGCAGGATGTGGCGGCACAAATAAGGCGCCCACCGCATCCTGTGCAGGATGGAGCAGGCGCAGCTGGAAGCTTCCTTAGGGTAAAGGGATGTTTATTTTATTTATTTATTTTATTTTTCACATTTTTATACCACCCTTCCTCCAAGGAGCTCAGAGTGGTGTACATATTTCCTCCCCTCCTTTTTGTCCTCACAACAACCCTGTGAGGTAGTTGGGGCTGAGAGATAGTGAATGGCCCAAGGTCACCCAGGAAGCTTCGTGGCTGAGCGGGGATTTGAACCTGGATCTTCCATGTCTAAGTCCGACTCCCAAACCACCTTACCCCGAGTAGAGCCCCAGTCGCCCCAATGGGTCTACTTGAATGTGCACCAGCTAGTTTGCTAGTGTACATTCAAGCTGGCCATGAAATGCCGGCCAGGCCCAGGAAGGGGTATAGGATATGGTGGAGGCCACCACTGTTCCCTCCCCCTTCTTGGGCCCGGCCGACAAATCTCTCCGAAACGCCCTGTTCCACCCTCCCCCCGCTGCCCAGTGGGGACTCAGCTCTCTGCCGTGGCAGCAATCCGTCCCATGGCGTCAGAAGAGCGGTGCATGCCTCTTCACCAGTGTGGCTTACTTGTCGGGTGCCGCAAATGTCCTTTACGGCACATTTGTAACATCCTACACCAGCGGAGCAGTCGTTCCGCCGGTCTAAACGTAGACTGGATTGCACGGTTAGTAACTGAATTCTCTCCTCATATAAAGAAAAATTCATGATACTACGGGTACTAGTTAATTTTTTGTAAATTGCCTTGGAAATACAGTATGACACCACCACCCGTATCCGTGGGGGATAGGTTCCTGGCGTTTACAAAAACGCTGTAAGCCAGCATGGCTTATAGCACAGATCAGTCAAGCAGCCTGCATACGAGTCAGGCTCCCAAATGTTAAACAGGAAGCAGGGGGGTCTCCTCTAAGTATTTGTAGGGGGGATGGTTATGGAGGCGACGGCACTTCTGGGATCGCACCACCACCACCGGGGGAACAAAGGTTTTTTTTAAGCCCTACCAGGAGGTCTTGCCAGGTCTCTGGGGGGGGGGAGCCTGCGGACCCCTCCGTACCTCAAAACGGCTCTAGTTTTGGATGAAAATAGAAGTGGGTCGCAATTGTGATCTAGAGCCATTTTGGGATGCAGGGAGACCTGCGGAGGGGTCTACAGGCCTTCTTGCACCCCCCAGAGGCCTGGCAAGACCTTCAGGTAGGGCTAAAAAATCCTTTGTTCCCCTGGTGGCAATGGTGGCGGCGCGATCCCAGAAGCACCGTCGCCTCCGTAGCCACAACTCCCCCCCCCCGCAAATACTTACGTGGGTGGAAAAAGTTTGGGAACCTCTGGTCTAAATGGTACAGGGTAAGAAAACTGCAAAAGGGAGTACATGTGCCCAATTCACTTCCTAACGGAGGTGATTGGCACCAGGTAACAATTCCCCTCAGCCTTTTGCCTCTCATGACTAAATCACTATGCTTGGTGTAGTCAGAAATGTAACAAGGGTGGGGCGAGTTAGGACATGTGCCCCAGAATAAAAAATAACAGGGGTACAAAAATGTTAATAAGCAGGGTGAGGTGGTAATCTGAGACCCAAAGAGTCAATTCTTGCTCTTTTTACAATCGCCTCAATTTATTTTTAATTTATTTTTTGCATTCAGTGAGTTGTGCCTAGCTGCCTGAATTCACATCCAAAAGATGCAGTTCAAGATCAGATATGTTAAGCCCCACTCACCTCATGAGACTGGGAGTAAGTGGTGGGTTTCAGCTTTCATTGCACTAAGACTCCTTTGTAGGCACTGAATTGATCACACGTACTGGAAATGCTCTGCACACACATTAGCTATCACTGCAATAAATGAAATAATCTTTAAAAGATTATTTCTCCAATGACAAAATAGCAAAGGACAACTATTGCTATAAAAATTGGAATACCAAACATTCTAAATATGTGATTCTACAACTAAATTTTAAAATGTGTGCTATTTTCAATTAAAAGGAGAGGTGGCATCACATTTTAAAGGTATTTTAATTTTGCCAATAACGGGAGCAAGGGGCGCTCTTTTTTCCTTGCCCCAGACACTTAGTTCCCTTGTTACAGTGCTTACAATTACAGTTCTTAGTTCCTTAGTGCTAATGCATGGGAAAATCTAAAGTAACAGTACGTGGAAATGTGGAATGGAGAGGGGAAATCAAGGAGCACTACCTCTCTGAAAGGATCACAGTGCAGGGATGGGAGCGGGGCGTGCTTTTACTAGGTATGCACCTGGTCTACTGTGTGGATACAGATTTGCCCTGGGAATCAAAACCGAAGGGGATAACTTCTGGCCTCAGTGATTGGCCAGAGGAACAAGGGTCACTGTGTGGTTACACCTCTGCCTTCCAAGGAGAACATAGCGGCAAGGGGAATCCCAGCCTGGCCCTCACTATTGGCTATAGAGAAGGAGCTATTATAGGGAGTCCGCTTTTCCCCTGCCACAACTTGTAAGAAAACTAACCGCTACCAGTTGCTCTCCAACTGCAGAAAAGAGATTGCATTCTATTGCAAATCACCTTGAGTATTATTTGATTGGAAGGCAGGATGTAAATATTCAAAATAAATACATATCACTGTAAGTATGCATGTAATCAATACAGACATGTTAACTCCTGCTGCCTGTTGCCAAGAACAATGACTACTATTCAAATGTTTATGCATCTAAATAACACTGATGGCATTCAGATACACTGGTATGATTTGATCTTCTATATGGTCCCAGAGTCAGTAACTGCTCCCTGAGTTAGTGTGAAGATGCCGGACATTCAGCCAATTTGGATCTCTAGATTTGTGTCTCATATTTTACTGTACAGTACATTTGCAATTTGTTTCTCCTAATAATTATATAGTTTTCCCCCAGAGAAGGGCAGTGCTGCAGATACAAGACTGTAATTTAGATGTAAGGAGATCTACAGTATATCTGAGTATCTTGTTCTGCCACACATTTTCTAAATGTCTTTGGGCAAGACAGGTATTTTTAGTCTCCTGAATTTGAAGGTAATTCTATATCAACAATTGCAGTCATACATGCCAAGTTGTATAAAATGTGGTGACCTGGGGCAACTGATTTTTAACATAAATTATAAAAATGTGGTGACCTGGGGCAACTGATTTTTTACATAAATTATCAGCCATATATGCAAAGAACTCTGAGTTACTGAACGTTCACTACCTTGTTGACATTGCTGAGTTCCTATGTCTCTACATTCCTTCAATGCACTGATGTAGTAACATTTTCCTACCTCAGAGGGGTGCTGTGGTTATTGAAAGGGCCACCATGTGAGGCACTTTGATAATCCAGTGAGTGGTAAATACAGTACTGTTTCCCCACCTATTTGGTATGTGAGGGCCTCTCCATTGTAGTAGCTTGGGGCTCATTTGCCTTATACCCCCCCAGGGATGTTACAGATGTTGATAAATTGAAATTGTTTTCCCATGTCAGTAGACTCACCTCAGCATACCAGGATTACTGTCTCAAATATCAATGTAACAACCCTAGGGAATACAACACATAGACACCCGCTAACAGAGAAAAGGAAAATTCCACCCACCCCTTTTCATCTGCTGTACAGGTACTGACTGTACATGTTTTCATGAGGACAAGAGTCAAGCCAAACCCAGAAGCAGTTCCTTTGCTTTTAAACCCACTTCGGCCTCCAATAGAGCCTTTGATAGTGTAAACAGTTTTAAAATGGATGGAAATTAAGAGCTTGTTATCTCAGCATAAGAGGTGGGCTCTAGATTACTTTGAAGCAAGATGTAAAGTAGACAGATTATCTTTTTCTTGAAGCAAGTGGGACTGACAGCCATTTATCTCACTGAACCTGGGAGAAGCAAGGTTTCCTTGTTGGGCTCCTTTAACAGGAATAGTAAGCATTTTATTTCCTGCCACCCTCTGGAAGGAACATTCTATAAGCAGAAAAAAAGAATCCACTGTAGTCCACACACACTCATTCTGCAGAGTGTAGTAGTGATATAAGGTGGGAAGAGGGGTCTATATATCCCCTCTCCTCTGGTTATTTAGTAAGGGAGAGGATAAGCAGCATGGTATCTTTGGGCATAGGAAATTCCTTCTGATACATTGTTATGGTGGGGGGATACCTACAGGTAGGGGGGAGTGTTGCACATTGATTATGCAGTGTTTCAATTTGCTTATCAGGGCTGTGGTAGGGTAGGGCAAGTGAGCTAAGACCTGTAGTAAAGTAATTACAGGCACTGGGAAAGAGGTCAGTAAATACCATAAGAACCCCCCCCCCCCATCAGTGTAATCTTGAGAATTATTTCCACCCATGGTCAGAAAATGTGGAGGGGAGTGAAAAGGGTGGGCAGGCACCACTATAATATTACTACTCCAGACATTTTGGAGGGAAAAGACAGGAGGCAGTGCATCCCCCTGTCACAAGAGTAGTGGGGGGGCGGGCGGGGGGGGAGACTGACTTTCTTACTTGCTCAGGGAAACAGCCTGCATTTCTGTCTGTTATTATTGGGGTAATGTTAGGAGGATTGGTTTAAGGCCGGCACTTAATCCCCACATAAAAATAGAAATAAGCTTCTCCTCGCTGTTGTTTCTCTGTGGGTGGGGCAGTGAAAATTCATGGGAGGAAGAGAGGCGGCGACTCAGACTCAGCTGCCAGTGTAGCCAGCCAAGACCGGTTTGAGCCGGTTGAGACTGGGTGCTGAGCTGGAATGAGACATCCTCTGTTGTTTAGGCTGAGGTTCTGCCGCACCAGGGCTGACTGGAATCTCTGGACTGGATCGTTCCCAGACAACATTCAGGAAGGAGACGCAGTCCCTGCTGCTAAAATAGTCTACTGGAGCCAGAGCTCAGAGCTAGTGCCAAATAGCAACAGAGCTGAATGAAAGCTGTGGACAAGGCTCCTGCCTGGAGCTGGAGCTCTTGTCTGCAGGAAGAGGAGCCTGAGCTGCTCCAGTCAGAAATCCAGTTTGGGTTTTGTTTCTCTCCACCTTCCTGCTAGAACTGGTTTAGGGGGAAAAGAGGCCTCTCAAGTATCGGTTTTCAGTGAGAGCAGCTGGTGTAGAACCAGCGGGTGGGGGAGGGGTGCCAGCTTGTCTGTGAGCTGAGAGTGAATGTGGGAAAGATCATGGGGGAGGGGAATGGCCTCTTTCTGCCTCACACGCATTCACAATAGAAATGTGCTGTACAAACAGCAAAAAGAGAGAGCATACCACAAACAAATTGCAGAGAAGACTCCGTGTGTCGGTGCAAAACAGAAAACCAAGATGTGAGTTATATTATGTGCCATAACGAGGCGGCACAGCTCCAGTGTCTTCACAAAGGCAGAGTAATGAGCTTCAACATAACTGGGTGGGATTCTCTAGCACTGAGTCAGGCAGAATGCCCATGTGCAGAACAAAGGTCATGCACAAAGCATGTGAGTGCGCGCAATCCTAGGTACGAAAATGTGTGTGTGTATAGCACTAGTGTTGTTGACACAAATATAAAGACAACACAAAGTGCATGCTTCAGTGAGGTACCTCTTGCTGAAGCAAATACGGTACATCTTTTTAAAACACCTGAAGGCACATAAAGGTGTGAAGTGCAAGCCTATGCATGTTTACTCCCACTGTGTTTAATGGGATTTACTCTCTAGCAAATGTGTTTAGGATTGCAGCTTAATTCTCTGGAAATTTAAGAGAGGTTATTCTTCTTTACTCAACCTTTAAATAGCACATTTGTGCCCAAATATAAATACTTGGATTTCAGTTGTGTTTTGAAACATTTCTTTTTGTAAGAGATCCTTTATGTATTTGTTCCTAGTAATAACTTTGATTCGTTGATATAGGAACATATGCGCTCTAACCAGTTCACTAGCAATTTTTAATCTTTCAGATACATAAAATTGTGTGAATTTTCCTGTACTACACTTGGATATACCATCTCAACTGATAACGTTTTTAAAGTTACCCACAATTGTGAAAAGCCGACATAAACAAACAATTCATCTCATGGAGTATTTAAAAATCACACACACTCTAAAGGTGACGGTGAGGCTTCTCATACTGTGAGTGGATAACACTACAGCACAACATGCCAGCCCATAACCATAATAACTAGTCCATCCTATATGTCAGGAGTTGCCAAAATGCAGCTCCTGAGTCACATGCGGCTCTTTGACATATAATAATGCGCGGCTCTTGGAAATATGTTGGCTGAGCTCCTTTTTGCATCACAATTAATATAAAAAGGTAAATAAGAAATTTTCAAGCTTTATAATTATTTGCCAGGTATAAAATGAGACTCCACTGTATTAAAACATAAGTTTAATGTTCATGGTGAGTAAATGTATTTAAGAATGTAAATGCCTCTTAAATATTGTGGCTCTCAAACATCTGAAGTTTGTTGCATGTGGCTCTCTTCCATGAAGCAAGTTTGGCCACCCTTGCTATATGTTAAATGTATCTAGTATCTCAGGGCGGAACTCCCCATTACCTGATCAAACTGCCTTGAATATTTTTTATAAAAAGCAGGGGGGGGGAATAAATAAATAACACGTTCTCCCTTCCCAGAATCTTGTTTGAATGAATGCAGGGGCAGGGATGAATCAATGAACTGAGAGGAGTGGGAGCTTAACCCTTGCCATACCTGCACATTCTCCCATGCAAATCGCTCCCACCCACCCCCCACTGTTTTTCTCCCAGCTGGGCTTACGTCTTGATTTGCAGGGGATAATAAGTGGGCAGGGGAAGGGTTAACAACCACCCCAGTCACCAATTCTCTCCTGCAAAAGGCTCCCTCCTAATATTACCATTACAAGACACTGTCAATCACTGGGTGGGTGGGTTGGTTTCTTTGTTTTCCTGTCTCTTTAGAATTAATCTAACTATATATTTAGCTGTGGGCTTCTTCCTATATCGGGAACCTACAGTATTCATACATTACAAAGATTGGTTTCTATATGGATTACGGTAGTTGTGAACTTCCCCCCCTACAGAAAAGTACAGTAAAATTTTTAACTTGGGCTGCAATCCTACTCACACTTATTTGAGAGTAAGCTCAGTCAAACTCAGTAAGACTTCCTTTTGAGAAAAAACATATAGGATTGCATAGTTACATTAAACAAGTTTGCTATGGAGAGAGAATAATTTTGCCTGACCATAATGTGAACCAAGTTCTTTAAAGTGTCTTATGAAATTAACTATTTCATTATATTATGGCATTTTAAGGCAAGTATGCTTCAGAAAGGCCAAGGGCCGCAGTGGCTTAGCGGTTAAGATGCTGAACTGCAGACTA